>OZ012680.1:105922548-107369902 GCA_963942445.1 Argyra leucocephala | reverse complement strand
TTTTAAGGCGTGTCTGTTTATGATTTTTAAATATTTTTTAAATAAAAGTTATTTTGGCTATTCAAAATTATCAAATTGCCATTATGTTTAATTATTTTTATTTGTGCATTTATTTTTTTAATTTTTAATTAACATTAATTTTATTTTGTCAAACGAAAAATCAATTTTTTTTTTATATATTAGGAAAGGTCTCTAACTTCTTTAAATTTTGAGATTTTATTTATGAGTCTTGAGAGTTTTATTTCAGCTACCCATTACTCAGAATCAGAATCAGTCAGAATTTTGAAATTATTTTGGATTTTTAAATATTACTGCCGGGTGCTAGCATTGTATTACAGTTACTGACCCTGTTATTTGATAGCTTTGTAAAATTGCAGAACTCTTTCCTTAAAATTGTGCATTGTATAACTAACAAACATACAAATGAAAAAACTTTCCCTTTTATTAGTATATATCGTAGTAAATATTGAACATCGGAGATTTAATTCGGAATATCGATTATTCATCTACAATTTTCAAAAAGATCTGAACCCAACCGGGTCCAATACAATTACGAATTGGTTTTTGTTTTTTAGCTTTTATAAAAAATCATCAAATTTAATAAAACTTAACCAAATTAACTACGAAATGAGTTCGAGGAAATTGTATATATAATTATATTTGGATTGCGGTTAAATAAAAAATTCAACACCGAGTAGGAATCTAGTCATCAAGTTTTTATTTAATTTTCCTTATAAATATTTTTCATCTACAAGTTTATTAGTTTTATAGTAGGTTTACAACCGGTACCTGACATAATTAAATTTATTTTTTGTTTTTAAAATGTATGTTTTAATATAACTGAATTTTCATTAAAATATCCTACAATTAATTGACTAACAATAAAATAATTCTTCCACATTTTCTAGCGAATTTAAATCTTTTCTATTTATATTCTTTTATTACAAATGCAGTAATTTTGATAATATCTGATTTTTTTGCAATTAATTAAAATTTATTATACAAATTCATGATTGTAGAACAAAATAAAAGAATATTACAAAACAATAATAAAATAAAAAGACAAAGGATAACAGTAGTAGAGTAGTATATTCTTTTTTATTATAAAAAAAAAAAAAAACAATAATACCAGTAATAATGATTTTCTTTTAAGTAGAACTTAGTGGTTATGTCCCACTACTGCTGCTGCTACTTCTTATTTGTATAATACTAATATTGGTTGAATGATTTCGGTTTTAATAAATTATCAATATAGTCGCTTTGGGTACAATTTTTCTCGCTGTTGTTTTGTTTTACTCTTTTTATCTCATTCTTTGTAATTTTTTATTTATTGTGATTTTTTGTTTTTTTTTTGTTTTTTTTTTCTTATTATATTATTGGTATTCTTTTAGTGAAATAAAATGATTTAAAAAAGCATTTTAGAAACATTCTTATTTTATATTCGGGTCAGGATTTTCTTAACCCTTAAAATTCTACTACATCAATTTATATATCTATAAATATATATATATATATATATATATACAATTTTTAATGGTGTGTTTATAACTTATTCAACCAAAAAGTCAAAAAGGATATTCTTTTAATTCTTTTTTCTGTTTATTTTTTTTTTTTTTTTTTTTCTCTCTATGTATTAGAATTTTAGTAAAGAAAAAACGTTGAAGGAAATGATATGTAAAAATTATGCAAATTCATAAAGAAATTTGTCATTTTAGTTTTTCCTTTTTATTTTTGTTTTTTTGTTTTTTTGTTTGAAAGATCCTCAAGGGATCTTTTTGGTTTATCTGAGTTTTATCAACAGAAAAACGAATAATAATTATTACCAAAATTATGAACGAGGGTGACTGAAGTTTCTTTGATTTCTAAAGTATCTTTTATTTTTTATTTTATTTCTGTTCTTTCAATGTTCTTTTTTTAATCTGTGATAAGTTAGCACTTAAATTATTTACTTCTTTATTATTGTTTTTTTTTTTTACTTTTTTTTTTTTATTAAATTTATGTCTCTGAATATTTAAAGGAAATAAGAATCTTTAAAATATTTTAAAATTTATGAATTAATATTTCAACTGAAAATGATAGATGAGAGAATTTTAAAAGGGAAAATAATTTTAGTTAAAATTCAAAACGATATGAGAATTAAATTAAAATAATTTTTGTATTAAACTTTTGAGGAAATAAATTTGATACTGATGTTAAGTTGTGTAAATATAACTTTTTTTACATTGAAAGATTTTAATTTTATTGGTTAGAAGAAATTAAAGCAAAAATAAATGCAACTATTCTATTTTAAGGTTATTATTGTTTTGGAAAATGTAAAATTAAAAAAACTTTTGTGTTGGAAAATGGAAAATTCAAAAATTTAACATAAAAGAATTGTTTATGAAAATTTGGTTATTTTTTAGGTATGCCATAAGCAGTGGTGTAACTGTGTAGTGTTGGGTGGGCGTTTACAAATGATTTTGTTTAAAACAATGTCTAAAGAGAGTTATCTTATTACAGACTCTATATAGGTTTATATTTTAGATATATTTAATATTTTTAAAAATATTAATAGCAAAATTATAAAAATTATAGCAATTAGTTATGTTTCATGTCTATCCTACATGAATTTAGTAAAAGTGTGTATTATATTAAGAAATTATATATTGACGATTAAAATTAAATTTTTTTTAACTTAGCTGAATTTTTTTGTTTTAATTGTATATCCAGATTATTGTACAACTTAATACAAATGCATACGGTTGTGGAAGATCCAAATTGTGACGCTCTTATTTTTTGTTGCACCCATCCCACTCACTAAACACACGCAAACAAAAAAAAAAATTTTGTTTTGTTTTACTAAAAGCTAGCTATATTTGTTAAAATAATTATTTATTTTTATAGTCTTAAATAATTCAAAAATTTGTTAAATAAAAATAGCAAAAATTAAACTTAAAGTGATATAATTATGTTGTAAAATATAACTTTCCTTAATAAAAAATAAATTGTGTTTTTAGGCACAAACATTTGATTTTGAATCTTACTATCATAACCAACAAACTATTGATACAGGCCCAAATAATAATATGGTAGATGGAACGCGAATTATAAAGTTAATTCGTAGCCATTATGATAGAGCATTAAAAACTCCTGAAAATGGTTTAATATTTTAAATTTATATTAATCATACACACCCTATGCGAGCCAATAGGTCACTTGAATAAATAAATAAAAACAAATAAAATATTTTTACCACAATAAGGAGTATATCAAAATCACGGATTTTATAACTCCTGAGCATTAAATCTTTTTAGAAAGAAAATGGTTATATCAAAAACCAAAATCATGTTGCTATACTATTTTGTTATAGTAGACGGGCCCTATAAAATAACTAGCTTTGTATCCCGCCATAAATGACAAAAGCAAAACCAATTCATTTCAAGTTTAAGAAAAATACGTATTTGTTTACTAATTTATCATTCCTTTATTTTTGTATTACAACGCTTTTAACTACCATATAAACAGAATATTTGTAGTAAGGTGTAAAATTTTCTATTCCCTAAGGGTCATTTACCCGATCATTTTAGCGACATCCTTTTTGCCAACATTGAAAATTTATCGTATAATTCAGAATTAAGTTAATCCTGTTAATCCAATTGAACATTCAATAACATTCTCTGCGTAAGCTTAGCGTCAAAGTTTATAGCGAACAAATAATATTTTAAAAACAAAAAGAAATAAAATTGTAAATATAAAAAAACAATAAAATTGTAGGTACACATAATATTTATTTTGATGAATAAAATAAAAACTCGTGTTGGAGAAAAAATTAAAATAAAAAAATTTACTGCAAAAAAATAGGTATTTACAAAACTGTTCATAACTTGTGAACCATTGATCGGTTATTTAAAATTTCATTTCATTTCAAAAAATTCATTATCGAACTGTTCATGTTAAAATTCAAACATAATTATTTATAACATACATTAAAAAGAAGAACAACAATCAATATGGTTTAACCGATACCTATATATACCTACCTACTATTAAAAAAAAAATGCATCACTCTTTACAACATACATTTCTACACACTTGAAGAAAACAAATATACCTAAAAATTATAAATTCATAAAGGTAAGAAATAAAAAATAATAGTAGAAAATTTCATTTAATTTCTTTAAAAATGTATAGGTTTTTATTGTTTTTATGTGTAAATCCGCAGAACCAAAACCTAACTCCATAATACTCTTCTCTACAATTTTAACTCTTCATCGCATCACATTTCTGGCTAGAGTATATATTATACCTATAGTACTATAGTACAGGCAATGCATACGGTAGCAAAACTATGATGCTATGATCATTATCATAACAACAAAAAAAAATAAAAAAAAATAAAAATATGTAGACACATACGCATATTCTGTATAATTTTAAGTAATAAGAATAACCTTTAATTGCATTATGTCTTTTTTTGTGTTATATGCTGTTTGACTTTTGGTTATTATACCATATTAAGCTATTGATAAAATTTCTATTAGTCCTTCTTATTATAAATCAAAAAAATTGTTTGTTTTATTTAAATTATTATTATTTTTTATTTTTCTTGCATTTATGTATTTCTGCAATATTATGGTATTTTTTCCTGCAAAGGTTCAGCATGGTAGACAGGGGTTAAAAAGAGTACCAAAGCGATTTGTATACATATTGCAATTTGTATATGTGTTGGAGTATTCCGTCGAACTTAGAAACATCCAGATAAATTCAGAATAATATATATATATAATATGTACATGTAATATAATATAGTATATTATGTAAAATAACTGTATGGAATCCAAGTAATATCGATCGATCAAAAGATTTCGAGAGATAATATGAAATATAACATGTTTTAATCGGACAAAGACAATACTATAAAAAATAATCGTTAGTGGTCAACACCTTTGTAAAAAAGTTAACCCCTTTGTAAAATCACACCAATATATTATATAAAAGTGGATTAAAATACCTAACTATGTAAATAAACTTGTGAATTCTTTGGTTTGTAAGGCTAATTTTTTTTCATTCATGTTTTTATTTTTACTCCATTGTTTAATAATTAATTATATTAAATATTTAATAGATATGATTATAGAGATATGTAAAAAAAATATATAATCTAATTAAAATGAAAAATGTAAAAATAAATTTAAAAGAAAAAAAAATGTACATTAATAAACTATTAACAAATTTAAATAAGGTATTATTATAATATGGTATATCAAAAATTTATAAAATTGATATTTAAAATTATAGAACTGTTTAAAAGAATAAAATTAAAGATCAAAAGATCAATTACAGAACTTATTTATGTTATTGATAATTATAAAAAAAAAGAAAAAAAAGAAAAGTGTTCTACAAAACTAAGAGTAATTATCTCTTCTATCCTATAAAATATTATTATATATGTTACGGTTAATGTGAGAAATCTGGTAACTATTAATTAATAATTAATAGATGTAATAAATGTGATAAATAAGTAGAATTTATTACATTTACCGGTCATTATTAATAGTTACCTGTATGGATTGGTAAATGTGATTAAGATTAAAACTATTTCTTTTATTTGTTATGAAAATTATGACAAAAAAAAACAAAAATTAAAAAACAAAAGTTATATTTTTACGGTTCAATTAATTTATAATTCTACGAAATTAATTTAGTTATTTTTACAGGAAGAACTTTTATGACATTTGGAACTACACTTGATATTTGATTTCTTACATTTACAGCGATTTGAATCACAATCGAATTTACAATCGAATTTGAAATCCTTGACCATTTAGATTTGATTAGGACTGCCCTCAAGCCCCCGCTACTTATTTATTTAAACCCTGTTTTCGTAGAACGAAGACGGCAAGCTTTTAGTAAAACATAAAATATTTTTGAAATATTTAAGTCTTTGATCTCGACTTCCGGACCGTCAGACCTATCCAAAAACTTTTCAAAAATTAATTATTAATAAACTTTTTTCAGAAAAAATACAATTTTAAAACGTGATATATAGTTTTGGCCTGATTCCTGGGACCTTGGGCCTATTACCTTCATCGCATTTAAGGCCCATTGTAGTGATGATAAAACAAAGATAAAAAATTTTAATTAAATATCTTATCCAAAAAAATTTAAAAATTATTTATAATATTTATTACATTTACCTAAGATGGGTGGGAATTATTAATAATTACCGGTTTATGTGATAAATTACACGCTGGGTGGTGCAGTAGGCAGAGCGCCTGCCTTTCAACCGAAAGGTCCCAAATTCGATTCCCGATGAAGCAAAACATAAAAAATGCTTTATGGATTTTTCGACCTGGTCCAGTACCCTTTGTCATTGGGATATAATAAATGGCAAAAAATAATTGAGAGTATAATCTGGTAACAAATTAAATAAAAATGAAACTATTCTATTTAAGAAGGCTTAGCCTGACAATAGCAGTAGTTTTCCACATTTAATGAGTAGATAAGCCAGTAATTTGTTAAAATAAATACTCGAAATATTGTAGATTGTAGTGTAAAATTGCAGTACCGTACTTAATTAAGCACGAAAAGGTGATTCTACCTAAGTTACTGTAGAGTGTAAAAAAAAAAAAAAAAAAATTAAATAAATTCTGTCCAAATTAATCACTTTAACTTTTCTATTTGGTAATTATTATAATGACCGGTTATTATTAATAATTACCAATTTATTACTTTAACCGCAACATAAATACTAAATTTAACGATTATAATATACTATCAGAAACTATACAATATTATATACGAAATCAAGCAAAAATAAAATAAAAGTTGAAAACACTCTAAGCAAAAAGCATACAGTAGCGAGTGTGGTTACAAAATAAAATTTGCTCAAAAATAAAATAGATAGAAAAATAATAACGAATAAACACCGAAAATAAAAAATTGTAAAATTTTTAAAGGTAACCAAAAATTACATCAATATAACAAAATCATTATAAAGAAAAACAATTAAGTTGAATTAAGTACAAAAACGAAAATTAAGGTAATTATATACATACTAAGTCATTCACCTGATTATGATTGAAGTTAAAAAGCCAGGATTTAATCAAACTGAGTAATTAAGAACCATAACATATTTTAGTTATAGGCAGAGGGAGTTAGTTGTGAAGTCGAGGTTCAATTGCTTGAAATGATCGTAAATAATGTTGGAAATTATACATTGTGAGAAGCAATAAATTCTCAGATTATACATTTTAGAATTCGTACTTCGTAAGTAATCACTGCCATTAACAAATGATTTGAGTATTCGGAAGTAAATTAGATACTTCAGAGGCAAAATATTCAGACATTGAAAAAAAGCTGCTCTCCTTATGATGCATTTTTAAGATTAGTCTGATTACACAATTTTTCTAAATTAACAAAGGTATCTGAGATAATTATTAAAAGGAACATCCCGATTAATAATTCCATATTATAATTTAGAAATAAACCGATTAAGTAAGTACAAAAAGAGGTTAGAGGAACAAAACTGCTTTAGGTGATAGAATTGTCTGACAACTAAATGAAAAATACTTATTTATTGCAATCAATATAATAAACTTTCATACACATTTCGTTATAATTATATAAATTTTGAGAACGAAAATGTTATTATAAAAGGGATGGAAATTTTTACAAATACAAAACATTATCAACCATTTGAATAGAACTATACCTAAACCGAAATAAATTATTTTAATTTTCTTCACTTAATAAAAATTTAAGTAGTTTCAAGGGGAGTTGTTAGTTAGGTTACAACGATTTTATCATAATAAACATATTAACATCGCTTTTTATAATATTTTTACATACCCGTTTAAATATGGTTACATTAAAAAAACGATTGTGTAATGTTTTCATGTAAATTACATATTTGTAAAAATGTGATCAACATATAATTTGATTATTTATAATATAAAATTAAATCATTATCATAAAGTTCACATACTGAATAGTTTTATTAATGATATTAAATAGGTTTAAGTTGGTAAATTAATAAGTTTATAATCACCTAAGTGTAGATTTTGAACAATTTGTATTGATTATACATTTTTCAAGGTTCTCAATAAAGTTATAGTGTATATTGTAGGAGTTACAGTAGTCGAGATCTACATACGTTAATATAATTAAATGATTGTTTATATCTAAGAAAACTGTCATAGTTGTTACTATATGAGTGGATTATTCATTTTTGAATTTATATTTTATTTTTATTTTTCATAAGTTATTTAACTCACCATTGTATTAAGACCAATTCACCATCTACGATATTAGTATCTAACAATAATTTATATTTCTACTGTATAGATACAACGAGATCATTTTCATTGCATTTTCTTCTTCTTTCAATCCATATTTTTTGGATAGTAAAATTTTAACAAACGATCAAGATAATATGGCAAGTTTTACTACAAATTTATATCTACAAGTACATTTTTTTATTAAATCAAGAATCATTTTTGGAATTCTATCTATTTTGGCAATCTATTTTATTTTTATATACCTACATAATAATTTAATATTTTTAATACTTTGTCATTAAAATTCAAGTTACTTAACACTAACATATTAATTAAGATTTTCTCAATTTTAAATTACAAAATTTAACTTATGTTTTATTATTTTATTTTTTGTTTTTTTTTTAATTTCTTAAATATATTTTAAATATTTCTAAATTAAATTTCTTTTATTTTTAATATCAATATTGATTATTGATTTATAATCATCTAGCAATTAAGATATACATTTTTTTATCTTTTTTTTTATTTTACACTTTGAAAAACTGATTGATAGTTTTTATAATTACTTTGAATATCAAAAATTATATATAATATCATGTGTGTGTGTACATTTGTATGTATATGATAACAGTATTTTCTAAGGATTAAGTAATTGAAGTAATTGATAAATAAAATTAAATTTCAGAAATTATAAGTTTACCTTTTCTATAGAAAAACGTATTTAAGTAAAAGAATATTTCATACGAAAAGGATATTTTCTACTCTCGTATATCCTTAATTATTATTAAATGGGTAGAATTCGAATTGGCTCGCAAATTTTTATATGTTGATACGGAATTTATTTCATTTCAGATTTTTATTAAATTTTACTACAATTTTATTTTTTCAATTAATATTGTTGTTTATTCAAATCACTTAGTTAAGTTATATCAATAAATAAATAAATTTATAGATAAATATTATTAAGAGATAAATTTCTAAATAAACAAGAATTTGTATTTTTGTATAATATTAATAATATGCATACTGATTTAAATGAAAATATCCAAGGTTATACAATTTAATTGTTTATTTTTATTTATTTGTAATAAATATTCGAATATACAATTTTTCTGTTAAATACAATATTGCAAAAAATAATTTTTATTGTTTATAATACTAATTAATTGTGATAATTTTATATTAAATTATTATTATTAATTAAAAACTAATAATAAATAAATTAGAAATTTTCATTTTTTTTGTAATAAATCCAGTAAAATATTTTAGTAAGATCCTAATTTTTTCTCAAAAATATCAAAATGTAAATATTCGTTGCTGTATCAACTTTTCTGAAAAAGAAATTGACTCCTCAACAGGTTACATTTCTGAAACCTGGGAGAGTAAATTCAAAATTATAAAAATGTAAAAAAAACGATAGCAAATTTATCTGAGTATAAAATTTAACAAAAAATTTTATTGTTTATGAGGTGCTAGTCAATATTTTACACTTATAATTACACTTTTTTATTACTGTATCTTTGTCACATTCTTCAATATTTCTCTGTATCAGACATTCAAGCCATTATAAATCTCTTGTATATTAAATAATAAACAATATTTTGTAAATTTTACCAATAAAGCGAACCAACTATTAAATTTGTTGAATAACACCACTATGTCTATATCTAAATGTTATATATGTATATTATATATATATATATATAATATTATAAGATCCTTTGAAAATATCTTTTTGTCATTAGACTGAGAATTAAAATAATTTTCGATTGAACATTACTTATATGCTTCTATTCGAAGAGAACATAAAAAAGGATTTCAATTTTATGGTTAAATAAATACTTACTTTCATATTGTATAATATGTACATATATACATATAATATAATATATATTTTTTCTTAATCATCAATTGATTAGTATCCTATTTTATTTGATCTTTAAATAAAATCATCATAAATATACAACAATATACATATGTATATGTACATTGATATATTTTTCGACATAATTATAATGAAACAATTTTCTTTTATTTATTTATTAAATAAATACTTACACAATTTTTATTTGTATGAGGCAGGGTGTTTTTGCATAATGTTATTATTTTTCGTATAGCTGGATAGATTATATTGTACTAAAAAATTTTATTATTGTATTTAAACCTTAGGTCCAATGTGATGGAAAATAATTATACAACAATTTGTATTGGTTAACTTAAATTAATTTCAATTATTTTGATAGAATATTCAATACCATAGGCAGCACAGCCATATACCATTAATTTTATATGATATCTACAGAAAGTCTTAGCTTTTCAAATACATTTGAACTTACACCTTAAATTGAAAAACGTTGATTTTTTTTTCAAATTGTAATATTTAGACATTTTGTAAAAAAACAGTAGAGTTTGTTTATAATACCAATTTTTGTATGTACAATCAGTTCAAAAAACTGATGTATTGAGTGGAAGCGATCAGGTAGAGACTCAAGCTACTTATAGCTCAATATTTCATTCAACTCTCTCTTAATGTCACAGCTACAATAAAAACAGGACAGACAGAAACTCTTATGAACACTTCCTTTGCTACCAGCTGATGCCTATCATTAGCTGAAACCAGATTCATGACCTTAAGTGAGATTGCTTTATTACGGCAAACAAAAAATGTGGTCAAATAGACTTTTCTAAATAATGTCTAAATACTGAGTTCTTTGTACGATTAATACCAGCAACAAAATATGGTACTTTCCAGATTTGGTATCAAAACAGAATAACTAAGTATTAACTGGTTTTGCAGAAGCAACTAAAATGGTAACTTTCAACTACTCACCTACCCAGGTACTGCAAAATAATACTACTTAAGATATTATAGTTAAAGTCAATAAAAATTTACAACAATTAGCCCTTCGACTCAAACTTTTAAACCTAATCTTAAGCATTACAAAAGAAAATATACCTTGACTTCTATATTGTAAAAAAATATTATATAAATCCTGGACTTTTTCTGCTAAATTTTGGTAATGATAAAAAAATTACAATAAAATAAGCGTCAAAAATTGTGTTTACACGTAACCCACGTAACATCTTATTGTTATAAAAACAAATTGAGTGCCATAAGACTCCTATATTACTCCCGATAAGAACTTAAGGTGTTACAACGATATTTTTATGGGAATAATGTGATTAATATTGCTATAAGAAAGTTCTTATATGTTATAATGGCATTTTTAGCAAGTCTAAAAATGCGTAATCCTACATCGAGAGTTAAAGTATTGCTCTAAGAATAGAATTTTTAGAATAGTAGTACAAGTGTTAGTATTTTGCTGTATTCCTATAATGTTACTAATAAACTTACTGTAGCTTTTAATAACTAATTTGAACAAATATTTTGAGACAACCATTGTTTTCTACAAACATGGTAAAAAAAATATTTTTTAAATAAACAAAAAGTATCATTTTTACTTAAAAGAATAATTTTTTATCAAATTTGATGTTATGCATTAATTAACGTACATTATTTCACATTTTAGAGATGCAATTTAATAATATATTTTCTCCCTTATTGGTTATTTTTGAAGGGTAATGTATTTTATCAAAGTATTATTATAATAAATGTCAATGAAATTTCTTTCCCAGCAAAATTTTGCATTTTCGGCACAATTATTATGAATATTAATTTAATTATTCTGACCCGCAAAATATCATTTATTATTAAGACATTTTTTATATTATACATCATTTACATACAAATATGTAATATCTATCTCTCTTTCTCATGAAATAAATATATACTCCATAAAATTATTACTTAAAAAAACTCTCTCGCATAACATAAAGTATTTCAAATGAATTTCATTTCGAAACAAAAACATATACACTAATACATATGCATACTAATCCTATAACAATATTACAGCAATTGCTCCGTTGCCTTATAGGATTGCTTATTTTAGTGCTATAATATATTTCTATTTATAACCTTTCGCAACAATTGCGGAGCACTCAAATTAACACTAATAATGATATTAGAGTGATTATAGCAGTGTTATAAGAGTGCGCAAGAATGTTATAGCAAAAAAACTGTTATGTGGGCCATAATATAAAAATATTACAGCAAATTTTTTACTATTTAGAAAGTAAGTTTCAAAAACCGGATTTAACTGTAAAGACGTTTTAAGAACTCTTTTTATACAATATGGAAAAGCCACGGATAATTCAGTACAAACTCATTTGTCCTATCTACAAAAAAAATTGTTCATTAAGTAAGAACACCCTGTATATAAATAATTACTTTGTAATTAATATATTTACACAATATACATAATATATTAAGATATATAAAATAAAATATATAGAATTCATTGATAGCTGTAATTCAAAGTAATTATAAATTGTTATAAGTATAAATAAAAAGCAATAAAAGTAAATAATAAAATGATTATAACATAATATATAGAGAATATTATTATAAAGATGGCTTAAAGTATGTGTTAAATTAAAAATCAATTCAAAGACATTTTTGTTTTTCTTTTTATAGAAAAACCATTAAAACAGTGACTTACAACAAGTGGATAGCTTTTAATAATGAAATCGTTTGATTGAAATGTTTATTTGAATTAATTAATTTTCAACAACCATAATTTTTATTTAAAAATGAAAAATTATTAAAATTTACTAGTTGTATAAAGAATAAAATGATTTTTTTAACTACTATGGATTAAATTTGACTAAGTCGCCATACTGCCGGCTGTCAGTGCTACATACATATCTATGTATTGTAGGTATTGTTGAAGAACTGTTTTGTTCAATTAACACTACTTGAATACTCCAGTGAATATTGTAGTGTTAAAATTACCGAAGTAACTTAAAATTTTTAGTGACTTTACAACTAATGACATAATAAAAAATTATTTGTGAGTTATAAGAATCAATCAATATTTTAGAGTTAATTACAAAATTAGTCTTTATCTATTGCGAAACTAATTAAAAAATATATTTTAGAAGAAAACTCATATTAAGGTAATGCTTAAAGCTGATATAGAGTGTAACTTTAATGAATTAAAACTTGAATATAGTCAAAATAATTAAACAAAATAATTATGAAGTTCAGTGCAAAAATATAAAATATCTTCATATATATACCAATATATTACTTAAAATACAATATTTAATTATAGAAAATAAAAAGAAAAAAAATGAGAAAAAGAACTTACAAAAGATAGTTTAGTTTAGAAATTAGTAACACAAAGTAATATAACAATTCAGTAACACTTATATTATAAAATTAATTTAATATCCTCAACATTGTTCATATACGTATAGATTTTTTAGATTTATTTTTAATTTGGATGTACACATATTTTTGATAGAAGCTAGTAATTTATTGAAAGCAGAAGAAACTGTATTAAATATAGGTTTTAATTTTAATCCTTTCAAATTGTGATTGAGAAAATTTTAGATGGCTGGCTCATCTCGTATTATGACTGTGTATGTCTATATTTGTAACTAACGTCATAGAACTAGTTTAACCAGAACATTTCTAAATAATTATAAATACGCGATTAAGAACTAGGAGAAATTTTCTAGTTAAGTGCAAAATTAGGATAACAATCTCTGCAGATATGTATGTATATAATACATATCAGTATTCCAGAATATGTACATATTGTGTATATATTATGTAATATACATATACTAGCTATTCGCGGCGTAACATTCGCCGGTCTAGTATTAGTATTATAAATGAAACAATTTATTTTATTTATTTATTTTCTATATTTTCTTAAAAAAAATCAATGTTTTCAAAGCATTCTCCATGTACAATATTATATTTACTCAATGCTACTGCGCATTTGAATTTATACTTTTGAATTAATTGTTAATAAAATAAACAAATTTCCATTTTTGGAATTTGTGAACATGGTCTGGGTGAATATATTTTCTAAATTTACTATTTGTTTTACCGGTAAGTTTTTTTGCTGCAATATCGTAATATTTTAACAAAGTTATTTTATCGATATAATAATTATATTCTGATAATTCGGTTTTTGTCTTTGTTACTTTGTTTTTTTTTTTAAATTAATTCATATAATCAGATAGTCAATGCTATTGCTCAATAGGTGAATTGTTTTTAGGTTAATTTTAATTTGTTTTTGGTTTTATTTGGTTTTATTGTTTTGTGGTTTATATCTTTAAATTAAATTTTGCACACTATCGTAATTCGTAATAGTTCTAATAAAGTTGTCTAATCTAGTTTGAAAAAGCTTTGTGTTGTAAAAGCTTTGCGTTGTAAAAGCTTTGCGTTGTAAAAGCTTTGTAAAAAGTTTAACAGACGTTTAAGCGTATTAATATATAAGATAATATATATATATTTATATATAGCACAAAAAATATATTTATTGTCTTATAAAATGCATGTATATTATATAATACTTTGTATTTTAAAAAACATGAAGAACCTATGAAGGGGAGAGGTCGCAAATAAAGAACATTCTGGTATGTCTTACAGCGACAAATTTTATTTTAAAAATTCTAAACTAAAATTGTACACAATTTGTCCGGTATAAAATCAATAATTTTAAATCCATATTTTTGATTCAACAACAACTGTTTTCCACATTTTTTTGAAGATTTTTTTTCAGCATTTTGTTTTTTTATTAAATCGACATATTTTTCAATTCAATTTATATTCATATTTCCTTCAATGTACCTACTTTTTTTTTTTAATACACATTAAGTTTTACAGCGTTTTTTGGTGTTCCCTTTACAGCTAAAATATTTTAAATAAACTGTAAATTCTGATATTAATATTATCGACATTTCTAAAAATATTGGTAGTTTTTTATTTTTTATTAAAATTAACCAATTTTATATGAAGCATCTGGCAAACTTTTGTTTAATAAATATCTTCAAATTCATCAGTTTATAATCTGTTAACAGTCTATAAATGTTTTTAAATTTATCAAATGTCCAAATGTCTGTTTGATGATTTACCTCTTTTCTCAAGTTTAGATTTTACGAAATAATTGTTTTATTCATTTATTTATTGTTTTTTTTTTATTTTTTTTATTTATTTATTTATTTTATTTCTAAATTCAAAATTTACAATACTTTTTACTTTTTACATAAAAATTTTTTAATAAATAATTTTAATTGAATTTGACGAATTTTGAAACAATATTCTATGCAGAGCCTTAGCCGTAGCTGTCTGGCTGTATATATTATTTTAAAAGTGTCTTTTAAATATATGACTTATAAACTTAATAATTATACTATATTAATAGATGCAATCTAAAAATTTTACACAATAACTGTTCATATATATAATAATACAACAATAATTTTACTATGATTTTAATTTTGTACATTTACTGTAAGAATTTATTTTTTTATTTCTTTTTTGAAATACCCTACCTTTACCGTGTTTCTTAATTCAATATTTTATACTATTTAGCTATTTAACAGTTTACAATTTAGTATTACATATCTGTAATAATCAAAATATAATCTTTTAGATATTTTAGTATCTTTGTAATACTTAGGTATTGAAAAAAATGTCTGCAAACCCAATTTACATTTCCGAAATAGTATTTGGCAAATATACTCTATATTAGAATTAATTAAATTTTGTTACTTGCTAATATTTAAAAATAATTTAATTCAATTTGCCGATCTTCAAATTGTTAGCCACGAACAATTAAATTGTCAAAACCATATGTCACTATAGTACATTTAATATCAAACATCTTAAAAATAAACATAAATAAACTTATAGCTAATAAAAATAAACTTTTCTGTGTTCAATTTTTTATCGAATACAGATTTATATTTTCTTGTATAAAGTATTGTTTAATTATTACAAGTAAAACTCACTTTTTTGCTATTTTTATAAAAATGTAATTATATCTATTAATATCGAATATTTATATCTGCTAATATTATTTTATTTACAAAAAAATTAAGTTATATTTTTTTTAATAAACTTCAAAAATAACCCTAATATAATTTAAAACTATCTTAATTATAGAACATTATACTCGTGGCGAATTAGTTTCAGTAATGAACTATTATGTAAAATATTAACACACGTTTTAACACTTATATAATACTTAAGTGTTTTGACAACCACAATTTTACAAAAATCATTTAATGATAATAGGTATATATTAATTTTCAATATTAAATATGGAAGATATATATATATCAAAGAAAAATTACTCTAATCCCGTAAACGAATATTAGAGGTAATTCTAAGAACAAAATATCAAACAATTTAAAATTAAACAATTATTGTTCATTCTATCACTTTACTTACTATACTTACTATACATTTTATCTTACAGAAAATATTAATAAAATTATAGTAAAAACTATATTCCTTTAGAAATTAATAAAATAATTTCTCACTTATTAAGAGTGTTATATTTTTATTTTTTAATTTATAAAATGGATATGAATATATAATTTATTTATTAAAAAAATTATTATTTATTTAGGGAAAATATTGGTACGATGGTATTTCTAGTGAAAAGCGTATCTACATTTTGAACTGTAGTATTGTTTCGCAGCTTTGTAGTAACTTCTAGTTTACCAAGTGGAAATTTTGTTAGATTCTTATAATTCACATATTGATCACTTTTCAGTTTTTCTGAAATGAAATGGTGAATGTGAAATTTGATGTTCTGCAATCCGAGTGAAATGATTTGAAATGAAATTTGGGAGTTGAAATTTGATGTTCAGCAATCCGAATTTCTTAAATTTTTATCGGATTCAATTCACTCGTATTTTTAATTGTGATTCGGTAGTGAAAAGCCGAATTTATAGTCTTTTGGGATAATTACATTTAAAGGGCTATACCGATGACAAAAAAAATAATTTCAAGGTTTTTGGTCCTGACACTTGGGACGCCGGACCTCTTGTTTTGTATCGTGCTTAAGAGTCATTGTATCAAAGACAAGTTGAAAAACAGCAACATTTTTTCAAGGGCTTGTTAGACGGTTCCTTGATCTATTTTTGCTGGAGGCTACTTAATTTGTTGAACTATTTCTTGAAGATGTAGTTCAGATACTCATTGATTGATAAAAACTACATGATACATGAAATATTTATTATGAATATTTATCATATCCAGGCAAATGAAAATACAGTAGGCTGTATAAAGGTAGACAAATGAAAATACAGGCAAACGATAATACAGGCCAATTTCAGGAAAACAGGCAAACGATAATACAGGCTAATTTCAGGAAAACAGGCAAGTAAAATACAGGTGTATGACACGCTCCCTAAATATATCTGCCTTATAACACAAATTTCAACAAAATATTTTCTCTATTAATTTGATTTTCTATTAATATTATATTCATTTTTGTTTACTTTTAATATATATTTTATATTTAAATTGAATTAAATTAAAACACATCAGACGTTTTGAAATTTTACAAATTGAATTTGGAAATTTTCGAAATCACAAATTCAGAGTGAAAATGAAATTTAATTCCGAATCCATTTCTAGTGGATTACAGAGCATGTCTGAATATGAATTTTGAAATTATTAAAATTTAAACTATCAGTTGTCACACTTACAAACTTAAAAAGAACACAAAAATAAAAAAAAAAACAAATGAAATAAAAAGAAAAACAATAAAAATATTTAATTCAATTAAATTAAATTCAATTCAAAGTAACTTATTAAAAACATGTAAGTAAAAACATGAGAAAGAAAACAAAAACTAAAAAAACATTGGCTTAGACGTTACATTCTTTCCTCCTTCAACTATAAAAAATAAAACAATATATTCTTGCTATGTTAACTTTTATCTAAGGTTTTAGCTTAAAATATTCCCAAGACAGCTCATTAGACTTGTGAAGTGATAACTCACAGCTAATAGTACTTGGCAATTCACACCCCTGGGTGATCTTCCAAATATCAACTTATTGTGTAAGTATATAGGTGTGGCTTTAGAAATTATTATCTTCATGTAGTAGATATATCTGTAATTCAAGAAATTTGCGAATGAGCTAATTTTATCAAATCTACAGCGATTGGTAACAAAACGGGTACATGCATTAAAGATAACATTTAATCTAGACAACTCACATACACTCATACCCGCATAGACCACATCGCAGTAAGTAAAAAATGGCATAATTAATGACAGGATTAGTTTCTTCTTTGCCCATTCTCTCAAATAATATAAAAATTTCCAAAGCTTAGGAAGGCTTGAGAAAATACACCCAGAGATGTGATTTATGTGATCACTCCAAGTAAACGTGTTATTAAATACAACACCCAGACACTTAGCTTCACTTGCATACTCAATAACACAATAATTCAACTTAATTTGAGGAAAAAATGTATAGTATCAATATTACGGACATACAAAATCATGGCTTGTGATTTAGTCCGGTTCAGTCTTAACCCATTATCTTTAGCCCAAAAGGCAACAACATCAAGCTCATCATTAATTTTAACAACATACGTGTGGATTGCATTTACTGGTCCACTAATATAGATTTGAGCATCGTCAGCATATAACCTACATAGAGCCTCAGATAAACACCGAGGAAGATCATTCATGAACATACTGAAAAGTAGTGGACCCAAAATGGATCACTGAGGTACCCCACATTGAACTGGTAAGCAGTTAGATTTGATTTGATTCAGGTAAATAAACTGAGATCTATTAAGCAAGTAACTATGTGTTGAAAGAAATACTCCTTCAATAGAAAATATACTTAATTTTTATATTAATTTTACACCTCACGTCATCTTTTAACAAAAATATAATATAACTTATGAGTATGTAATTTATCTGCAAAATTTTAATTAATATCTAACACCTCAGTGTGATCAGTATCTTTGACATTGAAGAGTAGTGTGCTTTTAGATGGCTTTTAACTGCTACAAATTTAAAATATCCCATACCATTGCGAAATACTTAAATATTGTATGGGTTAATGATTTCATGGTACACTGTTGTTAGTCCAATAAAATATTATTCATTGATTCTTGATTAAGATAATATCAAAATAGTATACTAAAATATATTCAAATTAATTTACTAAATTATTTCCAATTTTATATCAATTAAGTTTTTTGCTTGATTTAAACTTTGAAATTAATTCAAAAAAAAAAATTTTAATCAAAATTAAGTTTAAATATTATAATATAAGATTTAGAAATAAATAATATATAATTGAAAATATCTTAAAATTTAATAATAAAATATATAGGTTTATAAATATAAATATTTTAATTAATTAATTAAATATTTTGAAATAAATAAAATAAAAATTTATTAAAATTCCAAAATATTTTTGATTACAATACACTGTAGTAGCTATTTTATTAATATGTGATCAAAATTATAAGAAATAATCCTTTTTACAATTAATTCCAAAGTTTCTAATTAAAATGTATGTTATTATTAAATAAATATAGATAAGTATATATTTTATACAATATGATTTTTCTTAAATTTAATAATGAATTTTCTACACCCTACGAACATTATATCGTATTGTGTTTTTTATATAGCATCGATTAGAAAATGTTCATAATAGAAATTCAATATTTATGATTTTATATATTCAATAAAATATTTTCCAAATATATCCCCGTAACGGCTTTGCAATTGCATATACTGATTATTATAAGATATTTGTTGTGTTATTTATTGTATTCTATTCTTTTTAATAATTGTAAAATTTAAGAAGAAAAATATCTGTCTATCTTTTACAATACACTGAAAGAAAAACGCGTTGTAAAACTATTTTGCGTGTTTACTAAAAAATTTGCCAAAATTAGTGATATCAAAACTGGGGTATTATTTAAATTAAATAATGCAAATAAGTGTCACTAATAGCAAATTACACGTTCTTACAGCACTTTTTTTTTAAATTTACCAAAAGTACTGATATCAAAACTGCGACAAAAACTTACATGTTCTAACTGCAGTAATGTAAATTATCAATCAAATGATCGAAAATTATTATATTTACACCCAAACAATAGCAAGTAAATGATTTACATTAAATTAAGTAACGCACAAACAATATAATAAAATTAAACACTTTGATGTGGTAAACTTTGGAAAATAAAATTACAATTTTAGCATTAGTTCCAAATAACATTCGTATTTAAATTAAATACTAGGGAATCCCCTGTGCAATTGCACAGAAGCAGTCTTTCAGGTACGATTTTATATAAAAAGAAATATTTGTTTTGGTATAATTGTAATTGTTTTCTGAATCGATTGATTCTTGAATATATATACCTCATAATGAATTCAAAGTATAAAATCTATTATTTATAACGAAATGAATGCTAATTTCAATATAACTTAACACAATAAAATCCTATTAATCTCAACGTAGTAAATCGATGTATTTTAATTCGTTTATAGTCAAAAACGTTTGTAGTCACAATTCTGTTATAGCAATAGTCAACAATTTGTTTGAAAGAAAGTAATAAACTTCATATAGCTATTTATGAATAAAATAAAGTTTAGAATTTTTATACGAAAGATATTTGATTGAATTTGACTTTATTTATTAAGGTACAATTTATTTTTGACTATGCCTATAGTCGCAAAACGGTTAGAGGTAGTCAAAAATATTACTGAAATGTAGCGATGCCCGTGTTTTACTGTATATATTTTTTTTAATAATAGTAGAAGCAAATGAACTAACAATTACATATTATCATTTTTGAAGAGTATGATCTGAACTGATTTTTGTTTTTCTGTTTTGTTTTCAATTTTTGTTTTAGTAGTTTTTTCTATAATTTTGTGTGTTTATTTAAAATGATAGAATCTTTATGAAGCCTTTTTAAGTATTCAGCACCAAGAACTTGCTAAAATTTTAATATTTTTGTGGTGTAATTTACTATTCAATTATTCTTGCTTTTTTACTCACCACGTCGTTCACCTTGTGTATTATATATAAGATGATAGTGTTGTCAGAAGCTATGCAATAATTAAAATATTAAAAACTAGTATAATGCCATTGTTGAGCTAGTAAAATTTGGGCGCAGTATGAAAAGGTATTCATATTACAACTCCAAACACCAACGATACACGTGAAGTAAATACACTACATTTTATTTTGTCTATATATACTTACTAATGTGTTCTTTTTAATATTAATTAAATTAAATCATGTGTTATTTTTTTATTATTCCGATATTTATTTCAACACTCTAGCTTAACAACTTAATATGGTCTGATTTACAACTTATCTCTATATTTTAATATTACATATTATACTATATGTCTATATTACTGTAATAAAATATTACCAGGTTTTTTCAATATTAATTCTAATAACTAATATTACTTACATAATAAATTTAAAAAAAAAATTGATTTATTCTCTCAATTCTCATTCTTTCATTCATAATTAACTGTTTTTTCATTGTTATTGTTGTTATAAAAAGCTTCAGACAAAAACAAAATTAATATATATATATATATATAAGGCATAAGCTTAAACTTTGTTTTATAATGGACTGGCAAGCTGACTGTCTTTGACAACACCTAAAATGTCCTCTGAAATTATATAATTATTAATATACTTTTACGCAATTAAAAACCGTTATATTGTAAAATCTCTTTCTCAAAATTTGAATTCATCATTTTACAAATATCTTAAACTGCTACAGTCTTATTTAAATCTCGAGTGATATTATTAATATTGTCTAACAAAATTTTGGTTGACGACTTGAATCCGAATGGTCGTCTTTAATTAATTTATTATTGTGCAATTAAAATATTATGTTATTTTTCCCACTTTTGATGTCTGATGACACTGCATTTTCGTACAACAATAATAATTGACTTATTTTGCGATTCAAATTTTGAAAATAAAAATTTCAGCTGTGATTGTACCTTTTTAACTTGAATACTTGTTTCATTTGTAAATATAGCACTTCAACCTGTTGGTTTACCTCATTGACATAAAATATCATTACCCAATGATTGAATTTCACTAAATGCAGAAGCATTGTCTCTACCAAATAATTCAATTTGTTCTAAAATTTTATTTTTTAATTTCCAAGCCACATACATGCTTCATCAGTATCTTCAGAAATCTGTGGAACATATTCTTTTTTATCACCGAAATGAAACCTCTTTATCACTGTTCTTATACCACTTTACTCAAAATTTCTTCAAAACTATATATTTGTACACGTACTCTTTCTTCTTATTGTACCATTGTTTTTTATGTGAACCTGCCAGTTGGCTACTCTCATTTAGCAATTGGACAGTTAGCAAAAGATATTTTGCAAAATAGACACTTTTTTCTTTGATGTTTTATACCAAAACTAATGTTTTGTCTATATCACGATTAAAAAAAATTAAATTTTTTTAGAGTAGTAAAATATTTTAAAAAAATATTTACTTGCATGTGGGAATTTTATAAAATATTAAATATTTTTTAATCTGTATATAAGTTTGTCAATAAAATTAATGAATATTAAAAAAAAAAATAAAAAGACATCCATCAAAGTGGACAGTTAGCAAAAAGACATTTAACAACTGAACACTTAACATTTGCACATTTGACAATTTTTATTTATGTAGGCGCTTAAATGTCCAAATTGTAAGTGTCCAATTGTAAAATTTCCTTCTGGTAACTGTTCAATTTGACAAAAGACATGCTTTTTTGTTCAGTGTCTCTTTTGCGAAATGTCAACTGATAAAATGTCCAGTTGCCAAGTGTACCGTACCCGGCGTCAATTCATTAAATTAATCTGGTATTTCATCAGCTTTATATTTACAGAACATTTGATCAGTTTTATATTTTATACTGATGAAATATTCTGTTTCTAATCTTGTTATGTTGTGCGTAGAACAAAATAGATTTTAGCATTATATTAAAAAAAATTCATTTAATCCAAAAAATAGTTAGAGAACCAGTAATTCTACTAAGTGTTATTTAAACATTAAGTAATGGTAAAACTTTGAACCAAAAATATTGTTAAATAACAAAATTGAGTTGTTAATAATAATTAATGCAAATCTTTTGAGAATGAAAAAAGTTGTTAATTGTTAAAATTTTTAATAACCTATGTTTTAATAAATAATTTTCTGTGTTTGGCGGTAATTAAAATTTAATATAGATAAAAATTTATTTTTATAAACAGCAAAGAAAATGAAAAATTATAATGGAATGTAGCAATATTCGAGTAGAAAAGGTAGATATAATAAAATTTTTAATTATAGATTATATTATAAGATACTAATGCAGTTGTTGTACAAAAATTTTTTAATAAGATTTTTTTTCTGAAAAATTAAAAAAGAGCTATAATTTATAACAACATTTAAAAAGAGTATTATAAAGGCTGATTTTCAATATCATTATATTTAATCCACATATAAATTAAAAAAGTTCGATACAAATATCTGAACCATTTCAAAACCGCTTTTCATTATTATTCTGTTATTTAACAAAAAGGAGACGTGGGGAATTCAAATATTTTATTTCTTTCAATTTAAATTTCACCTAATGTATAAGTCATTTTAACATACAAAAATTTTAATTTATCAAAATGAAATTAAATTTAAATTTAATTTGTATTTTTAAAATAAATTATTACGTATGAGGTTGTTGTTTAAAATAAATCAACAAAAAACAACGTGTCCACGATAAATTAAAATAATGGAAAACTATTAATAACGAAATATTGAGTACGATTTTTTCGAGTAGCGGGTGAATAGTTTCTCTTTAATAACAGAGCATTAATGTCAAGTGTTGCAAGCTAATTTAGACTCTAAAAATGATAAAAGAAGACTATATGATAAATATAATATTAATTATAGCTATAAAATATATTAATTATACCTATAGATTTACATAATTCCTTAAAGTAAATCAATAGGTATAAATCATATGTTAATTATTTTAAAATGACCAAGTGAAAATCAAGTAACGGTAATGAATATTCTGATAACAGTATACTTAAAAGAATAATAATTTATTTTCAAAATATTTATGTGATGAAATATTTTATAAAATATATTTAATATTAATTTTTTTTTAGAGACAAAAACTAAAAATAAGTAATTATAAAATATGTTAAACAAATAAAAAATAATCTTTATAAATTCAAAAAACAAAATTGTGAAATCTGTAAAAAAATAAAACATACCAGAGGAAAGGTGTTTGAATTTTCTAATGTTTTTCTATCAGTGTAAAAAACATAAAATTTATACGAAATCAGGTCTTTGAATAAGTCGTTGTATAAATTGAAATTAAATTGATTTCCATACTAAATTATGTATCAAGAATTTTCTTAAGGCTTCTAAAGTTTAATAGTCATTCCTAGAACAAAAAAAATATTTAAAATTTAACAGAAAATCCCAAAATATTTTGTCTAACTATTAATATTTTGTAGTAAAATTACATAATATAGTATACTACACAGATTCATATTATTAGGATAGATTAGAATCATTCAGTCTAGAATTGATTTTCTTGCAAGGAAAATTTAATAAATAAAATTATGCAGATTCAATATAATACATAAAAAGAACAGAAGCAATGATTTAATAATAATTGCAACATACCAGTTGTAAAGATCACTTAAAAATAATTAACTCTATGAGATCAAAATAAATATAGGCCATACAAAAATATTAAAGCTAATTTAATTAGATTACAGTATTTTTATTGCTATATTTAACGCTGTATCAAAAAAGTGAAATCTCCTTTCAACAAAACAAAATATAAATAAATAAATTTATGTTAATTACGAATATCGATATTTTAGGTAGTGGTTTAATATAAAAATCTCAATCGTATAAATTGGTTAGAAAGTAAATAGAATGTTTAAGAAAAATTAGATTATGTAATTTAAAAATAAAATAATATATCGCAGTAGCTGAAAAAACTAAAATTGATAGTTTACTTATTCATCTCAATAATATCCATAATAATGTAAAGTTCACAATTTAAAAAAAAAAAATGGTGAAATGCCGTTTCTAGATATTAAATTAATTAAAAGAGAAGGAAAGCAAAATGTTAATATCTGTAAAAAAAATCACAAGAACTAAAATAACAGTCACTTGTGATCTAAGCCACACAACACGTAACAAATTCGTCATACATAAAAAATTCAGTAATATATTTAAGAAATACAACTTATATATAATCATTACTAGCAGAAGCCTTAAATTGATTGATCACTTGGAATTTGCCAAATATAAGAAAATCATAGAAGAACTAAGTTGCCTATACAAAATATCATGCCAATATTGGACAATATCTTACATAAGGCAATCTAAGAGGATATAAAAATGTAGAATGAGCAGTTTTAATACAGTGTTAATACAATACTACTGCCGTTTAAGGCTTTTATAACAACTTCATTTATTATTGTTTTATAATTTTATTAACATTTTTTGCTACATTTTGGAATACCATTTTAACAATAAAATATGTTGTATATTCATTGTGACAGTTAAATTAAAAGATTTCCCTATGAAACTACACAACCTGTCTATAAAGGAGACAATCAGTAGTTTGTATAAAAATTTTTTATATGTACGCAACATATAATGGCTAGCGGAAGAGAAAAACCTGATGGCTAACCATCCATGATGTTCATACTATACTATATCGTTTCTTCTACTATCTACTATTTGACAGCTGCAGAATACTGTGTGTTTTAAGATAACTTGCTAGTCTTTTTGAATATATATATATATATATATATATATATATATATAGTTAGTCTTATTTGGTATTTGGTGCTGAAGCTAATTTTTATCTTTAATGGTTCTTACCTGTTGATTAGAATGTACAATATCACTGTTGACAAACCATTGCGCGCTGGTTAGTTATTAACTGTGTAGAATTTTTTATTGCAATTGTTGCAATAATACAATATTTGGATTACTGGATACTCCCCACAGTTGAATTCGGTAAGTCCATACTAGCCTTAAAATAGTTTAATAAATTAGGAGCTTGCTCTCCAGCGACATTGGTGAGTTGCTTCTAATCATCCAATACATTTTAGTTAATATATATTCCAGTTATTTTTTTTTGCGGATTTATGTGGATTTGTCATATAAGTCTTCTATGGCAAATGCATACCCATATACTTTACTGTTTTGTTTTTTAGAATTACCAAATTATTAAAATAATAAAGTTATTCCGCATTGCTTCTATCTGCGATTAACCTGTGCAGTTGCGAACACGTTCTTTATTGGGTTCTTGGTTAGGCTAAAACAGCTGTTCTCCATGTTTTCTCAGCATTCGAATGCGACGTATATCCTGAAGATTTCATTCGAAACATTGCTTTACGATATTGATGTCAAATACCCTCACAGTATATGTCCGACCCAATGCTATTTCCTTTGTCAGATTTCTACGTTTATTGATTTTTGATTATTTTTTGCCGTAGAGCGTTTTGTTGGAAATGATTCGTGTTCAACAAATGTTTATACAACAAATGATACACCATGGTAATGTTAACTGAATGTTTGAAAGCGTATAAAACAACTGACTTTATATTTGAATTGAAAAATTTTAGTTTAGTGCCGAGATATATAATGTTTTTTGACTGTCATAGTTTTGAGAGCATCTCGAAAACAGTGCGAAAACATTTGCTATTATTAGAAAAATATTAAGTTTAAAGAAAAATTTTGCTAGAATAGAAAAATATTAAGTTTAAAACGATCGCAGTGTCAATACATTGCTTCTTAAAGGAAATTTCTTCATCGGTGTATTTTTATTGATTATTGATTTAGAATAATAAGGTGCAAAAATTCGGAATCAAATAAACTGTATAATCTATACTAAGCCTTGTAATTACAATTTCAAGCTGAGTCGAATCAAAAAAATTTTATATTTTAAAAATGCTCAACTAATTCATATGAATCAGGATAGTACATCATTTTATATATAAACACATTACGTATAATAAATATATTAAATGAATTTTAGATATTGATAGTAGTAATAGAAGTAGTATATTTGGACTAGTATTAATTATCAAAGTAAATTTCTTTTAAATCTGAAAATAAATTTTAGAAGAAACATTTACAAAATCTGAAGAAATAATTACTAAAATTTGATGTCTGAATTTTCTAATTAAAATCAATATGACTATACTTATTTACATGTATGCTATGCACATAAACATCATGTATATCATTTCAAAGTATATAATATTGTATATGTTGACAGTAAATTTATAGCATTGGAATATCAACTGAATGTAAATTATTTCAATCTGGATGGTAAAATTAAAGTGTTGAGGATTGTGAATGAAATATTAAATGAGTTTTGTAAATTTTCTACAACAATAATAATTATTCGATGACCTGTCGCTGTTGCTATATTTAAATCAATAATGTAAATAAGGATTTCCATATTATGTATTATTAAATAAATTTTTTTTAATAGATTTGAATGTAGGAATAAACAAAAGATATTATATTCACTGATATGTTTTACGATATTTTTAAACGTTTAACTTTTTTTAGATTTTATAATAATATTAGGTAGTTTCAGGAATAACCTGCTAAATAACTAATATAAATAGTAAATAAAAACTGTAAGGGAAAAGGTTATATTATAAAAAATGTCCTACTAAATAAGGAAGATTAAATTTTATATAAATTAGGTTTTAAATCTGATGGAAATTGGGCTAGAAGCGACATGGAAGAAGCTATCCATTTGCTCTACAAAAACGAGATCATCTGCAAGAGCCATATTATTCTATAATTTTATTATTAAATTGCCCTATTTAAATCGACACATAGTGTTAAATTATAAATTATGAATCAATAGGTGACCAATTTTCAAAAATTGTATTAAACTTCACAATTTAGCTTGTACAAACTTTTTTTTTTTTTTCTTGCCAATTAATTTTATAATTTTTATTACTTGTAAAAATAATCTGAATTGCTATCTTAGCTGTTATCTAACTATCAAATTTTAATATAATTATTGTATACCAGATCATAGTAATTGAAAAATCTTGACTTACCAGACATTAATAAAGCTTTCTTTTTTTTATAGGCTTTTCATCCCCCTATTCCCTTCACGTATTTTATTGATTCCGCTAATATTCCCAATGATGAACCTTTTTCCCAATTTAATTTTGGTAAAGCTGATTTTGATAAACTAAATAGTTTTTATGACTCCTATGATTTTTGCCCCATTTTTAGTACCTATAACATAGAAACAACCATCAGTTGTTGCTACGAAATTTTACTCAAAGGCTTCTCACTCTGTATACCAAAAAAAAAAAGTGTACTCAAACTCAAGTCCTCCATGGTTTACTAGAGAAATTAAAAAACTTAGAAACAAGAAAAATAAGGCTTGGACAAATTACATAAAATCTAATACCCCAATTAATTATAATAACTTTAAGCTCCTCTTTGATCAATTTAAATTGTTAGTTGAAGAAAGTTATAATATTTATCTACAAAATACATCTCGCTTAAAAAAACTTTGTGATAATACATCTCCCAGTCCGGACGGTGTCCCAGAAATTGTTCTAAAAAGATGCTCAAGATCTTAATCTTTTGCTCTGGCTAAAATCTTCAATCTATCAATTTCTGCAGAAATTTTTCCATCTGTCTGGAAAAATGCCTTCATTAGACCTGTTCACAAAAAAATTAGAAGATCGAAGTAAGTAATTATCGTCCAATTACCAAATTATCTTGCATTCCTAAACTATTTGAATTAATCGTTTTTGATCAAATGTATCACCATTTAACTTGCTTCTATCACCATTGCACTTGCTTCCTTATACCAAATCAGCATGGATTCGTAAAACATAAATCCACAGTAACTAATTTAGTTGAATGTACTTCTACATTTATTAACAATATGGAGAAAGGCTTTCAAACTGACATTATCTATACTGATTTCAGTAAGGCTTTTGATCTGTTACCACATAGTGTTATTTTATATAAATTAATAAAACTAGGATTCCCCAAGTCATTTGTTAACTGGGTGGAATCTTACCTCATTAATAGAAAACACACAGCGTACAATTCAGGTCAACTACATCGTCGTCTTTTGAAGCCAATTCTGAGGCTCCTCAAGGAAGTCATTTAGGTCCCCTTTTATTTATAATCTCCATTAATGATGTTACATCAGTAATTAAAAACAGTGAAGTCAAAATCTATGCTGATGATATGAAAATTTTTAAAAAAATAACGTCACCAAATGATTCACTATTATTTCAAGATGACCTAGGTAAATTTTTCATGTGATGTAAGATTAACAACCTTTTTTTAAATATCAAAAAATGTGCTGTAATGATCTATCATAGATGTATCACCTATTTTTTAATTAATTATTTCCTTAACGGACATTTTTAGAAAAAGTTAACTCTATCAAGGAGTTTTTTGGTGTAAAACTCTCATTTAAATTGCATTATAGCAATATCATAAATAAAGGCTAATTCAATATTAGGTTTTGTAAAACGATTGTCAAGAGAATTTAATGATCCATACATCCTAAAATACCTTTACATATGTCTTGTAAGGCCACAATTATAATATGCTAGCCAAGTTTGGTCTTCCTATTACGAAGTTCATATGCTACGAATAGAGGCAATTCAAAAAAAACTTTTTAAGATTTGCTTTACGTCATCTCCCCTGGTCTGACCTCTTAATTCTACTACCATATGAACATAGATTAAACTTAATTCATCTCGCTACTCTAAAAAAAAGGCGCAACTAACGTTATATCATCATTGATATCATCAAAGTATTATATCATTGATATCATATCTTAGTTCAAATAAACAGGGTCAGGCGTTTTCGCTCCTCCCTTTTCTTCGTACTTTCATTTCATCGAACCAACTATGGAAATAATGAACTAATCCATGGAATGATGATTCTGGGGAATAAATACCAGGATGTTATTGATTTCTCTCTCTCCAAAGATATCCTAAAAAAACGCTTGTCTTCTTCGTAACTTAATATGACCCATCTTCTAGTCACTAATTTTTTTTTTCTTCTTGCTTTCCTTCTTTCTTAATCACTAATTTAAAATTGTAGTACTAAAATATTCTCTAACATTAGATTTAAACCACCAAGTAATTGACTAATTCATTCCGTTAATTTATATTCTTTTGAATCTCAATTTTTTCTACTCTTATTACAAAAACATCATGATTGGACTCAAGTTTAGCATACCAGCTGTTGCAGAGCCCTGCAATTTTGTTATTATAATAAAATTTCATTCAAAATATTTTTATAAATTTTAATTTATTTTGTAAACATTTAAAACCGGTTCTAATTTTGTATTACACTCTATTATTTTTTATATCAATTTAAATTTATATGATATGATTTTTTTTCGTTTTTATTTTCATTATTTTAATTTTTTTTTTCTTGGATTCTTCTTACTTTTTTTTGTTTTTTTTTTTTATTAATTTTATTTTAACTGTAAATATTATTGTAAGATTAAATTCATTATTGTAACTTGTGTGATTTAAACATAGTAATAAATAAAATAAAAATAAAAAAAATAAAATAATTTGATTTTAGCAATTCTTTCCAAGGAAAACAACAATAATTTTATATGAATTTAATTTTTCTAATTTTAAGAAGTCTTAAAATCTTTTAACTAAAGCTGGATTTTCATTAACCAATATTTAAAATCTTAAAAATTTTATCGGCACTAAAAAGGGAGATAGCATGAAATGACATTATTTTATATGAGAGGTCAATGCGTACGACAAGAACGGAAAATATCATTTACCGGGGATATTTTCACAAAATTTGGGGATATTTTCAAAAAATTTGGGATATTATACTTTGATAAAGTATATTTTTAAAATATCGGGGGTAGTTTCTTTATACTGGCAACACTTTTTTAACAATTTTTTGAGTAAATGTATGTACAAAAAAAATAATTTTTTTCAACAGATGCTTTCTACGATGGAATTGTTGTTTTTTTGTTTATAAAATAAATTTTCCAAATAGAAATTTAGAGAATTCATTGCAGCGGTTTTTATTTTTCTTATCTAAAAATTCAATAAATTATCTCCCTTTTTTGAGCCAATAAAATTTTTAAGATTTTAAATATTAGTCAATGAAAATCCACTTTAATTCTTTTTAAAATTGCGTCTCCCCCAGTGGACGATGGATTTGTTGATTTCCTTAAAATAAGTAAATTTTTATTTTGGTCTACAATATATTATGGTAGATTTATAAATTTTCTTACTAACAGGTTAAAATGGTCGTTTTGACGTAGGTACATTTATGTTCTTATGAAGGTTAGAATTTTAAGTATACTATGGTGCTTTGGTAATCATTCTCATTGTTTTCGACTGGAACCTTCAAATTATTGGAGATGTTTTACCAAACCTGGCACCCGTAACACTTAATATTAGTTTTATGATCACTTTGTATTTCAGCGGCTTGAATTCCAGGCTCAACGGAGATTTTCTTCCAATTAGCCAATACAGAGATATCAATTTGAGTTTAACCTTAGTATTTCTTTGCCTATTTGTACCTCATCAAACCAATTATATTCCCACCATTAATGTGTCTTGTTCAATCTTATAACGTTCTTTTTTTCTTTTCAATCTTGATGGAATGACAAAATTTTCTTCCGTACGTACCGTCTAATGAAAATAAACATTCATCCGTCTACTGAATGTTTTGCTAAAATTCAACAGGCTTATCTATTATGTTCTTTAACAAATTTTGATTTAAAACGATTATTTTTTCAAAAATTTATGGCTTCTTATATATGCAGAATATGTCTTAATATTTACTTCTCTCAATTTATTTATCACAATTGTTGCCCATATTTTTCAATGTTTATTTTATTAATGTTGTTCAAGACCTATTTCATAGTTATGCTAGGATTCACTTTAACAGCTCTTAGTATTTGTGCATCTTTTCTCTTTGTTGCCTTACATTTTTGGCCATTGCCATAATATTTCGAACAGATCCAGTTTATCTTTGTTTCATGACTTGATAACTAGTATTTTCGGGGCAGTTACTTAACAGAAACTCCATGATAATCTCCGATACAATTGCATTTCTAATTTCAACCGATAGATCACGCTTTTTAGCCATTTTGTGATGACTTCCGCACTTAACAAAACACTTTTGAACATTTAATATATTTTGCTTCAAATTTATCTTAAAACAATAATGCATTGTTCCTTAGATGGTAAAATAAACACGTGCACAAAAAATTTTGAGCAATAATTTAATGCACAAATAATTTAGGAGATTTTGTTTTTTGCCTTTTTTGCGACTCACCTAACCGAATAATTTTTTTTTTTGTAAAATTTTGAGTTTTCATCAAACTTAACAAATTCCAAAAAATTCGTTAATTATTTTTATTACTTAGTGGACTACAGCCAACTTTGTTTGTGTTAAGTACGAAATTGTCCTATGCACAAATAATTTTTGAAGCGACTGATATATCAAGCATTAGTAGACAATCAAATAGTTTTAAACATTAGTATAAGTTAGTTCTAAATAGGTATAAGTCCTTTTCCTTGTAAAAATTCTAGTAATTTAAATTAAATATTATAAATCCAATATGAAAGCTATAGTTCAAACGATATTTGATGATCGAAAGGATATTTAGTAAAATTAAAAATAAAATATTAGACTATTTCAACAATTATACTTGTAAAAATTTAAAATATATAAGTACGTATCTATGTTTTAAGACATTATTATTATAATATATTGTTTGTTATTTTAATTTTATTTTTCATATATATTTTAAATTTCATTATTATGTAATGTTTTGAGTTTAATTGATGATTGGATATATATATATACATATATATACATAGCCTACAAGATTAAGGCAAGAGATGCCAAATTAATAGGCCATTAGGCCGCTCTTAAAAGTTCCTAATATATTGTCTTATGGCCACAAAGCCTATGACAATATAAATAAAACAATAGAACTTTTGCTTTGTTCTGGCCAAGACTGTTGACCAAATATTAATGTCTTTATTCTATAATTTTCATCTTATTTATATTAAAATTTTACATTGTTTCTAATGGGCTATATTTAAAATCTATGTAAAAAAAACTTGATTTTCGTTGATGCTACTAACTCTATATAAAAAAAATGTGCACTTAGTTTACATTCAAAAAAATTTATTATTTTGTTATTGATACTTAATATTAAATTTAAATAATATTTGATTCATAATCCATATTAAAAGAAAAATTTTAATATTATATTTAGTTTCAAATTTCAAAACAATTACTTAGAATACATTATTAATTTTTTATTAGGGACAATTATTATTTAACAAATTTAAAAGCAAATTATTCCAAAACAAATCATGATAATATTGCAAGAACAAATTACGCACGAGTTTGTAATAATAAAAAAAATATTTGTTATCAAAATATAGTTGAGAAACAATTGCAATATATGTAGTTGAATGATATGTTTGTAGGCTTGTTATAAGTGCATTACAATTAATCGAATTTGTTTTCAATGTGATTTTAAATATATGTATTTTAATTAATTTTTTTTTTATTTTTTTTTTTTCCTTTTGGTATTATTATGTATAAATTAATTTGTTATGAAGTATGTAAATTATTAAATAATTAAATTATTACATAATGTACGAATGAAATTGCACTTTCCTTAAGCCAGCTAAAGTTAGCGAAAACTTTATGAAATTCTCTGATATTCCTATTATGGTTGCACAATACAATTTACATGTAATCGTACATTTCCTTAAGTTGACTTAAGCCAGCTAAAGTTCATTATGGTTGGGCCTTAAAAATATAATTTACCGTCATTGCATACGTCATTAATCAAATTTTCAACTTACACATCTGTGATTAGGTTAAAATACAGTTTTTTTTTTATGTAAATTTATGAGACATAAATTACGATAATTCACTAACATTATATTAACGAATCAAAAATAAAAAATATACTTTTTAATTATTATAAAAATTATCAACTTTTACGAAATTTTGTTATTTAAAAAAAAAATATATAATATTAATATAAATAAAAACAAATTAAAAATGGACCTTCGGATCAACAAAAAAAAAAATGTTGACCAAAAATTCCTTCTATTTTATTAAACAAAAATTTCAATTAAATATTTTCACTGTAATTCAGTGCCTTAAATTGTTTTATTAATTTTAATTCTAAATTGAGAGGGATAAATATACAAGAAAATATTTTCAAAGATTTTTTTTTTCAATTAATTAATAATATAATTTAAAAAAATATCTAAACATTTAGTTCATTTTTTTTTTTTTATTATTACAAAATTAAATCATTCCTCCCTTATAATACAAATATATATCTATATATATATATACTTAATATTATAACATAAAATCTTATTAACTTTATTATAATACCTCACATTTCTCTCGATTTCTATGTCCTTTACAAGAAAATTAATTTAATTTTTGACAAAATTTAATTCGTTTAATTCTCCCACAACACAATAATATTATATTCAATATAAACACAATGTACGTGTATATTTAATGTCAAGGAAATTCGTAACGTAATTTAAAAATGTTAAATTGAAAAAGGGAAAGTATATATAATAATAATATTATAGAAAGATAATAATAACTAAAAAAAAATATATAGTACCTATATTCCTTATTTTTTTTTTTTGTTTTTTGTTTTTGTTTTATATAAAACAAAAGAAAATAAGCTTATGAGTTGATTCCTTTTTTGTTCTTTTAAAACAAAAAAAAAAAAAAATAATAATCAGTAGAAATAAAATAATTCTTCTTTCTGCAATTCATATTATAAAACATATTCTTTGTGACAAATCGAAAAAAAAAAAAAATCTATATATAATCTATTCCAAAATAAAGAATAGAAAAATCTAAAAAGAAAAAGAAAATAACAACAATAAGATGAGAGAAGATATAGTATTTAAGTTGAATGTCAAAGAAATATCACTCATATTCGACTAATTTTAACTGATGGTTTTCTAAATAAGTCTTTTAGCTTTGTCTCCTTTTGTTTTCTCCTAATTTCTCTTACTTATATAGTATAGAATAATAGAAAGGACTTAAGAATATTTTCTGTTTCTATAATGTTTTTTTTCTTTTTGTTTTACAGAATCAAAATTCTAGATGATAAAATACCAAATATAAAAAACAAAAGCAGAAAAAAAATATAATTCTAGTATACTCTGTAGTAGAAATTGTCTGTACAACGAAAAAATATACGCTATATATGAATATGTGGAATTATATAGAATGTATCTAACAAAATATCTAATAAAACGATTATTTGGAAAATGTCACGTCTTTCGGCCTAACTTGTTTGAATTTAAACAATAATGTACACACACATATGTATGTATGCCTACATACATACAAACTTCTAATAAAAGGCAGTGTATTTTTTCTACATTTAATTTATTCGCTTTGGAGAGTTAAATTTTTTTTATATTCAAGAATTTACGTTGTCTTTTTTTTTAAATTACTTTAGGTTCTAAAATATATTTCGAACAACAAAATCTTAAATAATTTTTTTTTTTATTTTTCTCAGTGAATTGGACATGTGAAATTAAATGAAAATGAGAGTTATGGAATTTCACTTTTTTAATATCTATGCATCTACAATTAATAAAGCGAAACAATGAAACAAATAAATATGCTCAGCAGCAAAACAGTAGTTTTCGTTTAGATGCTACTTGCTTAAAACAGTTCATTGGTATATAGATTGTATCAGGATATTATGTTTTCTATTTTTATAATGTTATAATGAATTTTGTTAGTCGCCTTACAAAATACTTAAATGACTTAAAAGAAAGCCATTTAGGACACTTTTGCTCATTATTGTCATTATTTCATAATTTCTAATAGCGAATTGAAAATATACTGATGATATTAATTTTTTTATAAAAAGAAAATCGATTCAAGATGGCTGATATGCTTCAAGACATAGCTACTATATACACGTCAAACTCAAACAATTAGCTTTTGATACACCCTCAAAGGCTTTAATGAATCTTAAATCCTCAAATCACTGTACAAATGGCTCGTTAGACCCCATCTTGAATATCCTTGACAGATTTGGTTTCCATTTAATAACCTACACATACAGAGGATGAAAGCTGTTCAAACTGTTCACATTTTGAGATTTACTTGACAGAGCCTTCCTTGGGATGACCATACTAGACTATCCCTAAAAAATAAAATATTACATGTTAATATATAAATATATAAATTTAGTTTTAAAATTTATTGTATGTACTGTAATAAAAGTAACTGTAATTTAAAAATTCAATTACCTGGGCAGCATCGTGTCATCAGATGGAGGGGTCGATTTGTATATTGAAGCCCGGATCAGTAAAGCCCATACTGCTTTCAGGATGTTTTCAAAAATATGGCAGGCAAGCAACCTATCTCTGCGCACAAAAATAAGAATATTCAACGCAAGTTAAAATCTGTTCTCTTGTGAAAAACATGGAAAGTTTCAGCAAACATAACCAGGAAACTCCAAGCGTACATTAATATATGTCTCCGGCGCATCCTAAACATTCGTTGGCCACAAACCATTTCCAACAGAAGGCTGTGGCAAAAAACGAAACAAACACAAATAGACGTGGAAATCCAACAGAGGAAATGGCGTTGGATCGGGCATACTTTGAGGAAACCTGACAACAACATCGCGAAACAATGTTTTGAATGGAATCCTCAGGGTACACGTCGCGTCGGAAGGCCGAAAAAAATGTGGAAAACAACTGTTTTAGCCGAAGAAAGTATCCAGCAAAGAACATGGCCACAATTGAAAAGGTTAGCCGCAGATAGTAGCCGATGGAAAGAATTTACTTCCGTCCAATGCCCCACGGATGGGGTTGCAGGACAATGATGATGATGTAATTTAAAAAAATTTAATGTATTGTTTTAAAATTTTAATTGTAAAATTTTATAAACTGTTTGAGCTAAATAGTAATACCTATTTTATCTTCGTTTAGGTGCTACCATTATTTTATGTTATAAATAAAAACAATCAACCAATTTGATGCTTGATCTCAGAACCTTTCATTAGGCGAACAGAAATTGTCTGATTTTGATATTTATTTAAACCAATCCATTTTGGGTTATAAAATATGATGCCTATGTTCTTCTGATGGATATTTGTTATCATAAAATAAACAAATTAGTTTAGGTGGCGATATTGTACTTCGATTACAAAGAACAGATTACAGTGTGGTGAGAATAATTATATATTTGATGCAACGAAAAAATTAATATTCCGTCGCTTGTCTAATAATATAGAGGTTATAGTTTGTTCTAACTTTGACCAAATCGAGCCAATGAATACAGTTAAACGCTGGAAAAGAGAAAATGAGGGTTATATCAAATATCAGCAACCGTTACATCTAAATAAATACAACTATGGTATGGGAGATTTCGATTTGCATAAAAATGGAATTGCAAATTATTTCGCTTCAATATCAGAGCAAAAAATGGTATTGGTCATTATGGATTGCTGTAGATTGAGCTTTAGTATTAAATGCCTGGAATCTACAATGTTTTAAATACAAATATAAAAACGAAAAACATATTCCGCCAAAAAAAGTGTTCGTGTTTTCGTAGTTGAAAAATTATTAATGAGTTTTGAACATGAATCAATCAAGAAGAATCAAGCAGGCATGTTGGTGTTTTCCAAACAAAAAGAAAATATTATCGTCGATGTCAATTGAAAAACTGTAACAAGCCAACAAAATTTTATAACATTTTTTATTAATAACTTTCTCATTAATTCTCTCAATAAAGTTTTTGTTTAACTCTACTTTATATTTTCATTTATTGTTTAGTTTTAATTTAGCCGAATTATAGATAAATTGCTAAAAATGTAAACTTAATTTTGATTTTCATGAACAAAAAAAAAATGTCAAATAGCAGTCAATGTTTGATTTTTCGTACAGCCCTTTCCCAGGCTCTGCAACGAGGTAGCCGCAATCTACAACAGATTTGCATTTTTTGGGCATCAACTATCTTGAAACACATTGATTAATCAATAATCAAGACATGTTTCTTTTTCTTTGGTTGAAAATGCATTAATGTACACATTCGACATATGCGGCAATTAACTTTAACCCTTAAATGTATGATTTTTACTATTTGAAAAAACAAAATTTTAGTAGATTTCGACTCCCTGACCCAAAACATATTTTAAAAATCTAATTGAACCTTTGGAATGACAAAAAACAGTATGATGCAGATTTGCTACAGAGTTGGTTTAAGGGTTAAATTTTCGTTAAACATAGAATTATTATGTTAAATTTTAAACGAATTCAACTTGATATGTAATTTATTTTTATTATTGTTTTTTTATGTTGTAATTATAGGTCGATATAATATGCTTTGACATGTCAGCTTCGTTAGGTAATTTCAAATTTATACTATGTCATTATATTTAGCGTATAACTCTCTACAATACGGTTAAAAACAATTTTTCACTGTATTTTACTATAAATAAAGACTTCTTAAACACTGGTTGTGATTGTGAACAGTAACTATTAAGGCGTGTTAAGTTACTTTCTAAAATAATTTTAAATTGAAATTTTTGATTTTGAACAATTTTCTTTGATACCAATTTCAATGTTTTCCTATACATATTATAATTTTTTGCAAAACATATTGTCCTTGATGTCCTTACTGTTTTGTTCTTATCGAGTATGTGGCCTATAATAATAATATACATATATTTTATGTATATGTATATTTCATAATAAAAACAAATTCGCAATTGTTTTTATCTTTTTATTTTTTTTTTTATTTTTTTTTTTATCAATTTCTGTATTTTTATATGAAAGTTCATCCTGTTGATTAAATTTTTTTCTTAAAATTTTTTTTTGTTTTTTGTATTTTTTTCTGATTTTCATAGTCCTTAGGGGATTTAATTTTATAAACAAAATAAAAAGAAGAAAAAAAAAATTGGAAAAAATAATACGAAGTACAAAATGAAAATAAAAAAAAATAAGGCAAAATTATTGTGATGTGTGTGCGAAGGATATATCCGTTTAGTAAAGTTTGAAACCAAATGAGAATTAAATAAAAATAAAATAAAAGAACAAAAAATAATAACAAAGCATCTTGTTGGCAATAACGTACTAATAGAATTATATTATTTTAATACATATAAATATACACACACCCATATAGATTTTTCCGAAAAAAATTGTATCCATTTTTTTTTGTTTTTGTTGTTATCGTATCGTATTTTTTCAATTTTGTTATTATAGTTTCAGTCCTTAATATCATCAGTATTATTATCATCATCAGTATATCATTATACATCGAATTTATTTTTATTATTGTAATTTTTTTTTGTTTTTCGTTTAGTTTTTTTTATTTTTTTAAACCTTTACCACAAAATTGAGATATAAATATTGACTAGGAAATTGAATAACTATTTTACATTGTTATTATTATTATTGCATAAAATAATATCGTATTTATTACTGTCATACACCTTTGTCTTATCTCTTCTCACTTCAACATTTTATTTTTCTTTTTTTTTTGTTAATCTTCTTTATGAATTCTAAACAACTCAAATACTTTGAGAAAATAATTCAATTAGCTTTAAATAAGTAATCCAGTTAATTTAAAACAGAATAGAATAGAATAAAGTTTTATTACAGCTTTTTTATCAATTTTGGTTTATAGGCCGAAATATTTAAAATGGAATAATAGGAGTGTAAATTGTGAAGACAGGTGTTAGTTCAATAGTGTTCATCTTTGTATGTGTTAACTACTATTTATCAAATGCAGCAGTTGCATCTCTTGAAGATGACAGATTAAATATCAAAACACATTTATTAGGAAAGTAAAACATAATTTTGTCTTTCCCCAGGTCTTTTTAACGATAACTTAAATGAACCTTCTCATGCTAATAAAGACCTTCCCCATGCTATAAATTTTTTCTATGAACATGCTATCGCCTAATTGTATTATTAATTCAGATATATATGAAAATTATTAAAATTGTGACTTAGAACAAAGATTTGGTTAAACGCTGGGTGCCGCAGTAGGTATATAGCGCAAGGTCCCAGATTCGATTCCCGATGAAGCAAAAAAAATGCTTGATTGGTTTTTCGATTTGGTGTAGTAGGCTTTATCATTGGAATATAATAAATGACAAAAAAAAAAATTGAGAGTTTTCTATTTAAGAAGGCTTAGTTCCTGACAATAGTAGTAGTTTTCAACATTTAATGAGTAAACATTTAATTTGTTAAATAAATACTCGAAATATTGTAGTGTAAAATTGCAGTACCGTACTCAATTAAGCACGAAAATGTGATTTTACATAAGTTACTGTCAACGGTGTAAAAAAAATATATATATATATATATTTTGCAAGCTCAAAAACATTTTTTAAAAATAAAAATTGGGATGATAATCGACAATTTACCACAAATCAAATAAGCAGAACAAAATAAATAAACTTGATTTCAGAAATTTTTCAGCCAAAAACAGAAACAATTTTTGTTTAAGTACATAAAAATACGATTATAAAGGAATTGATACTGGGCTCCGTACGACGCTCCGGATCTGCGTCACACTTAGATCAAAGTTGCCCATTGTGATGAAATAGAATCTCGTTTCTCCCCACAGATTCTACTAAGACTAATTCTTGATACAAATAGGTTAGGCTACAAATAGGTAGGTTACAAATAGCTAGATAAGGAATATACGGACATATCTACAAGACTGTCAACTTATTAATTTCTTCACATATTTTTTAAAATCTGTTTGTTTTATTTTAAGCGATCCTACCTAGAAAATCAACAATTTTCACCGTCTACTTTTTGTTACTCGAGTAGGTACATTCTATTTGTGGATATGGAGTTAAATATTATTTCGTTTTTTTTTTTTTGCAATGAAGATGAAGACACTAAAATTGGTTTCCGTCTTAACGGTGTTAAATTTAATAGTCAAAAATGTTATTTTCAATATAAGTCACCAAAATTTAGTACGTTTTTCTGTGTGGAAGTACGTACTAAAAAAATACTAAAACAAAATTACATAAGAAAAGTAACAGTAACCTTTGATAAACGCTAAAAAATACAAAAACAAAAAAAAAAAAAAAAAAAACAAGAATTTTATTCGTGAAATATTATTTTGTTTTCGTTTTGTTTTTGTTCTTTTTTTTTTTTGTATTTTATTTCCACTGAAAGGAAAAATCAACAATATAGGAGAGATAGAGATCGAATAAAAATAAATAAATTTATTTATTTGAGTTTTTATTTTTTTAGTTTATTTTTAGGATTTCATAATATTATTATTGGTATTATAAAAATTTTTATTAAATATAAAAAAAATAATAATAATAATTTTATTTAAAATTTTTTAATTTATTTTTTCACTTTTGACATGATCCATTTAAATCGTTATGACAGTAAAATATGGTGACCAATTATTTATATTTCCTTGTATTATTATTATTATTATTATTATTATTATTATTATCATATTATTATAATATTATTATTTAATACGTAACACATAGCTATTTCTGAGTAAAAATATTTAATATCATTTCATAAATAAATGAATATAAATTTAATTATTTATAGCTAAATATTCATTAAATGAAAAAAAAGATTTAAAATGAATTTTTAATAAGAAAATTAAATTAAATTTTGGGTTAATTTATGAAATTATTTTCTGAAATTCCTTAAATTTTGTGATGGTCATTATCGTAATGTAATATTTTTATATTCATATTAAATGGCTTGAATTTAACAAAATTCATTACTCATTAAAAATACAAAAATTAATCACTTTTAAAAATTATGATATTTTGATAATAATATGAGTATCTATACAAAGTTTTTATATTGTCAGCTGAATTTTAATTTGCGATATACACCATTTTTGTGAATTTGTAAGTCAGAAGGATGTTTTTAATATTTTTAATTGAAATTTTTTTTTATTTAACACATAAATTTTATTTTGTATTTTTTTTTTGTTTTAATTTTCATGATTTTTTTTTTTTGCTTTTATTTATTTTTATTTCTTCTATTTACAGTATCCAGAAAAAAGTTTACATAACTAGATTAAATTCTAAAACTGATTAACACATAAAAAAATATATAATGTTTTTTTCTTTTTTTGTTAATTTTGATATCATTTTTGGCTTTAGTATGAAGCTTGATAATTTTAACAGTTAAGTTTCAATTTCTATTTTCAGCTATTGTAACAAAAATTTATAAAAAATCAATACATTTTCTTTTAGTTTGTAAGATAAAAACTTAAATTAAAACTTAACAACTAACTTAACCTACAATAACCCTAAAGTGTAAAAGTTATTAAAATTCTGTTTAATTTTTTAACCACCAATAATTTCTGTAATCAAACATATCTTTAATAGGAATATCGAATTTTAATCTACCGATGCCAATATCACTTGGTTCATACTCTATTTTAGTGCACGCAGCCCTCTACTATAGTGAAATAGTATTGGGACATGGCTTGGGTTTTGTATGAACCCTTTTTTATCTAGACAGATAAAATGTTCGGGATGATAAAATGTATGTGAGATATTAAACCATTTTCAGGAGTGTTAATTGCTTTATCAAAATGTTTGCGAATCAACTTAATTATAAGATTATCGATTTCTTTTTAATTTTGATTTTTTGTATATGTATTTGTTTGAGTAAAAATTTGCGTAATTTGTTTCCGGTTTCCTACTTTCATTAATACAAACTCTTATACATTTTCACTCAAATTTCCTAATTAGACCAGCACTTATATTGTACCAGATAGGTGCTGTATAAGTGAGTATGGGTCTAATAAAAGCTTGATAGCTATTGGTTTTCACTCTGGGGCTTAGTATTCTATTATAAAATAAAAGCCTTAGTGTCTATAGATAATGCTTCCTTGATTTGTTGGGAATAATTTAAGTTATAATTAAGATGAACACCTAGGTATTTAACTGATTTTTGGTTTGGTAAAGTCTCATTTGTAGGACTTTTAAGGTTAAACTTCCTTCGATGTTTTTTCAAATTATAATTAAGGTTCTTGTAGGTATTTCGAAAGAGGATAATTTCACATTTGTTGTAATTTATTTTTAACAGCCAGGGGTAGCATTGTGTAATTTGAAACGTCGTTTTGTTTCGACTATTTTCAAAAAATGGCATTGCAGAATTTTGTTTCGACCGTTTTTATTTTGTTTCAATCTTTTCAAAATTGGTACGACATATTTTGGTATTGCGTAAGGTTGAAACGCTATGATGAATACATGATTTTTATTGGAATATTTATTTTAGAAACGCACAGAAATAAAAAGTCCAATAAAATGAAAAATTAAGCAAATTTATAAAGAAAAGAATTTGTAAAGAAAAAAAATTTTCAGAATAAAAAAAAAATGTTGATATTATTATTAACTTCATTTACTTGCATCTAGTTGCAATTTCTTTTAGTTCCATTTTTTGTTTTTTAATATTGTTTTCTAGCAGTAATTGTTGAAATTTTAACGAAACAAATCAAAAATGGAATTATGTAAAGTGTTTCACTGCTTTTTCGCGCGTTTCAAAATAAATTAACGCTTCAAATTACGTAATGTCATCCAAATTTTGTTTCGACCGAAATGTTTGAAACAAAGTTACGCAATGCCACCCCAGACTTTACAATAAACAATTATAACGTTAAACATTTTTTGAGCAGTTATTTTAATATTTTCTATTCTACTATCACTATCGTAATATATTATATCATCAGCAAAGGCTAATGAGAAATTTTCGCCTTTGAATGCATTCAAAAGTTCTAATGATTCATTAATATATAATGAAACTAAGATAAGTGAATTAACCGTGCCTTGCTGAAGACTATTTTCGATGTTATGTATTTTAACACAAGTTTTCGTATCATTAGATGAAATGTAGAATTTATTTTCCGGTACCAAATCGTGAATTATATTAATAAGTTGATTAGGGAATTTATATTTGTATAGTTTGTAAAAAACCATATATTTTTATATTTAATATTTCACATATATATTTAAAATTAATACGAACTAACTTGCTAAAGTTCAGGTAAAAAATATATAATTTTTTGTGATTAGAATATCAAAAAGAAAAAAAAATTAAGAACATTAGTTCGTCACAAGCAATGACAAAGAAAGTATGTTGCTTCCGAAATATCAATACTTGCAATCAAATATTAGAATAATTATATATATAATTCTGCATTTGTCTGGATGTTTGTAAGTCCGACGGAATACTCCAACACATATACAAATTGCAATATGTATACAAATTGCTTTGATACTCTTTTTTTAACCCTGCATGAAATATATTTTTTTAATTTAATGTTAGTCTTCTTCACAAGTAATAAGGAAAACTAAAAAATAATATAAATAAAACAAAAAAAATTTTTGATTTATAATAAGAAGGACTAATAGAAATTTTATCATTAGTTTGATATGGTAGAATAACCAAAAAGCAAACAGCATTTAACACAAAAAAAAACATAATGCACTTAAAGGTTATTCTTATTACTTAAAATTATAAACATTATGCATATGTGTATATGCATGTGTGTCTATATATTTTTATTTTTTTTTATTTTTTTTTTGTTATGATAATGATCATAGCATCATAGTTTTGCTACCGTATGCATTGCCTGTATAGTACTATAGGTATATATATATACTCTAGTCAGAAATGTGATGCGATGAAGAGTTAAAATTGTTATTTATTATTTTTTTTGTTGTTGTTATGACAATGATCATAGCGTCATAGTTTTGCCATACCGTATGCATAACCTGTATAGTACTATAGATATATATATATACTCTAGCCAGAAATGTAATGCGACGATGAGTTAAAATTGTAATTTATTTTTATTTTTTTTGTTTATTGTTTTTTTTTTTAATATATACATATATGATGATATATAAAGATATGAACGTATATAATATTAAGTATATATTATGGGACAACATAAAAACAATAACAACCTATACATTTTTAAAGAAATTAAATGAAATTTTGTACCATTATTTTTTATTTCTTATCTTTGTAAATTTATAATTTTTTTTTAGGTATATTTGTTTTCATCAAGTGTGTAGAAATGTATGTTGTAGAGACTTAGAGAATGATGATTTTCTTTAATATAGTAAGTAGGTATATATATAGGTATCGGTTAAAACATATTGATTGTTGTTCTTCTTTTTAATGTATGTTATAAATAATAATTATGTATGAATTTTAACATGAACAGTTCGATAATAAATTTTTTGAAATGAAATGAAATTTTAAATAACCGATCAATGGTTCACAAGTTATGAACAGTTTTGTAAATACCTATTTACCTGCAGTAAATTTTTTTATTTTAATTTTTTCTCCAACACGAGTTTTTTGTTTAATCATCAAATGTGTAGTGTACCTACAATATTATTGTTTTTTTTATATTTACAATTTTATTTATTTTTGATTTAAAATTGTTTTCGTTCAAAGTTGTGGCTCATTATAAAATACTAGCTTTGTAACCCGTCATAAATGACGGAAGCAAAATAAATCCTAGTTTCTTTTTTTCTTTCATTAGATTCTTTATTTCGAAATTATAGTACTTATGTTTATATCACTTTTTATTTATTTTTATTTATGTTTATATTGGCCTAACACTAATCTTTTTTTTTATATAACAGAAAAAGAAGTACCATACCAACAAATTTGTATAAAATGTTTGTATTTTTGTATGGTATACTCGTACTCACTTCCATTTAGTTATAATTCGTTAGTTGGGTTCCATTTAGTATAAATTATACCGTATTATTGTTTATGTGACCTCTGGGAGAACAAATTTTAAAATGGGATCTTATTTTCATATAAATTTTGTCTTTTGTATAATGTATAGGGATCTTATTTTGCTATATGAATAAACTGTTATTATGTTATTGTGTTATTTTTAAAAAAGTATTCAAAATTTTGTATCTAAATTGGTAAAATTTACAAAAAATACAAAAACATTTTCATCAATAATTTTCAATTTAAAAAAAAAAATGTTTTATTATCCGGCGTAGAAGTAGAGTTAATTATCCTACTCTACATTTATCAAGTTCTATTGATTGAACAGTGAACCTGAACAGTGAAGTGAAAAGTGAACACTTAACACTGAAAATAAAATAATATTTTTGGAATGGAGTATGCAGAACATACAGAATACAGATACAGCAAATAATAAAAAAAAACAAAAAAAAAAAACAAAAATAATTTTTTTTGAGTGAAGTGAGTTACGCACACAATAATGACAAAAATAAAAGGTATAAGCAATAAAGTAGTATAATGTATAATATTATACAATACAAATATGCCGATACACATGTATATTATTGTGTATAATTTTAAGTAATAAGAATAACCTTTGAGTGAATTATGTTTTTTTTGTGTTAAATGCTGTTTGCCTTTTGGTTATTATACCATATTAAACTATTCATTAAATTTCTATTAGTCCTTATTATTATAAATCAAAAAAATTGTTTGTTTTATTTATATTATTATTATTATTTTTTATTTTTCCTTATTATTTGCGAAGAAGACTAACATTAAATTAAAAAAATATAGTTCATGCAATAAATTTTTCCTGCAAAGGTTCAGCATGGTAGACAGGGGTTAAAAAAAGCACCAAAGCAATTTGTGTATATATGCAATTTGTATATGTGTTGGAGCGTTCCGTCGTACTTACAAATATCCAGATAAATGCAGAATAATATATATATAATTATTTGTTCGCTATAAACGTTGACGCTAAGCTTACACAGCGAATGTTATTGAATGTTAACAGTATTAACTTAATTCTGAATTATACGATAAATTTTCAATGTTGGCAAAAACGATGTCGCTAAAATGATCGAGGGAATAGAAAATTTTGCACCTTACTACAAATATTTTGTTTATATGGTAATTAAAAGCGTTATAATACAAAAATAAAGGTATGATAAATTAGTAGGCAAATACGTATTTTTCTTAAACTTGAAATGAAAACTCTAATGAAGGAAAGAAATGCTAGAATTTATTTTTCTTCCGTCATTTATGGCGGGTTACCAAGCTAGTTATTAATAAATAACAACCTGACAACAATTAAATTATTTAATTACTGTAAGCTCAAGCTATTATAAGTTGTTTCTAATTTCTTTATAACTGTTATAAGTGGCGCATAAAACATATGAAGTTTCAAGCAACAAACAAAATTTGTTCAATGCATTTTAAGTTTCATATAAATTTGTCATCATTAAATAATGTATTTATTTACTTTTATATATACATATCTAAAATTAAAAAATAAATATTGAACTTAACGGAAGAATACTTAAAATACATCGGAAATTATGTTATAAAATTCGAATCTGAAATCAGTGTTTATTATTTTTCTTTTTCTTTAAATTGGTTTTTTTTTTTTTTTTCATTAATAAACACTGAAAATTTTTGTTAATAAATTAATGTTTAATAAAATTGTAATGAGTAATAAAAGTAGAATAAATAATATTCAATATTATTTAATTTTTTTTATTATTATTATTTTCTATAGTACCGTAAAATGCCACAAAAAAGTCAATTTTGTTATTACAAAAAAATAATATGAAATTTATAAAGCATTTATATCCTTTTGATTATTTCATTCAAATATAATATCCTAGAAAAGGATATTACAAATAATGATATTTTTTACAAAAAATATTATTCCTTCATTTTCATAAGGAACATTATTTATGAACCAACCAATACAGAATGTGACAAAAACGATTTAAAATTAAAATGAGAATACATATATTATTATGTATTTATTATTTTTTATATAAAATTTTTAAAATTGCGTAAAATATTAAAATTTTAAAATGTCATTTGGGATTAAATAATTTTGAAAAGGAAATATTTTTTTACTTAATATTAATGTCTTAAATATTTTACATTTTTGAAATATACATAAATATATTTTGTAATAATTGTTATAAATTTCTATTGTCATAACAGGAAATATCACAATACAGGATATTTATATTTTGTCATTTATGAATATTTTTTATAAATCTTGTTACATTTACTTTTATATGTAAGATTTTTGGATCTTTTTAAAAAATAATTAAACATTCAAATTTCAATATTAATAATAATTTAACATTAATATTGTTATTATTCAAATTAAATAAAAACAAACTATAGATTAATTATATATGAATTGATAATCAGTATAAATTGATAAATAATATTATATTGTGATATGTAAATTAAAACAAATTACGGTACAATAAATCTGAAATATTTTAAAACCGATTTTCATGATTATTCTTTAAAATCATAGTTATTTAAAAAGAGACGTAGCGAATTCAAATATTTTTTGAAATTTTTCTAATTTGCAATTGTAGTTTAAATTTTTTATGAATTATTTTGGTACATTATTGTTTATAAATTTTTTAATATTGTGTAATAATCATATTAAATTAATTTTATTTTATGTAATTTGATTTAAGTCTTTAAAATAGTATTAATTACTAATAAATGAATTTAAAAAATAAGAAAAAATTTTTAAATTTCGCCCAATGCATAAGTCATTTGATATACAAAAATTTTAATTTATCATATTTATTTATTAATTTATTTATTTTTTATATTGCCGCAACAACACCCCCAGCTTAAATTCAATTTTTATTTGTTTGAATAAATTATTACGTATGAGGTTGTTGTTTCAGATAAATCAATAAAAACATAGCGTTCACGATAAATTTAAATGATAGAAAACATTTCATAACGATATATTGAGTACGATTTTTTATCAAACTTGTTCGAATTTCGAGAAGCGGGCAGATACCAGTCATTAATTAAAATATAAATATCTAAATTTTAGTCAGCTATTCTAAATAATAATTGATAATAGGTGTAATAGTATATAAGCTCTTAAAATTTAAAATTGTTAAAAAAGCTGTAAATATGTATGGACACAATAAATAAATAAAATGAAAAAATCAATATCTATAAATATAACATAAGAAAGGTGGTGTTTTAAGGTGATATAACTTTAGACATAGACAGCTAATATTTGACACATGATGAATGATACATGTAAGTAAATAATTTGAAATAAATAAGACCTTAAACAGGAAACTGGGCTCTCTCCCTTCCATTTAACCTTGTCTTCTAAACAGTAACTAACAGTCTATCAGTTCACAAAAAATTTATATTGATTGTATAGCTAACGCAAAAAGACAATCTAAATATTATAACTCGATCTGTAAAAAGTCAAACAGTCAAACCTGAAACTAGAAAACAAGGTCAGAAAGATCAACTGGTTATAAATAAAAAAAATATAAAAACCAATTGTACAAAGCACAAACGGAAACTTTAAAACTGATTGATAATCTAACAACGGATTACCGCAATATTGATATCTGGGCTCCACAATCACCAACAAAAGTCAGGAGACAACACATGAATCTTACAACCGAATAAATCGTTTTTCTGAATGACAGCAATTTTCAAATCAGGGTGCGTGCATTCATATACATGCATTTAATCTACATAAAATATTTTATTCCCCCAGTATTAAGCTATGGCAGTATAAATTGAATATTTTTTCAGGCAACAAAAGAAAAACTGAATAGAATTTGAAATTAAAACTAGATGCACAACCGATTCAGTTTTTGAAAATAATGACTGGAGAAGAAGGTGGAAGACCTTTAACTGTAATAAATAAACAAGGAAGCAGATCTATGGTAATATATAATATTTAATTGGCTACGGATAAAATATATATGTCGGAAACCTGGAGCGCAATATCTGAGAACCAAATTTCTCGAAAGTTTTTTTATAAGAAAATTCATTGAAATAAGCCAAATGAACGACACAGACTGAAAAAATACTACAATATCATTTGATTTATTTATCAACTCCTTAAATGTGGAAACCTACTGCTATTAATTGTCAAGAATTAAGCCTTTTAAATAGAACAGTTTCATTTTAAGTTGTGGCCAAATTATCCTTTTATTTTTTTTTTATTTCATTTATTTTATTCCAATGACAACAAGTGTACTCGACCAGGTCGAAAAATCCATAAATCCATTTTTTCCTTCATTAGGAGTCGAAACTGGTACCCTTTAGTGGAAAGGCAGGTGCTCTACTTATTGCGCTATCAAACGTTCTTGATGCGGTCACAACAGATATATATATTTACTGTTTAGTATTCGAAATTGGAGAGTTATTGTCAGGGTTACAGAAACATGAATAAAATATATCTAAGAAATTAAGGCTTGATTTAGACCATTGAAAGAAAGGATGACATCTATTTTATACATTTTTGTTAAGTAGGATTTGACAAATTAAAATATGGAGCGACTTAACCCACAACAATGTTTGGAAATTGTTGAAATTTATTTCCAAAATCAATATTGACTTTTATTAAAATTATAAAGAGCACAGTTTGGTACCTCTTCGCTAACTATTATTTTATTTTCAATTACCTTACAAATATTATATTTTTGTATACGAATTATTCCAAAACAAAAAAACAAATGTTCTTATTGCCACATATCCGCCCTATGGCGTATGGGTGTGATTACCGGGACAACCATGATTGTATATATTGAGGACAGTATTGTATATGAGATGGGGTTCCTTTTTGAAATTTAAGAAATGATTAGCCTTAACGTTACAATAAGAACTAATTACTTATAGTACGCTATAGTACGCCAGAGTCCACCTTGTACAGAGGATTACAAATGAAAGAAGACTATTTGTTTTGTTCAGCACTTATTGACAGAGGTGTGTTGATAAATTGGTAACAACCGGCTCGCACACAATTAATGTAGGTAAAACATAATTAATATGAATAAATATCGAAATAAGAACAATATTAACAATAAAATAATTTATTGAACATAAAATATTACAACAAGAATTTAACAGGAATAAAGTTAAATTAATTTATTAATGTAAAGCCCATGTGTTCATTTGCAGATACGAACTTCTCGCTTCTTTGACGAACTCTTGTATCAACACTATGTTTCTCATTCATCCACGAAATAACAAAGGGAACTGCAGTCCCAGTCTACTATTTGCTTCCCCAATAAATTTATAGTCGTTAAATTTTATATATGTTCCACAGTAAGACTACTACTAATTGCACTACTAATAGTACTTAATATTTTTTAGCTTTTAAAATTGAATCAGGTAATTGCATATTTTGTGACTTGATGTTTGCATTGAAAAAATCTCGGAAATCCTTAATATTAATGTTATATTTTAAAATTTGATTAAATTTTAAAACTTTTCTTTCACCTTCTAGTCAGTGCGATAGCCCAAACGACCAAATAGATGGATCTAATATGTCAAAAAGTTTTAGAAAGTCGTCATAATTACCAGTGGTAACATTGTTATCCAAATTTTTGGATAACAATGTTGGAAATGAACATTAAATTTATTAGTTTCTTCAAAAGGTATAATATTTAAGCTCATTTGAACAAACTAAATTCCCCACTTTATGTTCATAGTTACCAGGTTTATTTTTGAACATTTCTATTGCTCTTTTTGATTGTTTCATTAATTTATCTGCTTTCTGTATTTGCATTTTTCTTGATTGTAATGATTGTATAGAAATTTAACAACCCGCTCGCTGATTTTTTTTATTGCCATGGACCGAGCCGGCTGCAGCACACCCCTGCTTGTTGAGAACTGTTTTAATTCTGTTTTATTTTCTACACTTGTTTCTCTTTAATACACAAAAATTATTCCTAATTCTAGGAAAATAAATCAATCAGTCTGTAATGATTTGTGTACAATTTACTTAATATTGCTTAATATTAAATTTATCTATATTCAGTATTTTTTTAAATGTAACAAAATGTTTACAATGCTTTATATTTTGATATTGTATTTTGAAACCATATGGCATAAAATTCAGAAAATAATAAAATGCTTTTTATGTTACATACTTTTCGATATGTGTACGTAACATAGGTTATAAGTTTTAGATAGATATACACTAACTAAAAATAAAAGAAAGAAAATAAATAATATTATGTAGTTTCCGTGGTGTAGTGGTTATCACATCCGCCTAACACGCGGTAGGTCCCCGGTTCGAGTCCGGGCGGAAACATTTTTTTAATATGTTTTTTTTTACATTATTTTAATATATAATAATTGTTCAATTAAAATATAGCGTAACTATGAATTGAAAACATAATAATAAAAATGTTTTATTTATTTAATTGCAATCAGTAAGGAATAAAATAAAAATAAGTCTTTGTTTATTACTATTAGACATAATACTTAGAGCAGAAGATGTATTGTATGATATCAAAAATGAAGGCCTGCCTAGTGTTTGCTCTAGTATTTAACAAAAAATTAGAATATTTACCCATTTCAGAGTTTTGTAATAAAAATCTGGTGGCAGCAAATATTAATTTATCAACAAGTGGGGGTGGTTCAAAAATTATCGTATGCTTTGCGTACCTACCCGGAGACTCAACAGAGGTCATCCCTAAATCCTTTTTGATTTTATAAACTATTGTAGATTAGAAATCCTAAATAAAGGTAGCACCGCAACATTCAGCAACATATCTAGGGAAGAAGTTTTAAACCTAACACTTGCTACAGCACTTTTGAGTCAAAAAATATCAAAATGGTATGTATCAAACGAAACGTCAATGTCAGATCATAAGCATATCAGATTCGACATTGCAACACCTGAGAAAATAAAAGAAGTATACAGACAGCCCAAAAACAAAAACTGGGATATTTATACTCAAGAAGTAACTGATAGACTAACTATCGTCCCTAAAAAAGTTACTAATATCGAAAGCATTGAAATATCGAGTGAACTTCTTGGGAATGCTATTATGTCATCTCATTACAATGCATGTACAGAAAAAATAACAATCACCAACGTATGTACCTTGGTGGAACATCAAGCTATCCAAACTGAGAGCTCGTAGTAGGAAGCTACTTAACAAAACCAAATCTAATGGTAACTGGATAGAATATAAATTAGCACTTACTGAATACAACTTTTAAATAAGAAGGGCTAAAAGACAATCTTGGAAAAATTTTTGCCAAGGAGTAAAGGACCTGCCCAGTAGAGCTAGAATACATAAAGTTGTCTCTAAAGAACGTAGCAACAGATGGGCACGCTACTAAAAAGTGATGGTACTTACACTGAAAATCGGTTAGAGACACTGGAGCTTATGGCTCAAACGCATTTTCCGGGTAGTAAAACAGTGGTGCAGCCAAATTCATCCCAACAACATGTACAAAGAAGCAACCAACCTAAATACAAAAAGCTAAGGATTTCTGGGCCAACGTTCCTGGAAATCGTCAAGCGAAAATGCTCATGTCTGAACGCTCGCTCAAGAACACCAACACACTTCTCAGTTTCAACAGGAAACAGGTACGTATCTTGGAAGGGATAATAACAGGCCACTGCCTAACAAAGAAACACCTCTATAAAATGGGCCTAACTGAAAATAACCTATGCAGAATTTGTGAAATAGAGAAAGAATCTATTGAACATCTGCTCAGTGAATGCGAAGGGCTCACCCGTAGCAGAATTCGCCACGAGAGAACAGCGTTCCCGAACAATGGATGCTATCCAGCATACCATTGAAGAATATCCTGAGTGTAATCACAAAATCAGGTATCCTTAATGACACAAAGACTTAAAAACCGAGTTATCACAATAAGCCTATTTGCAGCTGCGGTGATGTAGGGACTGGATCCCTCTCGGAATAGATTAAATCTTATCTAATAATCAGAGCTGGTGTGCTTGGACGTCTGTTAGAGATGAAAGCTTGCTATATTTTTTTCTGAAATCTTTATCATTATTCAGTGAGATAGTAGCACCCGACACCATTAGATAAAAAAACAAAAATCATGCTGTTAGTAGAGTAGTTATATCACACTGTTGGTAGAGTAGATAAAACATACTCTTAGTAGATTACAGAAATTTTAAATATATTAAAAGACTAAGTTAATACTAGTTATAAAATATAAATTAAATGAATTATTTTATGCCCAGACTCCATAAGCAGCCTGCTAACTGTGAACAACCCCAAACACTCAGCGTTAATAACAATCAAGAAATTTATTCAAGAGAGTAGTAACGAATTTGTATTCCAATGAACATCGATGCACATAGGTATCTCTAGGAACGAAAGAGTGAACAATTGTCAAAAGAAGCAACTCTTGAAGAATGTCCGATAATAGATACAGAATATATCACATGCACTATAACGAAGCCGTTAATACAGCTCTATGGAACAGACATAACCAAAAGTGGCGAAATATGCCAAATTTCAAGATTATATTGTTCATTAGCAAATTGAATATAATAATATCAAAAAACGAATAGAATAAATCAGCAGGAAAATTTCAATTATTCTTACGTTATTTAAATTTGTTTGAAATAGCTCAAAAACCGAAAATTCACCGAAATCGAAATTTTCAAATGGGAAAATATAGTTTTTTATGCAAATTCTACGTCACAAAATAAGAATCCGAATTTGCATAAAAAACTAGGTCTTCCAAATTTTAATTTCGCTGAATTTCCGGTATGAAAAACCTATTTTCGGTTCTTTCCCGTATTTGAAAATATGACCAATCGGTAGGGCACCCGCGAATTGGTTTTTTTTTTAATTTTAAATTAACGACTTCTTTCCCTTTTAAAAACTGATACACATGCCCTGGGACACTCGGTATAAATATAATTAGATAATAATTAAAAACAGTTAGAATCGAGATAGAAAATAATTTTAAAAAAAATCCAGAATTACTCTTACATAAACATTTTTTATTTTTTTTTTTTGTAATTTTGTAAGGACAGATTTGATAAACTGTTTATAAAAAAATTTATAAATAGGTAAATAAATAAAAATTATAAAATTTAAAAATAAAAATCATGAAAGAAAAAGAAAAACAAAATTACTTTAGCTAATTATCATTACGTAGGTTATTAGGCAGTTTAATCTTAACAGTACCAACGCTTAAGTGGAGGTCACAAAAAATTGATTTCGAGTTTGCTTTGGAAAATATTCTACAAATTGGCTCAAATCTGCCATATCCAGATCCCTTACAGTTACCTATTTTACCTATACTTTTGCAAATTAGTTTGTATTATTGTAGTAATATTTTAAATAGCTGTGAGTATCCATTTCCTAAATTATTGTTCAATCTATTATCTACATGTTCCCTCAAAATTGGTAAGCTTTCGTTTGTATCTAATTTGCTTATTTTTAGTTTCCCCTTATTGATGATAAATTAGTTTTATCAATTTTTTGATGTTCTTCAGTTATATGTTTAGCAATTTTCGAAAATAATTTGTAGTACCTCTTATTCTTGCTAAATCCACTTGTATTAAATGTTCTTGAAATCTCACTGTAGTCCTGCGATTTTTCCAATTCCTTCTTTAAAACAGAAAATTTTCAAATGCAGGGCTAACATTTTGCCAGTGAGTATTTGGGTTGCTAAAAGAGGTGTCCGTAATTATCCGACGGTCATATAATAACTGTAACCCAATTAGTTTGAATTTATTTACCGACCTTTCATAATTCAACTGAACTAAATAACTGTAAACACTATATAATATCAATTAAAACAGTACTAAATAACAATATGGGTTAGAAGTAAAAGGGTATAAATGCTTAAAACAAAAATGTTCAGAATATCTTGTCAAAGTTGCCCCGCTTTCAGTAAATCTGAAGGACAGTTGCAAAATTTATTTGGTAAGTGTTTTATGTAAACCAAATGTAAGTTCTAAAAGAACTTTAATCTGGTTTTGTGGTAGGTCATCTTTAGGAAAAAAAATGTACTTCTACTATTTTGCTACCAAACGCATGTGCATTTTCTCAAAATAATAAATCAGAAAATTTTCTCAAAGTCTTATTTTAAGTAGGTAGGTAGTAGTGGCTGCCGACAGTACACTTATTTTATTAAATTTTTGTTATAATCATAATTTTATTCATAATCTGATTCTAAAATAATACTTGAACTTGCATTACCTTCTTCTTCCTCAGCCTCAGGCATTGTTTAACTTAGCATATTTCTCCTTTTAGCTATTTTTCATTGCTGTGATGGTTTTATAAAAATCCTGGTATATTAGGACCATTAGAACGTATTAGACTATTAGAAATTTTTGTATTTCGCATAGGTAGGTTATATTGAATAGTGAAGAATGAAGAGGTTCAGAAAATAGGTCACTCAAATTGAAGTGAGATTTTCCAAGTTTTAATTTTGAACAACCTTCACTCTTTTGAATTGAAAAATGTTCATTTCCATAGGATTTTTGAAGAGAAAGTGGAATAAAAGCTCCTTCTGTTATTTTAACCACACAATACGTCGCCATTTAAATACCATTTTCTCACTATGTTTTGTTTTGGTCAGACTTCTGTAAATCCAAAAAACGCAATGAAACAAAATCACTATTTTTCGTTTCATAAACTATAAAGTTTTTTTGAAGCTTATTGAATCACAGATGTCTGGTGAGCTGGAACAAAAACTTGAGGTATTGTTTTTTTTCTTTCTTCAATAATACCAAAAGATCTGTCGCACTCCATATAAGAGTGACCAGGCTCGCAAAATATGTATTGATGTATTGATATGTATTAATGTATTGATATGTATTAATGTATTGATGTTGGTGGCCAGTACAAAACACATGAACAATTTCGATATGTTTTTCACTATGAATCTGCACTGTAACAAATTATAGATGTTCTACTTTATTAGGCAAATCTTTTATGAACTGTAAAATTAAAGATAATTTTAAATGATTAACAAAAATAATAGCTAGATATATATTAATATTAATAGCATTCCATTAAGCTGTGTAAACTATTCATGAGTAGATTATTAAAGGAACGCTCATTTTGTGCTTATGAGCAAAACATAACCCTAAAAAATTGATGTTGGCCTGTTTTGTTTTGGAAATTTATTTATCAAAAAAAAATTTATCAAAAAATTCTTGTTTATTTAAATATCAATATCAAACTTCAAATTATAAATATGACACTAAATAGTTATTCAGCACAAAAAAATTTTATTCAGCACCTAGCGGAAAGTAAATCGTTACTAACCATTTTCTACCCAATAAAAAGAAGTAGTGTAGCTGTGTTCAAAAATGTGTAAAAATGGTTAGTTTACACAACATAATGGAACGCTACTATTGTAGATTTTACTGTTATCAAATAAGATCTAATTTCTTGAGATCCACGAGAGGCTTCAGTCTCATTTCAAATATGTTATTAATACATAAAATTACTCAGTATACAAAAATGAATCAGAAATAGGATTTTCCCTGTTTTTACTATAATGCGGCAAGTTCATGTACTTAGAAGTTAACCGATTTTTATAGTTAAGTAGCGAAAGGGTACAAGTGATCATAAATATTTTTGCCTCCAAACAAAAATTTCAATTTCTTCACTAGTTTTTTCTACTTACAAGTAGATCTCAGAAATAGTTAAATTCACTTATATCTCTTTACTGCTTTATGAAATGGAATCTTATTATTCAAAATCTGCATTTATCTCTATTTTTAAAAAAGTGCATTTGTACCCTTTTGCTTCTAACCTCTTGAGTTACAAATCTTATATAAAATTACAATTTTCTGATTCAAGTTTTATTAAAATATTATTTTCTTTAAATTTAGTATTTTCGAAATTAAAAACCAAAAATTCGTTAATTAACTCCAATACATAAAATTCGTATATGTATTAGTATGCATTATTTAAATACATTTCATAATATAATTAACTTATTCAAATACAAATAAATCTTAAAATTAAATTTTATACCAAAAATAAAAATATATAGCTACTGTCTTAAATTTAAAGCTTCCCCACATCATGTAATATTTATATAAAATACAAAACTTGATTATATGCAAACAAATCACTTCCTTTCAAACATTTTCATTATTTATTGTTTAAACATTATTTGTATAAGCAATTTCTTATTTAGTTTCGTACCACATTCGTATTTTGCAAATGAATAAATTTCAACTTCAAGAATTTTATATTATTAAAATTCAAGACTTTATGCTATATAGCTATGCTATTTTACTCTCTACATTCTACAAGTATATAAATTTTTGCAACTCTATATTAAAACTTATATTTTTATACGATTTACAATACTATTTTCTCAATTTAATTTTATCCTTGCAAAATTTATGTATTTATGACGTGACTTTTTTAATATAGAAAAAATAGATGAAAAAAAATATAAAAACACAAAAATAACAAATTTAATATAATATTATTATGATTTGAACTTTAAATGATATTTAAATAAAAAAAATATATTATAATATTGGATATTTTTGGTATTAAAGCTGGTAGAAAAACATTTATAGGTAAGACTTGCATTGGAATGCGAAAAGATGTAAAGAAAAACTAGAAGAAATTAATTTAGAATTTTTGTAGTAAATATTAATTTATTAATCTTTGCAAACTAATTAAATAAATTTAAATCCAATAAAAATTAAGTACCAATACCTGACATTGATGTCAAACACGCAACGACTAATTAACAAATATTGTAATTTGTTTTGATAATCAGATTTGCTTTTAGTGTTAAATCCATTAAATGTTGCAATTTCAAAATCGGATTTTATTTTCATTAATAAATTAATTGTTTCTGATCAAAAATCGATATTTTGGGAGTAAGCTCCTTCATCAGTGCTGATCACAATATTGTTGATTGTTATCATAGTGTTAATATAATACATATATTATGATTTTTCAAGTGGTATTTAGTAATCAATTGAAAAGGAACAATAAATCTCTTGAAAATAGTCTCAAAATTATAAATCCCTGAACAAAAACATCTGCAAAACAAGAAATATACAAAAAAAAACAAAAAATGTAAGATTTCCATAAATTCGTGGGGGCTTTACTGGTAACTTCTGATAAAAAAAAATGTTTAATTTTATAATTTTGCTTTAAGTCTTCACGTTTGCCGTTTTCTTTAAATTCTTTATACATAGCCAAAACTGTAGATGGGGGAAATCTTATACCGATTAGTGCATTTGGCTAGGTAGGGAAAGGAAAGTTGAAAAAGAAGTTGAGTTGACGATTACTCTTTTCTAAGTGTTCACGTTGATTTGCGAACTCAGTAGCTGTAGCTATTCCAACTGCTTCAGTTTCGTATAAAAGACCTAGAAATTATACAAATTCCAATGTCATTAGTTTCTTTGTTGCTCATGTAATTTAAATGTACATACCTAAACTACAATCAGATGGGTGGGTAAAAGGGAAGGAGGACAATTACGAACGAATGTGTTAATGTTTTTCTTGAATTTATATAACAGAGTTGATCATGTTTGGGGAATGTATAAGATGGAATTTGGTTTTACATTCAGAATGTTCAAGCAATACACTTACTTCCATAACTTGCCTTCTGCCAACTGAGATTTCAACTGTGGAGGGATAAGCTCATGCTGCGCTTTGTGTTTCACGAGGAAAGCACTTAAGTGAAAGTAAAATAGATTTAATTTCCACTGAGTATTTATAAAAAAGGCAGTGTGCTCCGACTACACGACGATGGCCAAGAGGAACAAGATGAGCAGTGACATTTGGTTGATTGATAAGATTATCCAAATTTTTTAATGCATTACTCGAAGCCCACCCCATATATGAAAATTGCACTTCACCTTGGGTCGTATGAAAGCTTTGTCGATATTCTAGAGGTCACCAGAGACGAAGTATAAGACTGATATCGGCTAACAAACCATAAACAATTGGCTCCTTTTTTCGCAACATCGAATATATGATCATTTCAGATCATTTTTCGATTTAAGTGCATACTTAATATTGCCTAAACTTTCAAACCACTAAAGTTTATCTTCTTTAAACGAAAAATCAAGATCAATATTCAATAGAAATTTTTCTATAATAGTACAGCTCTGATATTTTAAAATATATTAAACTCGGTTCTGTTTTTAAGCTCCAATTAGCTTTTACGACCATATTAGAGCTGAGGGAACTGGCCATGATATCTTTTTTGGTTAATACAACCTTCGATGTAACTTTAGATTTTGTATGCAAATCTTCTGAATGAACTGTAAGATGCCACTGGAGGTGCAAAACTGTGGATTGGATTGAAAGTGGTTTGGAACAAGTCATTTATAAATATAAGGAATAGCGTATATGAGGTCGGACTTATATCCATCAGCTAAAACTTAAATTGTACGATTTGAAAAGAAACTTTCAATTCATTTGACAAATAACAAAACAAATAATAATTTTATATAGCATAAATAGAGAAGAGATTTTACGTATTTGCGAAATTAATTATATTTACTTAGAACTTTAACTAAGGTTGTTCAGAGACTATTAAAATAGAAATTAGAAAATTAAAAAACTCCACGATCCAATTGAATGAAATAAAAATATTGGAAGGTAAAAAAAATATTGATTCCTGAAACACACACAGGTATTGCTTTTAAGCCCATTTGCAATTTAGTACTGTAATGACTTAAATATAAATATATTAAAGTTGTATTCGCACCCTTGTCTAAAGTGCGGTAGGTCAAAAATCGTGTTTTTTTATAATTTTAACAGCAAAACACTAAAAAAACATAGCTCTATCGGCCAGTAAAAAATCATTAAAATAGCATATTTATTTTCCCGTCAGTTAACGTCTAAGTCGCTTTAGATGATTTAAACCTTACTTTAGAAAACTGTACAAAAATGACATATTTTCAGTTATGACTTGAACTTGGTTGATGACGGATGTCTTTTACTCAGATACTTGTTGTGAATAACAGAAAAATAAATATTTGTTATCTTCTTACTTATACGTTGTAACCAACTATAACATTTCCTGTCTTACTCACAAGTTTTTAATTCAAGGAAATTCCCACAACGAGGTCGATAATGTACATAGTGTCATCGAAAAGCAAATTAAAAGATATTTGAAAACAAGCTCTATCTATAATTATAATTGACAAGCATTTAGGGACCTGCGCAGTAGACACCTTTTTATTTTATTTCGATTCTCCTACTCCTTAATGAACTTCTAATATATATAATATATAAGATTGTATATAAAACAAAAATGCGCACACAGTTGAAAATTTTGTACTCATATGATTTTATTATTCAGCAAATGCATTATGTATAAGTGAGATCTTATTAAAATAATAAACAAAAGCAAACAAATCAGTTATTATAATTTACATTATGTACTTGCAAATGAATCTATGTAGACATGCCAAAAAAAAAACAGAGAAACAAATTCATCTCAAAAAAAAAATATAAAAAAGCAAAAACAAAAAAAATCAGTTGAATTGTTCATATGACTAGCAAATTTATTTTTATATAGCAGAATTAGAGTACCTATCTATAATTATCATTGACAAGCATTTAAGGTCCTGCGCAGTAGACCCCTTTTTATTTTATTTCGATTCTCCTACTCCTTAATGAACTTCTAATATATATAATATATAAGATTGTATATAAAACAAAAATGCGCACACAGTTGAAAGTTTTGTACTCATATGATTTTATTATTCAGCAAATATATTATACATAAGTGAGATCTTATGAATATAATAAGAAAAAGCAAACAAATCAGTTATTAAAATTTACATATGGACTTGCAAATGAAACTTTGTACATATGCCAAAAAAAAAAACAAAAAAACAAATTCATCTAAAATAAAAAATATAAAAACAACAAAAAACAAATCACTTGAATTCTTCATTTCTATATCTTTTTAAGTAACTGTTTGTAAGTTTTGGTTATTTGTAGTAATAATATAGTTTTTATTAAAATTATGTATTATGTAGGTATATTATATACGTACCTCTTTAATAACGAAACTTTTATTTTTAGTAATTTTATCACTAAATGCCACTTATTATAAGGAATATATCGGAAACGAAACAGTATATGAGGACGTGTATTTATGTGCCCTAAATAAAACTTACTAACCACAAAACTTTTTATTAAATACGAGTGGTTTCTGCTATATCGTGCGAAGTCTATGTCAGTACGTAAATTACTGTTTTTTTAACAACTTTAAATTTGACTTCAACTTGAAATATAATTATTCAACAGGGGCCCCTAGTATATATAATGTTCCAGAACAGTTACTTTGATTCAAATGGCAAAAAAATGGTAAACCTTATCATGTTAAAGAATAAAGAAATAGAAACTTTCTCGATTTAAAAAATGTACAAGAAGAGTTAGGCCAGAATTTTACTGTTGACGTTGACGATAAAAAAGTGAAGTGGGCTGATATAAAAATGCTAAAAATATAAAAGCAGAACTCAGAATCGTTTTTCTATAAGACATTATACAAAGATACAACATTTAAGACAATTAATATACACCAACATGCGAAGCAAATCGAATGTGAAAAAATATATAGTGTGGATTCAGTTCACTTGACTCAAGTCTATTTCGTAAAGACATAACAAAATTAATAATAAATAAAAATTTAATACCCAATTGTTATGGCAACACGTCATTTTATAAAAACGTATTAGTCCTTACTACTTTAAGTTAGATTTTGTTTAAATCAGTACAATGTACCTAATTATGTAATTTATATTAAAAGGTTAACAGAAAAATATACAATTTTCTTTTTTGAATGATTTCAATACTTTATTTTCAACTCATTTAACAATTATATATGAAATAACATATAAGATAACTTGCCAGTTTAATAAATTAAAATAAGATGTAAAATTAACTAAAAGTAAAATTTAATATTATGATATAAAAATAAAAAAAAGTAGATATTATTAAGAACATTAATATAAACTCTTGATTCTGAAGTTAGTTTTAAAAATTAACTTTTTAAATTTATACTCCTAAATGCAAATTTAATTGAAATTATCATAAAATTTATATAGATAATAATAAATTTAAAATAAGATTTACCAATTCCAATTTTTTAAATAAATTATTCTTTATTATGACGTTTAAGTAATAAAATATAATTTTTTTTATAGAAAAAAAAATTAGATATTTTTCTCTCATATCTATAAGTTTGATTATTTTATTATCTTGAAATTCACTTAAACAGATTTTCTAACATTTATCTTTATGAAAGCAAAAACGGTAGTTATGAAAAATAAAAGTTGTGCATTTTCAATAATTCATATTGTAATCGTATATCTATGCTTTTCTATTATATTTGCACACTTTCATCCACAATATTATACATACCAATACAAAAAATTATATTATATGAAACATCGCACACGAAATTTGAAAATATACATGTTGATATTTGTTGAAAATATATGGTAAGTAATTAATATATGTAAGTAATTGTAAAAAAATATATGTAAATAAAAAGTATCGGGATCGGCTTATTCAGAACTGATTTTAAAATAATATAAAATAAATTTTCTTTCAATTATCCTATATTATTTTTAAATCAATCTTGAATACCTGCACGATCCCGAAAATAAAAATAATATTTGATGAATAAAATTTTAATTTAAGCATCTTATTTTTACAAACACACCGCATTTCAAATTTCAAATGACAAGATACCATGTAGAACAAAATCATCTACGGCAACAAAATTAGACAAAATATAGAGTTTCTGAGTGTTAAAATATCTATAATATTATTACATAAAAAATGGACCAGATATCTAAAGCCTTGTCTATTTTGATATTGTTCAAGATCGTATTCAATACCAATAGTTTGTTCGTACCCTGTAACAACTAAACACTCCTTTTAACCATCTCTGTTCTTCTTGATACAATATTACTTAGAACCTTTTTGTTTTCAGGACGTGGAACAACTTCCCATATTTTCTCTTTCCGTAATGAATTTATTTCTGAATCCATCGTCTCCACTTATAATTGCTTATCTTCACGTGTCATTATATTATGTCCAATTTACATGATACTGATAGGATCAATCGATAAATAATTAACTTCTTCTAATACTTTTCGGGATTTATCCCTTTTAACCCGTTCTTATTATTTTCGTAGGACAAAGTTTTCTATTGGTCAACAACATCTTGATTACTAACATCATTATTAATATTGATAGTAATATTTTCCTCTAATAATTCAACTTCAGAACTTGGTGTTAATAACTTGAGTATAAGAAAATGTTTGATCCAACCATTTGTGAGAAAATGTTTGCCAACTTCTATGGCATGAACAGAAACATGCACAAACACAATTTACATTGAATGCAAATCATGTTAGAAAAAACGATGGTGCAAACGATGAAAAAGATGTGTTTTTTGTAAAATGTAGGTTTACCGAAAGAACGGGTTTTAATTACAGACGAACAATATCCTGAATTGTTGCAATACTTTGAAGCCAGAAACCAGCAATTACTAAAACGGAGCAAAATAGAGCATATTTTTTCAACAGATATGGCATTATAATTACAATGTTTTGATGTTGTAAATTTTTGTAAATCAAATACGTAGAAACTAATCGTCTTTGGTAATACCCGCAATGGGATTACAATTCCAGATTCTAGACGTTTCAAAAATGAACGAATCTCTAAAACTATAGTGTTCTCGAATAACCTTGGTATACATGGTGTAAGGATAGACATTTAGAATACCCTTGGAATTGCTTAAAAGGAGTCCAGAAGCATTTTAGATTCTTTTACGAGCATGTGTTAACCTATAAAAATGAATTAGTGAGGTTAGATTAGTGGTTGGTGAGTGACTAAGCGAAGCTCGATAATCGTATATAGTAACATTTATACTGTGAATAACACGAATGCTTTGCTTTTTAAACTATGTCAAGATAATTTAAAGTGATTTCTATCTTTGATCGAAAGCTTTATAAAAACCAAGAAAATTTAGTATGCTTTACACCGGCGGAAATATAATTAAAATATGAAGCTCATATTAATTGACTCACATTCAGTGAATGGTTGTATTATAATCATTGTAAATTTTCAAATTAAAATTTAAGGGTTGTTTGTAAAGGTAGTCAAATGACTTCAGTTTTTACATAAAAAAACAATATTGAATTTTGGAAATATTAAACTCAATTATCTGGACAATTCCGTAAACATTTTTTGAAAAATGATATGAGCTTGGGGATCATCAAAAGAAACAAATGCCAGTTAACAATTATCAAAATAATCAATCACAGTTAACAAATTTAGCTCACCAATATCCTATCATCAAACTAATCAATACCATATTCACTTTTAACTAATACAGCAGTAGCATTAAATATTTTAAATAAATCTTGCTATACCGGAGTAACTTTCAACCGCAAAACTATGGATTGAGCTGTAAGTTGCATAAAGAAGTCTATGAATAAAAATAAAAAAACGAGTTGGAGAAAAGACCAGAAACCATGTTGATCACTATCCTTAATTTGTAATTGTTAATTACTAACAGTAATAAGCTATGGGACACAAACAAACTCAACACTAAATCGAATGTTACGCAATATCAATGCAACATACAAAGAAAACTTGAATCAGTATAAGAAAATAATGAAGAAAATCATATAATGTGAAAAACAATAGAAACGGGAGTACAACAAGGACATGCCTTATCCGCATTATTATTCAACTTAACACTACATTACGCCATAGGAAAATCAGGAAAGAAAGGCAGTCTATTCAATACGACAACCCAAATAGTAGCATATGTGGATGACATGGTAATCATGGTAAAAAATTACAGATATATAATATGGCAGCAGTATTTGTACAACTAGAAACCGAGACAACAAAAAAGGCTTAAAAATCAACAAAAACAAAACAAAATATCTAAAAATGTCAAGAAATGAAAAAATATGACGTAATCAGAATAAAACAATCGGAGAGTACAACTTTGAAGAAGTTACAAGCTTTGCATACCTTGGAGCAACAATAAGAAGTGATAATAGAGGATAATTCAGGCCGCAAATAGATGGCCAAAGAAAGGCCAAAAAGACGATAGCGAAGTATGGTACTGTGAACGTTGGCGAGGAGAATAGCCTACACATATTTGAAAGAAAAATTCTTCGAAAATTAATCGGTCGAAAATAACAGAATGGAGAATATCTAATCAGAAGCAACAGCGAGCTCAATAGTATGATCGATAGTGAGGATATTTTACAGTTTGTAAAGGCCCAAAGACTAATATGGGTTGGCCACGTAAGTTGAATGCACGAAAATCGAAAACAAGCAGTGGTGTTGAATATAAGGCCAGATAGTAGCCGTGATAGAGAAAGACCAAGAAGCAGATGGGCAAACAACGTGAAATACGTTACTCAAACCCTACAAACCCCAAAATTGGAGACAAGCGACATAAGATCGACCTTTTTGGAGGACCATGGTGTGATGGCGACCAAAGCTCATCCCAGAGCTGTAGCGCTATAAGACGATAATGATGAATAAACTATTACATATAAAAATACCTTTTCTCTTGGAATCAAAAATGCAACATTTTAAGAAACTAAAACACTATTTTACAAAAAAAATTAAAATTTCAGTGGTAATTATAAAATTTTATTTTAATGGCAAAACTGTCAAGTGGTTTCTGTGGAAATGATTTAGCAATTTTTTTATTTTTTTAATTATGCTTATTAATATGCCAATAATAGCAAACTTTCAGAATCTTTTCACGTTCGGAATGTGGGTCTATTATCTTTTTTATCTTTTATTTTATCCAAATATGTAAAGTATTGGAACAGGTCGAAAATCCTATATTCTGCTTTCATCGCGACATTTTAGTTGAAAATAGTTTGGTTTGACAAGAGTTCTACCTGCAGCTCCAACCATGCTTTTCTTTTTATTATTATCCTGTCATTCTAACAATATTTTCTAGGTATAGCAGCAAAAAAAATCGTTACATTTTTCATATTCTATTTTACCTCACAAGACAATCAAAATTAATTTTACATTTTATAAAAATAATACCATCGAATGATGATAGGAAAAAAAAAATTAAATAAAATTAAATCGGATTAAAGACAACAATAACACAACACTAATGAAATAATGGAGAAAAATTTCCAATTAATAAGCTACCTACTTGTTTTTGTTATTTTATTATCAAGGACATAAGGATAATCTTATTCTTTAAATTAATTTAATAACTATTTCTAGTTTTTTTTTTCTTTTTTTCATTCAAGCTTATTTATAATTGCATTATTTTATTATATAAGATCCTTAAAAAAGGACATAAAAATAAAAATCATTTTTAATTGTCTTTGGAAGTCATTTTGAAATTTAAAAATAAAAAATTTAAAATGTATTTATATTTATTTAAGAACAGAATCGATTGGTAACCAATGCTACCTACATATAAAGCTAAATACAGAATAACTTGTTAAGAGAGATTATAACAGATATATTAAGAAATCTGTCACGTAATTGAAATTATCAAAAACTATTAAAAATTGATTTTTAAGTATTATTAACTGAAAGTTTTGGAGTCTTCTAAAATGGAAGAAAGCAAAAAAAAAATAGTGAATTAATTTTAAAAATATATGATAAATAAATATAATGGAAGAAAAAAAATAGTTTTTAAAGTCTGTAAAGTTTTATAATACAAGAACTAGCTATATTGAATTTTAAATGAGTTAAAAAATATTTAGTTTTTTTTTTTTCATATGAGTAAATTTATTTGACTTTCAAATATGTTCTTTTAATTTGTCTAAGTTAAACAAAAAAATTGAAAATGGTTGGATCCATATTAAAATAAAACAAAAAATGTTTTAAATGGTATGCCCATGTTAACAGATATTATGTTTATGTGTTAAATGTGTGGAAAAAGTCATGGCATTCAGAAGCCTATCATCATCGTAATTAATAGACTTGGTAGAGAGGTAGATAACCAACCGCTTGGTTAAATAAAAAAGGTTGAGGCGATATTTTGAAAATTTATATCAAGTATGGGTACATTGTCTAAAACTTTTTTTATTTGACAGACGACTTTGCGATAAAAATATTGGCTATCTGGCGATATTCAGCAATATGGCGATATTCTAGCAATATACAAATTTCAAAATATATACAAAATTTCATTATATAAATTTATTTTATACTTTATAGTTCAAATTTATAAGAAAATGTTTTTTTTTTTAATTTTTTAGATTTTGAAAAACTGAGTGGTAAGCCATTTATGTTCGCTGATGACTTGGCCATAATCTATGAAGAAAAAACAAATAAAGAATTGGAAGAATTAATCAACATGGACATGAGTGAAGTTCACCAATGGATGGAGCGACATAAATTTAAAATAAAAATTGAAACAAATTACAGAAACTGCAGAATAAAGCGACAATGAACTTGTTTGGATATAAAACGCAAACTTCAACACAGGAAATTCATAAAAAGCACAAAATATTACAATTGAATGATGTTATAAAACGCAAACAGGCCACACAAATGCATCTCATACTTATTAAGAATATTAATACAAATATTAAGCCGATGATGAATAATGAAGTTCATGCATACTCAACTAGAAATGCAACTCAAATATAAGGGTAACATCTTCAACAAAAAGATTTAACAAACATGACACAATATACAATACAGCATACAAAACGTATAATGAATTACCAGTTACGATCAAAGAAACTGCTCAAATATCTAAATTCAAAAATAAAATTAGTGAATATTTTCATCAATTAAATAATAGTAATACTTAATACTTAATTATTATATATAAAAAAAAAAAAAAAATTAAAATTAAAATTCCTTCTATGAAAACAAAAAATTCCTTATTTTTTTATTAAAATTGCACTGAATTCAAACTTAATTAGTTATAAGTAAAATTGTAAAAAACTAAAAACACTCTGTACGAGCAATGGAGCTCATTTGAGTAAATAAATGAATAAATAAATAAATCAATCAGTTCCTATAGTTCAGATGAACAGCATTGAGAAATATCAGTTTAAATTGCAAGTACGTAGACGCAGGAAAATATGCTTAAATGCTGAAAGTTTTCCCCAATCGAAACACGGATTTCGGTCCAAAAAAGAGCAAAAAAGAGCAGGACCTGATTTTATCAAGAAGTGTTGTCGCCGGGATACAAATTGTACCCAAAGTTTCAAGTTTCTAGCTTACACGCTGAATGGCGCAGTAGGTAGAGCCCTTTTCAACCGAAAGGTCCAAGGAATTCCAAACAACACAAAAACCAAGCATTCTAGTAATAATTGTGCTCTTAGTTATTTAGGTAATTTTTATATAGTTATTTGGCATATGAAGTAAAATAAAAAAATAAATATTCAAAATTATAAATAAGAAAATATATCAAAGTGTAGAACAAGAATGGATAGAAACGGACGATGGTAACAAACTAAAAAATATCAAGCCAAATACGAGACCTTTGAAAAATCTTAGTTTACTTAACAGAAAAGAGTTGACCGTGATTACTAGAATAAGAATGGGGCCCACTAATTTAATACACAAATTTATATTTGATAATACAACACCATCATAGATATTTTAAAGAGTGATGATGAAACCAATTATAGAAAAATAATAAATTTCCTAAAAGCTATTGAACTAAACAAAACAATTTAAAAAAAAATGAAACAGAAAAAAATTGAAAATATTTAGTTATTATAACTTCATATAATTAATATATGTGTAAAAATTTAACCATTGAATTATTTTATATACAAAAAAAAAAAAAAAATTAAAAATGTATTAGAATAATATTGATAATGTAATTAGAAAATTAAAAAATAATGTGAAGAACTGGCCTGAAAAAACCTACTGGGCCAGAATCTACTGGGTTAATTGAATTCAAATTTGGTACTCGTCTTGGCTTCTGATAGCAACACTTTTTGTAAAAATTTAGATTCATGCCGGAGTTTTTAATTAGACAAAAATTAACAACCAAAAAATTAAAAAAAAGGCAACTTAAATAAAGTTATAAAAAAATATTTAAAATTAATGGGCCTTATTGTGGTAAACGTACGGCACACGCGACGTGTGATTCTTTGTATTCACTTCACTTTGAATTGCTATTGTGTAAAACGCGCGAATATTTTAAATTTAATAAATTTTCGAAATCAAATTGATAAACATCAAAAACATATGTATGTATGTTATTTCAAAGTTAAATTATTCTAAAAATTGTTTTTAGTTGAAAAAATAATTATTGAATTAAATCAAGGATAAATTAGTTCAAGGATCGCTGAATTTTTTTTGTAAATTTGGACAATAATTAAAAATAAAAACACAAATATTTTAAGAAATTCATATATTTATATTATAAAAGAATGTCTTTATTAAATAAAAAAAAGTGCCTCCATGACAAAACAAAATATAAAATTTAAAATTAATTCATAAAAATCTTAAATCTAATATAAAATCACAAATGCCTCCTTGGCTAGAAAATAAAAAGTCGAATTAAATATTTAAATCTTAAATAAAATATCTTTGTTTATTTTAACAAAGTAATTTTCTTTGCCACAATTTCTTTTTTTACTTTTAATTTTTCTATTGTTTATTATTTCTAAGTTATGACGCCTATTTTCAGCTATATTTTCTATTTTGATATCACATATTTTTGACTGCAGTTCATTATTTTTTTCTAGTGCTTTGTAGACTCTTCTCATGCTGCAACACATTTCTTCATTATTTTTCTTCATTATTGCGGGTAACTTTTTTATTTCTTCAAGCAAATTTTGCTGAATATTTATTTGTTTTTCGATTAAAACCGATGGTCTTGTATCTTCTGTTCGAGCTCTACTTAATGGCCTAATTAATGCTCTGGGAGATGTGAATAATGGTGGTACAGCAGCAGAACTATTAGCAGAACTATCAAATGTAGCATCAGTTTCAACATCTTCTGGTTCAGTTTGATTTAACCCACACGGTATTCCAATTATACCTGTAATGGTCTCATTGTTCTATTGGTGTTAATTTGATCTTTTTATTTGAACCACCATCAGTTGCAGTTGATTCTTTCTTATTAATAACTAATTTTTTTTTTATAAATGTTTTATAATCGGTCTACACCTAAAACCAATCAATTAGTATACTTGCTGCTAATTAATTACTTAAAGTATTACCTTTCGCAATTCTTGTGCATTTCTGGTTGGCGGTCCTAAATTATTTAGTTCTCCAGCAGTTTTCTCCCAAAATAATGCTACTTCACTTGGTGGTCCCGCTGTAAACCCCTGAGCAATTTCTTTATTTTGCTTCATTAATCTCACCAGTTGATTGAATTGATCTTGATTCGTAACTTTTCTCCTGTTTTATCAAAAAATTATTTATGAATTAAATTTTTTTACTCAAATGAACAAGACGATAAAAAAAATCTATATTTTACTTACATTTTGTTGTTCTAAATTTTTTAAACGCGAACTAATCTTCACGTTTCAACAATACAATGAAAACTGTCACCATACGTTTTGAACAATACCAAAAATCAATTCACTTAATTTCGAAAATGGAGTTTGACATTTTTCACTTTACGTTTGCCGCACGTTTACCACAATACCAATTCAACACGTTTCGCGTTTCGATTGCGTTTACGTTTACCACAATAAGGCCCAATATCAAATTATTTTGGAGTACTATTTAAAAAAAAAAATAACAAACAAAACAAATTATAAAATTTAAGAAGTTACAAAAAAATATACATATATGTACATATTTTTTTTTTAATTATTTCGTAGATTGAACATTAGCTCACAATGTCAAGTTAATTTTTTATTTTATAACATTGAGATTAACATACATATACATATATATTTTTTTTTATTTTAGTTTTTCAATTTATTCCAAATTTCAATTTAAAATTTGACATTGATCCTTTTAAATAATTAAAAAATAAAATTCGTTTATTAAATTGTCAATTTTTTTTAATATGTAAGATTTTCTTTTCTGTATGTAAGCTTTCAACCAACACGCAACAAATAAATAAACAAACCAACAAAAAAACATAAATAAAAACAAGAACGAATTTAAAATAAAAACTAGCAAATTTATTCGTTTTTATTAAATGCTGTGAAGGGATTTAAAACTTGATATTATTTTGCTGTTGTCCTTTTTTATTTTTGAAGTTTTTTTTTTTGGATTTTGTTCTTTTTTTAATTTATTACTTTTGTTAAACAAAAAACATGGAATTCAAGAGAAAGCTGGGAGAAGAGAATATTAATAAACAATACAACACAACACTATAGTCTTAATACCCTCTATTAACCATTATATACTTGTATATTATATACTAGTAATACTAATATTTATATATACTATACCATAGGATAGCTAGTACATATACTAAGAGAATAATAAAAAATAATAAATGTACTATAAACTGCTGAAGAGAACAATGATTTAAGACATTTAATATTTGATTTAAGGTCCAATTTTATGTAATAAAAACAAAAAACAAAAAAAAAACGAAATACACAAAAGTAATAAATATAAGAACATAAAAATAATAATAAAAAAAAATAATAAAATAAAAAAAAAACTTAAGAAAAATTGAAAAAGTTTTGTGGGGAATTTTTGTTTTTTTTTTTCATTTTCTTTTTATATTTTCGTGCTATTTTCTACTTTTTCATGTTTTTATACATTTCAGCGGCACACATTTTTTTTTTTTACAATTATTTATTCGAAGTACAAAGGCCGAAATATATATTCTCAGAAAAAATTACAATGTTTACAGTATTTATGATTTTTAATTAAAAAAAAAAAACTTTTCTAATATTTAAAGGTGAGGTTTTCATATAATTTACTTGCAATTATGATAAGTACTTTCAAAATTCTTGTTTTAAAGATATTTTTTTGAAAATTTTTATTTAAATAAAAACATTTTTTTTTTTCTGAAAATTCATATTTAGTTGTAATTTTAAATACTTTTAAGAGGAAACATTTATTTTGATTGGAATAAACTTTTCATAAGAACTTGAATTATGAATTAAAAATGTTTAATAATTGATGTTAGCTCACTTCTTAGATGTGTAAACGATGGAAAAATAAAATATTAAAAAAAAAATACAAATATGTCAAAATTTAAAAAATTTCTGAAGAATTGATATTTATTTTTTTTTTTTTTTTCTCCTATTACTCCGCGTGGTAGCATAGGGCTTCGATAGTGAACCTTCATTCTTCTCTGTTGAGTACTACTTCCTTAATATCGTCCCAGGTATAATTCTTGACTGTTAATTCTTGATCAATTGTGCGTCTCCATGTGTTGTATGGTCTGCCGGGTCTCCTTTGTCCTTGTGGATTCCACTCTAGAGCTCTTCTTGCTATATCACTTTTTGATTTCCTTAGTGTATGACCTATCCATTTCCATTTTTTCCTATTTATCTGCCTGTTGATCGGTTCTTCTTCAGTTATCATCCATAAATCCTCGTTGCTAATTCTTGCCGGCCAGAATATTCTGCATATAATTCTCAAGCACTTGTTGATGAATACTTGTAGCTTCTGTTTGATTCTGACCGAAGTGAACCATGTTTCACTGCCATATATTAATGTTGGCTTAACACATGCTCTGGATATTGTTAGCTTTGTTGTTCTCGATATTTGGTTGCTGCGCCATATCTTCATTAGGCTCTCAAATGTTCTTCTTGCCTTATTTATACGGCTGTTGACATCTTCTGTTGTACTTCCTCTTGATGTTATGATGCTCCCCAGGTAGCTGAATTCTTCTACGTATTCTATCTGTTGTCCACTCACTGTTATTGGCTCACTATCACTGTTGTTTGTCCTCATTGCCTTGGTTTTCTCGATATTCAATTCCAGTCCCGATTTCTTTGCCTCTTCCTGTAATCTGTTGACTTTGTTCTGTAGGTCCCTCTGATTTCTTGATATGAGGCGTACATCATCTGCGTAATCTAAGTCTTCTAAGTAGCCGAAGAGATCCCATTCTATTCCGTTTATTCCAGTGCAAACTTTTCTTAGAATGTCGTCTAGTATTGTGTTGAAGAGAAGTGGTGATAGTGGACATCCTTGTCTAACTCCTATATTGGTGTAGAATGGATCACTGATGTTACCTCTGGGTTGAACAGTTGTCTCTGCATCTTTATACATCGCTTTGATGATGTTGATGATTTTTTCGGGAACTCCATTCTTTGTAAGTGTTCTCCATATTGCGCATCTCTTGACTGTGTCGAATGCTTTCTTAAAATCTATGAATAGTAGATATAGTGGGGCATTCCATTCTACTGGGGCATACATTCTACCCGTAAAGTATTTGACTGGTCAACACAGCTTTGGTTTGGTCTGAAACCTGCCTGCTCTTTCCGTAGTATTGGTTCTAGTACTTCTTCTAATCTTTGCTTTATAATAATTGCTATAGTATAATGAATAGTATATAGAACCGTGTATAGTATTTAGAACCGTGATTCCTCTCCAGTTACTGCAATTTGCCAACTTTGAATTGATATTTATAAAATAAAAATTTAATTTAATTTAATTTGTGATACATAGGTGAATTGTTATTCATAACTTGCTGATGATCTGACAATTATTTATTTTGTTAAATATAATTGAAATTATGAAATTCAAGTGGACAAAATTACAATGAATGAGCTCAGCGGCATTAACCGGTGGATATAAAATCCATTGTGGATCCATGTACCATAAATTCATTCGCTGACTACAAAAATTTATCATAATACCAACGCCATCACCCTAAAATAGATTTAGATTTTTTTTTTAGATTAGAATTAATTTATTTTTTAAATATAAATTTTGTTACAAACTAAATCAAATTAAAACTGAATATTATCAAAACATAAAGCTCTTAAATCTAATAAACTAATATAATAAATTCAATAAAATTAATAAAAGTAAAAAAAAACTATAATATAGCTTATTAGTATAATTATAATTTAATAGGAACAAATAAATATATAAAATTCTATAAGAAAATAATACAGTAAAAATAACAAAACTTTAAATATGTAAAAAAATAATTAGCATCATTTGAATATATTCAAAAGAATACGTGAAACAAACATAAATGGAAAAAAAAAATTTAAATATAAATATTTTAGCTGGGTATTAAAATCGAAAATAATTACAAATTAAAATTAGACAAAAATCGTTAAAAAAAAAAAAATTAAAAACAAAATTAAAAACAGTATTAATAAGTATATATATATAAAAAAAACTAATAAATCAATAAGCATATATATTTAAAACAAATAAAAAGTAATATAATATACAATATGTACAATATCTATCAAATAATTAATATATAAAAGGCCCACATTTCGAAAAGGAAAAGGACCTGTAGTTGGACTGTAGATTTATCTGCAGATACTACTGTTATAAATAAATAAATAAATTAAAAAGAGTGTAAACAATGTATCAAAAAATGTAAAGAAGAAAAGGAATTAACAAATAAAAATGTATGCAAAGCTTAATATTGAAGTAAGAAATTTACAAGTATACTATAAGTTCAAGCAAAACTAAAGATTAGAATATAATTGAAGTGTGAAGAGAAAACCACATTTAATCCTAATACATACACAAAACGCTTACTTATTTAATACAAATTTCTACCATCAAATAGTGATTCAATTTGAGAGTGATCGAACTGAAATAACCAGATTTTTAACTGTCTAAGAAATGAGGAGATTTTACGTTCACTTCTAATGAGAATTGGTAGTCTATTAAAAATTCGTGGTTATATTAATAAAGCAATGAGTAAATTAATACCAGTGGACTATTTCATAAAAATTGACAGGTGACAATTTTGTAAATTACAAATTTTGTAAATTACAGGTCAACAATTGTCAAATTTTTGCTTTAAAATAAAATTGACAAAATTGTAAATTGTCAATTCCTGTTACATAAACAAAAGTAAAATCTACAAAATTTGTCAAGGTTTGTCCACAGTAATTTTTATGTCAATTTTGTTATGAAACCAAAAATAAAATTGTACATTACAAAATTGTTATAATTGTCGGACAATTCATGACACACGATTTCAAATGTGTAAAATTGTAAATTTAATTTTTCATTGCATTATAAAGACGCTACAAATTTTATCGATTGAATAAAATTTGATTTTTTTTTCGACTTTATTTCATTTTGAATTTATTTATTTTAATTTCATAATGAAATAAGTTCGAGAAATTTATTAAAATTAAAAATGACATAACTTCGACAAAATATTCTAATAAGGCTAGTTTAACATTTTATAAGTACCAAGATTTTAAACAAATTTTTTGATAACAAATAAGTACCTATAGCTTTGTTTTTAACGTTGCATTTTATATTATTTTATATATGTAGATAATAATATGTTGTGTTTAATGAAATATTTGTCAATAAATACAATTACAAAATAGACATGACAATTTTATAAATTATAATGTAGAAAATTGTTATGACAAATTTTGTAATTTATAAATTACAAAATTTGTCATGACAATTTTGTCACCTGTAAATTTATGTATAAAAAAATGTCGGACAATCGTGACAATTTTGTAAAATTGTCACCTGTCAATTTTTATGCAATAGGCCACAGAACAAAACGGCTACTGGAACATCAACATAATTCAAATAATTAATACGTAGCTTGTAAGATGGAGTTAGTCTTTGATCGAGGTAACCAGATCTAATGAAAAAAATATAGAGATATCTGAGTGGCTAAAAAAAGACTCTTATGAAAAGTGGGAAACTAGATCATGAACGACCAATTTGTTTTTTATTACCCAATATAATTTCTACAAAAAATTTGAAAGAGCGTACATTTTCAATATAAAAACAACCATTATCGCAAAAAGCAGAATTATAGTATGACATGTTTGAGGTTGGAGAAACAAATAATGGATGGTGTTAAATGAAGAACAAAAAACCAGTTCCTAATGAGCTGCAAAATCAGTCAACAGCGCATTATAATTTTGATTTACTAGAGAGTTAATATAAATAAGAAATAATACAGGCCTCAACACTGAACATTGGGGAGCATCTTTGTTAATAAAAATCACTTCACTAACTTTAGTTTCAATTCTGACTTTTTTCTTTTTAACAGATAGCTCTTACGATACGACTAGAACCATTTGAGAATATAGCCTCGGAAACCAGCGTTATACATTTTCTTCAATAGTAAGTAGTAATATAATAAGTACTTTAAAAATTAATTAAATTTTAATGAAATAATATTTATTATCATATACATAGAATTTAAATTTTATAATTATTATTTTAAGTTTTATTTACATAACGCTTTCTCAAGAATTTCCATTTTCATACTAAGGTTCTTCACAATTCAAAAAATAACGGCGGCTTAAATTTGACAACTTTGTCACAACATTCAACATACAAATATTTGTTGTGGTTTTTACATAATAATAAGTCAGATTGATGAATGATATGCATAGAATATATCAGATCCATTTGCATTTACTGTTCATTTATCACACTGTTCAATGAACAGATCCATGGATTCGTGGTTTCATTAATATCTACTGGTTAATGCCACAGAACGTCGACTTTATTACTCAAAAATTAATAACAAAGAAGATATGTTAAGAACACGACTAGAATGTCAAAGTTAATAAAAATTCGACGTTTTCTAATTATTTGGTACATATTATATTTATTTAGTATCGAAATTTTTTCTTTTATTTCACTTATATACTATTCCCCACAATCTGTCTCCAATGGACACATTCAGGGGTTTGTATGATTTTTTGTTTTTATTCATATTTTAATGATTTGCGGACAAAAAACCCATTCGTAAATCATCCACGACGATCATCATGACGATCTAGTTATATTCTGATAGTATTCGTTTAGTTGCAGAACGTTGTAACGTTTAAGTCGACTCTAGCTCCACTCGAAGCCAATAGTTTGCTTACTAGGTTATTTGAATGAGAAACTAATCTTGTTTGGTATTTACAGCTTGCAGCAGATCATCAGTGCTGTTGGTTAAAAATGAAGTGTGGCATAGACTAACTATACATGCATAGTCTCGCGAAAAATATCGATGTCTTACAAGATTAGTACAAAAAAAAATAACTTCTAATCAGATTCGTATTGGTATATCAACACTGCTAAGCATTAGCTGGAATTGGGCTATATACATGTTTTTTTTTCAAAAATGCTTTTTAAGTTTAAATTACCTTTGTAAAGCTATACTATAATATTTAGTGTAGCATATTTAGAGAACCAATGTTCGGTTGCGAATACTCCTTTATCTAACTTTATTGTGCTATACGATAAGAATCTGAAATATGAAATCCGAACCCGAACTCGAAACCCCAGTTATTTGAAAACCTTTTATTACGTTCACTGACGTTCTCATATCACGATATCACGGAACCTATGGTAAAGCATTTTAGATACACTTATCGTCATTTAGAAATTTGAAATTTTGAATGCAGATTGAGTGCTGAAAACAATATGTAATTTTAAAATTTGAGGACGCTATTCTATATCTTAATTTAGAAACACTTGCAGCATTTTAGGTACACTTTGCATTAACTAGGACTCAAAATTTGAACCACAGCTTGAGTACTGGGTATAGTTTTTTCTATACAAATTTGGAAGACCTGCTGCTCGCCGAAACTCTTTCATGGACCCAAATAATATATGGACACAAATATATATATATATTTTCCCCTAAGGAATCTAAGCTGTAACTGTCAAAACCAGATTGCGTAATAATGAACACATTTTCCTCTCTCTTTATTCAACTCAGTTTGTACAAAACATGTTACCAAGTTTAATCGTTTAAGTTACATTAAAACAAAAAATAAATAGCAAAAATTAATAAATTAAATAAAAAAACTAATTAAGTGTATTTAAAAAAAAAATTTTTATAAATTCTGAAATACCTGATAAAAGATCTTGCTTGAAACGACTTCATACAGATTAATTTAACCATTATTTAAAAGTAAAAAAGCCAAAAAAATGTCGCAGATATTTAGTTTAAAGCTAAGAATGGTTTATAATATTTTAACCCGAGCTGAAAAAGCCGAGATTAGAATTAAATATTTTGAAAAGTAGATCTAAGAAGTTAACTTCCCGAAATGAGACAAAAATAATAAAGAAAGTTAATGAAAAACCTTGTAAATTATTACGAAGCCCAGCAAAAGATATACAAAATGAATGTGGAGTAGAAATCTTTCATAAAACCGTCAGAAATTCATTGTCATTGTATAAATAAAAATCAAGAAGCGCAAGAAAAGAAAGCTCTTTTGTCAAAATTAAACATAGAAAACGGTTTTTAACGATTTGTGATGATCTCATGTTTTGCGACGAAATAAAAATCATGCTTTACTATACTGATGATCCAACAATAGTGTGACGAAGCCTCTACAGGCCTTATAATATAAAAATATTATACTAACAATAAAATTTTAAAAACTTTCGGTTATGATATGGACATGTATTTCAAATCAGATGGTCGGTGAGATCATTTTAATTGATGACAAAATAGACCAACATCAATTTTTAAATATTTTAAATGTTCATTTACTTGGAACTTTTTTTTTTATTTAATATCTAACTTTGCCAAGAATTAATTGACAGTTTATTTTGTTATTTTTGATTTTGTTTTATATATAAATGTAATAATTTTTTCTTTAATTTTATTGAAACTATGTAATTTCTAATAAACAAAACAAAAATATACAAAATAAATAAAACCAATCAAAAAATAAATGAACACACATTTTTTTTAACAATCCTGTGGAACAATGGAGCATTTTTAAACCCGTTTTTACAGATACTTTTTTTGGATGTTGATGTTGATATAAAGCATGATACAATCAAACAACATATGACATTTCTGTGTTTCTATGCACATTTCGTATAGAGTTTGCTAATGTCAATCTAGAGCCCAATTCAGCCCTTTTGAGCCATTGTTAAATTGTTTAACTTGATCTGGGTGGGATAAAAATCCTCTAATCTTTTTTCCATATTTATTTTATGAAATTCACTGTTCATCTCCATCAAATGGTTTGGCTTTATTTTTAGGGATTCTCCAGGTTCTTGCAATCAAATATTTTTTAGTTTTAAATTACTTCTCAAATGTAAAATATACAAAAACAATTTTGTGCTAATGCATTTCTGAAATCAAAGTACGATGTCTGTACTTATACATCTCTGCCTCAAGAGAATAACTTTCTTCAATTGAGCTAGGAATATCTACATCTAGGGTTAGAATTTTCATTTTACTCCCCTCAAAAACAGTTTCTAGCTCACTAGTTCCTTTTATTAAATAGGTAGGTATACTGTACGTACATTGTACGTTCATATGCGGTAGGTATATTGTACACACATACAACTGTTGTTATCACTATTGAATGCTGTACAATGTAGATCTCATTATGCATTAACAATTTATCAACAATCAACAGATAATTTAATTTAACAATGCTTACTTATAACTATTTATCAAAAAATAAATAAATTAACAAATAATTCAACTAACAGGTTTTATAATTTTAAACATTTTTTTATAACCAATTTGAATATAATTTTTAATAATACTTTCACTTTATTTTTTTTTCTAATAAAAACAAAGAAAACCAAACTGATAATAGACAATTTTGTTTTAAAGTATAAGTAGACGTCACAGACAAATATAATGAAGTTAGCTGATATTCGAAACGCCATATCATGTTATAGTTGTGTCATGGTTATAAAGTATATTTTTTATGTTTTTGACAGTAACTTAGGTCGACTCACCATTGCGTGCTTAATTAAGTACGGTACTGCAAGTTTATACTACAATATTTTACTACAATGTTCGAGAATTTATTTATCAAATCAATTCAGTACTAACTAACGCTATTATTAGTAACTAAGCCTTCGAAAATATAATAGGTCCATTTTATATAGGTTGTATAATCTCAATCTATATTAAAACTTGTGCAAGATTATTTAGTAGATGTCTGAGCAATCTTGAACACCAGCCAACTAATGACTCCAGTATAGGAGTAGTGCTGAAAGAATGAAATATTTTTATACAGATTTTCATATATATATAATATAAAACATATTAAATTTCCAGTTTATCATTTGATGTGGTATAGAATTATATAAGCAAAGACTAGATACTGAAGTTTTTCTAAATGAAAATACATCTTTAGCTATTTGCGTTCTAATATTATTTTTGATCCTTGTATTAAAACCGGGAGATATATTTCAAAATGGCAAAATATTAAAACAAATACCATTTATAATATTATAAACCTAATGTTAAATGTTTTCTGAAATTGGAAATTATCCTTAATGGGTAAGATACCATTATTGAAATAAGTTAAAAGAGTACATAGTAAAAAACCGAGGTATATTAACGTATTTTTAAAAAGTTTATTTTGATATAGCTGTAGTTGTCTTCAAATATTAAATATATAAAACACATATACTAGATTACTATTACTTTAATATTTTAAGTAAAATTTGAATAATGTGTACATAAACAACAAACGATGTAATTTTAAAAACTTACAAAAATAATCGAAATAATTTTATTTAAAATTTTCATCATGTGTCAGTATTGGGATCTTTTATAAAAATAGTTCTACATAATATTAATGAAATTCACCATCGTACCTACTCCTCAATTGAATAACCAACAAAAATCAAACTTAAATGCTTAACGATTAGTATTATTATTTTTACTTATATTACACAAATCTCTTCTATTTTCAAAATTAAATTTAGTTATAGGTACTTTATTTTTTTTGATTTAAAAAAAAAATATTAAATTTAACTAGGATTACAATCGGGATTAAATTTACACGCAAAGTAAAAAAAAACAAATGACTTAATAAAGAGTACAGTGAACACGATTTTCATTCTCAATTTGTAGCAAGTCGAAGTAGAATTTTTTTTTATTGCTGTCTGAGTTTTTCTTTGTTTTTTTTTTTAATTTTTTTCTTTTTTATTCTGTAAGTGAAACAATAACACATTAATAGTATACATATTATATATATATATAAAGTATACGTATTAAAAAACATAAAGGGTGTTTATTTACATGTGTTTTTTTTTTACAGCAAAATTCTTTATTTCTAAATTCAAAATCACACATAAACCAAAAATGAAGATTTATTTTAACTTAAACTTTCTATTAAATGATTTTGGGTGTAAAATAAAATTGGGAGGGTGACGAAAATGAACATAAAGCTTGATTTATAACGCGATTTGGTATTATTTTAGAATTATGTTGTTGTATTACGTGTTAAATAAATTATTCTGGAATTTGATGTTTTTGTTTTTTGTTTTTTTTTTTTTTGTTTCAAGAATTTAACATTAAGAAAAAACTTTTAAAAACTAGATTAGTTACTAAAAAATAATTTATGAGAGCTGAAAAAAAAGTAAAGAAATTAATATAAATTAAATTAACCCTTTAAAAGACGTAAAAATTAGATTTGATGTAACTGAATTTGACAACAGGTCTGATTTCTGTTCCACGTCGGTTTTTGGTTTCCAACAATGGTGAATTTTTGTTTCTGTTTCTGTTCTGTTTTAAAAGATTATGTTTCTTTCTACTGTCAGCTTAAGTTTGGTCCAAATTTGAGTTAGCATAAGCCGCAATATTTTGAGTTTTGATTATGTCGCAAAATAAAAAATTTAATTTATTAAAATAAATAGTTGTCAGGAAGGATGGTTACCTTCTAATGAAAGGTCGCACATGATTATTTTGTGAGTGTAAAACCTTGAATTAAAACATCTAATTTTGTTGAAATATCAAAACAAACTATATTGTATCTATTTATCAGATAACCTGAAGATAAATCTTCCATCATTTTCCCTTTTAGGAAGGTCCACATTCTTATCAAATTTAAACAGCCAAAAAACAAAACGGAAAAATTAATTATAATTTATTATAAATCTTTATTATAGCTAGCTATCTTATGTACAATAACCTAATATTCAATTTATCAAGTAAGACGCATGTGCAAACCAACCTCAAAGATATTTTCGAAATCGAATTTAAAAAACAAAACTCACTAAAAATACTTCAAATATTTCAATGCAATAAGTCATAAGATAACCTTAAAAGCAGAATTGACATTATATAAGTAAGAGAATCGTGGCTGCTTTATAACCAAAGTGGTTACTATAAAATCAAAAACTATAAAGAACCAATAATATCTGGAAGACGAACAATGCGACCACCTCCTCGCTGTTGCTATATTTGTAAATGAAACAATATCATTTTAACATAATGAAATATATTGCGATGAATTTAACAGCCTAGTTAGCATTACCTTATAATTAAATATTTTAAATATGGTATCTCAATTTCATATAGACCACCAGAAAATACATTGCATCATATTAATAAGTTCTTCGACAAATTTGAATCACATTTAGAAAATCTAAAAATATTAATTGAATCAAATGGACATGTTATTTGTCATGATGAAGTTACCAGACCACTATCAGGAACGTGCCTTGATCCATCAGCAGAAATGAACATATCTTTATTCAACCATGATCTATCTGAACACCTTGGATTGATGATTTAAATAGTAAATATTAATCCTAATAATATAATAATATGTCAAACGAACAGATGTTTTGCAAACAAAGTTAACCATAACTACATTAAAGAAGAATTGAAAAAAAATTACATCTATGCTTCTGACCTAGATCTTATTTCTAAATGCAATAAAAATATTGAAAATGCTACCGTGGTGAAAAAAAAATGTAGTAAAAGTAAATATCCTGCTCCTTGGATATATCAAGAATGTGTAGAACATATTGAGAAAAAAAACTACTGGTACAAAAAACATGTTCAAAATAGTGAATCTGTATTAATCAAAAACAAATATAAGTACTCTGGCTAAACAAGACAACCAAAATATAAAAAGAAAAAAGAGAGAAGAGTATGGTGTGAAGCAATTCGTGAATGCAGGAAGTGATTCAAAGAAAAATTGGGAATATACAAAAAAAATTAATTGGTGTGCAGAACGAAACTAAATGTCAATTCTATGCAAATAGTAATTTAACAGAAGAAGAGAAAGTCAATAAGCTTAATAAATTTAATACATTTTACGTTAATATTGGTGAAAATATGGCGAAGAACTTCGAAGACTCATTGTATTTACCATCTGTTGGAAATACTGATACTATGACTGAATTAATTAATAAGTCATTATGTCTAGATAAAATGCCGCATTCTTTAAAAACATGTAAACTAATACCAATATCCAAAAATACAGGCAGGACTGAAACACCAGAAGATTTCAGACCAATTGCAATAGCACCACTTTTCAGTAAAGCAGTGCTATCCATTGTTAATAAGCAATTAACTGATTTTTTTAACAGAAGTAAATATATTAAATAGACAACAGTATGGTTTCAAAAAGCAATCAAGTACAGAAGCTGCATTATTCGATTTAATATCAAAAGCAAAATCTAGTCTTGACAAAAAAAAAAGAAAGTCGTTGTGCACTGTAGGCAGAAAAACACTTCTGAAAATTTGACTACAACATGGTTACTAATGATAAAGAATACATTTGGGTATTTAGAAGATCGAACTCAATTTACAGAATGTGATGAAATTATAAGTGAAGTACAAAAAAAAAATTTGAAGTAATCCAGAAAAGTTCACTGGGTCCGACAATATTTTCAATATATACATAAATGGCTTATTAAAAATTAATTTAAATGGTTGCACTGTCTTTTAAGAAAATATTGTAAGAATAAAATATTTGTCATCTTTCTTGATTGGTTTTATGTAAAAATAATATAAATATTTGAATAAAATTACAGAACGCACACCCGCATTATCCCATAGGCACAATAGGCATAGGGCCTAGGGCCTACGAACTGTAAATGGCCTACGAAAATGTATACGTATTATTATTTAAAAATTTATATAATAAATATTCAACCAAAGCATGAAAAGAAAAACTTCACTTAATCCAAAATAATTCAAAATTTATTTTCAAATAACCAAAAAAAAATCATTAATTTAGTAAACAATTTATTTAATTATTACATAAACTAACCTTCCTACATTTTTTATTGGCGAAACTAATTTCTCGCATTAAATCACTTTCAATTGATAAAAGCGTAAGAGATGATAATCGTTCCTGTCCCATAGTTGATCGGAAGCAATTTTTTATTCTTTTAAGCTTTGAAAAGCTCCGCTTCCCTTCCGCATTCGTTCCAATTTTTATATTATATGTTTTTATTATTCTGAATACAACTGGAACTTTGTGATAAATCAGTTAGAACTACCTCAATTTACTTTAATTTATTTTTAGAATAACATATATATTAATATTTTTGTTAAATTATCATATATTTAAAAAAAAGACTTACTTTTAATAAGTAATTAATATTTATAGTTTTACAGCAATATTATTTGTTATAACTAGATAACTCTAACAAAGTAGAAACACAATAAAAATTTGTTAATCTTTTCAGAAAATTACTTGTAAAAAAATCAGTTGCTATGGTTGCATCTTTGCTATGGTTGCTGCATATTTTCAGAAAATTACTTGTAAAAACTGGTTGCTATGGTTGCTCAGCTATAATCACAGAAAATATAATTTCATTCGTATACATATGTAAGAAAATTAGTTTTCTTTGCCATTGACACTAAACCAGCCAATCATATCAAGCAGGTTTGAAATTTTTGTTTTCAAATGCGTGGAATTTAAACTTAGAAACAAAAGACTTCAAGTATAATAATTGGTACTCATCATCGTCATACATATACGAAATAAGAATTTCTTCATTTAATTTCGGTCGTAGTAGAAAAACGTTATAAAGCGAAATAAAGGCACCAATATATTATTCACAAAATAACATTCATAAAATAAACCAATATGGAATGAAACTAAACTTTGTTATTTAAATAAAGTGTTGTTAAACAAAAACACTTTGGAATTAAATTAACGCATTTTAAAAATAAACCACAGCTGACTTCATTAGGGATACTGGCAAAAAACTATTCGATAGGGTTAAAGGTAAAAGTGCCTAGGGCCTACGAAGAGGTTAATTCGGGCATGACAGAACGTATAATTTTTATAAATTAATTTAGTGGTAAATACGCTGAAAATTAAACGCACAATAAAATTCAGTTAAACAAAAACTTTGCACAACTAATAATTTAAATTTACAATATAATATGTTTCTGTTCAGTAAATAAAAACACAATATAAAAAATACACCTTCTCAGTAAATAATTTAAATTCAAAGCAAAATGATTAAATGCTCAGCAAATAAATTAAATTCTCAGTAAAAGAATAAAAACAGAAAAAATTACTTTCTGAAAAGGATTAAATTTAATAGTAAAACTAGTTTTTTATAATGTGCTATTTTATTATTTATGTTCTTGAGTTATAGCAAAAAGTTTACGTTAAAAAATAATGGTAATTGTTAACTGGTATTATTAAAAGTCAATCAGAATAATCTAATGTATTTTCGCGGATGGTAACGAACTTTTATTTCTGAAAATCTAATTTTTTTTTTTTTTTTTTTTTTAAATCTTATTTTTTTCTCCAAAAATCATATTTTTCCATTTCAAATTCCAAATTTCTCCTTTTCCTTGTAAAATTTAATTTATACACAAAACATATTATTTTTTTGTATTAAAAAGAAATTAAAAATCTCGTTTATTCAAAATATCGTTTTAATACCTTTAATACCTACCTTGTTATGCGCGTAGGCGCTGTTGAATACAAAAAAAAATATCTACCTGATACAGAGTTGGGCAAAAATATTTGTTGTGCGTAGCCGCAGAAAAAATATACAAAAAATACACTAAAATATTTACTGTACGTTTAATTTATTTATAATGCAAAAACTAATTTTTCACTGTTCACATTTAACTGAGCAGAATTTTTATTTTTCTGTGCAAAAAAAAAAAACGGTTTTGCTGAGCATTTCTATTTTTTAACCTAGTATTTTCCTATTTCTTGCTACCTCGTTAAATCTTAGCCTAATAAATATGATTGAAAAATTGAAATGGTGAGTAGTGAATTTAATCAAATCAATTTTGGTCCATACAAACCAAATATTTACATAAAACCGTACAATAAATTCTTGTATAATTCTGAATATAGTTTACATATACTGACAATATCGACTTTTATTAATTTCGAGCAGGCCAACCCAAATCGCTCTACGGGCCAACTTTTTGATCTAAAATTATGTGCGGGCGTACTTTTTGTATGAAAACATCAATTTTTATTGTATCATTTATATTTATTATTACAGTAAATATTCAAGAATATTTTTTATTAAATCTTTTATTATTTCAGTACATCTTAACTTTTAAATATGATATTTATTAATGTGATATTTGTTTTTCCTCAATATTTTAAATCTGCATAAATTTTGGTAGTTGCACTTGTCTTAATTGATTTTCAAGATTTTCGTCTGTTAATGAGGCGCAAATTTCGCTTTAAAGTTTTATTAAATTTCATTTTTGAAAAAAAAGCTTCACAAAAGATGTAGATCCAAAAGTGTTTACAATTTTTTGAGCAAATAATCTTAAGTTAGGACATTTTTCCGCTGTTATGTACGTGTTGCAAAAGTCAATTTTTGATGTCGTTGTATAAATCTGCTTCAACTCATTGTTGCACTGCAAATTAATTATTCCATCTGTAAAGCTTTTGGAACGTTGGAAACGTATGGAAATGGAAACGTTTTGTTATAACGATTTAATCAGCTGAAAGTTTTCCTAAAAATTTCCTAACTAACTCAATAATCTTAATGATATTTTGATATTTAATTAAAATAATCAAAAAATAAAAAACAAAAAACCAAAACAGAATAACAACAAAAAAATATGTCATCAAATCAGGGTCACAATAAATGTATCTACATTATAAAATTAACAACGATAAATAAAAAAAAACGAAAAAAAATAATGTTTCCAAAATTATAAAATTAAATCATCATCACTTCATTTAAAACAACAAAACCAGAAATTATTTAAAAAAATGTTTAAAAAAATTTCCAAGGAAATAAGAAAAAATATAAAAAAAGAAAAATTCGTTAAAGCTTTCCCAAAATCACCCAAAAATTAGTAGGTAGTATGACCCAAATATTAGAAATTATACCGTTGAATTAATTGCCTTTAATTAAAAAAAAAAACTGTTATTCAAATTATTCCTAAATCCTTGGATGAATAAATTTAAATGAAATATTTTTGAATTTTCTTTCATTTCTAATTCATTAGGCGTGAAATTGACTTTTATGTATCATTATGGGATTTTAATGTTTCGGAAATGAATGGTTGGACAGATATAAATAGAATAATTATTATTTTTTAACAATTATACCTGAAATTTTCCTGAAATTTAAATTTATATTTTTTGTTTTTGTATTACATATTATTATTTCAACATTTTCAGAATATTCATTTATTAGAAGCTTTTAAATCTTGTTAAATTTTTTTTTTTTTACATCTCTGCAGGTTCACCCACCAAATATAACCAATTTAACAATGGAGAATAATTTCGTTGTTATTATTTTTAGTAAAGTGAAAAAAGGTCGCGATTTTATTTTATTTATTTTTGTGTTTATTTTTTTTGTAACTTATATTTCTGTATTACAATGTAATTTGTAAATGTCCTTTATCCCCATTATCCAAAGACCATAACTTTCCGGTTATTCGTTTGTTTTTGCTTTTTTTTTATTTTTTGTTTTTATTATTTTTTTTTTTTACATATAAATTTTATATAAAGTAACAAATAAATAAATGAAAATGAAAATATATGAGAAAAATTTGTAACTGGCGAGAAAATATTCTAAAGTGGGATATACATAGTAATGTACATGTATATAAGGTATGTATATAAAAGAGCTAGAACTAGAGAGAAGAGTTTTGAAAAATAAAAAAAATAATAACAAAATAATCAGAAATTTATGAACGTTGACGCGAAATTTCCTTCTTAAAAATTTTAACTTATATGTGTTGTTTTTTTTTTTTTAGATATTTTGTTATTAAAACCAAAATGTCATATAAAATAAATAATATTGTAAAACAGTGTTTTTAAAAAATAGTTATTTAAAAATTTTAATCCAATTTTCATTATTTACTTAAGACCGATGGATGAAAATGACAGACAAACTGCAATGCAGCAACACGGTTAGATAATAAATAAACAGTTAGAGATCTACAGTTATAGTACCAGAAGTTCTGAAAAGAACCAATTGCTAATATTCTTAACGATTATAATAAGTATTTTGAAGATGGGGTTCTTGGGGGTAGTTTCATACGTGCTTAAAAAAAACCGTTTATGATTCCGATTCATAAAAATGACTCAAAATTTGCATGTGGTAATTATAGACCAATATCAATCTTAAACACAATATCAAAAATATATTAAAAAGCCTCAGATGGAAGAATTAGATAATTTTTTTTTCTTTATTTGTAATTTTAAAGTTCATATACAATTCAGAATATTAATATGCAATGCTTAATTCTATAAATGTATTTATATTTGTGTGATATAAATTTTGTTTTAAGTGTGACCGTAGCATAGGCTGTCTGGTCCTATAGTTTTTAAAATTGTTTTTTTTTTTTTGTTATTTTATTTTTTTTTTAAATGCAATTAGATTTGATAATAAACGATATGGTTTATTAGAACACAGTGGTACTGAGTCAAATATTCCGACTACGCGTAACATCGAAAATGCAGTAGAAATGTCAAATTAACCATGTACTATGATCAAAAATATTTTTAAAAAATTTAAAATGTTTTGAGATCAAAAATTTTTTATATCGGTTTTAATACCGCAGTGGAACAGAAACAGCAAAGTGTGCAGCGAAAATTTTGAGCATATATTTTTTAAAATCTACTGCAATATCAAATATATATTTTTTTTTTTTTTTTTTTTTTTTTTCTATTACTCCGCGTGGTAGCATAGGGCTTCGATAGTGAACCTCCATTCCTCTCTGTTGAGTACTACTTCCTTAATATCGTCCCAGGTATAATTCTTGACTGTTAATTCTTGATCAATTGTGCGTCTCCATGTGTTGTATGGTCTGCCGGGTCTCCTTTGTCCTTGTGGATTCCACTCTAGAGCTCTTCTTGCTATATCACTTTTTGATTTCCTTAGTGTATGACCTATCCATTTCCATTTTTTCCTATTTATCTGTCTGTTGATAGGTTCTTCTCCAGTTATCATCCATAAATCCTCGTTGCAAATTCTTGCCGGCCAGAATATTCTGCATATAATTCTCAAGCACTTGTTGATGAATACTTGTAGCTTCTGTTTGATTCTGACCGAAGTGAGCCATGTTTCACTGCCATATATTAATGTTGACTTAACACATGCTCTGAATATTGTTAGCTTTGTTGTTCTCGATATTTGGTTGCTCCGCCATATCTTCATTAGGCTCCCAAATGTTCTTCTTGCCTTATTTATACGGCTGTTGACATCTTCTGTTGCACCTCCTCTTGATGTTATAATGCTCCACAGGTAGTTGAATTATTCTACGTATTCTATCTGTTGTCCACTCACTGTTATTGGCTCACTATAACTATTGTTTGTCCTCATTGCTTTGGTTTTCTCGATATTTAATTCCAGTCCCGATTTCTTTGCCTCTTCCTGTAATCTGTTGACTTTGTTCTGTAGGTCCCTTTGATTTTTTGATATGAGGCATACATCATCTGCGTAATCTAAGTCTTCTAAGTTTCCGAAGAGATCCCATTCTATTCCGTTTATTCCAGTGCAAACTTCTCTTAGAATGTCGTCTAGTATTGTGTTGAAGAGAAGTGGAGATAGTGGACATCCTTGTCTAACTCCTATATTGGTGTAGAATGGATCTGCATCTTCATACATCGCTTTGATGATGTTGATGATTTTTTCAGGAACTCCCTTCTTTGTAAGTGTTCTTCATATTGCGCATCTCTTGACTGTGTCGAATGCTTTCTTAAAATCTATGAATAGTAGATATAGTGGGGCATTCCATTCTACTGATTGTTCAACTATGACCCGTAAAGTATTTGCCTGGTCTACACAGCTTCGGTTTGGTCTGAAACCTGCCTGCTCTTTCCGTAGTATTGGTTCTAGTACTTCTTCTAATCTTTTCTTTATAATAATTGCTATTATCTTATGAATAGTATTTAGAACCGTGATTCCTCTCCAGTTGCTGCAATTTGCCAAGTCTCCTTTCTTAGGTATCTTGACAATCATTCCTTTCTTCCATGATGGTGGTATATTCTCTTCTATCCATGCTTTCCTGATGTGGGGTTCAATTGTTTTTGCGAATAAGTCCGGGTCCAGTTTGGCTATTTCTGCTGGAATTCCGTCTTCACCTGTTGCTTTGTTTTGCTTCAGGATATTGATTGTAGCTTTGATTTCTTCTGTATTTGGAGCTTGAGTAGATATTGGCAGTCCCTCAGTTAGGTAGATATTTGCATTGTCTCTGTTTCTTATGTCTGCTTCATTATTTGTACTTTCTTCGTTGCTCAGTTCTTGGAAATGTTCTCTCCATCTCTTTAATTGATCCTCTAAGTTTGTGATGAGCGCACCATTTTTATCTTTAATTGGTTTGTTTTGTTGTTCCGACTGGTTTGTTAAGTTCTTGATTATGCGATGCAATTCTCTCAGGTTATGTTGCTGTGCTGCTTTTTCTGCTTCTCCGGCTAAATTTTGTAGAAATTTCCTTTTATCTCTTCTTGCTGCTCTTTTTACTCTTTTCGCTATTTCTTCATATTCTCTTCTTGATGCCATCCTGTTGTTTATCATTTTCTTCATTTCACCTCTTCTTTTAATCAAGGCCCATGTGCTATCGGTTATCCAGATTTTTCTTTGTGGTTGTGAAATTCCAAGATTTTGTTCGCTTGTTTGGTTGTAAATTTCCAGAATCTCTTCCCAAGTGTATTCTCTATTATTTCTAATATTTTCACGTAACGCCGTAACTATGTCAGCTCTTACTTGCGGATTTTTTAAGTTGTTTATATTTATTTTCTTCTTTCTATTTCTTCTGCCTCTTCCTTGTTGGCTTAGTTTCATTCTGAAGTCCCCAGTTAGTAATTCATGATCGCTGTGTATATCTGCTCCCCTTCTATTTCTCACATCTAACATTGATTGTTTCCATTTCTTGCTGATGCATATGTGATCTATCTGATTTCTTGAGATCCCGTTTGGTGTTGTCCATGTGTATTTGTGGATATCTTTGTGTGGAAATAGACTCCCTCCGATTGCTAGGTCGAAAGTCTGACACAACTCTATCAATCTTTCCCCGTTGTTCTTCCTAACCCGTGTTTGCCCATTATCTCCTCAAGTCCATTGTTGTTAGATCCTATTTTCGCATTCCAGTCACCCATTAATATTATGATATCTCCCCTATTTATGAGTGTTGTTTCTATTTGTTCGTAGAAGTCATCCTTAATATGGTCTTCAGCGACATCTGTTGGTGCATAGCATTGAATTATTGTTACATGTCTTGTCATATTTCGAAATCGCCCTATAACAATTCTCTCCGAGACTGCCTTCCAAGAAACCAATGTTTGTCTCAATTTCTTTGATATTAGAATTCCGACTCCACTTTCACCCCCTGTTTCCCTTCCACTGTAAATTACCATGTTTCCATTCTCCGTGTTGATTTCTCCGGTGTTGTTCCATCGCATTTCACTTATACCTAGGATGTCTATGTTGTAAGTAGCCATTTGAGCTTCCAGTTGCGAGAGTCTTGAAGCTTCTCTAAGTGTTCTTACATTCCATTGTGCAATTCGGGTTCTTTTTTGAGTGCCAAAGGTCGTTATCAAGTAGTCATTCGTGTATCCGAGGCTTCTTCTTCTATTATTTCGAATCCATTGATTTACCGATTATGCAGGTGATTGGCCTACAGTAACCGGTCCTAGGAGATGGAGTAACCATCTACCGCTGCCTAGAAACAACGTGGCGCTGCCTTATTACCGGTTCGATCTCAATTAATGATTTTCATTCGATTAATCTCGAATTTTCAATTAACAAATTTAATGATGGATTTTTTTTTTATAAATCGCCACCAACCAGGTTCGAACCGGGGTACCCTCGGTCATGGATCCTGTTACATAACCACTGCGCCACCGAGGGTATAATATATAGCGAAATTAAATAAAATGTCAAAAAGCCTATATTTGAGCAAATTTAGGCGCCTATTATGTATTTCGATCGATTTTAGTCGAATCGTTCATCGTTATCGTTAAAGTTACTCGATTGTAATCGTTACAGCCATTATGTACTTCGATGAAAATTTGATCGAAAATGCTTAAAAATGCTGCCATTGTAAAATTGAAATCTGCAATGGAAAATATGTTTGATTCTTTAATTGTCAAATTCAAATTATTATATAAAAAAAAACCATTGAAATTTTTAAGTTGAAAATAGGTTGGAAGTGTTTAAATAAAATATAATTATAAAATTATAAGTTTTTATAAATAAAATGATTTCAGCAGAGTTAAATTTTTCAATTTCTGGTAGTGCTGAAAAATGCTATCAAATTGCAGAATTAAAAAACAAGTGAACATAATATATTCGGGATTATTCTAATCCACTGGATTTGGAATTATTTACATTATTAAAACTTTATTTTATTAACAGTTTTGATCAAAATTTCACGTTAAACAACATTACCTTTATGGATTTAGTAGAAAAATTAGGGCCAAATAGTAAATAAGTAACACGTCGATTCCAAATATAATTAAATTTGACAGCGCATTAAGATTCTGTGCGATCTGTACCAAGGATTTTCATCATAATAAATGATTTTCATGTTGGACTAGCACAACTAACTTTTTCAGTTGTGCTTAAAGAAGTTTTATATGTATTTGCAGCTTATGTCCAAATTGGATCAAATTCCATTACGTACTAGAAGCAAAAAGTCAAGTAGGCATTATTTTTATGATTAAAGTAGAATTACTGAAATAATCGGAGCAGGAAAGTTTACTCAAATTAAATCATTGAAGCAAAACGTACATTTTATGTTATAATAGAAAAGGATTTTTTAGCATTAATGAAATGCTGGTAAGTTTATACTTATAACTTACATTATTATAACAGTTTTTGTTTTTAGATATGTGGTCATAATCAAATAATTCGTTTTGTGAGCGCAAGATATCCCTAGATGTGGTATCCCTTTGGAAAATATATGATGGTTTCTCATTAGTTACACTATTCATAGTGCAGTTTATTTGACCTTTCATTCCTATTAAAATTTATTTCAATTTAAAATAATTATAAAGAATAAAGTAAAATACCTACTAACATTTCAACTTTTAAATTTATTTTTATTCTAAAAAATGTCATAAATATAAAAAAAAACACCACTTGACCAAGCGTCACTCTTTTATTTTATCCTTTCAATTCAAAATTAAAATAATTTGTACAAAATCTCTCTTTCGATTTCTCTTTCGTGGTAAAATTTTACATCGATAAACTTTATCGATTTCGTCGACAATTTCTGAACGATATCGAAATACATAATGGCAATTTTGCATTTTGACATTTCGTTCGATTAAATCGTAATCGTTATCGAAATAAATAATAGGCACCCTAGTATTTTTTAGTTAAGATTTTGATGGAAAAAAAATTCTTTTTTATATTAAGTTTTGGTAACAATTTTAACATGTAAATAAAATTCAGTAGGAATTCATGAAAACATGTCAATAAAATTCTGAAGCGATTGAAAAATTTATCGTCAGGATAGGTGTTGATTATCTTCAAATAATGTTGAGTTTTAGGTATAGTTCTCATTCTTTTAACGTTATTAGTATTTTTCAATGACACTGCAATTCCAAGTAGCTTTTTCTTTGTTTTTCTCAATTTTTCTACATTTATATCATCAATAAATGAACTTTGCAAATCAATTTTATCATTTAAAATAATGTTACCAAAAATATTTCAATTCATTTTTTTAATTCACACAACCTTTTTAAACACAAAAAATATTAATTAGCCGTTTCAAACATAAAATGCGTTTATGCAGTCAAAATTATGATCAAATATGTTAAAATTGTCTATATCTTTTTTTACACTGCAGTGGCTATATGTATCTAAACAATGTTTCGATACAGTATTGAAACCGCAGCGAAACTTTTTTCACTGCATTTTCGATGTCACGGTACAATATATGATGCAATATATGATGGAATGTATATTAGTGCAACATTTTTATAGATCTAACAAAAGATTTTAATGTTATAAATCACACTGAGCTTCTGGATATTTTTAACGACTCATGAATTAAAGGCTTATCTAATTCTCTCATAGAAGATTTTTTATTTAATAGAAGTCCATTGCGTCAAAACTAACAATGCCATTAGTGAAGAGAGAATATTACAACGTGGGCTTCAACAAAGATCACTCTACATGTGGCTGTTACTATATCTTTTATACATAATGAATTTTCCAAAAAATTAATTGATCTCAAGATATAACATTTATGACGACATAAATCTAATAGCTATAGCTTAATCTCTAAAAGAACTGGAAAACATCATAAATCATGATATGGCAATTTTCTTTGATCGGTTGGATTTTTTTTTTTCATTATTTATTTATCAAATTATTACTTAGTAAGTAAACTTTATATAAAACTATTTCTATTGTAACAAATTATATTAGATTTTAGATATTCATTAAAATATAAATTGGATAAGAAAAAACAGTGCCTAAATGTTACAAGATAAATTATCTATTATTTCAAACTCCACAAAAAAACAGCTACTATGAATGGATACCATAACAACAATGAATAAAGTTCAAAAAGCTAAGATTGTTAAATATTTAGGAATAAAGTAAAAACGACCACATAAACCATCATAAAAAGAATATATTATTCAAAAATCCATGGCAATAAATAGTGCTGGCGCTATTCTAGAAAAATGAGACAAACTATATGTATGTATATGTATACCATGCCCATATTTTGTCCAGAATTAGATATATTATTTGTAGCTGGAGTCATTGTTCTCAATTTCATATAAAACAAATTGGAAAAGTGATGATAAAATACTAAAATCCTTATAAATAATAAGATAGAATGAAATATATAGATACGGTACCAGAAACAAATCAAATATCGTTGTACCAAAAGCATGCACTACGATAAAAATTAAAAGTCTAAAATGCAGCTCAATCAGATTATACAAAGCTAATGAAATTAAAATTTGACCAAATTAATATGCAAATTGTTAAAATTAAATTCACTCTTAAGAAATTTAGAAAATAATAAGAATTAATTATTTTTTATATGTAAATATATGTATATCTAATATTTATAACACAAAAACATTTTATATATAATATATAAGATGAACGACGTTGGGAAAAAGCAAGAATAGCTGAATAGTAAATTACACCTCAAAAATATTAAAATTTTAGCAAGTTTTTGTTGTTGAATACTTAAGACATTTAAAATAGATTCACCAAATAAATGACGGTTATTTTTGGGTTGATTTTGGAGTATACTCTAAAATAAATTTCAAACATAGACAATTTTTAAAAAGGCTTCATAAAAATTCTTTCATTTTAAATAAACACACAAACTTATAGAAAAAAGTACAAAAACGAAAACACAAACAAAAATTTAAAAAAAAATATAAAATATATTTGCTTCTGCTATTTAAAATAAAAAAAAAATACAATAAAACACAGTCATTCCATAAATTTCAGTAATATTTGTGACTATAACCGTTTTGTGACTACAGGCATAGTCAAAAAAAAATTGCATCTTTATAAACAAAATTCAATAAAATATCTTTCGTGTAACAATTTTAATTCAATTAATTCATTTATTGCACATATTTTAATTCATTTATTGCAATTCTGCTAAGTAATCACAAAATATACATATTTGTAATAAAGAATAGAAAAAGACAATATATAAATCAGTTTTTTAATAAACAAATTCATTTTTGACTTGTTTTTTTGTTTTATTGAAAAAATTGGCGTTATATTTTAATGTGACTTATAAACGACATCGATTGTATGAAGTTTATTACTTTCTTTAATCATTTTTTTTGATTATAACAGAATTGTGACTACAAACGTTTTTTTACTATAAAACGAATTAAAATACGTAAAAAAATATTAAAAAAGATTATGACAATAAAATTGTTGAATAAAAGCGAATTGTACCTATAACCAACAGTGGCTATAACCGATTGTTACTGTATATCCATACCATGATATCTTATTATCTTACTAGAGTAAGAATTCATTATTCGATCTATCATTAATTTGTTATGATAGACAAACGAAGGTGGTTTTAGTGGGGTTATGGCCCTATCATTGTTGGTTTTTCCACCTACCTACAGAAAAAAAAATAAGGTTCATATAAATTGATATTAATCAATGATAATTTTGTTAGCCAGAATGTTTTAAATAAAGGTACCATTGTGCAATTGCACAGGGCCCACTAGTATATATCTAAAATATAATTATTTTTTAATTTTTTTAATTCAAATTTTTATTAAAATATAATTTCTTATATAGCTATAAACATTTGTAATTATATTTGTGATATGTTAATAACTTAATTTCTTATACTATACATCTGAAATTAAATAAACTTATTAAATTAAATTAAAATTAAATTAAAAAATATTTACAAATAATAGATAAACTGATTTTTTCATTTCAAATTTGAATTTTTAACTTAAAAAATCAAATATAATTAATTAAAAAAAAAAAACAAGAGTTATCATAAAATTTTATAAATCACTGTGTATAATTTATTATTGTTTTTTATTTGGTTAACTAAAATATATTACAAACTATATATATTTATATAATACAAATGAAAAAAAAACATTATAAATACGCATTCTAAGAAAAACCCGTTAAACTTCATAAAATGAAAATGGGGTACTATTTCTGAGTTAATACACAAATAAAAATAAAATGAAAAACGAAAGTAAGTAAATGAATTTTTGTTTAATTTTTTACTTGAAATTTAATTTTAACTTTTACATTTTATTTTTGCTTATGCCTATTTATATGTATGTATATTATATATATATTATAATAGTAGTGTACAATTTACTTTGAGAAAATATTTTAAGGAAACAATCCTTAAAAAATACTTTTTATTTTCCCTAAATATCAATTAAGTTTACTCTGCCCATATACTTAGTTACAAAATAATATTCATTATAGCTGTATATGTATTATGTATACAATATGTATATATACATAATTTTGTAAATGGTGACATTAATACTTTTAAAATTAGAAAAGTTCTATTTTATAATACTCACATTTTTTGACAGTTTCAATTTGACATTTAAACATTTTAAGAAGTATTTTCTTTGTTTTCCTATTTTTTTTTTAAATAAAATATTACAGTTAAATTTAAATATACATTTTTGTTCTTTTTTCACCTGTTAATAAATTTTACATGATAAAATTGAAATGGTTTAAAATAATATTATTTTTATTTTTTGCACAGAAGAAAACTGATGTAATTTATTTTCAGTTTATTTAAAGGATTTTATATTTAAAATGTAAAATTTATGTAACTGTTCTGGATAAAATATTCAAATTTTTTCTTATTAAATTAAATTAAATTAATTTTTATTTTATAAATAAAAACAAGCAGATTATAGGCTTTAATTTAATGAATCTACTGGTTATTAGATCGGTATTCACAAATAGTATTTGATTGTAATGCTTCTAATATACAAAAGCATACTGAAGCTTATTTAGCTACAAACTGTGGGTTACAACCTTTAACTCAAATATAGAAATTTTGAACATATTCAAATCACAAGTACCGCAATTGATGAATAAATTGTAGCTGCAAACGAAAATATAAAACAAAGGTAAAAAAGTTTATTTTAAGTCAAATTTAAAAATGTGATACGGATGCTCTGGAACACCCGATATATTAATTATGAATAATGCAATGTGAATGTTATTCTGAATGACCTTATATTCCACGAAAGGTGCTAACGCCATGGTTAACATATACGTTTCATATCCGTTTGTCAACAAAAATCTCTTCTATAGAAATAGTTTGAGGACAAAGAGGGGAATATAGGCCATACTGTTTGTGGAATATAAGCCGTTAGTAGCATTTTAAATTCCATTGATTGAAGTTTATTACCAAATATGTACATAAATTGTAACACAAATATTTTGTCATTGATTAAATTATATTGGATATTTTTTGGATCAAATTAAGGGAGCATTTTACTATATTAAAATTTCATGATAAAAATTTTATTTAATTCAGAATTATTTATTTATTTGTTTATTAATTAGTTTTTATTGCTGTTAAATAAACTTCAATTTCAGAAATTATATTAATGTTTATTTTATATTTTCAAAGTTAATTATAAGTCCATGATTTATGTCCAAAATCATGATCCATGATTTGTCAAACATTCTAATTGAAAATGATTGAGAAATTTGTTAATAAGAATTATAATAGACCAAGCCGAGATCCAATAAAAATGTCAAACTAAGAAATTTTGTTATAATTTAATTTTCTTTATTTTCTTTTCTGTATGTATTGAATAATGAATTGTATATTTATCCAATTTCAATTCAATTAATTTAGTTGTTATTTTGTTAAAATATATTTTTAAACTTCATGAAATAACTAAATTTTTAGGTGCGGTGATATAACGGTTTAATTGCTTTATAACTCACTTGAGTGTCTCATAAACTCATTATGGCTTCATGACATAAGATGTTATATCACGGTAACAATTTTGTTTTATATAAAAGAATTGGATTTAAGCTTAAATTATTTTTCATTTAATTTGAATTAGAAAATTTACTCTTTTCCTAGGATTACAACAATTTTTTGTTTTATTGCTCTATAATGTATTTACGTACTTTAATTTAGATTCAAGTTTTATGTAAATAAGAAAAACAAAACCAAATATATATATATACACATAATACAATATAACAGTCAATAGAATTTAAATTTTTTAAAAATTTAATAAAAAATATAATATTAGTAATTTAATTTTATTAATAAAACTTTAATACTTATAATATAAATTAAAATAAAAAATTGTTTACTGATCTCTAAAATAATTTTAAGGAAATTAGTTATTCATGATGTAATCGAAAATGAAAATGCAAATAATATGTTATTTTACTTAATAAATAAATTTAAAAAAAAAACAAACATTTTTTCTGTTTTTAAACACTCTGTATCGAACTTTGTTCACCTAGCTGTTTCATTTGGTTTTTTTGTTGTTTTAAAAAAAATTTGTATTTCAATTCATTCCGTTCTTTGTTGTTTCGTTTGCTTTGAAATGCATGTTCATGATTGAGATCTGATCTGATGATTTACGTCCATTATGTACTTCTATAGTTTGCTCTATTGCTTCTATTTGCCACATCTTTTCTCTCATATGTCCATATTTGAATTGTTCGGTAAAATTTTCTATAAATATACACCTATTGTATCTTGACTCCAATAGAACTAACTAAGGGTTTTCAGAGTCTATATACAATTATTCGCAGAGGTTATTTATTAGTTGTTATTCAATAATTGATTTCCTGTCCTGTTAGACATGTTAGACATAGTTTTAGAATGATGTCACTTTATATATTTAATATTTATATCAAATAGTTATTGCTTAGTTTTAAGTTGAAATCTGTAAAGGATATTCCCAATATTCAAAATTAAATTATTGAATATGAAATGTCCGGTAAGATAGAATCATAATCAAAAAGGTCTGAAACAAATACAATAACCTTTACATTCATAAAAAAAGTTCAAACTATAAAACCTTAATTAAAAAAATATTAAAATTAATTCAATTGCACTTGTCAAAAATATTGGTTCAGATTTTACACCACACAACTCATTCAAGCTAACTAACTATTTTTTTTTTGTTTATTTTATAATATTAAAATTTCATAATATTAGAAAAATTATTTGTCTAGAAAAAAAAATATTTTTTTTCTACAATACTCGAACGCATACTAATTAAAGGATTTTTAGATCAGAGCGGACAATTCTGTATTATATAAAAAAGGATTTCAGTGATTTGATACCAATCAACAACTACATTCAATTAGATTTTTTTTAAAAATTAAAACAGTGTATTATAGGCAAATGGGATATATTTCAACCACCCTGGAACAATTGGAAATGGAGCGAGTTAACAATATTGTTTTTTACAATTAATATCAAACTAGTATTCGTCTGTTCTTCGAAATTCGTTTTACAAAAAATCGTACTCAATATTACATTATAAATTGTTTCCCATCATTTCAAATCATCATGGACACAATGTTTTTTTATTGATTTATCATAAACAACAACCTCATACGTAATATTTTATTTAAAAAAACAAAAATAAAATTTAAATCGCGGATGTTTTTGCGTAAATTTGATAAATTAAAATTTAACAATTTATATTTTATAATTTAAATTATATAAATTATAATTTATATATTGAGTGAAATTTTAAATTGAAATTAATAATTAAAAATTAAAAACATTTGAAAAAATATTCGCCACGTCTCCTTTTAAATATCTATCATTTAAAAGAATAACGCTGAAAACACAATCACGACAAATGACGAATTGTTCACGTTCAAATACATGAGATTATAATGTAAATCATGACGAATGACGAATAACCAAAATTTCGTATTCCAAAAATAAATCTATTTCTATTTTACTCGTCATCGAATGCGAATGACATTCAGTGATACCAACATAAATTGGTTTTACTTTATGTCATTTGTTTGTTTTTGTTGTTGTCAGTTCAAAATATAAATAAACTAGATTACATATTATAAGTTAGAAAATTATTTTAAAATTTAAATTAGATAGATATTTATATTTACATTCTTCATTTTCGTTTGAAATAAGAACATTAAGATGGATGTGCTCAAACCTAAATTGATTTGGATTAACAAACGATGCTATAGACTAACTCCTTGCCAAAAATTTCATAAAATTAAACTCAAATAAAAGTAACCAATAATACAAGGATTATGTAGAAGAGTGTGAATATATGCGATACCAAAATAATTTGAATGGCTAAATAACAATACATTTTTCCAGATCTTTACAATGAAGATGAGGATGAAGATGATAGAGAATTTTTTTTTAAAAGTGGCCAATATGAGACCTCATTTCATGTACCAAAGTAAGGTTAAAAAAATTTTTGTACATAATTATATGAAAAAAATTATATCTTTAAATATGTATGTATGTAGTATGTTTTTTTCACATATAATTGGAACAAAAGGACAAAAAAAAAGAATTGAATCTTAAGCCTCGCATAATCGTACTAAAACAAGGAGCACAGGAAGATATTACTATTATTTATAATTCTATTTATATTTCTTAATTAATTGAATAATTTATTTTGTTTTGATTACGATAGGGAAAACCGTGAATAATGTAAAATGTGCATGCTGAAAATTAGATTTAGTTGTTTTGTCATCAATAAGAAAAATCCCTTCAACACATTTTATTTGGGTTTCATTTAATAATCAAATCATCAAAGATGTTTATAAAGGATTCATGGTAAAATATAAAATTGAAATAAATTTACAATTACATATGTATATATAAATAATACAAAATTGTTTACTTTTAGAGTGATATGATTGCAAATGGCGATATAATTAAATGTAATGAAAAACTATTTATTCATCCGGCCAAATTACATTTGACAATAATTATGTTATCATTAGTCGATAATGAAGATAGACTTTATGCATCGCAAACTTTAAATGATTGTTAAGGAATCTATAATAGATAGATCCATTGATTTTCGAACGGTTCTGATGGGGTTTATGAAGCAACTACTATTATAAAACTATAGCTTTAATGCATTTGAATTAATTATAATTACTAAATAATATAACATTTTTATCGTAAAATGTTTCGCAATGTATTTAAGATAATATTAAGATTTACATTTATATAACAAAGTTTTAATTGATTTTCAAATTTTACCCAATGAACTATACGGTTTTCGACCTGAATACTCTGCTGATCACCAACTGGTACGTACTAGTACGATAAATCTGTAGGCCAACTTTATAGGTCCTTTTCCCTTTCGAAATGTGGACCTTTTTTATCAAACTATATTAATTATTTGGTATATATTTTTGTATTATATAAGGGTGGTCCGGTTTAGAGCAAAAAGTTTTTAAGGGGTGATTCCTTGGAGTATTTTAGGAAAATTGTAAATTGTAAAACTGAAATTTTATATGACTTTACCTGAAAAACTGCAAGTCTGATATGAAAGTTGTGTATGAAAAAGTTGTAGGGGATGATGTAGCGCATCAACAGAATAAAACAAAAAAAAAATTAGCGAATTTTTTCGAGATAATCAACGTTTTTTACAAAATTTTCAGTTTTTAAAAGCAAAATTTTAAGTTTACGCAGTTATTATTCAAAAACGGTAAGTCTGATACTCGTTCAACATATACCGTTAATTAGGTGTATTAATTCTAAAAAAAAGCTATGAAGAAGATCTCTAGTTTCAATTTCTTCTGAGCTGTAGTTGATATTCTTTAGACATAATTTTTCTAATCCGATATTCTTTAACCTCTCTGTAGCCCAGGTAAATTTGAAGGTAGATCCCTCTTCTAGAACAATTACGATAATTTTCTCATGTAATGTCAAAATTTTTGTACTAGATTTTTGTCTATTCAAAAAAAAAAAGTTTAATATGATACCAAAATGTTGTATTTATCGCCACAATCGTCATTTTTTTAGTCTATTATCATAGAGCTGTAAATATAATTATATTATAACAATTAGAATAGAAAATAGTTAAACTTAAATTTTTATGAATTACAATAATATGTAAAGAGTAACTCATTTATAAAATATTATTTTACCTTATTTCCTAAAATACTCAAAGAAAGTTCAATCTTTACATCATTTCAATGTCTAAGCTCATATAATAACTTACTTGATATTCAAATCAAATTTAAAGTATTTTAATTTATTTTATAAAACTAGGTACACCACTAATTCGGTAAAATACACAAAATAATGTACTCATATTCAAAATTATTTAATTTAAAAATCTCATTCCATTTTATACGGCATTAACTGAAATCAATAAATTAACATAAATTCTGATGATTACTCAATAAACCTAAAATTATAGTTAATTTAATTATTTATTTATAATTTAAATAATTCATAACATAACCAATTAAAATACGAAAAATCATTATTATAATATGTATGTATACGTGTAGCTATATACCAAAAAAACAATTTTAATTACTCAAAAAATTTTCAAACTAAATTCAATATCCACATTTTAAAAACAACATTATAATATTTCAAATCTAATAATTTAAATTGTATATTTCAGTCTACATATTATTATTATAAAATATTCATTAAGCCAAAAGTATATAGAATTAAAAACTAAATGTGTCAACAATTATCAATCCCTAAATACCTATTCCTGTGCCTGAGAATATGCATCAATAAAAACCATTATAAAAAATAAATAAAATGGAATTGAAAAATAAAATAAATAAATAAAAAAAAAAAAAATCAATATTACCACTATTTCAATTGATTCATTTGTGTCCCATAAATATATCCTTGGTGATATTCAAACTATGGATTCATTAAACCAAAAAACAACCTTGTAACATTTCAATGAGTACTACAAAAAAAAAAAAAAATATTTTTATTTACTTTTTTTGTTTTTGTTTTTTTTTTGCATACAATTTTATTCAATTTCTGTTCACTTAAAAAAACATGTTTTTTTTTTTTTTTTTATTGAACAATCCTTTTTACGATAATAGAAAGAAAACAACTGGAAAATGCAACAGGATTAATGAAAAATCAATAAAATGCCTATGTATATTTAGATTATCCTATTTATAGGGTAAGGTGGAAAACCAAAATTAAAATAAAAAGAAAAAAAAGGAATTCATTCATTTTATTCTGTTTAATAGTATTGTTATACCACCGAGCTATTAGTAATTGAATTTTAAAAGGATTTAGGAAGAAAAAAATTACTACTCCATAAATTTTGTTTATTTTCTTTTAAATTGATTTTTGTTTTTTTTTTTATTTTTTGTCTATTTTCCATTTCCACAATTTAAATAAAAGTTAGTGAAATTTGAAAGAATCTTTTTTTTGTTCGAGTACATAACAACCATCTTTAATCATACTGTGATGACATATATTATATTATACATCTGAATTATATTATAATAATTTCAATATTCAGTGTTGCTAACTGAAATGAAATAAATTCCAATTTGAGACATTTTTCTTTCATCAACAAAAAAAAAAATATTATCGATCGTAAATCAGATACACCCGAGTGAATAAATACCCAGAGGAATTTTCTTTTAACAAAAATTTTACTTTATTAAGTATTTACCTGCTTTTATCATTTACCATTTTTATAGTTTGAATTTAGGTCTAGGATTTTGTATGATATTAAATTATATTTAATATATTTTATATAATTATATTATTTTTCAATTGATATTGAAAATTATAAAAATAGATTTTAAACAATAATAATAATAATAATTTGTAGATCAATGGAATATGACGATCAATTTGCAATAATTGTGAGACGTCATAGTAAACCATAATTATGAAAAAATTATGTTTAAATGTCCTTGGTGTAATGTGCCATGAACGTGGTGTTCAAGTGTTAATTATTTTGTCTAATAAGCTTTCAATTACTGTTGTTTATAACTTATATGCTTATTTGGTATTAGATATTTGTATATGAATTTGAATTTTTTAATAAATAAACATTAAAATAAAATAAAAAAAATTAATAAATGTAGCTGCAAATATCATGAAACAACTATTTACAACTAGTGGACAAGTCAATAACTAAATATATTTATTAGTATTTTGTTAATAAGCTCCAAAAGTAAAACAGTTTATGTTCAAGAATTATTTTAGGAACTCTCTTACACAGCTGAAATATAATGAAATATAAACTTGGATTCTATATGAATTGTTTCAGAGTTCGAAAAAGCTAGTGTAGCTGCCGCAAAAGATTTTTTCCATTAGCTTTATAATAATGTAAGAGATGTCCATTTCACTTTGGCCAAATTATTTAAGTACAACCTGAAGGATTGGCGGCTAAATATGGAAATGATGAAAGATTAAGCCTAACGTTTTGCATGATTAAGAGTTTAGCATTTGTTCCGGCAGAAATAATTATCCTTGATTATTTTTCAGAGTTATTCAAAGCTCTTGATAATGACAGCAAAAAATTGTAAATTGGCTTAATATAAATTATATAACAGGTAATAGAGGATAAATCTAAAAAGCCATCCAAACATAAATTAAATGTTTGGTTTATTACTGATACGGAAAAATGTAATTCCCCCAGCACTCGAAACAATGCAGAATTTCGACACAAACGCTTGAATACAATAGTGGGCAAATTACATTTGGATGTATATAAACTCATTTCTGAATGGGAACATGTTGTTATTAAAACTACGATAGCCAAAACTCGTGCGTTTGTAAGACTACCACAATTAAAATCACAACTTTATCAAAAATAATACAAACAAAAAATGTAATTAAAAAATAGCTTCAAACTGAGATCATAGATTTCTTAAAAAATATTTCTTTTCATATCTTATCCTTAAATTCGAAGATTAAAATGTAATTAACTTCATTTTATTTTATTATCAGGTTTGGGGGATTCTGAGGATGATGTTGTATCGGCGTAACCATATCCAAGGATGATGATGGATTGCTGGAATTGCTAGCTTTCCAAAAATATCTATTTTTAGTGGCGCATCTTATTCTTTAAGGACAAAAAGGACATTTGACAGTATTCTGGTTGTTCTGATGTTTTTGTATAAGAATCGTTATATCTGATAATAAACAAGATCGACGTGTGCTTAATCTCTGAAACACACTTTACAAAATAATCATTTATTAAATTCAGAGGATATACATTTTACCACACAATTCATCCAGAAAATGCAGCAAAAGGTGGAAGCGAGGTAATAATCAAAGAAAATATTAACCATTTTGAAGAAGTTAAAATTTGTGCAGAAGAATTTCAGGAAACGGCGGTTAGTGTTCAAACAAAAAATTATAACATCACAGTAGCTTGCCTATATAGTCCTCCGAAACATAATATTAAAACAGAAAGATATGAAGAATTATTTAAAGCTATAGGAGAAAAATTCATCATTGGAGATGATTTCAACGCAAAACACACACATTGGGATCAAGATTAATTACCACTAAAGTTAAAGAACTGCTAAAAGTGATTCAAAACCATGGATGTGAGACCATATCAACAGGGAAACCTACATATTGGCCCACAGATCCAAATAAAATACCAGACTTAATAGACTTCTATGTTCTCAAAAATATTTCAACCAATTATATGCAGATAGAAGATAACCTAGACTTAAATTAAGATGACACACCGTTTGTGATAACACTCAGTGAATGTATTATTTCGAAACCAATAAATCCTGGGAAGACTGGGAAGGTTTTAGAAACACACTAGAAGAAAACACTAAATCAAATGTACCTCTACAACTAAAATATCAATTAAACCTTGAAGTGGAAAAACTAATTAACGACATACAACAATCAGCGTGGCAAAATACTTCAACAACCATAAGTAAACTGAAGGGCAACAATTACCCAAGAGAAATTCTAGAGTTAATCTCTGAAAAAAGAAAAATGAGAAAAAAATGACCACAAACTAGAAATCCGAGAGACAAGACAAAAGCAAATTTCCTCACAACTCCATTAAGTTCAAAAATTAAGCACTAAATGAATTTCTAATGAATGTAACAAATGATTCTAGTACTGAATATTCACTCTGGAGAACCACTAAAAATTTAAAAAGACCTATTATGCAAATTCCTCCTATTAAAAACATAGACGGAAGCTGGGCTAAAAATAACAAACAAAAAGCAACGTTATTTGCAGAACAAAGGATCCTTAGAAAGGATTTTTCAACCAAATCTATCAAATGATGCCGAACCACTACCAGATATTTCAGAGCAAGAAAGTAGGAATATTCAACCAGTCACAGTAGCTGTCAAAAATGAAATCAAAACAAATATTCATCAGAAAAAAGCTCCTGGAATTGACTTGATCTCCGGTCAAATACTAAAGGAACTTGGTAGAAAAGCATTGACCAAGCAAACTAATTTGATAAATGCTTCATTTCGTCTACAGTACGTCCCACAATTATGGAAAGTAGCTGAAGTAATAATGATTCCTAAACCAGGAAAACCGACATCTGAAGTACCATCGTATAGACCGATATCACTATTACCAATTCTGTCTAAATTATTCGAAAAACTTCTATTAAAAAGAATAACACCCATCATAGAAGAAAAACATCTGATACTGGATCATCAATTTGGATTTCGAAATCAGCATTCTACAATTGATCAAGTTCACAGAATTACCAATATTATAGAAAAAGCATTAGAAGAAAAAAAAGTTTGTTTAGCAATATTTTTAGACGTTGCACAGGCTTTTGATAAAGTCTGGCATGAAGGTTTAAACTACAAACTAAACTTACTTCTTCCTGCTCAATTCTCAAAAATATTAAAATCATATCTATCAGAACGTTATTTCAGAATAAAACAAGAAGATACTTATTCTGAATTAAAGAAAATTCAAGCAGGACTTTCACAAGTTAGTGTATTAGGACCAATCCTTTATCTCCTATATACTAGCGACCTGCCTACATTCGAAGAGAACATAGTTGCCACATTTGCTGATGATACAGCAATTTTAACCATTGGCGATAGTAACATCGAGACAACACCAAAACTACAAGCAGCTATTAGAAAGGTTCAAGACTGGACATTCCGATGGCGTATTAAATTGAATGAAGCGAAATCAGTACATATTGATTTCACCAACAAGCATATCAAACATGAACCTGTGTATATTAATGACCAAATTGTTTAATATGAAAACACAGCCAAATATCTAGGTATGACACTGGATGACAAACTCAAATAGAAGCCACATGTGAAGAAAAAAACAAGAAGAACTAAACTTAAAGTACAAAAAAATGTACTGGCTACTAGGTAGACACACTGTACTATCAACTAAAAATAAGCTTCTGTTGTACCAACAAGTTCTGAAACCCATTTGGACATATGGAATTCAAGTCTGGGGTTGTACCAGTCAAAGCAATAGAAACATAGTACAAAGTTTCCAAAACAAAATAATACGTGGTATAGTAAATGCCCCGTGGTACATACGAAATAATAATCTACATAAGGATTTGGGTGTAGAAATGATTGACAGCGTTATCAAATCAATCGCACAAAGTTATCAAAAAAGTCTACAAAAACATATCAATGCCGAGTCTATCCAACTCTTGGACAATGATGATACAACACGAAGATTAAAACGAGTAAAACCGTTTGAATTGTGGCAAAACTAAAATTATAATATACATACATGTATATATATATTATATAAACAAAAAGAAAAAAGAAACTGTCATAGGGTAAGACTTTGTATTCTAAAAACGTAGCCAATTAAGATTTAAAGAAAAATAGTTTATTAGTATGTATTTTAATTACTAGATTACTATCAATAAATTTAACAAAAAAAAAACAAAAATATCTGATAATCCATTAGATACATATATATTCAGTTATATATTTTAGAAAGATAACAATTTGGCATATTATAACATTTATTTGATTGGTGCTGCCGTTATGCAAATATTGTAGTTCAAAGTAGATAATTTTGGAAAAAAAAAATCAATCTTTATTTTCTTTCTTGAAAACCCGAATACCTCAAGATTTTACCATAAAACCCTCCCAATATTTGTATACTGTTGAAAAGGTATTTTTTTTTCTTATAACTCATACATAGTTTATGTCTACGCCGAATAGTTTAGAAGATATAAGCGTTTACTTAAAAACAAAATTTTTTTTACTCTTTTTTCATATAAAACTAGGCATGTGCCTTTTACGAAATAACAATCTTCCGAAGTAAATGGTATTAGGTCCTTTGCCGATACGACATCTCCCTCAGAAGAGCCCAGGTTTTTTTTATTTTTATTTTAATAACACTCCTCCATACGGGGAAACTGTATAACAAACTGCTTCGAAAATGGATTCAAATATTAATAATGTGTTTGTCAACAGTTAAACTAAATTTTCTATTTATTACTGGATATAACATTTTGATATATAGATCTATTTTGTTGACGGTTTTCATTAGATGCGTTTTAAAAAGTAGTTTTTTATCTAGCCCAGATATTATTATATTATCGCTTTTCCAAACTATTTCGGAATTTCCACTTAATAAGTTCCTGTTCTGCAGAAAACAAGTATTTCTCTTTGTTGTTGTAAAGAAAATCGAATTAGTTTTTCCTCCGTTATTTTTAATTTTCCATTTAAAATAGTGATGTTGGATTATTTTAAGGACAGTTAGAGATAGATAATACCGCAGCATCTTCAGCGTACAAACTAGGGTAACAATTTGGAATATTGTGTAAATTTAGCAAACAATTTTTAATGATTTTTCATTTTTAATGATCAAATATTTTTCCTGAGGAACTAAGTAAGCTAATTGGACGATAGCTCTTAGTCTTTATAGGATATTTTCCTTGCTTTGGAATTCAAGTAATTTGTAATTTGAAAACTTATTAAAAACCTTATATTTAATTTTATTTTAATTTACTAAAACTTTTCCCTAATTCGTATCTAATTTAGTGTAACTATTTGCTAATATACTTAACTAATCTATACTTAGCTTAAATTTGTTATATTAGCAAAAAAATGTAAAATGAAGGTATTGATATAAGGCTCTGACTTATATATTACATAGAATATAATTTTACTTTTCATTTAATTTAGTTTAATAAGTGTTTAATAATTGGATTTCGTTTTGATTTGAATTTATTTTAAATAAATTATTTATCAGCAAGCCCGCTGATAAAAAAAAAATAAATAAATTATAATCATTACTAAATTTCAAAATACCTAACCTTTTAAAGAAATATATGTATCGTTGGGGGAAATAACACAATTGGCCTGATAGACTTTCACAGTGGCATAGAGCGACACATAGAGTGACTCAATCAACCAACAACACATATGTCACTAAAGCCGCAATTAAGTGCTAATTTGTTTTCCAGAAGTAACTTAAATGATCACTTCCATCTACGATCTACCTACTTACCTAATTTTCTGAAGTTTATGCTACGTCTATATTTACTTTGCTTACTTTACTTCAAATTCAAAGAGTTAAGGTACTCGTTGGATTTATACATTTTGTTTTGCAGATTAGACTTAATAAAATAGACTACAAAAAATTGCGTCATGCATTTTGTAATTTTAATCCCGAATGACTATCAATAAAAGTATCGCAGCATCAGAAGTTAAAGCTAAATTCAATAAGAGTATAGCAAAAAAAAATATTTTGTAATATATTTTGTTTTTATTATTAATTGTACAAATTGATGCAAAAGTTTAAAAAAAACAATCGAAAACCGTGTTAGGTTAGATAATAAATAGACAAAAATTTTTGCAAAATATACACCCATATTCTGTAAGACCCATCTTGCGAGATCGCGAATAATATAATCGCGAATATCTCTGACGAAATAGTTTTGTATTCTGTTAGACCTTTGACGAGACGAGATAGCCATTTTTTATCTCGTCAAAAATTGTTAGCGATAGAGTAACTCGTCAAAGTATTTTGTGATTTTTTATCAAAAAATTTAATTAAATAAATAAATTAAATAGAAAAAATAGTTAAGTAAAAATTAATAAACAATTTTTCATTATTGTTTTTGCATTATTATTAAAATTGTGTTTGTTTTTTGAAAAAAAAACCATCTTTACTATTACAGTTTTACTACGTTTATGTACTGAACTAAAAAATATATTTAAAACATAAATATATTTATATTTATTTTTCATTTAAAAAATATTTTAAAACTAATACTAAAACCCCACTAACACTTTTCAAAAATTTTATAAATCATATTTTGTTTATACACCAATAATTATTTTTGTTAGTAAAAAATGATCAGTACTACCAACAAATAAAATGTTCTATCGCGCCGCTTACAGTGTCTAACAGAAAGGCATATTCAGGGAGACGAGATGAGATGAATTTTATCTTCTCGTCAACGATGGGTCTAACAGAATATGGGTGATAATTTACCCATATTGTTTTTTACGCATTTGATTAATTTCAATACTATCAAATACGAATTATATGCAATGATTTATATTTTAAATGATTTTTTTGTATGTCATAAACTGTAATTATTAAATTTTTATAAAATACCTAACAATAATATGAATCTTTACATTATAATATTCTGTCTACAATATTATATTATAATTTATAATAATTAAATATAATCCTAAGAAAATGAAAATAATAGAAGCTCACACATTTTCTAAAACATAATTATATTTAAGTACCATTAAAAATTATGAAAATTTTCATAATCCGATTAAAATCAATAGAGCCTCCAAACCATTATAACAATTAATTTAAATTAAATGAGAGCAAATAATAATAATATACTCTAATTTCTTCCGATTATTTAATTAGTAATTAATATATTTAATTTATATGTCACATACATACTATATTCAATATACATACTAATTATATTTGTTTAAACCAATTGAAAAATTTGGTATAACAATAATATTTGTAAGAGCTTGTAACCGCCTTGTAATCAACTTTCATTCATTCATTTTTACTGACATTAAATATGTCGAATTTTAAATTTGTAATCTTACATTGGGTTCCAATCCATTATGACTTTTGTCAAAAAACAGAGTCCCACAGAAACAAAATCAACAATTAAAATTTCCAGAATAGTGCTACAATTAGAGAGAAAAATTCTCCAGAATCCATAATATTCTAACATATTTACCTAAAATATATTTGTATGAGTAGCATTACCAAAATTATTCTATGGACACAAAAAAAGACGATATCTCCTTTTTACAATATTAATCTTGATTTTGAACTTAAAATTTTATGGATTTTGAGTTTATGGATTTTTTTTTGTGGAATTTTATCTCTGAATTCTGGTTTGTGGATTTGCTCATTTGCCCTCTTACATCACGTTTATATTGAAACTTTCTTCTTTTGAACAAATTGTGATCGACTGGATTATAAAATAGAACTAGGTATTCAAATCAAATGTAAAATTTACCTTCTTGTATACACATGTGAAAAATAAGCAAACTTCAGACCAACATCAATATATCCCTCTGATGCATTTTAAAGGTTCGTTAGTCGCAAACGATTTTTAACAAAATGTTGAAAAATGAATCAAAAGAGTATACACTTAAAAATAGATATACAGACTGTTAAGAAAATCGGACAACAACAACACGAAACTTTATTTCGAAAGCAATTCTCAGAGCAAAAATCTACTTATCAATTGTATCATTTTTTTTTTTGACAAACAGTTGGAAAATCTTAACAAGTATTACAGGAAATATACACTCACCTGCTTAGTTGAAAGCTTTTAACTTAAATATAATTTGAAATCACATAATATGATATAATTATCAAAAATAGTCAAGTCGAGTCGAGTCGAGTACAAAGCACTGAAGAAGTCTGCAAGTAGTAGACGAAATACGCGTACCTGTATGATAAGCATATCAGTAAAATTATAAGGAAAATATTCGGCTATTTTGCATAATTATACAAAAATTTTACTTTAACGCTAGAAAACAAGCTTTTATGAAAACTGACAGGATACTTGTCAAGGTCTAAAAAATGTTTTCAAATTAAATATTAGCTGGTTAAAACAGTTGATCAGCCAGATTAGATACAATGTCAGAACAGTGACATAGCTTATTGTAAGGCATGGTTCAATAAACATCTATTTACGATAAGTACATCCAACAAGGACAGATTCAGCTTAAAGAAAAACACTCGTACATTCAATTTGCAAGAAAAAAAATGTTCCTTTATATATTATATAATAATTTACCACTTAATTTGAAAATGGACAAACAAATTTGTCAAATATAAGAAAGGTTTGATTAAATGATTGAACAGATCAGTTGATTAAAATATTCTGTAATAAAAATTAATTTTTATACCTACCTAATAGATAAATAAATTAATTGTTAGATAGAATTAGAATTAAATATAATTGTTAAAATAGATAATACAAATGAATTGTTATAATTATAAATAATATTATAATTGTACACTGTAAAACTAAATAAATGAAATAATAATAAATAATATTAATAAACAATTTATAAAGCACATAGGCCTATATTTTTGAACAACCAAACGGAGGAGTACAATGGATCTGAAGAGGTTGCAAAACATCTAAAAAAAAAAAAAATCAAATCAAAATTTTATTATTTGACCAATCTTCTGACACGTCACATTTTGTAATTTATTTATACATAGAAATACAAAAAAGCATTCAAAAGCCGAACGACACCTATATCGGTGTTCTTTAGTGATTTTTTTTCTGTTTTACCATCGGTCGTTCTGTCACATTGTAATCATATACTATCAAATTAACGATGTTTTTTTTAGTTTACTCCATCAAATTTGACAAAGACCTAACATTTTGTTTGAATTATATATGATTATATACCATTTGAATTCTACAACTATTAACTACAAGATGGGTCAAAAGTCATTATGCTTTATAAAAATTTAATAACTTTTTAATTTATATATTTATTTATAGGAAATTGTTTCGTTCATCATAACACTATTAGAACTCATCAGTAAGTATTTATAATGTTGGACTACCTACACAACTCCTATTTTCGTTTTGATTGATTTTATAACTTATTAGAAGATGTCAATATCTGATCTGATCTGTGGGTTATAAAAATCGACAAAAATTTCAATGTAAAATATCAATGTAAGATTTATATATATATTTTTTTATTTTTATTTTCAAATTGTATAAATAACATCTGGAGAAAAAATAATGGAGATATTCACAACTGAACAAAGAACCAAATTAATAGAATTTTATTATTTGAATCAGCGACCAATTATTTTAACGCAAAGAGTATATCTGTCTTTATTTTAACTGTAGAATTTATCCCCTTGTAACAACGATTCGTTTCTTAGTTGACCGTTACCACATGGCACTTTAACAGACTTGTCTGGAGTTGATAGCTCAATTCGCACTGTAGGAAATATTGATCATGTAAAGCAAAGTATTAACGAAACAATAGGAACATCTATCAGAAGATGGTCTACCAGACTAGGAATGTCTTGCTCATCAATGTGATGCATTTAAAGGAATGACTTACTACTATTCCCATATACGGTGCAATTGGTGCAAGAATTAAAGCTGACAGATCGTTTGTAAGGTTTTAATTTTGTATTTAGATTTCAAGACTTGGCCTGCAGATAAACGAAAATAACTCTATTTAAAATCTTATTATAAGTAATGAAGCTGATTTTCACTTGAATGGTATTATTATTTTGTATTAGATAATTTACAATTTTATTTTATTTTTTTTGTTTGAATTTTTTTTGTTACTATCTAAATTTTTGATATTACCCGACATTTTTATTTTTGTTTACTTTGATTAAAATATACTAAATTACATTAAAGAATGTGCTCTGATAGCTCCTTTGAGATTATAAATAAATAAATAAATAAATAATCTTTTAGTGCGAAAATAATTAAAGAAATATAATATATAATTGAAAAATCAATTAAATTTTTAACCCAGTTGTAAATTTTGGTCCACTCTGCAGATTTATCAACCTAAAAAAATCTAATTTCGTAAAAAAGTACACTATTGATTCAACAAACCTCTATACGCGATGGTTTCTAAATTTTTTTACTTTTTTTTGTCTCATAATACAGGCGAGATTACAATGGTGCTACAATTAAGTACCCATTAAATTTAGATCCGATATAAAGGGGTGCTTGAACAAACGTTTTTTACTCATCATCTCCTTTTTAGATACTTCAGAATTAAAATAAACTATATAGAGATAATTTGGGCTAGAATCAGTGTATATTTGGTTTATATTACAAACATCGCTATTATATCTTATTTATAAGTTTTTGCGTTCCTATGTTTACATATATAGTCAAAACAGTGTCAAGAGAATTTTTTTTAGTTTTTGTTGTACACCCGCTAATACAACATTATTTTTTACTGTGTTTTGTACTAGTTTATCCATCATATATATAACTAGATATATCCTTCAAAATCATTTATTCGCTTTCTTAACACTCTATTTTACCAGAGATTCACCTTGAGTAATGTGAGTTCAATATACTTCAAAACATTATTTTCTATCCGATTATTTTTACACCTTTAATCCAAAATCTTCAATTATTATTATAATAAATTAAGATACCTACAAAAGTCTTTCCCGAAATGAATGAAACGTTTCATTAAATTACTTCAAATATATTTTTACAATAATAGAAAAATAATGTAAAAAACAAAATATTTTTATTCCTTAAAAAATATTCCATCTTGAATTTCATCCTTTTCGTTATGCATTCTAATAAAAAATGAAATTTATTCAACAGTGTTGATAAATTTGATTTTATACATACTAGGTACTTACAAACTCACTCCATTCTACTTAAAACAAATTCATTCTAATACAATTAACTTTCAAATGCACCTACATTTTTACATAGCACATAACATTTATTATACTATTATAGATAGACAATATATAGCTTTGTATGTAGGTGGGTGTATGTGAAATGTAAACAAATTTGTACGTACGTAGTGTTGAGAAACAGCGTTTTCTAATGATACAATTATTATCTTTCTACTGATTTTCTAGTGTGGAATAATTTTTAAAACAAATAAAAAAAAAACTTAGAATAGAATTTTGTTAGACAACCTTCAGAGAATCTATTATAAAAGAATTTCGTTGTGGCTACTGATGCATAAATTGATTTCAAATTGAAAATTTTAGTTTCGATGTGATAGACTTTTGTTTTTTTTTAGTAAAATTTTAAAATTTTCTAAAAAGTTATAAATGTTACATAAAATAATTCATTTACTGAAATAAATGATGGCTATTATAATGAAGGCTCTTCTCAAGTAAACGTTTTAATCCTCTAGGACTAAATAACTGTATCTTCCAATATTATAAATGTATATTATCATAATATAAATGGTATGCGTACATAACCAACATGGCCCTGTATGAGATTTGTCTCGAACCGGTAGACCACGTTTAATTAGCAATGTGGAACCAATTGAACATGTAGAGCACAGTATCAAAGAAACACTAGAAAAAGCTACCAGAAGACCTAGAAATATCTCTTATGTCATTGTGATGTATTTTAAACTTCGGAATTTTAATTTAGCAGTTTTGAAGAATGGCTCTAACATCTAACTATACTTCATCTACAAATTCTTACATAACAAAAAATATTTCACCTAATTATATTAAGCTAAAAGATAACCATGATTTGGACTCAGATCACTCTGCAGTCATGCTAGATCTATATGAAAAGATTATTACGAAATAGTTGAAAGAAACCTCTGCTAAGTAACAAGAAAACTGACTGGGCTAGCTTTATACAAGAAATTGAAAACAAAATAAACATAAAAACAAAATTAAGATCCAAATGTGATATGGATTCTGAAGTAGAAAATTTTATTAAAATTATTCAAAATGCTGACTGCAATAATAATAATAATAATTCTTTATTTCATTAACAACTTAAGCTAACTTACATACTAAATTTACAAAATTATATAACAAATTAGTTCAGATTTCTTAACCTAGTATTTAAATGAAATAGCTAGGTTCAATCTGTTATCCAAACGATAAGTAGCGGTTGAACCCTTAAATACAAAAGATTGTGAATATAAATCTGTAGGATTCAACTACTCTAGAGAAATATTATATATGATCAAAATAAAAAGAAGAGCTAGACGCAGATGGCAAAAATCTCGTGATCCGGCAGACAAAACTCTGCTAAATAGGTTAACTCAGAATCTTAAAAGAAAAATTAAAGATTTTAAAAATGAAAAATTTGAAAAATATATGAAAACTTTATCAGCTAAAAGAGAAAATAACTACTCGTTGTGGAAAGCAACAAAGAGTATAAAACTCGATCTCTCAAATCAGAATGAAAAATGGTGAATGGGCGAGAGATAATAAAAATAAAGTTGAAATATACGTGAATCATCTTGAGGAAATTTTTCATCCAGATGTGACTGATTGAGACTACCTCACTAAAGAAAATAATAATTGATAAGAAAATGTCGTATCACCATTTTCACAGAGAGAAATAGTTGAACAAATTAAGAAACTGAGAGATAAAAAAGCTCCAGGTTTTGATCTAATAACATCGGAAGTCCTGAAAGAACTTCCGAAAAAAGCTATAACAATGCTAACACGCTTTACAAACGCTGCTATAAGAATAAGGTATGTGCCGAATGTTTGAAAAGTAGCAGAGATAATTATGATACCAAAGCCAGGTAAAGCCCATAAATAAGGTCAAATCCTACAGAGTCTTTAGATAGACATCTGTAGTACAGACCCATATCACTAATATCACCGATCCGATCACTAATATCACCAATATCACCGATCATAGAAAACAGTAATCTGATTCCAAATTATTAATTTGGTTTTAGATCTAAGCACTCGACAATCGATCAAATGCATAGGATAACAGACATAATAGAAAAAGCTTTAGAAGAAAAGCAAGTATGCTCTACTATATTTCTAGATGTAGCTCAAGCTTTTGATAAAGTATGGCACCGAGGCTTAATACATAAACTAAATAATATGTTACCTAAACTATACGTAGATGTACTCTCATCATATTTTCAGAATAAAAAACGACAAAGAGTATTCTACTATCAGAGATATTAAAACGGTGCCTCAAAGTATTATTCTGGGTCCCATACTGTATTTGCTCTACACCAATGATTTACCACAAATGAAAAATATAACTGTAGCTAGATTCGCTGACGATACTGTATTGATGGCAGATGGTTGACCGTATCTAATATTGACGAGGCTACAAATGAATTGCAAAGAGCAACCGACAAGCTATACCTCTGGACAAAGGAGTGGAAAATTAAACTCAGTGAGTTAAAATCGGCACATGTAAATTTTATAAATAGAAAATTAGAAAATCAACCATGGTTAAATCTGAATGCGGTAAATATACCCCAAAGAAACAACGCTAAACACCCAGAAATTACATTAGATTCCAAACTTAGATGGAAAGAGACATTTTATGTCACCATTGTATCTATTATATATATTATTATTATTTGTGTTAACAAACAAAATTATTTTTAGGAACTGATTCGTTCATCATAACACTACTTGAACTCTTCAGTAGGTATTTATAGAGTTAGACTATCTATTTTCATTTTGATTGATCTTATAACTTATAGAAGATGTCAATCGTACATCTGTGAGTTATAAAAATCGACCAAAACTTCAATGTAAAATATTATTTTTATAAAATAAATTTATGAAATTATAAATTTTTTTTAAGTGTAAAATATTAAAATTTCCATGTTTCGACTAATTTTCCAATTGAAATTTTGGTCGATTTTTATAACTCACAGATGTACTATTGACATCTTCTAATAAGTTATAAAATCAATCCAAATGAAAATATGAGTTGTATAGGTAGTCTAACACTATAAATACCTACTGATGAGTTCTAGTAGTGTTATGATGAACGAAACAATTCCTAAAAATAATTTATTAGAATTTTATTTATTATTATAAATAAAATAAAACCAAATAAATTGTCATCTCAATTTAGTTTTTAGTGGATTAGAACATAAGAATTAGAATTAGTGAATTCGGCCCACTTTCTGAGTTTAAAAACAAAAATATTTTAGAAACACTATTCAAACACTTAACACGAAACAGTTTCAAAATTTTTAGTACATAAAATTAAATATGGAAACTCATCCATGAGCTTCAAAAGTTTACCCTTTACTATTTAATGTTCAACTTAAATTACATGGCAAATTGAATTTTTACTATCAAATTAGATTTCATATTAAAATAAAATTACCCGTTTTTTTTTTTTTTTTATTAAATTTTTATTTTTTAGTTATTCTAAATTATAATACTTTTTTAATGAAATGAAAATGATTTTATTGAATTTATTGATGAGGTAAATACTAAAGAGGAATGAATATAAGTATCTCATACAATTGAAATTTAATTCTATTATAATATTATATTATATGTATTTTAAAGTTTTCTACAGTTTTTAGAATATCAAAAGAAAAAGAAAATTTTTCACTTTAGATTAATTCAAAGTATCTATAGATATTCGCAATTTATTTTGATTATAATAATATCAAATTGAATTGAATTTTTTTGAATTTGTTATTTTTTTGTTTTTTTTTGCTTCAACTATATAAAGTGAATTTAGATTTAATAGTATTGATACTTATCTTTAATAATAATTAATTCAAGTATGCGTCAAGGATAATTTTTGTTTTCTATATTCCTTAAAATTTGTTATTATTATTATTATTTTTGTGGTATTTCAAAATAGATGTCACTATTTATATGCGGTTTGTTATATTACTGCATGCTAATACAATATTGATATATAAATATATACATATATACATATACATTAATGTAAGATCTTATAAATATAGGTATATATATATATAATTTGTTTGAAATGCGGTATTGAAATTGAAAATTAATTTTGAGGTTTCATTTTGACATAATATGATAGATATATATGTATATTATATAATATTATATACATACCATATAATATATGTAATAATACGTGATAAGTTGTTAGAATATTATTATAAATGATTTCAGGTTTTGATTGTTTGTATAATAATATAACAAAGTATAGAAATTTATTTTTATCTGCATTAATTTAATTAAATTACAATAAACCAGAGTGTGTAAGAAACAATATTAAAGGAAAAACTTAGATAATTAAAATTTATTTAATATGAAGCGTTGTGAATATTTGCTTTAATGTTTTATTTTTAAATCCTTTGCTTTGATAAACATTTATGGTGAACCACCATACATTATGCGCTATCTCTACTATTATGATGCAGGTTTTACAACTTTCATTTAATTTTTTCTTTTAATAATTTCATCTTTTTTTTATTAATTCCTTCTCAGCCTCTTTTAATATGAAATTCAACTTTTTTTCGTTCAACAAATTTTGGAACCTTATTTTCAAAAGCTTGTTAACCCTGATATTATCCTAGGGTAAAATTTCGCCTATTTTCAATTTTATGTACTTTTATATTCCATAATTTCTTATTCCTTTTAATTATTTATCAAAAATGGTTACTTATTTATAACTTGCAACAGTTTTTGCAAAATTTAAAAAAATGTAGGACCTATGTAACTTACTATGTGAGCGATCTTCGTGTGAAAATTCACCCAATATGTAAATTTTCATCGGGTGAAATTTTACCAATTTAAATTTTTATACGTTGATGCGTTATAGCTAGATACGTTATGGATTTTTAAAATAGATTTTTAGTAGACCGTCATAAATTGACCAAATTGACAAAATTTAATCACAATTTTAAAAGATAAATCAAGAAAGAGTTAAGTGGAAAAACTTCAATAGAAAATGTAATCAAAGATCAACTTGGAATTACTTACTGGAATTCACAGTATCAAATATGCATTTGAGTTGTGTTTTAATTCCGCTACGATAAAGATTGTGGTGGATAATACAGACTTGGAGAAAAAACGATTGTATGGGGAAAAATGGAATGACATTGATGATGTAACTATAGAAAGCTTTATTGGATTTCTCATTTGAACAGGTATGATTAAACTGCTTTTCAAGCTTTCGCAAAGCCTTGCAGCTGTTGAACTATGAATTTTGCTCTTGGTGTATATAAATTTAGAAATGATTTTTTGATATAATAAATTCGGTCTACCAATATTTCATGCAGTAAAGTTGGCTAAATTTTTCTTAAAGATTAGGTAATCGGGTAATTCGATTTGACAACAGACATGATCGCGCACAACCCGGAGCTAAATATAAACTTGCTTCAATTAGAGAGCTATGGAATAAATGGGTTAACAATGCCCCATACTTATGTAGTCCTTATGAAAATGTTACGGTTTATAAACAACTTGTTGCTTTCCGATATCGAATTAACGACAACTTCTGGAGGCACATCTGTGGAAAAGGTAAAAAAGCGAAAAATTTCATCGGTTTTTCATTTTCAAATTTGCATAAAAATGGATAGAAAAGCAAATGTGGGGTATGCAGAAAAAAATTGCATGCAGAACATAAATATCCATTTATTTTTGTGCTCCGTGTCACAATAATCGTAAATAAGAACTTTGAAATAACCAATTACTATACAATAAATTTAAATTGTTTTTTTACCAATAAAATAAAGTGCAGAAATAAATCTTCACTCACTTAAAAGTAATTCCAATGGTAGGGTGAGCGACTGTTTTTCAATCGAAATGTATCAGGTTCAATTCCGGATGAAGGAAAAAACCTACTTTAATGGGGTTTTCGACCTGGTCATCAGTACGCTTTGTCATTGGGATCAAATTAAATGATTGTTTAGAGTTCTCATTATCACTAAAAATAAAATAGAACTATGGTATTATGAAGTCAATGTTGCTCCACAATACATATAGTTTTCCACATTCAAATTAGTAGATATATCATATTCGAAAGAACACTTTTACTATTGTATACAATTGCGTATATATTTACTCTATACCAGTGATAGCCCAGAGCTAGAAAATGCAGCGATGGTAACTTTAGCAGAGGGTAATGCGGTATTAGCGGTTTCTAATAATATAAACGAACCAAAAAATAAACTGCAGCAAGCAAACAACAAAAACTTCATTTGGGCGCAAAAGATGGAAAGGGTCAACGAGCCTAAAACCCACACATGCTAGTTTAAAAAATAAATAATAGATTAGCCCGTTCCAGTCACAATAAAGAATGTCGATACCATATCAAAATTCTGCAAAATACCTTGGTATGATACTTGATTAAAAGAAGGTAATTTAGAAAAAAAACAAGAGTTAGAATTGAAATATTATCGGTTGTATTGGCTAATTGGACGGACATAGCTAAGCATTTCACATAATATAACAAAGTTTTGATCAACAATCAAATCTTAAAACATCCAAACGTTCCAAAACAAAGTGTTACGAAACATTGTCAATGCTTCCTGGGGTATGTTTAACATTCTTAGTGATTTCAACATCCTTATCAAAATATATCAAGTATGATACCAAGCCGAGAAAGTATTCTCGATACGATGTATGTAATTCCCGCCAAATTATTATAAGAACCTAGACTAGCAAAGCATTAATGAAATTAAGAAATATAAAAAACATTTTTCACAAATTGAAAATTGCAGTGTTTAAAGTGACAATTCAGCTTGATAAGCCACCAAACGCAATAAAATATCATAGTTCTGAAGTTCTATAATTTCCAAGTAACAGATTAAAAAATATAATAGGCAGAAAGAATATTTGATCCTAGATCATCAGCTTGAATTTTGAACCATAGATCAAATAGATAAAATAACATTCATTAAATCCTACCAATTATTTTAACAACTTCCTTCGTTCTTCTTATACCGTCCTATTCCGATCAAGTGTGGCATATGTAAGTACTATACACTATTATATACATGATACCGCTTGTCTGTTTGCTAAGGAAATACAAAAATCTAAAAAAAATGTTCTGTAATATTTCTAAATGTCTCTCAGGCATTTTTTGCCCTGAAAATTGGCCAGGTAAGGTTTAACCTCATAAATTGAATAAATTTCTTCCAAAAAAATATTCTGAAAAATCTACACAAGGTATATATTTTTTAAAGTCAGCAAAATTCAACTTTTCAGGAAATTTAAACGTGAGCGCCATAAAAGGATGTCCTTAGTTCTATCCTTTTCCAATTGTACACAGTAAATATTCCAAATATACTAATGAAACAAAAATTGCCACCTTCGCCGGCTATCTTATATATAATACACAAGATGAACGACGTGGTGAGTAAAAAAGCAAGAATATTTGAATAGTAAATTACACCACAAAATTATTAAAATTTTAGCAACTTTTTACTGAATACTTAAAACATTTAAAACATTTAACCAAATAGTGACGGTTATTTCCAAGTTGAGCGACATCTATACTTTAACAACAATCTATACTTCATATTTTGCGTTATATTTTAATGTGACTTATAAACGACATCGATTGTATAAACTTATGAAGTTTATTACTTTCATTCAAAAAAATTTTTGACTATAACAGAATTGTGACTATAAACGAATTAAAGTATATCGATCTACTACGTTGAGATTAATGAGATTTTATTGTTTTAAATTATATTGAAATAAGTATTAATTTCATCATAAAGTATTAGGTATTATACTTTAATTTCATTCTAAAGTATATATATTCAAGAATCGAAGAGATTTAGAAAACAACTACAATTATACCAAAACAATTATTTCTTTTTATATAAAATCGTACCTAACAGAACTTGTTTTGTGCAATTACACAGGTGATTCACTAGTAGTACTATATTAGCTAAAGATAAATCAACCATCAAAATACAGTATTTAATAAATAAAATTTATGATTGGAAAAATAAATGATGCATAAATGAGATAAAATTATCAGTGCATATAAATTTTACATTATTCTGGACAATATATTGAAATTGAACAAACATGTGATCACAAATGTGAGTAAAATTACCTATAATCAACTGGTACAAACAACTGTTAGAAACCAGTTATTTCGGATAAAACAATAAGACAAGTATGGAATTGAAAAAATAAAAATAGGAATTACACAAGACAGTGCTCTACGTTCTGTATTTTATTTATTGTACAGTTTCTTAACGGAAAGCGCCAATATCTACATTCACAGATGAGAATCTGACTACATAGAACAATCGATAATATCGTTAAATTGACAAAAACTGACGTACAAAACTGAATAAAGACAAAACAGTTAATATAAATTTTACCTACGAAAGACTCACCTAACTGTTACCATTATTGATCAAGCTATAAAAATGCAGAACACAGTCACATATGTAGGTCTCACACTTGACTAAAATCTTAAGTGCACATCTCTTGTGAAAATTAAAAAATAGGAATTAATTTAAAATATAAGAAATTGTATTACTATCATCCTAATAAATTTAAATGGCAAAATTATTGATATAAACCAGCCATTCCCAAAGTGATCTGTGTAGGCCCCCAAAGGGTCAATGAAATTTATTAGGGGGTCAATGACATAAACAGGGGGTCAATAAGTGAATTACTGTTATTGAAATTTTGGAACCTTCAATCACATTACACGTGTAAGTCTGTAAACTTGGCTTAAAATCGTGGTTTAAAATCATTTAAATTTAAAAAGTTCTGGAAATTAATAATGTCATATGAAAAAAGAACATGTCGCCAATATTCTGAGGAATATCTAACATTTGGCTGTATTTCTTCACCTACAAACGAAACTTTACCTCTGTGTCTTATTTGTGAAAAATCTGTTAATGGTACGAAACCATAAAAAATGTAAGGTCATTTAATAAGAATGCACGCAGATAAACAAGAAAATAATTTAGAGTACTTCAAAACACTCAAAAATGAAGTTTTGGTGCGTTCAAAGAGGAGATTAAAATCATTTTCAATACCTTCAACATTCAAAAATTGTGAATGACGACTTCACGGGTCATATAATATTTCCCGTTTAATTGCAAAAGGATGGTACCCTCATTCAATTGGTGAAATTTTAATAATACCAGAAGTTACGGAAGTGGTATCTAGCATAATTAAAATCAGTCCATAACCTGTTTTACAAAGTTTGCCCCTAAGTACCACGTTTGCCTCATTGTTCAACGTCGTGTAGATGAAATGGCGGAATCTATTGAACAACAATTAGTCATTGAATTGAGGATTAGTAAATATGCAATACAGTTGGACGAATCGACGTTTGGAAATAATTGTATTTTAATGGTCTATGTACGTTATTGTAGTTCTACTAAGGAAAAAATAATGGAGGAGTTTTTATGCCCAAAATCTCTCGAAACGTATACAAGAGAGGATGATATATTTCATTGTTTTGAAAAAAGTTTTGCAACAGTATGATATTCCTCTTTCCAATATTACTGCAGCTTCCTGTGATGATGCACCAGCCATGATTGGAAAATATTGAGGTTTCTTAGCATATCTCAAAAATAAAGTTTATAATATTCACACTGTGCATTGTGTGTTCATTTGGTCGCGAGAAATATTCAAGAGGATCTTCTTCACGAAGTGTTAAATATGGTCATCAAAGCAATAAGTACCGTTAAAGCTAACGCTTTGAATAGTCGCCTTTTCTCACAGTTGTGTGATGATAATGACGAAACTTATAATAATTTACTGCTTCACACTGAAGTCCGCTGGCTCTCCAAAGGCAAATGTTTGGCACATTTCACAGAAATTTTTAATTCAGTAATGACGGAACAATCAATGAATTACAAAAAACATATATGCTATTTGGCTGATATTTATTTTCTATTTAATGCCACCCGAAACAAATTAAAAGAAAAAATATTAAAAGGCAGAAAAATTATTTTGGGATTCCGTTTAAAAATTGACTTATTCATATCAACATTGAACCGGAAAGAATACTAGTTATATCAACAACTTGATGAAGTTATCATTATCGAAAAAGAAAATATTTCATCAGACGACTTATTATTGTATACAGCTCACTTAAAGAATTTGAAAGATGATTTCAACATTCGGTTCAAAGATATTGAAAATTTGAATAACCCATTATGGCTCATAGAGCCTTTTCAATGTGATATATCTCTGGTTGATATTAATATAGCAGAAGAATTAGTTATATTTAAAGAAGATATTGAAGCAAGCATTTTGTCAAAATTTTGGATTTTAAAAAATATCCGATATATAAAGATATATCAATATCTGAACCGTTATTATTGGTTTTTCCTTCTTCTTATTTACTTAGCCCAATGTTGAAAAAATTGTATCAACTCGTCAACCCATCACATTAATTAAAACATTAAAATTTGTATTGTAATTAAATACTTTTTTATTTTTTATATTACAAAATAAAATAAAATAAAATATATTGTTTGCGTTATAATTTTGTGTGTTACTATATTTAAAAAAGCTATTTAAAATAATTATTAAGAGTAAAATAAATAGATTAGACATCTGTTCGAAACTTGTATTAGATATTCAAGAGATAGAGATAGATATTTAACAAGTAATAGTCTAGATATTTTAAAGAGTGATGATGAAACCAATTATAGAAAAATAATAAATTTCCTAAAAGCTATTGAACTATACAAAACAATTTAAAACTAAAGATTAAATAAAATCAATAAAATATGTTAAATGAAAAATATTAAATGTTAAAAAAAAAAAACGGAATAAAATAGAAAATATGTAGTTATAATAACTTCATATAATTAATATATGTATAAGAAAAATTTAACTATTGAATTATTTTATATAGAAATCTAAACAAAAAAAAAAAAAAAAATTAAAAATGTATTATATGAATAATAGAATATGTAATTAGAAAATAATGAAAAAAAAAAAAAAATTAAAAAAATTAAAAAAATAATGTAAAGATCTGGCCTGAAAAAACCTATATTGTGTTCAAAGGCCACTTAAATAAAGTTATAAAAAAAAAAAAATAGACTAGTACTGATTAGTTAAATTATAAAAAATATTTTTTATAATAGAAAATCAATATTACTATAAGTAATTTGAGAAGAAAAAAAAAATAGTTATAATGTAAGTAAAATTATTTGTTGCACATAAAAATATACATTTATTTCAATATGAAAATTAAAAAAATTAAACAATGCAAAGATTGAGAATTTCAAGCAAGAAAAACTAAATTTAACACATTTAAAATAAATAAATAAAAATACAAAATATTTCATATACATACAAAGTAAAAATCACATTTACTAATTCTTAGTTTTGACATTTTTTATTTGTATGATTTCGAGTACATTATATTGTCCTCTGATGTTCATTAAAACTGGAGGCTCAATTTTGCAGACTATGACACTGTGTGAATATATGAGAATATCTGCTTTTACAGGCCATCTCCAAAATGTGCCAGACATGGTCATGGTTTTCACTCCTCTATTAAACTTTTTGTGAAATGTATACAAAGAAATTATTTTGGTAATTTATAATGGACGCCTTTATAAAACTTTGGTGGAATGCAAGATAGAGATTTTTTAAATTATACAAAATATAATATAAGTAAAACATAGTTTTGGAAGAACTTATTCTTTAGGGTTGACGTTAGAGTAAAATTTATCTGATTGTTAGAAATAGTCGAATATTTTCCTTTTAATTTTACCAAATATGCTTATCATATACAGATACGCGTATTTCGTCTACTAATAAATGGAAAATATTCGCTTATTTTCAACAATTAAAGTATAATTTTTTCTTTAAATATAAGACTTGGTATGAATTTAGTGAAAATAGCTTACACCTGCATATTTAGTTCGGAATTAGGATATATTGCACGTATTACCGACCCGCTTTTTCATACAAATTTTAATAAAAACTCAAAATTTAGTTGTAACGAAAAACACATATGCGAAATTAAATTTATAGGTCGTAATTAGGTCCAGCTTAGTTTGTGTAATTTCAAATTTAAAATGGTCCAGTTGCATTCTTATATAATCAAAAATAGGTGAATAACTTAATTAATTATTTCGATATATCATTTTCCTAATTCCGCCCGATCGATCGTAAATACGTACAACATAAATTTACGTGTCCCTAATTCGCGCCCAAAACTAATTAGCAATTTTAAATATTTTTTATTTACAAATTGAAGAAAGCAAAATATTAGAATCTATTTAATAATATATATTTTACAATTATTTGAATAAAATAAATAAGTGAACATCATAGTTTAATTATTATGGTCTTAACAAAATAAAACAAATTTTAAACGTTTGAACCAATATTTTCGCTAAAATGTCTACCTAGTTTAGTTTTCTATCAATAACTTTTTTATTAATATGAAGACAAATGTGCATTATTTTGCATTACAACGAGGAAATAATATTCCTTTTTTATTTCAAAAATAAATTTGGAATATAAAGCGTGAAAGTATTGTATTTACAAAAAAAGGGTTCGGGCGGCATAATGTACTAGGACGGTGATAGGTACATTTACGTTAGTTATTATTATTAACATTTTCATCAATATGTTGTGCTCCACCATTTCTGTAATTTTGACTGGAGTTTCCTGTAATTTTGTCTATATATATATATATATATAGTCACAATAGCTTTCAAGCGAATTGCTTGGGTAAAGCTATATATTATCTCGTAAGAATGTTTAAAGCGTATGGCTTTGTAAAACAATTTTTAGAGTTCTGTTCTGCATATAATATTTGAGTGTATGACTCTATAAACTTGTATTGAAATGATCTTTAAAAGCGTATGGCTTCATAAAAAGATCTTTCAATTTAAATCAATCTTAAAATAAAAGATAGAGTTCTTTTTGTTCAAGGTTTGATTTAATAGTAATTCATGTTCTGGACAATCATGCCCTTTTATACAAATTTTACATAAATTTTAATTTAATTACTTACAATTAAAAATAATAAATTCAATAAAAATATGCTGATTAAGTATAAAATAAATTACATTAATTTTATAATAAGTATTTTACTAAACAAACTTCATTGCCTTACATGATTCATTAAATTTGAATAACAATTTTTTTTAGTGCATTTGAGCTCAGATATTATAGTAAATATTTATGTTGGTTAGCATAATTTTACAAATGAAAATAATATTTAACATATGTACTAATTAACAATATTGAGCAAAGTTATGAATGAATATAGAGTTTTTTATTAAAGATTTATATATACAGTTATATTCATATATTCATTACATTTCAAACGCTCTGCGAAGATCAACAAAAACTGCTATTTTATAACCTTTTTATTGTCAATCGCTTTTCTCAAATTTGATATAACTAAATTTCATGTTGACTCACAATTATACTTTTTTTGGAATTCAGCCATACTGTTGCTCATATTATATCTGATTATGTTTATTTAAATACACTTCCAATAATTGTGTATGAACAATCTTTTCCAATTGTTTAACCCATATTCACCGGACGACATTCACTGCATTTTTTTTTTTTTTTTTTTTTTTATCTTTTACCACTGCAAATTACAAAAAAAACAACTTAAACACAATTTCATTTTAAAAACAAATTAATTTAAAATTCTAAAGAAATGACTTTTATTAAATTGAAGTGCCTTTCTATAATTAAATTGATTGATATGAGTAAACTATTTTGTTTTCATACAATTAAGTCCTATCGAAACCACTTAAATAAATTATTTTCTATAACACTTAAATAAATATTTATTTCTAATATCTAAAAATACATAATTCTATTAGACTAACTTTCTTTTGATATAAGTAAAAACATTTTAAAATTGTTTTCCATATTTTTGTTTTTCTTTTTTTTCTTTGCTTTAATATTCTTCAAAAAAAAAAAACAAAAGAGATAAAAAAAAAACAAAAAAATAAACTGCAATTTTTCATCAATAATTTTTACAACTTTTCCATTAAAGATTGTTTACATGTCAAAATTAATAAAAGAAAAATCTATTTTTAATTCTTTATAAAAAAAAAACAAAAAAAAAAACAATATTAATATTTTCTACAAAAAAAAAAATATTTAAACGCTTTTAACTTAAAAATATCCTTTTTATTAGAATAAAAGGAGAACACTATAAAAATATCAAAATAAAAATAATTATTATTTCAGCTTTTTACATTTTTATGGTTTCATTTTAGTTTTTGCCTTTTTAAGTATAAAAAGAAAAAGTGTCAGAATTAATGAAAACGCGGTGATTTGGAAGAAATTTAGATTTTTTATTTTTTTTTTTACATTTTATTTTTATGAAATTTTCTTGTTAAAGCAATATTCTTTTTCTATTCTATTCTAATCAAGGCTTAATTTTTGGCACTAATAAATGCTTGGTAATTTTCGCCTTTCTAATTTTATTATAAAATAATAAAAAAGTGGATAGAAAAATTTTGAGAATGAAAAGATAGAAAGTTGATTTTGTTGTTGTTTTCAAAAAATATCGATTAAAAAAATTACGATGATAATAAAATAATGAGAATCGAATTGACGATGTTTATATTGATGATAATTGTTATCATCATCAACATCATCATCATCATCATCTTTATTATTATTGTATATTGTGTTCATGATGATGATTTGGAAAAATTAAAACAACAAAAATTGTTTTTTTTTTTTGTTGTTTTTTTTTATTTATTTATTTTTTTTTTTTTCTTTCAAGAAGGCTAACATTTTTTTGTGTTAACCCCAACAAAATGGAATAGGAAAAATTGTTCAATTATTTTAAAGAACTTATTTTTGTTTTTTGTTGTTATTTTTGTTTTGTCGCCATAACAATTTGAAAAGTTAATATTGGTAATGATGGTACCTTAATATGACATGATGGAAATCTACAATTTCCGTTTCCGCTTCCCAATAACATTGATATTGTTTGTAATGTAATTTATTTAATATTTAATATGAAAATTGTATTTGATTAAAGCAATATTGAAAATAATTCGAAGGGTAAAGTTAAAGTTTTGTCAATTTAGAAACGGTTCTAAGGAATTAAATTAAAGTTGTTTACTTTTTTTGAATTAAAATTTTTGGAAAAAAGAAGAAGATAATAGGGTGACATAACATCTTGTATTCACACATTACCCAACAGTCATCATCAACAAATTTTTCTTTTTCGATGTTGACGATGACTGCTCTGCGTAGTATGGTGAACACAACGATAATGAGTGGCACATTATAAATAAAGTATAATTTTTTAATCAGAAGGTTGCGTGATCATATCACGTCGGGGTCACCATTTTGGTTTATTTAAATAAAAATGCAATTTTTTATTTTAGTTTAATCTTCTTTGTTCTGGTGTTTATTAAGCTCTACATCAATCTATTCTTACTTCTATTCTTACTATATGATTTTGTTAAGTGTTTGATTATAGTATAGTCACGGATCGTGCTGCTAAATTATTTTATGTACTAATTTGGTATGTGCTCTTAAGTTATGTACTGGACTCCACATGTTCGTGACACTATCTTTGGCTGAATTATTTTTTTGTATATTTTTTCATAAACAAAATTACTGCAATACCAAATCAAACTTTGTAATGTACTGCGAAATTTTAGCATACATAGAACGTGTAATTCGATTTTTCAAAATTTCATGTTTTAGTATAATAGGAAGTAATTCAATTCCAAATTCTCCCTCAACATCCTTCTCTTTCCCTTTCCGAATTCTATCCTATCCCATTATCCAAGCGAACATTTATCTGTACTATATATAAAATTGAATGTATGCTTATGTCCAAAAAGTATTTCCCACTTCCAGAAAAAGTATTTCCCACTTCCAGTTAACCTGGAGACATGAAATTTTCAACAAAGATAGGGTTTTGCGCCGTGATATAGGGAAAAATCGAAAAGTTCCAAAAAGTTATCAGGGGAGGGAGTTATTTTAGATTTTCTTTTCTTTTTTCATGCCGTCACTGTGTGTTTGGGTGGATATGAGCATAATGTAAAACATTTTTTTTATGATTTTTTTTTTTATTTTTTTTTTATTTTTTTTTTTTTGGATATTATTCGTAATATATACAATGTTAATATATATATATATGGTCATCAAATAAATGTGCTCCAAACCGCTATCTTTCTGGAATATATAACTGAATATATATATATATATTTAATAGATCAACAGATATAACGGTTTTTATACAAAAACATCAAAACAACAAATATATACTTACATACAATACTTAGATATACATACAATACTTATACTATATAAGTATATACTTACTTACAAATATCCTTTTCGTCCTTAAAAGATACGATGCGCCACTAAAGATATATATTTTTGGAAAGCTAGCAATTTCAACTTGGCAACCTTGGCTAGCAATTCCTTGGATATGTTCGTTGGGTTCCACGCCGTTAAAGATCTCCCTCAGAATCCCCCAAACCCGATAATAAAATAAAATTAAGTTATTTAAATTTTAATCTTGGAATTTGAAGTTAAGGATAATATATTAAAAGAAATATTTTTTAAGAAATCTATGATCTCAGTTTCAAGCCATTTTTTAATTACATTTTTTGGTTGTTTTATTTTTGATGAAGTTTTTAAATTTTGGTAATTTTACACATTCATGAGTTTTGGGTATCCTAGTTTTAAGAACAACATATTCCTGTGCTAATTCAGAAATGAGCTTATACACACCCAAATGTAATTTGCCCACTATGGTATTCAAGAGTCTGTGCCCAAATTCTGCATTGTTTTGAGTACTGGGCAAATTAAATTTTTCCGTTTCAGTAATAGACCAAGAATGTAAATCATATCGCGGTTCGGACGGTTTTTTAGATTTTCCTGTATTACCTGTTATATAATTTATTTTAAGCCAATTTACAATTTTTTGCTGTCAGTATCAAGAGCTTTGAATAACTCTGAAAAATAATCAAGAATAATTATTTTGCCGGGACAAATAATTACTCCAGGCTTAATCTTTCATCATTTCCATATTTAGCCGCCAATCCTTCAGGTTGTACTTAAATAATTTGTCCAAAGTGAAATGGACATCTCTTATATTATTATATAGCTGATGGACAAAAATCTTTTTCGGCAGCTACACTAGGTTTTTCGAACTTTGAAATAATTCGTAAGTTTATATTCGATTGACAAGGTGTGTAACAGAGTTCATAAAATATTTCTTGATAAATTGATGTTTTACTTTTGGAGCTCATTAAGCAAATTACAGATAAAACTATTTGGTTATTGATTTGTCAACGAATTGTAAATAGTTGTTTCATGATATTTAGCACTACATCAAACGTTGAATCCATCAACCAGCATTAGTTTTAATTCCTCCAATAGCTTCAAACTTGAAAATGCGCCAAAAATGTGCCCCAAAATTATAATTTTTTCATTATTAACTGTTCGCGCAAATTTCAGATTTTCTGATATCTGTATTTGTTCTAACTTTTCGGGTTCTTTCAAATTATTAGATCGTTGCCTTGAATTTTTTGGTTTTGGCATTCTTAATTACATTCTACAATACTACGTATAATAATTTATAAAGGCTTTGAAATAGATGTTTTAGCTTTTTACTTTGGTATTAATGTTTTTTTAAAAGCCTATGGATCATGTGAATGAGAAGATAGATCCTTCTTGATTAAAAATATTTTCCACCTAACAGAGACCTCGACCTGAGCATAATAAGGACTTGCGTTGTGCACACGACCACCTAAATGCTTTGCTAATTTTACTACTTAAATCGTATCTGCCTATCTACAATTAATTTATCATTTCGTATCCAAACCCATTCTGACATATCTTATAATATTTTGTTCTTTCAGACAAAGTGTAGATTTTAGTAGTTCGTGTAATTTTAATTTTTAAATTTGAATATTTTTACTATATTATATTTTACACATAATTCGACTCTGGGTATCATTCTAATTATTTTTGATGATTCAATGTGCTCTTTGTATTAAATTAAATATTGGTTCTGGTAGAGATACCTCAAATTTCTGCTCCATCCATATCGATTTTATAAATATTTTATAAAGCAGTAATTAGATTATTTAGCCTCTAAACACCATTGTGGTAGTCCGAATTTCATCTTTTTAACATTATTTGATTATATTTTTGGATTATATTGCTCTTCAATGTCAAATTTTTGTCAATGTACATATCCAGGTATTTAATTTGTTTTTCAAATTATATTTTTTTATTATTTAAGATTATTGGTTCAGAGTTGTATCGAGTTATTTTTTATATTTTTGTTCTTGTTAATTTTGATATTCCCAGGTTTTGAACTATACTTTTTTCCATTCAAATTTAGCATTTTTTCAAACAAATTAAACATTTTTTTATTCAAATTCAACATTTTATCAAACAATTTGTTCGAAGAAATGTTGAATATGATCAAAAAATGTTGAATTTGAATGAAAAAAGTATACAAATTGGATTAATGTTTTATTTGTAGTTTTTTGTATCTATTTGGTAGATAGACAAATAGCTTTTGAAGTACTTATGCGAAGCAAGTAGAACAGTGTCATCTGTGAATGTAATGTATTTTGTTGTCTTGATATCAGTATATCAGTTGTGGTGTTATACAAGAGATATAAAATCGGGCCCAAAATCCTGCTTTGACAATTTGAAATGAGCAGGAAATATTTTTAAACACAATATTTTTTTAAAACCATCCCTTATCTTTTTATAACAGTTGTACATTCTATATTATATTGTTTTTATGCTCAATCATAATAAAGTAATAATAATATCATGTAAAACCATTACAGGAGTAAAAAAAAAAGGACGATATAATAATGGGAAAGTGTAAGAATGAAACGGTTTTTTATTTTTTATGTATTTCTTTTTTTTGTTTTTTTTGCTTTGTTAGGATGAGAGTGCAAAAGGGCATATTTGATGAATTCTTTTAGACAATAGTGGCGCCTTTTTTCCTTTTTTCTTTTTCTCTCTTCGTTTTTTTTTTTTATATTTTCAACATTTATATTTTGTATATGAATGAAACATTAGTTGATATCAATATAAAAAAAAAAAAAAATTAAAACAATTTTTCTTCTATTTTGATTTTTTTGTTTTTTTTGCCTCTCTATCACACATTAAACTCCCCTCTGGTATATAAGATTTTAATGATTTTTATTGTTTGTTTGATACTACCTACCAATTTTTTTCAGACCAAAAAAAAATATTTTCTAAATATGCCGTCATCATCTATGATGGAATGATTTGGGATTTAAATTTTGAACATTTTCAAAGTTTTTTTTTTTTTAGTTATTTTCAGACACATCCTATATATCTATAATGGCGGCATGGGAGTAAACTGATATTTATGGGAGGTTTTGAGGAAAAAAAACGAAATAAAAACTTAATATGATAACCATACATGTATATATGAAAAAATTATATATATATATATATATAAATGTATATCATTTAATAATAATGGTTTCAAATATTATTTATCTGCTCCATTATTATTGGAGACAAAGGCAAAAAAAAAAAATAAGAAGAAAAATAATAACAAAAAATTGGTGGAAAATAAAAAATTATACTTGAAGGAAAAAGTTTTATTTAAATATAACTACTTAGAGTTTTCGAACTTATTACATGTATATTGAAAAGTTTTACTATGAAGGTGGTGATATTATAATAATATTTAAGTTAAATGTCAGCATTAAAATAACACAACAAGACAAAGAAACAACAAAAAACATGAGAATATTATTTTATAGAACAGAATATTTACATAATAATGTAGAATATGGAACATACATTTATATATGTATATATACAGTATGTAGATATTTTAAAATTATCATACAAGTCTATTCAAATAGATGAACGTAAATTATGATTGAAAACATTTATAATAGTAAATATAGAAATATTAAAAAAAACAAAAAAAAACTATTTCTTGGAATTTAAATTTTCTGCTATAAATATGATTGAATATTATTATGTATGTATTATCGTAATATAATCTTATTTTTATTTATAAATAATGTTTACTAATAGCTGGAAGATAAACAATATTTTTTGAAATGGTATTCAAATCACCATTATAAAATTAATATTTTTATTTATAGTATCTAGCAACCTATTACAGATATTAAATTTTTACAATCATATAAATCAGTAGGTTTGTTTTAGAAGAAAATATGTTACCAAAGACTGATACTAACTATAATAGATATACTATTCAATTTTTGATAAAATTTTTGAAATATATAGACATCCCACTTGTCTATCAGTAATCAATTGCTTTTTTTTGTATAACCAATATCATATAATATAATAGAGTTTGTTGTCAACATTTTACCTCAAAATTATTCAATCTATTCACCAAAAATGAGATATAATAAAAAAGACTAATAGCAAAAAACTTCGAAAAAGTAATTTGGAATTCAATTCACCAAACAACATGTTTCGTTTTATTTTTGAACTTATTTTCTTTGTATTTTATATTATTCCTCTCTCAAAAATTTTGTTGTACCTACCAAATATCAAGTAAAATTTAAAAAAAAAGTTGCTTTTACTTCCTATAATATTTATAATTTTATCCAGGTGTAGGGGTGGTCTGTAACGGATAAAGCATTAAGTAACGATTAAAATGTTTTTTTTTGTTATGAATATGAAAAAACAAAAAACAAAAATTTATTTTACTTTTGGTTTACAATTTATGTATAATATATTCTTTTTTTTTGTTTTCGATTCATATTATATCAAAGAATATCTAGGTAATATAATAATAATTAATAGATATCCTTTAGTTATATTATAAATGGGCCGATTTGGTAAATTCACCGGTAAATGAAAATAATAAAACACATCATTATTCTATTAGAATTTTTTTTTTATAAAATTTTTTAACCCTTCTGTCTATACCTACATACACGGGTATGTTTTGCTACTTTCGTCTTGAGTAATTCCCCCTTTATCCGTTCAAATGAACCCAAGTTTCATGATTCCTGTGGGACTGTTGGGACTGTTATTAATTAGTTTTTTGAAAAATAAGTCAAAAAGAGTATACTTCGGTAAGAAGTAAGATCTAGCGGTATTTAAACAAAATATTTCCATTAGTTAACAAAATATTTCCATTAGTATTTCCACAAGTAAAAACTATTATAAATAAACACACCAAGACCCCACCTACCATTCTATATGCAAATTTCAAGAGAGTGCATAGCCAGCATAGCATATGAGTTTTATTTTCATTACAATAAATGTAGGTAGGTAGGTACTTAGGTGAAGCTACAACTTTGTGTATTGTAGTAGGGTGTAAACAAAACTATTTTTGTTTTTTTTTTTTAAATATTATTTATGTTTTTTGTTTTGCCAATGTGTGAATTGAATTCCAACAATTTTTCAATAAATTCCAAAAGTTTTCATTTTGCGTAATGCAACATTATTATTATTTTTATATACCTAAATGTAATTAAAAAAAGGTTCTCCGTCGAACAGTTTTTTTTTAAAATCATTTACTAATTTATTAGTACACCTTCTTTAAATTTTCCAAATAAAAATACTCGAACAAATTTTTAGTAAAAAATTACAGTATCGTACTTAAAATAAGCACGAAAAGGTAATTCTACTGTCAACATTAAAACAAAACAAAAGAAAAAAATATTATTTATCCAAATGATAGTGAAAAATATCAGTCTATTTAAACCCCTGTTCTGTTAAAAACGTTAAATTGGGTCTCTAGTAATATATATATTTTTTATCATACTTTATTATGGTGAAATCTACCTATGAATACATGAATGTACATCAACGCATATTTTTTCTTAACATAGACAAAAAAATCTCAATGTGATGTTTATTAGTCAAGTAGTGCATTCGGTCTTTGTTGACAGTGATTTCAATAAAATTCAAAGTTAATTTATTGTACGAATAAGAAAGGATAAGTGAAATAGAATTAATAATTAAGTAGAAATAAGTATTATATAAGAAAATAAGTATTAAAATAATAAAGTTTAAAAAAAAAAACAAAAATAAATAACAGTAAAGTTTAATTAAATACATAACTATAGTGAATCAAAAGCGCTCACATAACTTACCACTGTTGAAAAAATGTGGCAAATATAAGCGATAAAATGTGATAAAATGCTCAAAACGTTTAACAAATCAGTTTAAGCAATGAAACTTCTAGTGTTACCACAATGAGCCTCAATGGTTAATATTATAATATATCAGTTCATATACCGACAGGTTGTATTACATACCTATATCTAGCATGATCATTTCATTAATGTCAGAATGGAAGATGTCAAAACATATAAAATTACATGAATAAAGACTAGTATAAAAAATATGTATAAGTTATATTTAAAATTAAAATGTGATGTGTAAATGTTAGAATATAAGCCAGACAAAATGATATCCGAATAAACAAAATTTTATAATATAGTAATTTTATTTTTCTACTGTTAACTCTTGCCTCAAATTCTGTCAAAATCTATAATTACGAGCCCAAACGCAAAATAATGCGTTCACACCTTATTTTTGAACAATCACAAATTTAAAGTAATCGCCACGGTTTATTATTAACTTAGCAAAAAATTTTAATACAATTTTAAGAACGCAAAAAATTCTTCAAACAATAAAATAGAAGATCTATGAAAAATATTTTGTCAAAATTGTAAAGCAAAATAATGTGTTAAGCTGACACGCATTTTCAAATCATAATAATTGATGCTGAACACTTCATAAGATATATCAAACAGTTATCGCTATGGAAAGAAGTTCATTCTTCATTCGAATCACTCGTCTTCTACTGTCATCAACACATACTTCAAATCTACACTGCTCTCTAACATAATCCAATCTATATTTTTAATATGAGTCGTTAGTGGTTTTTTTTTCTATAGATGTAAACGAAATTAAATTTTGCTAATATGTTGTATATTAAGACTGTGGCGACTAATTTAAGTTTTAGTTTGCTATAAAACAAGAAACAAGAACAAATTATTTTGTGTTTGAGCTCATATAGTATACAAACATTAAAAATGAAAAGCATTAGAAGGCCGTACAAAAAGACATCAGCTACAAAGATCAAAATAAGCATATTGTAGTACTAAAGTAATGCTGGCTATTGAATTCGATCAAAAGCATTATTTACTAAGTAGCTTCCCCCGACAATTTCAAACAACAAAAATTGAAATGAAGATTTAATATTTAAATTTACATCATATTACCGAGAGAAGAACTCCAGAGAACATGCAAAAAAGTGTAGATTATATTTTTCATATAACTCTCACCATCAGGTTTGACAAATGTTTAATTTTTTTATTTAGGCCAAAATCCTGAGATAAGTACTTTAACTGCCTTGCATTGGCATTTAAAATATCAAAAAATAAGGAAAGTTATATCTTCTAAGATATATCATTGCGAGAACACATAAGGTATTTTACTTTTTTTTATTTTCATATTTTATATTTAATTATTAATTTTAAATTATCTTATTATAGTAATTTTGATTAAATCACACAAATATTACCAATATGGGTTAGTAGCAAATCCAAAAACCTAAATCCACAAAAAAAAAATCCACAAATACAAAATCCATAAAATTGTCGCAAGTTAATCCTGGAAAAAGGAGATACCCTCACTGTATCCAACAGCGGCTATGTATAAAAATAATTTATATAAATATTCTGTAAAAGGCGTAGAATTGGATTTTGAATCCAACTCCAAAATCTCTCCTAACTCATAATTTCGTATAAAGTGTCGTACATAATAAAGTGAAACGCGTAAAAGCAATAACATGATCGTTTTTTGTGGCAAAAGCCATCATGGATTTTGTTTTTTGTGGATTTATGGACTAACCCTACCAATATATATATTTTAGTTAATACTTCCCAAATAAACCTAATCCTTCAATAGGCTTGTTTAGTAACAGCATATGCACAACCAACACTACAACCCTCACTACAACCAAGTCTTAAGTATTACAAAAAATATTTATAATATATTACATTATTAACTGAATCAAATTTCTATAAATTATATATGTATGTTCATATTGTATAAATCTAATGAAGGAAATGAATAAAAATAAGTATATTTTACCATAAACTACCCACAAAATATTATTTAAGTATTTCACACTAATACAAAAATTTTAAATTTTTTGATAGCCAACAAAAAAAAAATTAAGATCTGATATTTTTAAATATTTTTACAAAATAATAACATTTAACATGAAATTTATCATTTATCTTATTTTATAATCAAAATTATTATATTCATTTAAATATATATATTTTTTTTTTATTTTATTACAATAACAAATAACAAAATAAAATGTAAAGAGAATACATCAGACTCATAAAAATATTTTATTTTTTTTTTTGTGTTATTTTTCTTTCCTTTTTCGTATCTTAAATCAAGAAAATTTATTTCCTAATTTTATTTTTTCTTTAAGAAAAATTTACCATATTAGCTATAGTAGTGTTTTTGACGTTTATATTCATTGTTGTGATAGTACTCGTAGATACAAATGTGTTTATTTGAATTTAATTTCTATATAGAATAAAAAAATGTGGCATTTCAGAATGTCGTTGCCTCAAAATTCAAATATTTAGTTAAGTTTGTCTTGAATTTAATTAAAAATTTTATTTAATAATGTTTTAAAATCTAGTAAAATGAAACATTAGCGTAGGACTGAACACATGTATTTGTGGTTTTCATATTATTATTATAGTTTATAAAATATATAGGAACATTAATATTGATTGTATACAATTTCAATTTCCGCAATTAATTTGATTTAAGTCTCTGCAGCTAGTGAAGTGTTTCTTTTATATTCACTAAACTTAACTTTCATTACTAACGTAACGCACTAATATTGGACTAAAACGCTTTCCCTTTAAAGTATTAATGTAATTGATTTAAGTAACGAGTCCTTTTTTGTAATTTTTTATTTTATTTGCGCATATCTTCAATTTGTATTATGAGTCTAAAGTTTTACTACAGTATCTTTAATAATTTATTAACGTTTTTTCCCGGATTGATGTATATTAATTTACAGATTCTGAAGTCTGCAATTTAAATTCGTTACAAACTAAAATTAACACAATTTGGCTACTGTGGGCCTGTTAAAACTTTTTTTTATATATAGTCAAAAAAATAATGTTGTTTTATAAACACCCAAATGCTTTTACAGTGTTTTAGTTGGTCACATAAAGTTGTCCATGACTAAATACTACCTCAGGTAAATAAACTCTTACTTTTTCTAATGACCTTTAACTTTTATGGTCATAAAAAAAACTTATTTAACGGGGAATTGTCAATGTCTGAGAATAAATGACAAATAAATGTCCACGTTTGGTATATAGGTTTCTAAGTAATATTTATTATGCTACACACTTTCAAATTCAGTTTTTTATAAAATTCAGCCATTTAAAATTCCACTGGTTAATTATTTTCCTCGTTTTCACCGCAATCGTCAATAGAATCTGTGTTTAAATAAGTTATTATAGTACCCTCTAAAATGTTTAATACTATTGTTCGTTAAATGTATCGATAGCAGAATTTTTAGAGCAAAGTACTGTTTTGAATAGGCAGTAAATTATCTACATTCAGGTTATTTCAAAAAATTTCTTTTTTAACTATGCACCGTGTATTTCTTTGTTTTCTTTTTTACAGATGTGTATCCACACATATCCATGAATACCTATTTCTTAAATCAAACCGAACAGCAAAAATTTGATTCAAAACAAATTTTTTTTATTATTTCCTTTTGATATTATAATCCGCTTCAGCTTATGTTGATAATTATTACCTCTTGAAAACAATTTAAAAAAAAAAAAAAAAAAAAATTTCAAGAGAGAGAGAGAATATTTTTTATTTATGTATACTATTTTTAAAAATGTATGTGATGGGAATGATTAATCTTTGTGTTGCTACAAGACTTTTTACATATTTTGGAATATTCAGACTTAAAAAAAAAATAAATATTTTAATTAGTTAATATGTGTTTAAAAAGAGGTCTTCCATCAATTTGCCTACTAAAATTCCACTATAAAAAGCTTACAAAATGTAAAATGTACTGTACTAACACATTGAAGCAATTTTGTGTCTCGGCCTGTTAATTAGGTTGGTTGTATATAATTTCTGTTTTTATTATTGTAATATTATGTTATTTCTGTAAAAATGCCACACTAATGCAGCAGCAGCAGTAGCAACAGCAACAACAGTAGCAAGTCCATGCCTTTGATTTTATAAGATAATATAGAAATAAAATATATACTTAGAATTAGAAATAGAAATAGGAACAGTACTAGTATAAAAGATTAGAAAAATATTGAAAAATTTTATAATACATATTTATTTACTCGTCTTTTTTAAGCTAATGAAAGAAATTTTATATTTAAGATTCTTAAAAGACCTTAAAAATGCGAATATTACGTTGGAATAGTTGAATTTCTGTCATAATATTTATATTAATTTCCTTAGAACAGTTACCCAATAGATATTTATAAAACAGAGTAGCTGCTACTCTATTTCGACAATAACTAAACTTTTTCAGATAAAGTGAAGCTATTCTTCATCAATTATTAATAATTTTGATTTCGTTTTTGTATTATATCTCTAAGTACTGTGTGGCGTTCTTTTGGGTCTACTCCAATAATTATGTGAGTTTTTCGAATCGTAATCGAATATATTAAAAGAAGATTACAAAATGAAAAAAAAATGTTTGCTTCTGCTTAAGAATGCCAAACATTTTGTATCATTTTTTGCAACTGCAAAAAAAATTTAATTTTTCTACAACAGTTTGTTGTGTATAACCATTTAAAGGATTCTTAAAATTTCGAAATTTTCATAATTTGCATAATCGAAAAATATATTTGGTATTGAAGGCTTTATTTTATTAATATTAAGCAGTTCTGGGTTTTGTAAACATTGAATTTTACAAGATTCAAATTTCTTTAATTTTTTCGAGACCGCTGTTTGCGAGATGTTATTTCGTTTTTTATTTACTGAAGTCTGAAGAACCAAGTGTACTATATCAGTAAAGCTTTATGAATGTGATTTGCAGACGTGGATAGCAAATTCTTCGTAAATATTGTAAATAGTGTTTATAAGAAAGAATGGAGAAGTATCAACATTGATATTGAATTTAATCCATATTATTGTTATTTATTTATTTATCAAATTAACATTTATAAATATTACACTATATATAACCAGTTATAACCTAAAACCATTGGTTTAGAAAAACCTGCACGGATTGAAAGTGGATTGAAAGGATTGAAATCTTGTGGATTGAAAGGAAATTTTTAAATAACGTATTGCGCAGGTTTCCTAGACCTATTGTTTACGCAATAAAAAGCTTTTCAGATATCTAAACCAACAATTGTGACTTCATCATATTTTCCAACACAAAAGTGTCATTATTTTCTATCAAAAAATCAAAGTCCATCGTTTGGCTTTTACAAAATAAATCCACAGTAGTGGTTGCTTTCTTTAAAGTTTTGTTCTGTTTGTACTCTTAAATTTTTTAAATAATGTAACTAACTATACGACCATACAGCTTAGGCTAAGGTCTGAATCTTTCTATATATTAATTCATAATAACTTTCTATATATATATTCATTTTTTCTCCAATAATGAATAACTCAATGGATAAAATTTTGTTATACAAGTATATGTATATAATTTAAACATGATATTTTGTTAATAAAGAAAAAAAATATATATATTTTTTGATCAGATTTGTAATGTTATTTGCAGGTCTCTGAATAGAAAGAAAGAAATAATTCGAATAAACGTCAGTATAATGACAATGAAATGCAACAAAATAAATTGGTATTTCTTTAGTGAAATTTCATTGATACGAATAAATTTTTAAATTATAAAATGTTCTAAAAAATCCAATTTTGCCACAATATTTTTACAAATAAATTCAGCATGACTTTTAAAATTTAGTTTTTTATTTATTAATATAATTATTTGTAATTATACTTCATTGCATTTACTATTTAAATTTCTACACTATCCAAGTCATATGTGTGATTCAGTTATTTCTTCATTAATAGCCATAGATCTTTTTTCGGTAATATTATTTTTAACTTATTCGTTTTTAACCATTTGATGCAATATATCAAATCTTGATTTACATCAATTTCTTTCACGATCCACAAAGCAGAGTTTGTGTAAATATTGATCACAGTAAGAAATTTGCTACCACTTCTTCATCCATTTGATTCCTTCCAAACTTAAATTTTTTCATTAATATTAAAAATTTTCTTAAAAACAACCAAAAAAGAATGAGTAGGTCTACAATGGAATAATTGTGACAATGGAAAAAAAAATTTTAATATTAAAACTCTTTTTCGCCATACCTCTGACAACACTGTAAAATCCTATTTAAATAATTCAACTCCTCCATTCATCCCTTTCTTTTATTTAATATATTTTTAAAATATTTTAAAAGTAATAATAACAAAAAAATATTTCTAATTTTTTTATATTTAATTTAAATTTTTTGTTTTCTTTTTCTTATTATTTTAACAATAAATTCTTTTAAGTTAATTTGAAATTTTATTTTATTAATTTAAATGTCGTAGTCATCATTGTGTACATTACATAACATATATACATACTATATATTTCTCTGTAGGTATCTTAAAAATGTTCTCTCTTTAGAATAAAAATTTTAAAATAGATAATTTTTAATTTACTTAAATAAAATTGCGTGTCTTGGTGGTGCAAAATTAAAACAAACTCGTTTTAAATAAATTTTAACTGTAAAATATTTAAAAAAAAATATTAATTAGTATTATCTATAGATATAAAATTAAAAATGTACGTGATTGTAAGGCTCAAAATTCTTCCAGAGATATTGAATTAACATACATATATAGATCGGGTGTGTGATTAAAAAATATTACAATAATGTTAAACCAACAACAACATAATTATATATTAGAACTTTTAAACAAAATCTGACTTTAAAATCAAATCTAAAAAATTATTCGTAAAGTAATAAACCAGATTTTATAAAATAATTTTGTATATTATAAGTATTACACCCCTAGTCTATGATACAAATACTCTTCTGGTATGTCAAAATAGCTCAACTTGGGTTTTAATTTAAATCAATACTTATTCATTAATATAGTATGATCTTTATAAATTCAATATAACATTTTCAAAAACAAAGATTGTTTATATGTGATTAATTATAATACTGATCAATAATGATAACTTGACTTGACGATCAATATTATAATTTTTATAGTTTGGTGTTGGTTCCATCATTCGACCTTCAGTAAACAAAAATCTCAATTTGATTTAATAGTAACGGTTATATCTCATTTTTGATAACGGTTATATCAAATTATTGTGTAACGTCTATATAAATTAATTAAACTGTTATTCATTCAGCATTTTTATTAGGTGAATATTATTGTAATTTATTCAAATACTTAACAAAGTACGTAAAGTAAACCTAAGTATTTGAAATTGGTTCATCAAAGGTAATATTCTAGTGCACATTGCATAATTTTTCATAAATCTGGTCAACTTTTGCTGATCAATATTGTATAACGGTCATGTTATTTGACTATACTAATCAAAAAACTTTGAATTCAAATCAATCTCAGTGCATGGATGTTTGTTCAATTATTCTTTCAAATCAATCAATTTTTTTTTTCTAATTATTACACACATAAAATTACAGATTACAAATATTTTGTATGAATATAAAATAAATAGATAGGATATAAAAAGTTACATCCTGTGACTATATTAACCCTAGAATTAAATTATTTTTTATAATTAGTAAATGTTGTTTAGGTTCCGTGAACTGTCATGCAGACCTTTTCAGGCTTCTTTAACATTCAACAACGCTAAAATTATTTTATTTGGGTAAATTATCTTTCTTTTGCTTTTGTGGAAATTTTTCTTTAAACATATTATAACAATGATTTAGATTTATTTTTTTTAAGATGTCCTTCGTAACGAACCATGGCGAATTTGTAAACACTGACAGAAACTTTACATGAAATTTTTCAATTATTTCCAGATTTTAATTAATGACTGTTCCCCGTAATTTTATTCCATATGTCTTTCTAAATAAATGTCTTACATTATTATGTCTGTTTTTGGTTATATTTAAGCTTTAGTTTTTTGGTCTTTAATCGATATGACTTTTTCAGTCTCTATTAAGCATTGTATAGGTACCTATGTAGATATTTTACACATTCTGTGTACACAAGGACTTAAGTTTAATTTTTCATTCTACTCCTTCCACATTTATTTGTAATGGTGATTTATACCTTTAATTAGCTCAGTGAGTCATTAGCATAGAGAATTGGTTCGAATGCTGTTAGCTTATTACTAACAACAATGCTTTAAGTTTTTTAAGTGTTCAGCTCGACTACACTTACTTTAATTTGACAATTTTGACTAGGTCATTATTGAGGGCGCCGGCCATCATTGTTCTTTTGGTTATTTATATAATCTAAGAATGAAGTAATAATGATGAGGAAGTACATGTCACACTTTATTTTGAAATAAATTAATATACAATTTCGTTATCATGGAATATATGAATGAAACTAAGCTAATAGATTTAGTTTGCCATATTTACATTTAGTTGATTATAGCTAAAATGCATAGGGAAAACTTATTGTATGTTGTATATGTAAATGTTAGTACACCAAACTCTACATAAAATTAGTATCTCATAAATTTAGAATAGTAAAAAAAAATATTATTTTATTTTTGTAGTTTATATTATTCAATTTCTCCTGCCACGTCAAATTAGGTTTTCTTTTTTTTTTATATTCGTGTCTAACAAAAAGTATTTATAAACTCTATATGTACTGTTAAAAATAAGCACAATTCTGTACTGTTAAAAATAAGCACAAATCCTATATGATTTTCGGGTTGGGTACGAAATTTGGTTTTTTTCAAAATCTTGTTTCATTAAAAATTTCATCATCATTGTCCTTTATCTCAATATGTAGGGCATAGGGAATGAAATGAAATTTTCCATCGACCCCAATCTGCGGCTAACCTCTTTAATTGTGGCCATATTCTTTGTTAGGTACTTGCTTCGACTAAAATTGTTGTTCTTAATGATTTGCTCGGCCTTCCGACGTGACGTATATCCTTAAGATTCCATTCGAAATATTGTTTCGCTATGACAAGAGTTAGGTTTCTTCAGGGTATGCCCGATTCAACGCTAATTCACGTCTATTTGTTTCTGATTGCTGTTTTTATATTTATTCTCATAGAAAAATAGTATATCAACACCTATTTTTGCTGATGGCAGATAACGGACGATAACGTTTATAGTACTTACATAATGTTTACCCCAGCGAACATCTTTTATCAACCCAAACCCCACCAAAAAAAACCAAAGTTTTGAAAAGTAATATTATAAGAGACAAGATTTCATTACGCTTCCCAATTTTTATTCTTGCTGTACTAAGAGACATTTTGTGTTTTTTGTTCTGTGTGATTACTATAACAAAACTGATGGGTGTCAAACAAAACTGACTTGAGTAGAAAAAAATAATTAGAAAATTATTCAGTACTATTTACTTAATAACGAGGAAGAGATTATTTAATAGCCATGCCTAATCAGTTTTTTACATAATCTTGAGTTTTGTACTCCAAACAATATCTACATTATTTTGCTTTCAACTGAATGAGCAAATCAATTTAATTCTCTATTTCCCTATAAATTTTTACCCGACAGTGTTGTGCTTACGTAAATAATACGTAAAGTCGTTAACATAATATATTGCGTATACAGACAATCAATCTAATTCAAGGCAGCTGAGTTTTATCTTACAAAATTTTTCATTCCAATTCGAAAAAAAACGAATAAAAAATCAGAAAGTTATATTGTTTTAGAGCCCTAGATTCAATGTGAACTATTAAAAATATTTAACAACAAAAACAGAAAAAAAAACATTAAAATAAACATTTAAAAAAACAACAAAATAACAAAATTTATAATAAATTAACGTTGTAAAAAAAAGTTATTTCGAAACAATGCGAAAATTACTTGTAAATTGACCATAAAAATTCTTTTGTTTTATATTATAAAAAAAAACAAAAACAAAAACAAAAAAAACAATCATTCCAATAATATTGTGTATGTGTGTTAATAGTGGTTGTAGTGGTAATGGTGACGGTGGTTGTAATGTTGGTTTTTTAGTGATAAAAAAAACAAAACAATAAAAAAAAACCAAAAACAAAACAATATTTTTTTTTATTTTATATTTTTCATGGTAAATCAATGAATTGAATTTAGTTTTCATTATTTTATAATAATAAATAGAAGTTGAATTGTAGAACGATAAGAACTAAATTTTAAATTAGAATATAAAATAATTTAATGCTTCAGAATATCTAAAATGTTGAAAATTTGGATTATAATAGATTATAAAGCTTTTGATTATATGAGTGAAGTTTATATGGATTATAAAGCGATTATTGGCAAAAATATTAGCTGAGAACAATATACAAAATCACAGTTTAAATGAGAATAAACGATGATAGTAATAATAAACACATGTATAATAATATGTGGATTGAAAATGTTGAAAATTGTATAAAAGTGTGTTAAAAAATTAAAACAAAAACGATTTTTTGCAGGACAGGATATGTACCAGTATTTAATAGCAAATTTAAATTAATTATTATTTTTCATAATGAGATTTGTTTTCTAGTGTTGTTTTTATATAGAATTTGTCATTTATTTTATACCAACGACAAAGGGTACTGGGCGAGATCAAAAACCCATAAAGCATTTTTTTTTGCTTCAGGCGCTCTACCTACAGTGCAAATGCAAATACAAATATTTCGAAAACAATTTTACTTCTTGATCAGTGCTTGCGACTTTAAATTATTATTGTAATGCATTTAATAAAATTTCTCAAATGCATTGAATTACAAACATTTCAAATATCAGTGGACATTTAATGCAGTATGTATAAGGCATTTTTTGGCAGAAACGATATCGAATCCCATAAATCGAATGTAAAGCTCAGTCTTCTTTACAATTAATATTATAACCCAATTCCATTGCAAAAGTATATTAGTAATAACATTATAACTATGAATCCTCTATGAAGTTGAACAATCAAAAAAGTATAAGTCAACTTATAACAAGGTAATGACCATATTCAACAAATATGATTATCATACAGATAAGGGTGTTTTATCTACTATTTGCAAACATCTCATCGGGCAAAAAATCTAAAATCTGAAAAAAGATGGCATTTTGACCTTTTTTTTGGTCAACCTATAGTTGGCTTACTGTGAAAAAATGAGATCTAAGAGAGAGAGTTTTTGATTTATTATATTATTTTATTTAATTGTAACATTATTTTTAACGTTGAAGTTACAGATAGGGGTTGCCTTATTAGTTTTATTAGATTTATAATATATCTTCAGCATAAACCATATTTAATAGAAATCAAACATTTTAAATTTAAATACGTAAATACATTAACGTAATACATTAACGTAACATTTGTTTAAAATTGAGTATACATTCTTTTAAACATACCGCAAATAACCCTAAAACATAGAATTGTAAATAATAAAATATAAACAATAGAGTGAAAGCATGCACATTTACTTGATATAAACATTTTTTTAACATAAATACATTTTTTTAATAAAAAAATATACTAAGTAGGTAAATTTTACGAACTCACTATATACATCATACTAAAATGGGATTGAGAAATATACTATGTCATATTATACATTTAGGTATAGTTTAAAAATTATTATTATGAATATTATATATATATTATTCTGCATTTATCTGGATGTTTGTAAGTTCGACGGAACGCTCCAACTCATATACAAATTGCATATGTATACAAATGCATATATATACAAATTGCTGTGGTGCTTTTTTTTAACCCCTGTCTACCATGCTGAACCTTTGCAGGAAAAATTGATTGCATGAACAATATTTTTTTAATTTAATGTTAGTCTTCTTCGCAAATAATAAGGAAAAATAATAAATAATAATAATAATATAAATAAAACAAACAATTTTTTTGATTTATAATAATAAGGACTAATAGAAATTTAATCAATAGTTTAATATGGTATAATAACCAAAAGGCAAACAGCATTTAACACAAAAAAAAAACATAATTCACTCAAAGGTTATTCTTATTACTTAAAATTATACACAATAATATACATGTGTATCAGCATATTTGTATTGTATAATATTATACATTATACTACTTTATTGCTTCTCCCTTTTATTTTTGTCATTATTGTGTGCGTAACTTCACTCAAAAAAATTATTTTTGTTTTTTTTTATTATTTGCTGGATCTGTATTCTGTATGTTCTATATGCTCCATTCCAAAAATATTATTTTATTTTCAGTGTTAAGTGTTCACTTTTCACTTCACTGTTCAGGTTCACTGTTCAATCAATAGAACTTGATAGAAGTAGAGTAGGATAATTAACTCTACTTCTACGCCGGATAATAAAACATTGTTTTTTTTAAATTGAAAATTATTGACGAAAATGTTTTTGTATTTTTTGTAAATTTTACCAATTTAGATACAAAATATTGAATATTTTTTCAAAAATAACACAATACCATAATAACAGTTTATTCATATATACATTATACAAAAGACAAAATTTATATGAAAATAAGATCCAATTTTTAAATTTGCTCTCCCAGAGGCCACAATAACGCTAATACGGTATAATTTATACTAAATGGAACCGAGTACGAGTATACCATACAAAAATACAAACATTTTATACAAATTTATTGGTATGGTTGGTATAAAAAAGATTAGTGTTAGGCCAATATAAACATAAATAAAAATAAATAAAAAGTGATATAAACATAAGTACTGTAATTTCGGAACAAAGAATCTAATGAAAGAAAAAAAGAAACTAGGATTTATTTTGCTTCCGTCATTTATGACGGGTTACAAAGCTAGTTTATAATAATTGTTTTACATAGAGTTAAGAATGTTTTTTGTAAGTATATAAAGGCAAGAATTTGGCATCAATCAATATCTACGTGAACTCAAACTTGGTTGAATCATTTATTTCTATTACTTCGTTGTACGGGTTTTGACTAAAATTAAGTAAAACAATTGTTAAGCTCTTTGCTGTAGCTCATATTTTATTTGTATATTTATAAAACATTGCGAAATTTGTGAATATTTCAAATATTATAAAAATTGTTTTTATTTTGAATATATTTTTAATATGTTAAATGTTTCAATGCATTCATGACTGAAATCAATCGTATGGGGAAAACGTCACAGAAAAAAGTGATCGGTAAATAAGCACATGTGGATAGCCTCCTTAAAAGTATGAACTGAATATTATATACAAGCACACATACAGATAATATATATCTAGTATATTATAATATTAGCTGAATAATATTATTACATTGTATAAGCTAAAGTTTAATAGCAATTAAATTCAATGTACATTATACAATGAAAAATATCCATTGCCTTGGTCTTTATTCAAGAGTGAGTCATTGTTGGATTTATATATTTCAATGCTTTCGACTGAGTTTAGTATCCTTAAATCTCTGATGTGATTTACAATTATTATATATCTTCTTTGGAAACGCTATGACTCTTTTGAATTATATACTTGACATCGTAAATGTCTCAACACAAAGTTAAATACAACGTCCACATGATCTTAAATGTATACAAAAGCTTACAAACGCTTGAGGCATTGTCTACGTGATCACAATTGTTGTTGACAATGTCTCCGCCACTGGTTTCACAGGTTTGGGTTTACAAAAATTTTTAAAAATCCAATTTTATAAAATGTTAATAAAAAGTGTATGTTCATTTTGCTTGATCAGAAATTAATTAAAACACAATGTCTCAGAAAGCTTTATTACACAATGTTGCCAACTTAGTTTTTTTTATATTGTATCAAGTTTAAGTCTTTTTTTAAGTCATTTACGATGTCACCGTATGTGTTCTACTACTTTGAATGTGAATTCTGTTAAATTCTTCTTCCTAGCTAATTCAACTTCTTTCAAGTTTCCTTTGAATCGCATTTCCATGTTCCTTCTAGTTTTTCCTATATAGACTTCGTTCGAATGAATGTAATTATTCTCGTATATCTACGATTTCGCCATTTAACGGGTCCTTAATTGATCTAAAAAGAATTTTGTTCTATTTGGTTTCGCTGCTATATACTATGACTAAGCCATAGTATATTTTTCTTAGTTTCGATTTGAGGGAGGATAATCTGACTTCTGTTGAGTTACTGATTAAAAAATAATTTGATAGAAGACTGACAACCTGTAAAGTTTTTTTTGCGTTAGCTTAATAAATTATTAATGATTTTCTCTGTATATCTGCTTAATCTAGAAATGTCAAATATATGTTTAGTCTCTTTTAAAAAATACTTGTTGATAGGAGTGGTTCGTGATGTTGAGAATGATTTTGTTAGTATCCGTAGGTTTGCTGTATCTCTAGTTCTAGGAACCTACTTGTTCTTATTAATAATAGTCTAAGAATGGTAGGTGACTTTATCATTATTCTACCTCGATTGTTAGCTCATTTTAGTATAAGAATTATACAGTTTTCGTGCTAAACACCTCTTCTCTTTGTTATCGTAAAAATGTCATTCAAGTATCTCTTAGGAGTCAATTGTCAGTCAATTCTTAGGATCAGAGCCAAGCATTGGTCTTTCAAACGCTTATCTAGAAAGAATTGTTTCCAAAAGCGAAACACAAAACATATGGCATATAGTTCCAAATAACTTACGCACTCGAAAGCCTTTTTTAAAATCAGTATTCACGAATTCAATTTGGCAATGAAGTAGGTTAGATTCAATATCAGAACACTGACATGGTTTATCGCCGGTCATGGTTCATTTAACAAACATGTGCCTTAGTAAGTCCAAACACATCCAAATGCAGATTCTGCTTAGAAGAAGACAAATTCTTCTCTTATATTTTATTTATTTACGACGTCATAGATCGCTGAAGACATAAACCTTTTCAGCGATACACATAGCCTAATTCTGAATTTAAAGCAATCGGGTCCATCAATGACAGATACCTGCATTTTTGAGATAACTAACGACGGGTTATACAACAGATAGAACTACAATAGATATGAAGAGGCTACATTACATGGAACACTCCATAAAAAAAATATCTGCCAAAATCTTGGTAATCGTCCTACTGCTACCAAGTTCGACTCTAATCTGGATATTTCACTAATGAATGAATGAAAGTTATTAAAGATTTAAGTGTACTTCTATTCATTAATTCCGTTATCATTGAAGCAGCAAATATACATATAGGATCTAAATTTGACCTTCAAATAATAACTTATTTCATAATAAATATACACACATAATTTTCAAATTGGTAAAAAAAATGGATTGCCCAGTCGCTTGAAAATGTTGTAATGGTATCATTTAATAAAAACAAAAGAAAACACAAAATGAAGATCATCCACATTAAAAAGCATAAATCTTAAGAAATTGTTTTTTTATTATTATTATTATTCTACTTGTTCTAGTTTCCTTTCCTTTTTATTTGTTTGGTTGTCCTTCCCTCAAAGGATTCTTAAAGAAAAAAAGTATACAAAACGAGTTATTTTTATATAATGATAACATTGTAAAGCGATTTACCATTCAATTTTAAATGTTCATTTTTAATGATGATGGTGGACCTTAGTCGCTTCAGATATAAGTAAGTATATAATAATATAAAATGGGTTAATATTAATGTATACAAAACATGTAATATAAGTATGCATAATATTGTTGTATGTTGTAATTTTAATACAAAGAGGTCCTTATCATGTCCATAAAAATAAAAGGTTTATTTTTTATTTTATGGTTGTAAGACAAATTTAAAGAATGAAAAAGAAAACATTGAAAAAGACTGAAATAGAAAATACAATATGTATAGAAAAAGAAAACAAATCTTTTTTTATTATTCATATTTATTTGATCTTTGAAATTAACTGTCTCTTTCTTACATTTATATATAACATAATAACATGGCTTACAATACAGTGTGATAGAATTTTAAAAATCGGTTTCCTTATTTTACTTACAATTAATATTGACTTTTTTTTATTCTAAAACGAGATTGAAGATATCAAGGCATTAATTTGTTGTTGTTGTTTTATTTTTACCTTAATAAAATGTTATTTTACAAAATAACAAATAAAAATTAAACAAGAAATAAAAATTATAAGCAAACGCTCTCTATAGGAATACATACAATATATACAGATACCTAAGAGAGACTTTTGGTAATAAAATAAATATAAAAATTTTATATGACGTGTAATATTTTAAAGTGGTAAAATAAACACTTGTTTTTTTGTTTTTTGTCCACATTCTTAATTTTTAACAGCTTTTTAAAATTTTCATGTCCAAAATTTATTGTTTAGACCAAAAATCTCATAAAAATGAAAATTCCATTTGGATTTATTTATTTATATTTAATTTTTTTTTTTTTTTTTTTGATATTTTCTTTTTAAAGGAATTTTATCGAAGGACATTAAGAAATTTCTCTTTTTCTTTTTAAAAAAAGGATATTAATATTATATGTATGTATATATGTATATATAAAAGATTATTATAATAATGATAATAAAATAAAAATTCCAACTATGAATGGAGTGTATTTAATTATTTTTTATTAAGTGTATATAATAATACTTATTATGCTATTAAAATTAATTTTAATGTGTATACAAAAGTATATAACATTAATATATATATATATATATATATATATATATATATGTATATACACATATAATTTTTAAATGACTGTTAACACATATGGAGAATAATATTATTAAAAATTTAAATATTAAAATTAATTTTAAATGTTTTAACAAATTGTTTTAATATTAATAAAACATATGGGAATTGTTAACATAGAATTCAATAAAAGAGATAGATATTTTTCTCAATCAAAGAGTTTAAAGTGTTTAACTATTTAGCAAGAAAATTTTATAAAAGAATAATAAATAAAAAAAAATTCTATTAATCTAAATCTATTGAAAATATTTGACTTTATTTAAAAATTGAGGTGAAAAAAAATTTCATATATTTGTTTTTATGAATTTTAAAGAATATTTAACAATTTTTTTTTTATATAATTTCTTTAATAGCTATTTAAAAATTGTATTGTTCTTTATTTTCATATTTATTTATTTTTTACAAGTGAAAATTAAAATTTAAATAATAATTTAATAGTTTTTAAATTGAAATCAAAATTCAAATTAAATGTATAATACAAAATAATTTTCGCATCTTATAAGAATTTAGATAGACAGAAAAATATCATGCATATTAACTGGACAATCAGAACCTTGCTAAAACTAAATTGGTTCCAGTAATATGGGTGGTATTATGTTTTATGGATTATATACAGATACACATTTTTTTTATTTATTAAAAGTGGAATATTTAATGAATGCGTTCATTAGAATTAACCAATGAATCTCAAATCGACGAATCCATAGATTTGTCAATTGAACAGTGTGGTAGATGCACCGGTAAATCTGAACTGAAATCCGTGATAACTGAAAATGGATCTGAACAATTCTAGGTACATTTCATCATTTCTAGGTACACATTATATTACATCTTATGGTTATTATGCAAATGATTTTATTATGACTGTTTTTGTACCACATTGTATACTGAGAGAAAAACCACGATGTAATATTTACCATATTTATTGTAAATTTTACATTTAAGAAACAAAGACAATTTTCAATATATTTTTATACCGAAAAATATAAAAATATAATCTAGAATGGTAAACTTCTAAAACTCCATTTACAAAGCTTGTTCCACTATTTTTGCGCATAGTTTCCTCATGCATACCTTCCACATCTTCATCAAACAAAGAGGAAATTTTAGAGCATCAAATGAAATTGACAGAAACTGATACACTTTTATTAAATTCGTTTAAAACGTCTTTGAGTAAAGATGTTTCTGATTGGGATGCAGTTCAAGAAAACTGGGAAAAAATATTTAAAAAATAAAAATATATTACAAAACTAATCAGTTTTGTAATTTTTATTATTAATTTTTATAGATTCGCATAGATTTTATTAAATTATAGTTCAGGAAAAGAACATAATTTTTTGGGAAAGTAGGACGAATTCAAGCAAAAGGTGTTAAAATATTACCAGATAACCATATACATGTAAGTAAACAACTCTTAACACCAATCACATAGTTAAAAAAATATATAGGTAAATATGACTAAGTTGATTTCAACTACTATACTAATTTTACTATTTTGTTATATTTACAGGCTCGATTGATTATACATACATAATTCTTCTTAACTTCGTAATACATCCAACAACACGTTTCAAAGATGAATTTAAACCATCTGGAAGAAGAAAAGTAACTATCGGCGATGCTCGGCAAGTATTACTTTACAAAATTATTAATAAAATTGTATTTGAGTAATGTTAATCAAAATGTATATACCAAAAATTAATATGATAAATATTGTGAAATAAGTATAAGTATTTTTGAATTATAAGAATATAATAAATAAAACGAATTAAAAAAAATTAGCGACTAAGTAATCCTGATGTAATCTATGTTTTTAACTTTTCAGTGCATCACATACAAATTCTACATAACGCAATGTAAATTTAACCTCCCAACATGTTATATTGATATTTTAATTATATAAGTTGGTAATGTAAAATTTATTTTTACATATAATATTATAAGGTAAAATTATCAGAAAACATTGCAAATTTACACATTTTTTATACATCAATTCACAATGTGGCAATGCATTTTCTTACATTAATTTTTAGTGAATTCATAACTAGAATTGTAAATTTTACATTGTGTCCGGTAATTTGCAATTTTCAGCGCCTTTTTATAGACATAATGTATCATTTGATTTATGTTTTATATAATTTTACATTGATTTTCTCTAAGTGATAAAAACAAAAAATAGTGGTAATATCTACACATAATATACACCATAATATTGTCAAAAATAATATTTCGAAGGAAAACCGATAAACTAAAAAGAAAACCGCCTAGTGGTAAAAACAAAGAGGTTCTTCAGTAAACCGATTAGGAATGAATTTTCTGTACTCTATTGAGTAAGATATTAAATAGGCTTAGTAAAACATATCTAGACTTTTTAATTTTTACTATTAATAGGCATTATATGAATCTAATAACAATATATTATACGTCCAGAATGGTTCTATTATGATTTTATAGAAAAATATCTGATACATAGTGTATAACATAAGAAATAAAGTCGATATAAATCCAAAACTATTAGTAAATAATACCGAAATTGAAAGAGTTGCTACATATAAATTTTCTGGTGTTTTAATTGATGAAAAGTTGAAAGTTGAATAAACTGGAAAAAAAAATTGTGCCTTTATTAGGTGCTATCAAAAGAAGTGGAATCATACCAGTAGACAAACTGGTAGCTGATAGTCTATATTATTCTCATATTATTTCACATTTTAGACATAATACATATATGTAATTGGTCTAGTTGTTCGTTCCTCTTAGCTAAAAGATAAAATTGGTATCATAATAAACAAGACTATAAAATGATTGCTTAAATTTAATTGCCTTACTCCTAGAAATGAAATTTTTAAGAGAACGGGTTACCTGAAGCTATCAGGAATCATTGTTTTGGAAAAAGTTAAACTAAACTAAAAGACAATGATTAAAATTTAATTAAAATTAATAAAATATTATCTAATATCTATTTAAATCAATCTAATTTAAATCAATCTAATCTAATTTAATCAAGTTCTGTAAGAAGGAATTAGCTGAAAACATTAGGAATTTGATAAATCTATCACTTCATTCTGCCGAACTACCTGACATAAAGAAAATAAGCAGAGTCATTCCTATTTACAAGAATTCAGGTGATACCGATGACATCAATAATTTTAGAGCTATATCCATTTCATCAACATTTAGTAAAATCATTGAAACTTATGTTAATGAGCAACTTGTTAGTTATTTAGAAAAAGAAAAAATAAATAGTAGTAAACAATATGGTTTTAAAAGGAACTCTAGTACACAAGGAGCATTATTTGACATAATTTCTGAAATACAAACAGGAATTGATGATAAAATGAATGTGAGTGTGGTATTTTTCGATTTGCAAAAAGCCTTTGATTCTGTTGACAGAACTATACTATTGAGAATACTTTTCGGAATGCGGGATCAAAGGAAAGGAGTATAAATGGTTTAAAAATTATCTAACAAATAGGATGCAGTTCACTGAATGTGAAAAGGTAAAAAGCGATTTGAACAAAGTATCGTTTGGGGTAATACAGGGTAGTTCTCTTGGCCCGACTTTGTTTTCATGCTATATAAGTGACTTCTTGATTGTGAATTTAAATGGAAAATCTTTTATGTACGCAGATGACTTGGCAGTAGCTTATAGCAGTAAGTCATTGCTATGTTTGGAAAATGATATAAATGAAAACTTGTCAATTATTAATGGATGGATGAATGAACACAAATTAACTGTAAATACAAAAAAAAAACAAAATACGTAATATTTAAAAATACAAGAAATCAAGATATCAATATTAGTTTTAACAATTACAAATTGGAGAAAGTTGATTCCTACAAATATCTAGGAGTAATAATTGACAGTAATTTAAATTGGAATTTACAAATAAATGATCAATTAAAAAAAGCAAGAAGAATAGCAGGTATTTTCAAATTAATTAGCAAAAGAGTACCACAAAAAATGAAAAGATCACTTTATTATAGCATGTTCCATAGTACTATCGCATATGCAATACAGATATGGGGCACTCTTTCATTAAAGATTTGAGTTCAATACAGAAAATACAAAACAAAGCCATCAAAAATTTGTTTGGATATCACCAAAGAACTTCAACTAAATCAATTCACAAGTCACATAATATATTGCCACTACTACTTTATATCAAATACAAATTAACAACTCAAATTCATATGATGTTGACGGAGAATACCAATACAAATACAACATTCACATTTAATAGAGAATATCACAGTTACAATACAAGATCTGCTACAAATATTAGAATAATGACATCAAAAATCAGGTTAAATGGGCTTGATGCAGTATACAATTTAGGATATAGAAATTATAATGATTTACCAAATTAAATCAAAACAATAGGTAGATTAAACATATTTAAGAAAAAATTAAATGAATTCTATTTAAATAAAATTTAAAAATCAATGTAGTTAATAAGTATTTAAAATAAAATAAGGAAAAAAAAATTTTTTTTTAGAAATATTTGCCTTCAATTTAAGCGTACTAAAACTACAAAAATAAACTTTAGAATCGCAGCTTGATATAAGGTTTTCATAGCAAGTTATGATTGTAATTACGGAAAAAGCAAATTAGCCGAAATTCTAGGAAGTCTTGATATGAGATTAAGAGATTTGATAAAAAGTTCGGCTAATTTTTTTTTCCTTATTTTATTTTCGACTTTTTAGTGAAAATATTTTTTTAATGAAAAATAATATATTTTCAAAGAACAACACATATAATCAAATGGCACTAAAATTCACTCTAAAGCAATTTGGTTATTATTGCTCATACTTCAAATGTATAATTATATTTTATATTACTGTAACAAATTTTATAAAAATATGTGTATTTTTAAAAAATGTTTGGAGATTTTTGATTAGATACCTTTGAATTTTTTAATTTACGTATTAAAAAATTACGCACTTTATAAAAAGAAACCCTGTTAAATACAAAAAATATTTGACGTAAAATCGTAGATTTAAATCTGTGGAAAAGTCTGAAATGTAAACACTCATCCGACTTTATCTACGATAAAATTCGATTTTGTCCGAGGTGTATACGCTGCCTAAGCATAAATTGGCATATAAAAGTATAATATATACATGCATAAATCGAAATTGAACTTTTTTTACATGCGAGAAGAGTAATTTGTAACTGAGTGATAGATAACTGATACTTGATAGGTTCAAATTTTGTTTTCTTCCATAAATAATGTTTGCATTTTATTTTCAATTAAACTAAGAAATATGATTATGTATGTAACAAATGCAAGCCCTATATGACACATGTACGTTACGTACATATACTTAGTGAGAGAAAGAGAAATAATAAAAGAAAGAGATTAATAAAAGAAACCAAATTAAAAACACAAAAAAAATATAATGAAAATGATGATTGAAAATAATTGAAATTGAATAATAATAGAAAATGATTAGAAATATAATGATAATGATTTGTATTGCACACATTTATTTTGTATTCCTTTTTTGTTTTTGTTTTTTTGCTTCTTTACACCATAGAAATGTCAATAAATATAGTGAATTTAAAGAGAAACCAAATTTTAACTTTATCAAATATCCATATTTCATTATTAGTACACACACATATGTAAATTTCACCTTAGTTCAATGCAAAGAATATCTATAATCTATATTAACAAGAATACACACTTCCATTTTACGACAACCTAATTTTTAAGAAATATCAAACCGAACAAAATATCATTAGTTAAAAGAGGTAAAATTAACATTTACTTATCGTATACCAAATTTATTATGAGAGAGAAAAGGTACAAAACAGATGTTTACCTTTTGCTTTATACTGTAAAATAATTTTGCGTTCTCATTATTCTCCTTTGGATTTGTTTACGTTTCCTCCCATTATTTATATGAGGCAGGGTGGCAAAAAATGTAGTTCTAATTTAGTTTGTTCCCTAATACGAGGATTAATTCTGATCTTTTATTATTTTAATATTTTCGTTTTAAACATTATTATTTTCGTATATACCTATTAAAAATATTAAATTATAATTACATTACAATAATATAAAATATTATTAATATGTTTGTCAGTAATAATTTGGAGTTACAAACATTATTATTTTTTATTAATTATAGTAAACCTAAATATTTATTATATTGGTACCTATGACCAAACAACTATGAACACATGCATGAGTTCATACTCTTTTTATGGATATACTTTGGTTAAATAGTTATTGAAATGGGTATTTTGTCGACTATGACCAACAAACAAATGAACACATGCATGAGTTCATACTCTTTTTATGGATATACTTTGGTTAAATAGTTATTGAAATGGGTATTTTGTCGAATTGAAGCAAATTGAAACAAACATATAAAGTCCAAGGCAAGTTAATTAAGGCAAATATAATAATAGTGTTGATTTTTGGGTTTTTTTTCTAGTGATAAGTTTTTTTTTTTTAGTTTTTCTTCTTTCTTTCTTACAATTAATGGATATTGTTGTAAAACAAGTGTAGTTAGCTTAAGTTATTATATATTTAGTTATTAAGTTGATTTTTTTCTACTGGACTGAATTATTAATTTTGTTATCTTGTTTTTTTTTATATATATACGCTCTGTACGAGCGAATGAGCTCTTTGAGAAATAAATGAATAAAATGAAAATGAAATGAATGAATATCGCTTTGAACGTATTTTTGGAAAATTGTGAGCCACCAGAAAATGATAATATAGCTAATACCTACTAGAATATAAAAATTTGCTAAGAAAGAAAAAAAATGTAATCAAAATCACTTTTATTATAAAGTTTATGGAAAAAAAATACGTAAAACAAAACAAAAATTTTAAAATAATTAGAACTTTCAAAAAAAACGTATCTCAATCTAATCAAACAATTGAACGAATGAAATGACAAATAAAACTTGAAATGTCAACCAGCTGTTTATTACAATAGCAAACAAACATAAAAAAATTCTATGATGCGAACTTGAGCAAACGTTTGCGCATTACAAACAGTATGTTGAAAAAAAGATGTTGTATTTTAGAATATAAAACTTTTACGGCGCGGCACATGGTGATGCATTTCCGAATTTAAATTGTTTTCATTGTGCCAGAATTTTATTAGTATGCGATTTCTTATGTCTTTGAATTTTGTGTTTTGACTAAATCAAAATAAAAAAAAAATTAAATACTATATAACCAATACAATAAAATAGCAGTAAAATACATCTACTTTTTTTTAAATTCGTTTTCGCGAAATCTAAATCAAATAATTCAAATACTGTAAAATCAATACAGTAAACTAACAGTAAATACAACCATATTCATTTTGCTAATATATAATGAGCTTAAAAATAAATGGGCTAAACCATCAAATGGGCTAAACCATCAAATGGGCTTAAAAATCAAAACTCCAATAATTCTAAAGACAAAACCTGAAAAAATACGAAATCTCATAGTCACAAAAAATTTCACTGAACTGAAAAAACTGCGAAAAAAAAGACCAGCAACTCAAGAAAAAGCAAAAAATACTATAAACAATTCTTAAAACATTAAAACCAATTTTCTTTAAAAGCCACCACAATATTTTATATAATTTCCGAAAAAAACGAATACATTTTACATTGAGATTATTAAAAAATATTTATTAAAAGTTTTTTGTTCTAAATAATTTTTTTTTTTTTGTTTTATTATTTTATCACATAACACTTATTACCATAACAATGCACACGAGATATTCCATTTATTTCTTTTTCATTATTTAAAAATAAAAAAATAAAATTAAACTATTACTACTTCAAAATTTACAAAAAACAAAAAAAAAAAAACAACAACAACAAAATAAAATTTTCTTACTTATATCTTACAATTTCACATTTTTACTCTACATATATACATGGGATTGTTCCAATCCTCCTACATCTTATAAGAATTACAATAATACATATTTCAATTTTAATAACAACTTAAAAGAAGTTAAAAAAAAAAATCCGCCCTCAATTTTTAATCCTTACGATACAATTTCATTAAAAATAACAAAAAATGTACAAAAAACGAAAAACGAATAAAAATAATAATTTATTAAATAAATATAAAGAAAATAAAACTAGAATATTATTTCCATTACTTATAAGGATACTGAACCTACAATTTCCTAAAATAAAAAAAATAATAATTTTCTTTAAATAAAATAAAAAAAAAAAAAATATTTTAAAATGAACAGAATTATAACAATGTAAAAACAGTCCCAGAAGTGTAGACGAACACAACGATGAACATTAAAATAAAAAACAAAAATAAGAACAAAACACAAAACTAAAATAAAATAATGTCTCTATGGATACATTAAGACATAAGGATGCGATAAAATAAAAATTATAAAATAAAAATAAAATTGTTAAAAAATATAAATATATACATACACAACATATGCATATACATATTATACACAATACTACGTATATAAAAAATATATTATAAATAAAATACATGTAAAATAATGAAAAATCATACAACAAGTTACACTTATTATTGCATTATTTTCCCACATTCATATTTCCGCAATTTTCCACAATCCTTTTCTATTTTCATTCTATCGTTATTCTACTGTCATTATTATTACTTTTACTGTTCTGTTCTGTTGTTGATATTATTGTTATACTTTTTTTTTTATTGCTGTTACAGTTACTGTTTCTTATACATACTATATTCAATTGTAATACTGTCGCTGTTTTCATATTTCAATTTGTTATGATGATGTAGTTTTATTTTTTTTTTATTTCTTCTATAACTATTTTTTAACTGCTAGTGAAATAACAATAAAAAAAATGAAAAGAAAAACAAAAAAAAAATAATAATAAAATTATTTTCATTACGTTGAGAAAATTTAACAAGAAAATAGATTTTTCTTTATAGAAAAGTAGCAAACATACAAAAAAAAAAAAAAAATAAGTGTTTACATTCCACCCCTATATACTATTTGTTCAAGGAGAAATTAATAAAAAAACAAAAACAACAACAAAAACACAAAAAACCTTTAAGGAAAAATTATATTCAATTTTGAAAACTATTTAGTAAGAGCAATCCAAAAATTAGTTAAATAACAGTTAAAAATGGAAGAAAAAAAATATAAGAGTAATATTTTCCTTGAAAACGGTACATATACATAATGATTATATTTCAAGGAGGACTGAGGAGATCAAATATCTTCACACAACCAATATCAATTATATCATCATACAAATATATATATATATAATATTTTGAAATTGTCAATGCACACTCAACCTTACCACCAACCTAAATAAGTAAACCAAAAAAATAAAATATTTTAATTAAAAAACCTTTAAAGAAATACCAAACAAAAGTATGTATAGCTTTTCAAAAAGTATGTAAAAATTTTCATTTTACATTTTTATAAATTTTAGAGTTTTTCTTTTTTTCAAAATCAAATTATTCGACACAAAGCCAAATTGCTTTCCAAGGAAGTGACGGAAAAATAATAAAAAAAAAAATTAATGTTGTTAAAAATAATTTGACAAATATCATATCCGATATGATGACTAGTATATGAATTCAAAAAGAATTTACATATCACTAATACCTGTCTTATATAGGTGGTAATTTTAACACCGTGAAAATCTACAGGTGGTCCAATTTTTTTCCAACTTATAAAATTGTTAAAAATGTTTTATGTGTAATAAAAACAATAATGTGCTCCTCTCTCCGATAGAAATAATAAATTTTACAATTTGTTAGTTTCAAAAAGAACCTGTCCAGATTCATCTTCAACTTACATTTTAATTCTGATTATTTTGATCGACAACAAAGTGTTTGAACCGTTAAAAAACGATTACGTTATTATGTACGTATATAGCTGAGACTAACTAACAACTTTTGTTTTTTTGCCTTTGATATTTATACTAGTACGACCTAACTATTTAAACTATTTTTAATTAATACATAGTTATTGACATAATATATTAACTTACGATTTTTAGTTATCTACTAATGTGCGTATATCTGGTGTAGTTTATTTTAAATTTTTTTTAATAAAAGGTATTGAATATAATAATATAGCGGTATTTTTTACTAATCCTACTGGATCATGTTGTTGATATATTGCACAATCTTTACCTCTGATCTGATGTGCTTATACTCTAAGCATTAATCTGACAGTATAATTCTTTCCTAACTTTATATTTTTCCTTCTAAATTATCCACCTTATATAAATCTAAAATAAATGTTCAAAGGAATCGTTTACTAGTATTTTCGGCATCATGTTGAAAGAAAAATTAATTTAAAAAAATATAAATATACAGATGGTCTTAAATATACATATTGAATTCGTATTTCTTGATCCTTCTAAAGGATTCTTGATCCTTTTAACACAATGGACAAAAAAAGCGCTTCCTTCACCACCACCTAAGAAATCAAACAAGGATGATATCTGGATTTACGCAGATTATATCTGCTTTCTCTTGCACAAATTCAGCGACAGACAAAGCAAATTTGAACACCCTGAACAACTTACCAAATTTGTCAGACTAGATATCAACCTGGAGAAAACCAAAAAGCTATGAGAATAAATAACACCACCACAGAATATCTAAGATTAAAAGAAGAACAAATAGAATTTGTGAAAAACTTCTACTACTTGGGAAATATCATTTTATTGTTATAAAAACATATTTAGTGCTATTAGACTCCTAAATAACTCCCGATAAACCTAAAACTAAAGGTGTTATAATGATGTTTTGTGGTAATAATGTGATTAATATTGCTATAAGAATATTCTTATAGCAATAGCGGGAGTTGTTATAATGGGATTTTCAGCAAGTGCTACAGCAATGTTGTTATAAGTCTAAAGCTGCTTAAACTTCTATCTTAAATCGTATTGTTATAAGAATAGAATTGATAGAATAGTAGTAGTAGTGTTATCATTTTACTGTAATGTTACAAACTGTAGCTTTTGAATAAATATTTAGAATAAATATTTTGCGACAGCCATTATTTTCTACAAATACGGTAAAAACAAATTTTTTTTTTTAAATAAACAAAAACTGAAAAGCTTTATTTTCCATTCTTTTCGCAAAAGTATAATTTTTACTTAAAAGAATATTTATTTAAATATCAAATTTGATTTTTTGCATTAATTAACGTACATTATTACATGTTATAGATGCAATTTCAAAATATATTTTCTTTTATTTATTTAAAAATTTGTTATTTTTGAAGAGCAGTATATTTTTTCAAAGTTTTATTATAATAACTGTCTATGAAATTTCTTTCCCATCCAAAATTTTACATTTTGGTCACATTGTCACAATAATTATAAATATTAATACAATTATTCTTCACCGCAAAATATTATTTATTAAAGTCAAACATTTTTATATTATAAATTATTTATATACAAATATATAAATATGTAATTAATATATATCTCCCTCTCTGATGATGAAATAAATATAAATTCCATAAAATTATTATTTTAAAATAAAAAATAATACATTCTCACTCTCGCACAGCATAAAATTATTTCAAATGAATTTCATTTCAAAATAAAAACATGTACACTAATACATATGTATACTACTAATCCTATAACAATATTGCAGTAATTGCTCCGGTGCTTATAGGATTCTCCATTTAATTGCTATATTCAGAGCCCTCAAATTAGCACTAATACAGCTACAAGAGTGTTTATAATAGTGTTATAAGAGTGCGCAAGAGTGTTATATTCATCGAATTGTTACGAACTAGTGGTGGGGCTCAAAAAAACGTAGAAAATAGATTAAAGAAAGCAACAGCAGCATTTGGAAGATTGCAATTGATATGGAGAAACATCCAAAAATCCAGAGCAACTAAACGTAGAATATGTCGGTCTTATGTAGAATAAATACTGACAGGCGGCAGTCAAACTTGGTTAAAATAAAAAAACTCTCAACCAAAAGCTACAAGTTTTCATTAATTAACGGCTAAGAATAATATGCCGAATATTCTGGGCAAATACAATAAGCAACAAGGACCTCTGAATACTAACCGGCGTAGAACCCATATCGAAACAAATTAGAAGAAGAAAATGGAGATGGATAAGCCATACACTAAGAAAACCGTCAAACAACATCGCGCGAATGAGCTTGGAATGGAATCCAAAAGATGCAAGAAGACCCAAAGAATACCTGACGGAGAAACAAAAAGCAAGAACTAGAAAAAACAAACAACTTGGGAACAAGTGTAAATAGCCGCTACCAATCAAGTACGATGGAAATATCATGTGGAAGCCCTATAGTCCTTAGAGGAGTAAGGGAAAAAATATTAAATTTTTTTTTCAATATCTATTTGTAAAATCGTATTCAAAATCTACGAATAAATCATAAAAATTAGCAAATTGAAAACAAGTAAAAAGAGAGTAGTTCACTTCAGAAGTCGATCTTAAGAGGTCTATTCTATTCAAATTATGTTTTAACTATATTTTTCGTTTACCTGTAACAGAACTAAAACAGTTTTATGCAAATCATGCTGCAATAAAATATTTTTAGAAAATAGTATGGAACTATCAGTGAACTTAATTAAACGAGATTCCATTATAATCCATAATCTTGGCTTAACAACTATATCGTCTACTATTGAAACATAAAATACACTCATTTCATCTTAAGGCTGCACTGTTATAGCGATACATCAAATGAATACATCAAATTTTTATCTTCAATTTTACTGTAGTGGTATAGTAAAAGAAAGAATCTAAAATGGTGGTATGATCGTTCTAAAAAACCAATTATCTGTAAATTTTCACAATTTACATTCAACCTTTCATATGAAATCTATTTTATTAATTTACTGTTCCCTTAATTTTTTACTGCTCTCTTAAATTTATCTACTACTGCGGTAAAATTAAAAACAAAAATGTTTACATTTATTTATTTTTCCTATTTCCACATCAATGAATAATAGGCACCTTAGGCTACAGTTACACGTAATATAAATATGAAAAATAAATCTAGTGTCAAAATCAGCTGAGTTAAAAACAAAAACCGCTTCATTTTTTTTAATTTTTGGGGATGTTGTGTTGTGACAATTTTTTAAAGTTTATTAAGTCATGTCAAAAAAAAAATCATTTGGCATTTAAAATAAATATAGAAAAATTAGCATTTAAAAATAAAAATAGGACTTAAATAATTACATGGAAAACAAATTAAATTAAATAAATGGATTTGAAATTGGTACTTCAACATCAAGGTGTAATAGCTCATCAATTTAAATATGATGCAGTAATTGACAATTAAAATGATAAAAACATTGATGTGTAAATAGGCTTGTAAGACTTAATTATCAAAAAAAGTTATATATAAGGTTCTAGGCACTTAATTTATTCTTCATATATTTCTTCGAGATTAATAGGTGTCATTCATTAGCATCCAAAATTATTCTAAACAATCTCTATATGCAAATCAATATATAAGTTTCACAAAGTAAATAAATTTATTACCATTAGAAATAATTTGTAATGCTACTTTAAAAAAAAAAATGGTTTCATTATAATATTTATTTCATTATCAGTTTACTTGTAACGTTACTTTACAATAATAAAATTAGCACTAAAATAATGCATTATTTTGTTTAAGTACTATTGCAGTATTTTGAAGTTGTATTTAGGTATTGAAAAATTCATTAATATTGCTTTATATTATTTAGCGTTTACTTCCATTCTGATTTAGGTAAAATATAAATACCCTATTGTGAAATTGAGCTTAAATGTACTTCAAAATTACTTTAACAAAATAATGAATAATAATTAAAAAACAAGTATCTAATTCTAAGGGTAATGAATTTATTTTGATGCAAATGTAATACTACTTCATTTTCATATTTGATATACATAAATTATTATAGCCCTAAAAGCAAGTTCAATATTTATTTATGGATACACATATATATGGATAAACAATTCCCTTTATAATTACCTACAAAAAATATATGTAATTAATTACCAAATGACTTGAAAATATTAACAATGTTTTTTACTTTATTAATTGGATTTATAGATATACAAATTAGAAAAATAAATAGCTACTATAAATTAAAAAAATAGTTAAATAATTTAAAAATATTAATTTATAACATTAGGTTTTATATTAGCATAAAATAATTAATAAAAGGTTTTTACTTGCCATTTTGTCCTTTGCAAATTAAATTTATTCTAAATATTTAAGTCAGGTTAGTTTAAAAAATAACAAATCAGAGGTGTAAATATTCTAGTAAAATGAAATATAGAATTAAAATATATGAAATAACATATTGTACAAATACATTAAGGCAATAAATAAAATAATATTAATACAAATAATCAATTTATAAATTATTGATTGTAAGTAATCCATTAAATTTAAGTAATGAGTTCTATTTTTTCGATTTATTTTCTTTTACTGTTCTTTAGTATTAATATATTATTCAGTATTGATTATTATAATTATATTGACTTAAATTAAATAAACTAGAGGGATCAAACAATTAAAACTAAGGGTCTATGAATAAAAATTAGTGATTATATTTTAGAAACAAATATTTTTATATTTATAAATTATAATAATTAATTAATTTACTTTTTAAATTTTGTTACTTTATTTTTTTTCTAGTCTGTTTAAGTTATAATCAAACATAAATCTGAGATGACTTGCATTCCTTGTTTTGTAATGGTGCACATCAGTATTGAACACGAGAGCTATGTTTGATTTGATGTTATTTTTCCTAATGTTGTTAATGGGTAATATCTGGTTGATTTATTTATAGTTTTCAATTTAAGAATGTCGTATTTATTATGAATTTCATTTGTTGATGTTCGATGATGAAGTAGAAATAGACTCTTAAATTCGTTGTTCTGGATGGTCTGAATTAGGTTTCTCAAAAAGGTCCAATACCATATGACATTTCTCTATGAAATAGAATAGATTGTAGAATATACTTTTTTTTGCAATATGTGGAACGAGCGGTCCTAACTCCAGCTATTTTCAGTATTTTACTTGTTAAATTTTTTATATATATATTTCTGAGGTGTCAACTCAGCTCGTCATTCGTAATTACACCATGGTTGTTATTATTTGTTTACCCTCTCAATTAGGTTATTATTAATACGAGACCTCGATATTTTTTTGTTTAGTTTTCTTAATATTTATTGTAAGTTTGTGAATATACATCCCATTAAACACCTATTTCATATCTTCATTTGCCTTAGATCCAAGCATGTTATGGTTGAGCCGAATATATTACTATACATATATAATATATATATACTTTATACTAACACATATAATATATATACTATATACGAATAATATACATATATTTGTATACAAAAATATTTGTCTGCATAAGTTTACTGACGAGAAGCTACTAATGTAGCAGAAAAATCATATGCTGGTCCTAGTGCACTTCCTTGAATGATACCAAATTCAACGTCATTTTGTTTGCTTTTAATTCCTTCACATTCAGAATACTGATTTCTATTTTTACAGTACCTAGTTATGTAACCAATTACATTCTTCGGCCTGTCCATCACATTCAAACGCAGCTCTAAGCAAGATTGTTATATCTACAGAGTTGATAGCCTTTGTTAAGTCGAATAAAATTACTCAAAATTTTTATTCCACAGTTTATTGGAGATTGAATATGTGATACGACGACGTCAAGTACAATGTATTTGACAGTTTTGTAAAACTATATTTCCGTATGAAAATTAAATTGTTTACTACCATAGTATATTAAGCAAGAATAATAAATTTTTTAAGTTGACCTAGTCAGGTCTTTAGAGGTTATAAAATACATACTTTAGTTGGATATAATCGATATTACCCTAAGCATAATGAAGTAGTATTATATGTACATTATTTTTTTATTAGTAACCAAATTGATAAACTCTTAAATTCAATTACATATAAAATTAATACTATATTAGGATTAAAGACGAATTACACTACATAATAATTATTCTATCATTCTGATACTAATGTAAACAAGATAACCCTAAAATTATAAAATGACAAAAAAAAAACAAAAATAAGTAAAAACTTACAAACACCACATTAATTCAAAAATGAGGTTGGTTGGTAACATTGTAGCACTGTACGTGGTACCCTATGCTATAAATTTAATAAAAGCATCTAACGACAGTGCTGCATTGTAAAGTTTATTTTCTTTTGTACAATTTTATGTAAGTAAGTAGGTATATATTATTGTATATGTATATACATATTTGTACATTATTGGTTGTGCAAAAATTACATACAATATTGAGTAAATGTTACTAGAAAATTATAACGGGTAAAATGTAATAGCTGCCACCTTTCACATTTATATATATATATATACATTTGTATATAAGCACAGTAAAGAATCAACATTTCGAAATGACGACAAATGTTAATAATGACGACAAATGAAAGTTTCGTTTTTATTTTTTTTGTTTTTTTTTTGTTACATTTTATTGTATTTTGTTTTGTTTTGTTTTTTTATTATTAAACAAAATTAGAGTTCGTAAATCATTTTCTCGTCTTCTTTATATTTACTTAAATTAAAAAACAGGAAAATTAAATTTTCTTAGAGACGTCAAGAAAAATCTTACATTGTATGTTTTAAAATATATATTATAAAATATATATAGGTATATAATATACATAATATATTCCTAACGTGCTTATACACAAATTTATATAAAAAAAAACAAAAATGTGTATTTCATTCATTTTGTCATCAGATTTGTTAAGTTAGTTGATTTATTGTTGTTGTTTTTAGTTTTAGTTTTTTGTTTATTTGTTTTTTGTTGTTTGTTTTTAGATCATGTCGTCGTTGTCGTCACTGCACTCATCAAGGATTGAACATATTGTGTGAAAATATTTGTGGAATTGAAAAATTGAAAAATGTTAAAATTGGAAAGTTTTCTTTGTGTCGTTTTTGTTGTTTTTTTTTTAAATTATAAATAACAATATCCATAGTGTATAGTACAATTACAATATTTTTATATATTATGTATATGTGTGTATTTATGTGTATAATTAAAATTATGCTGTTGCAATTGTATTATGTATATTATGTAACAAGTTGTCATATTAGTTTGGATAATAATGTTTTAACTCCCTTCCCATCCTCCAACAATATTTAAAATTTTGAATTTTTCATCTTAAGGAGTTTTTTCTGTTGCGTATTTTAATTCCAAACAGAAAAAAAAATTATTACTTTTTATTTTCGTCGATGTACTTTTAACACAATCGTAAAAAAAATAATTTCCTGCACTTAATATATATTATATATGTAATGTATAAGACAAATGAGTGATGTGATATAGAGTGTTAGAATAGAAATTTAAAATTAACAAAAAGAACAAAATAAAATTCAATTAAAATAAATTTAACAAATTCTATAAAACATTTAAATAAATATCGTTGAACTAGTTTGGTTTTGTTAAAATATAGGGCAAATTGTCAAATTATCCGGCATTTATTTATTTATTTATTGTTTAGATCAAACAGATTACAATTAGGTCTTAAACTAAAAAAAAAATAAAAAAAAAAAATAAAAGAAAAGTAATTAATATTTAACAAAATTATTCTAAACTAAAGTACTTTACAATTTAAAAGAAAAATAGAAGGAAATGGGAAGACTAGAGCTACGTATTAACAAATGATTATTAAGTGTGATGATAAGAAAATATTTTTTTTTTTGTAACCATTTATCTGTTCTATTAAAGCTCGAACTCCAATATTCAATTCCAAAATAGTTGTAGCAATAAATCCTTTTTAATTTAAATTCCACTTAATGAAAGATCAATGTAGCTTTTATATTTATTGCATAACATAAACATGCTATTAATGGGTTCATATTTCCCGTAATTTGTTCGATGATAAAGGGCATTAAAAATGTTCTCTGAGCGAAACAGTGTACTAGTATTGACATGGGCATTCACCATACTTTTAATGTACTGTAAATAGATTTCGTCTATCATAACTTGTAGTAAATGAATTAATTAACAATCTTCTGTGTTGGGCGAAAAGACTTTTTTGCTACAATTTAATTTAATTTTGTCATTCATAGTGATCACCATTGATACGCAACCTCATTTCAGGTACAATATATCATATTATTCCCATTTTCATCTCTTGTTACCGTAATCATCAGTAATATTTACAATATTGGAATTTGTACTTGTAAGAAGTAAATTTTTGGAATGAATATAGTAATAACTGTACGTGAGAACGAAAATGGGGATTTTCACAGGTGATACATTGGTGACCAACATATTAAGACATAACGCCACAATTTGAAATATAAACGTAAATAAAATAAATAAAAATTAAATCTACAACAAAATATTATACTAACATAAAATAAAAATATAATAAAATAATGTATTGCACAATTTGGAAAAGGCCAGAAGCTATTTGATAAAAGTATGACGATGTAATAGATAGTAAAGTTTGTCAAAAAAAATTTCGAATCAACAAGAAACATCACAATTTGGTACACATACTTATTAAATTTATATATTATAGTCACTCAAACATACTTAAGTAATGGGAATATACATTTTAGCTCAAATATTAACTTTTAGTTCAACTTTAGAACATATACGCCTCAGGAATAAGTTCAGTATTGTTGAATGAACGAAACACTCCTTTAATATCATCAATGCAATTTGCTTATAACAACGATGTGTAGTACTTCATAACAAAAATTAAGTCATAGTTATAACGTTTTCCTAACTATAATCAAAGAATATATAATAGTAAGAAGTCTCATCTCATATAAATTTTTGAAAAAAAATGTTTCTACTACGAACCTGATATTGAGACTCTATCTAGAGGAAGAGCAAAAGGGATGAAAGATTGAAAATAAACAACATTTGAGAGAAAACAAAAATACCTTTATTTTTATTATCATTTGTCAGTTGTTACTGATATTTTATATTTTACGAAGCAAAAATTAGTTTCGAGGCTTTTTAAATATAGAGGCGTTGTGATTATAAATATAAAAAAAAATTTCTAATGCGTGGTTCTTTTAAGTATTAAATTTTGTAATTATGCCAAAATAAAAATACAGATCACAAGAACTGAAAAATAATTGGATTGGAATGGAATTATCATAGAAGAAATATTGACTAGTTTCCCCTGTGCAATTGCAAAAATTAAATTTTTCCAATAGTCGTACCAATAGTCGGCAGTAAAATAAATATATTTTAATAAAGAACAGCAACCATTCTGAATTAAGATTATAATTTTGATTATCTTTCGTTAAAATGGCCTTACAACTTTCGCATTTTATTTTATTTAAAATTTTAAAAATTAACACCATAGAATTTCATGGATTTACCATAGAATTTCGTGGAATTCTCTTCAATTATATTATTTAAAATATCTACAGATATGCCATAATTGAGATCATCATCATCAAATATAATAATGGATTTCTGTATTGAATCATTTTTGTCTTGACTATAGATAGATCAGTTAAAAGTAAATCAGTACAGTCTTCTTCACAATTAGCTGAATCTGAATAATCATTTAAAAGTCTCATTGTTAAAATTTTAGCAATGATACTGTTAAATTTATATAAAAAGGGACTCATTTTATTTGAAATTCTCGGTATGACCAATGAGAATACATTATCAATTGGGTCTTTATTGGATTAAATCTTGGAAATGGATTAAATCTTGAAACTAAAATAAAAAATAAGTGGTCCTTTCCCATCACCTTTCCCTTTGCCATCATGAGTTAATATGTATTGCGAAAGAACTTAATCAAATGTGAATAATCAAAACCATTTCGGTTCTTGGACTGTAGAAAAAATAGATATAAAAAAAAATAAAAAATTACAAATAATTACGACTTAAATATTTTTAATACACAAACAGTGACCCCGTTCACTCTCATTATTTTTTATTCATAATAATGTTTGAAAACATATAATTTCAAAAAAAAAATTACAATAAATTTTTTAAACTAATTTACAGATTTTTCAAAAATTCACAAATTCAAAAATTAAATTTTCAAATAACAAATCAAAACTACCTTTTAGAACTACCAAAAATTATTTAAAGAGTAATAACAAAATAAAAAAAGAACAAAAATATAGCATAAACAAAATTTGGATTGGAATTTGGAGTTCTTCGGAAAGGGATAACACAAGAGTAAAATTTAAAAAAGTAAAATAAGTAAAAATTTAAGTAAAAATTACTTTTCAATTAGCACAGCACCCTCGTTGTTGCCCGAATTTACCATAGTTGAAATTTTTAAAATTATTCAAATGATACTTCTTACTTTCTATATTCTTTGCTATAGTATAGCTCTTCTATTTTTAACACAATAAAGTAAAATTGCATAGCACAAGGAGATTTTAATTAGCATCAATAATTTAAATTAAATTTTTTATATAAATGAACGGTTTAAAATGTATAATAGTAAATAGTAACATTGACTTCTTCTTTATTAAATTATTCCTTATCGTAAAAAAATTAATTTAACATGTTTTGATATTTTTGAACACCAAGAAGTGATAATTAAATTCATATAAAGATTGATTGATTTAATAATAATAATAATTCATCGTTTAATTTATATTTATTTATTTATTTAATTATTTAATTTATATAAATTGTACATAAGACGATTAGTCTTTTTACTCTACAATTACAATATTCAATTCAGTTTGATTTGGTTTAATTTAGTTTATATACATTTAAAATAAGTCTAAAAACTCTATAGCCACAGACATGTCAATCAGGTCGGATAAGTGTTAAACTTCTTTGTTTATGGAATATATTATTAAACATTTATTTCTATATAATTTTTAATAAAATAAATATATTTATATAATGTATATTGTATATATATTTTTTGTTAATTTTCACGAAATTATTATTATTTTCAGTTTATATATAATACAATCAAATGAATCAAATAAAGTTTTATGTAGCATTACTATTTTAAAAATTTTCAGAAAACTAGAAATGCTTATATACAATAGATATATATACACATTACATACATAATATACATATAATAATGTTCCATTATATAATTTTTATAAAAAATACTAAGAAATTTCGAATCAATTTCAACACATTTAAATTTTAGATTTGTAGAACATCTTATAAGTATCATTACAAAATATTTAAGAGTATTCTCAAAGAAAATTGAGATAAAATTAAAAAAAGAAACTAAGTTAACCATAATATTCTCAAATTAAATATTTTAAACAAAATTTAAAAAGAAAAATTTACTAACATTACATTTAAAAAAAACAAAAAAAAAGTATAAAATAAAAGTAAAAAATTCTTTCTCGAATTCTAGTTTATGTACTTTACTTACTTATAAACGTGGGTAGTTCTAGGAAAAGTGTCTGAAAATTATCTAAAAGAATATTTTTTTGAATTGTGACAATGCAAATACAAAGATAATTTTTCATCACTGAATAAAATAAGTTTTTATTAAGTAGTAGCACTTTTTAAAAATATGGTCCACACAATAATAGCACATAGATTTTTCGAATTATTAGCCCAAGAAGAGCTTTATTCCTGTACTGTGAGCTGAATACTTACAGTATTAATTTGGAAATTTTCAGTATTGGGTGTTAAATAAGCCCATATTTATTTATTTATTTAATAATTTCAACGATGTTTGCCTGAAGAGATAACTCTCATAAGAAGGTTACATAATATACATATAGAATTTGTAAATATACAAATTAGAATATTTTTAATTTATTGTTTACAAAAAAAAAATTTAAATTTAGATATCGCTTGAAACTTTCTGTACAATTATTTTTATATTTATAAACAAATTATATAGCGGTGGTTGCATCTAAAATACTAAAATCCTATCCTATTTTGAAAATGGTTGCAATTATGGTATTTTACCACGATAATAATATATTTTTTTATCTGGTGTATAGAAATTATTAAATTTATTAATTTAATTTTCAGAATGTTAAAAAAATACAGTTAAACTGAAGGGAATGGGATAAAAATATGATATTCTACAGTATTTTATTCTCTAGTAAATTTAGTTTAAAATAGCGTTGATTAAAACAATGACTATACTATCGAATGGCTCCAAAGCCATTTTATTACAATTCTATTAGAAATTTTAACAACAAAAACTTTTTAAAAAAAAATGCATAAATAAAATTTTCAATTAGAATAATTTAAGAATAGAAAAATTACAAAAAATAATACAAAATTATAATATGGGAATTATTAATGAGTGGATGAACAAACACAAACTGCCTAATCAATACTAAGAAAACGAATTTAAAACATATCAATTATTGACAATAATAATATGAGTAGTATACAATCAAAAATTAAAAAAATCCATTTTGGGGCAAATCTGAATAATACATGACTATTCTAAGGGAAATGTACTCTATTCTATTGTGAACTTTCGTAATAGAATATCGAGTCAAATTACCGAAATATATGAGTTCTAAATTTAGGTTTATTTTCAGAACTTTAAAAGGTCCATGATATATTCAAAAACAAAATTTATAAAAGTCCACATTATCTTAGAAACAAAATTTGAAAAAGTTTAATTTTTTTCCAAATTTATTTACTAATAAAATAATTAAATATCATTTGAATTATTATTATATAAATTTATATAAGAATAATTAAATATCATCTTTCAAAACCGGTTTTTTGTTTATGATATTTATGTAATTTGTGTTCACCACTTAAGAAGCTGCAATTGATCGATAACAAGTTTTTAAAATCGATCGATAACGTCTTATTTATTATGTGTAATACTGATAACAATTCTCAATAGTGTTATAGAATAATATTTAATTTATTTAATTAGTTTCAATGTGTTATTCAATCTGGAAGTGTAAGTTATAATGAAGATTTTGATTTAAAATTTTATAAAGAACTATTTTTTGAGAGATCCCGAAACGTAGACGATTCTAAAGAAGACGCAGAAGACGCGAAATGCGAAGCTGAAGAAGAATTTGTTGATATTATCTTTTAAATTATTAATATTTTAAGAAACTTTTCTTTATGAAACAAAATTACAATTATAAAAGTAAGATAACTTGTTTATTCATTTGTAATTCATTTTTTATTAACGAAATAGTTTTTGAAAAATATAACTTAATTTTTTATTTACTAAAATTAAAATCAAAAATGAAATATGTCCATAACGTTTTTTTTTTTCAAAACTCATAAATGTCCACTGTTGAAAATCAAAATTAATAAAAATCCAATTTACCGTTCATAATAATTGGTTTATTTCACGTTGCAAAACTTTTTCATTGTACATTAGAATATTAATTTGATCTATAGAACAATTTTAAAATTACATTTAGACACTATCAAGTAGCATTTTCTCAAAATAACTCTAAATGGACTTTTTTAATTTTTAATTCTATACTACTAAGATATTTTTTTTTTTCTTATTTTATTTATTGCCTTAATGTATTTGTACAATATGTTATTTTCATATTATTTTAATTCTGTATTACTGGAATATTACTGGAATATTTACACCTTTGATTTGTAATTTTTTAAACTAACCTGACTTAAATATTTAGAATAAATTTAATTTGCAAAGGACAAAATGGCAAGTAAAAACCTTTTATTAATTATTTTATCCTAATATAAAACCTAATGTAAACCTAACCTAAATCTTAACTAACGTCTATTAAAATAAGATATGATTATAAGATATTATTGTATATGTGGCAATTTGAATTGGGTCAAACAAATAGAAGAACAATTGAAAAAGTGAAGAAGAATAGTTGGAATTTTTTGAATTGTTAATGGAAGAGCTCCATTTAAAATGAAAAGGTCGCACTGTTTGAAACATGCTATTACAGTACTATTATGAATTCAATACAAATATATGGGGAAGCACATTCGACATAAACATTATGTACTCTATTTAAAAAGACTTAGTTCTTGACAATAGTAATAGTTTTATAACAAAAATATCCAAAGCAAAGCTATTAAAAATCAGTTTGGCTATAATCAAAGAACGTCAAGTAAAATAATACATAAAAAACATAATATTCTTGAAACTGATCTGCTCATCAAAAGTAAATTGATAAATCAAACACACTTAATGGTTACTGGAAATATTAATACCAATGTTCAGAATATATTAATTTTGCTTACAATTATTCAGATAACATTAGGTTAGTTTCATCTAGAACTAGATTTAATAGGAAGGATGCAATGTATTGAATAAGATTGAAAAATGACAATATAGCTTACAAAATGATTTCAAAGAAGAAAATAATTTAGGTAATTCTAAAATAAAATTAAATGAATAATTCTCAGGTCAAATTTAAAATCTTTTTTATAATTTTATAATTTAAATTTATGGTAAGATCTAAATTTTGCATTTATTATAAAAAAAAAAGTTAAAAAAAATTAATTTTGTTTGCTCATTCATATTAAAAGTTTTACCAGTTGGCTGAATATTAGTAATAATAAAATAAATTTTAATATTAGTAATAATAAAAAAATAAAAATAATCTGTACGAGCGACTGTGCTCTCTTGAGATGATTAATAAAAAAAATAAATAAATAAAACATACTTAACTAGTTGTACGACCAAGTTGGATTGGCTATGAGCAGCTTTAGATGCCGGAAAAATATCTGAAAAAAATTAAAAAAAATTTTAATATAATTTATTTTTTCTTGATCTTAATATGGGATATTCTATATAATGGACACTTTTTTTTTGTTTTCGTAAATTGACAACTTTTTTATATAATTGTATTTTTTAGTGAAAAAAAATTTACGAAGGAATCAAAAATCTCAAATTAGTTACACATATTATTATTGTATATTTTAAGATACATAAGAAGTTTCTACGACGATCTTTGTCGTTTCTATTGCAAAAATAAAAAGCAGTATTCTATAATAGGGACATAATATAGATTATTGACTCTAAAATATATTTGAGAAAAACCTTGAAAGTCATATTATTGCCATATAATTAAACTCAATTACTACTAAATTAATTTTTTTTATAATGTGGCCTTTGCGCCATTTTGCGCCAATTAATTTTTTTTACAATGTGCGCCTTTTTTCTACCACATACTTCAAATATACTACAAATACGGTAATAATTTAAAAATATACCAATTATTTAGTAAAACTACTATTGTGAATGCAATAACAAAATAATGTTCTTGTTACAACATACAAGTCTATCAGTGAAAATATGCAACAATATTGTTATAATAAATCCAAGTTGTAAAAAATCTTAATTTTATTTATTTTATGATTTTAATTATAAACCAATCAATCATTTCAATTTTTTACATTATACAATTGATACTATACTAATCCCGACATTTCTCAGAGAGATGTAAATAAAATTAGAGAAAATTTTTTTTATACTAATGAAGTTAAAACAATAATTTTTTTTTAATTTGGAAAACTCAAATAATGTAGCTCTCATATGTCTAAATTTTTTTTTACATTTTTTTTACATTTTAATTACATTTTTGTGTAAAGAAATGGCACAAAATAATAAAAAAAAATTGTTCAACTGTTTCTGTAAATCAAAAAAATTTCGGTGTCCATTTGTTGATGTCCAGATTCTTGAAATACATTTCAATATGATTACGTTCTTAAAATTATTACAAGTGCAATAAATACAATTATTACAAACTTCACAATGACAATAATGTAGAACTTTCAAAACTGCTGGAGCAAAGAGATTTGATCAAGAGGTTGACCATTTATTTTTGATATTCCTATATTTTGTCTATATTTCCATCACTACTGAGATTTTATTTTAAGACATCGAAATCTAGATTCGTTATCTAATATAGATCACGAGTAAGATCAGATTATTAACAATTTGAGTTAAACTATAAAAATAGTATAAAATGAATTACTCTATTTAAAAGACTCAGTTCTTGACAATAGTAATAGTTTTCCAGATTTAATGAATTGATAAATAAATACACTAAAAACATTAAACAAATTTACAAACTATATAAAAAAAAAATTGTATTCGAAAGTTTGACTGGTTCGGATAGCTGTCATACAACTACGAGCACCCACCAAAAATATTTCAAAACCCAAAGATGTTACAGAGCTGAAAATTTGTATACGGGTACTCTTTAAAAAATAAACAAATATGCCTTTACCACTTTAAAAATTTTGACTGCTTCGGGTAGCTCTCATACAACTCCTAGCACCCGACAAAAATATTTCAAAAACCAAATGGATTACAGAGCTGAATATTTGTACACAGGTACTCTCTCTAAAATAAACAAATATGCCTTTCACATTTTTTCGAAATTTTGACTGGTTCGGGTAGCTGTCACCCAGTTTTCAGCACCCGATAAAAATATTTCAAAAACCAAAAGTGTTACAGAGCTGAATATTTTCACACAGATACTCTCTCAAAGAAAAAACAAAAAAGCCTTGTACCATTTTAAAAATTTTGACAGCTTCGGATAGCTGTGATGCAACTCCTAGCTAATGAATTTGCTCCTTAACTAATTTGTTAAAGTGAATAACTTTTTATTAGGCATGTAGCAATATACAGAATATATATTTAGAGTTAGAGATAATTAGAGTACTGTTTTTTAGTAAATTCCGTTAATCCATTTTGGCACGTCGGTCTACAGACTTTTGGTTTCGACGTGCCGTCTAAGAGCACCGATTGACTGGAAACTTTGTAGAAATATTATAATAGAAGATCACTGGTTTGTTTGGTTTTTCACTGGTTGATCACTGGTTTTTGACCCCTTACGACATGTCAATCTTGATAAAACATTGTTAGAGGAGCTTCTATGGTCTTAAAAAAGGCGAAATACAAATTTTGATTGAATTCCAATAACCTCATTTGCCATACCGGTCTAATAAGTTTTTTTTGTTTTTTATAAAAGAATAAGTCTCAATGCCTTGCTCGATGGTTTTCAAACACGGTAGAAATATTTTTTCTACCAGAGGACCTCACTGGAAAACTGGTCGGGCCTACGAATTTTCAAAAACTTTGTTGTAAGTGATTTGTTTTCACTTTCAAAGGAGGGTGCTATAATTTCAGAAAATTAAAAACCAAATTTGGTTCAATTTTGTTAATTCATTTTCGGGACAAATAGGAAATAATGACAATAAGAAAATGAAAGAGAAAATAAGAGTTTCGGCGGGATGTGTTAATATCAATTCGTTTTCGCTCTGGATTTATCTTTATCGCAAAATACATAATATTAAAACATTTAAAAGAAATGCTTGAATATAAGGCAATATTTTTTTATTTCATCAGTTCAATTCACGCAACTGTTTTTTCGCAAAAAAAAACAACAGCCAACCAATGCTTACTAAAAAAGAAACATCAAAAAATATTTTCCATTCCAAAGCTCGTAAAAATTTCCCAATATCTCGGGCAACGCCAGGTTACTCCGCTAGTAAATAAATAAAATCAAAACAAAAACTATTACATAGCTCTAAGACATACAATCATGCATTTTCCACAGAAAAACTCACGTACAGGAACAAAAAATAAGTATTATAATATAAAACACTTCTTTACACATGATATTATACTATTTAAGGTAAAAAAAAATATAAATTTGGGTAGAAAATTATTTTTTAAAAATCCTAGATTTTATTTTTTTAATTAAAAGAGTTTTAAAAGATTTTATTTGAAGTATGTATAACACTACTATATTGTATACGTATATGTATATAATTAAAATAAGTAGAGAATTATTTTATTTCTCTATAGAAAACTTCAAACTAATACCTACTATATATGATGAATAATGTAGTATAATTAAACGATTCATCAAATACTTTAATACATTGTTAAGTATTTGCTTTTTTCTGTTTAATCTATTTCGTTTTTTTTTTTTCTTATTATCATTTCTTCTTTTATATTACAATTATAGTTAACTGAAGAAGTTTAATTTTTAATTTCAAATAATCAAATAATTAAATAATATAATTTATTACAGTAATTTTATTATATATTATAGAAAAAATTAAAATTTCTAAAAATGTTTCAATTTTTGTATAGGTAAGAATTATATAACTATATAATATATGGGAATGTAATTTTATTATATATACCGATATAGTAAAGTGGGGTACTGTGGTATATCAATTTTATTTTGGGTTATGATTTCCGAAATTATATCTTATTTTATTATCAGAAATTGCTTTTATTATTTGTAGTTCTTAATATTTTTATTAAGTAAAAAAATTTTATCTATTAAAAAAAAATAAAAATAACAGTAAGTTAAGATGGAGCTTCATCCAAGACCCATTCAAGAAAGATCTAAAAATCCAAAAATGTGGAAAAGAAATGCTGAAAAAACAAAACGGTAAGAAAATTTAAATATTTTGAATTTTAAGTTATTTATGTCTAAAAATATACTTAGATATTCCGCCAAAGGATTACACCTGCATCACCAAAATGCAATCACAATACAAATTCCTTAAAATGTGGCACTCTTACAATGAAAGATATTTATAGTTTTCATCGTAAATTTTACAGTATGTATAGACATGTATATCTTAAAACATACTTCATCCAGTCCTATTAAACGCCGAAGAATCCGAACGGGAATAGGCAGCTCTAGAGTATACAGGGTAAAGTATTTTGTAAGAAAAAGCAATGGTATCAGAGTACAAATATGTCTTTTTTTCACTAATTATGGAAGTAAGTCAGTTCAGAGTTCGATCACTTACCAAAAAAGAATTCGAGCATGGAGTTATTCCGAAAGAAACACGGGGTGGAGATCGTTTCACAGAGGAAAATGCCATAAAATTAGAGTCTGTTTTGACTTTCATCAACAAATATTATTGCGTCGAATCCCATTACTGCGGATCTATATCATCTTCTCGTATGTATTTACCAGGTTCCTTAAATATAGGAAATATGTTCAAAGAATACCAGAAACAAGGTGACACCACTGTACTGGTAAACAATTTACTTCCGCCATATTCTTAATACTCGTTATAACATTGGATTCGGAACTCCTAGGACAGATGTATATTCAACTTGCCTTTCAAATACAAACAATAATTGAACAAAGAATTCACTCTCTTCGAGCGAAAGCTTTTTACTCAAAACTTAAAGAAAAAAGACCTGATCTTCTAACATTGTCTTTCGATTGCCAAAAAAACCATGTTCTACTTAAAGTTCCTGAGCCTATTATTCCAGACAAATTTATATGTATAATTTTGGCATTGTACAGGGTTCATCTAAATGTTCTTTAAGAGGCACCGTTTCGTTATATTGTTGTTGCGAAAATATAAGGCCTAAGAGATCTAACGAAATCTGCTCGGTTGTATATCATAAACTAAATTCTCTTAATTTGGAAATCATTACTAGAATGCGGCTTGTTGCAAAACATGGATGCGGCGGAGAAAAGAAAAATACAACGATAATTACAATGTTCAGTAATTAATTATCGAAAGCACTAACAAATATTAAGGGATTGGAACTTATATTTCCAGTCGCTGGCCACTCATTCATTCCGCCTGATCGTGTGTTTGGTTTAATTGAAAAACGAATACAGCTTGAAACCATTGCACAACCAGACCAATACATTGATATATTTAAAGAATTTGGTACTGTATATAAATTAGGAACAGATTGTCCAGTGCTTGATTGGAAATAGAAGTCACAAAAATATTTCCAGCCCTGTTCTAAAAGGCATTTTAAAATTTCTCTTTCAAAAATAATTCTTTTTAAGAGAACAGTAAAAAATTCCATTTTAATACGAGGAGAACCATAATATTATAAGCACCAAATAAATAATTATTCCGGATGTATAAAAAAGAAGATCAAAAATATAGCACATAATTTTCTTCCAACTGGAGTTGTACTTAATTCATTAAAATTAAGAGATGTTAACACACTACTATTAAAGCATTTCGGGACAAGTTAGAATGAATTAAAGAATCTTCAGTTTTGTTAATATATTGTACATTCAAGTTTTATAACCTATGTCCGTCGTGTTGACATGAATTACATTAATTTATGTCAATTATGTATTTTAGTAAAAATAAAAATGTTCTTTTTTTAAATTTTATAAAATATATTAAATAAAAAAATAAAAATATATTAAAGTTAAAAATTCTAGTTTTGCTTAATTTAGAACCAAAAGTTTAATTTGTCCAATAGTTGAGATTCAAAATTTGAAAAAATCCACGATTTAAATTCAAAACTGGAAATAGTCACAATTTTCCAATTTTTTAATTTGTTTAAATAATGATCAAAATAAATTTTTTGAATTTATGTCAATTTAATTTACACAAAAAAACCATTTTATTTGCGAAAACAGAAAAAAAAAATATTTATTTTAAAAAAATATTGCTTATTTTCAGAGATATAGTTTTTTACATTTTTCTCGGACACATAATGATGGACTTTTTACACTTTTGTTTCTAGACCCCATTAAATTTTATTACCAAACTATTGAATTTAATTTAGAAGCTATAATTCAAAATTTAAAATAACTCCGAATTTGCGGGTTCGAAAAATTAACGGGTAACGGGTAAAATTAACATTTTTTTATTTTTTATATAATAAATTTTTTTATATAACTATATTATTTAATTAATATTTTATTTTTAAAAAAGCTTTCTACTAATTATATTTAGTAAAACAAATTAGAGAAACTAAAATGTTTAATGATCAATTGATGTTGCAGTTTGTCTCTTCATAAAGCTTTAAAGCCAATTTTTGCCAGCAGATTTATGAAGTTGTGAAAGGCTATCGATTTTATTATATTTTCGGGCTATCTAAAACGCTAAAAATCGTACATCATTTGTAGTAAGCCCCCAGAAACGACTTACAATTTCTTGCAAATATTTTATAAGCAGTTTTTCAGTTTTTTGATCAAACCCAAATCCATCCTGGTTCGAAAAATTTCTTATACAGTCTTTTCACTTCTTCATAAGGTTTTTGCCACTAATTGTATTCCCATTTTATTATATCCTAACATACATAACTGCTTTTAACATTTGATTTTTCTCTTATTTTCTTAATATAATTCCTTTTTTCACAGTTTTAATAAATATATTTAAATTTTAATAATATTTGCAACTTAATAAAAGTAAGTATGAATGCAGGGTAACATAAAATAGTATACCACAAAATCCTTCTTTCCACTTTACCCGATAAAGTATAGTTAAACTCATTTTGATAGTTAATAATTTTGGAAATAAAAAGGCCTACAAACATTTAAATTTTTTAAATTATTGACAAAATTCAACAAACCCTATTCAAATCCAATGAGAACTCTAAAGTGTGCAAAAAATTTGAAATTCAACACATAAAAAGATCAACTACATAGTAAAACACAAAAAATTAATATATCCAAGTAATTTATCCAAATTATTTGAATAATTCCAAATTATATGGCGGTTCTACGATGAACTCCTCTGCACATATTACCGAATAGAATATTTTTCTACATGAAAGACACTGCTATTCAACTAAAAACTATCACCATATTAGAGTCAACCTACCAAACAGACAAAATATAACATCATATCATATACGCATGGTATTCTACAATTAACACCTTTGCACATAATGTGAATAGAATATTTTTCTACAGAAAATTGATTCTGCTACTTAACGAACCATTTCCATTGAGCGAAACTACCTACATGGACATAACATGGCAGCATACCATAAAATTTGTCAAAAGATTAGTAACTACACTTGTTTTTTATTATTACGGATATTTAATTTTAAAAAGAAAAACATTTTTTTATGCTACCAACGGTTATTTATTTTTTATAATCAAATAATTGATATCCTTTTTCTTCTTTTTTTTTTATTTCTTTATTCTCTCGTTAAATACCTACCTGATGTATTAAAAAATTTTCCAATAAAAAAAATGTATTTTCTTTTATCAGAATAAATCAATAAAACGTCAGGTATTCAATATTTATTAATCTTATATGTATGTCACATTTGCGTTACAAATTTTTTTTTTTTAATTCCAATATAAAAAAGAAAATTTGCAAATTTATAAAAAAAAAAAAATACAAAATTTTTATCTTAACTAAAACGAAAAACCAAAAATAGTTTTCCATTGTGAAATTAAGATTTTTTATTTTATTTTTTTGACTTAGCATTTTATTTATTAAATTATTATTGTTTTTTATTTTAATCAAAGTTAACATATAAATATAATATTTTAACTTGTTTTATATACAGGGTGTTTTCAGAATATAAATTCTATACCTTATTGAGGAATAACCCAATTAGTTGTTGTGATGATTAATGGTTTATGACAAATCATAGTCCGCTCAGCAAACATCTGTTCAAGATTATTAAGTCCAACACAGAAAGAATGTGTAGAAGAAAAATCCCCCTCTCATATTCTATTTGAATACAACGCCATAGAATGCAAATGACATAAATATTTTCAGGCCTATTCTACAAGCCTAGAACACATCATATATTACCTGATTCAAGGTCACCAAGGACATAAATGTGTAATTTTAAACAATCAAACATGAAAGTATCATACATAGAACTCCCCACCGTTGAAAAACAAACAAAAAATGGTAACGGTGAAAAGAGAGGATAATTATCAAATATTTATAACCTATATTGTACTTATAAGCTTAAATAATCGTAAACATTTTGTAGCTTGTAGGTTTTATTCACAACATTTACAACAAAATATTCCTTGGGATGATGTTTTCACTATCAAAAAACCTTGTTTTAGACAATCTCACATAGCTCTTTCTAGCTGGCTAGCTTCCTTTTTCTTATTTCTATGTCATATTCAGTAAGGGCCCTTCGATAAGATGACGAGTTTACTTACTGTTCTTCTTTTGATCCCTAAATCATGATTCCATCATCAGGGAACATCCTTTTTGCTTCTGATCTTGACTCAAAGTGAATTCATATTATATACATTTACTATTTCATTCATCAGGGAACATCCTTTTTGCCTTAGTTGTTTTTGTGGCAGGTTCCATGATATCGAATATGTTGAATTTAGCGTTTGAAAGGTAGCATTTGTTAAGGGATTCCTTTTTCGATCTAAACACTCTGATTTTCCCACATCAAACCATATATGTATATCTATTAACGACGGAATCATTGAGACATGCCAGTGTGATCCTGCTGGTGTTTAAATCAGATAGTGTGATATCTAGGACCTCTTCCGTGCTTAACGTAACGAATGTTGGCTCATCACCAGCGTTATTAATATTGACATTATTTGCTAGACAGAGTTCGAGCAAACGATCCCCCCGTGTCGTTAATATCTGTGCTACCCGGCACAACATCTTATAAATGATTTTTTTTGGATTTCGTAACTCTCAATCAAAATATGATTTCAACTAACAATGATTAGTAGTGCTTTAAAAGAAAAATTTAATCAGTAAATTAAGTAAATGTAATTACTTTTATCTAATCTGACAGCGGGACAGACTTAATTAAAATATTTTGACAATAAAACAAGTTGTACGGTATTATAACTCTTAAAGAGTTCAATTAACTCCCTTATTTTGTTTCTAAATATACCTATTACAACTATCTTACAAACTATATCCAGAAAGCATATCAAAGGTAACAAGTAACATTTTTGGAAAATTCGGTTCTTGTCTAAGATAAATCAGTAAAAAAAAGTTTAAATGGTGCCAAGAATAAAATGAATTTTTTTTTTTTGAAATTAGTCTTAATTGAGTTAAAAATTATTAAAGTAATTTATTTATTTTTTTTCGTTAAATAAACAAATATATATGAGACCGACATTCAATTTTTATTAGGATCCATAATTTTCATCATCTGAATCAAATGCAGCCTTCTTCTGTTATATTTCACTGTAGATTTTTGTGATGCCATCTGAGCATTTACTTGGTTTAATAAAGACGCGCTGTCATGTAATTTCTTTAATCTGATATTGGAGCATATAGTGCAACGTTCCGGTGTGAACACACAGGGCACTATATTTTACAAATCGGTACAGCTACTGGATTTCGCTGATGACGTCGATATTATCGAAACATCACGACGAGCAGTCATCGAAGCCTATACTCAGATTGAAGAGAAAGCAGGTAAAGCGACAAATTATATACTGTCGACAAATAAAATGTCCTCACAACATCATATAGGACACAACATCACTGTCTGGGTCATATAATTTAGAGGTAGTTCAGGAGTTTATCTACCTTGGAACAAACATAAGCTCAACCAATAACATCGATGTTGAAGTAAGGCGAAGAATACCCTTGAAAACAGTTGCTACTTCGGTTTATCCAAACAACTGGGTTCAAAGCTCCTATCCCAAAATACCAAGGCACAATTATACAAAACACTCATCCTTCCGGTGCTGCTATATGGTTCTGAATCGTGGACATTTAATTTCTTTCTCTATTTTATAGATATCTACTTGGTGTTGGCACTTGTTCCGATGAACTAAAGTCACTTCTTCCTCCTCTCAAGCAATTCTGTCGCATAACACGAGAGGCATCAAGTGCACACCCTTTCACAGTGGAAATTCCGAGATGGTTTAAGTCCGGCTATGGAAATTCTTTTATAGTAAGAACATCTCGATTGTGGAATCGCGTCCCAATCGAAGCATTCCCAATGAGAGAAGGATTTTTTATTTATGATTTACAGAAATTTAAGACGAATATTAACAACATTGTTCGCTCTTTCCCACAAAACTTTTCTTCTTCCTTTTTCTTTCCTTTCCTTTAGCTATCCTTTCCTTTTTCAAATGGTCAACGGTACGCAAGTACTAAAAGGTTCAAAACCTAAGTTTTGGCTATAATATAAAAAAAAAAAAAAAAAAAAAAAAAAAAATTACCACAAGCAAGCGAACATGCATTTGGTATCTTTGAGAGAAAAACTCTTCGCCGCATTTATGGTCATTTATGGTTTGACGAAGGGGTTTGCAGAAGATGATACAATACCGAACTATACCAACTGTTCAACGACATTGACCTATCTAAAAAAAAGTCAGAATAAGACGGCTTAATTGGCTAGGCCATGTAGAGCGTATGGATGAAAATGCTCTGGCTAGGAAACTCTTCGAATCCAAGCCCCAGGGAACACGTCGTCGATGGAGGCCACGCCTTCGTTGGAGAGAGAAAGTATCGGCAGATATGAAAAAGCTTCAAATCACCAACTGGAGAGAATCCGCTCGTGACCGAAATCATTGGAGGACAATTTTGCGTCAGGCCCAGGATCTTCAAGGTCTGTAGCGCCCAGCAAGTAAGAAAGTAAGTAATAAAGACACAAATTGAGCATCATCTAATTTGCTAAAATAATCATCGCTTCAACACTTTGAGCCTTCTCTGGCTTACTTAATTTTAATGTATTTAATCGAGCTCTAGCTTCTTGATCAAGACTTGTGATAAAATAGAATTTTTCATAATTTCTTGTTGTTGCATTTGTCAAGTTTTTGAGCATTTTTATCACCGCCAACAGCATCACCACCACCTTCTTCATATTTAAGTTGATTTAATCTTTGTTGGCGTAAGGCTTCTAATTCAGCATCTTCCATTATGATTTATTTGATTTTAGAATGGAAGTAGGAAAATGTGAGATGTAGCAAAATTGTATTTCAATTAAATTTTATTAAAATTTGATAAAACTAAAATAGATAGTAATTCCAATTACTGACCAAGTGATTTTGTGATAGCTGTTTCCATTGCATCGAATCCTAGATCAAAGTTAATACTAGTTTTTATTAAATATTTGTAACTCTCTATAGTTAAAATTAATTTTAATTTGATTTTTAAAATCTTAATTGAGCCATGAAACGTTTCAATCTTCATGTATGAACGTTTATCAACAGATCAGCTATACCAATTAGGTTGTAGTAATCTTTCGTCATGTATTTCACTAATTTTTATTATCATTTGTTCATCTGAGTAAATGCGTTTAATCATTTTTTGTATAAACTCCAAATTTGTGACGGATTATTCCCAAAACACTGTGTTACACAATGTAACAAGTACTTATAGCTGGATATTAAAATAGAAAAGCTTTTCACAACATATTATATAGTTCTTCATTCAGTCGTTAGAGAATAAATTTTCTTTTTTTTTTAATTTTTGTAATTTTTCTTTTTTTTAATTTAATAAAATAAAAAATGTTTTTTTCTTGTTATCTCAAAAACTACTCAAGTAGAGTGACTTTATTACATAAGAATTCGACCACCTTTATTTCATATTTCAATGAAGTCACATTATACAACAAAATAAAATATATATTCAATGAAATGGTAGTTATTTATATATGAATGAGTATAACATTAAATACCGGACAAATTTTCTTTTTCATAAATTACTTATAACCAAAAAAAAAAAAACACAAAAACAAAATAAATGAAAATATTTAAAGGATCTCTTTTAAAAACGCTTGAATAAGGAGAGATAAACCCAAGGAAAAAAAAATATACTTAAACTTCATAAAATATAATATCGCGTTATTGTACAAGTGTGTGACAAAATATGAAAAAAAAAAAAATTATATATATGGAATTATGTCCTTTTTAATTTTTTTTCTTTTGATTTTGTTTTTTTTTTTTGTAAAAACTATAAAAATATATATATAATTTGAAAATATAGAAAAAATAATAATACATAAAAATCGAAAATTGAATGAAAAATTATTGATAACATCATCATATTCTTTAGTATTTCATAAGTGTTTGAAATCCTTAAAGAATTTTCTTTCTGTTTTTTTTTTTTATCATATAAATGCATAAATTCAATAATATACTTTCACCTTCATTTTAATACACAACTATAAAAAGAAAAGTTATTTATACAGTGAAACCTTCATAATTTGAACATTCAGTTGTTTCATAAATTATTTGTACTTCCACTTCCACTTCAAAATGAAGTACAGGATGACAGATAAATTTATGTAGTTTCGTATATTGAAAATATATTTAAGATATTATGTTAATACTTTTAAAACTCAACAAAAGAAAAATTTATTTTTGATTGATGGAAACAGAAACTCATTATTCTGATCGTGTTGATAGGAGCACTATAAATCAGTATTGCTACCCTCTGTAGACAAATGTGCATCTGTCAATACCAACACTAATAGCAAATGGTAAAACATGCCTTACTAATGGAAATTTCACCTATTTACAGTATAAATGTGATTTTTGTGATGACATTGGTTGGGATTGTGCATTTGGTACATTACAAAGAGCTTGTTCATGGATTCGTAATATTTTATTAAAAAAGCCGCTTTTACTCTTCTCATAAATTAATATTTTTTATTCAACTTTCTGAAATTTCGATGAGCTGACGAATACTAGTAAAAAATCGGTTTTGTGTCATTTTTTATTTTTATTTATTTCGTGTTTATTTTCTCTAAAAGAGCTCATAGCTCATACAGAGTATGTAATTCAAAAATTTTTAAAAACTAAGTAATAGATATATATTAAATTTAATTTAAAAGTGCATTTAGTAAGTATATAATATAAATGTAAGAAAAAATAATAGTACATTATGTATCAATTTTAGAACTCAAAAGAAAAAAAAAAATATTGAAGCTTATTATTTATAGTTCAATAAGCAATAAAAAGAGAAATAATAAAAATTATCTTAATTACATCCATATTCTTTCATTCATTAATAAATCTTAAACTAATTTAAATTTTTTTTTTTTTTATTATAATGTATAGGTTTTGTTTTATTTTATTATGGTTAAGATGGTTATTATGGTTATTTTTTTTTTTATGTTTCTTGAATCACAAGTTTTTATTTCGAGAGGTAATTTGTTAAATATGTTGATAGACGTTATTATAGATTGCGTACAAGGCAAAGGAATTATTTTTTATTTTCTTGGCATGTATTGCATTTGCTGATCTGGTATTATGTTGATGTATTTCCAAATTATGCGATATTATCGAATTTGTATTAATTAAATTGTTCTCCATATTATAAAACTGTAGCGCCTGAGACATTCTTTTATGCAGTGCAAAAGGTAGTATTTCCAACTATTAAAATATGCTGAAAACTCGGAATTGGACTTAAGAAGCGCAATTGAATTTGACTCTCAAATTCTTCAAGAATGGCTAAAGAAGCATAAGCTCTCATTAAATGTGAAAAAAACAAAACTGTTATTCTTTGATAATAAATTTCTATCTAATACGTATTCACGTAGAACAAAATTTGCTAGTCACTTTTTCAAATATCAAAATTCTGTGTTCACTCAAAATAATATTACTCAATTTTTAACTGCTTATAAGTTGAGCGCAATGTATTTTGTACTCATAAATAAAAAGATTTTGTGTACCTACTACTTATGAACATATTTATTTGGTATTATGCTGCCAACAGTGTCAACAATATAAAAGTTGTATGTATAGGTACTCAAAATTGTATAGTTATATGCGAATGTGCATGCTAACTACAGTATATACATACTTCTTTATTTCGCTGCTCGCATTTCTACTTTACTTATGTGATAAAAATTAAAAATTACACAATGTGTATAAAAATATATACATGCATTTAAAGTCCTTTCAATAGACCACAAATAATATTAATATATAGTATTGAATTTTTTTTTAGAAATTGAAAGAATTCAATATTATTGCTGGATTTGTTGTTATTTTGCTTTAATTTTTAAAATTTGAAGAATTAATATTTTTATTTGGACTTGGTCAATGTGATTTATGAAATTTGTGATTTCAAATTTTATAGAAGAAAGGGACAAAAAAATTAATGTTGGTTTTGTAAAATTAAAAATAATTCAAATTAATTTCTATTGAAAAGTATACTGAAAAGTAGGTACCTACATGTATTTTTAAATTTTCAGCAATTTTGATTTTGTTAATTTTGTCTGTTTCTTACCGTAGATAATAATATGAATAGTATATATATGAATACATAATATAATTATGAATACAAACAAACAAACAAGCTATCAAAATTTAAAAAAGTAAGTAAAAAAATAAAACTGGACATTTTATTCTTTATATGGATTGTTAGCTGTTTTTATTTCTTCAGAAATTATTTCATCTGAAATAGAAATATGATTTTTAACCAACTTCTGAGAAAAGAAAACAAAACGGTATTCCGTACAAAGTTCACGATTTGTAATGCATTACTAATAAATTTAATTCTTTTATTAGCATTATTTTTAAAAAAATGTTCTGGATTATGTGATGCTATCATTGACCTATTATTGTATGGATACAATTTCATTCATTATCTTTGCGATTAATTGTGTTTTTTTGTTTCCATTTTTCTATATACATATATTTTTTTTATTGAATTAGATATGTAAATGTATGGTGAACACATATACGATATTACGATATACACTCTTCATATAAATCACGTATGTAAATACTTTTCAAATTATCAAACAATGCCTTTATCCTCCTTGCCTAGTAACTGGGAGAGTAAAACTTTATACACAAAACTAAAACAAAACTTAAAACGAAATCGTAATTCGATAAAATGCCGAAAAAATCATTCTGTGAATAGGCTAGAAGTATAGAGGCATTGTATGAAATATTCTCCTCAATAAATAAAAAATTTTGAGTAAAAATAATTGAGTTTCGAAAATTATATTTGAGTGTTTTGGGGTATTGAGTAAAAATGGGACGGCATTTTCGTGTTTTGAGTAAAAATGGGACGGCATTTTTAGAAGAAAATGATTAACAAATATTGTTCTACGTGAATACTCTACTTATATGATTACTCTATGCTAATACTCGCTTTGTTATAAATGAGGCTTCAATTGAGGTAGTGAAAAATTTTAATTACCTAGGTTTAATCATTGATAGCAAACTTAAATGGAATAACCATATTGAATTCATATTAAAAAAAATTACGCCGTATATTTTTTTAATAAAAAGACTACGAAACTATCTAAACAAAAATGCATTATTTGCCATATACTCTTCATTTATATTATCTAATTTACGATATCTTAACCCTTTTTGGAGTCGGACTACACAAACTTGCATTAACAGACTTGAAATTATTCACAAGAAATCAATAAAATAAAAAAAATAAAAATACATTTTACAATGAAATTTTTGTCGATTTTTATAACTCACAGATGTTCTATTGACATCTTCTAATAAGTTATAAAATCGATCAAAATGAAAATAGGAGTTGTATAGGTAGTCTAACACTAAAAATACCTACTGATGAGTTCTAATAGTGTTATAATGAACGAAACAATTTCCTAAACATATTTTGTTTGTTAATTCAATAAAATACATTAATTTCTATCAAAGATTACACCCAACAAGTTTGCTCTACTCTGGGAAGTATCTAAGTCTATCGAACATTAGTAAACAAGAGCTGTATATGATGGCCTTTAAAATTATCAATAATTTGATCAAGCACAATTTCATTTTGAATAGAAACATCGATATCCACAGCCACAATACGAGAAACAGGTCCAACTTCTACTTAAGCTTATTCAGAACCGAAAACAAAAACAATAATTGCCTGTATAATTGCTTAAAGACTTATAATGAATTGCCAACGGAAATAAAAGAAATTAATAAGATTGGTGTATTTAAAAGGAAAATAAGAGAAATGATGATTCTATAATGTAATTAAATTCCCACATTTGAAAATAAAAAAAATAAAAAATTTTTGGATTAAGATTATTTGGAATAAATTAAGTTATTTTTATATTAAGTATGAAAAAATTAAAATGAAACTATATAATTTACAAACTTTATAATTTAATAAACAAAAAAAAAAAAAAACAAAATATGTAATGTATGTATAAAAAATATTTGGTAACGAATCAATAATAAAATTTAGTAATTTCGGAAAATCTATAATTATAATTGACAAGCATTTAAGGTCCTGCGCAGTAGACATCTTTTTATTTTATTTCGATTCTCCTACTTCTTAATGAATTTCTAATATATATAATATATAAGATTGTATATAAAACAAAAATGCGCACACAGTTGAAAATTTTGTACTCATATGATTTTATTATTCAGCAAATACATTATGCATAAGTGAGATCTTATGAAAGTAATAAACAAAAGCAAACAAATCAGTTATTATAATTTATATTATGTACTTGCAAATGAATCTATGTACATATGCCAAAAAAAAAACAAAAAAACAAATTCATCTAAAATAAAAAATATAAAAACAACAAAAAAACAAATCACTTGAATTCTTCATTTTTATCTTTTTAAGTAACTGTTTCTAAATTTTTGTTATTTGTAGTAATAATATAGTTTTTATTAAAATTATGTATTATGTAGGTATATATATATATATATATGTATACCTCTTTAATAACAAAACTTTTTATTTTTAGTAATTTTATCACTAAATGCTTCTTACTATAGGGAATATATCGGAAACGAAGTAGTATATGAGGGACGTGTATTTATGTGTCCTAAATAAAACTTACTAACCATAAAACTTTTTATTAAACACGAGTGGTTTCTGCTGTATCGTGCGAAGTCTATGTCAGTACGTAAATTACTGTTTTTTTAAAAACTTTAAATTTGACTTCAACTTGAAATATAATTACTCAACAGGATCCCCTAGTAGAAAATATATTATATAAAAACATTTCTAATAGTCAAAAAATTATTATACCAGACAGCTTATGCTACGGTCACTATAAAATTAATATTTAGATTTAGAATGGTAACATTTTTTTTTTAAGTATTATTATAAATTTAAATTACAAAATTACGTAATAAATGAATTGTATATGAAATATCACATTAAAAATAAAGAAAAAAAAAACTTTCTATGCATTTCTGCAGTAGATGTACGCCTCTCGAATCCATAAAGATTTTTTATAGCATTATTTTGAATTCTTTGTATCATATTTATATTTTTCACATAAGTATTTCCCCAAACTAAGATACCATATGTGATCGTGGAGTGGAATAGAGAGTAATAAAGCGATTTTTTTATATCCATTGGAACTCTTTTTTGTGTCAATTTTAACATACCTGCTGTTCTTCTTCCTTTTTTTGCTATCTCATTAGTTTGTTCATTCCATTTCAAATCTACGTTTAAGATACCTCCTAGATACTTATAACTTTTCAATTCGTCAATCCTGATATCGTTAAATTTAACATTTAAATAAATATTCAAACCTTTGTTTATTATCAAGTATTTAGTTTTTTTAAAATTTACGGTGAGCTTATGTTTAGCCATCCATTCACTAGCCAATGGTATATCCAAATTCATTTTCCCCTCTAGCTTACAATAATCATTTTCCATGAACACCATTGCCAAGTCATCTGCATACAACAATGATTTACCGTGTAGTTTCAATTTTGAGAATCCATTTATGTAGCATGCAAATAGTGACGGTCCCAGTGAACTTCCTTGAATAACCCCATATTAATTTTTTATTACTTCACTTTTGTACTGCTCACATTCAGCATACTGTTTTCTTCCACTCAAGTAACTATCAAACCACATAAACTTTTTTCACTGAATTTTACATTCAAAGTATAAATAAATAATAAATATCGTAATAAAATCTTTCTATCTACAGTATCAAAGGGTTTGAATCAAAGGCTTTGAATCAAAAAATACTATTGAAATTTTTTTTTTTATTGTTTAAACCTTCTTGTACATGGGTTATAAGATCAAATAATGCCGCATTTGTATTAGAATATTTTTTGAATCCATATTGTCGTTCATCTGTTAAATTATTTTTACTTCGACATTGTGTTAACTGACCATTTATGTATGTTTCCAAAATTTTACCAAATATAGACGAGATTGAAATTGGTCTGTAATTTACTATATCCTTTTTATCTCCATCATTTTTATAGATAGATACAACTTTTTTTTATTTTTAGTTCCTCAGTCATGACGCATTGGCTTCTTAATTCGTTAATTAACTGACATATATTGGATGCTAGTTCATTTTTGCATTCTTTAAGTATCATTACTTGAATGTTATCATAACCTGCTGCTCCTGTATTTGACAATTTATTGATTACCTAATTATTTTGTTTCACTGGTTGTAATCATCTTAAATCTAAATATACTTGAGGTTCTCTTATTTACTTGATATACGGTGTTAAATTTTTTTGTCAGATTGCTTCCTATATTTGCATAATATTCGTTAATTTTATTAATTTTTGATTAATTTTTCATTTAATGGCCAGGAAAAAAAGTCATTTGTGTAATCCGTTTTATTTTTAATAATACCGGATTTTATGTATTATATGAGAGAGTGATTGCCTAAAGCAACCAACAACAAGGTCACTCGAGTCGTGGTATCAAAAATGCATAACTAAAAGCTAATAGATTTTGCAGAAGCAACATCTCTATATTTTTGTTACGAAGTTGTTCTTAGAAACATATCAGAAGCATATTAGAAGCATTTTAGAATTATATCAAAGCGCATCACTGGATCATCATTTATTGACCATTTGTTGTTATTGATCATTGTTCTATAACCCCATCCGGGTGGTATAGTCTGAAAATTTTAGAATTATAAATCTTTATTTTAATTTGAATCGAATACTGATCTAAATGTCTTAACATTCCAGCAACATCTTTAGTTTGGTGTGGGTAAATATAGGTTTTGAACTGACTATTCCACAATGGTTTCTAAAAAATCAATCAAAACTTAGTTATTTTCTTTTATGTCATGATTAACCCTTCTGTTGCTGTTGATTATTGTAAACCTTTAAAATAATTATAGTATAGAGCCTAGTATATAGTATTAAGTATAGTATAGAGCCACACTGTGCGAATAAAAAATTCAATTAGATCACTAATTTTTTTATTAAACCCTATATTAATTGGGAAACTGAATACCTAAAGTCCAGAGTCCGGTTGTAGCTTAGGCTGATCAGCTACAAAGAAAGTGTTCAAAAGTTTGTATTTAGTCTACATTTTTATAGCTACGACAATGGTTCAACAACTAGAAATGTATAGCTTGGATGGACGGGTTCCTTTGCTGAAGTATACAGAAGATGAATATTTGGTTTATATCGTTTAACTGTTTCTTCAAATAAAATTTTAAAAAAAATTGTATTTAAAATTTAACTTAAAGACGTTCGACTGTATTTTCTATATTCATATAATATATACATTTATGGATATTGAATGATCCCTTGGGAAATGGTGATATTATCAACCACAAAAGCATTCATTTTCATTTTATTTTTATCTTTATTTTTTTTATTTTTTATTTTTTTTTTCACCTCAAAATGTAATCATCAAGAATTTTCTTTCTTTAGTAATAGAAAGTTAAGTAAGGACAGGAATTAAGGTATATAATATAATGTACGTTCAAAGTAATACAAAAAAAAAAAAAAAAAAAACAAACAAACACAGGACTTTTATTTACCACTTAATAATAGGATCAAAAAAGAAAAAAAAAATAAAAAATAATTTTTTTACCTTTACATGAGCAAATGTGTGTGTATAATGTCGTTATTTGCATGAGTGAGTGTAGATATGTAATTTTTTTTTTTATTATATTTACTTACTTTATTATTGGAAAGAAAATTGTTCCAATAAATTATATATATATATATATATATATAAAAAGTTTAATTTAAGTTTATAATGTACTAAATTTTTGTCTGTATCAATATCAAGGCACATTATAATTGTTAAAATAAAAGATCTGATACGCAATCTCGTCTATTAGCTTCACTACACTGAAAAACATTCAATTTAAAGTGATTGCTCAAACTACAGAGCTATAACAAACACCTCGACCATATCCAAAGTAATGAAGGTTATTATGAACAAATAAAGGCAGACACATTATAAATGAAAATCAATATAGATTTAAATCAAACCGTTCAATTCATCATCATCTATTGGTTCTACAGCTCATGGTGGCCATAAGCCTAGTTTACAATATTTTCCTCTGCTCTACTCTATCTTGTGCAACTGTCCTCTATCCGTTAACTCCAATCTTTCGACATTTGTCTTCGATTCGATCCAGCCATCTTGATCTTGTTCTATACCTTTTCTATAATATATTAACAATTCAATATGCATTCCGTTTAAATGTATTCTAAATTGCATTTGACTAAATTTATTTAAAGATTGTGCTTCCACACACGTGTCATAAATTAATAAATTTATCACTTAAGCTATTTTAATGTAATATTCTTGTATAAAAAAAATTATAATTTTAAATAAAAATCAATATTAATCGTCCACTCATAGAACTCTACGATTGGAGTATGGACAGAATTGTTGCAAAAATTGGTCGTTCAAATAATTGTACTTTGTGTGGTGTTTTTCGTCGTCAAGTTTTCGTTCGAGGTACTAAATTGTTAGAAGTTGATTACTCAGCTACTAGGTACAATGCAGATGATATTGCCGAAACTTTAATCATGAATAGTTTACGTGGACATTTTAGCATTCAAACAGACGAAATCTACTGAATACTATTTTTTATATTTTTTTTAACTTTTTTATTCTAAATTTTGTATAATTGTCAAAATTTAAAGAAAAAAAAAACAAAAACAGTTGTCCAAAATTATTCTCAAAAAAATTCAGAACAAATGACGTCAATTTTAAAGTATTTGGGCAATCTACTGAACATCGACCAGAACAATTTCGGACAAAAAAGTTCAATTAACGGAAGCTATACTGAACACAAAAAAGTGTTCTTCTTTACTCTAGCAGTTCTAGCAGTTTACTGAACATTAATCGGTTTGTTTATCATGTTCTCGTTGACGATTACTAAACGTAATATAATGACCCCACGCTCAACATTAACGAATCCAATGAATTGAAAGGAAAAAAAATTTGAAGAGATTTACAAATCGAAAAGTTAACAGAAATTAATTAACATCGTGACTGTCAGATATTTTAATTTCACAAATTTTCATATTATATAAAGTGGAGGACATCCGTATAGATAGCAGAAGTATTTTAAAATAAGATAATAATTTTACATTTAAATTTTTCAATAAACATTTTTTTTTCTCTCTATCTTGAAAAATCTATCATGTATGTACGTAAATTTTTTTTTTTTTTTATTCGACGTAATTTTACTGTTTTTTCATTTTATATTTTTTTTATTTTTTTTTTTTTGTTTTTTTTTTTTTTTGTAGAAAATAAAGTACATAATGCCATTTGCAGTGTACCTATATACCATGAAAAAAAATTATTTTAGATAATGATCATCTACAATCTACATAACTGTAAGAATATTCTCGTATAAACTTCAAAATTACCACCTACACATAAAATATTCGAAAATATGATGAAAATATTATGATTATGGATAGAATATAAGTACAGTAAGTTCTAACCTTATTGAATAGTTTAACTTTATAGAAAGAAATGTTTAAAATTTCACAGCTCAAGCCCCTATAGATTTTCCAAAGTTTTGACTAGGATTTTGAGGCTCAGCTCTGCATTATATCTGCCCTAATAATTTCATTTATTACTTTGATTAATTTCAATATTAAAATTATGTTGACTAAAAATTTACAAATCCATATGCCCGAAATCATTTTTAAATGTTAATACCATTTATTTTATTTAATTTATTATTCTCTCAAATGAGCTTACAAGCTCTTAAAGAGTGTATATTATTGGTAAATTATTGTCTATTATTAACCAAATATTGTAATAATGAATTGATATAAAAAATAAAGTGCTTATTATGTATTTCAACAATGATTACGATTTGATCGAACGAAATGTCTAAATGTAAAATTGCCATTTATTGTGTTCAGTTAACTGTTCCAGGACATTATAGAGTAAACACGTTTTTGTGTTCATTAGTTTCCGTTACTTGTTCTGTTTTGTCCGAAATTGTTCTGTTTTGTGTTCATTAGGTTGTGCGGAACTGTTCTGAATTGATCTTTTTTGCTTTTTTGTTGTTTTTTTTTCAACATAATGTGGTAAATATGTTTTATACAAATATCCGTCCATCCCGTAAGTCTATTACGATAGACCTTTTTCTACAACATTATTGTCGACAACATTTTATTAAAAACTATCGAAATTCAAATTACTAAATTGATTCGATAGTAAAAATTATTTGATAGTATCAATCATTAAAGCATATATAGGTCCTCCAATCTAACTAAAATTTATAATGAATGGGAGAAGGCAAGTAATTATTGTGTTTTCAAAATATTCAAAACTAAAAAATTTATATTTTTGACAGCAAATATTTTGAACTACATATCTTTTTGACAAAGTCTATTAGATTCAATAGACTTCGACGATACCAAAAAAATTGTTGCATAGTCAATTCTATTAAATATCAATAGACCTTAATGATTGATATTTCAAATTACCCTATCATTTTTTTTTATCCCACTTGCCTTTCAACTGATATTTTGGAATCGGCTCGCTGCAACTTTATCAATTATCCTACCGGTTCAGTCCGCCATTAAGAGATACTTTTAATTGAGTTGAATTACAGTCAATTTTTTTTTTTATAAAAAGCCGCGCGCTAGGATAGGACCTTTAATACTTACGTACCGCTTGGCTGGTATAGAGAAGAAAGAGAAAGAAGGAAAGTGTGGTACAAATTAACAAGTATTGTAAACAGAAAACGGTTAATGTTTGACTTGAAACTATTATTATTTGTCTGTCGGACTATAAATGAATTCCCATAACAATTCTTTTGCCATCTTGGGATTTCCACTGTGTAAGGGTGGACATTTACCACTCCCAAACTACTTCAGTGTTCAGTGTTCATTTTACAAAGGTTAATCTTAACCTAAAAATCATTTCATAATATTGCCGCAAATACTCACATCTTCTACAATGCCGTAATTTACATTTATATAGCAATTTACATTAATTTCTATGGCCTGAAGGAAAACAACTCCTGCATTATACAATGAATGGAACATTATTATGAGAAACACAACATAGTGTCTCATAATCGAGAAATAACTGTACTTATTTACAATATATATTTTTTTTCTAATTTGACGAATCTTAACAACAAACTTGTAGATATATATATTACATACAAAAGCAGTAAAAAGCAGTTCTAATGAATTTAAAAGCACGATTTGGTATACTAGCTAGGGGTTATAGCATAAGAATTGAGGTGCATTTTATCAAAAATGTTACCTTTATAAAAATTATCTGTTTTTTATATTCTTCTCTTTTCATCTCTAAAATAAAAATACATTCATGACCTATTAATAAAGGTCAAAAATTGAATTTCATGCGATAACTACGTAAATTAAGGATGCTCGTTTAGTTTTTTTTATTTTTTTTGTTTTTGTAAATTTTATGATTTTATGCAAAAATACCCTTTGGCTTAATATAAAATCCTTAAGTTTGAAAAAAAAAAATAAAATATTTATATTTTCTTTATCGTAAGTTTTTGAAAAAAAAATTTTTTAATAATTTATTAAAAATAGTAAATAAATTTAGAATTTACGAAACACCATTTAAAAATTTTTTTTTTGTTTTCCTATGAAACTGTATGGAATCTAATTCTAATGAAACATAATATATTATTTAATTATTTATTTCAATCTCATTTTTTGTCTTAGAATCTAAATTTGCATAAAAAAGTACCTCTTATCATATGAAAATCTTGATTTCGGCCAATTTCGGCGATTTTTGAGCTTAAGAACCCCTTTTTCGGTCCTTCCCGGAAGTTGAAAATACCACCAATCGATAGAGCACCCTCGATTTAGTTAATAGCATTTTTTTTTTTTTTAAATAACGGTTTCTTCCACTCGTAAAAAGCTGATACGCATGCTCTGGAACACCCAATATATAACATGTTATAATATGAGGCGAGGAGGCGCTCCGAGACAGAGTGGACCAAGCGCCAAATAACTTTTTTAAATGGACTAAACTGCTTGAAGTGATTAACCTTTTTCTATTGCAATTTTATCTCTAAATTATTTTTTGTTACATGGTTCATTCTCGCTCGGACCGCCTCATATATTAGATTAGATTAGATTTTGAATTTCGGAAGGGATTCACTCCCTATATTACCGCAGCTGCAAATGGGGTTATTGTGATAACCCGTGTTTGTTATTAAGTCTCTGAGTCCTTAAGTATACCTGATTTTGTGATCAGTGGGTTGATTTTATTTCTATAGATATCCCAACAACTGATGTCGTACTGTAACTTGGAATGAAAAATTCCATAATAAAACATTTTAGGTTTACATTTAATGAACAAATATTCTGTTTAGTCGATAAAAATTTCTCAAAGAGCAACGGAAATAATATGATTTTAGTGCATTTGTGTGTTGTGACCAACTAAAATTTTTATCGATAATTACACCTATGATACCTAAAATCATCAACTTTTTCAATAGTGAAACAACAAGAATTACGTATTATTAAAAGTATCAAACCCCCTCTGACTATTAAGGACATATTTATTACAATCAGACGCATGGAAGATAAAATCTACATCAGGAAATTCCTTCTGACTTAGGCTAAAAAACATTAACTTAGTTTTATTACTAACAACTAACCTATGTTCAGAGAACCAATTTCTAAAAACACTTAAGTGATCTTAAAAATCACAGATCAAGTTTAGAGGACTATCACAAAAATATGACAACACCATCACGACATGACAAAACTGACCTCAACGGACTATGACAAAATATGACCTCAACATCATCAGCAAACGCTAATAGACTATCCTGAACAATTTGTTCAAAAAGTGAATTAATATAAATTAAAAATAAAATTGGGCCTTGCGTACCACTTACATTTATTATCTTAGAATTACTTACTGTATTCATTACTTATTTTTAGACATTGGGACCTATCTTTTAAATATGATTCAAACCACTTAAACATAAATCGACGAAAACCTACAGCAAATAAATTTCGCAAAAGAATGGAATGAAACGGAATGAAATGGCAAAGTTTGCTACTTCTATTTCACATAGTCTGCAGCATAAGTTGTTTCGGTTAGACCCATTTTATAAAGGTTTTTCTTTATTGGGCAGTGGCCTGTTATTATTATCCCAAGATACGTATCTGTTGATTCCTGTTGAAACTTAGAACAGTTTTGGTTTTCTTGAGCGAACGTTTAGGCATGAACATTTTTCCTTGACGATTTCCAGGAACGTTGGGCCAGAAATGTTTCAGCTTTTAGCTCATCCCAAGCTTTTAGTTGCATCTTCTGAGATAATTTACAGAACGGACTTGGCCCTATGAAAGACGTGTCCGATGCTTTTTTTGTTAGATAATCTGCAGTTTCATTTCTTGCAATGCTAGAATGCCCTGGTACTCACATTATTGTATTTGTTTTTGCCAGAGTTTTTAATATACATTATAATGCCTAGTGGATAAAAAAATTCAATGGTAAGCTCTCCATGACGATCTAATTATACTCCATTGTACTTCAGAACCTTTGTATATTTGCTTGTTTTTGTATCCATAATTAATTTATTTCAAACAGCTAAATAAAAATTTGTTAATTAATATCTGTCGGGTAACTTAGTAGAACGTATATGTAGTAAGTTTTAAGTCGACTAACACCATTCGAAACCAAAAATTATTTGCTAGATTATTCGGATGATAAGCTAGTTCTGTTTAGTAGTTTGCACTTCTGATTTTCTCCTTTATGCTTTTCATCATTAGGTCTCAATATAAAATATCGTTATTCACAAACAATCATTGCGCTTTAAAACTTCTGACTGAAATCATTATAGTATATCAGTATTAGAATTGTTGGCATATTTAATTAACACTGGATTTCACGTAAGTCCATATCGGCTCTATAAATTAACAATTTATTGTCCAGTATTATAGGAGACTAGAATCTAATATACCCATAAAATTTACTTAACAATTATTTTCTTTTATTATAAGTCGCTTATCCAAATGCATTCGAAGACAATTTTACAACTTATTTTTGTGAAATAATTTCGTTATTCAAATGTAAATGTGATGTGTTGATTTATATTTACGTTCCATTCAGATTACACACTTCTATATAGCCATTCCTGAATTTTATTTATATTGCGCTTCAAAAATTTAGAAGAATATGTTGTGTTAACATGGGATGATATTATGGTCGTATCATTAACAAATGTAATGGTGATTGTTCCATTTTTTGTTGGTATTGTTGGTCTACAATATAAATGTAACATATGTAAATGGGGTATAAGACTAGACTTAATATACTACCCTATGGTACTTCTGACATAATTTCATTGATTGATGTATAGACATCTTGATGCTTGAACTAAGAGTGTGTTTCAATAAATTATGTATGTCCATAGTAATAAATGGTAGTAGTGATGAGGATGTAACTGTTTAACTTTGTACAGCAATTCGTCTCATACCTTAACAAAGCTTGGATATAATATCCAAAAATATTGTTGTGCAATATTTATTTTCCTCTATACGCTAAGCTTGATCACGCCAACTATTCTGTGGTCTGATGTACCAGTTTCAATCGTTGTAAGAATAGTTTTTCAAATCATTTTGATGGACATGGTGTTTTAATGACGCACCCGATACGTTGATATTGGTTTGTTGGTAGTTCATAATTGTCGATAGGTGTAGTATCAACGTACTGGTAAAAACCGAATATTGAAAATTACGCCATATAAAAGTATAAAATGAATATAAAAATATCCCACATGGTTATAATAATACTTCTTACTATTAGATTTGATGTTAACGAAGGAGTTAGCCCAAGAGAAATTGTAACAGTTAATTTATCCTAAATTAAATCTAAGTCATTAAAACTGAATAAAACTATAAATTTAATTTAATTGTTTTTGTCTATAGATTTAATTTAATTTTCCAATTATTGTCCTATAAGATGTTATTTGTTCATTTGACTTGACAGCTTTTGGTATCATGATTATTTCAATTACTTTCCACTGAGATGGAAAATAATTATAGAAATATATAATATAGAATAACTGTAGAAACACTAGCAACTTGTAACTTTCGATACAATTGGAAATGTTGTACAATTTGAACTTTAATTATCAACACAATAACATGTAGATGAAAACTATAAAATCAATGAGAATTAGAGACTGAACATGCGTCTTACAATGGCAAATTTAAAAAATAAACAATTGTTTGCAGATTATTAATGGAATCTTGGATAATAACAAAAACAATCATAATGTAGACACAAAAAAAAATAATACCTTTTCACAAACGCATAATGCAATACATTAATCTCCTCATGTGTTCATATATGATTTATACATTTGTTTACAGTTCATATAAACTACATTGCAACAATCTTATGACACAAAATTCATTAGTAATCAGCTACGCATTATGAAAATTTCACACTGCATTAAAACCTTTCTCTTGTCAGTTTTGTTTTTCAGAGCTTTGTTTTTTAAAGATAGATTTGTTTGAATTTTTAAAATGGCTGAGGACGAAGGACAAGATTATATCAAAATAAATTGCTCCATTTTTCATGTTGGTATTATTTATTTATTTTAAAACTAATTTGAAATTTTAAACAAGATGGACAAGAAGAGTTGATTGAAAGATTGAAACCAATGAAAACTAAATTTTAAAATGCGTGTTCATAAACGTCAACAAAAAATATTATTGAAATGTTATCGTGATAAAATCATATGATTATAAGTCAGCCATGTATAATGCAATAATTGTCACTTCACACTGCGTTTATGAAAGAGCCTATAGATGAGTAAAAAATAAAAATAAAACGTTATTTTTATGCCTTAAGCTACAAGGAAGCTGAAAAATCAATCACAATGTCTTTGTGGTCCAAAACTATACGAATCTTAGAAAAATAGTAAGTTAAAATCAATATTAAAATAGATTTGTGTTTCTGGAAGACTTATGTAAAAAATTTCGCTATGTTGATGGCCAACATCACTGACACAATAAGTCTTAAAGAATATGGATGAATATTATTGGATCGTATAGTCAGCAACGGTATGGTCTTAGAAGGTGATAACTATTGTATATAGCAGCTACCACCTCCATTAAGCCAACTAAATAATTAGTGTTTTGAAATAGAAGAGTAAAATGGTTTTAAAAATTATTAATCTTTTTATAGCCAGCTAGGTAATTAAATTAGGGGAAAAAAAACTGTTGTTGCAGTTAACAGGAGTACTAAAAAATATAAATTTAAAAAAAATGTTCATTAAATACACGAAAATTCATTTAAATTAGATTTTCTTTTTTATTACTAGAAAATTTAGCAAACTTTTTTTTTACTGTTTTGTTGAATTCATTCTTAAATATTACAAAGCGATACCTGGTTAAAGAGAATTTCTGTGTGCATTCGGATTTTTAAAGAACTCAAATGATTTGTAAGAAATTTTCTTTATTTTTTTTTTTTTTTTTAAATAGAAAAAACTCATAAATTAATTTTAATTAACAGTTCTTTTTAACAGCACTTTACTAAAAAATATCTATAAACACAAAACTCTTTGATATTTACCTATGTATACTACAAAAGGTATAATTTTATTTTTGTGCTTTTTAATTTTTTTTCTATTTTTTAATAAAAACAAGGAAATCTATGTAATTTTTCCCTTTTATTTTTTATCTATGGGCATGGCATACTTTTTCATACACTTTCTCTGATAATACCACCACTTAAATTTCCTCCTACCCTTCGTTTTCTGTTTGTATATTCAATTTCAATTATAATAAAATAAAAAATATTTGATTTTATTCATCTAAATTTCCTTAAAAATGATCTAACGTTAAAATATGGAACTGACTTAATTTTTCTGAGGATAAGACATTCGCGACTGACGCATAAGAACTTATTTGACGGACCGACGAGAAGTCTACCTACATGTTCCTGTGATGGTCAAACGCCAATCAGTATTCAGCACATTTTCGAGGCCTGTCTGCGCAGTATACATGGTATCCAAGGATTAAACACTCTCGCGGAGGACACTGAACAGTCACTGGATCGTATTATTCAATTCACCAAACACGTCAACATTTTCGATGAAATCTAAATAGTAGTTTGTTATTTATATTATTCTTTTTTTTCGCTATATTTTTCCTATATTTTCTTAAATTGACTTTATAGTTTATTTTTACATTAAGTCATATAACCTTTTAAGTATTTCTAATTATTGTTACTTTTTTTCATATTTTTTAAGTTTCTGTAATTTTTTATTTATAAGTAATTTGTTAAGTCTATTGCTAAATTTAGTACACATTTGTAAAAAGAAAAAAACAAAGTATATGGCCTGAAAAACCTAATAAGGTTCTGCTGCAGAAAATAAATTTTATTCAATTCAATTTAAATTAATTTTTGTATTTTCGAACAAAATAATCAGACAGAAGGACAGAACGGTGACAAAACCTATCAAATTTTCAGTAATAAAGCATTGTTTTTTGCATCTGGATTAGTATTGATGTTTTAATATTACATCACAGATAAGTAGTTTTATATATTTGATATAAAATTAAATATTTGTGATTTAATTTAAATACAAAATCAAATAAAATCAACTCAGTTCAAACGGACAATGCCAATACATATTTTTTAGTACTAAAATTGTTTCGTTTCAACAGTTTCAATAACTTTAAAAATATTCGTTTTTTTTTTAAATATTTCTGGATATGCAATTCACATGTAACGGTATTAATTTAAATTTTTAAATATTGAACGTAACAAACTTTGAACTTATTTTGATTTAATTTATTTAATTTTGTTTAACACAATAAAATTATTATTTATTTCATATCATAAAGGAAATACATATATATTATGTAGATTAATCACGCAGAACAAAAATTTTATACAGTAGGACGTGCATCAAAATTTTGCAATTCGTTATTTTAACCACACAAAAACACATAAAATACTGAACTAAATATTTTTACTTTATGCAGGTTCAATATTTTCTAGCTCTGAGAGAGATGATTTCATTTCAAATGATTTAATTCTTGTTGTTTTTTTGTTTTTATATTATGTACAACAATATGCCTTAATTTCAATAAGCAATTTTTATTAATTCTAATTTCAATTATTAAGAGCTTATCTTATACAAGATTATACTAATGAACTTACACCTATAACTCTTTATTTTACTTAGACTAATCTGAACTTTTCTATTTATAATAAAAAATTTTAAATATACTTTAATAATTATTTTTTGTAAGTGAAACTTACTATTAACACATTGATCGATTCTGGTGAGGAAAATGTTATAAACTCGCGTTATGCTAGTGAGTCGCCAATGTTATTAATTTATTAATATATACATTCGTATACATTCTAAATATAGGTACAAAAAAAAATTTTTTTTTACAGTATAAAGCAAAAGGCAGACATTTGTTTTTTACCTTTTCTCCCTCATAATAAATTTGGTATACGATAAGTAAATGTAAATTTTACCTCTTATAACTAATGATATTTTGCTTGTTTTTTGGTTATTGAGCGGTAGTCATTTAAAAAATTATTGTTTTAATTTAAGTTTGTGTATGGTGTGTTATATAAAAAAAAAATATTGGTACTTATCTAAGTCCGCATATATAAAAAAATAATTATTGGTACCTACATAATATCAAAATATGTATGCATACCTATTTAGCAAAAGCTATAATTTTTGGAAATAAAAAAGTGATTGATTATTAAAATTTTATTTTTAAAATACTTTTAATTTTATTTTTAGTTAATAATTAAAGCTTTAATTAAAATATTAAATTAAAAATTACTGTGATTGTGAATAAAAGTTAAAGTGATTGATAAATAAAAATAATACATAAATAATACTTTTAATTTTGTTTTTAGTCTTTTAATATATAAAGCTTTTACAGTTTTTTTTTAAATTTTTCAAGAGCTAACTACATATTTAAAAAATTCAATTAAAAATTACATATTTTAAGTTTTTATATTGCATTGTTATATTACATAGGTACATATTATATATTATATTTAAATATTTTTTATATTGTTTATAAAACAGCGATCGACGCGGTATTTGCATTTACACGATATTTACATATATACCAATAAAATATTTTTGTTTCCTACTTCAGTTACCATAAGCCTATTGTATCTTTTTTAGAATATAATGAAAATTTTCTAATTTAATCGACCCTCAGACCTCAATTCATGGCCTCCTAAATAGAATATTTAGGATACTTTGCTCAATCTCAATATCAATCATCTGCATTTAAATGTTGTTTCACTTACTACCGCCAGTCCCATGACTGGACTTTCTTATTTTTTTTTTTATTGTTGAATATATACAAAGCATTACATATATATTATTCTACATTTATCTGGATGTTTGTAAGTTCGACGGAATATTCCAACACATATACAAATTGCAATATGTATACAAATTGCTTTGATACTCTTTTTTAACCCGTGTCTACCATGCTGAACCTTTGCAGGAAAAAATACCATTGCATGAAATATATTTTTTTAATTTAATGTTAGTCTTCTTCGCAAATAATAAGGAAAAATAAAAAATAATAATAATATAAATAAAACAAACAATTTTTTTGATTTATAATAAGAAGGACTAATAGAAATTTTATCAATAGTTTAATATGGTATAATAACCAAAAGGCAAACAGCATTTAACTAAAAACAAAACAAAATGCACTTAAAGGTTATTCTTATTACTTAAAATTATACAGAATATGTATATGTGTCTACATATTTTTTTGATTTTTTTGTTGTTGTTATGATAATGATCATAGCATCATAGTTTTGCCATACCGTATGCATAACGTGTATAGTACTATAGATATATATATATACTTAACCAGAAATGTGATGCGATGATGAGTTAAAATTGTTATTTATTTTTTTTTTAATATATATATATATATATATATATCTATATGATATATAAATTTATGATCGTATATAATATTTAGTATACATTATGGGGTTGGCTTTAGTTCTGCTGATTTACACATAAAAACAATAACAACCTATAAATTTTCAAAGAAATGAAATGAAATTTTGTATTATTATTTTTTATTTCTTATCTTTGTAAATTTATAATTTTTAGGTATATTTGTTTTCTTCAAGTGTGTAGAAATGTATGTTGTAGAGACTTGGAGAGTGACGATTTTTTTTAATATAGTAAGTAGGTATATATATAGGTATCGGTTGTTAAAACATATTGATTGTTGTTCTTCTTTTTAATGTATGTTATAAATAATAATTATGTTTGAATTTTAAAATGAACAGTTCGATAATGAATTTTTTGAAATGAAATGGAATTTTAAATAACCGATCAATGGTTCACAAGTTATGAACAGTTTTGTAAATACCTATTTTTTTGCAGTAAAATTTTTTATTTTAATTTTTTCTCCAATACGAGTTTTTTGTTTAAGTTTACACAGCGAATGTTATTGAATGTTAACAGGATTAACTTAATTCTGAATGATATGATAAATTTTCAATATTGGCAAAAAGGATCGAGTAAATGACCCTTAGAGAATAGAAAATTTTGCACCTTACTACAAATATTTTGTTTATATGGTAATTAAAAGCGTTATAATAAAAAAAAAAAGGTATAATAAATTAGTAAGCAAATACGTATTTTTCTTAAACTTGAAATGAAAACTCTAATGAAGGAAAGAAATGCTAGAATTTATTTTGCTACCGTCATTTATGGCGGGTTACTAAGCTAGTTATATTATAAAAACTAAAATATTTTCCTTGCCTAGTGTGGCATTGTGGAAAGTTAAATACCTGGCAATTCTTAAATAAATATATAAAAAAAAAAAATAAAAAAAAAAAACTTCATTCATTTATTCATTAAAACAAAATTTGAGTATGAAAACAAAAGCAAATTATTAAATGATTTTATAATACATCTCTCACTTTAAGAAGTAGGATTCAATTAAGCTCAACAAAAGTGAAATAAGAATAATACATAATGAAATAAAGTAGAATAGTAAAAAAAAAAATTTCATTATGTTAAATAATTTGTATTAAATTAGATTTACCAAATAATCAAATGACAGAAGGTAACTGCTTACCGCATTTCTAAATGAATTTACAGTTGTAATACTCCTAATATGATTCGGTAGCTGATTAAATAATCTACAGCCTGTAACAGAAACTCTCTGAGAGGTGGATAAATTTCGACTTAAGCCCATACGAGCATTGTTTCTATTTTTAGTATTGAATTGATGTGAGAATCTACGTATAGAAGATCAATATAGATGACCAATATTATTAAGTAGGTATTTTATGAGTTGTTAGTATTTGTTGAAATTGATATATTCCCTTTACAGGGATACAACAAAGGCATATTCAATATATTTTTTAATATTTTATTCTGACTCACCTGTAAGTGATGAGTGCCTTTAAATGCCCAAACAACCGCGCTATAAGACAATATTGAGTGGACAAGAGCGTAATATAATTTCATTTTGACAGAAACTGGGATTTTGCTTTTAAATTTGAGCATTACGCCATTAAAAACACTTAGTTTACTATTTATAGTATTAATATGCCGACACCACGATAAGTGCTTATCTAATACCCAAGAATTTTATCTCATCAACTTCTTCCAATAGGTTATTGAAAAAACGTACATGAATTTTACATATATCTCTTTGACATGTCTTAAAGTTTATTGTCTTAGTTTTTAATGTATTCATAGTTATTCTATTAATACTAAAGTATTCCGACAAAATAACTATAAGTCATGTTCTATTTGTGATTGAACACTATTACCAGGGAAGAAGAGACTACAATCATCGGCAAACAAAAACAATTTTTCTATTAAAGGTAGTCTATGTATATCATTAATAAAAATTAAAAATAACAAAGGCCCTAACATTGAGCCCTGGGGAACCTCAACATTAATATCTTTTATAGAACTTTCAGTGTTTTTAAAGCATACAAGTTGTTTCCTATTCATTAAAGAAATTGAGGCTGGTGTAAGTCCATAACATATAAGCTTAGTGATCAATAGGTCATGACCAATAGTATCAAATGCCTTCTTTAAATCAATGAATACACCAGCAACCATATTAAAAATTGATAATTTATCACAAATCATATCAACAAGATCAATGAGAGCATTCTGAGTACCAATTCCTTTTCTGAAACCATATTGATAAGGAAAAAGAAATTATTATTATTTAAATGACTAATTAATTTATTATAAATAATTCTCTCCATAACTTTTTCAAATACGGATGGTATAGAAATAGGTCTGTGATTGAAAACCGGTGTAGCTTTTTGGATTTTTAAAGATTCAGAAAAAATCATTTATACAACAACGCAATAACAGGTGCAAAAGTTTTAGTTGATAGATGCAGAACTTTAGTAGGTAGGTATACCATCGTAACCAACTGAGTTTATTTTTTAGTTCCAGTATAATATTGAGTACTTCTGAATCATTAGTTGAAGAAAAACTAAAATTCGAATAATCACCACTTAGAGTATTAAACAAGTTCAAATTAAATTGCCCGATTCTGTTCAAGGAATGTGAAATATTGTAAACCAGTTGTAATGAAATAGTTATTAAATACCTTGGCAATTTGAATAGGTTCACATATAGCTGCCACCTCTCAAGATTTCGGCTTCCACCTCTCAAGTTTTCATTGTAAGTCTCAAGACTCAAGATTTGGAAAGCGAATCTCAAGATTTTATAAATTTTCGCATTTCGGGTTTATTTCTTCTCTCTAAAACATTTATTAAAGAAAATTGGTACACAAAATTTATTTAAATTTTTATTTTAATTTCCCAAATATCCCAGCAAAAAAGCTCAAACATTTAAATACGATTAAAAATAGCTTTCTGATGGGTAAAATAACTTACTGGGTAAGTATTTTTAACAATTCGATGAAAATAAAGCAAAAAAGTTGTCTAAAATATAAATAGTACACCATGTTATTAAGTTTGTAAAAACAATAAAAAATATTGGATGATGGAGATGTGGTGAATGCTGTTTTTGGATGATTAAATAATATATAATTTGTACTCTATATTCTAACTTATTTATAAGCAGTAAGTTTACATTATTATTTATTTTCATGACATAATATTAAATATTTACGAAATATAAAATTTTGTTTAAGAAAAAAATTGGTTGATGATTTTAAAATGAATGAGGATAGTGACAACAATAAAAGCCCGCAAAGAAAAGAACGATATGAAACAACATGTAATGATGATTGGCTTAAAAATAAGAAATACAATCAATGGCTCAAAAAAATTTACAACAAAAGTTGTAAGTTCACTTATTGCAATTCTAACATCACAATCAAATATGAAGGCGAATATGCCATTGATAAACACATGTTAACTGAAAGCCATAAGCGAAACACTAATATTGTGAAACAAAACTCTATCATTACTTCTTTTATGCCAATGAAAAATACAAATGATGAACTAAAAATAGCTGAAGTTGAACTTTCGTCAATTTATCATGCTATATGTCATCACCATAGTTATCTTAGCACCGATTGTGGTATAAAATTGAATAGTCAAATGTATAAAGATTCGATATTAGCAAAAAAAATACATTGTGGTAGGACTAAATCCGAAGCCATTGTGAAAAACATTCTTGCTCTTAAGTCAATTGAAATGACATTATCCGATTTAAAAATTGGTTCTGATAATCCAACATACTTCTCTATCGCCACTGATGCTTCAAATAAAGGTATTCAAAAAATATTCCCGCTGGTGATTCGTTATTTTTCAACATTAAATGCTATACAAAATAAATTAATAGATTTTATTGAAGATCCATATGAAGGATCTAGTGATATATATTCAAATATAGAAAATTTTATGAAATGTAATAATGTAAATATGAATTATTGTTATTGTTTTTTATTATGCTCCATATATTGTACAATTAATTCTTTTAAAACTATTTACTTAGATACAGATATATAATTATCTTTACTACAGTTGATTTGTATTTTTTTATTTTTATTTAGAAGTTTTCGAGTTTAATACTATAAATTTAAAGGAAAATTGGAGATGAAAAACCTTTTTGAATTTTTGTTTTGTAAAACTTAACGCTAACTTAAACAGTAAAACCTATCTATAGTAAAATCTATACGTACGAACTAAACTAGCCTAATTTTTTTTAACTTAATTTAAATTTCTGATCAGAGGATTTTCTGACATGAACAGTTCCGAGTGGAACTTTACAGTTAAATAACTTATTTTTTCTAAAATTGTATTCATGCTGGCTTTATCATGCAGCTTTTTGGTTGAATACCATCTGGGAAGATTGAATACAAGTTTCAAAAGTTTATTTTGCGCAATTTGCAATTTTTTGGTATGACTAGCTGCACAATCTCCCCAGACTGGTGCCGCATATAACATTATTGGTTGAAAAATTACCTTAATAAGTATCAATTTGTTTTCTGTGGATAAGATTGATTTTCGGTTAATAAGGGGATACAACATGCGAGTACATTTGTTAATTTTACCAATAGTGTTAGAAGTTTGCTTTTGAAAGGTTAGCCTTTTATCTAAGGTAATGCCTAGGTATTTAATAGTATCGGCCCAGTTAATTTCGTCATTTTGCAGTTTTAATGGTATAGAAGGTAAAAGAGAGGCTTTCCTTTTTTTCGTAAAATAAATTGATACTGTTTTGGAAGCATTAATTTTTACTCTCCATTTTGCATAATAACTAGAGAGCTTATTGAGTGAATTTTGTAGGTTTGTTAATATGTGATTGGGATTAGTGCCAGCAGAGTAAATTGCAGTGTCATCAGCAAATACTGATATTTTTGTAAACTCTAGCCTAGGGATATCTGCAGTGTAAGTGTTGTACAAAATTGGGCCAAGTACCGAGCCTTGTGGAACTCCTGCTTTAATTTCGTACTATGGTACTATGCTTTACCCTAAATCCAAACTGTTCGTTTGGTAGAATTTTTTTAGCTGAAATAAACTTTTCCAGTCTAATTTTTATGAGTTTTTCAAATATTTTTGAGAAACTGCATAGTAAGCTGATAGGCCGAAAACTACTTAATTCCTCCATCGGTTTTCCAGGCTTAAGAATCGGAATAATATGAGCTTCTTTCCATATATTCGGGAAATAACCTAGTTTTAAGCAAGAATTGTAAATCAAAATTAGATATCTTTTTGCGTTTAATGGTAATTTTTTGATACACAGATTAGATATGTGATCTGAACCTGCAGGTTTTTTAGTCTTTAATTGGGCAAATATTTCATTGACAGATTTCAGTTCAATTTGTTCAAAGGATTCTATTTCAGCTTGATCAATTTTGCTTACAGATTCCTCCACCATAAGATTTGTATCATGGTCGCTTGTGTTGTTGTTCACGGCGTGTTTGTTATAAAAATTTTTAGCTAATGCATTTGCTTTATCAATATTCGTGTAAAATGTGTTACTGTCATCCTTTAGAGTACCTATAAATTTATTTTTATTTTTTAAAACTTTTGAAATTTTCCAAAAAGGTTTTGACGATTTTTTCAAGTGCTTAAGAGTATTAGACCATTTCATATTTCGAAACTCACTTATTTTATGTTTTAAAAAATTGTTGAAGTGTTGTAATTGAGCATAAAAAATTACATTACGACTACGCATCCACTTTCTCCTAACAGTGTTTCTATGCCTGATTATATTTATTATATAGTCAGGTAATTTTTCGGTGTATTGCTTGACTATTTTCATGGGTACAGCCAATTCAGTTGCTCTTTTAATTTTGTTGTTTACAAATTGGAGCATGTATTATTCAATATCACACGAAATACTCTTTGATGAAGAAAGTTTTGTATGATTTTAATTAGATATATAGGAAATTTATACACTTCCAATTTATGAAGCAAGCCAGAGTGCCACACAGTGTCAAAGGCGGAATTTATGTCAAGCGCTACTAGGCCAATAGATTTGCGTTCTTCTAACTTGGATTTAATGTAATTTTTGACACGTAGAAGAGGGTGAATGGTACTATGCTTTACCCTAAATCCAAACTGTTCGTTTGGTAGAATTTTTTTAGCTGAAATAAACTTTTCCAGTCTAATTTTTATGAGTTTTTCAAATATTTTTGAGAAACTGCATAGTAAGCTGATAGGCCGAAAACTACTTAATTCCTCCATCGGTTTTCCAGGCTTAAGAATCGGAATAATATGAGCTTCTTTCCATATATTCGGGAAATAACCTAGTTTTAAGCAAGAATTGTAAATCAAAATTAGATATCTTTTTGCGTTTAATGGTAATTTTTTGATACACAGATTAGATATGTGATCTGAACCTGCAGGTTTTTTAGTCTTTAATTGGGCAAATATTTCATTGACAGATTTCAGTTCAATTTGTTCAAAGGATTCTATTTCAGCTTGATCAATTTTGCTTACAGATTCCTCCACCATAAGATTTGTATCATGGTCGCTTGTGTTGTTGTTCACGGCGTGTTTGTTATAAAAATTTTTAGCTAATGCATTTGCTTTATCAATATTCGTGTAAAATGTGTTACTGTCATCCTTTAGAGTACCTATAAATTTATTTTTATTTTTTAAAACTTTTGAAATTTTCCAAAAAGGTTTTGACGATTTTTTCAAGTGCTTAAGAGTATTAGACCATTTCATATTTCGAAACTCACTTATTTTATGTTTTAAAAAATTGTTGAAGTGTTGTAATTGAGCATAAAAAATTACATTACGACTACGCATCCACTTTCTCCTAACAGTGTTTCTATGCCTGATTATATTTATTATATAGTCAGGTAATTTTTCGGTGTATTGCTTGACTATTTTCATGGGTACAGCCAATTCAGTTGCTCTTTTAATTTTGTTGTTTAAATTAGATATCATATTGTCTATTTGGTAACAATAGTCAACAGAATCATTATTATTGGCATTTAATTCCCTTTTCAGAAACTTCTGATACAGATACCAATTTGCATTGTTAAAATCCAAATAAGTACGATCATGTGATATAGTTTGTTTGCTAACGTTTAAAGTAACCGGCAAGTGGTCAGATGACAGATCATTAATTGTAATAGGTTGGGAGCAATATTCTGGTATGTTAGTTAAAAATCTAGTGTAGAAGGTAGTGAATTACTATTATAAGGAATATAGGTATGGTCAAAAGGATATAATAATGTGAACCTATCACTTAGTAATAACTGATATAAAATATTTCCCCAACTATTAGCCCGGGCACATCTCCACATTCTGTGGCTGCAATTTATATCGCCTCCTATAATGAAGTCACCTGTAGTTCTTGAAATTTTTAGTAGATCTTTTTTGAAGTCATTTTTATTTAGATTTCTTACGTTCAGGCTACTTATGTAATTTTTAGTGCCGGAAAAATAGACAGAAAAAAGTTTAATTTTCTTGTTATCATTTAATGTTACCTCTATACCAATATTTTCTATTAAATCCAACTTTAAAGGTTCAATTAGTTTATGCTTAATATCTTTTCTAATAATTATTGCTACACCCCCACCACTTGTTGTAAGACGATCTTTCCTATATATATTAAAGTTCGAGTTTTTTAGGATAATATTATTGTTAAGCCATGTTTCACATATCAAGCCAACATGAATACCATTTTGTAACATAAAATTGAACAATTCATGGTTTTTGTTCTGAATAGATCTAGCATTCCATGTTAAAATATTTAGTTTATTACTAACATTCATTTTGAATATAAGTATTTAACCGAAAGTTCAGTTATAACCGAAAATTGTTCAGCCTTATTTTTGCAATTACTTAATTTATTTAATAATTCATTGGTTAAATTTAATATTTCATCAACAGAAAAAAGATCTGATTTATTTCTTATATTATTACTACTATTACTATTGAAATTATTATTACTATTACTACTAATACTACCTGCTGGAATTTTATTGTTATGACAGCTTATACTTGCAGCAGTGTTGCTATTGTTGTTCTCCCAAATAGTGTTAGATCTACATACAACATTGTAAGGTAATGAATATGTGCTTCTATTATTGTTGTTGTTGTTGTTACTATTGCTGTTACTATTGCTGTTTGTCTTGTAGTAAAGAGTGTTTGGAAAAAGTACATTGTAATTACTTTTACTCATAGTTGCATTGTTGTTGTTGTTTGACACTGAGGTATTTTGTCTTACTTTATTGTTGCGACCCAAAAGAGAGATATATGTTTTCTTATTATCACAAATACTATCAGTGGAATGATGTTCACCGTGACAATTAGCACATTTTTTAATTTCTTTGTTTGTACAGTCAGTAGTTGAATGACTGCCGGCGCAGAAAGCACATTTTGTATTTACGCTGCAGTTACGTGATCCGTGGCCAAACATCTGGCAATTGTAACATTGTGTGATTTTTTTATTGGTGGTTTTACGTTCCCATCTAACTTTAGTGTTGAATATATAAGTAAACTTATTACGTAATTCGTTTAACTTAATTGAATTTTTTTCTAAATATACAATATATAGTTGTAAATCATTATATAAATTAGTGTTTTTATTTATTGATTTGATATCCAAACATTTTAAACCTTTTTCCAATAAGTTATTCTTCAAATCAGTGCAATTGTAGTTGTCCAATCCAGATAAAACAAATTTTAGTGGCTTAGTGCTTTTCGATTCATATGTAAAAAACTCTAGATTGTTTATTTTTAGTTCGTCAAGTGCTTTTGTGTAAGATTCATTTGTGTTACAATACAGTTTTATACCAATTGAAATGGATCTGACATAATAATCATTTACACCAATTTTTTTCATAAATTCGTGAATTGTTGAAATTTTTTGTTTTATTATAGTTATTGGTGGTGGACCATTTTTCTTAGAATCAGTGTTTTCAACATTATTTTCGCATGCGTCCTCCATACACGTGCTTTCATTGTCATCATCAATAGTTTGTAGAGGTAAGTAGTAATTACCCTCAGAAGTTTTCTTTTTTTTTTGTGAATTGTCAAAATCACTGTTATTATTTATTTTAAAACTTTTCGCCATGTTTGTGTCTTTTTGCAAAAAAGCCACATTAATTTCATTTGAAATTCTTTTCCTTTTTCGAATAATTTTGAGATTTGGAATTCAAATAATTAATTTTAATGTTGTAAATTACAATTATTTTTCTATAATATGTTGTATGAACAAAATAATTTCTTTTAATAACTTTAGAAGTTTTCTCGATGCAAGCAAAGGGAATACTGAAATATGAATTATGTTTCAGCTTATTGCGCTGACAATGCACCTGTGAATTATGGAATCAATAATTCAGTTTATCAGAAATTAATTTTATCAACTCCTGGTATTATTAAAGCAAATTGTTTATGCCATGTTATATACAATGCAGGTAGAAATGGCTGCAAAGTGCTATCCTACGATGTCGAAGTTTTAGCTCTAAAGGTTTATGCTGAGTTTGCAAATAGTGCTAAACGAGTTGAAGAATCAAAATCATTTTTTTATGATTTCGATATGGAGTATCAAAAAGTTTTCAGACATATATGTTTCCACTAGATGGTTATCATTATTTCGCGCAGTTGATCGACTAATTTCAGTGTGGCCTGCTGTAAAAATGTATTTCTTAAAAATTGGTGAAGATGTTTGTGATAAAACTATATGGAAATTTATAAAGCAAAATGAAAATTAATTAACCGATGACCTCAATATAGAATTAACGTTTTCAGAATGTTATTTATATTTTGTACATCATTATATGAATGTTTTAAATGAATCAATACTGATTCTTGAAAAAAATTATGTTGCAAGTACCGAAATACATTCTATAATGTGTTAATGTGAAAATCACCAGCAGATTAAATCTATCGTTTTATGAAAGTAAAGTAAAGCCTTAAATTGTGTGCCACTATCACAAAAACAGAAATTTATTGCAGAAGCAAATAAAGTATATCAACGTACTTTAGAATTTTTGCAAAAATTTTATGATTTCGATGAAACTCCATTTAAATTATTTGGAATTTTTAATTTAAATAGTGATTTAAATTTCGATGAAGTAATCAATGTTTCCGAAAAAATATTTATAAAATTAAATATCGATGAATTATTCGATGAAATTGAATTGGTAAACCGGATTCGGGTACCAATATTGAACTGAAAACTACCTATTGATAAAATGTGGGTACAGATTTTTCAAACTACAAATTATTCTCAACTGCCGAAAATTGTTGGAAAAATTTTATCAATTCCAATAAGCAACGCTTTTGTTGAGCGTACATTGTCACTAATGGGCAATTTGTGGACACAGGAACGAAATTGTTTAAGCGTTGCGATAGTGAAAGCCGAACTGTGCATCAAAGTAAACTACAAAATGAGCTGTTCTGAATTTTTAAAATTCGTACAACAGAACGAACAAAAAAAATTAGTGATGAGTTGCAAAAATAATACTAAATATGATTTTAAAATTAAATAAATGTTTGGTATTTTAAATTTTAAAACTTCAGAACAGTTCATTTTGTAGTATACTTAGATTTAAGTTTTTATATTATGTTTTGGGTAGAACCCAGTGAATGAATTATGAATATTTTTTTGTTTTTTATTATATTATTATAATTAAATAAATATTTATAATGTTACATTACTTATATTTTATAAGAAAATACTTTTAAATGTCATAAGCGCAATAAAAATTGAATCAAAAAAATGAATTATTATTTTTTTGCATTTTTGTTTAGTCTCAAGATTTGGCACTCTGTTGAGGTGGCAGCTCTATTCACATAAAATAGAACCATTTCCTAAAACTAAAGAATCCGTTAAATATTTTTTTGACCTTCCTGTAAAGTCATTTAATACCGCCACAATTTCTTTTGATCAGATCCACAGCCCTTAAAACGATAATTATATAATATTTTTTACACATTTGGTTTGTTGTAAATAAAATGATAAAATAGATATAGTATTGACGACATCTTTGTTTCAAAAATTCAAATTAGTCAAAATTTAGAACTAATATTAATTTTTGAAATCGGCCATCTCTCGGGATTTCTTAAAAACAAATATTTAAATTTTCAATTCTAGTTTCGGTGTATCAATTCAATTTTCGAAATTTCAATGTATACAAAAAAATTAGTAAAGACACGCACCTTATTAAAGGTTCATACCATGAAAAATTCCCAAAGGACCATAGGTCAAAAAAAAAAAAAAAAAAAAAATTCATATACCAAAAGTATCCCCAAAATATCAAAGGATATTGAGGATATACAATTGAATTTTTCTTAAACGTTTTTTAATTAATTGAAAACTTAATTTCAATATTTCTGAAATTATAAATATAATATTAATAATTGTCGTACAAATGCATATAAATAGGCCATATAAAAAGTTATTGATTTATATCATTACAATTGGTCACAAACATATAAAGGATGAATTAGGACGCAAATTAAATTAACTTTTTTAAGAAAATATTTAAAGGATATTTTCTAATTATATACATGTCTGTATGTATATATGTACCTTTAACATTCTAATATTGTTGATTTCAATTTATGTACATATATTATTTAGCACTGAATTCATCTTAGCAAATTCTAAACATTTAAGTATTGATTTTTAGGAACAAATACTCTATTTTATTTTCTAATGCAAAGTAATGCAAGGATACATGTACACAATTATGAACATTTATAATTAGAATTGATGAAATCTTGATTAAGAGCTAAAACAATACAAGTATATGTAATTTAAAATATTAGTATCGTAAATCCATGTATTATGTATTTATTAACAAATATTTCAATAATTTTCAATTTCATTTGAAATATATAATTTTAACTTTGAAACTGTTAATTAATTGAATTTGGCCACCTCTATCTATTTTTTTTTTTTTTCATTTGCACCATTTGATTAATTTTTCAATGCATCCTGTATATATATAAAAAAATATTCTTGATAAAAAATTTACTGCTCATATTTAATTTAATACATAATACTGGCATATATTTGAAATATGTAATATATATTTATTATCTTTCGAATTTTAGTATAGCAGCAATATTTGGATTTGATCAATACTCACTAACTAACACACTTTTGAAGGAACAAATAAATTCAACTTTTTCATTTTCATAGCAATAAGGTTAAATCTGACAAGTATATAGAGTTTTTGATTCACAACGACGCCTCATTCAGTTTGTAGTTGTGTTCCTAGTGGGCATCATCTATATATCATTGAATGGGTAAGCTTCCATAGTTTTTATATGTAAGTACATATATTTTTTTTTTGTGAACTAAAAAATTCTTTAAATTGATTTTAATTATGTTTAAATTTAACGCAAAAACATTAATTTAATTTTAATATTCCTGATTGTTTTATTTTCGTATGTGTAGTTGAACAAAGTAGTATTCAGTTATCGATATTATATTCAAAATGGTTGAATTGAGTTTTATTGAAAATATCCAATATGTTTGTCGACTGTGTTTACGTTCTGAACAAAATATGCAAGATATATTTCAAGGCACGAATTCCTGTACAATACCATTAATTGAAAGGATATTTTTATTTTATCAAGTAAAGGTGAGTTAATTATTTGATTAAATTAATAAAATATAATGATTACGAATTATCCAATTTAAATTTTCTATAAAATGTGAAGGGGAAAGGGGTATAAATATTACGCCATATTTCTTTTTGTTTTTCATAAAAGTGTCAAAACGTCAAAATCGTCTGTGTTGAAAATTCAATTTTGTTATTATTATGGTTAACCTGTAAATAAAGTGAGCGCTCTATGATAACCATAAACTATGAAGTAATTAGTTTATAAAAATTTTCAACTACAACAAAAAAGTAAAATATTTATTATTTAAAGTTAATTTATTTAAAAAAAAAATTATTTTTATGTGTGTATGTAATTATTTTATTTCGTAAAATTTTACTTTTTGTAATTCTAAAGAAAACTTATAATGAAAGATTGTTTACGAAATTATTTTTATTTTTTATATGTTGGCAACAAAAAAAATAACAAATTGCCAGATTTGACACCAAAATAACCGATTAAAAAATTGTTTGATTAACCGTTAATTTTTTTTTTATTTATTATTTATATTTATTATTTTAGATTGCCAAAGAAGATGGATTACCAAATAAAATTTGTAAAGACTGTTTTGATTTTACCGAAACTTTTACCAGTTATCATAATAGTGTGCAAAAATGTGAAGCTAAATTACAAGCATTAATTTGTACAGCTGGAGCACTTGGTACAAGAATTCAACATAATAATAAAACTCCACAGTCACAATCATCTGGATCTACTACACCTGGCAAATCTAATAGTAATTATATAGAAATATTACCAGATGATGATTGTGAAGTAGTAGTAATTGATCCAAATCAGGATTATGAAAGTTCAGATGAAAGTTTCTCTGAAGGAGAATATACTCCACCAACACCAAGAAATACACCACCAACATCAAAAAGTGCACCACATCCAATACAAATTTTACCGAATGAAACGAATATTTCTAGAACCGCTGCATCAGTACCAGAAACAGTAAATAATAATAATAATAATAACAGTAATAATAATGATCATGAAGTGGAAATTGTTGATACGGAATTAGAAAATCGTAATACATTCCTATGCCAGTATTGTGATATGGCTTTTATTGGTAAATTTTACATAAATCATTTTTATATACATATATAATTTTAATAAATTATACATTATGTTTTGTAGGAGCAATTGAATGTGCTGAACATGAAAGACATCATGATATTAGTTATCCATTTACTTGTACATTTTGTGCATTTAGATGTCCAGATAGACAACAATTAATTAATCATGTTCGAGATAATCATAACGATAAGCCATATGTATGTGTAGTTTGTAGTAAAGGTTTTGGAAGACGTTCTGATCTTAAAAAACATGCAATTGTTCATACCGGTATTAGACCATTTTCATGTTCAGTTTGTAATAAAAGTTTTTCAAGAAATACAAATTTAACTAAACACATGCGTATCCATGCTGGTTTAAAACCATTTGTATGTCAAAAATGTCCCAGATCTTTTACAACTACAGCTGATTTAGAAAAACATCAAAAAATACATGATATAAGTGTTGATAAACCCTTCAAATGTCCGAAATGTGATGCTAGTTTCAATCGTAAAGATAAATTACAAACACATATAAAAATTCATTTGAAGAAAGAAGCCAGTGAAGCTATTAATAATAAATTAAATCAAAATAATGATTGTGTACAGTTTAGTAATATGTCTGCACATAATTTACCTTTAAATTTTGCAAATTATGGCAATGAAATGAATATTTCAAATATGGGTAGTGGCGGAATAATAGTTAAAGATGGTATAAATTTTGCTATAGATTCTTTTGATGCCAGAAATAATATTAATCCTAATTCTATAATTAACTCAAATGTCAATGATATGGGAAATAATTTTGAAAATCTTCATAATGAATTTATTCAACAACATTTTCATAATAAAATGCAACAATTTACCCAGCAACAACAACAAAAATTTTATATGCCTAAAAATCAAATGCAACATTCAACTGGACAACAAATTTCAGATATTCAACATATGCAACCATTAGTAATGGGAAATATAATGATGCCACCACCACCACCCGTTCAAAATTCTGGTGGTATAAATTTAGGGCAACAATATAAAATGTTATCAACAGCACAGCAACAGCAACTTAGTAAAATCAAAACAGAACCACCTGAAAAACAACAAAAACGTAATGGTATACATATTTGTTCAATTTGTGCCAAAGCTTTTACTAGAAAACGAGAATTACAACGTCACGTTGTTATACATTCGGGACAGAAACCATTTGCATGTAGTTTTTGTGGCAAACGTTTTAATAGAAAAGATAAAGTTAGTATTGAAAATTGTTTTAATTTTTTTTTTTTTATTATTTAATTTAACATCAAATAATTAAAACCAAAAAAAAAATGTTTCGTTATTTCAGTTATTACGTCATGAAAAAATTCATCGTGATGGTAAATTTCCATGCCCAAAATGTAAACTTGATTTTGTAAAACAAGAAACTTTAGATATTCATTTACAATTGCATGAAAAAGTTGAAAGAGCATCTAAACCACAACCACAACAAGAACCAGAAGAAATACAACCTAAAATACCGAATTTCTTACAGAGTTTACAAGTTGGTGTAACACCACAGTTAAATTTTTATAGTGATACGATCTAGTAATTGAAATATTTAATATGGAAAATGTTGTTAAAAAAAAAACGTAGATAAAATAGGATAAAATAATTTATATTTAAATTATTAATTCTTAATTTATAATAATTTTAATCTAATATTAATATTTAATATGTTTCAATTGAATGAAGAGAAATTTTTACAGTATTTCGTATTTATTTATGAATATTCAAAATAAATTTTTAATGTTTCTTCTAAGTTCAGCTTATGTTTTGATTAATTTATTATGGAGATTTAGACTGATATTCTGGTTATACTTATTTTAATGTAATATTTTGTCAATTAATTATTTAATTTAAAAGTATATATATATATATATATTATAAAATAATTTATAATTTTATTAAAATAGATGTACATACAATATGAAATAAATTGAAATTTTCAAAATTTATTTGTATTTTGTTTTTTGCTTATTAATTCTTTAGATCCTTTTTTCTGAACATAGTATAATGTTTTGTATCAAAAACCGTTTTTTCTTTAAGTCTTTCATTTCTTTGTTAAATTTGAGTTGAATTTTATGAATTTTAAATTTCATCGCGGGAATTCTCCTTCATTTCAGTTTTGTCGAAATTGCAAATTACGGGAATTTCCACTGTAATTTGAATTTGAATTTTATGCGACCAGAAAATTATTTCTTCTACAAAAAAATATTCATTACGCGGCCCTTACACGTACGATTTAATCCACAATCAAATTCACGATGAAATCCATTTAACGTTTACACGTTAAACAACATCCATGCATTTTTTTAAGTAGCCAAAACTTTATGACAAAAGTACAGGGGTGGTATTTGTAACTATGTTTCAAACATTTCGGTCGAAACAAAATGTCGAAACAAAATTTGGATGACATTACGTAATTTGAAACGTTAATTTATTTTGCAACGCTCGAAAAAAAGTGAAACACTTTACATAATTCCATTTTTGATTTGTTTCGTTAGAATTTCAACAATTACTGCTACAAAATAATATTGAAAAAAATAATTTAAAAAAATTGCAACTAGATACAAGTACACGAAGCTAATAATAATACCAAAAACTTGTTTTATTCTGAAGATGTTTCTTGAAAGAAAATCATTATAAATTTACTTAATTTTTCATTTTATTGGAATTTTTATTTCTGTGCGTTTCAAAAATAAATATTCCAATAAAAGTCATGTATTAATTTATTTTTTTTTAAAACTTATACCTAACAGCGTCAACTATTTCTCAATCGTCAAAATTTGGTCGTATCAAACGTCAAAAAAGTAGCGTTTCAACCTTACATAATACCAAAATATGTCGTACCAATTTTGAAAAGATTGAAAATAAAATGGTCGAAACAAAATTATGTAATGCCATCTTTTGAAAAGAGTCGAAACCAAACAACGTTTCAAATTACACAATGCCACCCCAGTGTGCATACATTTTTAATTTCACAAAAAAAAAAATTTCTTCAAAACGTTTTTTTTTCGTTTCTTTGGTACTAATATTAAATTTAAATGCAATATCTTCGTAAGGCTTTGGTTCTTAAAAATGTATTGAAGTTGTTAGAATTCCACAAAACTTCTTTTTGTTTTATAGAAGCTGATAAATTTCATTAACTTCCTTCCATTTAAAATATTACACATTTCAACTAATCAAAATCAAATTCAATAAAAAAAACTATCAGGACTCAAATAACCGATTTGAAATAAAAAAACACTTTGTTATCAAAATCAACCTGTATACAAAAACAAAAATAAATCGTTGTCAAAATTCAGTCGAAAACATAGGGTTGAAATAAAAATTTACGAATCTGCCATATTTAATTCATGAACTGTCAAATTTGATTAGATGGAAATTGGATTGATTCACGAAAATCATACGATTTAATTAACAAGAGTTTATAAAGATTAAAAAATAAATAAATAAATTTAATACTACTGACAGACATGTAATATCGATATTGTAGTATTACTAATATCATGATATCGCTACATGTGTGTCACCTAATATCATAATATTAATAAATAATATATGATATAACTCGATCTTCAAAAAAATAATAAAATAAAAACCAAAAAAATAAATCAAATCAGAAGCAACGCTTAAAAACCGAGCTAGCCCATTTAGCATTAAGTTTTTTTTTTTACATTTGATGTACTTAATAACTTAATAAATAAATCATATCAAATAACTCAGGTGGTATTTTTATTCATAACTTTTAAAATTAATACTTAATACTTACTTCAAAAGAGTTGATTGTCGATTAACAAAGTTTTGATTGCCAATTTAAGCTAGAAACTTCCGTATTGACATACCGTTAAATAAAAAATTTGATATCACTGACACATATTCACTAACGCACAAAAAATGGTATTCAAAAGAATACCCATATAAAAGCCAAGCTGTTGTAACGGAGAGAATTTAAAAAATAATACAACAGAAAAATAATACTCGTGTAAAAACCCCCATTGACTACATATAGCACATTTCATTATTGCGTTATAAATGAAATCCTTAAATTTCAATAAATATTAGCAATGTGTGAACAAACCATAATGCATGTTTATATGGGTAGAAAAGTGGTAGAAGTTTACCAAAATTTGTTGGTATAAGCCTTCACCTCACCCTCGGTAAGGAATAAGCAAATATACGAAAATTTGAAATTTGTGGTAGATTTTTGACGTTTGAAATTTTTTTCTGGGAATATATGTCTTTAATCAAAAATTAATAGAATAAAATAAATATAAAATATACAAATAATATTGTTGGATTGACATTAAAATGATAATAAAAATGTATTTATTTATTTCTTTCAATAATCTGACAACAACAATGTCAGATTCTGCGGTAGATTTCAGCCTCGTATAAACATGGGCTTACGTATGAACATGAAAGTAGATGCCTGCGGCAAATCTGCGGCAGACTTCCGCCTGGAATAAACTGGGCTATATGGAGTAAAATAGCTATAGCTATTGTAGCCATAATTTCTCTCTTCACCACACACCATTAAACTTTTGCTTAAACAAACAGAGAAACTTCATTATTTTTTACTTAGTTATTTTTATAGTGCCACACACATGTGCATATTTTATCTGTTTTGAAATAATGTATATAATTGCCGCCATTGATACACATACAATTTGTTTGTATAGTAATAAATTACAAAATAAAATAATTTTTGAAAAATTTTAAAGTTACAAGTTATTAAAAGTGTTTAATAAAAGTTTTAATTTAATAATTTTTGAAAAATTTTTAATCTCATATTTTGTTATCTGTTGACTGTTACTATCATGATTGTAACAAAATATAATTATACTAGCTTTGTAACCCGTCACAAATGACGGAAGCAAAATAAATCCTAGTTTCTTTTTTTCTTTCATTAGATTCTTTATTCCGAAATTACAGTACATACTTATGTTTATATCACTTTTTATTTATTTTTATTTATGTTTATATTGGCCTAACACTAATCTTTTTTTTTTTATATAACAGAAAAAGAAGTACCATACCAACAAATTTGTATAAAATGTTTGTATTTTTGTATGGTATACTCGTACTCACTTCCATTTAGTTATAATTCGTTGGTTGGGTTCCATTTAGTATAAATTATACCGTATTAGCGTTATTGTGGCCTCTGGGAGAGCAAATTTAAAAATGGGATCTTATTTTCATATAAATTTTGTCTTTTGTATACTGTATAGGGATCTTATTTTGCTATATGAATAAACTGTTATTATGGTATTGTGTTATTTTTAAAAAAATATTCAAAATTTTGTATCTAAATTGGTAAAATTTACAAAAAATACAAAAACATTTTCATCAATAATTTTCAATTTAAAAAAAACAATGTTTTATTATCCGACGTAGAAGTAAAGTTAATTTTCCTACTCTACTTCTATCAAGTTCTATTGATTGAACAGTGAACCTGAACAGTGAAGTGAACAGTGAACACTTAACACTGAAAATAAAATAATATTTTTGGAATGAAGCATGCAGAACATACAGAATACAGATACAGCAAATAATATAAAAAAAAACAAAAAAAAACAAAAATAATTTTTTTTGAGTGAAGTGAGTTACGCGCACAATAATGACAAAAATAAAAGGTATAAGCAATAAAGTAGTATTATGTATTATATTATACAATACAAATATGCTGATACACATGTATATTATTATGTATAATTTTAAGTAATAAGAATAACCTTTGAGTGAATTATGTTTTTTTTTTGTGTTAAATGCTGTTTGCCTTTTGGTTATTATACCATATTAAACTATTGATTAAATTTCTATTAGTCCTTATTATTATAAATCAAAAAAATTGTTTGTTTTATTTATATTATTATTATTATTTTTTATTTTTCCTTATTATTTGCGAAGAAGACTAACATTAAATTAAAAAAATATAGTTCATGCAATCAATTTTTTCTGCAAAGGTTCAGCATGGTAGACAGGGGTTAAAAAAAGCATCAAAGCAATTTGTATATATATGCATGTATATATATGCAATTTGTATATGTGTTGGAGCGTTCCATCGAACTTACAAACATCCAGATAAATGCAGAATAATATATATATAATGAATAAATTAATGCTAGTTTGTTGTGCATATATTTTGTTATATCTAAATATTTTAACAATTTATGATGAATATTGCAACAAAAAAGAAATAAAATCTAGACTATGGAATAGGGAAATTTTCATTCTATTTACCACAAAAAACAATAATAAATATGTAAATATTAAATAATTTTTATGACGTTTGTCATTATTTTTTTATTAGTATGAGTAAAATGACAATTTTTACAATCTTTCGTGTTGGTAGCTCTGCCCCTGCGCAGCAAAAATTAGAAATAGAGATGGCTTGCATCAAAATTTACTGCGTGCAGCATTACATGTAATTGGTTCCATATAAAATCATATATTCTAATTTATTTTTGCTGCAACGCATCTGCACATGTATTTCAGGCATAAAAGATTGGTTACAAATACATATTATGAAAAATTTACTTCTAACAAAAAAATATGAAAAACTGATTTTATTTACATTTTGGTTTCAAAACTACACCATACACGTTTAAACAATTTCAGAAACTTATGACTACGCGCGTTCAAAATCAAACAAATTTGATTTTGTAAACTGTTTAAGAAATTGGTTCAAAACAGCCCCACACACGATTATATTTCACAAATAACAGATTTAAACGTGTGTGGGGCATATAATGTATACTGTACTGACATAATACTGACAAACTGCGACTGCTTATTATTTTATACAGGGTGGTCCGGCTTAGAGCAAAAAGTTTTTAAGGGATGATTCCTTGGAGTATTTTAGGAAAAAAATTGTTCTAGAAGAGGGGTATATCTTTTAATTTACTTGGGCTACAGACGGTTAAAGAAAATCGGATTAGAAAAATTATGTCTAAACAATATCCACTACAGCTCAGAAGAAATTGAAACTAGAGGAACATCTTCTTCATAGCTTTTTTTTAGAATTAACGGTATATTTTGAATGAGTATCAGACTTACCGTTTTTGAATAATAACTGCATAAACTTAAAATTTTGCTTTTAAAAACTGAAAATTTTGTAAAAAACGTTGATTATCTCTTTTAGTAAGAAAAATAATAACTGAGAGTTGAATATTGTAACAATTTTATTTTTTAGTCAAAATTAGTTAAAATTACTGAAATTAGTTAGGGTTAATGAAATTTTATATGACTTTACATAAAAAACGGCAAGTCTGATATGAAAGTTGTGTATGAAAAAGTTATAGGGGATGATGTAACGCATCAACACAATAAAAAAAAAAATTGCGAATTTTCTTGAACCCTCTGTAGTCCAGGTAAATTTAGAGATAGACCCCTCCTCTAGAACAATTTTTTCCTAAAATACTCCAAGGAATCACCCCTTAAAAACTTTTTGCTCTAAACCGGACCACCCTGTAGATCGCTACAGCTAAATTTTTTATTTTATAGATTGCTTTAGAAATGAAATAAATTATTTAAATAAAATTAAAAGTGTTTTATAATAAATATAAAAAAAAATAATACAAATGTCGTTAAAATAATAATGTTGTTAACTGAATTTTTGTTTGATGAAAATGAGAATCAAGCCAATGATAGAGTTCAAATTAGGATTATACGTATAAACATAAGAGAAAATTGTAATCCTTTGGAATCAAGTAATGAAGCGTAAGCAAAAAGTTTAATAAAATTGGAGTAAAATTAATATTTTTGTTCAAATTTTTATTATAGACTTATACAAAATTTTCGTTTATCTAAAGAAGCATTCATGGACATACTGGAAGATATTGATGACAAACTGAAGCCAACAATACGAAAACGAGAAATTCCAGGAATAATTAAATTGGTAACAGTAATAAGATTTTTTTCGAACGCAAGTTACCAATTTAACCCAGTCAACTGTTTTCTTAATAATGAAGGAGCTATTAAATGTTCTAGAAAGACATATATGTTCAAAATGGATGAAATTTTACTTTACAAATGATGAAAAGCGCAGAGCAAAAATACATTTCTATGAAAAATCCAATATTGGCATTGGCTGTGGGACTCACATAAAAATTATAGCGCCAAAAAAAGACTTGCAGCATCTTCATTATAATAGGAAAGGATTTTTTAACCAAATGCTATGACAGTAAGTATAATACTATAATTTTGAAATTATCCAATTTAAGCACCTTGAATTTTAGGTATGTGTAAATTTAATGAACATTAGATACGTCAATGGTAAACATCCAGGATATTCACACGATTCTGCAGTTTGGAATGTCTCTTGCTAAAAGAAAATTTGAGGAGGACTATAACAACAACCTGTATGATTTTAATCAAACATCGGGTAATTCTTTAATTATATTACACTATATTGTTTTTTCACATATGTTTTTTTATTTTGTTAAAAATTATAATTTATTTTAGTTGATGGAGTATACACTTTGTCCTTTTATCTATTGACATCATAGGGATCGCGAAGAAGTATCTGTCCAATTAACATTGAATAAAAAACACCACGCTAAAGGAAGAAATATCATTGAAAGAACAGTCGCTGTGTTGAAAAGTAGATTGGGGTGTATATTAAAAGCACGAGAACTACATTATATGCCAAGAAAAGGTCCACAAATTTCAAATGTATGTACGGCGCTCCACAACATTTGCCTAAAACATAAAGTAATTGAAACGGAAGACATGATAGAAGAAAATAATAATGAAAGCACATTAATAGAAGATCAAGCAGAAAATGAACCTGGCATTCGTGGTTTGATTGAAGGCAGTCGAATAAGAGCTCAAATCGTAAATTCTATGCTGCAAATATAACTTTTTTTTTAATAAAAAAAATTTACTATTATTTTATTAAAATTCAGTTTTTTATTTTAAAAATTGCAAATTTCAGTCTTATTGCAGGTTTTCTTAAAATTAAAAATCACAAATAAAATATGTATTTAGAAAAAATGTTGAAATGAAATAAAATATACCTATAGAAAAATTGTAAATGAACAAGAAGTTTATGTGCAGTATTTTAAAACAAAAATAAATACAAGAAATACATAAAACTAAATAATTCATAGGAAATCATTCCTTTCATTCCTTCAACGATGTAGTGATCACTCCAGACCTAAAGTTTTTCCAATGTAAGAATAATAAAAAAATACAAAAACTTCTTATTCTTCCTATTTGCCATTTTGTCTGATACTCGTTCAGGTGGTCCATTTTCGCCATTTTACTAAAAAAGTATTCAATTTAAATACATTTAAAGCAATTAAAGTGTCGGAAAAACTGACTCATACTGACATTTACAATACCAATTTTTGTCAGTAACTATTCACAATTTCTCAGCAGTTTACTGACAACTGATGATTGCAATACCGTTTTTGAATATCTGCTGACATTTCTCAGATATTTTTACTGAATTGAATATGAGTTTGTTTGGCACATCTCTATATTTGAATATCGTATACCAAGACCAAGACCGGCTTCAATAAATTCATTATTCATCAAAATTTTGTTTTAGATCAAGATCATAGAACTCTATCCAATTAGCCAATATATAGTTTTCTGAATTTCAACTCAATCAATCGGTACGTAAGTGCTGAAAATATTTTTCTAACACTGTTTATATAAAAGAAACTGCATTTTTTGTTTTATTTTTTATTTTATTGTGCTCTTTCCATTTCAGTTTTACGGTTTTACATCGAAGGTTATGTCAAGATAATCACTACATCATTAATTTTAACTGAGCTGAGAAAAGTTATACTGGTAATATTTAAATTATCTATCTATCTATCTATCTATAATTAAAAATGAAATTTTTTATGTCTGTCTTTATGTCTTTAAAATCTTTATGTTATTTATAGACGACTCGAAAACTACTGAATTGATTTAGATGAAATTATCAGAGTATATTACTGGAATAGAGGGAAAGGTTAAGGCCTACCCGCTTTTTAAAATTCCAACGAGTTCGAGCAGCTGTCATACAACTATCCCAACACCTATCACAAATATATTAAGAACCAAAAGTGTTACAGAGCTGAAAATTTAAACTCAGATACTGCCTGAAAAAGAAATAAATACGTCTATTACCGTTTTTCAAAATTTTGTGTGGTTCGGGCAGCTGCCATACAACTCCCAACACATATTACAAATATAATGAGCGCATATTTTTTACCGTTTTCCAATAATCTGAGTCGTTCGGGTAGCAGCCATACAACTTCCATCACCTCAATTAGGAATGAATATTTAAAAAATTTAAGTTTTTATGTAACTGAAAATTGTATTTCAGGTACCCTCATAAATAAAATAATGACTTTTCTTAAAATAAAGTGAAAGAATAAGATTAAATTTATGTCTTTAAAAAATTATTTTAAACAAGGTAATTCTATTATAGGAAATTTGGGCCAGCAATGCGGACCGAGTACAGCAAGTTTACTTATATTTCAGTACAATATTTTGATATGAGATTCATTAAAATTTATAATAAACGTTCTACTCTCTCAGAGCGGTAGAACCAATAGATGATAATGGTCATCCTCTCTAAAAATCTGATTATCAATTAAAATTCAACTTCAATTAAAATGTATTTACTTACTACATTTTCATAATTTTTAATACGAATGTGATATGTTCTATTTTATTTATTTGCCTTAATTTAACATGCTGGTAACATGCAATAAGCAATAAATTTTCTCAAGAATGATTTTCAGTATCCTATAAATTTATCTAGTAGTTCCCTGTTATACTTTTCGTAATTTTATTTTGATTCAACATAAATTTCAAGGATGGATGAGTGTATGTGCGTTCACAAAACCTATAACCATTACTTTACTTTTTTTCATTCAATAATAAATTATTACAATTTGAAAGCAATAAATTTTAATTATAATACATAAAAAATGTCCATGACTTTGACTATTATAATTGTTTCAATTTTTTTTTTTTTTTTTTTTTTAATATTTATTAATTCTTCTTACCTTGTTTAAAATTTATTATTAAAAGTATTGTATAGTACGTTTACCTACCTTACCTATCTATAGCTATCACAAGTGTTAAAGTTTTCCAATTATTGTGCAATATTGAACATGATTGCAACACTTAAAATTGAACTTAAAAGTTTATTTTTTAAGTTTTAAAGTTTTTCGAAAGTAATGTTGAACATTTTAAAAGCTTAAAAAAATAAAACATCATTATTTCAAGGATTTATCGCTTTTTATATATTTTATTTTATTGTATTACATTTTGATATACTAGTGAATCCCCTGTGCAGTTGCACAGAAGTATTTCTTTCAGACACAATTTTATATAAAAAAAATATTTGTTTTAGTATAATTGTTGTTGTTCTCTGAATCGCTTGATTTTTTAATATTTAAACTTTATAATGAAATCAAAGTATAATACCTAATACTTTATGACGAAATAACTTATATATAATTCAATATAACTTAACACAATAATATCTCATTACTCTCAACGTAGTAAATCGATAAGTTAGTGTTTTAACATAAAATATTAAGGTGGGTCTTAGGGTTTTATTGTAGAATGTATTCTGAAACGCATTTAAACAATTAATTCATCAGATTTGGTTTTTTATATAATCAAAAAATATTCGTCAGTATTAAAGACAGCCATTAATTTAAACGGACTAAGATAGTTTAGTGGTTATGTTATCCACTATGTTAATGATACTGATAAAATGTAGACATTGTCTATGCCATGTTTTGTAAATAATATTGTAAATACCAATCCCTTGAAGCAGTAGGATGTCAATCGTTCAGTCTGAAAATTATAAAAATAAACAACATGATAATTTTAATGTGATTGTATTTTATTTATCCCATATTTTTTTACTTCTTTAGTGAGCAAATTTATTTGCACTTTTGTGTTACCTATGTACCACTATTGAGTAAATTGTTGTATATAGAGAGTCAAAGCTAGAACAAAAGTGTAAACTAATTTTTGCGATCGAGTTGTACTTAGAAGAATAAGAAAAACCAAACATAAATTTTGTATATTAAAATTCATTATTATTAAATAAATGAAATTATCCAACAATGCTAAAAAAAAGAAAAACAAAAATGTGCACATATTCAGATAACTCCAAATCATAAAACAGAAATCATTATAATGCAAAAGAATAGTGTTGACGGTAATGAGATTGCATAAATTGAATAAATGAATGAGTAAATTTAAGGTTATTTTCATTGAATGTTTTCGAAATTATGCTAGGTACAATTTATTAATATTATTTTATTAGTTACTATCTGCTTTTATGAACTAAATAATATAAATTAAACAAATTTGATCTGCGCTGTATCAATAATTTTTTTATGCATAATATATTAAATATGTAACCGAGAAGTTATCTACCTCCAGGTACCTATATCAAAACGCCAAATTCGTGAAAAACAATAATAAAAAAATAACCATTATAAAAAATTCATATTCTATTGAAAATGTTGTCGATTTATCAAGACAGTGAATTATGAGAAATTAGCACATTTATTTTATATGTACATTCACAGTTTTTATTCTTCAATTCAACCAAAACATAAAAACGAAATTTTTTCTAGAATTGAAAATAACAAAAAACAAAATTTCATTTCTATAAACCAGTGGTATAACCGTATACCTATATGTTTGGATATATATCCAACAAATAATTTTCAATTTGTGCCCGTAAATGCAACCGCTCGCGTCCGCTCAGTCGCTACACAAAAGTCCAACATGTGTCGTCGCATTTCCGTATAAATTGTGGTTAAGAGTCAGAAAATACCGCTACATGGGTCCAGGTTGACGCATTCTGAATGCAAGAGTTGGTTTGAGGCAAACACAACTAGTGCTCTTTTGATTGAGATTCGCTATATTTTGAGGGATTACATGCCCTCATGAGTTAGAAATGCGATGTAATAATGCGGTGGATAAGAGTCTATAAAATAGCATTGATGTGTCGGTTTGAGTCAATCACAACTAATGCTCTTGTGATCGAGATTCGCAATATTTTGAGGGATTATATGGGCTCATGAGTTAGCAATGCAATGCACTTTTGCGATGGACAAAAGCCCAGCAAATAACGTTTCATGCGTTTGGATTGACGCTCTATAGCTTCAAGGGGTTAATTAAAGTAATAATAAGTATTTGTTAATTCTTTACATATGTTTTCTTTTATTTTAAAGTATAGTTTAACAAAAAATATTGAATTAAATACAAATAAAATATAACTGAAAAAAAAGAACATTAATTGAAATATAATTATTTATTTATAAAAATAAAATCCGATAAATAATCAAAAACACAAATATTTATTGCACATAAACACAAATAACTAAATGATGAATCGTTTTCATCAGTAGTATCTTCTGCTGCCTGCAATGTTGTCGATGACGGTGCTTTGGGTCGTTCTTTGGCTTCCATTCTTATTTTGTTTCGATAGTTTCTTTTCAGCTCTTCTACCAGCACTTCTATGGGTCCATGGTCTATGACTCTTGAGTAGGTACAATAAAATCTATAAACTAAAATTATCACCATTTTAAATTATAAATTTATTGTACTCATGGGACATAGCGCGTGGACCCATTTACTCCTGGATTTCCATATCTACATTAAAATATTTTAGAAAACACCCATTAAAACTTATATCAATGTATTAAACTTTTCTTTCTAAATAATTTTTAATAAAGTGATTTCTATAGCGGTCCATGGTCTATATCTTATAATCAGGTAAAATAAAGTTTATGAACTAAAGTTATTATCATTTTAAATATTATAATTTTATTGTACTCATGGGACATAGCGCGTGGACTCGTGGCCATTTTAATCCATATTTATATTAAAATTATATTTACCCGTAGGTACATATAATATTATTTTAGTTGGATTTTAGTGGAAAAACACTTTTATTACAATTTATATTACATTTACATACCTGTATTCAAATATTTTTCTTGCTTCTCTTCTCTAAATCACTCTTTAAATTACGTTAACTAAATTCACTGACCGAATAATTGTGACTGGCATATTATAACTAAATAAATAACTTACACTCACATCAATCATCCATGCGCTGGTACTTTTCAATTCAATTCATATTTATTTGTATTTATATATATTCTCGCTCGCGCTTGTATGTTTAATATATATTATATTAATAGTAAAATGTCATATGCGGGATCAAAGTTATAAAAAAAAAAACAAAAAAAATTGAAAATGATGAAAAGAATTTAAGTAATTTATTGTTAGAAGTTTTAAAAGTCAATTTTAAACATTGTCAAAAAAAACTTGTGCGATTTTAAAAAAAAATGTTTATTCTTAAATTTCAGTCGCATACGGTCTCATGCGTCCCATCGGTCGCAAATTATTTGTTGGGATAGTAACTATAACTATATATATCCATACATATAGCAACTATCTATGTGTATAATGTATATGAATATTATATTTTGGTAGATATGATAATGTCATATATATTTACTGCAATGATTTGATACATAATGCCTACTTCCACACGGGTCAACTTTCATCACTTTTTTCCTTTCGTTTCATTCCCCCCTTTCTATTAGCAAAATTATTTTATAGAAAAGGGGGAATGAAACGAAAGGAAAAAAATTATGAAAGTTGACCCCCCCTTTCTATTAGCAAAATTAGTTTATAGAAAAGGGGGAATGAAACGAAAGGAAAAAAGTGATGAAAGTTGACCCGTGTGGAAGTAGGCAATACATTTCTACACAAATAAAACACTTTTAAACCTACAAAACAAAAATAAAAAAATTTAAGTATGTGTATAAAATTTGCTGACAGAAATTTTGTCACCATAATTCGGAATGGGTAATTTTTTCTTATTATTTTTATGTTTTTTTTCTAAGTACAACTCGATCGCAAAAATTGGTTTACACTTTTGTTCTAGCTTTGACTCTCTATATACAATATATTTACTCAATGGTACCACCAACAACCCCATGATTGAATGCCTTAAAATATACAATATGTATATTAATTATTACTTCTATTTTTTATTTTTGGTTTGTTGGTATTTAATTTTAAATGTTTTTTTTTTATTTTTGGTTTGTAGAATGTGTAACTATTTTAAATATTTTAAGTATTCAGCACACTTTTGAATATTTTTATTTTTTAAAATTGCTCAAATTTTAATATTTTTGTGTTGCAATTAATTTACTTTTCACATTCAGCTATTCTTGCTTTTTTACTCCCCACATCACATCGTTCATCTTGTATAATATATATAATATATATCCGCATATTTTATTATTTTATACAATTTATGTGCCAGCATTCCAGCAATAATAATACGAAAGAGAAAATTTTGAGAATAAATGGGCACGTTTAAAAACGGGCAGAAATTTCAAAACTTAGATCAGTGGCTAACCTTATAACAATACTATTATCATTTCAACCCTACAACATCAATGGAATTGATATCTGAAAATTACGGATTTCATTTGGAAAATGTAGGGAAAGACGTAAATACCACTTATATGGTCATAGATATTGTCATTATGCCCTGAATAGGGTAAATAGAACTTACGGAAGGAGAGATAGAAATACCATGCATACTATGATAAGATTTTAGAATTTCGTTATTACCGAAGAATGCTATAACACAATATTGTCTATAGTATAATTATTCGAGGATAATTATTTTGTGGTTGTCGAAGAGAATTGGAGGGAAGATGTAATGTCGCATCATATCAGCTGTTTAACGAATTATGGTAATACTGACCCATTACATTATGTTGTAACTATCGTATATTCGAATTTATTTTTTTTTCATAGCCGAAACACTAGGTGGAACTAGGTTGAATGTTTAATACCGATTGGTAAGTTTGACTAGAGTGAAAAAGGAAAGTTAGAAAAGAGGAGAGTAAAAGTGAAAAAGGACAATTACGAACGTAGATGTTAATTTTCGTCTTGAATTTATGTAGGTCATAAATATAGAATTGATCATGTTTGGGGAACACATAACATGAAATTTGATTCCACATTTAGGATATTGAGATTATAAACGAATTTCTATAACTTGTCTTTTTCCATTTAGGAAAGTGCTTAAGTGGAGGTAATACAGATTTAATTTTTACAGAGCATGTATCCGTGCTTAGAAGATATCTATAAAAAGGGAGAGTAGAGCTCCGACTAAACGACAATGACCAAGAGGACCAAGATGAGCAGTAACATTTGTGTCATTGATAACGAGTAGCCCCTTTTTTGGAGTTTATCCAAATATTTTAACGCATTACTAGAGTTGTGTCCCTGCACTTAAGGTCGGTACTGTTGCCAACAGTTATATTCTGTATTATATTAGTAATAGTGTAAAGTAAATGGTATAGAAGTAATCGGTAGTATGTAGGTATAATAATGATTAGTTTTAAGTTAGTTGATAATTGAGATTAGAATAAAGAAGACATTATAAAAACATAATACTAGTAGCAACAGTCCATATGTAATATTGTCATATTATGTCGTCTGCACAACTGTAGGAGGGGTTAAAAGTGATTTGGAGCAAATCATTTATAATTATAAGAAAAAGCGTATAGGTGAGAGAACTGACCCTTGGATAACACCAGCGTTTATTTGGAATTAATCGGACTTAAATACAATTAAGACTTAAATTGTAATATTTTAAAGTAAACTTTCAACCCATTTGAGAGAAGAGGAACTCAGACCTATAGCATGGCATTTTGCTAATAATGCACTATCCCACAGTTGATCGAAAACCTTCAAAATATCCAGAGCCCTAATATTTGCTTCACCCAAATTGTGCAAATAGATATTTAGCTTCTCTTTAATGTAGTGTCATTAAATCATCGGTGGACCGGTGAGATCTAATTCCGTATTGCCTACCGTGGACAATATATCAGCTTTTTGTTTATTAATATCTTCATCACTTTGGGGAGGATCGATATTATAGCTATATATAGGTCTGTAGTTAGAGGCATCGCTTTTGTCCTTCTTTTTGGGAATTTCTTATACTTGTATTGTATTTTTATTTCAAACATTAATTCATTTTTTTATTTTTATAAATTAAAAATTATTTAATTATTATACGAGTTATAAAACATTTGGTATTTTTAAAGTTATTTATTTATCTTCCATCATTTATCGTTCAGTCTGAATCATAGTTTTCATAGTGCATACACTTGATTATTACATCAGATAGCATGTTAAATAACCTATTTAGGGTAATGCAAACAGAGTTAAGTTCAACAAGTCAGCATTTTCTGATTTTTTTAAAAGAAATCAAACCGTTCAAACTTTTGATTTCAGAGAGAAAATCTGCAACTATCCGAAAATTTAAACATTTAAATTAATTAAATTTAAACATCAACTAATCCAAAAAATGCATTAGAACGAGCATATTATTTTTCATACAGCTAAGAATACTGCCAAATGTTTGGATTTTCTTTTATGATGTAAAGTCTACTTTTTTTCAGCAGATCTATCTATTTCTATATAGCTTACATCCGACCGAAGACGAAGTCTAATTTTCACATATGGACTGGTGCATCTTAAGCTTTATTAAGTAGTCTTGAAAAATACCGAAATCGAACCGAATCCGAATCGTCAGATGCGTTTCCGACTTAATATCCAATTCTTTCATAAAGTTGTATTTCTACCTAATCCTATTTCCCTTACCCAAATCCATAAAACAGTGTTTGAGTAGTGTGTAAAAAACATGAAATAAAAATGCCGCTAAAAAAATACTTGTATAGGAAGGATAGGACTCTAGAGCCGGCGTTGAATCTATATCATGTATAAAATATGTTTAGGTAGGTCATTTTGAAGCGTTTGCCCATCTTGTATTGATGTTTTTTTTGTTCATATTATCACTGTAGTCTGCAAATCGTTATTAGTGATAGCGTAATAATGAATAAAAAAAGTGGTCTCAAATTTCTGTCCTGAGGAACCCTCGAACTTACTATGAATGACATTAAATTAGTAGCGAAATAAGACAGTATATGTATATAGTTATTTAAAAATTAAAAAGATGTGAATTAACCAATTTTTCAAAATTGACCGGAATCCTAGTTTTCCTCTATCAACTACTTTACTTAAATCGGTTAAATTACATTTATGTACCATCCCATTTTTATCTGCAATATACAATCACACTTTTAGGTACTGTAAATGCTTAGAGTTTTGTAATTCGGGATTTTGTAGTTTGACATTTTTAAATTTGAAATTTTATATATGAGATTTTATATTTTTAGATTTTGTATTTGTGATCTCAAATTCAACCCCTCTGTTAAATGTCAGTTTATCAACAAAAAATATTAATAAAAATCATTAATTTAATTTATTTACAATATTAAAAATAGCTACGCGGTTTAAATTATCAATAATATAAATAAACAGCACTAGCAATTATAATGGCTTTATTCTACCAATTGAAATATATTTTCTCAGAAGCTTCTAAGAACTCTATATTTATATACTCGCAATTTCCCATAAATAATTGTTGATTAATATTTTCAGTAAATAAAACCACTTTTATTCATTATATTAAATTTGTAATTGTATTTTTTATTTTTTTTTTATTTTGTTTGATAATAAATCAACTGCTAAGCTATTATACCAGCTTTTAATATATTATATACAATATAATTCATTAATAACAAATTATATACATATATCTGACATTATTATATTATTTTTTAAGAAGAAAAAAAAAATTAATAATATTGAACAGAAAAAATTAACTCGCTAATTTATTATTTAAACCAATATAATGTGGATTATGTTCTCTATCATCAATTTTAATTGAATAACCACCAATTAAAGAACTCTTAACATCAGCTACACCATCAGCATTAAATTGTGGACCTTCGCCAATTTTTTCTGCACTTTCTTTAACAACTCTATAACCATTTTCATCAGCAATATATTCAACTGTACGATGATAGAAACCATCACTATACGAATACATTCCAGTTACTTTAAGACCATCACGTTGTTCGGTTCTAGTATGACTATGATCATTAATATCATCTTGAATTGATGAATCAAATTGATAATGAGCATGTTGAGCCTGATGTTGATTCAATTCATCAAAATTAATATTTAAATCAACAGGACGTTTTGTTGTTGTTGTTGTAAATCTAATTGGTTGTCTTTGTTCATTATGTTGAGTTGAATGATGTTGATGATGATCATCTACATTTGAACGTACTGATATATCAATTTGTTCATCAGCAGTTACAAATGGATCTTGTGGTGCAAATCTAACATGAGCACTTTCTGATGATTGTTTTTCTTCAGATGGTATTGTTGTACGAACTGAATTAATTGGTTGATTTGTACCACCACCTACAACACCATTAAAAGAATAAATTTTTCTTGTTTTGATCTGTAAAAGAAAAATAATGAAAAAAATAACATGTTTTAGAATAAATTTAAAAAATTTTATTAACAATATATGAATGAGCAATGAGCATTCAATGAAAATTAAAAACTTCACGATGTCGGAATAGAATAAAAAGCACATATCAAATATATTTCTATCAAAAAAACATGTATGAAACGATTAATATTTGTTATTATAATTATTAATTGTAGAAAATTATTATAAAATAAAATTCAACATATCTCAATTAACATTTCTTATATCTACCGTGATCAATAGTGATACGGTATAAGTATATCACCAATGATCACTCCCAATTTCTTCCTTCGACACCGTAGTTATCATGATTACCAAATGTTGGTATCACTGATGGTTACCGTACTTGGGAACGAAAATGGACAATGTCCACTAATGATACATTTGTAGCCAACATGTTAAAATATATATGACCTCCGGAAGATTATAAGTGTGATAACATAAGAGTTAACTGTTGTTAAGCACACATCATTGATATCCAATCAAATTATCAAACGAATAGTTAATGTAATACCATACACTGTTTAACTATATTAGAATTTTTCAAGAATTTGATATTACAGTAATTTGAGTAAAAACAAAATTTAGCAGACTAAGTATTTAAAAAAATTAAAATAGATTTTGTTATCAGAGTCGGGGTCTGCAGCTTCCAAATTCTGCATTAAATATCTTTTAAACTTTGTTTTTTATTTCGTTTTAAATTAAAAACCAAGTTTTTTTTAATCGGGGCATGCTAACTCCAAATACTCACTACTTATTTATTATATTCACACTACCCAACAGACTTGGCAATTATGTATATAATCGCCGATGCTTATCATTCTTTTATTTCATAGATATACTGTGACATATATACCTGCATTTTATATGCATTCGATATTATACACGTGAGACTAAGTGACAATATAAGTAGTACACTCTTATATTGTCTTTAATTTACCTGTGTGTTATATACTGTATATAAATTTTTAACTTTTGATCATTAATTAATTTATAACGTTTAGTTCCGCAATAATTAATATGAGAAAATTACTATATTTAAGAAAACAGGTCTCTAATCTAGTACCAGTTTGTTTTAACTATTTACCAAATCAGCTACAGTCTGACATACTGTCTGACTCGCAATTTTTATTTTAATTTTAAAAAATTTACATTGAAAACATAATTATTTCGAGTGGTACATTTTCGAACCTGTTAGCATAATAGACAATTAATACTCATATCAACAGTTTTCTACTCTCTATCAAATGTTTTGAACACGAAACATGTAAATATCATCCAAAAATAATATTTTGTGAAAATATACGTTATGAAAATTCGATAATTTTTATTAAACATATACTGCCAAGATACTATAGGCCACATGTGAGCCCATGGCGACCTTTTTTAGCAAATCACAATATGACAACTGGATCATTATCCATATTCCGAACAAACCCGTAGCTGTAACAAATTTGCTGATATATGAAAAGGCACATTTGAGATTTCTGACCGATTATCAAACATATGCTCTCCCAACCACTTTTTATGACCCTATAATTTTCACTAGAATTTTCCAGTCGTAGAAAATATATCTGATGTTTTCCTAAGTGCAAATCGCAGTCGCATTGCGTGCTTGTTAAGCAGTCAATATACAACCCATTATTGTACAAATCCTCATTCTATTGAGCTAAAGCAATTTCCTAGTTTTTCTTTTGTCAACTGCTGACCATATATCCCTGAAAATTTTACAGGACTTAATCCTATGCTATAGTTAGAGTTGACATGTTTTCTGCTAAAGATGTATCAATTTTGTAATAAACTTCTCTTACGGTTAGGAATGGCTTTTATTCGCTGAGCTGAAATCGATTTAAGTCCTTTTCGAGCAAGTAAATCTGCTACTTCATTGGTCTGTTATATTAGTTACATTAGAATTTCCAGGAATCCAACAAAGCTTTACTCTGTGTATTCCATTGAGATTCTCAAGTAGAGTTGTACAATTACACACTTTCAATTTATAGTTATACAAGGTGGCCCAGCTTAGGCAAAAATATTTTAAGGGTGATTCTTTGTAGTGTTTTAGGAAAAAAATTGTTCTGGATCCATCTTTAAATTTAACCTGTGCTACCTAAGCTACAGAGGCTTTAAGAAAATCGGATTAGAAAAATTATGTCTAAACAATATCCACTACAGCTACGAAGGAATTGAAACTAGAGTAACATCATCTTCATATAAATTTTTTTTAATTAATACACCTAATAAACGGTGTATGTTGGATGAGTATCAGACTTACCGTTTCTGAATAATAGATTCACAAACTTAAAATTTTGCTTTTAACAACTGAAAATTTTGTAAAAACCGTTGATTATCTCGAAAAAATTCGTTAATTTTTTTTTTTATTGTGTTGATGCGTTACATCATCCGCAATAACTTTTTCATATACAACTTTCATATCAGACTTTAGAGTTGCCTTAACTAATTTCAGTAATTTTGACTAAAAAATAAAATTAGTACAATATTCAACTCTCAGTTGTTATTTTAAATTTTAAATATAAAACTTGGTCACATGTGGGTGCATAGCGATCGTTTCCACACATCACAATACGGAAACTGGACTATTAACAATTTTCAGAACAAACCCGTAGCTATGACGAATCTACCCTGAAATACACTTCAACCTATAATTTTCACTATACTTTGCAAGTCGTAGAGAATAATATCTAATGTTTTTCTGAATGCCATGATCCTTGTAGATACAACAGTTATCATTATTAACAAATCCCAGTCGTATTGTATGCTTGTTTAGCAAACCTGTCGATACACACTCATGCATTATTGTACAAACTCTCATTCTATTGAGTTGAAGCAATTACAGGACAACACAAAAAAAATCTCTTATTCTTCTTGTTTCTGATGCATTATAATTTATAAATAAATTTATTATATCAACATTTTGATAAGGCAAAAAAAAAAAATTATAATAAAAACAAATAAAGCACAAAACAAAAAAATATTTTTATCAATATCGTAAAAATTTAAAGATATGAGATAATAATCTATCAGGTTGTCAGATACGATTGAACAAATTTTAATAAATAAAAATTGAATTATTAATTAATTAAATCAAAAAAAAAAAAAAACAAAACAATATTACATACACACAATTAATGTAAATTTAAAATTCCACGGTAGTTTAACCAACATCAATAAATAATATTAAAAAAAAAAAAAAATAGTAGCTCGTCGTGCGCGGAATATTCATATGATTAGAGTAGTGTGACTGATTAATATTTTGTATGTAAAAACACAATAACAACAAATAAATACAACAAAATTGATAGCCAACTAGTTAATTCAAATTTTTTTTTTATCTTAACTAAAAAAACTTTTTTGTTGTCTTCTTTTATAAATTTTATAAACTTTAATACATATTTTACATATTCATTAAATACAGAGTATATATAGAGTCAGTCATATTAACTAACTATGCATATAATTATTTAATACATACTAAGTAAAAGAGCCTGATCAGGTGAAAACAACAAGTTATGTTAAAATAAACGTTTTACACGCTTCAAATATTTATTAATAATGAAAATGCAAAACTAAAAACAATAACAACAAAACAAACAAAACAAAAAAAAAAAAACAATCAAGAAACTTGGATGATGTTTTTTGTTACTGCTGCTGCTGTGTTTGTGTTTATTGATAAATATTAAATAATATACAGTATGTATACTACAACATTACATACATATAATATAATAGTTACAAGCTTGGTTGGTGTATTTTTTTATTTTATTCAAGGTACGGTCAAAGATAAGTGACTTTAAATTACCAGGTTCTCAGATGTATTCAGAAGGTAAGGAAAGAGTATGGAAGAAAAGAAAAATTAAAAATTAAAAACTTCACAGTAATACAGCTGTTTTTTTGTTTTTAATAATTTAAAAAAAAAAATAATAATAATAATAATAAAAAGCAATTCTTCAGTTTTTTAGGATGAAAAATGAAGATACAAAAAATAAACAAAAACAAAAAACAAAAACATCACCAACTTTATTTAAAAAAAACATGAGTTAAAATAACTGATTTTACTTTCGTTATTATAGTAACGAACGGTGTCCAACAGTATTATAATATAGGAACAAAAGCAATAAACAAAAAAAAAAAATAAAGAAAAGAAAACAAACAAACATTTATTTTGTTTTTTTGATTAATAAAAAAGTTGTTCAACTTGTCTCTATCTCAGAATTGCATTTCTCACACACATAACAATTCACCTTAAGTTCATTTGAAATGTTAACCCAACCGCTAAGAACATATTTATTAAAAATGCTCATCATTTTCCACACCCCAATCAGTAGAACCGGTACTAAAAAAAAAAAATTTTAAAAAAATTAAAAATGATAAAAGAATTTTTTTTAGATACGTAGATACATGAAAAAAACAACAGATACAAAAATATCTTAAGAATTGTTTGCTAATAAAAATATTTAATTTTTAGAATCGATTAAATAAATTCAGAAAATTAAATAATCACATTATCATCCACCCTATATCCTAATAATTACAAATTTTTGTCTTTTGGTATTAAAAAGTCGATATACGAATTAATTTAAATAAAAAAAGAATAAAAATTAATAAAAAACAAAATAGGTAGCTAGGTATTTATTTTTTTCATTATTGCTTAAATCTGGTTTTGACTTCTGACTTTTGACTTCTGAATATATTGTTTTCATTAGGTATATGAAAAAAATTTCTAAGCTAAAATTAAACCTGTAAATTAAGTTGACTAAAAATGAATTAAGTTAGATCAGTATCAATTTGTGCGGATATATGAACGTTGAGAGACAAATAAGAGATGTTAGTAAGATATTGTTCGCTGGATCCAGAACATGTAAACAGAATGGATAAAGTTCGGATGATTGAAATAGCATAATGATTGGCCAACCGAGTACAAAGCACTTACTACTAAGAACGAAAAAGGTATGAATGCTAAACTTTAGAATCACAAGATTAAAAAAGGCTTTGGAGGACCATTTTGAAATGAACAGACAATATTATCTAAGTCAAGAAGATGATCAATAATTGATATAAATAAATATGATATAATCGTCAAAGTATTCAAATACAAATTCAAGTAAAATATCAAATTGGAAATTGTTTAGGATTGGTGTAAATTATGTTTGAAATGCTCTAAAGTTGTTTGTCTCTAACCGATTGACAAAAAATGTAAATAGACCACCTACACAAAATGGTTGGAAATCGGTTGGTTTAAATAGCAATGGATTATGGATATTTTTCATATCACAATGGATCTTACTGCTTTAAGTGTGTCGGAGTACTGTCGGTAGCTACTACTACCTACCTACCATGGATATTTTGCACGAGAAAAATAGTCAAATTATAATATTTTATAGTTATGATATAGTATATAATTGCCACATGCTCAAACAAACGAAAATCGTTAAATTCGCTTCATAATATTTCTATTGAGGGACGTCAAATGGTGTAGTATACCCATACTTATACTGAAAAAAGCAAGATGGTTTAAGAATGTTTCTGGAAATTTGTTTGTAGTTAGAACGTTTAAAATATTTTTTTTATATTCACATATTTCTCAATTGACCAACAATGATCGTATACACTACTGGGTATATGTAATTGCATTTCATTAGAAGTATTTCTGTGAAGGGACATCATCTTAACAAGATTGCGGATACATTTTAAAATGTACAATTAAATCGTCCAGTCGCAGATAGTTTGGTGTACTTGATCATGATGTATAGCTAAACATTTTTAGACCATACAGTAATGTTCAAGGGTTGACCGCACAATGTTAGGGCTACAGCGGGTCATTTTCGAATTGATAAGGATGCCATTATTCCTCTCAAATGACTTTTCCAGAGCTTGTAGAGATGACATAGATGATTAAATTATCCCGCATTTTCACCTGTTCCGAACTAAAGGAAAATACTATCTAGACACTTACTTTCTTCTATATGATGTACTTTTTAAACTTACTAGGTGATCTTTAAAATATACAAAATTAATAACCTCCATCACTCTGTGAAATCACACTGTGAGTTGAATATAAATACAAACATAAACGAAGATTGCCAAATTATTTGGTAAGCATTAGCCACCTATCTACCTACAACATTCTGACATTATACCTTAAAATGGTTTCGCTTATAAGCCCGACCCATTTGTCTTAATAGACAAATAAAATTTATATGATTTAGATTTTGATAAATTCGTGAGATAAAACGTTTGATCCTTCTTATCAGAATACATTAATTTTAGCAATATCCATGAGTATTTTAAAACCATGATGTAGTCATGAATTAGATATGTATCAACTTTTGTCTCTCACATTTTCAATTGAAGTTGTTTAATAAGTCAAAGTTTGTATCTAGTTCATCAATTTATCCAGGAAGTTTGCCTTCATCAGTACTGTTAATCAGGTACAAAGGTAAATTAAACTAATGATGATAAATTCAGCCAACAAAAGATATTTAACATTTTATTTTTTATTTTCAAAACGAATTTTGTTTGATTTTTATAACTCACAGATATATTCGTCTTTTAATAAGTTATCAAATCAAGTAAAGTAAAAATGAGGAGTTGTATAGATAGTCTAACACTACAAATACCTGTTGTTATTGTTATTGTTATTATAATATTATTGTTATCTTGCAAACCAAGTTAATAAATTTGCAATTCAAAGTAGTACCTACACTATGGTAGACAATTACAATAAAATTAAAAACGACGATTCTCGGACCGATAAATAAAAATTCACAAAACAAAACCATTTTATTTTTATATTTAATTAAAATAATACCAAATTGAATTAAAAAAAAACATATTCAATTAAAATGACAGTGAGACAACATACCCACCACCGTCGCCGCATTATCATCGAGACACGACATAATAATTTAACAAAAGAAAGTGAAAAACAACAAAAAACTAATCATATTTCTAAATATAGGTATACAATAGTACTTTTGGTATAGCTATTATGTATCTATAGTTTTATTTATAAATAAATATATACTATTCTATTTTATTTATTTACATTCTTCTTCTTATGTATTTATTACCTATATATGAAACGGTTATAGAGCTGAGCTTTAAAATGTATACTAACTAAAACGTTTTTTTTTTTTTAATTTTCTATCAATTAAAGATCTGTGACAATTTCAATTCAGTTTTTAAATAGACATTAAACTGAACAGTTCTTAAAGTTGAGATTTTAAAAAATATAATGGGTAAATAAATTTAATTATTTTATATTAAAATTTATATTTAAAATTATTTGTTTTATTTTTGTTTAATAAATTTTTGTAAACAATTTGATGATAATAAAATATTGTAGATTAAAGATTTTAATTGATGAATAGTGTTTGTTTAAACTGTGTCAAGTGAATTTATATATACGTGTGTATGTAATTATTGTGAATTAAAAATTAGCATTTAAATAAAATAATGTTATATTGTGTTAAATATTTTTTGAATGGTATCTAATTAGTGAAGCTTTCGATGCACTCTGCTCCTTAGAAAAGATAAAACAGACATGTTTGAGTTGCAATTAATTAACTATTTTTATATTTATACTTGTATATTCTTGTTTTTTTTTTTTTTTTTATAATATCAGTTATAGTATTTTTAAAACGTATTTTCAAAATTAATCTTAACAGTTATCATACAGTGTTTGAAATAGTAGTTTTTCATTTGATATGATGGAAAAATTAATAAATTTACACGAATAACATCGTACTTCCCACATGTAATTAAAAAAAACTTGTAGTACCGTTTTTAAATGTACGAAAAGATATTACAGGTTACTGTCATCGTCAAAAGATAAAAAAAACATTTTAACTTGATATTAAATACAATACAATAATTATTATTATTAATGTCGGCTAAATTTTATATAATTTTATCGGTTCAAAATAGTTTAATTATTATTTTAAATTTTGACTAACTCATTGTTCATAGCCTCAAACGATTTAATTTTACATCGGTATAATATCTAGCTGATTATTTTTAGTTTTTAACTTAATTTTTATATATGGTTATACTCTTAAACGCGTTGGTCAAGTTTGTTCGTGAAAAAAATTATGCGTTTTACTGAAGCGGGAATTTGCGGCAGGACCCCCAGAATTTATTTGTTTGTAATGTGAATTGTATTAAAATATTAAAATATATAAAATAATTTACGTTTTGATTGACCTGAATATTTAAAACAGTTTCAAATTATTTTTGATAGTTAGTTAGTTTTAAAGGGGAATAACAGTCGTATAGAAATTTGTTCCTGCTACAATACCAATCGCTATTACAGGCCATGTATACTCTTCTTGGTTGTTAAGAATTTCACTGATTCGATATAGTATTATCAACATATACAATAACAAATTTCCAACACTTTATGTATTTTGTCATTAAGCAGATATTGACCTATCAGTATACTAATTATTGTCTTAAGCTATGCTTAATATAGAAACAATTTTCGAATTTTATTTTATTTAAGCTACAACTCTGGAAATCTTTTTTGATCTTATAACAGTTATAGTTCAGATGTCTTCTAATCTTTATTTTTTATTTCTACTTTTTCGGAAATATTGGAACAAATTGTGTCTAAAACAAATGTTTACATACATATACTGGGTGTTGTCCAGAGCATGCCTATATAAGCTTTTTTAGAGGGGTGGGAGTCATTATTTTCAAATTTAAAAAAAAAAAAATTATTAACTAAATCGAGGGTGCTCCATCGATTGGTGATATTTTCAGCTTCCGGGAAGGACCGGAAAAGGATGTTTAAAGCTCAAAATTCGCCGAAATTGGCCCAAAATCGAGATTTTCAAGAGAGATTATGCAAATTCGCATTCTAAGTTAAAAAATAAGAAAATTTAAAATAACGGATTCTTCCCCTCTTAAAAAACTGAAACGCATGCTCTGGAACACCCGGTACAATTGTAGAGACTATTCATATCATGTATATTGCAATGTGAATTAATTGAAATTGAAATTAAAGGTGCTATGCAATTCACAAATTCTTTTAGTGATTACTCAATCAAATATTGCTATTGCGAATTACAACCATTAGCAGTTGTAAACATCAAATATTTTTTTATAACTATTAACGAACAAAAAACTTTTTTACCTCTTCAATTTTACCTACAAATATACTTCAAAAAAAACTTTTAAGGAAAAAATCATTCTTTTGTGCGTCAACAAATTTTGTAGAAAAAAAGTTAACATATTTTTTTTATTACGTAAATTTACGTTACAAATATTATGCCTAGTAAGTAAGTAAATAAACCTACTATGCACAAATATAAATAACCATAACTCAAACAGAACCGATCTTAACCAGTTGTAAAAATTTGGTTGTCTCATACAACTTAAACATAAACTGTAACTGCAGTATTGTTAATAGCTATATTGCAGACAACACAACTTAAAAATTATATTGTGTAGCTTTGACAGATAATTGGGTTGTGTTGTGAATAGGACAATAGTATTCTGATTACCTATCAGGACTATATTATTTATGTATTGTATCCAGTGCTCGGTTTATTATTTATGATAGTCTGATTTGTTTTAAGTTATTCATTTAATTGTTATTATAAATGTACATAATAAATAAAATATAAATTTTCATTCACAATAATCAATTTATTTTCTAATTGCATTACTATATCCTAACTATATTGCTAAACATTGCATTGCATATACTATAAGCATTGCATATACAATATTGCTAAACATCAAGTAAATTTATACTGGATTTTATGTCAATGCTTTCAACTTGTATCAATATGTACAATGTTTACAACTAATCAAAGTTAATACAATTATTATTAATTTCTAAAAGTTTATTAAAATCGGAAGTAATTAAATTATAAAATTTAGCGCCATAGTAATTTTAATAAATAATTTTAAAAAACACTGTTAATTTAAATAAAAATACAATGAACTATACATGACTAAATATTATATTAACTTGTTTAATCAAGGCAAAACCATCAGACACTATAAATTAATTTCATCAAAATCGCTATTTTATTTTTTGCAAGTGTATTTCTATAATTTGTCATTTCAATATAATTCATTTACACACACACGTACAATATTATATATTCATGGAATTTATCAAATATTATACATAATATGTGTTTACAGAGTGCACTCTTCTTTGCCTTTACTTCATACTGTGCCATACATAGCTTTTTGAAATAATGATCAAGTTTTCATGTAATTACAACATATTAAAATTTCATAATTATTTCAAAAATTCATACATGCCTTTGTATGGAGTAAATTGTTGAAACATGTTGATCGCGTTACTTAGTAAAAAACTCACTGTTCCAATTATATATCGTACCGTCTCGTACCGTCTTAATGTTCCTTTATGCAAAATTTGGTGAAATAATCTTTTCCAAACTATATTATTGATTTTTTGTATTTTTCTAAATCACAATGCGGTAGAATAATTGATCAACTGGACATTAAAATTCCATGTTGATATTTGAAACAATTAAAATATATACATTCTTACAAATGTGGTAGATAACGTATTTTTTTTGTTTTTATTCTTTAACTGGTTTTACGAAAAATCAGGTTAACAATGATTAGTTATTGATTTTGTATTTTTCCATACTCAAATCAACTGATGGCTCAAATCATCTGTTAGATATTAGTAGAGTAGCTCCACTTTTATAGTATCAAAGTTTTTAATTTTATTTTAGTGATAACATAAAATTTTATTTTCAATTAATTCAAAAGAAATTGAACAGAACTGGGTTCGGACTGGACCGGATCTTCTGATCATTCGTCAAATGACATACACCATTCTACTTCTGGTTTTTTTTTGTTAAGTTTATCCAAGAATTCCTGTAATACCGTTAAGTAATATTTTATACAACATCTTCATACACGAATGAACAGGTTGAGGGACCGACGGAGGACTGGGGAAAGGAAAATATCCATATGGGCCTGTTTCCATGAAGTAAATAATGATGGCAGCTTTATTATAAATTTTATATACCCTCTCATAGGAAAACAAAAATTTGTGGATGGCATTTTCTCTATTCGTTTGTTGATGATGGGGGATTGAAATGTATATGGGAAAGCTGTCATCATTAATACTTGTGGAAACAGACCATATAATCAGTGATTTGATATTTTGAATGAAATTTATTGTTAAAATATTTTGTGATATTTGAAGGTTATAAATTGGTATATTTTTTTAAATATAAAAACACGTTAGTTAGAATATGGTTCCATATCATATCACATGGTGTTTATTATAGAAATTTTTTAGAACAGAGTTTTTAAAATATTGTTTTAGAGGCCAGATTTTGTACAAACCGATATGTATTTGTTAATTGAAGTTAATTTATTTGAAATTAATGAATTTTCGCAAAATAGATATTTTGTTTTCAAAATTTTATTAAAAATGTTACACTGCCTATAAGTGATTACGATAAATTTCCAAAAGCTAATAAATAATTTAATTAAAAAACTGTTCATCAATAACACATTTTGTTTTTGTTGTTTTTATAAATTTTGCGTTGAAAATTTATTTTTCATTTTATTAAAATGAATTTATTGAATTATTAAGTTAATATAAATTTCGCATATATGTACTGATTTGATTTGCATTTAACCTTCACAATTAATTATTATTAATAAAAGAAAAAAAAAACAAAAACAAAAATACTAACAGTAATAATAATATTGTCGCAAAATAATAAATAAACAAAAGTAGATTGTATTATAGCAGAGTAAACTGTAAATTACCGTAATTTAATGACGAAATAATGTGTTGTAATGATAGGAGGAGACAATTTTTTTCTAGGAAAATATTATAATTTAGTTTTTAAAATTAAAAATAATTAATTATAACAAAAAAAAAAAACAAAATAAAATAAAACTGATTAAATTTAAAATTTAGAATCTACATGAAATTTAAATTTATTTTTTTATAAAATCCTTGAAATGAGTATTGTAAAATAACGCAAAATGTTTACAATGTTTTATAATCTATATTGTATGTTAAAATTATTTTAATATATTTAAGTTTTTGATTGTAGTAAGATCCTAAATGTAAAAAAAAGAATAAAATAGTATTATTTACTTTTATTTCACTTAATTGTTTATTTATCTTAATTTTTTTACAAGCCCTACTAACCATTATTCATTCGGACATTGCAAATTTTAGAAATATGTATTTTTGGTTTATATACATATATACTATATGTTTAGTTTGTTTATCAATTATTTTGAACTGAAAAATAGGCTTTATTATGTTGTATGAATAAGATTTTGATTTTAATTATTATGTATTTTTTTTTGTCTACAATATGTTGTTAATGAAACAAGCTTTAAAATAAGTGTAAAAACTTGCGGAAAAAATTATTTGCAGTGGCCGAATTAATAATGATTAGGGTCGTATTTTTATATTTTACATATAAATTTTAAATTTAAGTTCGGTTCTCCTCTTAAAAACAATATTTTATTCTATCCAGATGAGTTCTATTATTTAAGGTACATATTCAGCCAATTACGTGGTGACTGGTGAACATAATGATTTTCAATTTTTACTGTATAGAGCTCAATTGTATTTCACTTTAGTTACAGCATTTTGATTGTTATATGAAGTACAACCAATGTTGTAGATTTAAATGTAGAAATTAATTAAGATAACTACATACTAATAACTACACTATATCGGCCGGCATTCTTAAATTTAATTATTAAATTTATATATTAAGAAGCCTCTGGGTTTGATTTCAGGTTAATGTATGGATATTACAAGATTTTTGATTTATTTTTTTAAATTAATTTGTAATACAATTTGGTTATCATTAAAAATAAAATGGAGCAGCTATTTTATTATAAAAGCGAAATTATTCAAAAATAGATGTAATTTTTGATATCTAAATTTCATTTGACTTCTAAAAAGTAGTATAAAATGTTTTAATACAGTTTAAATATTGCTCTACTACCGTTGAAACCTTTAATCAAACCTTCCTTGTATACATTGCTACATTTTGAAATACCATTTTGACAATATAAATACACACACATATGCATTTTGACGTTTAAATTATAAATTTGTGTTTTTCTAGTCGGTAATGCCTTATTCACTGCTTCAGAACATTATCGTTCCGAACACATGCGAACGCATATTTTTTATATGAAAATTTGATTTCTCTCAATTTTTAAATATGTTCGGAGCAATTTTTTCTCTCGGAACAAAAGTTGATTTAACTTCAACTAAGTGTTCGGAACAATTTTTTTTTGCTACACCTAATTTTTAATTTTTTTTAAAAAAACATTCAGACAAAAAAATATTTTTCTTATTTGAATTTTTAAATAATTGATTTTTAATAATATTTATATTGCTGAAATAAAAATTTTGAAAATTAATTTTATATGTCAATTGGAGCTGTTTAAATTTTTTTTTTGTTCGGAACACAATGTTCTGAAGCAATGAATTAAGTATAATAATCTGACTTTTAGTTTATCTTTCGTTACTTCAAAATTAATATTGCTAGATCTTCATAGGTCAGCATGTATTTTCGGCGAAAAAATATATTTTATTAACATGTTTTTTCTAAAATTTTGCAATAAACTAATTTTTTTCGCCGAAAATATATGCTAACCTATTTAATTTAATTTCTTGTAACTTTTTATCTATGGCATGTATACAAAATTTAGTCTAAAGTTTTTCACTACACATTCTACTCTTATTTAACTTTTCCACTATGTATTTTAAATAATCTGGAATAGTGTACAAAGTATTACTTTACATTGTAAATTTTACGGTTTCACTATAATACCTGTGTTTTCCACTACATTTTAAAATAATAAATTTTTTTACGAAAGTAACAACCCGATGAAGCGTCAGACTTTTTAATTTTTAAGTATTCATTATTTTGCCAATAAAATGGTACACGGTTCTATATTTAGTGTGTATATATTTTAATTAAATAAACAACCAGAAATATCAGAAATATTTCATTTTTCGTTGGGGTACGATTTTAAGAGTATAATTAACAAAATAAGAAATATTTTTATAATTATTAGTTTTTTCTCTTTGTGTGGTTCTTTGGAATTGCATAATTGCATATTGAATAGAATTTAATAAGTTAAATAAATACGATTTTTTTACCTCACCCTTATAATTCATCTGTGAAAAATAATACCATTGTGTGCAAGGCATAATAACCTATATTATTAATTAATTTAAAAAAAAAATTAAATTGAATTGAAATTTAATTTGTAATTAGAACCATACTAAATCCTTTTTATTTAAATTTAAAATTTTTTTGAAATATTGAAATATCCTTAAAAGGATTTAAATTCATTTTGTTATATTTAAAAGTAATTATAAATATTTTTCGAGGCATTATATCACCCTTAAAATAATAAATATTGAACATTTCTATTTCCAGCTAAATTGGTATTATTTGTTTTTGCTGCTGCTTTGATTGTAGCATGTGTACAAGCTGCTGGAGGTAATAATTAACTTTGTTTTTAATTTTATTATTTTCTTAAATTGTTTATAAAGATTTGAAATTAATTTGAAAGAATAATATTTTGTTTTTTTTTTAAGATTGTCCATCATATTCTAAGGTACAAACTTGTACACCAAAATGTGTTCAAGATAGTGAGTGTAGTGCAATTGGTGGTAAATGTTGTCCAAATTTATGTAATTCAAGATCATGTGTTCAACCAAATCAGTTAAGTAAAGATAATACAGCTGGTAATAAATATGGTGGTGGTAGTTCATCATATTGTGGTAATGTTAAATGTCAAAATGGTGAAAAATGTGATCAAGATAGAGCAACTAAACGACCAAAATGTGTTAGAGCTTAAAATAATTATATAAGAATATGATGTATATACGTATATATAAAAAGTTTCTGATTGTTATTAAATGAAATTTTCATTGAGGTTTTGTTATAAAATAAATAAATTTTCTACTCAATTTTAATTACTAACTATAATGTGTTTATTTTTTTAAATATGTACTTTATTTTTTTAAATATCATTACAGCTAATAATTATATAATAATAATTATATTGAAATTATAAATATTGACTATGGTAAATCCAGTTTTAATTATTATAAGTGTAGGGTGTATGATATTGATTGATATGACAGTGATATTGATCGTAATGCCGAAATGTTGAAAATATATGTTGATAAAGGGCAAATATGAAGAAAGAAATTTAAATGAAAGTAATGAGTGATGTAATGAAGACAAATTTGTGTTACGAAATTTGTGTTACGAATATTTTGAAAATTTGTATTTTAGTATCTATGTATATGAAAATTCTGATTCATAAGCATCTAATTTTCAGTATGGCCGATAAAAACAGATAACAATTCCGAAAAAAACAGATAACGATTTCGATTAATGGAAAATAGAATAACTAATGTTAAGTTTTCGTTTTTGTGATTTCAATTTTCAGAAGTTAATCTCAATTATAAAGTAATTAATTTTGTTAGCAAAATTAATCGTAAAACTTACTTGTCACAGTTTCTTAATATGTATTAAAAATTTTTTTTTAGTTTTGTTTTTTTTTTCTTTCCAAGAAAAATAATTAACATGTTAAAAATATATTTTTTTTTTATTTGCTGCTTTTAATTAATGGTTTAATTCAAATAAGAATATATTTATATATATAAAAAATAAAACAATTAAAGCGTAAATTAATTTTAAATGCTCCTTTATTTATTCTTAAAAATTTGTCTGTGTGCATTTCGGTATATAAAATTCAATTATCAAATGTTTCAAATGCGAATCAATCAATTTTTCTACAATCATAATTACATTCTAGAATCTAGTTACTTATACATTCTAATTATTTTTTGTTATCTGGGAACTATGTATTCATTTTGCAGCTCTTCATTGTAAGGCATTTTTAAATGAATATTGAGTGGTTCATTTGTAAGAACACATTTTTGAAAACACTAAATTAATTTTGATTTGATCTTCTTATAACAATGATTACGACTTAGTATCATAATCAAATTAAGCTTAAATCAGTGTCTTTTTAGGACTACCATCATCTGATACTAGCACGTATATACTTATAATTATAATCAACACATTTAATGCATGTGGTGTAGGTACAGTATGCGATAATAATTTCCGTTAAATTATAATAAATCATAAATTATAATAATATCTTATCTATATACTAAACAACAAAAAAAAAATGTTAGCGACCAAATATCCAAACCAAATATTTTATTCATTTGCAGATTTAACTTTCCTGGCTCTATACATTTTAACGAAAAATATGATAAGAAAAATACAAAAATTTCCATTGCTGTTGTTGTGAAATTGACACAAAACAAATTTCAAATGAATAGAGACCCAGTAAATTAACGGCATTGTTAAGGTAAAAAAAATTTTTTTTGGTGACATTTCTCATTTTGAAATATGGTGAAATTCTTTTTCTATCTTTTTCTTCTTAACTCTTTTAAATTATTTATACACTGGACTGGAGCATATGTGTATGTAATGAAAGAAAATTAAATATCATATAAAAAAAAAGTCCCCGAGAAGGCTAACCGCTGAACAGACATGAACTTTTTTATATTTTTATATTTTATGTTTAATATTTTGTCAATGCACCCCTTTACATTTTAAAAATTTTTTGTTCATGTCATATAAATTCACATTCTTAAAAAATACAAAAAAAAACAACAAAAACAAAAAATCGATAGATAAATAATTAGTCGGAGTTCATGATTGAAATACACTTTTGTTTAGTCTATAGACTTACAGAATCAAAGAAAATTGACTCGTCAAGAAGGCTATTCGGCCTTCTAAGTAGCTTGTAGTGTTGTTCCTTTACGTGTAATATTTAATTGTCTACACTTTGAAGTAGACTTTAGTGTAAACAAGCAATTTACTGTAAACTATGCTGTGTACAACAAAAACAATGTCAACTATGATGTAACAATACTTATTTTTTCAATAGATTCGGTTCATTTCACGAATTTTATTAAAAAAATTCGGTTAATAAAATTTCTGGTAGGGAAACACTGTCAACAATTTGGCTTGATAAACCAATTAAAAAATGTATTGTATCAAATAAGCCTATTATGAGACTTAGAATTAGTTTTATTAATTGATAGGTGGTAAAATTTTTCCACCAATGATAAAACGGTTATTTCAATGTTGCATAATGCTACGGGAAACCCAATTTTTTACATGCTTGGAGCTTAATGGCAGATTTTGAAACAGTTGAGATATAATTCATTATTATTTAATTATTTACGCAATGAAGTAGAATTGTCTAGAGGGTATTGTCGATATGTCGAAAATAATGTAATCTAAATAATGTAGTTTACGTCGCACAACACAACACTGCAGAAGTGTTTTAGTGTTAAAAGCAGAAATTATATATATATAAGTATATATAATTTCTGGTTAAAAGAGGCATGCATATACAATAATAATAGTATACATGTATATAGCACAAAAATTTTGAAAATAAATATTGAAAAGTATTCTCATTTCATATAAATGAAATATGTATGCACCTAAGTCTCTTTTAAATTAAAATTAAAAATAATTTAATTTTCAATCAAAATTTTTCATATTCGTATTTATTTAATTATTTTTGCATAATATAAAGGCTCATTAAACAAAATATAACTCATTGCTGATCTAATATAAATATTGTAGATGAAAAGGATTTCCTGTAACACTATACATAAAACTCTATTAATGTTTTGTAAATATTAACTATACATAAAACTCTATTAAAGTAATAATTAGACAAATTAAGGCAAATAAAAATAAATAAATTAATAAATAAATAAAGGCTTATATTCATAATAACAAAAAAAAAAAACAAACAAAAATCAAAAACTATCAATTTTATATTGTACCTACATCTTGTATATTGCAAGAAATATGAGATGTTTGCACCGAACATATTTTTGACAAATGAAATTCTTTATTCTAAAAAATTTGTACACAAAATGTTTTTCAATGCGTTAAAGTATCAAAAAAATATTATAGTATTGATTTTGTTTGTTATAAAGTAGAAACATAATATTATTCAGAGAGAAACAGCAATACCAAATCAAATATTTATTTCATATAAAATTTTGTTTGCAATTCTGTTCAATCTGTAGTAATGATAAAAGTGGAATTTTGTTCGTGTGAGTATTCATATTAAAAATATTTTTTTTTTCAAAAAGACCATTTTTGTACAAATTGCTCAAGATATCCACTAATAATAATAATTAAATAAGTAAAACAAATAATTAATAATTGGTCATATTCGAAATCTTACTTTTCATAATTTCGTTGTATCAAAACTTTGCTCTTCAAAATAAAATTTCTTCAAAATTTGTCTTTTGTTTTAAATTCTAATAAAATTCTGAAAATGGAGATCGTTTTTGCTTCAAACAAATCTTGGCAACTGATAAAAATAATTAAGGTAAATGTTCTGGAAAAAGCAAATACCCCATTGTTTTATTCAACAGCGGCTACGCTCAAAAATAATAATGATAAATATTCTTCAATTTACAACAATATTAAAACGATATTTTAAAAAGCAAAATTTTAAAAGATGAGACGACGTTATACTCCTATATATAAATAATATATAATGAAATGATAAATAATATATTCAATTAATTTTTCAGTACTGCATATTGATATTAATTTTATTTATTTTTAATTAATTACTACAAATATTTAACTGTATTGTAAATAGTTATATATTCTATATTTTGTACTATTATATACTATAATTAACATGAAATTAATAAGAAAATTATCAATTCAATAGTAAACTATAATTTTTGTTTGTTTTTTTTTTGTTCTATTTCCTTCATAACATAGAGTTTCGACACAGCTTGGATCCAAATCCAATATTGTGATTCTGATGAAGTAAAACCTCATTTCTTTTTTAAAAATCATATTAAGCTTTTAATAAAGTATAGTGTTAATTCTTCTACTGCTACTATTGGATTCATATTTTTATTTATTGTACTTATTTATCTTATATTATTTTCAATTTATGAATCAGTGTGATTGTGATAAAATATGTATGTACACAAGAATTAAATCAATTAATAAATGTTTTCAGAAAATTAAAAATAAAATTTAAATTTGTGCATTCTCTTCAAACAAGTTGCACAATCAGCAAATGAATCTAAATATAGCAAATTATTTACGCATTTTAAAATTTTATAAATTGGGATCGATTATATATGGAATTAATTATTTAAAATCTATGTTTAGATATGTGTGTGTGTTTTAAGCACGAATTAAAATGCTGTTGAAATTTCTACCAAATTAAAGTATAAAAATGGTGTCGAAAATTCATCTGTTATTACCTATAGTAGAACAGATAAATTTTCAACAGGATTTCAACCCCATAATTATCACTTTCTTGGATTGACTTCTTTATGGTCGAATCAATCATGCCATGTAGATAATATAATATATAAATAATAAACTTCAATTAGATTATAATGCAAATTTTTAAATAATTATTCCTTATTTTTGATATTTCTTTGTATTTAATTAATAATTAAAAACTCAAATAATTATTTTTTCTTCTCATAAATATTAATTCAAACTCGAAAAAATATTTTAAATATTGTCTTTAAATACTTAAATATTTTATTTGGAATTTTAAACAAAAGTTAGTCAAAAGCACTGATGAAGGAAGTATGTTAGGGTATGAAGGTATGAAGGGTATGAAGGGTGTGTGTAGTACCAAAAATCTCGATTTTTGCAATCAAATTTGAAATTATTAGTGAAGGTGGCTTGACAACAATCAAATTATTTAATTTAAAATATCACTAAAAAACCTCAAAAATACGCTTAATAAATTTAAAAAAAAAAAATCAAAACTTGTCCTATCAACACATTTTTTTTTATTTCATTTGAGTGACTGATTTCATATCAAAAAACTCATTTGCGTTAATTAAAACACTAAAAAAAAAGTAAAACAATAGCTAACATTGTTTTTTGAAATTTCCACCATATTAAAGCATATCAAATAATATTAAATTTTAAAATTTTATATAAATTTTCAAGGTCATAAAAATTAATTTTAAATATGTAAATTCGTTTTAATTGGTCTCCATAATTTAATTTACTTTCTTATTATTCTATTAAATTTATTATATTAGAAGTTATTTCTAGACTTATTATTCGAATCTAGTATTATTAGCTAGAACTATATATTATTAGAAAATAGTATAGTATTACAATTTATTGTAAGAAAATATTATCTCAAGGTATCAAATAGAAAACAAACATGTTGGATCGAACATTTTAATTTTATCATACCTGCAGGAATGTTCGTTCAAACATTAATCACAATTTTTTATTAAAAATGGATAGAGAGGAGAAAAGCGAAATTATTTTATTATAGATATTTTTATATAAAAATTAAATTGCACCTAAGATTAACTATCAAAATTAAAAAAAAAAACAAAAACAACATAAAAAACGATTTGCTATATTTTTTCTTCTATTTTACAATTCCCTCGTTGATATTTACTTTATAAATGAAAATACAAAGCAAAATTTGAAATTTTCCCATAACTTTATACATACGCGAATATATTCAGCCTTGAAAATATCAAAATATTTTTGATATTTCGTCGAACATGTTCGATCGAACACAAAAAAATTAGAATTAAAATAGTTCTAACACTCCTAACTATGACATCATATTAAGGTATTTTGTTAAATGTTCGATATGATTCGATATGATTAAATTTATATTCGATATGATTAAATCATAACCTTAACAATTAGCCCTAACTATAATAGTTACAATATGAAATCATATGATAAAACTTCGTTAAATTTTCGATATGATTTAATAAAATCATAACCTTAACTATAATTATTGTCATACCTAATCATATCAAAACGTCAAAACCGAAAGTTAAAAGAAGTGAAATAAAAACATAAGTTATATAAATAAATATTTTTAATTTTTTTTATTTTGTGTTTTGAATAAAGTTAAGGTTATGATTGGTTATGATTTTGTTAAATTATATCGAATCATATCGAACATATTCCGACCTTTTATCACTTTTTCAACTGTTTAAAAAAGGTGATCACCAAGATTTTAAAACAAGAAATATTTAATAAAGCTACTTTTTGGTTGTATAGGATATTTTTAGGCGGTTAATCGTTTGACTTTGTCTCGAAACAATTAGTTCTATTTTAAAGAGTTATTGTATAACAAAATTCTCTTACGAAAATTATTTGAGTATGAAATAAGTGATGTTCGACAAAATTGTTAGATGCAACATATTCTTTTCATCAGTGCTTCATCTGACTGACAAAAACACAGGAGGAAAAACTGTGGCATAAATACAGGGTAGTTCGCTAGGATATACTTTTATTTAATTGCAATATAAACAGTTTTGTCAAACTTAATTTACAGGGACAACCGATTTTATATGCTGATGATCTTGTAGTTGTATGATGACGTAAATTGTAGTATGAATTTTGAGATAAACATGAATTTGTACACCACAATGTAAATAAGTGAATGCGCAAACACAAATTGACTATATAAATATTACTAAAACAAAAGTACATATATATATTCATCTAAAATAATCTTTAAAAGATATATATTTTAAGACTAAACATTTTTAGTAGCTAAATCTGTTATACAACAACATGAAAATTAAAAAAAAACTGACGAATATAATTATTTAGGAGTTGTAATAGATTTTGAAGTTACCTGAAAAAGATAAATAAATACTCAAATTAAAAAAGGTATTAAAATAGCAGGAATACTCAAAAGCATAGCACACAGGCCAACTGTTGATTTCAATGAATGAAGAATTTTTAATGAAAATGAAATCTGTTTAACATATTCCATAGCTCAATGCTATAATATGCCATTGTGGGATGGGGTAATATGAACAAAATCAAATTGCAATAATTACAAATAATTTGAAACTAAGCAATCAATAAAAAAATATATGAACTAAAACAAAGAACATCAACATAAAATATTACCGTTGAAGTTCTATATATACAAAAATGCTCTGCACACAAATATATAGAATGCTTAATGGGACCATTAATACAAATACAATCCTAAGAACAATAAACGAAGTTCATCAACACAATACTAGAGCATCGGATTTGCTTCAAGTATAAATAGAGTGAGTGAATGCTAGTGATGTCGGAAATGACTCTATATTTATAAAAATGCTGTTAAAGAATACAACAAGATGTCGATAAATATTGAAAACATACACAACAGTCAATTTAAAGTTAATCCAAATAAATATTTGATTGAACTTGTATGTAAAAAAAAAAAAAAAAAGAGGAAAATTTACAGATTAATTTTAAAACACTAAATTATAAATTATCAATAATTATAAAATAATCTGATGAGCAGAGAATTTCTCTTTTTGAGATAAAAAATAAAAAAATAAAAAAAAATAAAACATGGATTGGATTATGCGACATTGAAGAAGCTAAAATAGGCTATTGCTATACATAAACATTAGAGAGAGGCATAGTTCCTTTTATTTACTAAAATCTTTATTTGTCAATTTTTACAAATATCGATATTTCGGCAATAACGTTTTGCCTTCTTCAATGTATTGGCATAATTAAATTTAATTAAGAGCTATATTAGTATTACGTTATATATACTTTTTTTTTTATGGGCAATAAAATTACAAAAATTAAATTAATAAATATGTAATTTTATTGCCCATATAAAAAAAAAGAAAAAATAATCGAATCGAAATATCGATATTTATAAAAATAGACAATAATAAAGATTTTAGTAAAATAGCGTTTTAGCGTCTTTTTAATTTAAGAATTTAAATATATTAGAGCGAGGTTTGATTGAGTCTTTCACGTAAATGACTACTATAATATTCAAAAATACTGGAAACACTGAAGGTCTATTTCTTTTAATTTCGTTAAGTTTTAAACTTATTAATGAACTATTTTAAAGAGGATGATAACCACTGAGCCTTAATTAGGCTAATATAGGTAAAAAAAGGAATTTATAATTATGTAATTCAGGCATATAAAAACATTTTCATAAACTACCCTGAAGGTTTCAAATTTAACTACAGAATATATTCAATTTTTACACTAAGTAAAATTTTTTAATTAAATTTTTTTTTGTTTCGTTTCATTTACCTTTTTAACTTCAATTGGCGAACATAATGCAATACCAATTGCAGCAAATAGCACAAATAATCGTAACATATTTTAAATATATTAAATTTAAATTATTTTATGAATATTATATATATATATATATATACAATAATATTTAAAATTTTAATAAATTAATTTTCAATTATAACCACTTTTATTGAACAAACACTTAACTAATTAACTTTTTTTTTGTTATTATTTTTTTTTTTTTGGTTTAGGTATTATTCTCCCGATATATTACCTTTATTTGAGTCTATTAATAAATAAAGTATGATAATTTGAAATTAATTTAGGTCTATTTATATTAAATGGTCAAAACCAAAAAAAAAAAAACAAAAGAATAAAAATGCATTTTTTAAATTTCGAATTAACTGGTTTTTAAATTAGTTTAATGGTATAATCTGTAATTACTAAAAAACAAAAAATAAAAAAAAAAAAACAGGTCAAAATTAAAAAACAGAACAAAAACAAGGAATTCATAAGGGCTTATTGAGATCAGGTTATCTTTTTAATTTAGTTGCATCCATTTATAATATTGCAATGTTGTTTTTTTTATATAACTTTTTTTTATACCTAACAATGTAAGTCACTTATAATGTCGGTTACAATTATTTACCGGTGTGTTGTTTAAATAACTACATTAAAATTTATTTTGTTTACGATTAAAAAAAAAAAAGGAAAACTGGTTGATTTCAGGGTTACAAATCCAGCCTTATTATTTATTTTTGCCTCTTTTATTATTCTGTTATGATGTATGTGTAATGGAATTGATACAAAATCAATAAACCGAAGATTCATTTACATTATTATTCAATATCATAATAATTAATTATATAAGACAGAGAATGAAATGAAACTTCCTTGAGAAATTGTAATTGTAAATTCTAGATTACGTATTTAATTTTCAATATCCTGTAAAATCTCAACTAATTATTAATAAAAAAAAATTGAATAATTTTATCTGTTCGTTGTGTACATATAAAAAAAAGTTAATTAAAATTTTCTACCATTATTTAATATTTATTTTCATTTTCATTATAATGTATGTATATGTAGATACATCTATACATTCAAAAAAATAGAAACTATAGTAGAGAATAATTTGTAAACTAATAGAAGAGGAAAAAAAGTATTATATAAATTATTCAAGAATTTTTAAAAATTCATAAAGAAAATGAAAAATTGGCTTTGCGAACTAACGCTCCAAATATTATCGGCCCAAAGCAAAAATGAAATAATATCGCCAAATTTTTGGATGTTCACAATGAAAAGTAGTTTGAATAAATATATATGGCCACAAGAGAAGATGTCTTACCCAACATATACATATAGTACTATATAGTAATAGTGAGTGAATCCAAATTGGTTACTACACGTATATCTGATGGTCACAGAAATTTTAAATACAAATATCCTAGTGAGAAAAAACAATGAATACCATGGGTTCACAAGAAGATCAGCAGAAAATATCAAAATAATATTTTCCAATATCAAATTCAATGGGCTAGATATACTCTATTATAATATAGCATAAAAGTTGTACAATACAATCCCTAGTGACATGAAAGATAGTTTGATGATAATTTAAGTTTACGGTTGATTTAGCTGATAAGCGGATATAGAAGTTTGATGATTTTCTGTTTTCAATATGATTTTGTTAGTCTTTTATCAAAATTGAGCCACAGATATTTTTTTTTCGTTTCCCCATTAAATTGATATTTCACTTATTTTAAAGAAGTTTGCTAAGCTCTCTTTCCTTAAAATGAAAAAAATTGCATTTGTCTTTTCAATTTTTATTTCATATATTATTTTGTTATTTCATTATGAAATTCATTTTTATGCTAAAAACTAAATTTTATTTGGATTCTATTTTATATAACAAATTAACGGTGATCCATCCAACTAGTGTAGTTTTAGACAATTTTACCAATACTCTTTGAGCATTATGAAAATTGACACTGTGAAAAAAACACGTAGATGTTTGCAATTATTTAAATTCAAGTTTTGTTATCATATAATATACCAGTCTTTCTGGTGATGCATGTACGATCAATTCAAGTCAAGTCAAATTATATTCATTTCATTTTTATTATTTAATTTTTAATGTTCTTCTCTTTCATGTTGAATCAATCAACGTAATGAAATTTTTTAGACAGTGTAAAAAGTTAATGTGAAATCCCTATTACAATATACATAATATATTAATTTCCAAATTTTAGTGGTTTATTTTATTTATTTTAATTATTTTATACTAGTAGTAAATAAAAATATCAATAGTAGTCCCCTTCAGTATTAAAGTGAATTTCAATAGAGTAACATGTGCGTAAGGTGAACAAATATTTAAAACCGAAAATAAAATAAAGTTAAATAAATACTGCAGAAGAAAATATATGTTCAAGAAAAAATCTAGAACACAAAGTGGAGGAATGTCACTTCACAAGAAGAAAGATTATCACATCAAATAACAACCATTTTACAGGCTGACATCCATAAGGTTGACAACACATTTTTATTTAAATATTCTTTTAAGATTTTATTGTAAATTGCAGGCCTTACTTCAATAGCTTCAATTAATTTTTCAGTGTATTTAGGAATAATTTGATGTGCTATGTAGAAAGGGTTAAAAAACAGATATAATAAAAATAAAAACTTACCCTAATTTTCAGCGGACATCATATTGTATTATATTAAAAATTTCAAACAACTGTGTAAAATGAGAAATAAATTGCAATTGGTTTTAATTTCAAATGTGCCCTGTAACATTTAAATACGTAATTTACAAATTGATTGCTCCAACTACAAATTGGTATCTGTTTGTAAAAATTACAAATTGTTTAATTGATTGATTAGATGCAATCAAATAGAGTTGCATTCGTGCGCGCTTTCATATAAACTAATGAAACCCAAATGTGAAATCAAACAATTGAAATTAAATGTCTGCGCCCAGCCTATAACTATAGGTTAGGCACATAGTTGCCTGCTATTATAATATTAAAATTTTTTGAAGTGTATTCTAAAATCTAGAGAATGTTATTATCGTTAACGGCAGGCAATTATTAATAATGACAATGCTATTACAACATCATGACAAATTATCTTATTAACCTAACACTATCATACCTCTCTTAATAACCATAATTCATAGGAATCTATTAACTTCATCATTATCAAGATATAATATTTATTTCAGCATAATTTTGGTATGAATATTAGAAAATAGAACAGAAAGATGTGTAAAAACATTTAATATTCAATAAAAAATACGTTAAAATTTATGTTTTTAATTTGGGAGCACACCGAAATCCATAAAAATTAAATTCGTAATACACGAAATCCATAAAAATTTAAAAATCCAGAAATATTTAAATCCGTAAAAATCAAAATCCATAATTTCAAAATCTGTAAGTCACAAATGCCGTAAAATAAGACAACAGATGGCATTTAATATTAAATTTTCAGCAATTTCACATAGTTAATTTGTATATTGTTATGCCTGTTTCTGACATATTTCGGGATTTTCCCGCTTTTAAAGGCAATAATATTTGTCATTTATATTATTTGAAAAGGAAATTTTGCATTTTGTTTAATTTTTAAAATTGGGCATTTTGTTTAATTTTTTACGAAAAGCTTGCCGTCTGCGAAAACAGGGTTTCAATAAATAGATAGCGGGGGTTTGAGGGCAGCAGCCCCCGATTTTAGAAATAAATTTGTTTTTTTAAAAATATTATTTACTAAAAGCTTGACGACTGCGTTTACCTGCCCGTCTGCGAAAAAAGGGTTTCAATAAATAAGTAGTGGAACTTATCCTAACCCTAACCCTACTTTTGAAATACATTTTTTTAAAAAAAGTTTTTACTAACCTTGCTATCTTACTAAAATTTGGAATTTGTCGCACTTATGGATATCAGAAATCAATCAATCAATTGACCTCTTTGAACATTAAAATTATAATATTGATAACCAACAATTGGATTTCTAAGTTCGTGACATTATTAATTTTTTATTAATTTTATTTTTAAGAGATCAAATAATTTTACAAGACTTATGCCACCAACAAAAGTAAAAACTAAAACTAATATTCTCGAGGAAAATTATGCCTTTTTAAAATGTATGTTTTTTTCGGGTCTTATTACATAATTTCACTATATTGTAAATTAAATTTTAATGTAAATTATAAAACCATACGGTTATATGCATAGGGTCATGAATAAAATCCCTAAAGAAAAATATTATTTAATTGCTTTTGTGGCCTTGACTTATGTTCAAAAAGTCAATATTGACACTGCTGTAATACAAATGCATTGAAAAAGTAATCATGAATAAATGGAATAACACGTTCATGACATAAGAAAAATTAAGTAAATGTGAAGCTAACATTGAGAACATCGAAATTAATATTTGGGCTTATGATTAATTTTAAATTATATCTAAGTGTTTTTAATTGCGGTTTATTATTTGAAAATCTGTAATAAATAAAATGTTTTGAATAAATTGAGCATTTCAAAGATTTACTGTTAAAAAAGAAAAATTGACAATATTTATATTTAGAGAATATCTATTCTTATATTTTTCAATTTCAATTTTATTCAATTTAATTTTTACATTGTTTTACATTTGAGTTTTATTACATTTATATTACAGAGTTCAGATGTACTAACATCTACACAACTGAAATATTACATTTTTACATTTTTGTTGAATTCACTAATATTTACGAGTTCATAAGGAAAATATATCTACTTATCATACAAAGTAATTTGTATTTGTGCTTGTTTTGATTGAATTATTATTAGAAACGTTAATTTTGAATTGACGAAATATTTCTATCAATGAACCGACAATATAAATTTCAACAGAAAAGTTGTTGTTAAGATAGTTAGGAATATCAGGGTCAATATACTGTTGCAACAATATTGACGTCATTCATCGCAACACTGATAGATCGGGATTACTTTTTGAAATCACTTTTTATTTAATTTTTGTTTTAGAGATTTTATTTCACAGTAAAATAAGACCCCAAAGTTTTGACTCTAATTTTTATTTTCAGGCGATAATGTTTAGGGAGTAAATTCGTAAAGCCTGAAAAATTGTTCTTCTATACTATTTCAATTTCTTCAAATCAAATCGCATACTTTTGATGCGCCTCAATAAAATATTAATTTATAAAATTGTTAAACATTCTCATCTTCATTGTTCTGTTATAAATTATGAATTCAATAAAAATGAGTGAGTATATGTGGTATTGAAAAATTACTTATTAAATTTATAATTGCGAATTGATGAAATTGTGGTCTATCAATAATTGTGCAATAATGTAAACTGATGTGGAAAAATTTCGATGAGAATATCTAATTTTAAGAATTAAAATCTAAGCCAATTAAGATGTCAAAATATTGTAGTCAAAAATTTTTTTTATTATTGAAATTATTGAAAGAAAATGGGTCACCACATTTTTTATTTTAATGAAAAAAAAAATTGGTGTTGGAAATGAATCAAAATGATAAATAGGTTAGATTTAAAGATTTGATGTACCTACATATGATATCTACTTAGTACTTATGTATATAACTATATACATTTTTTTCAAAATATTATTTTTAAAATTTTATTTTTTTAAATTTAATCTCACTTAATTAAAAGAAATTAACAATATTAAAATCAAATTTTAGAAACTAAATGAGTTTAATGACTTTCATCAATACTTAAATCAATAGTTTTTAAATTTGAAATGAGTTTTTAATGTTGAATTGTGTAGTTTTTTTAGTTAACTATATCCTGTTTTTGACCACTAAAATCCGCTATGTATACATAGAAATAATAAATAAATGATCGTGAATTCAATATCATCTATCTATATATTTTTCATTATATTCATTCTTTTGATTTGACTTGCAAAATAGCATTTTTACTAATATAGTAAGCTATTTTGCATACACTTCAAATGCAAAATAGCTTAAAATTAATAAAAATCATTTTGAAATATTTCAGAGTGTATAGTAACACTATCTACATATAGTCTCGTAAATAAAAAAATTGATATATAATTTGGGTATCTTAAGCTGACTTCTTTAGCTAGATACCCAATGACGAATGCTAGATACCCGATGAGTGATGCTACCGCAAAAACGATAAATCTGATATGGAAGGACAGTCCTAGATCAAGGAAACGGTTAACCAATCGAGTATTCATATTACTCTTGCAAAGATTTTAGTGTTGCCAACTGAAGAGAGAATGGGCGAATAAAGATTGTTTAAAAGGAGTGTTGAGAGAAGTCAAAATTCACGTAAGTCTATTAGGGGCAAACTAAATACATATGGAATTATAATTTTACATTAATTAAATTAAAAAGAAATGATAATATCTACTGAAAACTAAATTTAAATTTTATTAACTTTTTTTATTATTGTTATTTTTTTAAACAGTTATTTTGAATTTTAGAATAACAGATGTTCATAACTAGTAATTCTTTATAAATCAATCACTCCTGCAAGGATCGAGAGTTTGAAGTCTTGGACGTTGCATGCATATCTCATGAGTGATTTTATGTGTGACCCCTCACACTTACACAGAGTGACTTATGATGTGATATAGTGTTAATGTTGTACAAGTTATTATATATATATTGTCTGCTTCCCCTTATGATTCCCAATGAATTGAAATAAATGATAATTTATAAATGCAATAAAGTACATGACTGTTATTTAGATCCACTTTTTCTTTTAAATATTTACAATTTCTGTTCTCGTAAGTTGAAAGTTTCTACCATTTTAAAAATAATTTGACCAAAATGTCTGACAGAAATATATCGTTAGTTTTATTTAGTTAAACCAATTTAAACTTCTAAAATAAATAAAAACATAACAATTGCGTAAATCTTTAATTGTTTGAATCTCTTTGATAAATTGCCCTTCCAGCTTAAAAACATAGGCTCATATAGTCAACAAAAATAAGGGGATTATAATTATTGATTATAACTATTGATAATTTACGATATAATTTTTAATATTTTAACTTTTTGTAAATGTAAAATTACTACTAATATACAATAATAATTTAATGATAATTAAATATAGAATAAAAAAAAAACACAAAAATAACACAATCCTGTTAAATTGAATTATAAAATTGTTAGCAATATGACTATTCAGCTTTCGGCTAAGGTCTAAATAAATCAATGATTATAAAAACTATATTATATAAGCTAAAATGTTAATGTAAATTACTGCCAAACAAAAATCAATGTATTTTAAACAATAAATGTCACTTTATTTATATAATTAGTATGTAGATTTTTAACCATTATTACATTTTAAAATGATTTTAATCAAAATGTGTGAAGGCAAATCATGGTTGCCCAAAGATCAAATATTAAAGTACTGAAATCTGCCAAATATTTGGTCCGTTTAACTGTCAAAAAACTAAATATATAATTAAGTATAAAACAATGGCTGAAATATACTAATTAATATTATAAATATTTACACACATACATACAATATCAAAAAATATTTATTTATTTATACAACAGTGAGATCCGTGCAGTCTAACTACAGTACATGTCCTTTTTCTTTCGGAATGTAAACCTTTATATAGTAATTATTTGGTATATATTTTGTATATTGTATATTATGTTATTTTTATTAGTTTTTAATTACCATATGTTTATTAATTATTATACTATAGCGAGATATACTCTGTAATATAACATTTGTTGTAAATAATAAGAAAACAAAATTGAAAATATATGGTTTAAGTGTGTAAGCGAATTGAAAGTAATCATTCAATTAGGTACTATTTAATTAATATTAAGAAATAAAATTAAAATAATATTTTAATTGAATAATTTTAATGTTATTGCAAAATTAAATTTGGTACTTACATATTTAGTTTTCAATTTTCTTCAAATGTTGAACTTAAATATAAACATATACATTCATACATATATACATAATAATTTACTCATTTTAAATAAAAAATATTAGTAAATATAATCAGATTTATCACTCTAATATTAAAATAAAAACACAAATATTATTAAAATATTTAATATTAACATTTTTTAAAATTAAAATTTACTTATTTAATAATGAAATTTATGTTAAAAAATTTTACACTGATTCTAAAAATTTTCTAAACAATTCTAGAATCGTTTATTTATGAAAAATAATTGGATACTTAATAACCAAAAAAAAAACAAGTATCCATTTTAGGAATATTAATTTAAAAAATTGAAAAATATATATAAAAGAATTTAAATTATCATAAACAAATCTTAAAATTAAATGAACACCGAATTCATTATCAGCACTTTATAAAACATTATTATTTTAAAAATTATAATATAATTTTAGAATATCTATAATAAATAATTAAACTAATATACACAGAAACACAACTAGTATTCAAAGTCACAATTTCTTCATAGCCAGAAGTAGTTCGTTTATTAAAAATAACGGGAATGAAAATATCAAAAAAAAAAAAAAATCAAGCATGCATTTTTAAATTTTAAGAATACATATTAATTTTTATTTTAAATATTTAAGATTTTATATAAAAGAATATAAATGATTAGAAACATATAAATATTATAGAACAAATTTTAAATTTAAATAAACACAGAATAATTTGTTATGACTTTATTATTTTAAAATTTAAAAATATTAATTTTACATAAATTTAAAATACTATCCACAACTAAAATTAAAACCAAATATGGACAAGTCCAACTACATTAATATCTTATAAATCAGCTACAAGTCAACTAAAGAATTCCAAAAAGAGTAGCTAGTTCTTTTATAAAAAATAACAGGAATGAAGAAGCATCCATTTTTAAATTTTAAGAATACATATTAATTTTAAATATTTAAAATTAAATATAATAGAATTTAAATTATTAAAAACAGAGATATATAATACAAATCTTAAATTTACATAAATACTGAATTTATTATCACTTTATAAAACATTAATATTTTAAAATTTTAAAATATTATTTTTACATAAAATTAAAATACTATTCACAGCTAAAATTAAAAGCCAACTAACTACATAACTATCTTACTACACAACAACACAACCCGACAACCGCAATGAGTTTTCAGAGGTGGCATTATGTAACTTTGTTTGAAACATTTCGGTCGAAACAAAATGTTGTCGAAACAAAATTTGGATGACATTACGTAATTTGAAACGTAAATTTATTTTGAAACGCTCGAAAAAAACAGTGAAAGACTTTACATAATTCCATTTTTGATTTGTTTCGTTAAAATCTCAACAATTACTGCTAGAAAATAATATTAAAAAAAGAAAATGGAACTAAAAGAAATTGCAACTAGATAGAAGTACAAGAAGCTAATAATAATACCAAAAACTTTTTTTTTTATTCCTGAAAGAAAATCATTATAAATTTAATTAATTTTTCATTTTATTGGAATTTTTATTTCTGTGCGTTTCTAAAATAAATATTCCAATAAAAATCATGTATTTAATTTCTTATTTTTTTTAAAATTTACCTAAAAGCGTCAACTATTTTTCAATCGCCAAAATTTGGTCGTATCAAATGTAAAAAAAAGTAGTGTTTCAACCTTACATAATACCAAAATATGCCGTACCAATTTTGAAAAGATTGAAATAAAATAAAAATGGTCCAAACAAAGTTATGCAATGCCACTTTTTGAAAATAGTCGAAACAAAACGACGTTTCAAATTACAAAATGCCACCTCAGAATATTATATTTTTTTACTTTTTTATCAAAAATAGTTGATGGCGTCGCCGACATGGTGAATTGAAAATCATGAGACAATAATAGTTAATAAGAAACCCGACAGATGACGTCATGTTAAGGTAGGACAACGATAACATATAAATAAAAGTTCAATATGTAGTTATTTATTGTTTTATGATATTGATTTCACTACAGCAACGCTGCCATAAACTATTTTTGAATAAAGAATATAAACACAGTTCTGAAATGTCACCACAGCTGCATATTAGGTATAAAATAGTATGTGTATTGTGGTTGGACTTTTAGTAGTTGACTTTTAATTTTAGTCGTGGTAATCAGTTTAATTATGTATTTTTAAATTTAAAAATATTAATGTTTTATAAATTGATAACAAATTCATTGTTTATTTAAATTTAAGATTTTAATATTATAATATTTATTTATGTTTTACTAATTTAAATTCTATCTAATTTTAAATATTTAAAATGAATCTTCTTAAAATGGTTGCTTGATTTTTTGTTTTGTATATGTGTTTTCATTTCCGTTATTTTTCATAAAGAAACAACATTAAAATAATTATTAAGTTGGGCTTGTAGCTGGACTTGAAGTTGTTCAGTTGGCTTTTAATTTTAGTTGTGGATAGCATTTTAATTTTAAGTAAAAATAATATTTATAAATTTTAAAATATTAATGTTTTATAAAGTGCTGATAATTAATTCAGTGTTTATTTTTAATTACATATTTAAATTCGTTTATATAATGTTTTAAAATTTTTTAAATTAATATTTCTAAAATGGCCTGTTTTTTTTTGCTTATCTATTTGCCGTTATTTTTTTATAATTGAACGATTCTATTAAAATGTTTAGAAAATTTTTAGAAGCAGAGTTTTAGTATAAATTTCATTATTAAATAAGTTTATTATAGTAATTTAAATTTCAAAAAATATTATTGAATATTTTAATAATAATTATGTTTTTATTTTAATATTAGAGTGATAAAACTGATTATATTTATCACCATTTTTTATTTAAAATATAGGTAAATTATTACATATATATTATGTATGAATGTGTACGTTTATATGTAATTTCAAAAAAATAGACAAATAAGTAGGTAAGTACAAACTTTGATTTAATAACAACATTAAAATTGTATAATTTAAATATTATTTTATTTCTTAATATTAATTTAACATCAGTGTAACTACTTAGATTACATGCTTAAATGATTCAATTATATTTTGTTATTATATCCAATAATATTATATTTAAGAGGGTCTCGCTCATATGTTAACAAAAAATTAATAAAAAATAAAATAAAATAAAAAAAAAATTTATTTTCATAATATTGAATATATCTACAATACTAATAAATCGATTTCAGTATTAATATATTTGATCAATTCTGGAAAGTATGAAAAAAATAGTCCTGGACATACTTTGAAAGTTTTGTGATTTAAAAAAATGACGTTTAGTTTATTGATCATTCAACTTTTAATACTGCTAACCAATAAAATTAGAATTTCAAAAGGAGGTGCAAATAATGCTACATTCCTCAAGGGTTTGAAGTTGAAAAAAAAAGTTATTCGTTAGGAATAAAGATAATATTTTTCAAAACACTGTATAAGAGTTGAACTAAAGAATGAAGAAATTTGATCGTATCTGAAGGAAAAAAGGTAAATTTAGATGGTGCTGATGGGAATAAGTACTACTATTACTACAATTATTTTTAGACATATAAGTTAAGTTTTAATAAAAAACACTTTATTTTCCAACTCAACTTTAACCATACGGTTAAGCGGTATGAACAAGAATGCTTTTATTTTTCAAATTTAATTAATTTTCTATTTTAATTCTTATTTGTAGTACTCTTGATCTAATGATCTTTTCAATCTTTAATATCATTTTTTCCATACATATTAATTAGGAATTATTAAATTACAATTTTATTTTCTTCTTTAATTTGTATTTTAACAAACAGTTAAATTTATTATTAAACTAATTTATAAAATTTAAAAATATCAGTATCGGCGCGTGTACCAGCGTATGCTACAATTAAGAATTCTTAATCGGTATTAACTTATACAAATATTTTTTTTTTGAATCAGAATCCCACCAGTATTAGTGTTTAGTTATGATATGGGCGATACTAATTGATATTATTCTACAGTATTAGTTCGTATATAAAATCATCAGTATTAGGTGTCAGAAATTTGTTTCTTTAGATTGTTTAACATGTGTGGTTGCTATGATGGATATGAGATGACCACTGAATATGTGTTTTGAAATTTTTAACAAAAGTTTTAATTTTTTATAATTTAGCGTATTTAAAAGTAAATATACTACATAATATGACAAAATAATAGCAATTATATTATAACAAATAATAAAAATTACAGATACTAGGTTTGTCAAGAGTGGAAAAATTAATTGTATACATACAATAGCATATAATAGAAATTTGATTGTTTATTGATTCACTGGTAGACTGAATAAAGTTTCAGTAATTGATCCTGGTTTTCGTATAGTTCTCTCTTATTCTAAAATTATATCATGTTTATCTTGAAGATATCAGGCGTGTTAATCATAGTGGTCGCGTCTGAGCAACAAAAAAATATTTTGTTCATAGTTGCATGTTGATAAAAAATTTGTGCAATTAGTAAAAAAGACGCAAGTGCTCATATTTGTCGATGTTGCATCAGAGTCTTCGTCGTGCAGATTAAGCATGTATATTTTACTGCGCCTGCATTAATAATTATTATAGTACGCCTTATTTCGAAAATATTTAAGAAAATTATATTATTACCTTAAATTAAATTAAATTGAAATGAAAAATTAATATATTTATGTAGTTTAAAAAATATATATTTTAATATACAGTGTGTGTAGAGCATGCGTATCAGCTTTTTAAGAAGGGAAGTAGCCGTTATTTTTTATATTAAAAAAAATTATTAACAAAATCGAGGGTGCTCTATGTGTTGGTGATATTTTCAACTTACAGGTACGACTAGAAAAGGTTTTTTTAAGCTCAAAATTCCTCGAAATTGGCCGAAATCGACGTTTTCAAATCGGAAGAGGTACTTTTTTATGCAAATTCGGATTCTTCCATTAAGACATCTATACTATTTTAAGGTACTTAAACTATTTTTTTTAAAATCGGGCTATAATAATTCGAGATTGTTGGTGGATCACAGTTTGCGTGTAAATAATAGAAACGTTGTAAATGTACCCAAAGTTAAAAAATCTCATTTTCGTCACTTTTTTACTGTAACTGCACCTCAGCTGTTTAATAAGTTACCTGAATCCTTTAGAAACGAGAGAATACAAATTAAATTTATAAAACAAATAAAATCCTGGCTCTTTTCATTTTCTCATGCACAAATTGAATCAATATTAATACCCATAATTTAAACTTACTTTTTATCTGTTTTCTTATTTCCTACTTTTTTATTTTATTTATTTTTTCTTTTGTTATTTCTAATGGCTTTATTCCGATCGTAATTCATTGTACTAACCTATATTTTATTTTATTTTTTATTATAAACTTCAAATCTTTTTATATTTTACAATTAAATTAAATTCATTCTTCTACAATTAAATAAAACATTATATCAAATAATTCTACACTAATTTTATATTGTTTTTCCCCATTAATACTATTACACCTGTTATTTTAATAAAGTAAGACATTCGTCTCTTGCACTATGGCAATAGAATGTCTTTAACTATTTCATTCAGAACTTGAAGCTTAAAATTGACTAATTAAGGATATATTATGTACAAATTTTTTGATTTTTTTTTATATTTTCTAATATGTATATATATATTTGTAGTTTATAATAATTGTATTAATCTTTTACTATAATACATATATAATGTACATTTGTGAACAATTATTAATTCTTAATTCATAATTCAAATGTTTGTTTTTTTTTTAATAGTATATAAATTAAATGTTATTTAGTATAAGTTAAAAATGTAATCTGAATTATTTTAAATACTAATTTTTAATTTGAATTAATTATTAATTTGATTAAGGATACATTGTACAAAAAATGAATTTAATTTGTATGTATTCAAAATTTGTTACTAGCTTTGTAATTCTGTTGAAATAAAGACTATTTTTATTATTATTATTATTATTATTCTACAACAAAAAATAAGAAATTAATGTTAAAGGATTCTTTATTGTTATCTCATTACTTTTCTTTAAAATTACTTAAAATTAAACAAAAATCCTCCATATTTTCCTTTGGTAAACTAAAATTAATAAAAATTTTTGTAAATAAATTTGTTTTTTATATTAGCATATTTTTTTTATCTCAGTTCAAATTAAAAAAAAAAAAAAATTTGCTTTACAAAATTTACTTTATTTTTTAATGTAGAATGCGAATTGGCTTAAAAAAGTACCTCTTCCCATTTGAAAATGTCGATTTCGGTCAATTTCAGCGATTTTTTATCTTAAAAACCCGATTTGTGGTCGTTCCCGGAAGTTGAAAATAAATATCACCAATCGAATCCCTTGGATTTAGTTAATAAATTTTTTTAAATTTTAAAATAAGGTCTCCTACCTTTGATAAAAAGCTGATACTCTGGCACACCCGGTATTAACATTTTTAAGAAATAATTTTATGTATAAAGTAAATAAAATTTATATTTCACAGGAATGTATATAGTTAGCTGTGGTAAGATGCTATAATAAAATTCGAAAACCAAAACTTTTGCTTGATTTTGATTTCTAATTTTATTAAACTTTCAAATTAATAAAAACTGACAGAATAAATTTTGCATATATATACTGTCGCTCTATGAACGAAAATCAATTAGAATAATGGTCAAAGTTGTCATGTAGAAATATATGCACCCATTGACGCATTTTTTTCTGCAACTATAAGTACACGAATCATTAAAATAAAGTTTGGGCATACTTTTCAATTATCTCAGACTAGTTGATAAATTTGTTTGAAAGGAGTTCACAGTCAACCTACACTGCTATACCACTAGACCAGAAGTGATTTCAGATAACAATACAGCTTGCACTGTTTTAATATTCCACGATCAAACTTATAATAATAATAATAACAAAAAAGACTTTATTTCATCAAAATCTATTAACAATCTATAAAAACAAAAAATATTAAATATATTAAAATAAAAAGATTTAAGATTTTTTTAAGATTTAAAATTCATTAATTTTCTTAAATATAAAATTTTTTACAAACTCCATCAAATTAAAATTGAATATTATCAAAACATAAAGCTCTATCTATAAACTATATCTAATAAACTAATATAATAAAATCAATAAAATTAATAAAAGTAAAAAAAAAATATAATTTATTAGAATAGTTAATAGGAACAAAAATAATAATATCAAATTCAATAAGAAATAATTTTGTAAAAATAACAAAACTTTATATATGTAAGAAAATAAGTAGGATCATTCGAATATATTCCAAAGAATACGTGTTGAATGAAACAAACATAAATGAAAAAAAAAAATATAAATATAAATGTTTTAGCGGGGTACTAAAATCATAAGTAATTACAAATTAAGATTAGACAAAATAATTAAAAAAAAAAAATATAATTAAAAATAAAATTAAAAATAGTGTAAACAATGTATCAAAAAATGTAAAGCAAAAAGAAATAACAAATAAAAAATGTATGAAAAGCTTAATATTGAAGTAAAAAATTTACAAGTATACTATAAGTTCAAGCAAAATTAAAGAATATAATATAATTGAAGTATGAAGAGAAAACCACATATAATTAATACACAAAACACTTATTTAATACAAATTTCCACCATCAAATAGTGATTCAATTTGAGAGTGATCGAACTGAAATAAACAGATTTTCAACTGTCTAAGAAATGAGTAAAAATTACGTTCACTTCTGATGTGAATTGGTAGTCCATTAAAAATTCGTGGTGCCATATTAACAAAGCAATGCGTCTGGCCATTGGAACAGCAACATAATTCAAATAATTAATACGTAGGTTGTAAGTTGGCGTTAACCTTTGATCGAGGTAACCAGATCTAATGAAAAAAATGTTCATAGTTTTGTAGATATAGAGATGTCTGAGTGGCAAAATACAGACTCTTTTGAAAAGTGGGAAACTAGATGATAGACGATTAACATTAAGCATGGTTCTTAAGTAATGTTTTTGGGCTAGGAGAAGTGGGCGAATTCTGTTATTGTAAGAACCACCCCAGCAAGCTAAACCATAATTCAACTTGGAATTGAAAAAGGCGTAGTAAAATATATTTAAAATTTCCAACGTACTACATTTTCTCAAATGGTAGCCGTAACGAACAATTTTATTTAAATATTTTTTTAAATTATGAGTATGTTCAGACCAATTTAATTTATTATCCAATATAATTCCTAGGTATTTGAAAGAGCTAACATTTTCAATATAAAAACAGCCATTATCGCAGAGGACAGAATCAAAGTATGACATGTTTGAGGTTGGAGAAACAAATAAAGGAAAACGTTTACAAACCGGCGAGTGATAAGATAAATCGCTAATTTCATTACTATTACAAGAAGTTTTGAAAAACATTAACTTAGTCTTAGGGCTTATAGTTAAATGATGAACAAAAAACCAGTTCCTAATAAGCTGCAAATCGTAGTTAATTTTAATTACAACATCCATTAAATTAGAGCCACGATAAGAAACAGCAGTTTCATCTGCAAAAGCAGTCGACAGTCCATTATAATTTTGATTTAAAAGAGAGTTAATATAAATAAGAAATAATATCGGCCCCAACACTGAACCTTGGGGGAAACACCTTTGTTAATGAAAATCATTTCACTAACTTTAGATTCAACTCTGACTTTTTGCTTTCTATCTCTTAGATACGACTCAAACCATTTGAGAATAAAGCCTCGGAAACCAGCATTATACATTTTCTTCAATAGTAAGTTGTGAGATACAGTATTAAATGCCTTTGTGATAGCAATGAAAAGAGCAGCACAACTACTATTCTTATTCAGACTGTTATAAATTTCATTAGTAAATTGTAGCAAGGCATCTTCTGTGCTCCTATTCTTCAAAAAGCCAAATTGACTAGTACTAAAAAAATTTGTTTTAAATAAAAAATTAACTAATCTAAATTTAACAGCCTTTTCGAAAATTTTTGAAAAAGGTGATAGAAGTGAAATGGGACGGTAATTGTTGAGTTCAAACGGACTACCTTTTTTAAAAAGAGGAATTACTTCTGCTAGTTTGAGGTCCTCAGGAAAAACTCCTTTAAAGATACTGAAATTAAAAATATAAGACAAAACATCTACAATCTGAAAAACTATTTCTTTTAAAACATTATTTGAAAGAAAACCACAAAACTTAGAATAAGAATTTTTTAAACTTAAAATTATTTTGTAGATTTCAGAAGATGTAAATGGGTTGAAATAAAAACTATGAGATTGAAAAGGATCATTAGTGATATTAGGAGATAGAAGAGAGGAATCACAATCATAGAAACTACTTGATGAAGAATTATTAGAAATATTACAAAAAAAGCTATTAAATGAATCGGCAAGTTGTGATGGATCATGAACTAGTTCCCCATTAATGTCGAGTGAAATTTTCTTATAAGATTGGTTTTTATTTAATAAAGTGTTAATGATTCTCCATTCAGCTTTAGTATTCCCTTTATTTTGAATAAATTTGTTACGGTAGAAATTATTTTTCGTAAACTTAGATTAGAACAAAGTTTAGAATAGAAATTACTCAATAAAAATTTAAATCTAGCCTAGTTGATTAAATGAAAATGTTAGGTTCAATCTGTTATACAAAGATAAGTGACGGAAAAACCCTCTGGAAGATATTTAATATAATCTAATAGGATATTTATTATCTTATGACACACCATATCCTATAGTACGTCAATCCGTTGTCATTGCTTATGTCGCATTTCAACATTCTATTTCTTTTATTTAACAACATTTTTCATATTAATTTTATCATAATTGAATACATATAATATTTAAAAAAACAAAAAATTGTTTTTGTTGATTCAAAATTAAAAGAAATTTTTTTAGTCTTTATAAAGAGATATAATGTAAATAATAAATCCAGGTAGTTACAATGTGAAACAGTTTATTATGTTTTCTCTTTTTTTTTTTAATTTCTCATTTTTAAATATTTTTTTTTTTGTTTTATAATCTAGATATATTACAAAAAAAAAAAAAAAAAAAATGAACGAAAAATAAACAAAAAACAAAAAATATGTAAAATGTATGATAAAACATGACGAATGGAATATAAGAGGATTCGAAGGATTCAAAAGATATAATTGAATTTAAAAAAAATAAAATATGAATTGTTATTAGAAGCTTCATAACGTGTTTTTTATTCTGTCTCTTATTCCTTAATACATGTTGCTAATGGAGTTTTGTTTTTCATTTTTAAAAAGGGTTTATTTATCCTTTTTAAATAAATCGTATTTAATGAAATAGACTTGATATACTTACATATACATTTGTATAATAAATGAGATATATTATGAGAATATGCATATTTCATTTAAAAGTGGAAGATAAAAAGAAAAAAAAAATCCTTCTTCAAATTGAAAATTATATTCAAAATAAATTTTATAGAGATCCTGTTGCTATTCGTGAATATTATTTTTTTAAATTTATATCTTGAATATCCACTTTAAGAGTTGTATAGATTTTTTTATAAATTTTTTTTTTTTGTTTGATTATACAAGCTTGAAGAATATTTAAGTAGGTTAAAATGATAATTTTGTTTCTATTTTTTTATTGAAAGGATTCGATTTTCTTTTTTATTTTTATTCTTGCTTTTTAATGTTTGTACACCATTTTTTTTGCCATGATTTTGTAATGCATTTTCAAATGAAAATATTTCTGACATTGTTGTTTTTACTGTGCAAACACTAGAGAACCAGTTTTTTTATATATATAAAATGTATAAATACCTAATTATAACAAAAATTAATTTATTTCAAGATTTAATTACAGTATAATCAAATTTAAGAAAATTTAATTACATTACTTATATATAATATAAAATTCAAGGAAATAAGTTAAAGTCATTCGGGTGCTCAAAATTAAGAAAGAGTTGAATTAGTTTTTTTACAAAATTATTGTAGGTTTGGATAGGATTGTGGGGAGAGTAGGATATTAGTAGGGAATTATAATGTAAATTCGACATGAATCTGAACAGAGCTGAACTATAGTGAACATAGAGGAATTTATTCATTTATTTATATATTAGTTTATCTGTATATTAATATATAAGGTAAATGTACGTATTATCGATATATATATTTAATGGCCGTCTCACTGTTTTTATTATAACTCAAATACTAATCAAAAATTTAAAAAGTATATATTTTCAGAAAATGTAAGCCTTTTTCAATGAAATGCAACTTTAAAATTAAATTTTGAATAATATTTCTGAAAATTATAGTAGTTTAAGGTATCAGGGTCATATGTGCGTAATATCGATATAATGAAAAATGTATGTCCCTAATATCGATATAAAAATTACATGCAATTTCTTCTTCAAATTGAATATGTAATTAAAATAAAAGTACTCAGTTAAGCATTATTTTTTTTAGAATTTTTAATGGTTTTTTTATCGTTTCATAATTTATAATAGCATCCAAAACAAAAACAGAAACAAAACGAAACATAAAATATTAATTCATAGCTTAGGAACATAAAATTGATTCCTGAAAGATTATTTGCATTAAAATATGTTATTAGGTTATTACTTTGTCAAAGCATTCAATAGGCATTTTCTTTATTATTTGAATTCGATTTTTAGTCAAATTTTGGGGGATTCTCTGTGAAATATTCGGATGTCTTAACAGAAACCCCTAATACCAATGTCTATTTTAATTCTATGATGGTCCTATGAATTCCTATTGGTCTGTCATTTTTACATGTATTATTTTTGCTACATTGATCATTTGTAGCTGGAAATCCAGCATTATACAAATAAGTAAGAGCTAATTCTCTATTTGAATTTTTCTTCGTCGAAAGTCAATACAGTTGATTTTCCAACCTTGCAACTGACTTCGGATTTTCCTTGCTTTTATCAAATAAAGTTAATAATGGCATTTTATATAATTTACTGGCTTTATAAACTGTCATACCAGATTACACTTCTTGTACTGCAGTCTTAAAATCTGCTTCAATGTGTTTTCTACGTTTTTCCATTTTTTGATCCTGTTTGGAAAAATAATATTTATTTATTTTCGAGCTTAAATCTAGTAAGTTGCAATATATATACTAATAATTACAATTTTGGTTAAATTACATATAAAATTATAATTTAAGAAAAAATAATAAGAAAAAAAATAACAATAACAAAAAAAAAAGAATAGAGAAAAAAAAATATATATAAAAAAAATAATAAATAGCAAAGAACTAAAAATTAATATTGATATAATGATAATGATAGTGATGATGGAAATGTAGTTAATTTTTAAAAATCACAATATTTGACAATTGAATTAAAAAATAAAAAAACGAGAAATGAAAAATTGATGTGAACTAAGTTACAATAACATAATAATGTAATTTATAGAAATTTACATAGTTCAAGGGATAACATTGGATGCACGTTCATTGACACATATATAAATTATTTTTTAAAGACTGCTTTGTTAGTAGTAGGTTAATGTGGGAGTTATATGAGTTACATGAAGACATCATTCTATTTAATGGTTCATACTTGCCATAGTTAGTTCTATGATACTGTAGGTTAAACATATTATTAGATCGCAATCTGGAATTGGAACAAAAGTTAAGTTTAGCGAGTAATTGAGTAGAAGAAATGTTCCCTTTGATTAATTCAGCGACAGTTTTGCCTTTTACAAGCGTATTGAGATGTAGCAAATTCAATCTGTGCTCATATGGAGGTAATCTTAATGGGAGATTGCGTAAAGCAAATCTTAGGAATTTTTTTTGGACCGATTCAATTCTGTTAATATGAATGCTATAGAAAGAATACCATATCTGGCTGGCGTATTCCAAATTAGGTCTAACTAAGCGCAAGTGTAAAGAGATTTAAGTACTTAGGGATCGTTAAAGTCTTTTGCCCAACGTTTAATAAAACCAAGCATAGAGTTGGCGTTATTCAGTATGTGGGTATAATGGAGATTAAATGATAGCTTACTATTGAAGAGTACCCTCAAGTCATTTATTGATGCAACTTTGGGAATGGTTTGGTTATTAAGAGAATAAATAAACGAAGTTGCCCAAGAGCGACGAGTAAATGTAATTAGTGCACATTTATCAACGTTTAACTGTAGATTGTTGTTGGTACAGCACCTATGAAATCGATTTAAATCTGCTTGTAGTGCTAAGGCATCTTCCAAGGTATTAATTTTTTTATAAATTTTCATATCATCAGCGTAAATTATAATATGACTGTTATGGATTATAGAAGTAACATCATTAATGGAGATAATAAATAGTAGAGGACCCAGATGACTTCCTTGAGGAACACCTGTAGGAGCCTCAAATTCAGAAGAAGTATTGAATCTAAAATTGACAATATATCTACGGTTTGAGAGGTAGGAAATCAATTTATAAAAACAGAAGGGAATCCATATTTTTTTAACTTAAAAACAATGATGTTGTATGGAAGAACAACTTACTTAAATTTAATATTATTAGTATTGCAATCTATATTCAGATGATAACTTATTAAGTTTGTTGACTTATTTTTAGAAAATTAAAATTTTTAAATCAAAATAATACAAAATAAAAATCGTTCCGAGATCTGACAGAATTTGCACATTCACAAGGCTAAGTATTTAAAGTACTTGTTTTAAAATAATTAAATTAAAATGTAAATTTTAGCTTTTGTTGCTATCGATATTAGGTTAATGAACAAAAAATTATATCCCTAATTCCGATATATATATATATATATATTATTTTACGTTTTTTATTAGAATTAAAAACTTTTAAACCAAAAAACTTTAAAATGTTAATTTTTATTACTTAATTCTATTTGACAAAACTTAATAATATGCTATTAAAACAACTACATACTTTCAGAAATTTTAAAATATAAATTATTTTCTCATTCAAGCAATTCTTCCTTCTTTTCTAACAAAATACATCCGATTCTGTAGGCTTATGGACTTAAATTAAATGTTCTCATGAAATACTTCAAATATTCCCGCCAAATTTCACAAAATTTGAAAATTAATGGGTCCAAATCCAATGCCACTTCAACCGTCGATTTGATGAAAATTAACGGAAGTTATTTATAAAAAGATGATGATACCTTAGGTAAGTTTTCTTATCCTTTTCTTTTTCGGGATGTGACCCTATTCTATTATATATATATATATATATTTTTATTGTTTTAAGTTAATAAACATTTAGATACACGAATTTGACCAGTTTGGAATAGTTGATGATTGAGAAAAGAAAAATGTTTCTTTAATCAGGGACATTTTGAAGGAAAAAATATTTCGATTAAATTTTTTAAGCTTAAAAGTGGTTTTTTTTTTGCATTGCCGAAAAACGTTCGTTGTTATATGTTTCTAAATTCAATTTTTTTTTTTTATACTAGGAACTAGTTTTAAGCTATTGAGTCCAGTTTTGAGCCATTGAATGACACACTTTCGAACTTTATTAAGAAAATTTAACGCGATTCTATAAATTCCGGCCAATATATGTGAATTGTGTTATAAGTTAGGTCACATGCAAGACTTAGAAATGTTTAGCGTGTCTTCTGGCGAGCACAATGCATTTTGCAGCGACTTGATTAACCTAAAAATCGCGTGGTCTTTTTGGTAATGTGAAAAATATGATTCCATACCATTTTCTTGTTTATATGTGCATATGCAGTATGTTTAAGTGTTCAGTTCGTTTAATACCATTAAGATGGGAAGATTCATAAAGAATAGGAGTACAAAAGGTCGATGAATAAAGCCTTTAAGGACCTAAGAAAACAGTATGAAAACCACTAGAAAGAAGTAAAAAGAAAAGATTTAGAAATCATTGTCAACATGCTGGTTTTATAGATGCAGGTACCATGGTAGTAGAAAATTTTTTTTAATTGACTTTTATTATTTTGCTGTTAAATAAAGTGCTATTTTATAATAGTTATTAAGTATACTGGGTTTTACACTAGTTATAATATTTTTCGTTTTCTCTTTTAAGCTCATGCATTGCAATATATTGTTTTCTTTAGTTGTAATCGGAAATGACAAACTAAGATCATGTTATTTAACAATGTTGACAAAAATATTTTTATCTCAATTCTATTGTGAGTCATTTTTTTTTGTTTTATAATTTATTTTTCAAAAGAGTCTTATATTTTATCAATCCCACCATAATTTTTTTTCTCATGATTTTAAAATTATTCAAATACAATTTTGTGAATAACTAATGTTGTAATTTCATATTTTGATTTTTGCATTTGACATTTGCAATATTTTTACCAATTATTTGTATTTTAATAATTATTTTACACGATCACTCATTTTCCAATTTTAATAAAAATTTGGACTACATGCATTTAACCATTTTTGTTTTTTATTAAATGGCATCATGCATCGTTAAGACATGCTGATTGAGACATTTTCGATTGGATTAATTTATTAATTTATTTATTGAAAATATTTTTTTTTATTAGATGATTTTTATCTCGCAAAGTAATGGATTACCCTGCAAAAGTAGTCATTTGAAATTGACTTTAAAAATTATGTGACTTGAATCAAACTATATTCAATTGATTAGACAGAAAATGCATTTTATCTAAGATCAAATCTTTGTTTATCAATTCTACCTTTTAACTTCTCGCTCTTGCTCTCAAAAATTTTTCCGAATTTTTATTATTTCTAAATAAATCAACAAAATGTAAAAAAAAATATGTAAGAGATATATTTATATGTACATAATATGACGTATATTTTGAAACGCAAAGATTGATATTGGAAAAAATTTTGGGTAAAAAACCACCTTTCAAAAAAACATAATTTTAAATTAAATTTCTAAACCAAATCTGCGTTAACAAAAAAAAAAAACTAAAGAATCAATGAAAATTTCTTTCACATTACACACAGTAACTTTTTACAATTATATGAACAAAAACTCCTAACAACAAAATTGATTCCGTGATTTTTTTGTATAAAACTTCAAAGAGATTTTCTTTTATTGAATAATATATCGAAATTTTGTAAAATATACCAAAAAAAAAAAAAAAAAAAAATGTATATATATAATTGCATTATATAAGTGTATTTATTTTAACTATAGAATTACAATTGAAAAATTTTAATTAAATTTTCGTAAAACATTTCGAAAAATTGAAACACCGATGACCATAAAAGTTAATTGAAAATATAAAATACTCATTTTATCCCTATGTAAAATTGTTATTTCTATGTGGTTTTTTTCTGTTTTGTTTTGTTGGCTGTAGTAATTATATATGGGCTAGCTAACAATATTAGAAAAATAAATACACAAAAATATTTACACAAATTTTAAATTAATTTGCGAATTTAAAAACAAAAATTTACCAATTCTAAGAATTGCATAATATCTATATATGTAAATTAAATATGTACTACTTATATACTAAAATTTTGTAGATGTTAAATAGATGTAGTTTTCCACATTTAAATTGGTTGATAGATTCCTAATGTAAAAGAAAAAAAAATTGTATCTGATTGACATACGTAGTTTCTGCGGAAAAAAATAGTTAGGGATAGGGGGCAATATCATCATAGTAAATAGTAATTTTTAGTATAGTTTTAATATACATAGTAATTTTTATATTAGTTCAGTAATTTGAATAAGTAATTTATATTTTATTTATTTATTTATTAAAAGAGCCTAATGGCACGTGTTAGGTGTATATAACTATTATTTTTTACAATTGACGCAAACAATAACGAAAAATTTTTTTTTAGTGCAAGTTAACAATAAATCGAAATATAAAAGTAAAAAAAAAGTTAGTTTTGATTATATGATACATTTAATTTTATAACATACAAAAAGAAAGAAAGAGAATAAGAACAAGCAATAAAAGAAAAAATAAGTTGACATAATATGATTGAGCTAGGATTGATATTGATATTTAATATTGAATTTACTCATTATTATACTTAGACAATAACCTATTTCTGCTTAATGTCACCTATAAAGCTTTAATGTCACCTGGAACTGTATTATAGAGTTTAATTGACTGGTTTATTATTGAGTTATGTCCTGGGATCATACGTAGATTATTTGCCGATCTAGTGTTGTAGTTATGCATTTCATTGTTAGTAATTAGCTTTGTGTTCGGTTTTATATTTTTTATTTGCATGTTATTTATTTGTAGTGTTTGAGCCAAATTTCTGCTGTCTGATGTATACGATTTGTAGATGTTTTATGACCAATTTCATAGAGGTTTTGCCTTATTTTGAAGCTTTTGTAATTCAATTATCTTCTTAGCGTATGTACTTCCCCAGATGGCTACACCATAGGATATTGCACTGTGAAATAGACTAAAAAAGATATTTCGTTTTAGCTTTTGTGAAACTCGCTTTCCAATTTTTTTAAATATCCCAGCTGTCCTTCGTGTTTTCTTAATTAATTCATCTACATGACAGTTCCAATTTAAATTTTCGTTAACAACATTTACCAAAGTATTTATACTGCTTTACTTTTTCAATTTGACAATTATTGTTGAATATAGATAAATTTTCATTTGTTTCTTTAATAACCATAAATTTAGTTTTGCACTCATTCACTGTTAATTTGTGGAGTGACATCCAGTTATGAATAGTTATCATATCCTGGTTTTTTGTTATTTCCAATACTTCTAAATTATTCTCAGCATATATTACAACTAAGTCATCAGCGTACATAAACTGCGTTCCATTGAGACTGAGATTTAATAGTGCACTCACATAACACATTTATACCGGGTGTTCCAGAGCATGTGTATCAGCTTTGTAAGAGGGAAAGAAGCCGTTATTTAAAAATTTAAAAAAAATTTTATTAACTGAATCGAGGTTGATCTATCGATTGGTTATTATTTCAACTTCCGGGAAGGACCGGAAAATAGTTTTTTTTAAACCAAAAATCGCCAAAATCGAAGTACAAAATAAAAATGGGTTTTTTTTTATCAAAAGAAAATAAAAGGTAAAAAATGTATAAAGTACGAAGGAACAAGATAATAATGGATAGCTAACAGCTGGTTAAATAAATCAATAAATTTAATAAATTTAAAATCTTTCTTAGTAGGTCATTAAAGGTCATTAAGGGTGAAAACAAGAAATAGAATAATTTGGTTTAATTTCTATAAGAAAAAAAAGTGAATAAAAATAAAACACATTTAAAAAAAAAAAAAATTTTTTTTCAGCTGAGCAAAAGAAAAATAAATTGCGCTATGAAATTATTTAAAAAATGAAACAAAAATTTTGTAAATTAGATCTTTTATAAAAAATAAAAGTTTTTTAGTGCAGTTTTTTAAGTCATTTTTATTGTTTTTAATTTTTTTTTATTAATTACATATTACATTATTATTTTTTTTCTCTCCTCTCTTTAAGTTACCCAAATTATTTGCTACCAACCTATTTCTAAATTTTATTTTAATCAAATTTATCAGGCTAAATTCTCTTTCACAATCAACATTCGACACTTAAAAGGCTCCACATATATTAAGCAAAATTTTTATATTTTGAAAACTATCTTCACGAAGAATCAATTGAAATTACGACTATTGTTTTCGAATCTTTCCGTAAATAAATAATTTAAATGTTCGTACTCATCCATTATTATCCATGTTTGGGCTCAGATTTCTATATTTCAAAATCATTTTGTTTTAAGTTTTCATTGCCATAATTAAAATCATGTTGACAATAGCGTTTTGATCAAAAGCTTTCCAAAGGTCCATGTCAGAATCAAGAAATCATTTATCCAAATGGTAGCAGAAAGAACTTTTCAACAAATATAATTATCCCAGATGATATTTTCTAATTCTTACCTTTATCTTCAAGAATTTCAGTAAATTATATCACCAAGATACTGACTTCTTCATTTTGTGATGATCAATTTAGAATATTGATGCGCTTTCATAGGTGACAGTTTTTTTTTAAAAATATTTTGATAATTCTTTTAAATCGGTAAAAACATTACTTAATGCAATCAATGATATACGATTTACATTATTTTCTAAAGCTGTTAAGCAATATCTTGAGATTGGATCAACTGAATTGGAACTATCAATCTTTTCTTTGCAATATTCTGTTAAGACATCATAATTCCAAATAAATGGAATAATCGCAAAATTACGAGAAAGTCAGCATATTTCATTAAGAAGCCGGAACATCAAAACTTCACAATACGTTAAACTTGCCATTTCTTCAAAACTATGTTTTTTAACAGCTGAACGCTGGAACATGGTATATAATGTTCGCAATAATGTTTCTACTCGGGAAACAAGAAGTATACCCTTACAGGTATCATCTATTCCCAAATCCTCTCTATGTGCCACACAATGCGTGACAAATTGTGAAATTAAGTAACCAATTTCTTGTGTTAATAATGCTGTTACTCCATTATAGGCTCCCAGCATTACTGCAGCTCCATCGAATGTTAACATTACCATTTTTTGCATATCCAGATTAATAGTTTTATAAAAACATTTTACGGACTCCACAATTGATTTTCCGTCACATGCATTTAATTGTATTATACCAGCAAAAACAGTTTTATTATTAAAATTATAGCGGTATTTTATATAAATAATTAACATTTTGTAAACGGAAATATCAGTACTTTCATCCACTATTAAGCAATAGAATTGTGCCATTCTTATTTCTTGGACTGAGTTCATTGGACATGAAAAATTCATTTTAATGGCAAGAACAACATTATTTATTAAAATTTTGATGTTATCTTTACCAGCTTTTGTTCTAGAAATGGTTTATGTACAATTTTCTCGATTTTGCTAATTAATTTGGCTATACTATTTAAATCGATAACAATTTGCACAGCCTACTAAGGAAGTATTATTTTAAATAACTAATATTTACAATAAAATTTCTAATGCGCAATTAAAAAATATCCGTGCGCAATTGCGAACAGGGAGGGAACGTTGCTCACATCACAGTTCTACACCTACCAACAGATCTACCTACCAGATGATGACCATTATAATTGTAAGCATGACAAACTTAATATGTGGCAGTACCAATCATCTACAACTATTGAATATCTAATGCTATAATTTAAATTTTAGTTGTATCACTAATCAACTGAAATTATTTTTCTAATATTCAGGATGAATATTTTCACACAGTTCACTTTGTGGAAAAATCATACACCCAATTCTTACATATATAGATGTAAAAGTAATACCATCAAATACAGTAGTCTTGCTTTTTGCTTACGAAATTGATTACAACTTTGTTAGAGATTTTCTCGAAACAAAAACTTTGAAATATTACACCCTTGTTCTAGAGGTGCAATGTACAAGTTATGGGTTTATTATTCAAATTAGTGAAAATGTGATTCAGAATCAGATTCATTCGTTAAAGAAGACAAGTTTATCTGCATTGGATTAATGTAACAAAAAATAGTTTATGTTAATGAATAAAAAGTTCATGAAATTAAACTTAAATTAAAAAAAAAATCCATTCTAAAATTTTTTTGATTTTTGACTGCTTAAGTTTTCAATGTACTTTACCACTACTCTGGTATAATAATATAATATAATATCATTGCTAGAGCAATACATTTTTCAAATCGAACTGTATTGAAAAAAAAAACACTGCTATAGCAAAAAAATTATTGCAGAATTTTCAAGCTGTTACAATTTGTATAAATTCTATTGTTAAAATTTTGTATTGTTGTGAATTTTCTAGTTGTTGAAATTATACAAAAATATTGCAGTATACCTACAGCAAATTTTTTCGGTTTTTGGTTACGTCAAGGATTCAATTTAATTATTTTTGTTTGGTGCCGGCATTTTTATTTTCAAAATTCAATTTTATAAAAAAACATAAAAACAATATTGAGACCATGATTTTCTAAAATTTATTACAGCAGCGATTTTGCATTGTAATTTTCCCAAAATAGATAAAATTATATTTTCTCATGTTTGTAATATTTTAAAGTTTATGTTAGTTTTTCATCATAATTTCATTTGTAATTTTTTATAATCTCAAAATTTCATTTATTGTTACTACCTTCACAGTTCAAATTATTTAATAATGGTAAGGGAAAATGATCAAATTATAATAGTACTAACAAAATAAAAAAATAAAAAAATAAATTTGAAATAAAATCTAAAAATAACAATTTCTAACATCCCTTAAGCCTTATTGAATAAGTCAAAACCCTTCTAACTATTTTTGTATTTACAAAAAAGAAAACAGTTATTTGTTTTAAAACTTACATGTGCGTTTATTAAATTTTAGTTGCAAATTTTATTGTTATTTTACAGTTTATTTATGTACTTTTCAGATTTTCATAAAAATTTTTGTTTTAAACTCCAGCATTTTATTTTTTATTTTTTTTTATATTTTGTAGTATAAAAACATAAAAATTATTAATTGCATTATTAAAGTGCGAAAATTTTGTTAAATTCTATATTAAAGTGTTATGGATTTTTCTAAAAATAAAATATTTTTTCTCTTATTTTTAATTTACTGCGAGAGAGTGATAAATGAAGAATAATAGAGAGATACAGAGTGTCTGATCGAAAATCAAATGAATTTTGGTTGAAAATGTTAATAATTTTTTAAAATAACTTTGTTTTTTTTTGATAATTCCAAGATGAAAATCACAACTTATGGGATGAAAATCCAAAATGATTTTACGCAAAGACTTGGCATACTGTAGTCACATACAATAGATTTTTCATCTAAATTTTGGATTTATCAATGTGCAAAAATAAATTTACTGTAGAGTAACTTAATTCGCCTTCATTAATAGTAAAATAATTCTATTTTTTATTTTTAGTGATAATGAAATTGTATTCCAAACTTAATTTCAAAGAATAATTGAAAACGCTTTTAACAACAGCCTTGCCCTGAACGGAATATAAACATGAACTCATAATTCTTAAGACTAGTATTTAAATGACAAAACTATATCGGTTCGTTGGTAACTGCACCTATACCATATCGGTGGGCAGATCTTAAAATAATAATAAACAGTACTTATGAGCTATCACACAATATGTATAAACTAAATTGTGACGAGAAATATATTGTACAGTAAATTTGAGTCAAAAATGATTCAGAGAAAAAGGAAACTAATTTAATCAGAGATTAAAACAATTCCAATCAAAAACCCTTGATTGAAATTCATTTTCATTTTGATTCAAATTAGTTTTATAAGGCAGTGTGTGGTGTTTATATTATGCTTGTCATCAGTTTTTGTTCATCAGTTTTTACTCAAACTAATGAAAAAATTATGAGAAACCTGAGTGAAAACATAATACAGAGATTTCTTCTATTCACAGAGTAGGTATAACTTTTTTATTAGTTTAAACATGGCGAAATTTAATTTGTTTATGGTTTTATTGTATGGTTTTAACAATTTTAAGACAGCACATGCTTTTGAATATTTTAATTTATTTATTTTGATCTTTTAAAGTTGACTCATTGATTATGAAATCAAGTTTGGTTAAAATTCGTGCATTTTAATATCAATGAAATGCAATTATTTGTTTTTTTGCGTCATAAAAGAAAACTTGTTATTATTTTTATGCTTAATTAGAGCAAACTAAAGTTCGACATGAAACATGTGTGATATTGAAAAAAAAATTAATAAATGTGCTTTCCCTTCCACCTTGTACTGTTTGGAGCAAATAATTTTTACCATATTATAATACTTGGGGAGGGCTAAATTTGATCCACAAAATCCAATTCATACCAAATATCCGAAAAAAACAATTTCGATTACATACAAAACACTATCCATAAACAAACATATTTCGCTGGTTGATTTATTGAAGTTCGACTTGTAGGAATCGCCTGAGTCATCCATACAGGTAAGAGCATTTATGAATCAAATGAAAATCACTCGTACGTGATCATATATCTATATATCCCAAACAAAAAACAGTACAGACCCAGTTAAAATCACTCACTACACATTACCGAATCTTCTATGGATTAAAGAGTTCCCAAGGCGTACTCTGGGCGATAATTAAAAATAACTCATTCTGGAAGGTATAAACCATCACGGGGGAATGATCCATCTTTGTAGCTAAGCTGACCGCAATATACAAAACAATCCAAGCCCCCGAAACACATAATCTAAATTATCTAATAATAACTGATAGTCTCACATCAATCAAGTCTATCAAAAATCCTAACAACAGTGAAAACATGTTAACATAGATCAAGAATGCAATAATCCAGAACAATTGCAAACTTCGATTGTTTTGCGTACCAGACTCTGTAGGCATTAAGGCACACATTGAGGCAAATAGTCCTCTAAGAGTGGTTCAAATATGTCATAAGGCCATACCAAAAAGAAAATAGCTACATCCGCCAAACCGCTTAGAATTCTTCCAATTGATTTCCACCTTTTACTGTTTGGAGCAAATAATTTTTACCATATTATAATACTTGGGGAGGGCTAAATTTGATCCACAAAATCCAATTCATACCAAATATCCGAAAAAAACAATTTCGATTACATTCAAAACACTATCTATAAACAAACATATTTCGCTGGTTGCAAACAAATTATATTTAATAAAATTAATAATATTAAATAGTAAAATACATTTAAATATGTACATAAAATAAATATCATGTTTTTCTTTTAAAATCCGAACGTTCCCAAAAATGAGTTGTTGAATTTGCATTTTAAAAGTGAGATAATTTATATATTTATTTATATTTTTATATCTGTTCTTTACTATTATGATAATTGAAGAGAACTGAAGAACAAAAATGTTCCATCACCAATTTTTTTGCGTTAATATTGATGTGTTCCGAAGCTTTAAGCGTGAGGAAAAAAGCACCATCCGTTGACGTGGCAAAATAGTGGAAAATAATCTATTGTAGAGATATTACAGTCCTAAAGTCCTTTTCCTCAAGGAACAAGAGGGGCTTTGAATGTTAATTTTTACACCTTGGAAATTCGTAGGTGTTTTAAAACCGGCTATGGAAATGTGGAATGTATGCGAAATTAATATTCGAAGAAGCGTGTGTGTTCCCAAAATCAAACAATTAATCAATATTATAATTTTTAAAGATTCAAGAAGAATATAAGCAGCTTTTGTACAAAATATGACGAAATATTTTTTCTTTGATCCTTCGATACTTCGAACTACGCATTTATGTATATAAACGTTTTAGGACCAATAGTTTAACAATAGTTATAGAAAAAAAACACCCTGTACTAAAAACTAACCAAACTTTGAGATAAAAATCGTGATTTTTTTCGTGTCAAATTAGAACACTCATCAGCTTTTGCTGTAGATTAACAAATTATAAAAAACTTGACTTTAAACGCCGACAAAAATAAAAATCAATCAAAATATTTTTATACACATTTTTTTTGACTGAATAAATTTTGTCACATTTATTTTCCACTAAATTCCCTGCCCCATACTTTATTAACATTTAATTTTATATATCTACAACAAATGAATTACGATCTATGGGATTTGAAATTTCATTTCTCAAAAGGTGTAGATTTTCCAATAAATGTAATTTATATAGACCAGAAATTTGGATACAAAATTTTGAATTGAAACAAAAATTAAAATTAAACAAAAAATTAACAAATTAAAAAATTTACTTATGCAAATGGGAATAAAATAAAAAAACAATGTGAGTCTAACTTTTGAGTTCTGGAACCTGATAATGAATGAAATCACACGGTTAATAAATCATGTTGACACAGAGGTATATATTGCTAATAGTAAAATAAAAATACTCTGATAGGCATGCAATGCTGCCATTAAAGCAAAGAATCAAGAACACGATGTTCGAAAATACTTATAATATGCTTTTACCAACATATCAGAAACCTTAAATATGCAAATAACCATAAAAAATTACAAAATATTTAGTTACACAAAAAAAAAACCAATTAGATGCAAAATTCATCCCCTCCGTAACAAATTTATTTACTTTATTTATTTCATTTGATTATCTCTCCCAAAGAAGCTCAGTCGCTAGTACAGAGTTTCGAACAATTTACGCACTTTCAATACCTTGGTGTGATGGATATTAAATAAATAATAATAATAATATTAATAATATTGATGGACAGTGAATTAAAAGCTGATATTAACAATCGAGCAATCATTTTTATACTCTTTGGGTATGTGACGACATGCGAGAACATGACTACAGCCAGAGAAATCAAAATCTATCACACACATATTAGATTAATTTTAAGTAAGAGTACAATGCTAACATGTAACCAATAAAATTATATAGCACTCGTTTATGTTCCAGAATCAACACCATTAGAAAACAATATTATTCGTTTTTTATTTTTGTATCTTCTTTTTTCTGTTCTTTTTGTAAAATAATTGATATTATAAATTAAAAAATAATTAAACTTAATTTTACCTATTAAAAAAAATCCAAGAGTTTTTATGAAATTAACTGGAAAGCGATTTAGCAACATAAACTAGTGCTTGATTAAAAAATAAAATAAACAATTAATTATTAATTTAATTTTTTATAATACAAATAATTCATTTAATATAATTTTTCAGCTAAAATTCAATTAATATATTCTATATACTACCTCTATACTGTTCGTATTTAGTTAATTTTTATTTACGAAAGTGTTATAAAATGTAAAACAAAAATTATGAGTAGAGGTTTATTATTTTTGCTATCTGTCTGAAGTTTACTTACTTTCTATTTTAATCTCCTCTCTCTATTTTTACTTAGCTTGATTGGCGTTTCGCAACTATATATTTTTATATGAAATAAAAATTATACATTATTATAAATCATGCCCTTCTACTCACCACTTTCCTATAAAATTTCTAACTCAAATAACAAACACTCAACTTTATATTCATTATATTACTACCGTTACATTATATTACTTGTGTATTACTACAAATAAAATATTCATTATATTACCACCGTTATATTTAACTGTAAATATTTTTTTATTTTATATACGTACCTATGTACACATGTACGTACGAGTACTACCATAAATCTGTAAAGATGAAAATTTGTGATTTTAATGGAAAATTTTAAACAAAAAAAAAAAATAAATAAATAAAAAAAAATGAGAGTATGTACGAATTTAAATCTATATCCTTTTAGGAATTATATTAGGATGTGATGTAACAGTATCCATAACATTGCACCTAATATCCAAATAAATTTTCACCTTAAAATTTCTTCTCTAAAATTTTAATGAAAAATAAAAAGGACGAAACAAAAACAAAATAATTTCTGTTTTTAATCTATTTTATGATGAAAACATTTTTACAGTTATTTATTTTTCCTAATAAAAACATATCTAACAAGTTGTTGTTTTTGTAATATACATACATACATGCAGAGACGAAATATTATATTTATAGAATATGAAGGATAAATTTATGAACAAATAAAATAAAAGGTTTGGGATTTCAAATTCAAAATTTCATAATAAAACATTAAAAAAAGAAAAAGAAAAAATAAATAAATAAAAAAAAACCAAAAAACTTAATAAATGAAAATGTATTAAATTAACAAATGAGTCCTTAAAATTAGGATACCCAAATTAGAGATTAAAATAGAAATTATTATTATTTAAATTTGTTTGGATAGAAAAATAATTTATTTGAAAAAGTGATTGTCATAAATATTCTACCATTTAAATTTAGTGATTAGTCAATAAGCTTATATAGTCTAATATACTTTAGAAAGGTTATTAGGTTGTACATAAATAGAGTAGTAACTTTTTTGGCATATTTTTGTAAATTATATGCTCTAAAATAAATAACTGTAAATATTTTTAATTAAAAAAAAATAATTAAAGGAATTAAATGATGTTACTATATAGCTGTCAGATTTAATGACTAGCGTAAGCACATCAGATGTCTGTTAGAAATAAAAAACTTGCTTCATTTTTGTGCAATATTTCAGCTGGGTTAGTATAGAACCTGATATCATTAGAAAATAAAATAAAAATGAAAGCTGTTAGTAGAGTAGTTATATCATACTGTTTGGTATTGTTTAGTTTTAATAATTTATATAGATCCGCATCATATAGCTTTATATATTTTTATATGTAATTTAGCTTTTTATTCATATCTCTGCGCATTTCTGATACAGATCAGAAAAAATAGATATAAATTTCCGTTTTTTTATTGTATTATTTAATAGAATCATAAATGTTTAATACAAAGTTGTATTAAATTTGTTATAAGGAGACAATACGGTGATCCATTCCTAATAAGTCATTACATTTTTTTTTACTTATTATTTTTAATATACTTCTTGCAGGCATAGTTATTTATAAAGTTTTATTTCCATATGCCAGCGAAGGTCATAATTTTGTTCATGTAAATAATAAAAAATGTTTGTTAAAAATTGAATTAACTTTAGGTTTTTTCCGATTCCGAATCCGTGGGTATAAAGTTAACTTTTGAAAGTATATTGTATAGACTTTTATTAAATTAAAAACATTAGCATATTTAGACTTTGATAGTTTTTTGATAGTTTTGTTTTTTTTTTTTTTTTGTAAATTTTTAACTAAATTTATTTATTCTTTTTAAGACAATGAAAATATCCTCAAATATGTGTTCTTAGTTATACAAAATGAAAATTCGAAGTATTTTCTAGAACATATCGAAATTTCATATTTCAAAAGGAAGTTTTAAATATTTATAAATAGTGAGTAGTCTATACATACTGTGATCTACATATATTCAAATTGTTTGAAAAAGCTATAAAATATAAAATATTAAATTTATTAAACAAAATTAAGCCTATAAATATTTAAATAAAAGAATTTTACTAATATATGTTTATTGATCTGAATCTTGATCATTAAAAAATTAAGCTCTAATGTCTAAGAAAAATATATTGGGCTTACAAGAATGCCAAAGCAAAGCAAAGCCTTACCTTTCATATAGTAAGCTATAATATATTGCTTAATAAACTAATTCAAATAGGACTTAGGGGTATGGGGATTTATTGCTTCGTTTATAGGTACTAGTAATTTCATATAGGTACAGATATTAAAATGTTACTTTCGTTCTACTGTAAAGTATTTCTATAATTTAAGATAGTTTTGTTTAGACAAGGTACTAAAAATATTCTACCATGGTGTATTTCATTCTAAGTTACCATATGGAATCACTTGCTGGGGAACGGCCTATTAAAATAAAATTAAACCGATACTTGTTATTCAAAAGTGTGTTGTAAAAATTATCTGCAAAAAAAATCGATAAAAAGTTTGACACCGAGAAATTTATTTTATTGTAAGAGTAATTTCACATAATTTTTAAAATAAAGCATGGATTTTTTTAGTTATAGTATTTTGTAGTTATGAGATAATTTTTTATGAATTTTTAAGAATTTGTAAAATAAAATAAATAAATACATAATTATCTTACCTTAATTGTAGTTTATTTATTTATTACCAACAAGATATTGACAAAAGTACATCTAATACTATTTATATAAATTGCTTTTAAAAAGCCTGCATGTATTGGTTTACACAACACACAATAATAATATTAGAGTAGAATACGCATTCTCTATATTCATACGCATTCTCTGTATACATACAATTTCTTTTTTACGAGTACATACTCTGATTATGTGTGTTTGTATTTTACATATCCCATTTGGGTATAGATACTCATTTTATTTTTTTAACTTGTGTCTACTCTAGTGTCTACTCTATTTTATAGATATCTGCTTGGTGTTGGCACTTGTTCCTCCTCTTAAGCAATTCCATCGCACAACGCGACAGGCATCAAGTGCCCACCCTTTCACAGTGGAAACTCCGAGATGGTTTAAGTCCGGTTATGGAAATGTTTTTATAATAAGAACATCTCGATTGTGGAATCGCGTCCCAATCGAAGCATTCCCAATGAGAGAAGGATTTTTTATTTATGACTTACAGAGGCTTAAGACGAATATTAACAACATGGTTCGCTCTTTCCCACAAAACTTTTCTTCTTTCTTTTTCTTTCCTTTCCTTTTTCAAATAGTCAACGGTATGCAAGTACTTAAAGGTTCAAAACCTAAGTTTTGGCTATAATATACAAAAAAAAAAAAAAAACTTTGGGTATCGCAAGGGTGACTATCGCTAATCACAATACAGCGGTGGCGTATTTTTTGTAACAAAATTTCATTACGAAAATAAAGATGCCACCTCAGAATGCCACTAAACCTAACCTCCTTCAAACTGGATTTGCACAAAAAATTGTTCTACTCTCGATCGTTCTAGAGCGTTCTAGAAAAAGTTTATTGAACAAACCTAATAATTGAAAGTATGAATGTAGCAGAAATACATATATATGTATATATATAATGTATGTACATTTTTGTTGAATTAAAAAAAAATTTTAAAATCATTAATTTTTGTGTTGAAAGTTTGTTTATTATTATTTATTAGAACTTTGAGTTGTAGTAAATAATAATAAACAATAATTTTTTTAATTGGAAATTGGTACAAAAGTTATGATTGTAGAATTTTAAATTAATGGCAATGGTTTATGTGCTGTACGGTTTTCAGTAGAATTTTTGTCCTTTTCTTAAAACATGTTTTCCCGAATAGGTTGCAGGCATCGAAATTTTGACCCTCATAAATTAGTTATAAAAACTTTTGTAAAAAAAAAATTGGTTTGAGTAGCCTTACTATAGCAGGTGCTTTATCAGTATCACGATGTAGAAGGCTCGAAGATGCCGCAGGTCTCTAGTAATAATTATACTAATACTTAATATGATACATTATATACATACAATGTATCCTAGTCAATTGTGACAATTAATTTTAATTATAGATATATTCTATAATGTATATTTATTTTTCAACTACATTTTTCTTAATTAATATCATCTGGTAATCTTGCATCTTTAAAGTTCATCTTATATACATAAATTATTTAAACAAAGATATTTTTTTTTTTGTTTGTTAAAGGATAATTTTCCCTTATAATAATAGTCTGTAATATTTCTACTGTATCCAAACTTCTTCCACTATTTAAAATAATGTAATTATTGTAAAAAAAAAACAAAAAACAAAAAATAATAATTTTTTATTCTTTGTAAGGTGTTAATTAAAATCGCCTCAACTCTATTTTCAATCTATCCATCCCTTTTTTCATAATTTTTTTTACTAAAGTAATAAATACATACATTCATACATACTTATTAAGGAATGTAGAAAATAAAGACAAAAAAAAAAAATAGAAGTCTCAAAAGTAATACCGGTCTATTCGGACTACAAGGAGAAAGTTAGTAACTTTTTAATGTTAATCAAAAAAAGATGATAAAATTTTCTACTAACTATAGGTATAAGTGTTAAAAATAAGAACCCTGATATATAATAATTCCAGGATATTTAATGCCTTTTTTTGTTTTTTTTTTAGTATAAAATGTTGATATAAATATTTTTATGATGATAATGTTTTAATAATTATGAGGCTAAAATTTAAATAGGTATGTATATGTAAAACTTTATTTAAGTAAGGGGGTTAGAAAATTATTATTCATCTTTATTTTAGTTAGATTGGGTTACTGTTGGGCTAGTAATTAAGAATTGTTTGTTTGTGCATATATTAAAATTAAGAAAAGAAAAAAAAGTGGTCATTAAACTTTCTTAAGAAAATTCCTTTAATAGTTGTTGTTGCTTTGTTTTGTTTTACTTTTTTTTTGTTTTGTGTTAGTTGTGAATCAAAAATGTAGATTTATCATTTACTTTTTTTGTTTTGAATTTATTTAAAATATTATGAAATGGGATATTTTAGATCAAATTTTATATAATCTCATAATACAGGGGCAGTATTATGTTTACACAAGAGATTAAAAAATATGTCCAGATATAAAAATTGATATATATATATATGTATGTTTGCATTTATATACACAAACATATATATAGAAATTCAAATTATATAAGAACAAAAGTAAACTTTTTGATATCATTTATTTTTGGCCAAATTATTTAGATTACAAGTCTTTTTTGTGACAATTAATTTATATTGGATACATTTTAGAAAAATCTATAAATATGTACAAAATAATTTTAAAGCTATAAAATACATATTATAAAAAAACGTTAATTTAAGAAAAAAAAATTAAGAATTTATTTAAATTTGTTATGATACGATTAATATGGTAAGATAAAAAATAATTCAAAAATATGAAAAATATAAATTTGAAAAGTAAAAATGGTTAAAAATATCTATTAAATAATTAATTTAATTTTACTTTAATCTTTATTCATTACAATATATAGTTTGCATATATTATATTATCGACTTATTTTAATTTAGAGCTTAGATTAAAAATAAGCTTATCAACTACTTTAGAAAAAAAGAAAAATTTAAGAAAAAGCCTTTTCGATTATTTTGATTTTTATTTAAAAAAAAAACTGAGAACCATTGCTGCTATTATATTATTCGGCGTCGCGAGAATCAAATCAATTCAATTTAATTGATTCGACTTATTTCAGATAAAAAAAAAGTCACGGTATGACGAGTATCGATTTTCAACCAGTTGACTTATTTTCAATTAGTTGATTCAATTTGTTTCAATTTAAAGTTTTTGACATTTAAAATCAAAAATTTTGAGATACCTAAAATATATCAGTTGGAGTTTTGTTTTAATTTAAAAAAGTCATTAACATATAAACTCAATACGAGCGATTGGGCTCATTTCTGAAAAAGAATAAATAAAAACTAAAATAAAATAAATAAATTAATTTTATTAAATAGATAAATTATTAATTCAAATTACAATATTTTTATTTTCAGCATTGGTATTTTCCTAAAACCTAACTTCTAAATTTATTTTATATACTTGTCAGTACCTTAGGTGGAACTTTTTTGTATACTAAGTACGGTACTGCAATTAGTAGTCAGATGATATCACTACGCCATATAGGTGGGTGTAGGTCACAAAAATTTACTGAATATTTTGGTACTTCTATGATTACCGGCGGAGATGTTCGTCGGAGGGCAACAATTTCTATTTCTCGTCGCTTCTAAAATAGTATTACAATATTCAAATAAAATTAAAATTCCAGAAAATATTTATAATTTTTCTTACCTCTTAATTCTAAATTATCCATTTTTTAATATTTTCGAATCAAAAATTCACTGTTTGAAACCAAAAGCCAACTAACAAAATGTAGTTGATTTTTGAAAGTAAAAAAATTCGAAAAAATAATCAAATAATTGATTCTCGTCACACCGACGATTGAATTAAGTCGATTTTGATTGATAATCAATTCAAAATTGATTCTCGCGACACCGACTATTGCTATTATATATCAAAATTATTATATTATTATTGAAGTATAATAGTTTATTCATCTAATATTCTATGCGGAACTTGAATTCATCTGTAGATATTATACTGTTAGATTATCTAAATAGCCAGTGGTTTTTCAACTTTGGTTGATCTTATAACTTAAAGACTAGCGGACCCGGCAAACGTTGTTTTGCTTTTAACCCTCAATCGTTGTTGCAAAAAAAAAACTGGTTAATATTGTTGTGCGTAAAAGGCCTTAAAGTGTTTATGAAAAATAAATCCATTTTTCTCATATAAATCATTTTTATTCTTTCGTCCATTTTTTATTATTTTTCTAAAAAAAGATCACATTTATATAACTGTTAAATTATATAATGCAAAAAATTAACAACAAATCAAAAAGATAACAAAAACTCAGTCTTTCTCTTCACAGAAATTTTTTTAAAACTATAAAAAGTATTTATTTTTTATTCTAACACAACTGTATGTACGATATTTTTAGTTTCTTCATTTTGTACATATATAGAAAAAATCTGTGGGCTTGCCAACACGTGCACATGCGACATATAATTGTCCATGTGAAAATCATTCATTTTCCAAATCTAAGCCACAATAATTTGCATACATTGACCTTGTGCTTTATTGATGGTCATAGCATATTCCAAACGAATTGGAAATTGTAACCGTCTGAATTGAATTGGCGAATCAGTTGGTATCATTGGTATCATTGGTATTATCTGGGTAATAATATATTTTCCCCTTCGTATTTACCTTTAATAATTGTTGCTTCAAGCACATTTTTTAAAACTATTTCAAGAACTAATTTTGTTCCGTTGCATAGCATTGGAGGTTTGAAGTTACTTAACAAAATTATAGGTGATTCAATTTTCAGCTCTAAAAGATGTGGTGGGGGAAACCTGTAATAGTAATAAATATTTAATAATTTATAATTTTCCTGAAAAATCTAATGAATCTAAAAATTCGGTTGGATAATTGACAATTTCATTTTCATATACTAAACTGTATCCGTTGATTTGAATGTAAATTTTTCATTTGGCAACATATTTTGAATTGTTATATTGATTTGATCAACGTTAACATTTTTTGTATATCTAAGGGTAACTTTAATGCTGAATGTGCTGTTCTACGACCATATAATAGAGTTGCAGCAATTCCATCAGATGATGCTATTGCTAATGCAATATTTCCGGTAGAACGTTTTTTAGCTAAAATTATTGAAATTAAATAGGTTTTACCGGTTCCCCCAGCTGCATCAAGAAAAAAAGAAACCCCCTTCCAGCTAAAACAGCATTCATAATTCTATCATAAATTATTTTTTGTTCATCGAATAATTTTGGTTCATATCTATTAATATATGATCATTTAAAATATTCATATCATAACATTGTTCTAGATGCATGTCTCGGTTAAACAAATCACTTGATGGGTGGGTTAGGTGATGATAAACCTAATTTTATTAATGTTTCATTTAATATTGGCATACATACATCTTCTAATTTGATAAGAGCTTCATTATATAATTTGGGTACCATTATCGGGTATCATTATATATTCTCGACGAAGTACAAATCATTTTTTTCAGAACAGCAACACATCCCAGCGGTTTCATATTTAAATTTTAAAGCATATACTCACATACTTTGCCCATTTCCCCAATATTAACTTTAGAATGAGAAGCATAATCCATTTCAGGATCATAATCAAATGCAATACGGTCAAATGATGACAATGTTAATAATCTACGTATTTGCATTCTTTTTCTATTGTTTAATTAATTCAAATTCGCCAGCTATCGGGTCCAAATTTTCACAAAGCATTTTATTTTATAAGCTAAATATATGTTCCTAAATATATTTCAGCCTATTTGGCCCATAAATACGATTTTACAAAATAACGCCACACCATCGCCATCTATAGAAATCTATGGAAAAAAGTAGCCCATATGTTAAGTTTCTGTGTCAGTAATATATGTTGAAAATATGGTAACATGTAATTCAGTAGCTTCCGAGTTCTAGGTTTACGAATATATGCAATTTTATATATTAAGATGTTTAAAAACCATCTGCGAGTTATAAAAACTAATTAAACTCCAATTCAATTATTCAAATCAATTCAAACATATCTATAACCTATATATCTGGACATTGTTGTCGACATCAATAACTGTTGCCATTTCGCAGTTCATATTTATTTACACGTATGTTATGTGAAACATTAGTATGGCTTATACATAACATGCTATCAAATGACTAGTTCGGGTATCTGGGATACATAATTCCTAACAGTAATCAAGAATACATCAAAAACCAAAAATGTTATAAATCTGAAAACTTAGATACTTTCTTATCACAAATAAACACATCTTTTACCCGTTTTTTAAAACTCTGATTGTTCAAACATTGCCAGTTATTTTTTGAAGCTGAAAAATAATATGCGAAAACAGTTATTTTAGTGAAAGTAATTATTATATATTAGTTTTGTGTTAATTTATTACAGCTTGGTGAAAGGAGAATGTCTGATTACTTAAATGGTTAAATATGAAGTAGCAACAATACAGTAATGAATTAAAACGAAGCAGTTGACTACCAGAGTTTCTAGATTTATTGGATTTGAAAGGGTTTTTGAAATATTTTCTTCATTAGATAAAATCAAAATTAGGATGAGCTCCAATAAGGCTTCTACGAAATTGCAGTTAGTAAATACTATTCAATAGCTCTTGTTCTACTTGTGTAGTGACAAAAAACGATTATTTATATAGCGTTAGGCTTTTTGCATGCCCGGTTTGATCTATCTTGTTTTTTTTGTTAGTAGTTCTTGTTGCTGTCCGACACCTTTGGGAGATCGACTCCATGCTTTACTTACCCCTAACTTCAAAATATCTGATTTTTCATTTTACCCAACCGCCGGGGAGTGACCAAAATATATCAGATAGACACGGTTAATGTGTTTTTTATAATTATTATTAAATAACTCTTTATTGAATACGGTACTTTAAAATTTTTACATATACACAGTAGTATTCCCAGTTTTTCATTATAATAAATTTTTGACAAATTCTATCGACCAGTCTTTTTTTTCAATCATTCAGACTTTAACATTGACTTCCTATGTACGACCAACCCATACTCAGTCGACGATTTATTAATTTAATTCTATTTTATTTGTATAACAGCAAAAATAAAATAAACTATATATAGTTTATATTCTTTTTGATAACAGTTAATTAAGCTGTTTAAATAATTAAAATAAATAATTAATTTATTACAATAATTCGAACGACTATATTGTGTAGAATAGTTGCGAATTATCTCGAATATAGTTGAATATTCGTGACAATATAATTCTAATTATTCATTATAGAGTAGATGTATATGAAATGTGATCACAGTAAATCTGATTGTTCAGACAACCACGATTAAGTGTAAACAGTATTTCTGAAACTTGCCGGAAATGTTGATACATTCTTGACATTCATAATTAACCTGAATGTTAATTCTGGTCAATTTTCATAAGCAAAAAATTGTTCTTTTGATGAATAATTGTTGTGGATGATTTTCAGAAGAATAAGTCTATGAAATTAAATGATTCTGATTTATTAATTATTTTTGCAGGATATTAAAAATAAGAATAAAAATTTTAAATATTTTTGATCATTAACCTGTACATATTTTTATACCTAATTTTCTAAGAAAATCTCCTAAACTTTTTTTTAATTTTTTTTTTATCAATAGTGTATATTATATACAAAATGTATATTATGTTTGATATTAAAAAATTTACCAATATTATATGTACATATTATTATTATTTTTTTATTATTTGAAGTTTTTATGTAGGTTCAAAGGATTTCCTGTTTTCTTTTTACATCAAAACATATTTTCTTTTTTTATATTTGGCTCTTAATTTTGCACTTTAGAGATCAATTGAAAAAAAACTTTATTAAATGTTATATAATAAAAAAAGGAATGAAAATATTTTGAATACAATAAAAAAATTATTTTATTTTATTTCAATATGTCCATCATAAGTGAAATAATTTATTTTCTGTTTCCTTTAATAAAAAAAAAATAAAAAAAATAAATATAATAAACATGCCATTAAGTGCCCTTTTTTTCTCTCTCTCTAATATTAAACTTATTTTTCAGTCAATAAAATTTAAGAAGAAAAGATGATTTAAAAAAAAATATATACAAAAAAAAAAATATTGAAAATATCCTTTTGTTTGGGTATTCATAATACACATTCTTGAAAAATAACAAATTACATGAAGTTCTCGGTATACGTTGTTTCGATATGCATATTTTGTGTTGTTTTATGACAAAGCAATATTCCAATGAAGAGATTAAATTATAAATGGTTGTTGTCTTTTTGTTAGTTTTGTATATTAATTATATACAATCAAATTTTAAAAAAAATAGATTACCGTACGTTTGTCTGTGGAAACTACCTTAAATCCATATCTTATAAAAAGAGGAAGTTGTCCTCCATCACAGATACTACTTGCTCTTGGGCTTAACACAGGTCAAGGGTATTCAACCTGACTTAGTAGCCGTATTGTACACCGTAATCAAGTATGGCTAGAACAATAATGTTCTACAATAGTGTATTATTCTTAGTAATATTTCTCTATCTGATACATATGTTGTGTAGCTTAACAATTTTGAAATGTTTAATCTGTAGCATTAGTTTTAATATGTCGTATGTGTAAATTCCAGGTGATTTTGGGCTCAAAAAGCATACATATAAATTTATATTGATCAGTATTCTTCAGCATAAGATGTATGTTAAATAAAGTATGTACAAAATTGTAGAACCTCAGAGAAAATACAAAAATATTTATGAAATTACATAATGTATATGTACTTTTCAAATATTCTCATGGGATTGAATGTACTATATAATTTGATAAATTGTTCTTGCGAATTGATGTAGACTCGATCATATTTTGGTGGAAGAGTTTTAATATAATAGATAGTACTCGAGATAGGTCTATCCACTAGATATTATAATGTTCATGTCAGCTTTGATCAAAATGGTTTTATTCAAAACCAAAATCATTTCCTCATACTATATCACTTCAGTAGACGGTGCCACATGTAAATCAATAGAATATGAACTGAAAGCAGTAACGGAGCTAATCTTCAATTTGATAAGTCCATGCCAAGACAAAGCCAAAAATATAAAGATATTAAAAGAGTATATTAGTGGTTACAAAGCACATTCAATTAGTTTTATAGGTATTAAGCATGTACGTTCTGGTTTTGAGATTTAGACTAAGTTAGTTTAGACAGGATTAATTATTTGGTGTTTATTTAAAATAAAAATTATTTTTACAATATATTATATAAGAAAGTAGTATGTAAGCATACAATAAACATTATGAATGAACAAAACACAAATTAATAAGCAATTAGAATTAAAAAAAATTTAAAATGCAACAGAAAAACAAAAATCAGATCATACTCTTCAAAAATTATATGATAAATGTTAGTTCATTTGCTTCTGTTATTTAAAAAAGATATATAAAGCCATAGATAAATACCATGATATAACCAGGTTATATCTACTTTGACTGAAAACTTAAAAAGAATAAAATATATCACATATACATTATTTACAATAAAAACTTCTTTATATGAAGCAAAAATAAAATAAAAATAAATTGGTTTGTACAGTTTGTATGCGTACAATAAAATAATTCATGAACTTCTTAAACACATCGAAAACGAACACTTAGTAAGAAAGTGAACCAACATAGAGTTTTTCTTTTCTTTTGATTTTACATTTTTCCTTTTTCTTACGTCAAGTCAAAGTTTTAATTTAGTTTCTTCTACTTGAATATTATTTATATTATTATGTATTTTAATTGATAAAAGCTTCAGTGGGTAAAGCACTCGAGTATAGTTATGTAACGACCGAAGAGCACGCGTTCTCAAGCCCCGTGATAACCGAAATTTTTTTCAAATGGTGAAAATTACTGAAAATGTAATTTTCAATAAAACCACGATCTGGTCCAGTACCCTTTGTCATTGGGATTAAATAAATTACAAAGTAATTGAGAGTATAATCTAGTAACTAATTATATAAAATGGAGCTATTCTATTTAAGCAGGCTTAGTTTCTGAAAATAGCAGTAGTGTTCTACATTTAATGAGTTGATAAACCAGTAATTTGATAAATAAATGCTCGAAATATTGTAGATATGTAGTATAAACTTGCAATACCGTACTTAATTAAGCACGAAAAGGTGACTCTACCTAAGTTACTGTCAAGAACATAAAAAAAAACCATTTACATTCTAACTGCTTCAACAGCTTGGTATTTAGATTTACAATAACATCTACAATACCATACCCAATAACATTGTCTACTTATTAATTTTTTTAATTTTTGGAGTAGCAGCCAATTTAAATGTCGAAGACTATATATATTGTAAAGTAAAACTTTGCCTTCATAATAGCAAAGTTCCATTTTATTTTAAATGACAACGAACATGTATTCCAAATTTATTTCAAAGAATAATTGAAAAACTTTGTATGTACGTACATTCATGACATAAGCGGGATTCGAACTCGAAACTATCCTTTCACTATTACATAACATAGTGGATAACACAACCAGTACACTATCTTTGTCCGTTTAAATTAATGGCTGTCTTTAATATTGACGAATATTTTTTGATTATATAAAGGACAAAATCTGATGAATTAATTGTGTAAATACCCTTTAGAATATTTTCTTAGACCCACTTTAATATCTTATGCGAAAACATTAATTTATCAATCTACTACGTTGAGAGTAATGGGATTTTATTGTGCTAAGTTATAATGAAATTAGTATTCATTTCGTTATAAAGTATAATTGAAACTTTTATTTCATTATAAACTATGTATATTTAAGAATCAAGCGATTTAGAAAACAACAGCAATTAGAATAAAACAATTATTATTTTTTTTTTATATAAAATCGTGACTGAAAGAAATGCTTCTGTGCAATTGCACAGTGTATTCACTAGTATTAAAATAATAGATAATACTTGAGATAGACTATTCATTAGATATGATGTTCGGCAGATATCTGTAGATATAAAATTTTACTAAACTAAATCAAATTTACAAAAACTTTTAAACAAGTTTTTCTAAAATCTCAAATTTCAAAATTTGTTATTTCGACCTCTTTATGAAATACCGGCAATTTAGTGCATTCGATAAATCGATTCTTTATTGTATATTAGAAAAAAAATGAATTTAACTCTTTTATTATCCTGGAAATTACATTAAAAAAATAATACAATATACAAAAACTTTTAAATATATACAATATACCTATACATATACATAAATATATATATATGTATTTAAGATTTTTGAAGAGAATCATTTATTTTATATTTAGTCAACCATATAGAATATCCTTTGTGCAATTGAACGATTACATAAAAAAAAATTATATAATATATATATATAAAATAAAAACTAATTGATGTATTTGGGACTATATTATTAAATTTAGATGTGTCCATGTGTATATATGCATGTATTACAAATTTATCAAGAAATATGTAAGTATATCAAATATATAATATTATATATGTAGTTAAGGACTAAATACTAAGGACTTAATATTATAACAAATTAAAGAAACTATTTAGGGAAAACATTTTTGTTTTTTGTTTTTAAATTTAATAAAAATGTTGATTTACTTAGAAATTGGAATCTTTTTGATTCAAAATTTAAAGTGTTTATATAAATGTGTATTCGAATCAAATAAAAAATAAATTCACTATAACTTTTTTTTTATATAAATTTCACAAAAAAATATTTGGTTTCTTTTGTTTTTTTTTTGTTGTTTAAAATAAAAAATTGTTTTCGTACTTTATTTACTGATTTTCTCAAATTATCTTTTTCATTTTCAAAACATACTCACTTAATATATAAAAAAAAATGTATCTTTACTTATTTATTTAGTTTTTGTTTTGCTTTAAAGTGTCCTCTTTCAATATTTGAGTACACCTTTTTCATATTTTGTTTTCTTTTTTTTCTATTTTTGTTTTTACAACGAAAATTCTGAAAATATTTTTAAACTCTTATAAATCATTATTTTTAAAAAAGTATTGAATCCGAAATTATACACCTCGTCAGATAAAACTTAACAACCGAATATTTAAATATTGAAGATATGTCAAACTTCATCTACTCGTATTTGACCAACATAATTGACAAAATCAAAAATAATGTTAGTGAATAAAGTATGTGCTTCGGTTTTGCCCAATAATAAAATGCCAAAAAATTTATTTTTAACAAACGAAAATTAGAAATTAAGTGTAAGATCAATATAGTGATGTTCCCTGATGGTTTAAAAATGAACTGCGTGTAGTGCAGAAATTTTCTCAGAAGATCTAAAAATATCAAAATGTTATGGTTTTCCTAAATATCCTAGTGTCTTTCAAGCAGAAGTTACTTGCCATTAAAACCCTTTACGAACCCTATTCGTACAACCAAAACAAAAGTCACCATCTTCACGAGGATAGTCAAGCCACTATCAAAGTTTTGGTGTCGGACATTTAAGTTGGTTGAAATATTGCCGAAACAAATTTGAAACCTTACTTGACCGTCTTTCGATATATCTACTCTGGGTGCTTGTAAACAGTAACATAGATTGAAATTAGAAAACCGATGTACTGACCAAGTTAGATTTCAATCTTGACAGGAAGGCGTTCACTCAAGAAGCGTATTCATTCATACTTCCTGGGGAAAGCTATTGAAAGCTGCTATAGATTAAATACCAGTGCGATATCTAGGAAAGCATACGGGGTCCATGTTCATAACATATCATCAACAAAAAACTCTTAGTCAGGTACCGTACTGATGTATTAAGAATAGTAGCTGTTAGTACCCGTCACTGGCCGAAAGGAAACAGAAACCATTCTTACAACAATACTTTCGTTACAGTTGCCCAGCATTACGTAAAGTTAGATACCGGACTTTAAGTGAGGCTTTCTCTAACAATATAGATATTAATACGGAAAGTAAAATTATTGTCGATTTAATTAACTTTGTCAATCGTACAGGGTGGCTCTAAGCTCCTTGGGAGAGTGATCCCTTAAAACAACCAACAACAATAAATTGGTCACTCGATTGGTCGTGGTGTTAAAAAGGCACAATTAAGTGCTAATTGGTTTTCCAGAAGCAACTGATATAGCCACTTCTATCCTCCTATCTACGGTCAGTAATTTGTTATAGTTTTGACAGATGAACTCTCACGAAAGTAAGTGAGAAAATTATAGATGTTCTTAAAGGAAAAAATTATAAATTTCACGATCAGTGCTAAACAAGAAAGTGACAGATAAAGATTTAATTGCAACAATGGCTAATAGATACCGATATTGTCCGATTAAATGTACCGTATGAAAATATCACTGAAGCGTTATTTTTCTATTCTGTCACTGTCTAACTTAAACAAGAGCGATAGCGTACGGTGTCTGTCAAAAATGCCTCTTGCTCATTATATATTTGATATGAAACCGTATAGAATCGTTCGTTATAAGTTGAAATCCGAATTTCCATTTTTGACAAGCGTTTAAAACAACGAAATATTAATTTCACAGTAATTGTTTTAAAAATTCAAAAAAGAATAAGTAAATGCGGGCATTAATTTAGGACATTTCGGAGTATCATGTTAGCAATTGTGCATAAGCGTACATTTAATGTGCACGGTTTATAAGGTACAGCAGATAGATAAGAAAACGACGTTTTTGAATTGACTTGATGTCTGACTTGAAAAAATACATTAAACAACGCTTCTGACAGTTGATATCGCCAACAACTTAAAAAAAATTATATTCGCTTCTAACAGAATAAAAAAGTATAGTTTAAATGATATTTATGAAATAAGTTCAAGGGATAATGAGTGACTACAAGATGTATATGAAACTCTACATTATGTTAAATTACTTAAAATTGTTATAAAATGTGTGCTTGATGTGATGATTCACTAGTGGTTAAGATCCCATTTGTCACAAACAATGAAGAAGAAATGAATTCAAAATTTAAACAGAAAGTTTGACATACTGAAACACATTTCTTTGTTTATTTTTTTTTTAAGCTATCATCAAATTGAAATCCTATTTAAGAAAATAAATATAATTTCAAAGAAAAATTCCTGAACATCCTGTTTTTTGTTTTGTTTTTTTTTTTCATCTGCTATAAATCTTAAAACTGTTAACACAAGTGTGTACAGAACAGAATATCAAAATATATTTTTATTGATAAAAACTTAATTCGTGAAAATTTTTTGCTGGTTTTCAATACAAATGAATTTTAAAGTAGAAGAATCAATAGCAGTCTTAAAACTGAATGAAATAACAATTCTAAGAGTTATTAACTCCAAAGAATGTATTTTTAATGAGTAGAAAAAATATGGCTCTCTTTTTTTTTAATAGTTATTCAATCATTTAATTTTCGACTAGAATACAATAAAAAATTATAGCAAATTTTACATGTTATTAAATTAGTGTTTGTTACTTCAAACAATATACATAGAGACCTATAAATAGAATTTGATTGATCATAGCTATGCCAGTACATCATTTCTATCTTAAATTTTTTAAGTCAAAAATAAATGAATGGTAAGTCTTAATGTTTAATGTTGCAATGATGATAAGAGTTTGCGGTGGGTTAAAGTCCATCAAACTGCACTCTCAGGGTCAGAAGCAGTCACTGAAGCCTCTTTCAACGATTTATTGCTATCTGAAAAATATATAGAAGTACTGTAAAATTTTGTCAAATACTCATAATGAAATACTCCATCATTATGTGATTGTTGAAGTTGCCTAGCTGTTGGATAACGCATATACAGCGAGATGACTCAATAGAGTAAAACCGTTTAAAATAGTGTATATAACAAATAGCTGCTGTTGGTAGGTAAATTCAAGACCCTAATTGAGGATATCAATAGAATATACAGAATACAAGTCGGTTGGGTTCCCGAAGATTCCAATATACTAGCAAATGAGATAGTGGATGTTCTCATTATAGTAGAGACTAAAATCGATATCAGCTCAATGGATGAAACTACTTATATACCCATGAAATAACTCTATTTTGCAATATTAAACTAGTTTCAACAAACGCGGAAAGAGCTGCAAACCACAGCAACCCCAGAGAATTATACCTACAAATAGGTAAAATCACTAATCGTAGATACGCGCAAACCCAATGAATCAGAAACCGAAACAGTATCCAATTCTCTAATATGGATGTCCAATGCCAAAGGAATACTTTCGGGAAACAAGCAATATCATTAACATCACAATAAATAGATTCCAAAGTATTCCGAATAGTCCAGAATTAAACATTCATACTCAACCACCAATCTTATAAAAGATGGAAGAAGGCATAATAATTTTAAGACTGAACAGCGTCGCAGGTATAGATGAACTTCCATCAGAGTTGTTACAGGCAGATCTGGAATTGGTCGCTGAATTATTGGAACAGCGCATCTCGAAAGCTTGGGATGAGAGAAAACTATCGAAAAACTGAAAAAAGTGTCTGATTGTGAAATTTCCCAAAAAAGGAGACATAAAAAACTGCAATAACTGGAGAGATATAATACTGCTGAACATCATATACAAAGTTTTTTCATCTATATTGAGTCAAAGAATACAGCTGGACAAAAAGGGAGGATATAGCCCAGAAACGAGTTGTACCGATCACACCAACACATTCCGGTTGATCATAGAACAATATGGAAAATCTGCACTGTACCTCTTGTTCATCGATATCAAGAAGGCTTTCGATACGACTCAACGCATTGCAATATGGAATGCATTAAGAAGAAAGAGATTCAGATTACCCGAGATATTAATAAGATTAGCATAAGCTATGTATGAGGGTGCAGAATTAGCCGTTCTTAACTGAGGACAAATAAGTGACACGTTCACCACAAATTCTGGATGATCAATTCACGCTTGTAATAGATGAGATACTGAAAGAAACGGGTACTTCCGGAAGAGGTATAAGGTGGGAAAATAGAAGATCTGTGGTCGAATATGTGGAAAGTTTCTCCTACCTAGGTAACGTTCTAACAACAGACGGAGGTACAGAAGCAGATTTCAGCAACAGACTTCGTAAGACCAGTAAAGCTGTGTTTAATAAAGGTTCACATTCATCATTTTCTAAGATTTGTCACAGCTCTGACTTACACGTAGAATATGAATTATAAATTTCGAACTTTTTAGCCGTAGAAACCTAACATATTTTTGTTTTACTTTTACAATTATGTTATTTAATAATCTGTGACAGTAAAATGATAAATACTACTATATTTAGTAAGATACATAAAGCTCAAACATTATTAAAGTGTTTGGAGTCGAAAAACGCAAATAATAAAAAATGATTTAGAACTGCAAAATAAATGTTTGAAAAAATTAAAATAAATTCATTAATAATAAATTTTGTATTTGTAAAATTTGTAGGGAACATAAAACCGTTAAATAGCAGGCTATTCAAAAATGTCATAATGTCAAAATGGAAAACTAGCAAAAAGTCAAAAATGGCAAATTCATGAATATCAAAATTACTTATATTAACCAAAAAACCTGATTAGCCGTACTTAAGTTAATTTAATACTTTTCGTTAAATTTACGTCAAAACCTAAAGCTGGTAAAACTTCATTTAATTTGGTGCTGTGAAACAAGAAACACAATTTTAAATTTTATTTATATTGATTTTGATCCACAGATCAAATGTCATTTTATTCAAACGTCATTTTACTTAAGTAGCCTACGAACTGAATCGTACTAACTTAAGTTAGACGGAAAGTAAATTAAAATTTTAACGAAACTGAAACTTAAAACTTAAGTAAGACTAGTCAGACTTTCGTATATTGCCTTAAGCTGAATTAAGCCAGCTGAATGTCATTATGGTTAACCCTTAAGAGTTTATTTTTAATTTTTATTTTTAAAATCTATTTAATTTTAATTTTAAATATTTAAAAAAATATTTCACAACAATATTTTAGATTCTAATCTCAACAACCCTATTTAGAATCATGTAACCCTTTATTTGTATGACACATTAGATATTCCTGCGCAGATTTAGATAATTTTTCCTATATTATATTTTCACTGAAAATTGCAAAAATAACAGTAATTTTGTTTTCGAACAAAGTTAAGAAATCCGAGATAGCTATATTTTTGAACTTATATGCCTGAAAATCACTCACTTCCATTCACTCACAAAATCATTCCTATACGAGTACATTGTCTACACACGATCCATTATTTGATATTTTTCTTTTTACTTCCATTTTTATGTCCTTGTATCGTCCTTTTTAGACTATATTACCGCTGTCTTTTTATTAATATTTTTTTTCTGTTCTTTATATTTTTTTATACCTAGCTAGTATGATATTATTGTCATTATTGTCATGTTAGCTTTCATCTCTCTACAATTTCAATATTTCAAAATGTTTTTTTTTGCAAAAAACAAAAAAAAAAAACAAAAAAATATTTTTAGGTTTAAATCAAAACAAGTAAAATATAAAATATGAAGAATATCCATGTCAACTACAAAAAAACAAAAAAAAACAAAATTATTAAAAAACTTAAAATGTATTGAAGAGCAAAAGAATATATACACTACAGTACCTATATAGGAGTGTCAACAATGACAGTGGTAGCAGCAGTAGCACCTACATTTATTTTTAGTTGCAAAAAAAAAATAAACAAGAACAAGAAAAAATACTTAAATAGAAAAAATGACAAAGAAAAGCTTTCAAAGGAATAACATTGGAATAAAGAGGAGCTCAGTTTGTACATACATATGTATTGTGTTCTAAGGTAAGTAAAATTTATTTTCTTTCATATTTGTTGCTTTTTTTTGTTTTGTTAGATTTAAAATTAAGGATATAAAATGCCTACATAATATGTTGTTGGTAATATTTTATAAATTCTTATACATAAAATAGGAAAAACAAAAAATATTGTGAAAAATATCATGTCAGATATCTTTAAAAAATTATTTTATTTACCTCGTTCGAATATTGAATATTTCTGTTGAATTTGATTTGAATTGAATACATGGAAATAGAATATTTTCAGGCTCGTAATTCAGAATATATAATAATTGGTCTTGTTCAGTTATTCTAACATCGTGTTAGAATCAACTGAAAATATTAGATTTAAAATGGTTCGAATTCAGAGGGGAGGTTGTGTTATGCTAATTTATTATTAAAGTTTTATATTTATATCAGTAAAATAGTAGAATTTGATAAAAGCAAGTTTGTTAGTCACATGCGGCACATTGCAATCCCCTTCAACTCACCATGAAGAGGAACTGAACGATAACATATTGTGAGTAGATTCGTTAGCTGTGACAAATCTTTAAAAACAACCTTTAAGATCTCTTTCTGAATGTCAAACATGTGCCCTATGAACCACCTATGTTTAATTTTTGCCATATATCGGCAGATAATATAATAGCTGATGTACTTCTAAGTGTCAAAACAGACGCAGATTTTACCATTATAATTATTCCCAATTGCAGTCTCAATTGCATTGTATACTTGTTGAGTACAAACAGTGACCTATGTATATATCCATTATCGTCCTAATCTTTATGCAACTAAGATGAAACAATTCACAGTTTTTTTTGTTATCAATTTCGAGTCATAACTCTCTGGAAGTTTTGCAGGACCCAATACATTGCTACTTAAACTTCAGCAGCCTTCTGGTAACATTGCCAATATTTAAATAAATCTTTATTATAGGTTTATATGGATGCTTGCATCCGTTCAGCTTTCAACCCCCATATCTAGCTAATAATATAAATATATTCACATTTAAACAATACATACAGGAATTACTTTAGAGCTAAAAGTATTGTTTAGGTTATATTTCACAACAAAAACTATAGTAAATGTGAGCCTTCAATTGATTGAGTTTATCAGAATATTAAATATTTGCATAAATATTTGGTCTTTCCATAAATTTTAATCAAAAGTTGATCAAATAAAAAAAAAAACTATTTATCAACATTCACTTTAGATTTAGGTTTATAGTTTGTAATTTCATAATATTTAATGCAAATAATATCCCAATCTCAGGACCTTCAAAGTCTGTAGCACCTAACAAGTTAAGTTAATATCCCAATATTTGGAATTTTCTTTAGTAAAAGTATTAAGTATGAGTTACTAATACTTAAAAAAAAATTAGTATTTGGTAAAAATACTGCTACTGTTGAACCACATGTAATTCTTAGTACTTAGAACTACAACACTAAATAATTTCTGTTTATTGTCACATACGAATGGAAGTTAAACTGATATAATATGATGATATTTTGGTTATATGAATAGCCCTAAAAAATATATGACGGTCCAGCAATATATCTACGCACTAAAATAAAACTACTCGAGTCAGGTGTAAAGTTAGTCCTATTGCATGTTGCGAAACATGAAAAATTTCTGTTAACATTATATATAATATATATACATAAAACAATGTTTTCGACGAGTCTTAAACATTCATATTGAGCCACAAACTATTTCCAGCAAAGATAATAAAGAACAAAAACTTAATCGACGTACAAATTTAGCAAAAAAAATGAAGTTGTAATCTAATTAGACCAACATTTTGAAATAATGCTTCAAGTGAAATACTTGGGGTGTACTTAATGTCCGCAGACCCGGAAAAACTTGGTGGACAAGACTGTTGCTTGCAAGACAGTTGAAACGTAACAAAGAACGTGGCTGAAACTGAAGGTATAGGATATTATGGAATGAATTAGTTTTTTTCTATATCCTACTGATAAGGTCTCATGACAATGATGATGATGATGATATATAATTATCATCAAGATTGATGATACTGTTGTCCCGGAAAAAATAAATATTTTTACAGATAGAATTATGAAAAAAAATAACTATATTAAAATAATAAAGCATGTATGTTCAGGTATATAGCTAGGGTACATAAAATATTTTATAATAAATTGAAATTTTGAAAATAAAACATTTCAAATATTTTTACTTTTTTTATGTTTAGAAAAGTTGTTCTTGTTTTTTGTCTATTTTTGAAATCTTTAGAAAGTGTTGATAGATAATAATAAGTATTTTTGAAGTAAAATAATTCTTATAGAAAGAATGCAATTTAATTAATTTTAAAGTAGAAGAGAATTTTATGTAAAAAAATGTATTAGGAGTAAAAAAAAAAGTTTCTTTTTATGCAAAAGTATTTACTGAACTTTTGATTCATTTTTGGAATTTTTCTTTTTTCAAAAAATTTAGAAAATGTGATATTTATATATTTATTAGAAACAGGATCTAAGTTTGACTTAAAATTATTTAATAGTTATGTTTTAATATTTATTAAGAAAATTTTTGTTATTATTTTTTTTATTTTTGTTCAATTTTAATTAAAACTTTCAAGGATTGATATGAAATATAGAATGTAAAAAAATCGAAAAACAGGTTGACTATAAATATCATATTATGTATTATACTATTGCTATCATGCTCAAGCTCATATTTATGTTGATTATATGTTGAATAGATAAATTGGATAAAAACATATTAACTTTTTGTTACCAAAATAATTAAATTAATTATCAGAAGAATAAAAATTCAATTTCAATGAAAAAGTAAATTCACTGATAATCCGAATTGTTTAATTGTTGGAACTAAGAAACCACAAAAAAATATCAGATGTGTCAATAATAGTTGCGTTTTGATTAGCTTGCAGTAATGCTTACAAGTACTTATGAGTAGTTTGTAACAAAACGAAAAAAAAAAATTTTTGGATTAAAATATAATCCTAGGATTTTACTATTTAACTTTTGATGTGTAAAATTCATATTTCTTTTCATAGTATTATAGTTTGTTTACTATATTTATTTTGAGCTTTTGAGCTTATAACTATATATATGTGCTTATGACTATATATGTATATTAAGTACTGTAATTACTATTTTTTATTTAATAATATAAATCTTATTTGTGTTTAATTTCATATACTACTGGTAATTATTAATTCATTTATATTACCATTTATATAAGTATTTATTTATTTTACTACTACATACTATTTAAATTTATAAAAATTTTGAATTCACTGAATAAATTCTAAAGTTTTTTACAAGCTATTATACTTAAAATCTATAATTTAATTAAATTGTAACTCAGAACTCATTAATTAAACTGTAATCTGTAATCTTCATGTAATATAATTTCAGAAATAAAAATTTATAATCTTAAAAATTGTTTTTGTATTTATCCTATTTTTGATTTATTTTACAAATAAAATCTTTAAATCATTGTTTTCTAATCTAATTCCATTTCATTATTTTTCATTTAATTTCACTTCATTTAAATGTACTCTAGAATATTTTAAATGTAAAAATATGCTATCTAAAAAATTTTATAATTTTTAGAAACAAGTGTTTCTATTCAAGTGTGGGTACAGTACGTACAAACTTCTTACACTACATACGTGTATTTTATATTACGTGCATATTAAATTATATTTTTTTAGAATTCAAAAAATAATAAAATTGTAAAATATTTGTTATATTTTATCAAATTAATTACCAAAAAAAATCTTAATCAAATAGTATGTAGCTGCACTGCTGAATTAATCCTGGCTGTAATTTTGAATTAACTGTGGCTGTACTTTTTAATCAATGCTGGCTGTAATTTTTAATCTATCCTGGCTTTGCTTTTTAATTGTCGGGGTCATCAATTATAGTTTGTTTACTATATTTATTTTATTACTTAATATTAATACAGTTTAAAGACTAAAATGTGCCTTATATTTATGTGCCACATGTAGGTGGTTTATATACATTTATATCCTACTGTTCTCGTTGTTATACTTAGACTAACTTAATTCCACTACTTTAATATAAATTATACTTATATTCTTGCTATTCTAATTATATATTTAGAGCTTGCTCTGAGGAAACTACTACTTTTACATTAATTATAGTAGCGCAGATTGATGTTGTTTTTCGTGTTCAAAATTTCTGAACTCTCATTTCATGAAGGTCAAACAATAAAGAATAAACTGATAGGTGATTAAAATAAATTTAAAAATTCTTCTGTTTAACATAAAAAATATTATTCGTAAATTAGGACGAAATATCAAACAGGAATTATAATATTAAATAACCATCAAAGCTCAATGGCCATCTATTGATTTATTATTTTACTATTTTATTTGACATAAAATTAATATAATCTTATAAATTTAAAAAAAATTCCGCTACATGTTTTCAAAATCTCTACCGGAAATTTTTTTGTAAATTCGCAATTTCATCTACACATTTGTATAAATTGTGGATTTGTTTGGAGATTTTGCGGACTACTCATAAGCACTTGTGAGCAAGTCTGCAAACTAAAAAAAAACGCAACTAATTTACAATTATTTCGAGTAATATTTTTTTTTTATACTAAGTCCGTGTATTGACTTGGATTTAATTCAGTTGAATCAAAAATAATTAAATAGAATTAAAGTATATTTTGACATGCGCCAATTTACTGTCACGGTGGCTTATTTCTGTGACGATTTCTTCGACGAACATAAAATATTTTTAACTACAACTATAAATATTATAATTTCTATGAGGGTTACCATCACCTGCATCTATTTCATTTAGCTGTTTGTCATTTGACTGTATTTCATTTGGCTTTACTTATATATACAATTTATACGTTGGCGAAAAATCCGAAAATACCAAAAATCAAAATCTCAAAATATAAAAATCCCAAAATTAAAAACTCCCAAGATTCAACTTTAATTCATTTAGTGTTTTCTAATTCTATTATTTGGGTTGTAACAGCGGTTTTAATTTGCCTTCGATTTCACAAAACAATTTCATTCATTGGGTTTTCTGATTTGAATTACTGGTTTATAAATTTAATAAACTTAAGCTAACTTACATACTAAATTTACAAAATTATATAACAAATGAGTTCAGATTTCTTAACCTAGTATTTAAATGAAATAGCTAGGTTCAATCTGTTGTCCAAACGATAAGTGGCGATTGAACCCTTAGATAAAAAACAAATCAATTTGTTAATGGGGAAATTGAGTATAAAATAGAATAAAAATATTAATATAATAAAATAATTATGCTTATGGGTAATAAAAACTAAAAACTAGAACAAAAATTCTAAGAGATTCATAATTATATAAAGAAATGAAAAATAAAAAGTTCAAAAAAGTAACAAAATATTTGGAAAAATATAAAATTTTGAAATAATAGAAACTGAAAAGTATAAAAACATTAAAAGCAAAAGCAAAAAATGTTAGACTAATGAGTTCAAAAGATTTTCAATAGAGTTATTATCAAAAGATAAGAGCCATGATTTAATATTCTTAAGAAATCTGACTTCAATTCTTTCGCATCGATAATTTTCTGGCAACTTCTTGAATAGACACCTCGCAGTCACATTATAAAAATGACAATAGTGTGATTTATTGATTGTTGGAATAGATGCAAAATTTCTTATATTTACTCTTAAATTGTAATTACCATAAAGTTTAGCTGCAGTATAACCAGAATTGTTATAGAATGTTTTGAGGACTTTATAGAAATACATAATATGTCTTAAAGGAAGTAATCCTAAATTCTTAAACAAAATAAAACTTGAAGTTCTACGATTGATTTCGCACATAATATGAATAGAATGTTTTTGCTTGAGAAACAATGATTCAATTTTATTGAAATAGGTACTACCCCAACAACAGATACCGTAATTTAATTTAGACTTCAACAAACCATTATAAACTAATTTTAGAACTGAACCATTACAGTACAGGCTGAGGTGATAAAGCTGCCTAACCACTTACCACTTATTTAAATAATAAGTCAAGTATCTGGTGTGCTCTCTTCAACTTAACCTAACATCCAAAGTAACATCCAAATACTTAAAGCAGTCAACACGTTCAATAATAAATCAATTATTAGTACAGCTCAACTTATTATCATAAATAGACAAAGACAAATCATGTTAACACAAAATTTACAAGACGCATTTTCAAGCAAGACGGAGAATGATATACAAAAGGCAAATCATCACAGACTGTTCCAAAAAGGTTGAACAACATATTATATTTGGTTTTGCCACTTATAACCAATCTGTGCCTTTTAAATCTTAATGATTTATAATTAACGTGTAAGTTTTTTTTAACTACTTGAGTTAAATTTTTTAATTTATTTATTTATTTATTTTAACAGTTGATCTTACACATAAATCTGTGGGACAACTTTATAGGTCTTTTCCCTCTCGAAATGTGGCCCTTTCTATCAAGTTATATTAATTATTTGGTATATATTTTTGTATATTATATAGTTATATCACTTGTTTTATTATTTATATTATACCTTTATTAATTTTTAAATTATATTTGAACCGATGTTCAAATTTGAAATTTTTTTAGGTTCTCACGGGGTTTGAACCCGTGCTTTAGAGGCCACATTTTTTAATTTTTTGATATATTTTTTCTTTTGAATATACTTAGGCTGTTCGCTTTAACTACATTTATATAGTTCATATCTCGCATTCATATGTTCCAATGGGTGTTTCATATTGACAAAAATAAAAAAATGGAATAGAATAAATTTTTGATAATAATATCAAATTTGACATTTTTAACTTTATTTAATTGCAATTTTCTTTAACATTATTATGAACAATTAAATGGAATTTTTAAAGCTGTTAAGCTTTAAGGATTCTCAATTAATTTTTTTTTTGTTTTTGACATATAAATAATTTTATGCTCTCTTAAAGATTATCTAATTTACTGTTATTAATAAATTTATTGAATTTCATATAATAATGTCTTATTATCAAAAAAAAAAAAAATGTAATACAGGGTGTTAATCTATGAAGTGCACTGATACTTTATGTCACTGCAGAGTTCTTTATTGAGATAGATATTATTTATGTATTAAACATACTATCCCTACCTTTTTCAATTTTAAATCTGTTTCAATACTGGCCTAATGATTTCTCATTTTCTTCTCATTTTCCCCATAAAATCTCAGTAGATGCGATATAAAATCAAATATTTTATAAATAGTAATTACTAACAAAACTTTTTTTATTGTGATAATAAATTTAAAGGTGGGACAACTTTTCTGCAATAGAGTAGTATAAGGTTCATTTCAGACGATATTCAAGTTATTAGGGCTAAGAGGAAATATTTTGTACTTTAATTGTTCTTTAAAAGTTAGTCCAATCAGTTCGTTCCAAAACAACGGAAAATCTCATATTACATAGTTTAAGCCAAATTTTGTAAAAACTTTTTTTCTGTCTCTACTATTAAAGCATGATATTAACAAGAAATCGCTTTTAAGTAAAAAATAGTTTGAAAAAATAAATTAATACGTTTACTACAGTTTCTACACAAGTTCATTTATTTTTGCGTTCTCAAATTATGGGACTTTAGTGTATGAATTTATCAAATGTTTATAGTAGTTTCGAACTAATCTGACGTTAAATTTTTCAATTATCAAAATTTGTTTGAACGAAACTTCATTTTAATGTACCATAATAATATATGGGTTAATCTTGATTAATTCAAAAATACTCGTAATCATATAAGAATAGGAATATGCACTAGTGTAGACACTCTTCCTAAATACATTAATATATTCTTTCAAACTGTTATATGAATAAAATTAATATGCTTCTGTTAACAAAGCTATGATCTAATTTATAAAATATAATTAAGAAACAGTGCACTCATTAACACCCTGTACATGTATATCTGTATCAAAGAGATCAAGGATTCAATAACCTACTATTTTTTATATAATATAAAATAGTGGGAATAGTGGGAATAGTATTTCTCTATCGCTTTCACATTCATTTTTATTTATTTATTTTTTTTTAATTTTTATATTACAAAACTGACAATTTCATTTTATTTGCGGTTCAATAATTATTGTACTATATATAAGATATTTTATATAACATAAATGTATATATGTATATATATATATACTATATATCCTATGAAATATTTGAAGCAAAAGGAAATTACTTTTCATATATTAGTTTTCCACATTCTAAACCAATCCTGTTGTATTATTATTGTTGAGTTTGTTCAAAATCTATTTTTTTTTTTTATTAATACATATTTCATTTCATCGCAATAATATCCTTGTAATCGGAAGTCATAGTTTTTCTTTTTTTTTAATATTGATTTTATTTCGTGAATAAAGTGATGTTATTAATATTGTTAATAATAGTTATTTTATATACGTATATTAAGAGAAATTAATTGATATTTGAAAGAAAAAACATTAAATAAATAAATAAATACGAGCCCTTAATAAATATAATTCGTACTTATTTTGTGAACATATTTGAATAATAATCCAAAATCATAGAAAAAATATTATAAAAATTCTAAAACATTTTAAAAAATTTGGAATTACCTACATAATTTTAAAATTTGATTTCTAAACAATATGTAAGGATTCATAACTTAACTAGTGACCAAAATAATCTAAAAACTATAAAAACATAGAAACAAAAAAAATTTCTAACATATTATTTACGCTTGATTGAAATGCAATAAAATGAAAAAAAAAACAAAAACAAAAAAAAAAAACAATTTTTTTTTCTTTAAATAAATAAATTCGATTTCCCAATTTTTATATTATTCATTAAAATACATGTCTATACAATATACATATACATTATACATATATATATGTACACATATGGTTATATCTACACGATATACATTCCAATACAAACGATCACCTTATTATAATGTCCAGAAAATCTCTTTTCTAGACATTCTTCTGGAAATAATGACCACCCCATATGTTTATACATACTTATATTTCCCTAATCCATATAATATTATATAAATGTATTGCAGCGGGATGTAAAACCTGTGTATCTCAATTTTGGTAGTTTTGAGTTATTTTATCTTTATTTAATCGATGTACTTAAATATTTTTATATTTTTATAAATGGGTAAAAAAAGGAAGTTAATGAAAATGTTGTGAAGTTAATATTCATAGTAATAATTTTCGCTTATTATCAATAAGCGTCATCATGTGCTTCGTTTTGTTTTTATTCAATAAATTTTTTTTGTCGATTCTCTTTTGAGTCAAATTCTTTTTATTTTTTTTTATTTATCGCATTTGGTTTTTTTGCACTTTTAGTAGGAAAAAACATTAATTAGTAGGATAATATTATTAATATAGGTTTTAATATCACAAATTTTAGTGAGTTCGATTCACTATTAATTCAAATTTTTTTTTTTTATTAAACATATATTTTTTTATTATTATGTATTATAATTTTTATAATGTAATATAATTAATAACAAAAAACAAGATTTTTTTAATAAAAAAATAGTAATTTTTAAATGTTATTTCAACAAAATACGAAACCGTTTAGTTTAAAATAAATCTAGGCATAAAAAATATGTATACTTTTTATTTATCCATTCATGGAATGTATTCACAGTTGACAGTTTTGACAATATGTGTATCATGTAGATGTTTGTATATAATATAATACATTATAATTATACCAATTAGCATTTATCCTACCTATGTATGTATACTCAAACAGCTAAAATGTAGGTACAATGGTGCAATAAATATAATATATAATTTGTACTGTACATATTTTGGCTAAGAAGTCTTATTGGTATATTGGTGAAATGTTATGTATATCGAACCCATTTTAAAATTTTATTGCTCAAATTTATTTTACAGATTTTATATTTAATTTTAATTTATGACTAAAATTTTTATTTTTAAATTTAAAAAGTTTTGAAAAAGTTATAAAAATATCTTATATACATACATTGTATATGTATATTATTATAACTTTATGATAAAACTGATAATTTATTTTAAAAAAAACTAGGAGCAAAATTATTTATAAAAATCTACATAAAATCTGACGGCCAATAATCAAACTAAAATTTAAAGTACATACAAGAAAAATAGTAAAATATTAGGTTTATTCAGTAACCTGTTCCAGATAGTTCTATATGAATAGTCTTCCGTTGAATAATTTCTTTAATGACATAGCCATTTGAAAATACATCATTCATGTTTAATTTATAGATTGAAAAAATACGGTTCAAATCTGAACCATCTGACAACCGATGTTCATTATTATTTTTTAAAATGATAGATATTTAAAAGGAGACTAAGTAATATTCTATATTTTTTATATTTTTTTAATTATTAATTAGAAATTTCCATTTGAAATTTCACCCCATGTAAGACATTTTAACATACCTAAAAAAATTTTTTTTTTTTAAATAAATTATTATTTACGTATACAGGTGTTTTCTAAGTAAAATCAATACAAAAATAAAATATAGTATTTACCTACCAAGGATAAATTGAAATGATGGATACAATTCATAACAAAGCTGATTTTTCATTAAAGCGTATAGCAAATCTGAGGTATGTATATCTATATGATTTCATTAGAACAAAAATATATTATTTATTAAAATCTATATAAAAATCCATCTGTTGGCAAATAGCAAACTAAGATTTAAGGTACCTCAATAAAAAAATAAAATATATTCAAATCATAGAATTGTTAATATTTCAGTAAAATGTTAGGTTTATTCAATAAACTTCAAGAACGATCTAGAGTAAAATATTTGTTGTGTTTAGTAGTTTCCGTTAATTTAACTTTTTTGCCCAAACGTGCTCTGATCGTTGTTGAGTAGATTGTTTAAAATAGTTCTAAATTGATCTGTTTTGTTCCGAATCTTTTTGTGCAAAAATTTTGTAGGTATATTTTTTTTAATTTGAGCACCTGAATAATCAAGTAAAGAAAATTTTGAACAGTTGACGTGTTTAAAGTATCTGAAAACAATGTAGAATTTAGCAAATATTAAATATTAATAGCAAACCACAAAAAAATAAAAATTCCTCAAAGTTTTAGGTTAATCTTCATAAAATTAACTTTTTTATTTATAAAATAAAAAAAAAAATATAGATATAGAATGAAAATTATTTTAATAAGAATTTATTAGACATCAATTTCCAGTAAGTCTTTATGCAATATCAATCAATAAATCACAAGGTAAAACATTTCAAAGAGTCGGAATTTATCTCCCTCAACCTACCTTCACCCATGGTCAGCTCCACACAATCCAGTGCTCTAAAAATTAAAATTCTAACAGGACCAAGACAGGGGAAAACTACTGACAACGACATTGTAACTGACAATGTTGAATACCAGGTCTAGAATACTTCATTTTATCCAATTGTTTCCTATATGATGATGATTTAAAACTCACTCATAATAATTGGGAAACGGTACTAACCCATAGGTATGATCAATGATTTGATAAAATTGTCGGAAACTATTTTTTAATAGCATTCCGACATACGTTTTCCCAATTAACGCGACAATCAATTATTCGGTTATTAATATCAGTTATGGTAAAGGGTTTCGGTGGTTTTAATGGGTTAGAGTTCCACATAGCTAAGTACCTATGCGGTGTGCTTAATATTTTTCGAGGCTTTCACCTTCCCTCGAGAAATAAAAAAATAATAAAATCAAATTAAATTTTACAAAAAAATTTTAATGCTATCTGATATTTTTTTTATTTTGTTTTAAAATTAATATTAACTTTTGAACATTAATATTTTTTGTGGTTTGCTATTAATATTACTATTCTATATATTGTTGTCAGATACTTTCAACGTGTCAAATGTATAATTGTAATAAAAATCATTTTATTGTGCCGTTTCACAGAAAAATTTCTTTCTTTTACTAGGCCGGGTATGTACCCAGGGGTTTCTTCTAGTTTATTTATGTTATTCATTTTATAAAACTCAGTTATTAATTGCCGGAACATTGTAGTTGGCGCAGTAGATAGAGCACCTATTTTTCAACCGAAATATCCTAGGATTGCTTCTCGGTGGAAACAAAATGCTTTGTAGGTTTTTCGAACTAGTCCACTGCACTATGTTCCATATACAATAAATGGCAATAAAAACTATAATAGGGTTACATCTGGAATAAAAAAAGGTTCTGAAAGGTTGGCTGCACAAATGCAAAATTTATCTATTAATATCCGGGAAAACTGATATATAAATAAATAAATGTGCGAAAAATTTAAATTTTTTTATTATTCAATTAAAACAAATTTCAAAAGAACAAAAACATTTTGCAAAATCGCTCGATTTGGCTGTTTTTTTACTTTTCGCTATTGAAATCAGCATTGCTTATTGAAAAAAGTAGAAACAAGTCAACTTTTTTTTTACCATTGTATGCTGATATATGTTGCTTATAAATCAACAGCTGGTATAGTCAGTATTAATTCAGGCATGAATGAGTTTTTTAAAAAGCCCTATATGGTTGATGCGACTAAAAAAATATTTTATAAAAATACAATTTAAGTTATGAAATGTCACTATTTGATTTAGTTCTAAAATAGCTCGAATGGTGTTCTTATTTCGATTTTCTTAATTTTTGGCGTTTGTGCCTGTTCTTCTAAGCACAGCAGTATAAATGGAAAATGTTAAAAAAAAAGAATAAACAAAGGGAAAGGTAGAAAATAAAAATAAAATAGCCTTGTTGTTATCCTGGTTAAATTTAATACACCGGATTTTAGGATAAGAAATGAGAAAAATTCATATTTACTTGTAAATTTATTTTTCTTTATTTTTTTTTCTTCTTTTTAGTTTGTATTTCCTGTACACTCCATTGAATTTTATCATATAAATATTTTTGTTTTAATAAATTTTTTTCTATACAGTTTGTGAGTATGTATATATGATTAAGATAGAATAGTTCAATTATGAATTGGCAATTTAAGATCAACATATAAAGTTATATATATATATAAATTAAATATATTTATATAAATATATATAAATATATTTAACAATTCAATATTTGAAATAAAAAAAAAAACGACACAAAAAATGTATTATATTAGCATATTGTGTATGTACATACATACATGGATTTACATTTTTTATTGCTTAAAAATTATTTTATTTAGAAATTCAAAAATAATTTAAATTGTTTTCAAATTTAAACTATATAAGATGTTTAAAATAAATATACATATATGAGTATGTCTAATTACATACCTATATATTATTATGGTTTTGAATATATAATAATATAATGTTATATAAGAAAGTGCTATCCTTTTAGAATTATTATTATGATTATTCATAGTATTTTATTGTTATTTAGATGCTGTTAAGGATCATGAATTTAATTATACTTGGATGAATAATTTAATTTTTGATTGAAATATTTCAATAATAGTTTTTATTCTTTTTATTTTGTTTTTATTTTTTATTTGGTTAAAAAACTTGGAAAGGGAAAAATATTAGATTCGTAACTGCTATTTGCTTTATTTGTGAGGGATTTTTGAAAACAGTACAAAATTGAAATTCAATAATTTTTTTAACTTGTTCTCTCTTAGTGAACTACAATTCGATGTAGATTTTGACTCTTTTAGGTATGCTTCTGGGAATACGAATTTGTCGATCTTGCATAACTGTTTCCTAATTTATTACTTTTCAAGTTCAGGGTTTTCAACTCTTTTGTCTTTGTAGGGTATAGAATACTTTAAGCACAAAATATTTTACATTGATTTCTGTTTTGTTCTAATCGTGTTAAATTTATCTTCATTTTTGATTAACTTAGTTTCAGTTTTATATAAGCTTGGTAAATATTTTTTTATCGTATATTCTTAAAAAGGTTTCATCTGATGCTGTTACTGTTATTATGACATATTCTACCAGAAACCAGATATGCATATTTAGTTAGTTAATCAGTTTGAAAGATGGAGGGCCACTACAAATCGTTGCTACGAAAATAGACACAATACAAACACTAATTGGACAATTGGACTGGTGCTATCTATTCTGCGAGTCGAGCCTTATTAAGAATCTTTGAAATTTCTGTAGTGTATTGTAGGGATTATATTTCAAAATTGGCTTTATTAATAATTGTGTGGGTATAATACTTGTATGTGTAGGTACAATATATATAAAAATTCAATAAGTGTTGCACAATACAATAGATAATAAAACATAATGTAAAGTCATGATACTTTACATCTTCCCTTTTAAGCAAAAATAACAGCTTATTAGTATTTTTCTAAGGGTTTTTTTAAACTATCAAATTTAATTTCTGTAACATATATTGATGTATTGGACGACTGCTGCACTTCATTGTTCAATGGTGGTGTATTATTTTTGTGTGTGTTTTTTAGTTGAATTTTTCGTTGCTGTTGTTGGCTGGTATTGTTAGAGATACAGAATTTGGTATTGTAATTTACATCACTAATTCTATCCTTAATTTAGCTTATAAGCAAGCCAATATCGAATGAGAGCCAAATTAATCAAAAATGAAGATAAATTCATTACGCCAACGTGACCAATAATTTAAATGGGTTTTATAAACGATTAGAACAAAATAGGAAGCTGTGTAAAATATGTAACAAACACTTTCCTAATCCTAATCATTTCATCCCATAGCTTGCCATAGTTGCAATTATCAGATAATATCAGTTTGTATAACTTTGTCGCAATCATTTCGGTTGCTGATAATGTAAAAGAAAGAAAGATTAAGTATATTAACATTCTTATTTGTTCCTCATTTTTATGGTTTTGTTCAGTTTTGATGCGATTCTAAATCTTTTAAACCTGCTTTGTCATAATACTTTACAATTTCGGTTAGGTTGTCAAATATATGCCATTTCAATCAGGTGAGCTTAACTTTCGGCAGATCTGGCTATTAACAAAGAATATCTATTTCGGTGTATTAAGACCCCTACAGATCTATATTTTTAAGTTCCAGTCGTATTTTTTTTTTTTTTTAAATATATAGTTCTTTATTTCATTAACAACTACAGCTAACTTACATGCTAAATTCACAAAATAATATAACCAATTAATTCAAATTGCTTAGCCTAGTATACTTCAAGGAAATCTATATATATATATACAAATAAAATTCAGACTATACAGTAGTGAATTCACACTAGTGATGTATAGTCATTTAAGTTATTCCTAATTTTACTTAAATTTACTTTTCCAAGAAATTAATTGTGGGGTTCCAACAAAGATTAATACTAATTTAATAATAATTTTTAATCTAATGAAATACAATAGAAATTATGTAAGTTATTTTTTTTTTTTTTTTTTTAATAATAAAATTTGTTTATTGCTACAACATAAGTGGATAAGTAGAGCCATAAGTAATTTAAAATTTCTTTCAACATAATTTTATCATATACATCTATATAATTGTAATCGCAATCTAAGTAAGATCTAGCGTGTATTAAAGAAGAGGAGAAGAAGAGAATTTTATTGTTTGCTTGTTAACCAGCCAAAGTTCACGTGTGTTCTGATAACTCTATGAATATCATATGTAAACCTCTTTTATGGTTATATTGGCAGAGTTAAGGTCAATTTCTGTTTCTTTTGTAGCAATTCCATCCACTATACCCTATTAGCTGTTATATTTAAATGTCCGATATTAGGTATGTATGTTTATGTATACTGTGAGTATAGTTTGTTTAATCAGTAATTTTGCCAATCCTACCAGATTTTTATTTTCAAAGAAATTATGATTGCTAGCTTGAATTTTAATTTATATGCAGAAATACGTACTATTACCATTTTTTTTGTCATTACACCAAGTCTTACATAATAGGTATAGCAATCAAGTCCTCTAAAGTTTCTATTCCTAGTTGTTATATTATATCGTTATTTTTTTTGTTCATTGCTTAACATTTTTAATAACTCTATTTTGTATTCGTTTGAATAAAAAAATAACTTATTTTCTAATTTATTTATTTTTAAATGCAAATTGTTTAACAGTGTTATACAAATATAAAGTCTACTTTTTGTAAATTATATTTAGCAAATTTTTATTCAATTTGTTATAATTTATCCATTTTTTTATCCAGCCCATTTAAATTGTATTTATTTTTAAGCTTTTATCCGATAGACCCGCTATAAAGCTATATGTTGTTGCAAGCCAATATGTTCAAATAATTTAATTTAATTTAAATTAACATTTATTATACGGTCGGAATTAATCCAATATTTAGGCCCGCTGTCTTAGGTATTTGGGCCATTTTTACAAAAATTAATTTCAAAATTAAAGACAACTTTCGATTCTTATTAAGAACACTTCAATAATTGTTACAAGCTTATATTAATTAAATCTTTATTAGAATACGTAGAGTAACAGGATATATTTGTGAATAAAATGTTTAAGATGAAATCAGAAATACCGTTAATAATTATTAAAGTTAAATAAAAATGTTAGGGAAAGCTGTTATCTTGTGCATAATTTGTGAGAACCAATTTACAATTTTATATTACATTTTTTTTTGAAAAAAAAAAAAAAATTGATGTCCCATCAATGTTAAGTCCTTTTTAAAAAGAAATCATTTTTTGTTTTGTTATTTCTTCTATAGATTTACATGACACTTATACTCTTGAATTTATACAGGTAATTTATCAATTTTTAAATAGATACGCAACACAATGTATAACATTTATTATATTTAATTTATTTTTTTTTTTTTTTATTTTTATAAATAAACTTTAGGTGAAGCTTTTTCAGAACATTATTTGAATTATAAGTTCAATTTCTTGTTTGTAGTCATCATTTCGAGTACGTTCTGTCAAAGACTACTGAAAAAAAAATTTGATTTTATTTTTTTTTTTTCAATAAAAACGGTAATCAACGTATTAAAGGCGAAATATAAAGAAGCAAAAAAAAAAAAATAATAATAAAATGAAAAAATTCAACCAAAACCAGAATAAAATAAACAAAAACCAACAACCCAAAATACTGATGTGTTACGAAGGATATTAAAAGTTATTTGAGTAAACCATCATCAGGATATAGACTTTGATATTTATTTCTATATACATAAATATATATATATATATATATATATATATATATATGTATATGCTTAAATGTAAATATGTACCAAATGTACACATATATTGAATGTTATTCAAAGGATATAGAATGATGTGAATTTTTGTTATTTTTTGGTTTTTTTTTTTAACTGTTAGAAATGGGTAGTGAACTGAAAGGAAACAAGGAAAAGAAAAATGTTAAAGTTAACTTTGGAGTTTAAGATAAACCCCATAATTTATGAACCAATTTGAAAAATTTGTGGCCTATTGTAAAAAAGTAAATAAAAGTCGTTTTATTATTTTTATTTTTGTTGTGTTTTCCGGTTTTTTTTTTTTTTTTATAAAAAAGAAAAATTATTTGCTGTTAAGAAAAATCAGTAAGTCAATTATACGACCTCAATAGCTAAAGAATAAAACAAAACCAAAGAGAAAAAAAAAATAAATAAATTGTTTTATAACATTACACATACATACACGTACATTATTTTATAGTAACAATAACAATTTTATAGTAATTGTATACAATTTAACAATAAATATATAAAAGCAACTCTAAATTTGGCAATAAATTTGAAAATCTCTCTTTTAAGAAAAATGTTACTACATATTTTATATTATTTTGTTGTTGTTGTTTTTTTTTTGTTTGTTTTTAATATTAAATTTTTTATTGATGAGAAATAGAACAGATGTGACTATTTACAAAGTATGTCATAGCAAATGCTTGTTAATGTGGTCGTCTTTAATTGTATATGTCATGTATGTATATTAAACAGCTGATTTAGTATAGTACCTACCAACTTTAATTACAATTTAAACTCTTTAACTTAATAAATTTTCTAATAAAATAATTTTTTTATATTATATTTTTTAAAATTATTTTAATTCATTGAAGGAGTGTTTGGTTTGTTGAGCACAATTGATCTAATCATTATAATAAATTAAAACAAAAATTTAATTACTTGTTAACATAAAACAGATGCTGCTTGTGTTTTACTATATGTTTTTTGATCTCATCCGTGACTGTTTCAACAAAATGCAAGTCATGATGGAGATCTTTGTTAAGTATGTACCATGGCGCATTATCGTGCATTTTATTTTGAAAATTTTGCAGCATTTCGATGTTTATTTTCTTTGCGCAGCCCCATAATTGGATACCGTATGTTCACACAGGTTTTAATATTTGCTTATTAGTATTATATTTTATAATAATAGAGTTAGTTGTCAACATTTCACCTCAAAGTTAGTCAATCTATTCACCGAAAATGAGAGAAAATAAATCACCACACCACTACGCTATCTACACCAGTACACCATTATTAAATAGGGATCTCTATTTTTATTTTATTTTGTATACTAATAACTTGGAATTACGCCCAAGCAACCAGTAACATTTTTGTGCCTGATGTATAACTCATATTTTTTCTTTCTTATATTCTTTGCTGTATTGGCATATGGTACTATTTTGTTATTGATTGAGATAGGAATGAAAGACTTTAGTGCCATATTTGGTGCCGAAAGCTTGAACAACATCTAAGAAGATTGCTGAATTGAATTTTTTTTCTTCGAACGCTTTTTCCACTATATTTGATCAATTCAAATTGATTGTTCGGGATCAGATCTCTTTTTTCAATATTCGGAACAAGTCTTTTAAAGAGTATAGTTCTCAAATATTTTTAAAATATTTCTTCAGGCGGTTTTCCTTTCTTTGGTATTTCTATTACTTCTGCAATGTTCCATTGTTTTGGAATATATCCGAACTTTAAACATGCATTAAATATATGTTGTAGATTTATTATAATAAATTGGATATACCAATCTTATTAATTTAATAAGTTAATTTCATATTAATATTTATAAGAATAACTTATTAAAATAATAATGAAGAATTTATTGGATTTTATACCAAAATTATATTAAAATAATAAGAAAAAGGTCTTATTTTTCATATTACAATTTATAAAAGCATATACCCTTTATGGCATACAAAGTGCCTCAGATGGGATCATTATGATACTTACGAAAAACATTGTCCAAGGTGAATCTCATAAAAATAAGTAAAAAAATATTGTATGTATTTAAATTTATTTATTTTTTCAAATTTCTTTCCAAGTAACAATTTACCAAAAATTATTTATATTATGTATTATTACAATAATATATTATATTTTGCAATACAATTTTATTATATAGATTAAGTCTTATAAACTAATGTTTTTAATACTTTTTCAAAATATATGTTTTATTATTTTTTCTAGAAACCACAATTTCATAAGAATTTTGTTGAAATGTGTCTGAAAGACAGTTTTTAACAATCAAATTTGATAAATTTAAGTCTTGTTCGACTTCAAAAGAGTCATGAAAATTATCACAAGAAAATGAATTTATTCCTAAAAAAGCAATATAAATAATTTGCAAAAAATTTAATAATTCTTCTTCTACTAAATTAATAACTCTCTAAGTAAGTCTCTTAAAACTAAAGTTATTTCATTCAATATTTTCTTATTATATAATGTTGTGCTTATGTATAATGTTAAAGTTTTTCCAAGTAAAAGAAAAGCCTTTTTGATGTCTTAGAGATAAGGTTTTGGGTAAATTTATATAATTTTTTAAATATCTGGATAATTGCTTAATTAGATGCATTGATTCATACCTCATTGTAGAGTATTGACTTAATGAGCCCATTTTTACCATAACATTCGGATAATTAATAAGAATATGGTGTTTAGGGATGAGTTTAATATTAAAAGTGAAGATTAAATAAATGTTCCTCAAATAATTTTTCAAGCCTATTAATTACAACAAAGTCACTATAACATAATTGATTAATTCTATCACTAAATTTTTGTACTTCCATGAATTTAAAATTATTACAAGTATTTATTGTTAAAAATACTCCAGACATTTTAATTTTAATTTATTGTAAATAATTTTTTTTAATTCTTTTAAAATACTTCACAAGAATAGTGCTTAAGCTTCAACTTCCGTTCGAAAACTGCATCATCTAATTTGTTTTACGTTATATAAACTTGCATAAACTTTATAACAATGTACAAAATTATTAATTTAATATTATAAGTTTATAAAACAAATAAGAAATTGTATCATTCTAATAAGTACATTATATTAGCTTTTCGCTTTCCGTCAGAATTCAGAAAGTACCGCTTGAAATTAACTATTTAATATTATTAAATTAATACTGAATAAAATATAAAAGTAATAAAGAAATACTATTAAATTTATAACATTATTTTATAAATTAATTTTGTAACAGTTTTTTATAAGTTTACTTTATAAAATTTATAAAAAACAATAATAAAATTTACTATTTTCTAATTTTGTCATATTATAATAATATTTCTATATTATGCACAGAATTTATGTTGCTTATCAAAATGAATATATTTCAAATATAAGTATAGTAATATAATTTATTAACTTTATATAAACTAGCTTATTACTTTACATTGCATACGAATTTCATATTAGATATACATATAAGAATAATCAGATCAAATTGGTTTATAATTAGAGATATATTAATTTTATATGAAAATATATATACATAACGTTTATATGAAAAAACCTATTAATTTTTATACCTAAATTTTCAACCGTGTAGAGCTTAATTTGGTCGTTTTCTCATGATTTGTTCATTGATCGTAATCTGGTGCTTTTTGACGCTGCAGTTGTGTCTGTATATTTATTTAATTTCTTTTAGAGTGGCGTATGAATTTCATTTCATCTATTTTAGCTACGAAAGTTATAATTTTCAGTAGCAAGATTTTGTTTTGGTGCTGTGAAAACCTCTACAAGTGCTCTTCACAGTGCTCCTCTGCGAATTTTAGCTTTTTCTTTTAGGTTATAATTATTGAAATAAAAGCCCACTTTAGGTAATATGTCCCCAAAATTGGGTTTTATTTCAAAATTAAAGCTTCAGACTGATTTCGGTATCTTATTTCCCTTTAGTTTTGGGGCGATAATATTTCGGATGCTTACCATATGATACTCCCAAAAACTATTATTGGCTTTTATCAAATATTTTAAGTAGAGAAACACTTAAAATAACAATAATTTTTTAACTAAATATCTTGTTGATAAAAAAAATTATTTAAATGAATAATAAATTTAATTTCAAGAGAGTAAATCTATTTTAGGTACAAAATTAAGATACATTATGAAAATTTTACCTTTAATAATTCAAATATAATCACACAACATCATTAAACTAATTAATTTTAAGCTTTTTATAGATCTTTAATTAAATATTAATAAATAAAAAATATTAAAATTAAATTTTGGATATACCAAGAACAGAAATAAAACAAATTTTTTTTTATTTTTAATTTCACACAACCGAGTGCGACTATTTTCATGTAATTTCCATATTTTGTTGGAAAATTTTTAAATATCATCAAAATTTGTAACGTACAAAAACTATATGTTTAGGTAAATTCAAAGCATGGTGTTAAAATTAAATTTTCAGTAGTTTTCGTTAGGTATACCTAAACAAAATTTTAAAATTTGAGGCTATTCAGATGACATAAAAATAAAAAGGAACAATTTTGTGGGTTAATATTTTAATTTTCAAGTTTTGTTTTTTAATTTATTTAAATTGTTTGAATAAAATTTTCTAAAAATTATTTTCTTTTGTTATAAAATTTTATTTTCATGATTTATATAAATTTTAAACGAAATATGAATTGAGTTATTTAAATATACCTGGTGTACCAAAGCATGTGTATCAGCTTTTTAAGAGAGGAAGAAACCGTTATTTTAAAAATAAAAAAAAATTATCAATCTAAGGTGCTCTATCAATCGGTGGTATTTTCAACTTCCGGAAATGAATGCAATGGGATTTTTCAACCTAAAAAATCGCCGAAATTAGCCAAAATCGAGATTTTCAAATGGGAAAGGTTTTTTTTTACCAATTCGGATTCTACGTTAAAAAATAAGAAACTTTTGAAAATATTTAATCAAATATTTGCATTTATATAAAAGTACATACAAATTAATTTTACACGTGATCAGATTTTATATTGATTAATATACACAACTAAATAATACGAAAAAAATATGACATTAAAAATCAAATTTTAAAAGATAATACCCTAACGGGTAATTAAGGTGAAAATTATAATAAGAGGCACAAAATTATCCACATAAATCAATTTGAAGTGTGAAACGTTGTTTAGATCCGAGATCTAAGTCTGTGAAATCGATTTGAACAATTAACGGATACCTCACAATCATACATAATTAACACCAACTGTGATCAGTTCTGTAGAACATTACACCACCTAATACATTCTAAACGTAAAGATATTCATTATGAACCATGATAAGTCATAGAAATTACAACACCAAGTGCTGCATCTTTAACAATAGCAGTTGAGACATCAACAGCAACGACAAATTCAACTAAAATAGCACGCAAAAATAATACGACACCAACGAACAATGAAGGACTTACTACTAATTAAGACTACTCTTATTTACATTTAATTATTATTTAAATTTTATTTTACAATTTATTGATATTAACTTTCTATTATGCTATTGTCAGATTGGCATTTGTCCCTAAGCTTTCTGGTAATTCAATATGATTATAAGTAAGATCGACTTTATTGTTTGATGATGGAGTTTTATTATTGGAATAATAAAAAGGTAGATTTATTTTTGTATTTATTTATATATCAGTTTACCCCTTTCCCTTTCAAGATGTGACCCTATTATCTTATTACTATTAAAAAAGTAGATTTAACATTAATTTTAAATTTTTATGTAGGGTTATTTCTTATTTTTTTATGTTAGTGTCAGTGACATTATAAAACAAAAGACACACATAGAACAATGTTGCCTGGAAAGTTAATTTTTAATTATTAGTTTATTAAGGAGATTTCCTATTGATAAATGTGTGCAATATTCTAATTGATTTCTATTTATTTTGTCTATAGTCTAATTAAATATTTTTCTCAAATGTCAATCTTTTATCGTAAATATGTAGGTACGTTTCAAGCTATGAACTGGATTCAAAAACGGGATCTTCTCATTAGTAGTCCCTACGCCGCATACCGGTCGACTAATTTTGAATTTCAAATGACTATACTAGTATATATTAGAAGTTCAAAAAAGTACGTGTGAATTTCAGTTTCAAAAGGTTAACCCTTAATGCATTATATGAAATTACACCATAATCAACCTTTTGAAAAAAAATGAAGGTAATAATCACTATAAAGAAATGATAAACAAATGATTTAACTATACGTTTATTGTCAGTACGCCCTGAATAGTATAAATAGATTGAAAATATACCTATATATAAATTAAAACCATAATTATTTAAAAAGCATTGAATTCTTTCTAGCGCAATGACTTAATACATACATTATTTATATCTCGATGTCCTATTTATATTATAACACAAAAAAATTTATCATTTCATTGATTCGAATGAATCTCAGTATGTGAAATTAACCTGATTGACCCATGAAGTCAACTATGACCATCAATAATCTTACATAATATTTTTGTAGCAGACCTGCTCGCGCAGACTATTATACGCAGATTAGACCGCTATATTGACAACATCTAACTGTCCAATTGAAATTACAAACAATCTCGAATATACATATTAACATATCAATACTAGCTTTGTAACCCGTCATAAATGACGGAAGCAAAATAAATCCTAGTTTCTTTTTTTCTTTCATTAGATTCTTTATTCCGAAATTACAGTACTTATGTTTATATCACTTTTTAATTTTCTAAAACACATATAAGAAATATTTTTTTTGTAGTCAAAACTTTGCCAATTTTTTTTTTTTTTTTGTATTTTTCGTAGGCTAGTGGGGATTTTCAGAAAGATACAATGAGCCCCGTAGCTTGACACTGTATGTAGGATTCTTACCTACTAAACCACAACCCTTCCTTAAAAAAATAATTTTTTTTGAGTGAAGTTAGTTACGCACACAATAATGACAAAAATAAAAGGTAGAAGCAATAAAGTAGTATAATGTATAATATTATACAATTCAAATATGGTGATGCACATGTATATTATTAATAGATGAATATATTCGTTCAATATATTTTCTCTCGTTTTAATAAAAATTATTTTGATTGCTAGTGTTACTACTTTTTGAAAATTTCATATATTCATATATTACAAACTACTGCTACATTTTCAATATTTCAGAAACATGAATAATTATTGTTTTTTTTTTGAAATAATTTAACAACAATACTTTTCTGTGTAATAATAGAATACGGTAATAAAGTAAAAGAAAGTTTAAATTGAAAAAACATTGTTATTTTTATTAAGATTGATTTTATTTATTTATTTATTTTAACAGTTGATCCTACAAATAAATCTGTAGGTCAACTTTATAGGTCCTTTTCCCTTTCGAAATGTGGGCCTTTTTAATTAAACTATATTAATTATTTGGTATATATTTTGTATATTATATATTTATATTATTTTTTTTTTTTTTATTAGTTATATTATATCTTTATTAATTATTAAATTATATTTGAACCGATGTGGTTGTATAGAAAATTACATTTTTCAGTAATTTTCACCATTTGAAAAATTTTTCGGTTCTCACGGGGTTTGAACCCGTGCTCCTTCGGTCGTTACATTACTACACTCGAGTGCTTTACCACTCGGCTACCGAGGCCACTGATTGATTTTGATTCCTTTTATTTTATTCATACACAAAGATTTTACTAATTTTCTATTTAAAAAAACTATATTGGCCTAACACTAATCTTTTTTTTTTTATATAACAGAAAAATAAGTACCATACCAACAAATTTGTATAAAATATTTGTATTTTTGTATGGTATACTCGTACTCACTTCCATTTAGTTATAATTCGTTAGTTGGGTTCCATTTAGTATAAATTATACCGTATTAGCGTTATTGTGGCCTCTGGGAGAGCAAATTTAAAAATGGGATCTTATTTTCATGTAAATTTTGTCTTTTGTATACTGTATAGGGATCTTATTTTGCTATATGAATAAACTGTTATTATGGTATTGTGTTATTTTAAAAAAAATATTCAAAATTTTGTATCTAAATTGGTCAAATTTATAAAAAATACAAAAACATTTTCATCAATAATTTTCAATTTAAAAAAAAACAATGTTTTATTATCCGACGTAGAAGTAGAGTTTATTATCCTACTCTACTTCTATCAAGTTCTATTGATTGAACAGTGAACACTTAACACTGAAAATAAAATAATATTTTTGGAATGGAGCATGCAGAACATACAGAATACAGATACAGCAAATAATAAAAAAAAAACAAAAATAATTTTTTTTGAGTGAAGTGAGTTACGCACACAATTATGACAAAAATAAAAGGTATAAGCAGGTATAAGTAGTATAATGTATAATATTGATACACATGCATATTATTGTGTATAATTTTAAGTAATAAGAATTACCTTTGAGTGAATTATGTTTTTTTGAAAAAATTGTTTGTTTTATTTATATTATTATTATTATTTTTTATTTTTCCTTATTATTTGCGAAGAAGACTAACATTAAATTAAAAAAATATTGTTCATGCAATCAATTTTTCCTGCAAAGGTTCAGCATGGTAGACAGGGGTTAAAAAAATCACCAAAGCAATTTGTATATATATGCATTTGTATACATATGCAATTTGTATATGTGTTGGAGCGTTCCGTCGAACTTACAAACATCCAGATAAATGAAGAATAATATATATATAATATTTAAGATTAGTACTACGAAATGCAAAATTTAAAATTGATGGCGCCAAAACCACAGCAATTTTCTTTACCAGAAGAAGAAAATGTAATTTTTTTTTTGCCAAAAACAAATATTTTGCTTAATAATATAAAAATTGTTTGGGAAAGTGGGCTAGCTTTTCAAAAATATAAATCTTTATAATGTCACATTTAACCTCCTAAGGCATTTGAAAGCATCCTTGTTGTTTTAATGCTTATAAGCCTTTATATTTGAAGTTCTGTTAAATATATGTATACTAGGGGCCCCTGTTTAGTAATTATATTTCAAGTTAAAGTCAAATTTAAAGTTTTTAAAAACACAGTAATTTACGTACTGACATAGACTTCGCACGATATAGCAGAAACCACTCGTGTTTAATAAAAAGTTTTGTGGTTAGTAAGTTTTATTTAGGACACATAAATACACGTCCCTCATACACTGCTTCGTTTCCGATATATTCCCTATAGTAAGTGGCATTTAGTGGATAAAATTACTAAAAATAAAAAATTTTGTCATTAAACAGGTATGTACATAATATACCTACATAATACATAATTTTAATAAAAACTATATTATTACTACAAATAACCAAAATTTAGAAACAGTTACTTAAAAAGATAAAAATGAAGAATTCAAGTGATTTGTTTTTTTGTTGTTTTTATATTTTTTATTTTAGATAAATTTGTTTTTTTGTTTTTTTTTTTTGACATATGTACATAGATTCATTTCCAAGTCCATATTTAAATTTTAATAACTGATTTGTTTGCTTTTGTTTATTATTTTCATAAGATCTCACTTATGCATAATGTATTTGCTGAATAATAAAATCATATGAGTACAAAATTTTCAACTATGTGCGCATTTTTGTTTTATTTACAATCTTATATATTATATATATTAGAAGTTCATTAATGAGTAGGAGAATCGAAATAAAATAAAAAGGTGTCTACTGCGCAGGACCTTAAATGCTTGCGAATTATAATTATAGATTCCCTTTTTGGGCTAATAAAATAACGGTCTAATTTATTTTCATAAATGCTCATAATATTTTCTTAACTTTACGTCTAACATGTCAATCTAGTTTACCACACTTTTATATATATTACGTCACAACAAAAAATCATCATAGAGGCTAAGCAACTGCAAGTTATAGCCGTATTCTTAGTTTTAGTTGTAGGTTTACTCGGAGTATTAGTCATGATTTAAGCTCTATTTTAGTTGTATCTTTAAGTAGTTTAGATTATAAGTTAAGTTCTATATTAAAACAAAAAGCACCGGGTGCAAGTGCGAAAATACAAAATGAACATATTTAAAATAAGAATAAAAATAATAGAATGTCCTCCAGAGGTTGGAATCATAAATTTACAGGGGTATCAAACCAAACCTTATAGTTTGATAGATTAAATTATAGATAAGTATTTGTAAATATAACTATAAGAAACAATATATGAATAATGTTAATTTATAACAGGTACAATAAATGAAATGAAACGAATGAACTTTACGTTTATACCTAAAGTATATGAGTTAGAGCAAAAAGAGACATTTGTAAAAATGTATAAATATTGGGTTATTTTTTTGGTAAGATTTTCAGTTTTTTTTTTCAAAAATTTATTACTTTGAGGTACAATTTCTCTATAACAGAAGCTGAACATCATCAACTGAACATTCAGATATTTTTCAAACCGATATCTTACAATAGAGAGTATGCGCATATATTCATCAGATCAAGAAATATAACGGTTTATATAAAAAAAAATCATTGAAATAAGAAGCATGCTTTCAAATATCCTTTCCGTCCTTAAAGGATAAGATTAAAGCGCCATTAAAGATATATATTTTTGGAAATTTGGCTACACCAGGTATTCTTGTGATATACTCATGTGGCTTACTCGACTGCAACATTTGCTTCATAATACCCTAAAAACATAAATAAATAATAATAAAATATAAAATTAAAATTTAATTTATTGTAAAATCATCAAATCTGGTAACCCTAAAATTGTATTTTACTTTTCTAAATTTATATATTATTTTATATTTTTTATGAAAGTCCTATGACCGCTACAATAACAATATAATATGCCACAAGAAATAAGCAAAAAGGATATATAAATAAAAATAAAATGAAATTCTCTTATACAATAACAGTAAATTGAAAAAAACAAAAAACAAACAAACAAAAACATATACACAACATCCTTGTATTTGTTAAAGTTTACATCCATTATATCTAAAATACCATAGCTTGGATTAGCTAATCTAATGATATTTTACTTGTTTTTGTGTTTTTATTTAATGTTTTTTTATAGCATAAATGTTACTAAAAGGCGAATATTCTCTTACTGTTTACCGTTTAAAAACGGTTAAACCAAAAATAGTTTTATAAAAAACAAACAAAAATATTTCCCTCTAAAATTTTTGTTTAATGGCTAAATGTAAGTACAGAATACCTAAATAGAATATACTGTCAGTTTTTACAAAATATATAGTGTGTTTATCCAGAAGCCAATTTAGTACACATTCCTACAAAGATGTTCACTTTAGACAACATAAAGAAAAAAAAAAAAAAACAGAAAAACCGAAATTCATTTTAATCCTTGATACTTATAAAGACTTGATAATATAACGAAGAAAAATATATCAGCAGCCGTTGTCGGTTCAGGTATATTGCACAAAAAAAAAATCATTTTTTTTTTCAATCAAAAAATGTATGAAAAATTTTCACTGTATATTATACAATATTGAATTATCTGTACATATATTTATACTATAAGATGTGTAAGTATACATATATGATATGTTAATTCCTTAAATAATCGAGAGAGTCACGTTCCTTTCTAAATATACTCGTATATTTCGAATACGTGTTGAAATACTCGTCAATATTTTTAGTTAAATGTTAGTTCATACAATTTGTATTTTATTGTTTTTAAAAATTGAATATGACCCGACCTAATAAATTGAAACCTATTCAATATAATATTATATAAGTTTGTATAAGTTTAAGGAATAAATGTACGTAACTTGAACATAAGCTTATGTGAAGAAATTGCATCATTCAAACTAATTTAAAAATGATATTAAACAATTTTGTATGAAAAAAACGTTTTTTTAAGTTGAAAATGTTTTTAAAGTATACAATATAAAAGTGATGAAAGATTATCAAGGATAATTATTTTAATAAATAATATTTTGACATTGTATTACACAATACACACTACATACATATTATGTATTTCAAAAAAAAATTTTTTTTTTTTTTATAAAATAATTTTAATTTTTAAAGATTTTATCAAAGATTTTACTTAAATTATAGTTAGTCATACAATTTTCCATTAATGTTTTTATATACATTACACACACATACATACATACATAGAATGAATATTACCTTTTTTTTTTATTATTCTTTTGTTTTATCTGATATGTATATTTTTGCTTATTGTTTATATTTATGATATACCAAGTCTAAATTTAAATTTTAAATTTTTTCTTTCTATTTCTTCTTTTCATTCTAGTTTTTGGTTATAAAATTTTATTCTTAGAATTTCTAATAATAAGAAAATAAAAAACATGATAAAAATAGGACAGCATGGGTCCACAAATTACAATAGTCTTTATACTCATATTCATGTTATATTCACAATTAAACCAAATTGTTTTTAGTATTTTTAGAATATGTAGAATTTCATGTATTTACATTGGCTATTGGTATTTACTGTCCTAGAATGGCTTGTGTGTGTGGTGATTTTAAGGATTTAAAAATATTATCAAAATTTTCCATTTACAAAAAAAAAAAAATTTTTTCAGAAAATTTTCCGGAATTTAATTTATTTTAAATATGTACACCTATTTTTAGTTTATTAATTTTTTTACAAGCTTATGAGTAACTCAATTTTATTAATTATTTATCAATAAAATTCAATTGAAATTCACGTATTGAGCATGAATACAAAAGTTGCATGTGATATTGCGTAAATTTATTTCCCAGAAAATGTATTGGAAAAGATGATAATATTTTTACATTCGATTTGTATTTGTATGGCTTTGTATTTATTAACCTTTGTCAGTATTTTAGATAGAATTACCGATTTATGTTAATTAAACGCGATATTGCAATTTGTTATATATAATATTGATTTTATATAGTTTGAATAAGAGTATTTATTTATTTGTATAATATCACTACATCCTGAATAGGCAAAATAAAACTAGAAGATATTTATTTATGAGTTTTCTGGTATTATTTATGAGTTTTCTGGTGTTCTGGTATTGATTAAATCTGGAAAATATCACTATTATATGGACAAGATAGCTATAATTTGTTTCATCTAAATTTCAAAATACATAAATGTAATTCGATAATGTTTATTCAATTTGCCTAAACTTAAAGCTATTCCAAATAGAATATAGAATTATATTGATTGCCTGAGAAGCAAGAGTGGTTTAACGCTTATCAACATTTAATTGCACAAAACAAATTTTAAAAAATATGCAAATTTGGTACCGACTTCCAACAAGAACTTTTTATTCATAGTTTTTTCAGTAGTTTACCGAACTTTATGCTATTCTAGCTTTTTAAAAAAAAACGCTAAATTTTGTTGGTTAGACCACTTTGGCATATAAATTGTAAAAAAAAATTAAAATAAAAAATTTAAATTTTTTATTGTCATTATTAAAAATAAAGTTATATATATGAATATAGAGAACTAATAACAAAATGAAAAAAAAACAATAATGTTGAATTTTTTAATCCTATCTGCCGACCCCTTAAAAATTATATCTTCAACATAAGTTTGTGTTTGAATATATGTGTTAAATTCCTGATAAATTGGTGGAAAATATTTAATTAGTCCCATTAAATCTTTTTGTTTTTCATTTAAAATTTTTTTCTCTCGTTTGGATATACCAATGTTTCAGGTTCAAAATCGGAAGTGAGTCATCCTTGTTTTTTGATATTTAAAATGGAAAAATCTTCTATCGATTCATTTTAATTTTTGAGCAAAATTTTAGTTTAATGGTTTTTTTCGTATTTTAATCTTAAACTAATTGACGGAGTTTTGTTTTCGGCTTTAGTTCTATGTATTATGGAATTTATCATTGGTTTGAATGAAAATAAATTCTTGCTTCATCTCGACTATTTCAAATTGCATTTTTTTGTTCGCAGTTTTAATTACTCGGTACATAATTGTGCTTAAAATATTTTTTATTTCTTTCAATCAATCCAAAATCTCGATCACAGCACCGTGACTGGAAACAAGGAATTTGTGAACCATTTTATGAATACTGTATTTTATGAATACTTAAAACCATTTTCAGGCAAAATAAGGACTTCTTAATATTTTTGTTTCGACCACCACATTGATCAGAGTGCATAATTATTATTTTTTATATTATGTAATAGGCAAATGGCGACTTATGAGCACCTTTTGGAGCTATGCATTTTATACATACATAGAAGGATGGTTGTTGCCTAAAGATAGAATATGATAGCTAGTTATTAAAATTTTATATATTGTCCTATTTTACCTAAATTATGTACTCCTAGGCATAATGGCCATAAATGCCGCTTGTAATAGCAAATTGTGCTTATCATTACGGTGAAAAATTAAATTTATTTTATAAAACTTATTATGGTGAACAATATTAAAAAATATGTTCGTAAGACAAAGTGGATTATGTGGAACAACAATCTGGTTGAATTTAGAGCTACAAAAATGAATATGATCGATAAAGTTATTCATCCAGACATAAGTAAAAATTTAATATACTTGAAACAAGCTGATGACAGCTTGATTCATTTCTGTTGGAAAGATTGTACTACTGGTTGAGGATAACTTAATTGTTTTTCCAGATGATTTTAAATTTAAAAGAGTTGAATAATGTAAGACTGGCCGTGTTTATGTATTAAAATTTAAAACATCTACTCGAAGAAAATTCTTCTGGATGCAAGAACCGAAAACAGATAAAAATGATGAATTTTGTCGTCGGGTAAATGAAACAATGAATAATTCTCTATCTGCCAATCGTAGTAGCAGTAATATGATAGTTGAGATTTACAATATATGCTAAATAATTTAATGCAATTGCTTGGTGGTGTAGAGCAAATGGGTGGCTTAAGTTCATTCTTGGGTTCAATATATCGTTCATCAGACTTATCGCGTTCAACTACTACACCAACACCGAATCGTAGCTCTTTTCATGCAAGTTCTGAAACTGGTACAAATAGTACAAACAGTAGTGCTACGACAACTGTAACACAAACACCAGAAAATACCTCTCCGGGAGTCAAAACACTGTCCGATACAGCGAAAAAGGCTTCTACTACCACCAAAAAATTTGGTAGCGCTTTACCGGATATTCAAAATTATTTATCTGCACTTATTTTACAACAACTAAGAGATACACTCCTGTCACTACAATTTGAACAAGCTATAGCAATGTCAGGGCAACTATGGCCAGTATGTTCACAATTTAAATTATCACCTAAAGCAGTCGCTGCTGCAAATACAGGAGATCTATAGTACAGTTTGTTAAGGTCTTAGAAAAATCAGTAAAATAAAAGGTAAAAGAGGAGGAACAAAAAAAAATGAAGAAAAAGTAAATTAATATTAATCATTTTTTTACGTAATTTTGCATAGATGTTATCTTTAGGTTTAATAATCAAGAATTATTTAATAAGTATCTAAGCAAATATTCGTGGTGAGAAACAAAACAAAAACAAGATAGGGCCAGATCATTGTTGATAATTTTTGCTTGTTCAGCGTCAAAATTCATACTTTTTTCGGGCCGTTTTTAATAAATGTTCTGCTTTTACTATTCACACTTTTCATTAATTTTTTTTTATTATTTAATATTACAATCATAATATTAATTTTACCCTTAACTACTTATAAATTACAAATTAAAAATAAACAAAAAAAAAACTCTAAAATTAATAAAAGGTTTAAATTTGTAAATCAATCTCTTACAAAAATACTTAATTCAAAAAAAAATTAATAGTGAAGTTATATTGACTTTATAAAGTATTTATATATTTTTAGGGCCAAAGAGGCCTAACCCTTTTTATATCGAAATATTGTGGGTTAGGCCATTTTGCTTTTTAAAAAAAATTACAAATTCTAAAAAACATGTTTAATAATAGCTTCGAATTTTTTTTTTGTGACACCAAGCTTAAAACTAGTGGTTCTATGAGACTTACACGACCGATTAAAACAAAAAAACAAAAAAAAAAAATAAAAAAGGCCACTCTGGTTCTGAGATATATAGCCCAATAATTAATGGAGTATTTCGCTCATCTAGTACTATACTAGAACTCATCAATCATTGTAATGCAACTCTTGATTTTTAACTCTATTCAACTCTCTAAAGTATATCAAAGATGTTATAACAATTTATATACTAACAGGCTGATATTATACTATAGTTTTGTATCATATTCAATATATAAATTAAATTAGTTTTACCAGGCCACACCAATATGACTGGCCATGAAGAAGCTGATAAGTTTGCCAAAATGGCTGCGGACATTAATTTTGATTTCCAGCAGTTGATGGTAGTCGACGATTATTAGAGGATTGAATAAAAGTAATCTTTCACACACATATGACGTTATATGACGTTATATGGGATAACGGCCCACATCTAATTAACTAAAATAAATTAAAAGGTTTACCCCAGGTTGGAAAAGCATTGATTCTATAAGCCGAAAGAACGGCCGAAATGTTCCTGATGCCAATCAGTGTTCTATACATTTTCGAGTCCTAATTTCGAGATATTAAATACTCTCGCTGAAGACACTGAGCAGTAATTATTCAGTTCACCAAGATAACCAACATCTTCAATGAAATTTAAATTAATCTTCTCCTTTCTTTTTTATTTTATTTTACTTTTATTTATTTTTTTTTTGTTACCTAAATTTAAATTTTATTCAACTATTTTTCATTATTTTTACACTTTTTGTAATTATATTTTCTTAGGTTAAGTTCATATGCATTATATTAGTTGAATTATTTATAGTTTTTATTAACATTGAATTTGGTACATGTTTAAAAAAAAATATATATATATTACCTGAAAAACCTAATAAGATCCAACTTTATTCAATTCAATAAATAAATTAAATTAGGCCTTAAATAAATTTTAATAAGGAGTTTTAATAATTTTTTACTAGCTCTGAATCATAGAATTTTTCAGGATACGACAAAAAATAATTTTAATTTGTTTTTTACTATGAAAAATGTATTTAGAATATTTTTTTTGAAATGTGTATTAAGTAGCTTAAGTCAAGTCATCAACATCGTTTTTTAGGCTAAGAAGGAACATTTGGGTTTTTTAAATTATAAATGAACTAAATTTAAAAAAATTTGTTTATCGATGCGTTACACTGTCGTGACCATCAGAGTTTGACTACAAAAGAATATCTGCGTTTTCTAAAAATTTAAATTAATATGAGCGCGGACTCACAACTGAATAACAAAACACAAAATTTTTTAATTACGAAATTTTTCTAAATAAGATACAGGACGTACAAGACCTGTATGATCAAGGAATGAATATTAATTAAACTAATTTCGGTATCATGGCTTTTTTAATAAAACAAAAATAACGATCGTGATATGAAAAACCTTAAAATAAAGCTTTTTGATATTTCAATCTCTATCGTTATGATTTTTAATACGAAAAACCTCCTCCTGAAAAATAAATAAAAATGACTTAAGTACTTTTACCCTAGACGACTTTATGTATGGTTAAGATTTACAGTAAAGTTGTTTTTTTTTTTCTTTTTTTTTAATTAGTCTACAAATTCTTGAGCATTTCTATTTAAAGCATAACCCAATTATTATATTTGGAAATCTTTTAATCCCAAATGTATTGTTTGAATTAGGTTACGAGGTCTGGATATAAATAAATAATTTTTTTTTTGGAATAAAAGTAAAAATCTTAAGAAAGTTCATAACATGTTCGTCTTTAGTTTGAAATTGTTAAAATTAAATATTAAAATTTATAAAGAAACCAGATTTTTCAGTAGAATTTTACTTTTCATTCAACTTTTCTATTATTAACTTTTCAATTTATCTTTAATAATTCTGTATAATCAACAGAGATGCTTATTTTGTAAAATGAAAAATAAAAAATTAATTAATAATGACTTTATTACTGCTTAGTTTAGATTAAAATATCAGTAGGTAGTGTTGTGTAGAAATTTGGTTTATGAACATTTTACTAAAAGCAAGATAAGCTTCAACTTCAAATGTGATATGCCGGCCCTGATACTAGCAGTGTTCTTGACAAATTTTCTAAAAATGTCATATTCAAGAGTTTATGTAGTCGTCGACTACGGTGTTTCTGTTGAAATTTTACGGGACTGTTAGCCTCCTCCATTCGATAAAAATTTTAGAATCAGACCATTTCTTTTCAGACCATAAGACCATCACTTTAATTTTTTAGCACCCGTCAAGTATAGTTGGAAATAAAAATATCAACCATCAAAATTAAAATTAAAAAAAAAAAATAAAAAAGTAGGGATAGGATACAATAAAGCCTTGGTCTCGTTCGATGTTAAAGAATTTTTTCTAAGAATACCAGTGAAAGAACCCATATCAATACTAGAAAACGAAAAAAACGGTTCAATGAATTAAGCAATTCAAATGATTGGAGGAAAAAAGTAAAAAGTTATATCACCTTACCTTCAATATACAAGAATGGAAAGTATTTCAATTTTAGAGGCCAAATATTACAAAACTACAAGAGGAATTGCCATGGGTAACTCACTTTCGCCAGTTTGAAAAGAAATATTCATGAGTCATATTGAACACTGGATAGAGGAAAAGGGAATTATGCCGAAAATCTGGATGCGATACGTAGATGATATCATCACAGTAGTACCAAAGGATAAAGTTAACATCACATTAAATCAACTGAACAAAATACATGGAAACATAATATTCACTATGGAGAAGGAAAAAAATAACGAAATACCGTTTCTTGACATAAAAATAATTCATAAAGATGGAAACATAAAATTTGATATCTATAGAAAAGATACTACTGCCCAACGAAGCATCCCCATTGAGTCAAATGACTCACATGAACAAAAAAATACAGCATACTATACGACAATCAACAGATTAATAAATATAGGTACCATTATCAAAGGCTAATTTTGAAAAAGAAAGACACGGTAAGAAAAAATATAAAAAATATAATGAAAAAACCAACTTAATAATAAGAAAGAAACTGCACTGTATCGAACTGAATAGGATAACTGGCTTATTTAAACAAAATAAGGATGTAGAAAAAGCTAGAAGAGTTAGCGTAGATACTCAAAATTAACTCAAAAATGTTCAAAAAAAACATAATTTGGTTTAGAAACAATTAACCGAAGTCAAAAAGTTAGCAGCATACTTGGATTAGCAAAATATAAAAACAACATGGTAGAAGTTAACGGCATATATAAAATTTCATGCCAAAATTTTTCAAAATTATAAAGGTAATCAAAAAGACTAATTACAGTGAGATTCCAAGAACATTTAAGGGAAGCCGAATTGGCAAGAAGTACTTCTAATTTTAGGTTAGCATAATCAACAAAAGTATGTATAAACAATTAGCAAATTAGACATATAGGAAAGTTCAGCTATTTCGAAGGATAACGGGTTTCGATGGATATTTAGGTAGATAACAGATTGAACAATAATTTAGTAAATGGATACACACCGCTATTTAAATTAATATAAACTAATTTGCATAAGTACAGGTAAAAAATATAATTGTTGAGAATTAGGTAGGATATAAAAGGGAAAAAAGAATTAAAACAATTAGTTACTCGCAAGCACTGATGAAAGAAGTACGTTGCTCCTGAAATGTCGATATTTGTAATCAAATATTAAAAATCATTAATGAACGGGAACCCAACAGCAATTAAATTATTTAATTACAAATTAATCACATGCATTGTGTTATAATAATTTATAAGAGTACTAGAAAAAACCCCCGGGTACATACCCGGCCGAGCAAAAGAAAGCAATAAAATGATTTTTCATAAAATTAAACATTTGACATGTTGAAAGTATTTGAACAATATATTTGAAGAATAGTAATATTAATATCACATCATAAAAAAATAAAAATGTTCAAAGTCAATCTTTATAAAATTAACTCTTTTATTTATAAAATAAAATATCAAAACTATCAGATATTATTAAATTTTTTTACAACATTTAATTTGTTTTTATTATTTTTATTTTTCGAGGGAAGGTGAAACCCTCGAAAAATACTAAGGAGACCGCGTACGTAGCCACTTCGCTATGTTGTACTCTAACCTACTAAAGCCACCGAAACCCTTTTCCATGACTGATGTTATTGACTGATTAATTGATTTTTCGCGTTAATTGGGAAAGTGTTGGAATATTATTAAAAAATAGTTTCCGAAAATTTTATTAAACCATTAATCATAACTATGGCTTAATACGATTAGTTACCTTTTTCTAATTATTATGAGCTAGTCTTAAAATTTATCATATAGAAAAATTTGGATAAAATGGAATATTCTAGCAAATCTCCTGGTACGCAACATTGTCAGATACACTGTCTCTGTCAGTAGTTTTCCCCTGTCTTTGTCCAGCTATAATTTTAATTTTTAGATCAGTGGATTTTGTTGCTCTTGACATTGCTGTTTAGAGCTGACCATGGGTGAAGGTAGGTTTAGGGAGAAATATTTGACCCTGTCATTTATTGATCTGATATTTTTTTTTATTTCCTAAATAAAGGAGTTAATTTTACAAAGATTAACTTAAAACTTTGAACAATTTTTATTTTTTTGTGGTTTGCTATTAATATTATTATTCTTCTATACATTGTTTTCAGATGTTCATATTTATTAAAAATCATTTTATTGTGCCGTTTCACAGAAAAATTGTGGCTGACCTGAGATTTACCAGGGGGTTTTCTATTATGTATATGCATATAATCATCAAATCAAATATCCCCTATTCCTTTTTATTAAAATTAACTATTATACAACCTGTAAAATAAATTTGTACAATAGAATTTGAATATAGGTTCGATAAACATAATAATATATTACATTATTTCAGTTTTCTCTTTTTTGTATTGGTGTTGACGTTTCTTTAAAATGTTTTAATCTATAAAATTATATGAATTCTTATAAATTTCGTGTTTCTGAAGGGAAATACTTATATTTTATAAATTTTCCTTTTATTAATGTTATCCTACTGATTATTTTTTTCTCTACTAAAAGTACAAAAAAACAAATGCGATAATCCAAAAATAATAAAAAAAAACAATTTGACTCAAAAAAGATTGAATTCACAAAAATTTCTTAAATTAACATGACGCTTCAACCAACTGAGCTAAAATAAAAATTTATTTCGATCGTCGGCCTACATCATTGATTGATTGAATAAATAAAAAAACGAAGGCACACGAAAAACCATGAAAAGTGTGCCTTTACTAATCGTGCTCTTGTGTATTATATAAGAGTATATCTCTGCTTAGTCAGTCTAGTCTCTCTTTTTAGTCTCTAAGTAGTACTTTTTCTGCTTTAAAATTGTTTAAAATTTAGCCTTAAGATAAATTTACACTCTATATGACCAAGCTATTTTAGAGATTTGAATATTTAAAATAAAAAAATGGAATAATCAAAACTCTAACTTTACAATAGATCTATAGAAGTTTCATTTAACATTATTCACCTCATATAATATTTTTTTAAAAATTAAATTAAAGTGGATATTCAAAAGAAAGAAATACTGGTTTATAACTGGGAGTCGCATTATTTCATTAATAACAACTACTGCTGCTAATTTAGATATCTATTTTTCCAAAATATCTCAAATTGATAAATATTGTCTCAAATTGCAACAAAATAAAAAAAAATTTAAAAAATTTATTACAAAAATTGCTAAAATTCACACACACACACACAACCAATACGTCATAACTCTTCAAAAGCAACTTTTTACTTTTCGTTAAATTTTTGATTGCATTCATGTTTTCTGATTCGTTAAAATATTAACAACAAAAATACTAAAAACAAAAACAATCACTTTTTAACTAATTGTTTTTAAATTAAAGTAGAAGAGATACACCATACACATAAACTGAAAAGCTACGAAATTCTAGAAGCTTGTGAGTAAAATTACTTCTTAATTGCGTTCATCTTTCATATTTTTATTCGTTCTCTGTCTGTACGAGTATACAGGAACAATAAAGGATAATAATGAATATTATTAGCAATAAGGGATTACATTTTTTATGTTCTTTATAACTTTTCCAATTCATCACCGAAGAATATACAAAAATTATTATACACATCCAAAAATTTAACAAAAAAAAAAAGAAACATGTTTTCTTTTTCTTAACACTTTTAATTTATTTTTCTTTAAACACACTCTTTTTGACTGACTAATAACTAGTGATCTCATGCATAAAATATATGTAACTGATCAAAGTGGTGATTCTAATAAAACAAATTAAATTTTTCAAAAACTAGTCAACTTGGGTACCTGATCCACTATAGTCAAAAAATACTAGTCAATTTTTTTTCAAAAACTTATTCAATATAGTTAATACTAGGGGCCCCTGTTGAGTAAATATAATTCAAGTTGAAGCCAAATTTAAAGTTTTTAAAAGAACAGTAATTTACATACTGACAGTTGTTAGAAATAGACGGTAATAAGAATGAAATGAAATGAAATATAGGAAACAAAAAGGTGTAGCGAAATTAGTAAGATAAAATTCAAATAGAATGTGTATAAATAATAATTTTTTCGTATTAAAATGAAACTATTTATCATCTATTAAAAGTTAAATTTTAACATAAAAAAAATTTACTTTTTGTTGTCTGTGGGAAACTGATAAAATTTTTTTTCCGATTTTTCACTTTCCGCAATATTACACACTAAACATCTATAATTATGTCATTACCAGTTTAAATTTTAAAGAATAAAATTTTGGTATAAAATTTCAATATAAGATCTTTAATTGTCCGAACTTTTTTTCTCACTATGTACTTAATAAATAATCAACCCCCCATATAAAAATTTCCATAAGCGTTTTCTTATATTTTATCAGCTCAATAAAAATTTGTATATAAAAATTTGGGCAAGTGTATGCTGTGTTCTCTTTCTTTCTCATTTATACGGCAAAGCTAAAGTAGGTATAGTATGGTAGTTTTTACTTGTTTCAACTAATAGAAATATTTTGTTATGGTATATGTAACAAATTGCATTAGGTTTACGTAAATGAAGAGTTTTGCTTCTAAGAGTTCATTAAGGAAAAGCAAGATAAAATGATAAGGTATCTACTGCGCAGGTCCTTAAATGCTTTTCTATTATAATTATAGATTTCTTCTGCGGCCTATTTTTTCTTACTTGTATAGTTATTATAATTATTAAAACTATTATTATTTAATTTTCCACAAATTTTATTTTTGAATTAATTTTAAATGTATTATTTATTTTATTTACACAGATTTTATTATTAATTTTATTATTCTTTGTATTTAATAACTATTTTAAGATTTTACTTATACAACTACAGATTTTATCCTATTCTCTTCAATGGTCCATCTGCGATTAGGTTTTAATCTAACAACGGTGTCTTTCATTTCCGTGCGTGCACAGCAACCGGAAATAGTAACCGGCTGAAATATATCTTTGACAGACATCACCTATTAGATCTATTACATAATTATATTGTACAAAATTAGTATGTATATTTTGTCGAATAGTGATTCTAGGGATTGACTTGGTGAAATATTTTAAAATTGGAAACTCTGGAGTTGTTTATAAAAACCTAGGTTGACTTCTAGGAGTATTCTGAAGGTGATATGGTATTCGAATTCAATCGGGTACAAGATATTTAATAAATATAGCGATATAAACCTAGAGCTTATTACATTATATAATTAAAGTGCATCTAAAATTTGTCATTTCAAACTACTGTAGTCTTATGCTTACTAGTTTTCATGTTTTGAAGTGACGAAATTGCATCAAATAGGTTTCTACAGGTTTCTATAGGTTTTTACCTCCTCATATTTTGGCAATATAAGTATACTGACTTATTTCCTTACCTATCAAACGAAGGTTTAATCTTCACCCAAATATATTATCTTCGATTTTGGAAATTCACTTAGTTGGAGAATTTTCATCCGCCCGTTCTAGGTTTACAACCCATTGTAGTCTGTTTAAAGTCTGATAGTAGACTTTAATTTTCGTGACTATTTTAACTTGTACAGCTACGGTGTACAGCTCATGAAACTCGGTATTCATTCTTCTTGATTCATTCAGACTGACTTCAAATTAATGCTAATTGTTTTATTAAAAGCTACTTTTTTTTGACACAATACCAAAACACTAGAAAAGGAGGAAGGGAAATCCTTTACACAAAATTATTGTAGGTTTTTTTTTATTGAATGGTAAAGCGGGAAACGAACCTGAACCGGTTAATTTTGAAAAACTTACAAATTTTAAAATGGAGCATTCTGACCTGAGGGAATATATTAGATAAAAACTTGTTCCCTATTTTCCAATAGTTTCAATTCTAGATAACCTAGATATTTTCACGGTATAAAAAGGACCACCTTAAGACTTCCTATTATTGCAATGGAATTGTTTGAAAACAGGCATTATTGATTTCAGTTCACTACACTGTGGTTGACGCAGTTAGGTAGAGCACCTACCTTTCAAGCAGAAGGTCCCAGGTTCGATTCCTGACGAAGCATAAAAAAAAGTACTTTATACATTTTTCGACCTGGCCGAGTAACCCCTTGCCATTGTGATAAAACAAATGAGAAAAAATATTTGAGAGTACTATCTGCTTTATTAATAAAATGGAACTGAGGTGGATTTAAGAAGGCTTAGTTTCTGACAATAGTAATATTGTTCTTTTTGAATTAATAAGCCATAAATTTTGTAAATAAATGACATTATTGTACTAAAATATTGTAGTATAAACTTGCAGTACCGTACCCTGAAAATTATGCACGAAAAGGTAATAGTAACTACGTAAGTTACTGTCAAGAACATAAAAAAAAAATAGAATAAGTATCACTTTCAATAATATGTTTAAAAGAGAGAAAGTTCCTTGTTAAGAAAAGTAAAGGTTAACTGGATGCTGAGATCGCTAATAAGGAATAGTAATGCGCGATTTTAGATTTTATCAAGGCAACTTTGTGAATATTGGGTATTATACATATGTAACAATTATACACCATCGGATATATACTTTATAGATATTGGGCAGATCTCTTGGCAGAGCTGGCACGGGTAGCTACACTTACCTACAATTTTGAAATGAGATTTATGTTATCATCATTGTCGTTATAAATTGAGGATGACTTTATCATAGTTATTTTCGATCTTGAAAAATTAAATGACATTTTTTTATAGTGTAGGTATTAAATACTTGGTCTATCAAAACCTTATGTAATTTTAGTGAATTAAAGGTACCTTAATTTTTTTGAGTCAAAAGTAAATTAATAACTAATCTGTAAGGCTAGTGTTAATGTTGCAATATTGGTAGGAGTTTTTAGCGTGATAAAGTCTCAGGGTCCTGCCAACTGCTTCCCCCGACTTATTTATTTATTTATCAGTGTACCTACTTCAGGTCCTTTTCCCTTTCGGGATGTGTGCCTTTCTTATAAAAAAACTTTACAAATAAAAAGAAAAATAGGAAAATTAGTTACAATTCATTGTTCAACTTACGAGCTATCTTATGTACTACAAAATAAAATTAAAATATTATTTCAATTACTTATTATCTAAATTCTTATTGGCTAACTTAGGTCCTAAAAATTAATTCAAAAAATGTTATCTTACATGTTATATAGAAAAAAGAAAGAAAAAAAATAAAAAGATTTCATTGTGTTATAAACTAGGTGTAGATAGAAATTTATATGATGGTTGAATGGAGTTGGGATGATTATATGAAGTTGATCTGTAGGTAAATCTGTAGACCAGTTCACTATATTTTATCCCAGATGTTGTGGTGGGTTAGGAGTGCTTTAATAATTAAGGGTTATGTGGAATGTATTGGACAATTGTAGGACTTCTAACAGCGTAAAGGTGTATTGGGACGTGATTGGTTGGGCATGCTGTAAGGATGTATTTAATTGATAGGGTATCAGTGCAATGAATACATGTCGGAGGAGGAATCTTCTATAAATATGTTCGTGGGTCGAAAGAGTACTCTGGTGAGCTTGACACCTAGGGCTCGGGATTTGAGTTTTATTGGTCCGGGAATGTTTGCATTGGGATTATGGGATCTAGCAAATCGATTGGAAGAAGCCCCGACTTATGTTATAGAATTATATAAATTAAAATTATAAAAATTGTAATGAAATTTCAATAAGATAATATCGTTACATTAGAAATGAAGAAGCGTATAATATTTATACACTATTAATTGCTCGATTATAGATGTCTCGTACTCGTACGTTGTACCCTTTCTATGTACAACTATTTTACATTTATATAATAGTTGATTGTAACCATTTTTATGAATGAAAACATAAAAGTTGTGTATGCAAAAAAAATAAAATATTTGGTAAAAAAATAGCTTAAAACATGTTTAGCTTCTTATACTTTGAAATTCATAATTTTTGTTAACAACGAAAATGATTTAAAATGGTTATACTTTGTTTTACAGAACTTTTTTTTGGTTTTCGCTCTTTCTCAACAATAAATAAAATGACTGAAATGAATGAATTTAATTCTTAGTAGTAAATTTTGTTTTAATAAAAATAAAATGGTTTTTACCATACAAAAGGAATATAAATACAATGATGTTTGTACAGTACAAAATTAAACCAGCGTATGTTGTATGGTAAAAATTTAAAATCAAAAATTACCATCAAAGTTTACAAAAAGTAAATGGAATCCTAAGTGCAGAACTGATTGTCAAATCGCTAGTTTTTTTACCTTACACAAAAAACTTTCCAAGTTATAAGCTTACAATTTTTTCTGCATTTTGCAAAAGAACTTTGAATGCACATATCTCCAAACTATCGATTTTCATATACGCTACTTCATTTCTGATATGACGATAGACAATCATATATTTTATGACTAGTCAATCCATGGGTGATCATGGCAGGATACATGGATACATGGTGCTCCTAAGCTTTCCAAAAATATATATCTTTAATAACGCATCTTATTCTTTAAGGACGAAAAGTGCATTTGAAAGCATTCTGTTGATATATTAGATATATATATATATATATATATATATATATTTTTTTTATATCTAGTACAACGGTCTGGAGCATATTTTAACATGCACTGCTGCGAAAAAAAACGGGACAGTTTAAATTTGTGCCTGCAGTTCATGCAATGAATGCAATTATTGCGAAATTTATAAACGAGTTAATTTTTTTGTTCTTCAGGTATATTTATCTATCCAATGTCTACCTGTATTGGATCTATAAAGGACCAAAATTTTAAACATTATATTCAAACATTAGTTTTGAATATAAAATGTGAAACGTAATACTAATGAGAATATGAATGGAAAAAATAAGTAACGAGTTAAAGAGCAATATCATGTGCTATCACTGGTAAATTTTTCAACAAGGCAAATTGCTGAAAGATTGTGCTGCTCTAAAGGCATAGTGGCTTATATTTTAAAAATATATCGTGAAATCGGGGGTTTTCATAGGATTAAAAGATCAGGACTACCTTGTAAGACATCGCAGGTGGATTTTGAAAAATTGTTTCAAAACGCCTACAGATTATCGAAACCCTATGTATAGATCAAGCGGAACCACATTTCATTCAGTTTGGTACTTTCAACAATTTCTCAAACTCCACCTGCGTTGTCTTACAAGGTAGTCTTGATCCTTCACATGACTATTAGGACTAAGAACGAAGGGCTAAATGCACATTGTCCCAGTAAAGAAGCCCGAGTTGAAGCCAATACATAGACACAAAAGGCTTACATGGGTAAAAAAACACGTTTCTTGGATAGAGGATATGTGGGAGCAGGTAATATTTTCAAACGAAGCCAATTCAAAGGGTACGACAGCGAGTATGTTTCAAAAGGGTACGACAAAGGGTATATTTCTTAAGTAGATATTGTACTCTCAGCTATGAATATTTATTTTGGTAGAACACAGTTCGTTTCTTTCCAATTTCATTTTAAGGTTCAAGGTCACATGCAAGACAGACTTTTTCAAGATCACTTATATATAATATTTTTTTCAGTTATACCCAATTTTTAATCGTCTCGAATTTTCGCTCCAGTATTTTCTAACAACACAAAAATTAGTCAAAAAATTAATCGAAAATTAAAATATGTCCCACAATTGTTAAGGTTTTCTTAGATATGGAAATAAATAATTAAAAAAATAATAGTATAAATAAAATATTTCTAAAAATTTTCAAGCTGTCCCATTTTTTTTACAGCAATGAATATTTGATGGCAGCACCCGTTGTGGAGATATTGTAGTTCAAAATAGAACATTCTTGGAAAAAAGAAAATCTTTATTTTCCTTCTTTCAGAACGAAATACCTCAAGATGTTACCATAAAACTTCCCCAATATTTGTATATTGTTGGAAAGGTATGTCTATATCAAATAGTTTAGAAAATATAAGCATTTATTAAAAATTATAAAATGTTTTTTTTTTCTATATAAAACTAGGAATATGCATTTTACGAAATAACAATCTTCTGAAGTAAATGTTATACCAGTTAACCCTAAATAAATTGCATAAGCTGTCTATAGTAAGACAATTTATTAGTATACCCTTTTTGTATATTCACCAACACTTTCCCGCTTCAATCCAAGCCCGAAGCAGAGCTCAAACCCGAGAAATTCTAATTAGTGTAACCAAATGACTAGTGTACTACATATAGCTTGGCAAATAATAAGTTAAGCCCATTATTATTGGTACATACCTACTAATCAGTTTACTATGGATAATCACATTCTATAACGGTTGATGAACTTTGAAATAATGAAAAAAAAAACTTTAGAATTTCAAAACAATTTCCAATTTTCATGTAATACCTATACACTGCATCAACTATTATCCTATTACTATATTATATTATCATACAGCGGTATAACATTTTTTATATTAACCAACACTTTCCCGCTTTCCTATCACTTAAACATAATCATCCGAATTCATTTTTTTCTTTGATTTACATGTACCTCTTTTCAAAAAAAAAAAATTATGAAAAACAGGATAATTATAAAAATGAAGAAAAAATATGTTGTGAAAATTTATGAATAACTAAGAGATGTATATAGAGAGAATAATTTTCCGCCTTATACCTCACTGATAAGGTTTCAGAACAATAATAATGATAATGAGGAGAACGTTGATGTTGAAAATACAGAGAAGACTACGGATGGGTAGAAGTTGTGAAACTTTTGTTACAAAAAAAAAAACTGAAACTTGTTATCATCACCTTTAATGAATACAAAAGTATTTGAAAAAATAATAGCACATATTTTTAACGCGGTATTTTCTTGAAAAAAAAATTTTATCACAAATGAACGAAAAAAAGAAAAAAATGATTATTCAACACCCCCACACCCCATATAGAATAACTTTCATTAGAACTTAACAAAATCTTTACTTTCATTAGAACAAAAACAAAACAAAACAAAAAAAAAAAAAAAAAAAAAATATACACAACTTTAACTTTAGTTCTAAACTCTCTCAATATAGATAAAATAAGAAAATTTTCCTCACGCATTTAACATCATTCAAAATCTACCATTAAAAATCATATCTTTTTTTCTTCAATTTTTATCGTTTTTTGTTTTTGTTGTTTTTTTTGTTTTACTGTTCAAAAGAAAATTATGCGGTAAAGAATTATGATAAAAGATGCATGAAAATATGTCATAAAAATAATAAATTTTCCACACCTCTTCGTGTATCCTTTTTTTTTTTTTATACTCAAAGTATTTGTCTATATATACGAGTATGTAGATAAATTTTTGGAAAAGTAATTTTATATCATTACGTAAAGTGTGTGGAAAAAAAAATTATTTCTAAAATTCACCATTAATTTCAGAAGGTGCAAGGTGTTCTCAAGGATGATTCTTAAAAATCATGTAAAAGTTAAAATAAAATTGTTCAAGTTTTTGTATTTAAAAGAACAAAATTTGATGAATATGTATGTATGAATTTCAAAGGAAAATTTTGTAAATTTTTTTTTTGTTGTGTTGTGTTTTGTTTTTGTTTAACGTGTGAAAACGAATGAGTATCAGTTTTAAATGAAAATATTAAAAATCATAAATTTAATATTAATTTTCGTATAGTAAATATTATTTAGCAAAGCTTTAATAAAAATATTGACAACAATTTTTTATTACAGTTCCAGGACGATTTAATGATTGCCCTAACCGTTTTCAAACATTTTTCTTCTGATATATCCTGTAATTAAAATTGAAATCTATATCTATAGTATACAGTAACTTCACCTTCATAACAGTTCTTATGAATATGAAACAATTGAGTATACTTGTTGGCAGTTGTTGTTTGACTTGTGATATTGAAATAAGTGTTCCACAAGGTTCAATTCTCGACCTTCTATTTTGTTACATTATTTCTAAAAATTCTTTATTCGAATGAATTGCACAATAAATTTAAAAGGAGTATACAACTTATTCATATAGTTCTAATAATTTATCTAATTTATTTATTTAACCCATTTTCGGCCAGAAAAAAAAACATATCTTGATTATTAATTAATCCATTGGTTTTAGGATCATTGATGCCCAAAAAATTCAAATTCATTATCAGATTGGGGCTAGCACGTTCCAGAGCCTGGGAAAGGGCTGTTCAAAAAATCGAACACTGGCCGCTATTTGACATTTTTTTTTTGTTCATGAAAATCAAAAATTAGGTTTATATTTTTAGCAATTTGACTAAATTTTAGTGAAATTAAAGCTGAACAATGAATGCAAATATAAAATAGAGTTAAACAAAAACTTTATTGAGATAAGTAATGAAAAATTTATTAATTTAAAGTATTATAAATTATGACATCTTAATACAAAAACCATTTTTCATGATATTTTTCAAAGTATTTAGTGTGTAAATGAACGTTGCACTTCCTGTACATGAATTTCGTTGGCTTGCTGCATTTTTTCAATTGACGTCGACGATATTTTCCTTCTGCCTTGGAAACAACAACATGTCTGCCTGATTGTTTTGGTAAATTATGAGGCTGATATTCTTCTTGAGATGATTCATATTCAAATCGAAATAACAATTTTTCAGCAACGAAAACACGAAAACTTTTTTGTGGCATAGGTTTTTCATTTTTATATTTCGCCACGAAACAGTGTAGCTTCCAAGACTTTACTATTGAAGAACTCAAGCCTGCAATCCTCAATGACCAATACTGTTTTTTGCTCTGATATTGATGCGATAATTTGCAACTCCATTATCATGCAATGCGACAACTCTCATGCCATACTTGTGGTTGTGTAGAAGTAATAGTTGCTGATAGTTGACATAATCCTTTTTTTCTTTTTTCCAGTATTTAACTGTATTCATTGGTTCGATTTGGTCAAAGGTACAACAAACTGTAACCTTTTTATTATCAGACTATCGACAGAATAATAATTTGTTTGTTGCATCAAATATGTAATCATGCTCACCACGCTGTAATTGTATTATGTTTCAAATGGTGCGTTTGGTATTCGATTTGTTCGTACTGCTCCAGTGGCAAGGAAACATTTTTCACCAAGCCAGCATATCAAATAGTATGATGTGAAAAGTTATCAAAAAAAACTTTGTGTCGATTTGTATGTTGAAAGTAATCAAATGACGACATCGACATCTAAACCAATTTGCTTATTATAGTTGTCGCTTGATCCAGTATATGGTATCCATGAGAACAAGTATCCATCAGAAGAACAGAGGCACCATATTTTATAACCAAAACGGATTGGTTTATTTCTAATATACATCTTGCAGGAGTGATGACCAAAATAAGGCACCATCTGTTCGTCTATTGAAAGATTCTCAGACCAAACATCAAATTGATCTATTTCCGGCAAAAATTCTAATACTTTAAATTTTTTTTTTATTTAAGTTTATTTATTTACCTGATTATTTAAGTTAAATAATTACAAGTTTTTAATTACAAAAAAGATATTTTGTAGTTACTATTTTTTCTTACCTGTATTTCATATTACTATTATAAATTATTATATTGGTAATCTTATAGACTTTATTTTAAATATTTATTATACAAAATTATGATATTTTTTCTTACAAATTACTTTATATCATTTTTGCAAATGTTAGAAACCTTAGTTTTAACATTTATAAATAGTATCTAAATTAAAAAAAATAATTCCGGATTGAAAAAATTTAACAATAATCATAAATAAATAAAAATTATGAAAAAATATCAAATTATTAGTCGTAAAAAAAAATGTCAAATAGCGGCCAGTGTTCGATTTTTCGAACAGCAATATTTATACGTACATGACACATTCTGGTGGGGTAAAATCGACCAAAAATATAAAAATTTGTAAAATAGTACTCTTCGTCAAGAAAACCTCATCATTGGTTTTTTGAATTAAAAATTTATATTTGTTTTGTTTTCATTTCCAAAAAAATCGTTAAAATTAGGAGTTTTTTCACACCCCAACTATCTTGAGAACGATTAAGTCAATTTTAAATCTAAAACACTTATTTTAAAGCCAAGAGTCCAAAGTTTATTGATGTATTAAATTTTACTTAAAAATATACAGCTATAACAGAAAAAAACTTTAATAAAAATAGGGAATTTTGCTGTTCGAAAAATCGAACAGCTGCCGAAAATGAGTTAATAGAGACCTGCGGGACATTCGCACCTTTTACATCAAATCACCTACTGTAGTAAGATTAATCAGATCTATTTGATTTTTTTTTAAATGAAAAGTTTTTATAAATAATTTAGGAGAGGCAAAATTTCGATGTCTGGAACCTATTCGAAAGAAAACATTTTAAAAAAGGACAAAAATTTGACTGAAAACAGTACAGGAAAAACCATTGCCGTTAATTTAAAATTCTAGAGTCAAAATTCTTGTAACAATTCAAGCAAAATATGACATTTGCTCTACAATGTAAACCCAGCCAATATGCATTGTAAACTATATGAGCACATGTATATCAATAAGTATAGGTATAGTTATATTTTTATTTCAGAATATTAATAAGTTGTTGGTATTGTAAATGATGTATGTATAGTATTTGTATATAGATAATAGTTTTGGATTTGAATTTTATTTTTTTAAAGGTTTTCAATCAAAATAATTATGTCATGATTGCTTAGTTATACATAATATATATGCACATTAGTGAAATATATATGTACATACATATATATCTATCTATATTTTAATACAAGAAAGTGTATTGTAAATCAACTAATTACTTCCAAATGGCTTTTTAGCGGATACTCTTGAAGCAGACTTTTTTTTAGAGAATTAAATTTACTTTATATTTAAAAAAATATATATATATACATAGGTTGACGCTTTAAAAATGAAAATATTTCATTTCAAATTTAAACATTTTTTCAACATTTATACCCTTGACAAACTATACTTCATTATGAAGTTCAACTTAATTATGAAGTAAAGTTTAATGAAGTGGTGACAGATTGGTTACTTATTTGTTACTTTTTTATATTATTTTATAAACAATAAAAATGGAAAATAAAAAAGTTATTTTGAATTTTAACTTGTTAAATTATTTAAGAAATACAATTAAACTACTGATGAAACTAAAAAAAAATCAAAACAATCTATATTAGACAATTCTATATATGTAAGACATTCTATATATATAAGACAATTCTAAATATGAAAAGATCTGCGAAAAGGAAGTATTTCGAGAGGAGGTTCAAAGTCAGTTCTAGTGCCAAGGACACATGGTCTGAGTTAAACAAAATTCTAGGCCGAAACAAATCTGATGTGGTTTTAAATAGGCTTGCAAATAATCAAAATGGTGTAGCTACTAAATCAAACGAAATAGCAAATATCTTAAATAACTTCTTTGTAAATGTGGGAAAAGATCTTGCCTCCAAAATAACCACCTCAATGGGACTAAGCGCAACAAGAAGAAGAACACCAAGAAACACAATATTCTTATCACCTACAAACCATTTTGAAATATATACCTTGCTTAATAATCTTGACACAAAGAAAAGCACGGGACATGATCAAATATCTGCATTAACCCTAAAAAAATATTCTGTATTGGCTTTCTGCGTCAACCTATGTCTAGAAAGTGGTTTATACCTTGAACAGCTAAAAACAGCTACCGATCTTAAAAAAGTACTGCCGATCCATAAAAAAGGGAGTAAAGAGTTATGTAATAATTATCGACCAATTTCTATACTTCCCGTCCTGAACAAAGTTTTTGAAAAGATAATTTACTCACGACTCTTTACCTTTCTTAAGAAACACAATTTCTTATCTGCTTGTCAGTATGGTTTTCGCAGTGGCTCGAATACTACTGTAGCTGTCACCGAATTGTTAGATTTCATTTACAGAAAACTTAATAATCAATCTAGTAATATTGTTTCGGGCCTCTTTCTGGATCTATCTAAAGCTTTTGACTGTGTAAATCATTCAATTCTACTAAACAAACTTGATAAGGCTGGTATAAGAGTAGCCTTAAAACTTCTTGCTAACTATCTTAATATGGTAGAAATCAATATGTCTATGTTAATAAAACCCAAAGCTTGTTGGAGGATATTAGTATTTGGGTTCCGCAGGGTAGTGTTTTACACCCCTTGCTTTTTTTGGTCTATATAAATGACATCGATGAACTTGATCTCGCAGAGAATCGGTTCTTATATGCTGATTTAACGCAATTAACATGAACCATGATCTGGAAAAATTACATAATTATTTTTCATGTAACAAACTAACTCTAAATGCGACCAAGATAAAATATATACATTTTCATTCACCTCAAAAAATTGTCAATGATAATATACCTATAGTAATACAAAACATAGAGATAGAAAGGACTTATAATATAAAATATCTAGGAGTTTTTCTTGACGCTAACTTGAGTTGGCGTAATCATGTCGACAATGTATGTTCCAAAATTTCATCGGCTCTCGGAATTCTTTTCCGAACGCGAACTTTTTTGCCAATTAATGTTCGATTGTTAATGTATTATAGCTTGATTCATAGTCATATGACTTATTTAATTTCTGCTTGGGGATCAACCTATGACTCCATTCTCAAACCGATTCAAGTTTTGCAAAACCGCGCATTAAAACTGGTCTTTAATCTTCCAATGAGATATTCCACAGAATCTTTGTTTTTAGACATAGTTAAACATGTGTACCAGTAAAAGGAATTTATCAACTCTCGATCGCTTGTTATGTACATCAAGTAATCATAAACCAGATACATCATACTTTTGTCTTTAATTGCCCATCTTATCACCATGTTTTGAGGAGTAAAGGAAATCTAAGTACACAAGTGTTGAATACTGAATTCGGAAAACGAAAAATTACCTATTATATATAATTCAATTGAAGGATCGATACAAGTATTCAGTCTTTGAATTCTTTCAAAACATAAAAAGATCATTTTTACAGATAAACAAATTGAAATCCTCTCTTTTTTAAGTTAATTGTTATATTTTCCTTTTTAAACATCTAGAAATTTCTTTTTTTCTGCTCTCGCTTTTAATTCTTTTAATTCATCTATTTTTTTTTATTTTACTTTTTATTTTATTTTTTATTTTATTTTATATTTTAAGTTTTCGCTTCCTCCATATTTTGTTTTTATTTTGTTTTATTTTGTTTTATTATTTGTTAAAATTTTCTTATAATCCTACTTATTTTCATTACTACTCCTCAGATTTTTAGGTTAGTATAGGTTAATTTAGTCTAGTTCCTTCAAGGACTTTAGCCACTGGAACAGATAATAATTAAATTACATACATATAAATGCATTTTAACATTTTATTGTAATAAGAAATTTGATGTAATTTAATTGGTTAGTTATAATAAATGAAATTATGGCAAACAGTTTAATACTAGTTCTCTTTTAGCTTCAATTATTTTACTCTTAATAGTATTATTTTCCAATGTTACGATTAAATTTTTTGGTAATTTGGAATGTTTAGAAAACCTACTTGATAGTTGTACGTTCTCTATCTGTTCTTGTCTAACATCTACACCTACTATTTGAAAAACTTTTTTGCTTACTTCTAATTTATTTTCTATTTCCTCTGGTATTCCACAGATTTCAACTATATTTTTGTATTTGTTTTGTTTCAATTGTTCTATTTGACTGGAATTTTTATTCACTTTTTCCAATAACCCTATGTTTTCATTTCTGAGGTTAATATTCTCTTCTATTAGATTATCCACTATTTCATTTGTATTTGTATTTTTTGAAGTAATAGTAGTTGGTGTAGAAGATTCAGTTGAATAAGTATTGAGTGTAGAACGACGATTCTTCCGTTATTTTTTACAGATTTCACAAAACCAATACATTTCGTCATTTTCCAAATATTTCTTGTGATCTTCAATACCAAATCCTGCACAAGTGATATGGTACCAGTTTTTGCATATTCCATCAGAATAATCTCTTTATGTGTCTTTTGAACATTTTTTAGCAAGAGCCACAATTTTTATTGTTTGCTATGTTAGACATTTTGTATTTTAAATTAAATTTGAAATGTGTTGAAATAAGATGGATCCAAATTATTTAAAATGTGTTCAAATAAGTTTGATGAAAATTTATTTCGAATTAGTAACGTTGAGAGTCACTGTTTTATTAAATAAACAACAATGTTTTAATTATTGAGCAACACTGCTTAATTATTATTTTAATTGCTTTGATTTTGACTTTGACAGTTGAAGTTGTTTATAATAAGTACTTATTAGTTTTAAAGTTTAATTTACACTACGTTGAAAATTGTTTATAATAATTTAAAAGTTAAAATTTTAATGATAGTAAGTTTAGCAGGGAACCAAACATAGAAAGTAGAATCAAGAAAGCGCGTATAGCTTCTTACACATGCCGTAAAACCTTTGGTAAGAGGTTGGGACTCAAACCGAACATGTTGTTATAGATGTACACAACTGTGATAAGTCCTATTCTTACATACGGATCATTAGCCTGGTGGCCAGTGGTAAATAAGACTTATAATATTACCGTAGTGATAGTTAAAAATGCTTTTTGTATCTATAAGGGGGCAGGTATTTTACATGCCGGTTCCAAGTGGACCGGTCTTGTGATAATACATAAAATCTGCGGCAAGTGTATAGCTTATGTGTCCAAGTATGTAAATCAGCAGTGTTCGTACGATGTTTTAATACTAATGTAGGTCAACGTAACTCTCATATTATTCTCCTATGTGCCCGTAGCGAAGTTTTCCATTTTTGTTTATTGTGGTTGAATTCAAATTTGGATATAAATTATTGTTGATATTGATAATCTGAATAATTCCTAAGTAAAAGTGAATAAGCTTTTTATAACATCCATACTTCGATCAAGATTTAAACTCCAATCCTTCAAATTAGTAGTTAGAGAACACAACCACTGCATCATATCGGTCAACGATATGTAAAGAACTGTGAAATTTAATAAAAACAATTTGGATTCGGTTAGTTTTCATTTTATATATTTTTTTATAATACATTTTTAATAAATTAAAAAATATTTTCTCCTGTATCCTAAATTCAATACAAAATTTAATTTAATATAAATATTTCTAAAGTTATCTTTATACAAAAATGTATTGTACTTTACAGGGAAAAAAACACAACTTAAGTAAAAAAAATTCAACTAAAAATATTAAAAGTTATATTCCAAAAGAGTCTCTAGAAATTCAAAAATTCTCAAACCAAACATGACATAAATCAAACAAAATTCTCAAGGTTGTCTAGAATAATAGGGTATATAGAAATAATAGGGTGTATCGGGTACATATATATATATATAATTTATTCTTTAGGTATTAAAAAATATTATTTGTACAGATATTAAGTGAAATTTTCAAGGATTGTTATATCTAAGTAATCATAGTATTCAGGTGAAAATAATGCAGTGAGGGAGCAGGTTTGCTTTTAAATTTTAATTTTTTTTTGTTTCAGTTTTTTTAATAATATTTACATTTTGTAAAAAATTATTTCAAGGAACAAAAATTCATTTTTAAGGTATTTCTTTTTACTTAATTTATATTATCTGAAAACTGAACCATAATGTTACAGATTAACATTTATCATCGTCACCACTGGTTGATCCTGCAGATTGAGCATTTTACCTCTTTTACAACTTTTTCTCCATTCGACTCAACATTTGGAAACTATCCTCCATTTTATAATTTTAATTTGGCAACAGTTATATTTACCTTTGTTAAGCAATCTTGATTTTTGTCTAACTTCTGTTCTAGTATATTATAAGGTACTGCTTTTAATATCATTTAGACATACTTTGATCATTCTTCATCTTAGTTTTATCTTAGTACAATATTTTTTTTTTCTCTTTCCCTAACATGTCCGGCATGTAGGCTTTTGGCCCTTTATGTCCTCCTTCACTCTTAACTTAGACGACCCTTTTGATAAAGGCCAATAGGTTTGAGGGTTCTATCCTGCAGAAGCTTTCTGAGGTTATGTACTGCGTTTCCAACAACCTGAGTCTCAGCCTTGAAAGATCTCCTACCTCCTACAACATGTGTGGAGGTTTCTTCCTCTTCCAGACAGTGTCTGCAAGTTGGGTCACACTTAGTGCTACATATGTGCTTATTCATGTGGTTATGACCAGTAAGTATGCCCATCCATCTTCCTACAGTCTACTCTATTAAGAGTTAGCAGGAACTTGATTATTTTGGTGTTTGTAGTTGGTACATATATTTTAGAGACTCTGTGGCCTTCAATATGCTCTCAAAGAATGTTTGTTTCCCTCTTCAGGGTGTTTTCTATTGATAGTTTAATATTACTAATAGATATACCAGCTGTCGGTTCCAGGCCATAAATGTTTCCCACCGAAGATCTTGATATAGTTCGTCAACCGTCTCATTTCCATTCAAGCCAATATGGCCCGGTATCCAGAGAAGTTGTACCTTGTTTCAGGGCCCTATGAGGCTTAGAGCTTCTGAACATTCTCCCTCCAATCTAGATTTGATGAGCTTATTTTCAAGAGCTTTTAAGGCAGCCTGACTGTAACTAAAGATTCTAATGACTTTGTTAGAACTTTGCTCCTTTATTATATTCACTGCTGCGTTTATGGCAAAGACTTCAGCCTGCAAGACTGTGCAGTATTTGTCAAGAGGAAACTGAAGCTCAAGTTGTTCTTTTGCAATGGTCTTCGATTAGTGCTTATATGTGCCGGTTAGATTTAATTTGTTATAACATGTTATTTGTTACATGTTATAAAGCAGTAACAAAAATATAAGGATTAACAACGAAAGAATTGGATTACTTTATGAAATGAAGTATTGAGGCGCAATTATAAAAATAATAATATCAATGCACCCGAAGGCCTTTTCATATCTAAAATTTAAACAGGACATATAAATTAAGAATGTATAAGACAATAATACAATCGGTCTTAAACTATACCTTGCGAAGACTGGCAAATGGCGTTTATTATCGAAAATAAATTATTTACAAGTATTTGGTCCTAAAATAAATGATTATGGTGAATAACAAATAAGATCAAACAAGAAGATAGAAGGACTAATTAAAGGACACAACATTGTAAAAAATTTTTAAGACTTGAGTGGTCAGGCAAAACTTCTGGTGATGATGAATAATAAATAAATATTAGACGCAGTATTGTACAATACTAGATCAAAATTGTTGGATGAAATCGAGCACAATTGCCGAAATATTGCAGTTAACGATTTCAAATTGCCCAAGATATATCGAAGATGAAGCCAAATGGAGTGAAGCTTATTTTAAAATCGCTCTTCCATACATTGAAACTGCTCAAAAGCATATATTACGAAAAATGGATTTAAATGTTAATAATTTGTTGTCTATCATTAGTTTTATTTAAAAGTAGCTGTACCCGGTTCGCGTTGCTGTCGCCTTTCCAAAAACAGTTGTTGTAAATGCTTTATCCGTTTTACTTTTCTGTCTTTATTTATTTTCTATTTTTTAATAATTTATCTAGGGATTTTGCTTTTCTTTGCTATCCGGGTTCGGATAGCCGCTATATAATTTCTAGCACTCTCCAAGAATATTTCAAAATCGAAAAGCGTTACAGACCTGAAAATGATGGGTATTTAGGTAATCTCTCAAAAATAAACTCTAAAAAAATAAAAGTCTTTTATCAAAAATTCGGTAGCTGCCATACAAGTCCTAAAACCCGCTAGGGTATTTTAATTCAGCTTAAAAGCAAAAATTTAAAGAACTCGTAATGATGACATACATTCAATTTATATTGAAACACATTAATTTTAATATGGTAAATATTTCAAAATTTCGTCCTAATTCTATTTTTTTGATTAATTTCCGTTTGGGTAGCCGTCGTCATAACAGTCGACGATGTTCGCAAATTAATTATTAATTGTTATTTAATTAATATTTTTCTTTGTACACAATCAATTGGTTTTTGATATATTCCTGATGAGTGATAGGAGTTGTATGGCAGCTACCTGAGTTACCTCAACAAATTCTCAAAGCTTCATGGTGTTCAGATGAATGGTGTAGATTGCATAAAGGATAAACTGATAAATTGATTTTTATATATGTATACAGATTAGATATAACATTTTTCCATGTAGACAAACCTCACTCTGATATCATCTATTTTAGCTATTAAAGTTATATATTCATTAGCAAGATATTGTGTTGGTGCTGTGAAGACCGACTCAACAACCTAGTTTATGTTTTAAATGGTGAATTTTGCACCTGCAATCTATTTATTCTTTTGTTGTTTACCCAAACGACTAGCCAGCATACATAATTATTAGCTCGAAAAATTATTTGAAAATATAGCTGTTTTAGTTGATTATTTAAACGATTAAAGATAACATGCGTGCTTGTTGGTTGCCATTTTATTAATGCTCTTCTTTTCTTCATAACTAGTGCTCTTATTTCTGGAGAATAGCTTAATGTAGAATGATGTTTCGTGTCTAAAGGTGTAATACCCTCCTATGTTGCTTATTATTTGTCATGAATTGTTCGACTTCTGCATCAATCTGATTTCTTGCTTACACATGCATTTTTCACAAGCTTTTCTTTAGACATATTCCAATTAGTTTTACTGTTTGGCAGTCGTGTAAAGCCTTTTCTTGTTTTACTTTTGGGATTAGAAGCATGATTACCGGAGTATGTTCAAACAACAGATCGTTATTGTTTTCATCATTTGTGTGCTTTCTATATTTTATTCTCTTTGCAATAAAATAAATTTAATTCAAGAGTAAAAACAATCATACAACATTTTATTAAATCAATATAAGAAAGCCGCTCATGACCTAAAAAACTTTTCGTAATTGAACACCAGAATACGAAATTGAAAATATAAGATTTGAACGCATGAATCAAAAAAGTTAAAACAAAAAAATAAAACCTTTGAACTAACAAATTTCGTAGAACAATATAAAGTTTTTCATTTTCTTTGAATTAATTTCAAAATTCAAAGGAAATAAAATTAATTTTAACTTTTTAAACAATATTTGAACGAATTCCTTAAATCATATTTGGTCGTTATTTTTCCAAATTTATTCCTTGCAAAATTAATAATTTTTATGGTAGGTATACGAACATTTTTGTACCTACATTTCAGAAGAACATTCGTTCTATTTTTAACTTTTTTTTCATTTTATCTTATAAAAAACGTTTTTAATGCATAAACAATAATAATTTAAAAATAGTTGTAGAAAAAATGTTCTTAAAATAATATAAAAAGTAAAATTAAGTAATAATAAATTAAATAAATTTTAATAGTGAGATAAATAAAACCTTGAAATGTATTTTTATTTCAAAAATCAATTTTTGCTATTTTTACGTTACGTTTATTTTTTGTTTGTTTTTGATAACCTCAAGGTTATTACAGTACAAACTTATTACATATTTGAATAAATTATAACTAGATTGGAACTGGGTTTAAAAAGAAGGACTTGCGTGGGTTTATAGAAATCAATATTTCTGTTCTACTTCGTTTTTCGTTTGACCCAATAAATCTTGGCGTTTTCAATTATCTTGTATCATTTGATATGTCTCAGAGCTCATTCGGCTTTCTATTGGCCGTGTTGAATTAATCTGTTTGCATGTTTAATTTGCTTAATTTGAATAGCATTGTGGTACTTCATTTGAATCAGAACGTTATGCGTTTATGATAGTCCTGATAAACTTAGTTTGTTATCGCTATATAATTGGTAAATTAAACTTACCCAGGCAATCCCAAAGACTGGATTAGACAACCCCAAAACTACCTGGTTAAAATCCAGATTGCCTTAATTATACTCTTACATTATATGTTACATTATATGTATATATGTATCTTACATTTGGACTGTCTATCTATTAGCCAATCCATACATTTTGTTTTTTCTTGGACTTGAAATGCTTTTTGTTAAAGGTTATAGTTTCGTTTAGTGTGCAAGTTGTTGTAGTACATTTTAAACAGACCTACCGCAAACCAAAACAAACATAATATGTATATAACATTTGAACTTCTATTTTTAAACATAACACATTTTTCAGCATAGAAACATTTGTCTCTGGTTCATTTTTTTGACCAAATCAAACACAAATTACTTGTCTCTAATCTTGTGATAGTCCTGACCAGGCCACATCTATATTATAAAACACAAGAGCACGATTAGTGAAGGCACACTTTTCGTTTCGTTTTTTTTATCATTCAATCAATCGGCGATGATGTAGGCCGTGGCGATCAAAATCAATTTTTATTTTATCTGTATTATAATACAGATTTGAAGACACACTTTTCGTGGTTTTTCGTGTGTTTTTTTTTTCATTCAATCAATCAGTGATCATGCACGTCGGGGCGATCAAAATCAATTTTTTTTTTATGTGTACATATATTTTGGGTAAACAATTTTTATAAGATATTAGCTGAGTTGGTTAAAGCATCATTTAATATCAGAAATTTTTGTCGATTCTCTTTTGAATCAAATTCCTTTTATTTATTTTTTTATTTATCGCATTTGGTTTTTTTGTAATTTTAGTAGTCAAAAAAATAATTAGTAGGATAATATTATTAATATAGGTTTTAATAACACAAATTTTAGTGAGTTCGATTCTCTATTAATTCAATTTTTTTTTTATATTAAAAAAATATTTTTTTTATCATATATATATTATACAAGGAAGGTCATGTGGAGAATATCTTATATTATAATACACAAGATGAACGACGTGGTGAGTAAAAAAGCAAAATTAATTGAATAGTAAATTATTTACACCACAAAAATATTAAAATTTTAGAAAGTTCTTGGTGCTGAATACTTAATTGCCGGAAATTTTTAAAAATTCTTCATAAAAATTCTGTCGTTTTAAATAAACACACAAACTTATAGGAAAAGGTATAAAAACACAAATAAAAATTTAAAACAAAACAGAAAAACAAAAATCAGATCAGATCATACTCTTCACAAATTATATAATAAAAGTTAGTTCATTTGCTTCTGCTATCATTAAAAAAAATATATACAGTAAAACACTGAAATAGTCAAAATAAATTTAGGGAATTTCTGTAAAACTCCTGACTATAACAGTTTTGTGACTATAGGCGTAGTCAAAAAAAAAATTGCATCTTTATAAACAAAATCAAATTCAATAAAATATCTTTCGTATAACAATTTTAAACTTTATTTTATTCATAAATAGCCATTCTGTTATGTAATCACAAAATATACATATTTAACAGAAAAAGACAATATAATATAAATCAGTTTTTTAATAAAATAATTCACTGTTGACCTATTGCTATAACAGAATTGTGACTACAAACGTTTTTGACTATAAACGAATTAAAATATATCGATCTACTACTTTGAGAGTAATGAGATTTTATTGTGTTAAGTTATATTGAAATCAGTGTTAATTTCGTCATAAAGTACTAGGTATTATACTTTAATTTCATTATGTATATATTCAATAATCAAGCGATTCAAAAAACAACTACAATTATACCAAAACAAATATTTCTTTTTACATAAAATTGTGTTTGAAAGAACTACTTCTTTGCAATTGCACAGGAGATCCACTAGTACTAATATAAGATACATATATAATTATACGATAGGCCCTACAATGTTAGTCTATATACATACTTATAAGGAATTCTACGAGTAGCCTCATGGACTATTAATTTTGCAACTCTTGCCACATGATTTTGGGATAATTTTCAACTGAACTGTAGGTGTCAGGTCTTCGTATGATCGAAGTACGATTCAGAACTGAATTACACGATGAAAGAATTATATGTATGAGAAAAATATCACAATGGAATCCAATAGATAGTTTCCAAACTATGTTGATACATAATTTATAATGACAGAGTCTTCTTATACTTAAGTTAGAGTTTAAATTATTAGTATTTTAACTGCTGCGAGTTTTATTTTGTTCTAATTTTTATTTTGCATTACGTTTTTTGTTTGATTTACAATTTATTTTAATTTGAATAGGAAAAAGGGTGGAGAATTAACTTAAAATATAATTAAATATAAATGACTAGTCATAATTAAATTAAAATGACTAAAACTAATTTATAGCTAAACAAAGTCATCGAAAAACAAAAAAAAAATATCACGTGTTTAAATAGTATTTTTCTGAAAAAAGGAATAAATTATTAATCTTAAAAATTTTTTTGGATAGGTCCGACGGTCCGGAAGTCGAGACCAAAGACTCAAATATTTAAAAAAATTTTTATGTTTCACTAAAAGCTTGTCGTCTGCGTTTACCTGCCGTTTGCGAAAACAGGGTTTAATAAATAAATAGCGAGGGCTTGGGGGCGGCAGTCCCGACTTTAAAAATCAATAAATTCAAGTCTAGGTGGTCAAGGATTTCAATACTGTAATTGTAAATTCGATTGGGATTCAAACTGCTACAAATGTAAGAAGTCATTTAATATCAAGTGTAATTCCAAATGTCATAAAAGTTTTTCTTGTAAAAATAATTAAATTAATTTCGTATAGAAATAAATGATTAATTTAACCATAAAAAGATAACTTTTGTTTTTTAGTTTTTATTTTTTTTTTGTCATAATTTTAATAACAAATATAAGAAAATTAAAATAGATAGTTTTAATCTTAATCACGTTCACCAATCCATACTGTACAAAATTCTACTTATTTATCACATTTACCAAAATACGCGGTTATTATTTTAATAATTACCGGTAAATATTAATAATTCCCACATTTATCACATTAACCGTAACATATTCAAGCATTCTTAAATAGAATAGTTTCATTTTTATTTTAATTTGTTACCAGATTTTAATTATTTTTTGCCATTTATTATATCCCAATGACAAAGGGTACTGGACCAGGTTGAAAGATCCACTTTTGTTTCATCGGGAATCGAACTTGGGACCTTTCGATTGAAAGGTAGGCGCTCTACCTACTGCGCCACTCAGCGTATAGTATATAACTGAAATTAATAAAAATGCAATATTTTAATATTCGTTTTTATGAATAATATTATTGTTGCTTCTTTCGACCCCTTTATATTATATTTTACAGGCTGGATCAGGAATATTGTTGCAGAAACAAAATGTCAAAATTTATGATATTTTTTATTTCTGTTTTATTTGATTAATTTAATGTATATTCAATCAATAATTTTATTAAATTTTTAAAATAAGAATTAGCTTTTAAAAATAATTTTTTTTCGATGTCCTCCACCTAGCATCAACTAATTTTAGTTTTTAAAACTATCTTAATGATAGTACTTTTCACTAATAAAACGCTATAAAAATACAGAAGAAAACACTTTTAAACAAAAAAACAACTGAATTATTAGGTTTGTTTCAAATTAAATGGTAGCCAACTAAATTTGCTTGAAACTTAAATGAATTTTCCTATTTGTTGCTATTGATGAAGTTTTTCTAATGTATTTAATATTTGAGGGCACCTAAAAAATAGAGCACCCAGTGCGATTGCACTTGTTGCACTTGCGATAGTACGGCGGTGTCCACGCTCGTTAATCCAAATGCCTATGTCTTATTGTATTAACAAAACGTTGTTCATTGCCACTATTAATGTTGCTCACCACATAATCAAACGTTCTGTATGCAACCTTACTGAGTGGATTTTCAGGGTTTTCATTGGTCCATTGTACGACAATTAATCTAGCTTACATTTGCATTTAAATGAAAATGCATCTTGTGATATATAAATAAGCAATTTATAAAGTTTACATTGATCTCAACAAAACGCAACTACTTTTGGCAAACTTCTGATCGAATAAATGGATCTTCTAGATTCAAATAGTTTGTAATTTAAATTGTTTTTGTATAGAAACAAATCAAAATATTCGTACAAAATCACAAAACACTACTATGACGGATAGTTGTAGCAACATTAGCACTCCATCCTGTATAAAAACCAATCCTTAAATTAGATAAATTTAGTTTAATATTCTTTCAACAATCAGTCTAGATCTGTCAACATAATAAATTCATTGTGACTTAGTATTCAAATATTTTCTTAGTGTACTTGAAATTATCAGACACGTCTATTATAATATTACATGGTATAATATTTTCTTTTGCGCAATTTATTAGCATTATTTAAACATTTACCTACGGAAATATGGTCCTGAGAGCGACGAATGGGTCTGGAGGAGATGATAATGCCGAGCTCTATGACCTGTACAATAAGGTGGACGTAGTCACGAAAATTAAAACAAGAGACTACAGTGGCTCGGAAACCTAAAGCGGATGAATGAAAATGCTCCAGTGGAGAGAATCTTCGAATCCAGACCCGAAGGTACAAGACGTCAGGGCAGACTAAACCTTCGTTGGAGAGACGAAGTATCGGATTTAAAAGAATTTCGCACCTTCAACTGGAGAGAATCCGCCCGTGACCGGAAAAAATGTAGGACGTTGATGAGTCAGACTCAGGACTCACATGGTCTGTTGGTCACCTAAGTAATGAAGTAAACATTATTTACATATAATTACATTATTACATAGATCATACAAACCAAAACATTATGTCTATTAAGGTGGCAATATCAAACAACAAGCATAAATTATTTTAATTATTTTGGAAGACTACAAGATCACCCAAATGAGCTTCCATTAATATTACTATACACAAGTTAAGAAACTGGTCTTTGAAAATGAAATGAAGTATAAACCATCAGATTTAAGATATATTTTCGAAAATTAATAGACAGTGTTTATTTTTATTTATTTTTGTTTTACACTTTCAGCTTTAAATTATGTCAATTAATAATAAACTATACAAATAAAGTAGAAACAAGACAATAGAGGGATATTGGCCAATAGTTGAACAACCTGTATTTCAACAATATCTATAAAGTCAAATATTACTAATTAAATTAGTACTAAATTATTTGACTTTAACAAATCATAATAAACAAGTATGAATTTAAATTATTTTCAAATTTCATTATGAAGCAAGGTTTTTAACTAAATTCACAAACTAATATCAATTAGAAACACATGCTTGCTGGTATACGTCAATTATGATCATTAAATAGTTTTTGGACAAAACAAATTGTTATTGCAAAAACAAAAATTATTGCAATGGTAAAAATGGGTTAACAAGATAGTTGTAAACAAAAATCATAAATAATAATATAAAACAACATTATTACATTTTAATAAACATTGTTTGCAATTTTATAATAATTCTGAAAATATTTCACCTATGTTATAATTGAATCTTTTATAATTATTATATTTACTTTCTTTAACAAACATTTTTGGAACAACGCCTTAATCTGTAATTCTGATTAAATATTAAAATATTCAAAATAGCCTTTAAAGTTTTTCATATATGGTTACATTTTATTACATTCGTATTGCAAAACAAAAATAAATTTTATCTCATTCTGTATACAATGAAAGAACAATAGCTCAAAAATAATTTATTACTATTGCAATGCATCCTTCTTTATAAATACTGTTATGACACTGATTCTAAAATTTAACAATAGTTGATGCTCTAAGGCTTACATATAATAAATAAATTTTGTTTTCTTTTTATTGTTATAGACATCTTCCTACTCGCAGATACATTTTATACACTTATAAATATTTATATATATAATATATATATATAAATACGAATAGTTTTGTATATAAATACAAAAAACAAGTCAATGTGGCTTTCATGCATTCTAGAACAGAAAAATAATATACAATAAACTATATGAAAATTCTCACATAAACATATGTGTAGATAATTTAAGTACATATACTATTTTTTTTTTATTTTGAATTATACAAATTTGAAAGAAGGTAGACAGACATTCAAACATTTACAATAACAAAATTTTGTTTTATTCATTTTTATTTCTTTTAAAAACTAAACAAGAAAACTAAAAATAAAAATATAAAAAAAAAAAATAAAACAATCTCCGAGGAGTTCCTATGAAATTGGTATAAGATTGCAATGAGAAAAATAACACACATGTTTTTGAATTCATAGTATAGTAAGAAGAGGATATTATATGTATATATATAGAATATATTCATATAATATCTATTTCTTACTTACTAACATTATAATATATGTATATATACAGATGTGTATATAATTCTAAATAAAATAACAAAACTATAATGTAAATGATATTTTCAGGACATGAATTCATATAAACCATCATATTATTATTTAAATAAAAATGTGCATCATATGTTAAAAAATGAATTTTCTAATAACAAAAAGAAAATAAGAATAATAACAAATTTATAAAGATTGAAAAATAGTAAATACAAATAACAAAAAAAAAAAAATAAAAAAAATAAAAGATTTTTATTGTTTTGTGAATGTAACCATAAATGTGGTTACTTAAACAAAATTCAAGTCAGTTGAAATCATAAAATTTTATTAAGAAATTTTCCAAAATATGTAATCTGAGATATTTGTATAAAAAATATGAATCACTATTAAAGCTGCTGTAATAAAAATATCAGATGATATAAAAAAATTTAGTTGGAAAATTAAATTGAAGCAGTTTAAAAGATAATCTGTTTTAATATTTAAAAGACTGGAAATTAATTGAATTAACTAAGATTATATAGTTTTCAAGTGAAACAATGTAAAATTTTAAAATCTAACATCAGTCACATTTTTCGCATTGGTTTAAGGCTTAGGATTGGGAAAAAATACGATTAGCCGTGTTTATTATGTAGTTATCGTTTTGATGCTTTGTTATACATTTTTTGAATTTTCAAAACCGAATAATGTCGTTGGTGTCTTATTAGCTTGGTTTATTATTTTTATTTCCATATTTTATCTTATTTATATAAATTTTTTTTTTAATTGTATTAAATTAAATTATTTTAAACTACAGCAGTTCCAAAATGAAATAAAATAGTATTTATTAACTAATATGAATAGATTGAATATACGTAAATATTAAAAATATAAAAAAATTGATAATATTTGACACGGGTTGGACTCGAATTTTTTTTTTTTTTAATTTTTTAAAAAACTTCATATAATTAACATTAACAATAATTTAATACTAATTTAAGTAAATTCAATTCAATTATTTCAATACATCAAAAAATCAAATAATCAAATCAAATAATGTTGATCCAAAAATCAACAAAGAAAAAAATAATCAGTATTTACAATTTATAACTAATATTCAGCTATTTTTTTTTTTTTTTTAATATTCATTACTTTTATTGACAAAATTGTATACAAATTAAAAAATATTTTAAAAATTCACACATTCAATTTTATATTTTACTACTCTAAATAAATTTAATTTTTTTTAACCGTGATATAGACAAAACATTATTTTTGGTATAAAACATCACAGAAAAATCCATATTTAAATATAAAAGTAAGATACTTACAATCTAAAGATTACATATATACATATATACGAGCTGTAAGTTCCTTGTAAGATATTGTGGAAATAAGCTGCACTTCAACTTAAAAACAAAAATTGAAACCTTAAAATGTATTCTTTGCTTTAGGTTCATCCAATTTAATGATTGAGCTTAATATTTAATTCTTGTTCTATTACTACATTTCAGCAATATTCTCATCCCTTTTTTTTGCAGCTTTTGCATCCTGTTCAGGTAAATGAGGTAAAATAATCGCATTATGCACCATTTGCACTGTTGCAAAAGAAAGACTGCTTCGAATTCGACGTAGAAAGCCATTTTTTTGTTAATTTTTCCGCATACGTAGTCTAAGTGTTCACGAAAATTCAGTTTATTATCTATTATGACACCTAATTCCTTAATACTCGTAAGAGGTTCAATAATCTCATTATTAATATAAACAGCAGGAACAGTAGAGGCTGCAGATCTAATATTGATATGCATACACTTTGTTTTTGAGACATTGAGCTTTAACTTGTTCATACAAAACCAGTTATGTATATTTTGCGAGTCTGGGTTTAGATTTCGAACTAGGTTTGCAAAATTTCTGCCACTAATATATACTAGACAATCATCAGCGAACATGACTATATACGGAAAAATTTAAGAATATTCCCAATATCATTAGTATATAACAAGAACATTATAACTCCCAACACTGATCCCTATTTTGATATTCAAAATATCGTTGATTTAAAATTTAATTTTTCAACATCTTGCTTTTTTTTTAAAACAGTATTGCTTTTTTTCAATTTTAGTAAAATTCTGGTAAAAGGAGATCTTTTTTACATTTAACAGCGGTTACGCATAAAAATTCTGGAATTAAAAGAGATTTTAAGAGACCAGATTTCGTTACGCTTCCATTTGACACGGTAATCGCAATTTTAAGGACAATGAAATGTAAGGATAATACCATTGTCCATTGGGCTGTGAGACTGGGTATGGGTTTTAAATATAAAATGATAAATTCACATTGAGATTAAATTTATTTTACCTAAAGTGACATTTGGAAATTTCTAAAGAAGGTCTAATTTCTTAATATTTCAAAATAAAGGTTATTAAAATGAAAAAAAGGTAAATAAAAAAAATTTTAAAGTTATAAATTGAATTATTAAAAAATGTAAAAAAAAATGTCCATGAGATATCGTATTTTAAAGAGAAGAAAGTTTTCCTATATAAAAAAACTAGACTAAAAATTTATTTTATATTTATTTTTAAACAAAATGTCAATTTTCAATATCAAATGTCATTTGTATTATCATTATACGCTGGGTGGCACAGTAGGTAGAGCGCCTGCCATTCAACCGAAAGGTCTCAGGTTCGATTCCCGATGAAGCAAAAAAAAAAAATGCTTTATGGGGTTTTCGACCTGGTCCAGTACCCTTTGTCATTGGGATTTAATAAATGAAAGAAAATAATTGAGAGTATAATCTGGTAACAAATTAAATAAAATGGAGCTATTCTATTTAAGAAGGTTCAGGTCTTGACAATAGGTGTAGTTTTCCACATTTAACGAGTTGGTAAACCAGTAATCTGATACTGAAATATTGTAGATATTGTAGTGTAAAATTGCAGTATCGTACTTACCTAAGTTGCTGTAAGAGTGTAAAAAAAAAAAAAAAAAATTTGGTAACTTAATTCGTTGCTGAATTCAAATCAACTAAAATTCTGATTCGTCTTTCATTTAAGTGCGCTCAAACTTTGAGCTTGCACCCTCGCTCAAATATTGAGTCAGCTGAGAATTTATAGTTCGCTAAAATTTTCGAGAGAGTACCTTTGTAAGGAAATAAAATAATTATATAGAAATTTAGATATATTCAATATTAGTTCGCTCAACTCAAATAAACTCAAATTTTAAGCTCAAACTTTAAGTCCTTTTTTTTATTGGGGTCAGTATTGAGGTGTCTATAATGATACGGTTTGGGGTAAGTGTCTAATTTTGTTTATATTATTAATCTTTATATATTATATTCAAAGATTCAGGAAGAATCCTGTAAGTGCTGTATTTATATATTTATACTGCTTTGTCCAAGCAGTTTACAAAACAAAATTATAACATATTTTGTATCAAATTCAAATTGAAAATTAAAACTAAAATTAAAATTTAATAATCAATTACGTATGTATATATACTTTAATAAAATAATAAGACAAAAAAGAATAGAAAAATCCTAAAAATAGCGATTGTATAGTTTTTTGTTTTTGGGAATGTTTTGATAGTCTACTAAAGTCTAGTCTAGATGATAGTCTAATTCTAGTTATTGTTTGTCTGTCTAATTCTGTTAATATGCCCATACTTACCATAATCAGTCCTATGATTACTAATTTTAAATCAATTGAATGAACGTAAACCGTGCAGACTAATGATATGGCTAATAAAAGTTGATTGTACATTGCTCTTTACAATAAGCAGTTAAGAAGTAAGTTCAGGCATATGTATTAGTTGCTGGGACGGATATGGGAGAAATTTCGCAAAAGCGAAAAATACTGTGTATAGTTATTGCTATGCTGATTTATTTATTTATTTATTTGTTTACATCTCAAAGGAGCTAAATCGTAAAATTAATTACTACCCATCTGGAAATATGTAGTGGAGTTGTTGGAAATAACCAGAAATTCAAATATCAAGGTCCTTCATATATTTCAAGCAAAGATTCTTCTAACAAATGAACCCCCCTGGCTTACTTTCCCCTTGAAGTAATCTTTGATGAAAAATTATTTCAATATACACTTTGGGACAAAAATTGCTTAAACTTAGTAAGTATGAGTATTCAATCCAACTGCTAGGTGTTTAACTAAATACTGTCCATAATATTAAATACAAACAAATCACATCTTCAACCTTCTACAAGGAATCCAAAACCTGTACCTGGAATTGTATACTTATTATATTTTGTATGTTATTATAATATTATTATATGACGTCTTAAAAATATGTGATATTTAAAAATATGAGTTTTATCAATCGTTTATTATGAATTGGTCGATTCACTGGAGTCTCAGATCATTTATTTATAATTCATAAAATTACTAAATGTCTTTACTATAATGCTCTTTGCATTACTTAATATTTATAAGATATTTTTTTTAATGTTCAGACTCAAATAAAACAAAAAAAAAAAAATTAATTTCCAATTTCAATTTTTAAATACAAATTCTTTTGTAAATTAATTTTTGTCGTATGATTTTTCATATTGGTTTCCAATTTATTTGACAAAATGACAATATTAAATTTTAATTTCCAATAAAAATTTCACATTTCAATAAATAAAAATAATTTAATTCATTTTTTATTCTTTTTTTCATTTTCATCACTCAATTCTTTTGAAATGAATTTATCAAAAAATTTTAATATAATTTAATTGGTGAAAATTTTACAACGATTTAAAATGTGGTGAACCACGACGGCATAATACATAGAATTCGATATTTAAATCATCCTTTTACAAAAATATTCTTTTATTGCAATACATAAAAAAAAAAAAAATAGTTCAGTAAACCAAATAACTATTATCGTCCTTAAAAGGAGGCAAAAAATAGTATTTTATTATAAAAATTAAATTGTTGTAAAATTACAATGGTCGAAGAGCGGAGGCGACGAAAAGCTTTGCTAATATGGAATATTTTTGTTAAAATAAGATAAAATATTTTATTAAAAGATTTTATAATAAATTTTATTTTATTACAAAGTGGTTGTAATTCTAGTAGTTTTTTCAACATACAGTAAAAACCACTTTAATATGTACATATACTGATATAATGCTTCCAAGTAGTACACTACAGCTAATTTAAATGAAAATGATTATTATTTAATGAATTTTAAATAAAATCTTTAATACTTAAGTATGTTAATACTTACTGTGATAGAATAGTGTCGAGCCAAATTTTTCTCAACTGGATTGCCGATTGATTCAATTAGCATATGTTGGGTACCGAGTCGTAGTGGCTTTCTAGGAAAATGCAAAGTAGATGAATTTGCTAGAACGTAATTATCACAAATTCGAAAAAATGAGTTGAAAATGCTATCTTTATCAATTTTGATGCTCTATCGATCTATGTATTCGTCATTATCCTATGTAAAATAGAGTCAGAGATATTTCATTGCTATTTTGCCGTAAGCGACACCAAGATTGATGTTTTTATTCTTATTTTGACTTAAATGCAAAATTTCTGGATATATATGACAAAACTCGGGTGCAAATTAACGTTTTCGAATTCGTGCAATTATTTTGAAGTAAGTTGACAAACAACAGAATGTTACTTGTTTTTAATTTTATTGTTATGCCATATGTATTTGTGACGTGTGTATGGGTGTATGTGTTACGTGTTTGTTTCGGATTGTTGTTGTTATGTGGAAAAACCTAACTATAACTTGTTTTACAATTTCTTTCAGTATTGTTCAAGTGGTTGACAGTAGAATGGTTGTGTTTTTCATTCCATTAAGAATTAGTCTATGATACTATATGACTGACTTATGAGTCACTATGCCGTACTTTTTAAATATACTTTTTGATTTAATACAATTATAATACAATTATTATATCAATGATCATAACAAATAATGGAAGTTAAATTTAATAATCCATAGTTCAATGAGTATTTTGATTATTAAATTTAACTTCAATTTCAGGATTATGAAATCTATATTATAATACACATGAGCACGATTTTGGAGGCATATTTGTCGTGGTTTTTCGTGTGCCTTGGTTTTTTCTTTCATTCAATCAATTTTTTGTCGATTCTCTTTTGATTCAATTCTTTTTATTTTTTTTTATTTATCGCATTTGGTTTTTTGAACTTTTAGTAGGCAAAAAAAATTAATTAGTAGAGTAATTTTATTAATGTAGATTTTAATATCCCAAATTTTTGTGAGTTCGATTCTCTATTAATTCAAATTTTTTTTTTATTATTATGAATTATGTATTATTATGTATTATATAATAATTTTTAATATGTTATATTATATATAACAATATTTTTTTAATAAAAAAAATAATTTTTAATTATTACTCTCTTCTCAAATATTTCAGCAAAATACGAAAGCGTTTAGTTTAATATAAATCTAAGCATATAAATTATGTATACTTATTACTTATCCATACATGGAATGTATTCATAGTTGACAACTTTGACACTATGATGTATCAAGTAGATGTTTGGATATAATATAATATATTATGTATAATTATACCAATTAGCATTTGTCCTACCTATATATGTATACTCAAACAGCTAAAATGTAGGTACAATAAATATAATATAATTTGTTCTGTATTTTAGTTAGGAAGTCTTATTATATAATTTCTTTAATGTCATTGGTCATAGTCATTTGAAAATACATAATTTATGTTTAATTTATAGATTGAAAAAGTACGGTTCAAATCTGAACCATCCAACAACCGATGTTCATTATTATTTTTAAAAATATAGATATTTAAAAGGAGACTAAGCAATATTCTATATTTTTTAAATTTTTTTAATTATTAATTAGAAATTTCCATTTAAAATTTCACCCCATGTAAGACATTTTAACATACCTAAAAAAATTTTTTTTTTTAAAACAAAGTATTTTTTACGTATGCAGTTGTTTTCTAAGTAAAATAAATACAAAAATAAAATATAGTATTTACCTACCAAGGATAAATAGAAATGATGGATACAATTCATAATGAAGCTGATTTTTCATTAAACCGTATAGCAAATCTGGGGTATGTACATATATCTATATGATTTCATTAGTTGTATTCCTTTTTCAATTTAAAATTATTTCGAAGTAATTTGAAGTACTTCGGAAATGGAATGATTGAATTTTTTGAAAACAATTATTTTGCGACAATTATTTTTTTTATAACCACTATTACAAATAGCAAACTAAAATTTAAGGTACCTTAATAAAAAAATAAAATATATTCATTCGCCAAACTGTTAATATTTCAGTAAAATGTTAGGTTTATTAAATAAACTTTCCAAAAACGATCTAGAACGATCTAGAGTAAAAAAATTTGTTGTGTTCAGTAGTTTCCGTTAATTTAACTTTTTTGCCCAAAAGTGCTCTGATCGTTTGAGTAGATTGCTTAAAATAGTTCTAAATTGATCTGTTTTGTTCCGAAACTTTTTGTGCAAAAATTATGTGGGCATATTTTTTTTAATTTGAGCACCTGAATAATCAAGTCAAGAAAATTTTGAAAATTTGACATGTTTAAATTATCTGAAAACAATGTATAGAATAATAATATTAATACCAAACCACAAAAAAATAAAAATTCCTCAAAGTTTTAGGTTAATCTTTATAAAATTAACTATTTTATTTATAAAATAAAAAAAAAAATATAGATATAGAATGAAAATTATTCTATAAGAATATATTAGACATCAATTTCCAGTAAGTCTTGAATATGCAATATCAATCAATAAATCACAAGGTCAAACATTTCAGAGAGTCGGAATTTATCTCCCTCAACCTAGCTTCACCCATTGTCAATTCTACACAATCCACTGCTCTAAAAATTAAAATTCTAGCAGGACCAAGACAGGGGAAAGCTACTGACAACGACGCTGTAACTGATAATTTTGCATACCAGGAGGTTGACAATATGACAATGTTGCATACCAGGTCTAGAATACTTCATTTTACCCAATTGTTTCCTATATGATGAATTTTAAAAAATCACTTATAATAATTTTGAAACGGTACTAACCCATATGTATGATTAATGGTTTAATAAAATTATCGGAAACTATTTTTAATAACATTCCGACACACATTTCCCCAATTAACGCGACAATCAATTAATCGGTTAATAATATCAATTATGGTAAAGGGTTTCGGCGGATTTAGTGGGTTAGTGTTCCACATAGCTAAGTACCTACATGAGCGCTCTGTTTAGTATTTTTCGAGGCTTTCACCTTCTCTCGAGAAATAAAAAAATAATAAAAACAAATTAAGTCTTACAAAAAAAGTTTAATTCTATCTGATAATTTTGATATTTTATTTTAAAATTAATATTAATTTTTTGTGGTTTGTTATTAATATTACTACTCTATATATTGTTGCCAGATACTTCAACGTGTCAAATGTATAATTGTATTAAAAATCATTTTAATGTGCCGTTTCACAGAAAAATTCCTTTGCTTTGCTCGGTCGGGTATGTACCCGGGGGTTTCTTCTAATTGCTAATAAATTTCACAAGTATTTTGTGGAAAGTGTAGTGGAAGTTGATAAATCAATTCCGATAGCGCAATATAGAAACTTTATACCTAATATAATCACCACATTTAAATTTAAAAAAATTACTATTAGGTAATTAAAAATAATATTGAAAACTCCTAAAAATAAACAATGACTTTGTTTAATTTAGAAATAATAAGTAATTCTATTGATTTAATTGGAGAAAATCTTTTGTCCTTGATTTATTTATATCAAATGAATCTGAAAAACAATCAATGAGTTAATAAAAAAATGTAATTAGTTTCACCCCATTAATATGGTTTCTACTGAATCTAAAATATTAGAAAAACTTATTTATGGTCAACTGGAGTCGTATTTTGAAAAAAATAATTTAATATCACAACATCAGTCGAGTTTCAGGAAGCGTCATTGTTGTGAGGCATTGCTGAATTTAAACTTGACAAATTGGAAAATAACTGGTGGTTATAATGAGGTTATTGTAGCTGTTTTTCTAGATCTTCGAAGTGCCTTCGAGACTGTTGACCGTAATATGTTACTGTATAATAATTTTACTGTATATAATATACATAAATATGGGATTGGTGTAGCAAAATTAAATTTGTTCAAATCGTATTTAAATAATCGTACGCAAAAAATGAAGACTAATGACTTTGTTTCTCATACGATTAATATTATACTATGTAGGTGTTCCATAAGGTACAATTTTAGGTGTAATGGGTTTTTGATTTATGTAAATGATTTGGAGTATGCGATGTAGTTGTCAAACTTAGTATTGTTTGCAGTTGATGCCTTGCTATATGTAGTAGGTTAATGTGTTAAAAATATCAACATAGATTTCAGAAAGTTAAATGAATGGTTTATAATTAATAAATTAAAATTAAATGTTGAAAAAAACTAAATGTATGGTAATTAATGGTGTATTTAAATAATGAAATTTGAATGGACAGTGAAGAAATGCAAGTAAGAAATGAAACTAAATATCTAGATGTGATTATAAAAAAAAAAACAAGATTTCCTACCTCATTATAAAAAAAAAACTCTTTTCAGATGTGTTAATATCGTATATGTACTTAGTGTGTATGCATAAAGAAAAAACTTCTAATAATAATTGTAACATTAATTTAGATATGTATATTTTAAATTGATTTTGAAATTATGTAGGAGTACATAAATTATTTATTGTGTATGTATATTGCATACAAACTGTACAAACATGGTATAAACCAATTTATTTTAATTTTATTTTTACTTCATACTTAATATAAAGAAGTTGTTATTGTAAATAATGTATGTGATATATTTTATTCTTTTTAAGTTTTCAGTCCATGAATTGTATACTATGTATGTATAGTTATATAATATAAACATAGTATATAGTTATGTTTTATTTATTTCATATGAATAAGTTGTTCTTATTGTAAATACCTTATGAAGTTATATTAAAACTACCAAATTGTTGTATTTTTATCCCTTTTTATAAAACAAAAAAATTAGCGATTCAATTTTATTTGCTACTATATTTTTGTTAATGTATTCCTATTCAAGTAAATTACCATGTAAATCTTTAAATTTTTATGTTTAGAGAAAGTTATAATAAAATTTAATAAAATATAAATCGACCAAAAAATAAAATATAAAATATATAAAAGGCATTTTGTAACCAAACCAACAAATAATTATTTTATTTAATGTACCTAATAATAACTTTTCAAATATCCTTTTTTGTGCTCTAATAACTTTTTTTTTACTGATATTTAAGAATTTTCTTTTACACACAATATACATAATATTTGTTAATTACTTTTTATATTTGTGTGTATGTATGTATATGTGTTTATTTCTTTTAAAATATTTCACAGAAAATATTACGTATCTACTCCTTTTAGTATTATAAAATTGGAGAAATACAATTTTCCCGGTATAAGGATATAAGTTTTTTAGTTTTTCCACGATCAAATTACCTTTAAAAGATTTAAGAAAATCTATACACACGACCGGAATTTCCGAACAGTATTTATTATTATAACAATAATGCACAAAACTTATAAAAAACAAGAATACGTTTCCAGAATGCTGAGAGTTAAAGTTGCAGATAGGAGAAGATGGAAGGACTTTATTTCCACCCTATACTCCACTGATCGGGGTATAGGCTAGTCATGATGATATGAGAATGAACTTTAAAAAAAATCGTGAAAAATACGGCAAAACCTCCGAGTATGAAACTCAAAAATGAGGCCGATAGCGAGCCTGGGTAGTATAGGATTAACCTACGTCGATGACATAGTGATTTATTCTAGTGATTAAAATCTAAACTTTATAGCATCGTAGAAAAATCTCTTAACAATCAGAATTAAATCATAAATGAGAACAAGTCAGAAACTTTATTTCTTCGTAGAGGGAGTTGTAAATACAGCATAAAAACATATTGCAGAGATCACAAATTTTAATAGTAAACAATAGACTAATTCCACATAAAAGTAGTGTAAGTAAAATAAAATACTTTGGAGTAACACCTAATAATAGAATCTAATCTTTCAAAACTACATAAATAGTAGGCCTGGGCACTTGTTTAGATGATATAAACACTCGAATATCACTTTTCTAATATGTTATAATATCAAATTAATTCTGGTTAATTTAGTTCTAAAGCGGTGGCTTTAGCGTATATGGTAATAAAGATATGTATACTTAATTAGGTAGCCAACAGACAGTGTAGGTCATACGGTTGCCTCATCAACGTCCTACATTTTTATCGGTCACGGACGGGTTCTGTCCAGTTGAAGATTGTTTTAAATCTGCCGTAACTTCGTCTCTCCAACAAAGGTTTGACTTGCCCAGACGTCGTGCACCTTCGGGTCTGAATTCGAAGATTCTCTGGAGCATTTTTGTTCGTGCGCTCTAGGTGTCCGAGCTACTATAATATCTTGACTTAAATTTTCGTGACTGCGTCCACCTCATTGTAAAGCTCATAGAATTCGGCATTATATCATTATACCTCCAGACCCCATTGTCGTTTTCTGAAGCATATATGCGGCTAAGAATTTTATTCTCGAAGACACCAAGTGCATGTTCACTTGCCTTCGCAGTGTCCATAATTTTGATTCGTAGAGCAGAATCGGGAGTATAAGCGTTTCGTAGATTTGTACTTTGTTTCTTCGGAAATGGAGCTTTGATCCGAAATGTTTTGACAAACCGGAGCAGGAGCGGTTTGCAAGAGTTATTTTTCACCGTACCCTCACATTGATGCCATTTATGGGATTGATGTTGGTTCCAAGCTAGGAAAACATCTGAACTACCTCGCTTGCAGTGATGTTTTGATTAATATGATGTTTGCAGGCCTTTCTACTTGTTGACAACAAATATTTTGCCTTTTCCTCATTTACTTTGAGACCCATTCGTTCCGCTTTTTTTTTAATCCGTGTAAAGTTCTCAACGACCGCTCGTTGTGATCTGGCCATGATGTCAATGTTGTCGGCATACTCTAGTAGTCGAAAGTATCTGAAAAATATAGTGCTGGTCATGTTTACTTCTGCTCGCAGCAGTATACGTTGCAGTACTAGATTGAAGAAATCGCATGCATTTTTATAATTATGTAAAATTTTAAGAACATAATGTTTACATGATGTTTTTAAACAGTGCATGTTCAAGTTATTGGAGCGTGTCATATGCCTGCATTTCATTGGCATGAATTCCGTTTGACTTAATTTGCTGGATACTGAATACGATAAATATTATCCACATACCTATATATATATATAATATATATGGAATGAATATATATGCTAGATTCTGAGTTAGGACAGATTTTAGAGTTGACTTCAAAATCAAAGTTCTACGTATTTTACAGAATATTTGCATATATCAAATGAAATGCAGACAAATGAAATTCAGGCATGGGATAGTAATTGATGATTTATGATACCTACCTTTACACGCTGATGAAATTTCATAAAGTACAATTTTATGCATTGCAGTATTTTAAGGCCAGATACTTTAATATTACTCCATAAAATTTAAAAATCTTTTAAATTTAATAAGAATGGTAATAAAAGATACAATAAAATAATTATTACTACATCCTCCACAGTAATTTATAACTAAAAACAGTTTTACTTTACTTTGTAAGAGCAATCTTAAAGAACTAAAAATTAAATTTAAACATTTTTCTCATTAAAACTTAAATAACAAGAAACTCTATTTAACTAATGAAGACTGAAGAAAAAATATTTGTTTAGAAATGTATATGTAAAAAATATATTTTCAAACACTTTAACCCTTATGTGAACAAAACTTTACAACATCATTATACCCATGGTCGAACAACACCATATAGGGTGTCTATTTTTATATAATTTGATAAAATGTTGTTAGAATAAAAAAAATGTATAAAAGGCGTAAAAAAAGGTAAAAGGTATGTATTGTGTGATCACTGGTTAGCTATGATTTATACATAGGTGTATGTGTGTGTGGAGGAGATAAAAGTATTAAGGTAAGAATGAAATATCTAATGAATAAGATGTTTATGTTTTGTTCTTTTATATTTGTTTAATATCTCAATTTTATTCTTTTGTTTAAGCTGTGGTGCACTGTGGTGCAATTGTCGTTTATTTGCTCTACAAGTTCAAATATAAACCATAACAGACATAATTATTAATCGTTGACTACGTTGAATGTTTAAAAAATTGTTCTATACAGTCTTCACAAATATTTCTACTTGAGTTTGCATGACAATTGAAATTCAACTTCTTCCCCTTCAATAATAATAACAATATTTAAACGGTATTTAAACTGCCTTTAAAGTAATATCAGGTAGTATTAAGGCTGCTTACTGTCTTTTATTATTTAAATTTCACTTAAAATTTTATTTTTTCATTATATAATTTTAATTTTAAGGTTTTTTATTTTTTTTCCATATTTACCTTTAGTTTTCTACTTTACTATGCATGTACCCAAAAACATTTTATATTTTTATGCTTTATTGTATTTTTTTTTTGTAGTTTTATTCATCACAAATTCTAATGAATATCTGAATGATCCTGAATCTGATTTATTCTTATTATTTTTTGTTTAGTAAATGTATATTTTAAGAATTGTATTTTATTATAATATGAATAAATGAATTAAAAATCTAATATAATCTATCTAAGTATTAGTGTATTATCAATAGTGTAGATTTAATTTTATAATAATTATGTAAGTAATCTTGAAGAAACTCACCAATGAAGAAAGCTGTAAGAAATATTAAAATTTAATTAAAATTTGGCAAAAAATTATATCATGGATTTGGTCTGACCATAAGTGACTATTGGGTTACCGAAATGAACATACACATATGTATTATCATTTTTAACATACATATATACAATCGGTAAGTTTTTATCGGCTTTAAAATCGCTTTATAAATTAATATTTTGTGTTTAATCTTAATGTCATAGGAACGAATTATATCCAGGAAGCCAACATAATTTACTTAGTTTTAAGCTCAGCTGTATCCATATGATGATGATCTTTCCAATTAAGTTGCTTATCCAAGTGCATGCGCAAATGAACTATCTATACACTCAAACTTTTTTTGCAGATCTATTCAGTACAATAATCAAATAAGTTATTCAGCTATTCAGCTCAAGTTATAGGCTATTCAGTACAATAATCTTCTTGTAAATGTGATGCGTGTAAAATTAGTTCTATTTATTTTATTGCTAAAAATCAACCGAAGTTTTTTTTTATTAGTTTTGTATAAAACTATATAATATCATTAACATCAACACAGTCATCAAATTCAAATTCAATTCAATTTAATTCAATACATCAAAAAATCAAATAATTAGGAGCAAAATACAAACAAAATATTCAAACAAAAATAACTTTAAAAACAATATTTTCAAAATTTTCTATAACATACTTTGAAATAGCCCCTTTGAATCGATTGATGTCCCTTATACACTTCACCTCATTCGGCAGTGCGCTAGACAACTGCAATCCTTTATACAGTAATTGGTTTTGACATGCTGTTCTGTTGAATCGTGCGTTTCTAAAGCTTTCCCCCCTCTCAGATTATACGACTCACAATCACTAACAATCTGTAAGTTCCTTATGAGATATAGTGGAAATAAGTTGTACTTCAACTTAAAAACAAAAATTAAAACCTTAAAATGTATTCATTGCTTTATGCTCATCCAATTTACAACATTTGGATGTCAACATTAACAACATTTTAGCAAATTTGTTTATAGAACAAGAATTGAATATATGTTTCAATTCATTCTCATCCCCTTGTTTGGCGGCTTTTGCATCCTGTTCAGGTGTTATGATGACCCGGAAAGCATGACTGTTGCACAATAATCAAAATGAGGTAAAATAATCGCATTAAACAACATTTTCAATGTTGTAAAAAAAAGACTGTTTCGAATTCGTCGTAGAAAGTTATTTTTTTTTGTTAATTTTTCTGCATACTTAGTCAGAAGTGTTCACGAAAATTTAGTTTATTATCTATTATGACACCTAAAACCTTAATAGTCGTAAGAGGTTCAATAATCTCATTATTAATATAAACAGCAGGAACAGCAGGAACAGCAGGAACAGAAGGAACATCTGCATACATTTTGGAAATCTGCATATATTTTACAGATCTGCTTACATCATACCCTACATTGAAATGCATACATTTTGTTTTTGTGACATAGAGCTTTAACTTGTTTATCGAAGCAAATAATGTGTATTTTACAGTCTGTGTTTAGATTTCGAACTTAGTCTGGAAAATTTCTGCCACTAATATATACCAGATGCAATCATCAGCAAACATGACTATATACGGTAAAATGTCAGAATATTGCCAATATCATTAATGTACAACAGGAACATTATAACACCCAACGCTGACCCCAGTGGAATACCTAATTTAATATCGTTATGACTAGATAAAACATTTTTACCTTTGGTAGCCTCCTTTCTTCTTACTATAAATATGTTTTAAACCAGTTTAGATTTTTGATCCCATATCGTTTGAGTTCTGACAATAGTTATTTATGCTGTGTTTCAAGATCTCAGAAACATACGCTGTATCATTAGCAAATGTGGCGGGTGTTTACTCATTTGTTTTTGTTGGTCTGTTGTGTTAATATGAGATATAAGACTGAGTCTAAAATACTGCTCTACTCCTGACATAATTTCATTTCTTTCCATAATCATACCTTAATAGAATTTGTTAATGATGATAAAGTAAACTGTTTAAGTCAAAAGTCATGTCAATATCGTAAAATATTGCTGTACAATATTTCTTTTCCTCTAAGGTTAACTCGATCAGGACTACTCTATGTACTTTTTCGATTGTAACATTTTCATTTCTAAAATCGAATAGATGATCTGAGACAATTTTACATTTATATTCGTTGAATATAAGCTAGAAAATCCACATGAAAATTAAATTATGACCTGGGCATACTTGGGTGTTCACACAAGAGTTAAAGACACAATTTACATATTCAATTCTTTGTTTAGTATAATTTATAGTGACTTCTGCGATTCATACAAAATTTTATTTAACATATTAAATACTTACATTTCTATATATACAATTATAAATGCCTGTGTAATTGATTTTATTAAAACACTTAAAATACATAATTTGGCTTTAGTTGGAAAAGTTCCTAGTATCACATTAAATTTTATAGACTAATAAATTGTGCCAAAAAATGTTACAATAAAACAACAATAACAAAAATTATAAAAAAAATTTATTGAAACATGGACAAATTTATACAACAATTATAATTATTATATAATTATTTTATATTATGTATTTTGTGTTTAATGTATATATACACAATTATATAAAATTTTAATGTATTTCATAATAGATTTGTTTTTGCAAAAGTAAAATAAATTTGTTGATAGGTTTAATTAAGGATATAATGTTTCGCATAAATCTAATATGATGGTAAAAATTCATAATGATTGTTGTAGTGAAGAGTCATCTTGTGTTAATTTTTCTTTTTTGTGATAGCTAGCTAGCTAGCTATATAATAATTACTTTTATAATAAAAATAAAACTTTTTATTTATAAATTTAATGAGATTTTTTGAGCGGAAATACAATTCAACCATATAAATATAATAAAAGTGAATTTTATAGGAGAGATAAACAGGTCAGAAGTTATTTTTGTTTTTGGAAAAAAAACACAATACATGAAAATCAAATAGGTACTATTATTATAAAAGATTTTTTTTATTATTGTAATTTAAATTTTAATTGTATAATTTTAATTGTTGAAATTTCATTTCTATAAATTTGATATTTTTTTTGTATTTTTCAGATTTTTAAATTAAATGTTGAATAATTGAAAATAATAAGAAAAAATAAAATTTATTAAGGTACTTTGGCTTTGATTTTCATACTGTAGGTGTTCTATGAATATGTGTTAAAGTATTTATTCAATTTTGAAGCCAATTCATTAAAAATATTTTAAATTATTTATTATATCACCTTCAACCCCGAACAATAATCTGAATGGATACTAACTTCTAGGAATTTGTTGAGTATTTTTAATTATCATTATTAATTTATTTTATTTTAATATGTTTAAAGAGAATTTTTTTTGATTATAATAATGTTAACACTATATGTATACTAGGGGCCCCTGTTGATTAATTGTAATTCAAGTTTAGTATTAGCCATGTATAAAAAAAATTTCTTGATACAGGTTTTTTCTTCAAATTTCTTGATACAGGTTCTTCTTGGACACAGAGAATTTCTGTTCAGTCCCTGTCATCTTTCGATACATTTAACATTAGATTTTCTGATAAAAAAAAACCTGTATCAAGAAATTTTTTTTACACATGGCTAATACTAAACTTGAATTACAATTAATCAACAGAGAATTGGACTTTTGAATTTTTGTAAGTTGTTTTTCAATTTAAAATACATATTATTAGAATATAATGAGCATCTTAGTGCAATATGAACATCATCATTACAGAATCAATTTGATAATTTATATTTAAATCTATGTAATTTACTGTGTTAGTCTGTTTTATTTGTTGTTATTTATTAATACTCTTAATAATTATAAATTATTCAAAAACCAATGGTACAAACAAGACATGCTATTCTATGAGTTGGAAAATTTGAAAAATAACGTTAAAATTTTAGAACAGAAAGCAAAAATCATTTTAGGGGAAGCAAGTAGCAGAATAAATTTAATCCAACGATACAAGAAAAATTTTAAGAAATTTAATTTCAATGAATTTTAGTATTAAAATTAAACCATTACTTTTCTATCTTGTAATTTCTTTAAAATAAATGCAACAATAAAATTTTTGATAATGATACAAAAGCAGACAATATCACCCATATTCTGTTAGACCCATTTCGCGAGATCGCGTGAGAATATCTCTGACGAAATAGTTTTATATTCTGTTAGACCTTTGACGAGACGAGATAGCCATTTTTTATCTCGTCAAAAATTGTAAGCGATAGAGTATCTCGTCAAAGTGTTTTGTGTTTTTTTATCAAAAAATTTAATTAAATAAATAAATAGAAAAAATAGTTAAGTAAAGATTAATAAACAATTTTTCATTATTTTTTTGCATCATTATTAAAATTGTGTTTTTGTTTTTAAAAAAAAAACCATCTCTATTATTTATGTTTTACTACACTAAACTAAAAAATATTTAAAACAATATATTTATATTTATTGTTCCTTTAAAAAATATTTTAAAACTAAGCCCAACTAATACTTTCCAAAAATTTTATAAACCATATTTTGTTTATATACCAATAATTTTGGTTGACAGTAAAAAATGATCAGTACTACCAACAAATAAAATGTTCTATCGCGCCGCTTACAAAGTCTAGCAGAAATGCATATTCAGCGAGACGAGACGAGATGAATTTTTTCTTCTCGTCAACGATGGGTCTAAGAGAATATGGGTATATAAATATATGTATTCATTACATTGATTTTATTTTTTATATTATAACAAAATTTTTATTTTTATTTATTTATTTGATTTCTATTTATTTTTTTAAGTAACTGTCTCAAATCATTGTTTGATAATTAATCAACTTCGATAATTAATCATATAGTTTTGGTTAAAAATATGTATATGTATACTATCACCAATATTCTTTTAGACCCAACGTTGACGTGAAGAAAATATTTTTTTCGCCTTGTCTCGCTGAATATGCATTTCTGTTAGACACTGTAAGCGGCGCGATAGAACATTTTATTTGTTGGTAGTACTGATAATTTTTGACTGGCAAAAAAAATTATTGGTATATAAACAAAATATGGTTTATAAAATTTTTGGAAAGTATTAGTTGGGTTTAGTTTTAAAATATTTTTTAAATACAAAATTAATATAAATATATTTGTTTTAAATATTTTTTAGTTTAGTACATATACAGTAGTAAAACAGCAACAGTAAAGATGGCTTTTTTTTTTGCAAAACAAAAACCACAATTTTAATAATAATAAAAATTGTTTATTAATCTTTACTATTTTATCTATTCAATTTATTTATTTAATTCACTTTTCTGATAAAAAAAAACACAAAATACTTTGGTGAGATACTCTATCGTTTACAATTTTTGACGTGATAAACAATGGCTATCGCGTCTCGTTAAAGGTTTAACAGAAATTACTCACGAGACTGCTTTGACATTTGCTGTCGCAGCAACTTGCTATCGCGTCTGTGGTGTCTAACAAAATACAAAACTATCTCTTCAGGAATCTTTTCACGCAATTTCGCGATATGGGTCAAAGAGAATATGGGTGTTATGTCTCCTGAATTGCAAAAATATTTTATCATTAGTAATTTTATCCATTAAATGCCATTTGGTAAATATATAGTGTAGTATTTAGTCCACTAAGTCCACGAAATATATGGAAACGAAATAGTTTATGAGGGAGTATTTATTATTTAGTATTTATGTTTTCGAAGTAAAACTTACTAACCTCCGAACTTTTTATGAAAACATGAATGGCTTCTGCTTTATCGTGTGAAGTCTATGTTATTTCAAATTCCGGCTTTAACTTGCATTGTAATTACTCAACATGGGCCTCTAGTATGTATAGAATATTCTTATTCATATAGATATTGTACGTTAATTTATATTTTTCAATTTACTCTTAAAAACACTATGTTATAAAAACTATATTCTTGTATTAAAAAAAAATGAATAGCTATGTATCTTTATCTAACTTACCTATCTAGATTAAATGTAATTCATATGCACTGGCTTGATATTTGTATGTATGTTGGTGTGGTGGTTAATTTTTTTATTTTCTTTTATTTTTGGTGAATAGAATTTTTATTGTATAATCTTAAGGTGAATTTTTGACAACTACCTACATTTACAATATATGATATTATAATTATATAAAAAACTAAATTATATATCAATTTTACGGTCTTTAGCTTTTCACAAAAAGACATAATTTTTGAATAAATCAGTTTTTACAACTTCTTTTGACTAAATAACTTTTCAACAATTTATTCATTGTTAATCGTTGTCAAAGGATTTAATTCCTAGAAATTTAATTAATTAAATAATATTTGATTTGATTTAATTTCACATTAAATTCAATATACTTACATGGTATTTAAAGTTAAATTTAAGAATCCTGCGGCATGTGAATGGTTGGTGCTAAATAATATTAACAAAAATTATTATTATTATTATTATTTTTTATTAATTACAATTTAAATTTCAATTATTTTTGTTTTTTTTCAATCAATTTATATTTTTTTGCACTTTTTTTGTCAGGACCGCCGGCTTTATTGGTTGTCTTGAATTAAAATAAAACTGTTATTTTTTAGGTTACAGTAATACATAATACATTACAATATTATAGATGTTATTAACAATAAATAAAATATTTAGAACGAAGTTAATTTATAATTTGTGAGAAGGTGGTAATAAAATTGATAGGTTAATGGAGGCTCATTCATCTACGTTTCAACAATCAGATGGGTGGTTGTTATGGTATATTTCAATCAGAAAATTTTAAATTAAAATATATTTATTATGTAGGTATATTAATAATCAATAAGCTAATATTTTAACATCTTATTAAAAGTGGTTTAAATACAATCTGCTCAGATTTATAATGAAAAATATATAAAGTTCTTAATAATAGATTTTGAATAGAATAGTTTCAAGTGATTTTCTTTGATAAATCAATTATCAAAGAATACACAATCCATTGTTGCGGTGAGTTGAAACCAAACCACTTAACAAAAGGTAACTTTAATTAGCAAAAAACTTTTTTCAATGATGTTTTTTTTATTTCTTTAAATGTAACTAAGTAGAGGGACTCTTTAAGAACTAATTTTTAGAACTAATTTTTATGGCGTGTATGTGGTTAGTTCATCTGATTACTAATCAAAAAATTCTGTATTCTCATTTCGTTCAGAGTGTGATGGATGTTTAGGGGGATCGTTTTTGGACATTGTTTGATATACATTGACAGCATTTACATAAACGTTAAATCAGAGATTTATTTGATTGCAGACGATAAATGCTTAATCCTTGAATCAGACAACTTTGTTGAACTACAAAATATTATAAATAAAAATATTGACAGGGTCAACGAATAACTCCAAAGTTAACAATAAACACAAAAAATAACTCAATATATAATTAATCGATTGGAATCCAAATACAAAGCCAATGGCCCTAGTAGCTAGTGCTTACTTTAATTATAATTTTAATTATAGTAACAATTAATCGAGTTGTACCGCTGTTAAGAGAAAATTTTATTTATTTTATTTATTTACTATTTAATTCAAACAGTTTACAAAATATTATACAGTTTAATTATTAAAATTCTCAATTAACACAATGTTCAAATAAGATTTATGATTTAAAGTTTAAATTATTTTGAAATTTAAAACAACATAGTTTTTACTAGTTTAAGTATTAAAATAGATAATAATGAGAGCATCTAAATGAGTTTAAGTATTATTTACAGGGCTTTGGATCGTCGAACAATTGATATGGAATATTGACACATCATTTCCTAGTAGTAAATTATACACAATTGCAGTGATGTTTAAAAAATTTGTGATCTACAACCAAAATCAATAAAAAATCGATTAATTACTCCTAGTATCTTAACTTAGTTGTGATATATAAAATTATGAGGAACAGCCACCAAACAAAAAATAGATGAGCTGCAGCTGATTCAAAACATAGAAATACAAAATTTATATATAGCTATAGTTGGTTGGAAAATACTGAATGTATTCATAATGAAAAGGAAATATTATTTAATAGTGATTTGATCAAAATAAAATTAATTTTATTATATTTTTATTTATTTATTTTTTTCATTTTCAAAATTCTTTCTCTAATTAAAGTACTTAATATTTAATAAAAATTACAAAATATAGACTAACACTCTACTTTCGAACAAATAAAAAAAAATAGCACCTGTCTTCCTTGAAAACTATTACAATTCCGAAAATTCGCTTATAAGAGCGATATAGTAGATTAAGATTTAATATTAACATCATTTTAGTAAATAGACGTTAGATAATCACTGTAAGTTAGGATGAAATTAGGTTTTATATTAGCATAAAAATAATTAATTAAATGTTTTTACTTCCATTTTTTACTTTAAAAATTAAATTTATTCTAAATAATTAAATCAGGTTAGTTTAAATAAGTACAAATAATGTGTTGTAGGTGTAAATATTCTAGTAAAATATAAGGTTTTAAAATATGGAATTAAGTTAAACATATTCTAAAATAATACATTAAGAGAATAAAAATAATAATTACAAAATAATTATAATTATTAAAACAAAATGAAAATTGCGAGAACAGTGGCTTTAGTATTTAAATTAAAAATAGTTTAAAAACCATTTTACTTGCAAAGTAACTAAAAATATTTAATTACATATTTACAGGGGTTATCAGTCCATTATTAAAAACTATTAAATCCAGAAATAATATGAAATTTATAATTATTTTAAAAAATTAAATGAATATGTAGTATAAAAAAATTAAATAAAATGAAAAAGTAAGAAAAAAAAAGAAAATTCAATAAACATGGAGCAGTAGCCCAAATATAAATGTCGGTGTATTTAAATATCTGTAATAAAGTAAATTATTATAAGATAAGCTAATAAAAATAATATTAAACAAATTTATTGAATAATTTTTAATTGTTTGAAATTTAATTCCAGCAACCAAATCTTTAGCTGTTTTGAAAAACTTGAAGTTCACTTACTTGCATTAATGGCAAAGGTAATGTGTTAAACAACATACACGAACTTACACTAAAAAAAATTTGCAAAAATTTGTCGCACGAAAGCAAATTCATTCATTTACATTCATTTCAACTTAAAACACATAACCACTATATACACTAAATAGACGGCAAGAATTATTCATAAAATTAAAACAAGTAGACAAAACTTATTTCATCTCGATATTCCATTTCATCAAACTTATTTTATCTTTGTACATTGGCATTAAATTATATATTAATATAAATATTCACTATTCAGTTAAAATCGTTAAGCAATTTAAAATTTAAAATAAAAAAAGAACAAACGACACTATACCTAAACTACTATGGTACACGTACACCTATTGGTGAATTATAATTCAAGTTAAAGCCAAATTGAAAGTTTTTACAAACAAAATAATTTATAGGAATTGTTTGGAATTTATAGGAATGATGAACTCATCAGTAGGTATTTATAGTGTTAGACTACCTATACAACTCTTATTTTCATTTTGATTGATTTTATAACTTATTAGAAGATGTCAATAGTAGATACATCTGTGAGTTATAAAAATCAACCAAAATTCCAATGTAAAATATTATTTTTATAAAAAAAATGTGTGAAATATTAAAATTTCCATGTCATTTTACTTCTAATAAAGAGAACAAGTTCGATTTATTTGAAACCTATTTTTCAACACTAGATAATAAATAATTGTTGTGTAATTTCAAATCACATTTAAATGTATCTATATATTTTATCAATTTTTTTTTTATATATTTTTTTTATTTCTTCCCCTTGTTTCATTTTTGCTAATGTTTATATTTTTTCATTCATTATATTGTTATTATAATTTATTTAACTAGTTAAAAATTTTTAACTGTACTTTTTTTTTAAATACGAAATAGATTTAGTATCTATTTATAGGTACTAAATATATTCTTAATTTGAAATTAAAAATGATGTATGTGAATTATGTATAGCCTATACCGACCAGAATAAATTATCTCTTCAGGTTCAAATATACACAAATAAAAATAAATTAATTTAAATATGCCATATAAGAAAACCTAATTCCTGAAAATAATAATTGTAGTTTTCTACATTTAATTAATTCACGTACCGGAACAGTAATAAATAAATAAAATATTCGTAAGCATTCTCATTCCAATTGATGTAATAAATTGCATCACGTGCTTACTCAGTGTGCTAAAAGGTAATTTCACTTATGTTACTGAGAATATGATAAAATAAATAAAATAAAACATAAAAATATTAGAATAAGCCATTTCAGTCGTTGTTAAAATGATTAAACACCATTATTTAATGATAATAAATAGTTTTTAAAAAAAGAAATCGTTGGGTAAGGTTTGTAAGGTTCCATACGCCCTTAACTCGGTTTAAAGTAAACGCGATTTGAAATTTAAAGTTACTTAAACACAAAACTGTGCGATACAATTTTTTATAATTTTCGCAATAAATTAATATTGTTATAATAAGTTCATATTGCAAAATATATTTCAAGGCTTTTTTTTAATCTCACACTTTTTAATTTATAAGTTATAGCTATTTTTATTTTTCAAAGTCGATTCTCAACCAGCCCATATCAAGTTTTTCTAACAAATTTATTTTAGTTCATCCACGTGGATCAAATTTACCTGAATATGAGTCATTTTATCAGTAAACGTTACAACTAAATAAAAACTCAAATTTATGTTATTACAAAGTATCAAAATTAAAAATCAGCTTATTCCAGTGAGATTATAATATGTCCTAAACATAAGAATATTATAATCTAAAACAAAAACTATAGCTATATATATAAGATAAAACAATAATTAGTAGAACTTAATGTTATTTTTTAATATACTTGAACTTAAAACTACTATTGAAGATGTACGTTTCTAATATGGCCAGAATAATTATAAATTTTTTACATCAATCGTTACGTAGATTCAATATCAATTACAATTATTTGATTTTTAATAACACCTGCTAGACCTTAAGTTTCACCTTTGACCTCACCAAATTCATCAGTAATTTTATTAAAGTAAACGGACTATAAGTCTCCACACTTTTTAAATACCGGTCAACAATTTCATGAGCAGCATCAACCTGGCCTGGTTGTGAAATTTATTGTTAAATACATTGTTGATATATTATGTTTTTACATAAGCACTTTAATGACAGTCGCGTGATCTACTTTTCATTTCGGGCCATACTGACGTCGCTTCATACAGTAAATTTATCTATTTCGGAATTTTGAACTAGTTGAACTAGTCCTCAAATATTTTATTTAAAGCATTACTATAATCCACCATGTGCCTCATTCCAAAATGCACAGTGCGTTATTTCCTCTTTATAATGCAGCTGCTGGCATATTGAAAACGTTCCATTTTCGCTTATTATAAAAATGAAAGCATTTATTTTTGGAAGATTAAAAACACTTTTTTTCGGTCTACATATCGTGCATTTCTTAAATAGTTTTTTCCTGAATTGTGTTTTTCAAAATTATTTTTGTCCTTTTCAGTTGAATTTTCTATATGATATTAGTGTGCGTATTTCATATACGTGGTGTTCAATTAAGAATTAACGAACTCTTGAAAATATTGTGACCCATTTCAAAAACAAACCAATTTTGGCATTAAATTTCATGCAAAAAGACCCGTATTCCAAAAATTGGTGTTTGGGTCATTTTATAACTAACAAATTCTTACAAAAGTGGATTAAGGGTCAATCTGGAACTGCATATTTCCCAAACGGTAAGAGATAGCTAAAAAAGAACGTGCTCAAGAATTTGTACCTAGTAAACAACAAATTGAAAATGGCTTATATAAGCTTTGAGACCTCAGCCAACGAAATGTTAATCCAATGTGTAGTCAGTTAGTTAAACTAACTAATTTTGTGATGAATATTGAAAAAACAATAAAATCGCTGCAATTATTTTAAGTGCTTACTACAGGTTGAGTGCGATATCTGGTTTTTCCAAGTCCCGTTTTTTTTTATCAGAATATCACTTAATCATTAGAAACATCGATCAACATAATTTACAAAGTTTTGGTTTTAAAGGAAACTCATACAAATGGTTCAAATCGTACCTAAGTCATCGTACATAATACACTCAAATTGGTTCTATAGTTAGTAAAAATGAAAAGGCGAATTATGGTGTAGCACAGGGCAGTATTTTGCGACCACTATTATTTAACCTATATATTGAAGCTATTCAGCAAACTGGAATAAATGCAAAAAATTTCTTGTTTGCGGATGACATGTGTTTCGTTTTCCAGGGTAATTACTACAGGGAACTGGAAAATATAATGAATGACGAAATTGAAAAAATATAAGCTTGGATGGCGACACAAAAATTAACTATCAATATCAATAAAACCCAATACATGATAATTAGTTCATCGGCACCAGCACTAAAAATCAATATTGATTGGAAAAAATTAGAGCATGTAACAGAATTTAAATATTTCGGTGTTTTGATAGATTCTAAACTGAAATGAAGCAGCCAGACAAATTTACTTTGCAACAAACGGTCTGTACAAAAAACTTGAATGTAACTTAAAATTATAATCTCAGCAACTATAATTTAAAAAAAGAGTTATCTCAATCATTTATAAATAAATATAGCACAGCTCAGTTTTCATAAACGTAACAATAAATTTTTACTTGCTTTTGTCAAAACCATAACTTTTATCTTAACTTTAATCTAATTTTAATGTTAATTCTACTTTATTTGTAATTATTTTATAAATTTTTATTTATTTTTTTATATATGTAATTATAACAATTCTTTTGTATATAGCCTACAACGAGAGAAATCACTTAAGGCATTTTATTGTCGAAATAAATAAATAAATAAATAATCATCTGTGTGATGACAAGATTTAAGTAAAAAATAGAAAACAAATCAATTTTATTTATAAAGTCAGTACCTAAAATGAGCTGGGACTGACCTCCTCGAGCACATTTTATTAACCAATTAAAACAAGAATTTGAAAAGCAAGATTATAAGTTACATTTTTGTTTTTATTCTAAAAAAATTTCATTGCTAAATCAATTAATTTTTTTTTTTATTTTATAACAAAATTACAAAATCATAATTTTACAGATTTCAATCGTTTTTAATTAGTGAGAAATTATTTAATCAATTATATTAAAATTCAATAAAAAATCAATCATAAACCACATATATAATATCATAATATGTAATTATTAAGAATTTTATATTAATTAGCTAATTATAAATATATGTATAAAATAATTCTAATTATGGCTTGCGGACAAATATTCAAAACATATCCAAATTTATTTATTCTATTCATTTTTTTAAATTGATTTCTAAAGAAAATACTTAATTTTACATCTATATTACCACAAATATTATTTATTATGTTGATCACATATGTTTTAATAATTTTCTATTTTAATCCATATTACGTATATATGTATATAATTTAGTAAAATAATTTTACAACGACCTTGATGAATTAGCTCAAAAAATTGGGTTGTCATGACAGTTTATTTTTAATTTTTACATATTTATAACAACAACAAAGTTTTCTTATCATTAAAGTACACTTTACATTTGTAATTTTTAGATTAATTTATAATGAATTTTATTCAACACAAGGTAAAATGTTGGAAAAACCTTGTTTGCCTATTAATATTTTTATAGATTACAAAATTTATGGAAAATAAAATAAAATAAATTAAAGCAATTTGCTGTAAGTTTGCTTAACGTAACCGTTATTAATTTGATCTATTATCGACTTATTATTGTTTTTCAATTTAACATGTCCTCCATTATGATACCAAAGCAGGCTCAGTAACATTTCCAGGGTTTTACTTTTAGTGATTAGAATTTTTTTATGACAGTATGCGTTATTTGATTAAACTGAAGCATCTTACGAATATCTGCTTTCATACATGGCCTTGAAAATTTAAAATAAATTTTATTTAGAAAACCATGATTTCTCATCATACATGAATTTAATTAATATTAAAACTCTTTTTGTTTTTTTTTCATTGGGCGGGTTTGTTTTTTTAAATTTAATTTAGAGCCCAGTTATAGTTCAGATCATAATGCCATACAATAGTACTCCAAGTTTTCATTTCGTTGTAAGTTTTTGGGGTAAACAAGAAAGTTTTAAAGGTTGTTTTGCGATATTGCTTTTTTACTTTCCCTCGTTTTTAGAAGCTACTAAAATCATTTATAGAACCATTTGAACGAGCCGAATATTTTGTTTTTTATTAATGGGCAATTCTATGTAAGCACGACTTCTTAAGATCTTTTGTATTTTCCCGTTTAATATCTTTAGTCAAATATATTTTCCCTCAGGTTGTTTCTACATTGCCAGATCTTTTTCAAACTTTTTTAAGAGTACGATCACGTTATGTTTAATATTAAAAGCCTATCGTAATGCGACAAAGTTAACTTTTTTTTTACACGCTACCCAAACACTAGGAAAGGAATTCTTTATACAAAATTATTGTGGGTAAGCAAAAAAAAGATTAGGAGGGAAAAAGGATAATAGAGGAGAATTGGACGGTAAGTTGGAGACGAACTTGAAGAGGTTATTTTTGAAAAGTTGCAAATTGTATAATGAAGTATTTCTATCGGAGGGAAACACGTAATGGAAGCATGATCCAATTGTCAAATTTCATAGGAATTATGTGCCGATTTTTAACAAATATTGTAAAGACAAATTCTAAAACAAAAACAAATGTTGTAAAAATTTTGATAATAGTTCAGTGCATCAAATTAAAAAAAATATGATTGAACTTTCTAGAAAATAATTACTATCGTTGTTCACAAAAATTTCCGTTTTTTTTACCAAAATTTTAAATTTGGGCTGGTCTATGATATCTAGTTAATAAATACCGGTAGTTATCAATTCAAAACAAAAGCTGATACAAATTGTTGTTACAGATTGCATATCTTTGGATGTAGTGGATATGCTTATGGCATTATTTTTTCAATTAAATTTTCTTTAAGCTCATTTAGCCCAGGTCCAATTTCAAAATTGGATCTCCACAACAATTTTTTCCCTAAAATGCTCCAGTAAATTATGTCCTAAGGTATTTTTACCACGGAGTGTACCATCTTGTGTAATAATTAATCGATTATAATTTCAAATGCCATCCAAAACTAGGTGGGATGATGTCTCCATCAGGGACAGATAGTATTGCTTCATAGGAAATAAACACAAAAAAATATAAATAGACCTTAAATTGTAGCGGTAAATTGTTAAACAGTTAAACTAAACAAAAGCTTATGATCTTCGGATTATTCTATTCTATAAAAGAAATATATATATTTTTAAATACATTAAAAATATATATTAAATGTTAAAAACATAAAAACAATTCAATATTACTGAAATAGATCCTTTAAATCGGTTTTTTTTTATATTTTGGATTAACAAGACTCTACTGTATTTTTTTCACGAAAAAAAAATCACAATAATGTTCAATATTATGCAATTTTACTATCACGTTCAACAATACATACATTTAATTTTTTATTTATTAATATGTTTTCATATGTTGAGTTTCTATATAAGTTTTTAATTATTAAAATATTCACGTTATTATTTTGTATATAAGAATTATGTATATAATAATAATGAATATCTTTAATTTAATATATCTTCAGATTCAATGATGAATAAAATGTTAAATTATTGAAAAAATATTCATTATTAACTCAATTCAAGTGTATTAAAATACTATTAATAATTATTATTTTGGTACAATAATTCCTTTATGATAATCGCCAAGACTTTTCGAGAAAAATTTGACACTATTTGAAGAAGAAAAATTAATTGATTACGTATTATTTTATTAAAGAAATAAAATAGAATATTGTCTTCCAAAAAATTGATTGTTGTATACGCCATTTTGACATTTTTAAGTTAAGATGGTATTTTAATACGTTTCGATATGCACTTTTTCGTGTATAGCACTAAAAGTTCAATTTTCAAAGTCTTATACTATAATATAAGAAAAACTGTAATGTATACGACAAATTTTCAACAATCAAGCAGAGATGTAAATGTAATTGATGTTTTGAATATAAATCAAGAATAAATTAATCTGTTTGAATTAATTTTTTTCAAAATATTTTTGCTACATACATAAATAAAGGGATTTTATTTTTACTGTTAAGAAAAATACTGATAACGGTAAGTGGTAGGTCTGAAAAAATTGGTTTTGAATCATCTTTCTGATCTAAGATCTAGAATAGGATTAAGTTTAAATTTATACTTGTACTTGTCCGTTCCTTAAAATTCGAGAAAGTTTAATAAAAAATCAAATTCAATATTTTTTAACTTTACTGTATAAAATAATATTTGGTAGCCTTAAAACCGATTTTGTATTTATTTTTATTTTTATTTATATTTAAAACTAAGATAAGCTACTTGTTTTTTTAACTTTATTTAAAAAGTAAAAATACATTTATAAAAATTTCTTTATAGCTGTCCTTTTTGTACAAAAGATCTGTTATTGTTATTTTTTACAATTTAAATTTTTATTTTTGAAGCTCAATATTTTAGCTTATTGTATAATAATTCTAATATTCTTGTATTCATAACTTTGAAATATTTTTACCTTAGGTGTTGAAATTCTTGACAATGAACAAAAGGAGGAGAATGCCCAATAAATATTTATAAATACTTTAATTTAAATAAAATAACACATATTTCTATTTTCACAAATTGTTTTTGTTTTAATTTACAGGGAAAAATAATATTAAAAAAATGTGTGAAAAATAATAGGAAAAACCGAATGAAAAATTTTCAGGAATAATACAGCTGGGACAGCTGGGTGAAATAGTATTGGAAAAAATGTAGGTAAAATTATGGTAATATTCGTTTGAAAAATAGTAGGAATAATAGAAGGTAGAATAAAGTGTAATTGTATTAAAAAAAATGTGGGAAAAATTATAGGAAAAACCGTAGGAAAATTTATAAGAATAATACAAGGTACAATAGAGTGAAATAGTATTGGAAAAAACGTAGGAAAAACTATAAGAATAATATAAAGTACAACAGGGTGAAATAGTATTGGAAAAAACGTAGGAACAATCATTTGAAAAATAGTAGGAATAATAGAAGGTAAAATAAGGTGTAATTTTAATGGAAAAAATGTGGGAAAAATTATATGAATAACCAAATGAAAATTTATAAGAATAATACAAGGTACAATAGGGTGAAATAATATTGGAAAAAACGTAAGAAAAATTATAGGAAAAAACAACTGAAAAATTATAGTAGTAATACTTTTTATAAACTTTGGAAACATAGTTGGAAAAAAAGTTAGAATTGCTGTAGGAATAATGATAGGAATTTATTACGCGAAAATTGTTATTGTAACTAATAACAAACCATGACGTAATTAATTTTATTAGGCACATTTAAGGTACATGTTCAGATAAAAATTCCAACATTGGTACATTTCAAAAAAAGTGACCACTTTCATAGGAAAAAACATTGAAATACAAATCAATTTTCGTTCAGATTTTCCAAAAATATGTACAATTCTGTACCATTGGTACATGGTACAATTTCTGAACAAATATTTGAAAATCCAATTGGACTCCCAAACAATTTGGACTATTGGGAAACGGTCGTTTTTGTAAAGAAGCTGTTATTATTATTTTTGATGGGATATTTTTGATTTGTTTGTTCTTTCATATAAAAACGATATCGGACTTTTTTCAATTTACAAATTAAATATAATAATGATAAAATTAAAAATAATGATGCGGTTTATGAAAATCAGTTTAATTTCAATTTACCATAAACACTGTGAAATAAAGTCGAATTTAATGAGTTTAATGAGTTTATTGATTTATCATAAACAACAACCTCATACGTAATAATTTATTTAAAAAAAATAAAAATTTAATTATATTAATTGATAAATTAAAATTTTTGTATGTTAAAATGACTTATGCATAGGATGCAATTTGAAGTTTAAATTTAAAATTGAAAATTAAAAAAAAAATTGAAAAAATATTTGAATTCGCCACGTCTCCGATTAAATATCTATCATCTAAAAGAATTAATAATAATGAAAATCGGTTTTGAAATGGTTTAGATATTTGTACCGAACTTTTTTTAACTTACAGATTAAATATAATGATTTTGTTTGTTTTTTTTTACACTTGTCTTGTATAATAAAGAAATTAAAAATGCTATCGACTAGTTTCGTTAATATTTTCTTTTAAACCTCAAACTAATTTTACTCAAATCTTTTTTTTTTGGCGTATATGGGAAGTGATTTTTCGGATGACAATATTAAAATAATGTTTTACAATCATTTCTGTTTTATACTTTTGACCATGTATTTTTATAAAGAAAAACAAAGAAAATTTATAAAACTCTTATAAATTAAATAGGAAATTAATTTTATCTACTTGTAAAGATTTTCTTTTGAAAAAATTGAAAAAAAAATTCCTTTCTATATTTAAAAATTGTTTAAATTTAAGTAGATGCATTATAAATTAATAATTTATTTAATTTTTTATATTAAAAAGTAGAAAAACTTTTTCAAAACTTAGCAAAAATATGAATTAAAATAACAAAGAAAAAACTATTCACTATAAGCAAATAGATATAAATTTTATAATATTTATTATTCAATTTAAAAAATTTGCAATAATTTTCTGCATAATTTAAGATAATTTTTTAGTTCTTTAATATGCAGATTAAGATATTATAACCTTTTTTATTCTCTTTAATTTGTGAAATTCAGTTTAAATTAGATAATTTCAATTTTGTAATACATAAAACTAACGTTTATCAGTTATTTAGTTTGTATTGGAGTTTTGAGTACATAATTCTGGGGTTACTATTTCAAGCCAGAATTTTATATAACTGTACTTTATTTGTTTGTATTTTCATTTGTATATATTTAATTTGGGTATGGTTACCTGTGAAATTGTCGCCGCAAGACCCCCGGTACTGGTATATTGCAACTCTGTTTTGCCGACCGCAGTTTTTTATTATGATCAAAATTTGCAAATAACCCGAAATAAGTTATTAAAAAATATTTTGAACTTGTCTTTGCTACATAGAAATAATGCTATAAAGCTTATACTCCAAAAATAAAAAAATCAGCCAATCAAAGGAATATCTCAGTGTCAGCAGATTTTGAAAATATATAAAATTATTATTGATGTTAATTACTCTAATATTATTTCTATGCAGCGACATGGTCATAGTTTTAATACAAGAAACAGAAATGACATTAGAACTGTGAGTGGCCTATCGTTACTATCGTTTCAGAGAATTCTGTATCTGGTTAAAGATTATACAATACTCTACCACGAAAAGTCAAAGACTTGTTAGGCATAAATTTTTCAAAATGGAAGTAAACAATATTTATTGGAAACGAGTTATTTGAATGTAATTGTATGTTAACTGTTTTTTAATGAATTTTTATTTTATTTTTATTATAAATCTGAATTTAAATTTCGTAATTAGCTATCCTATTTTCTATAAACTTTATTTTATAAATTTTATTTTTACTTTATTTGTGAATCTAATCCAATTATTGTAGTATTTCAAATTTCATAAATATTATTTATAGATAAATCTGTTTTTTTTTTTTTAGTTTTTATTTCTTTTTTTCGTTATAGATAATCCAAAAAAAATTACAAAAAATGGATTGTTTCTTACAACTAAATTTTAAATATTTAATTTTTTTATTGTTTAGTGTTAACTCTCTTCTCGTCACATACTTCAATAATTATAAACATTGATGTTATAAGTTTGATTTCATATATATTTTGGTAAATTTTGAATACCAAAATAATGTGTATTTTAGATTAATAATAAAACTTGACTTAAATCTGTTAACATACATTCATTTAACTATAAATGTTATCATGCATTTATTGTGAAATAATTATTAAATTTGAATTCGATGGTTATAATGTTTCAATAGTGTCAAACAGGCAATGAAACAATACTAAAATGTATTTATAATAATGAATAAGGAACGAAATTTTTGGATTTTATGTAGTTTGGGGTTTTGTAATTTGGGATCTCATGGTCAACGCATGAATTGTATAATATATAATTATATACTATCAATTAAATTATTTTAGCCTAAGCTAACATTAATGAAGGTAAGATAATTCTGCAAAATACAGGCCAGTGAAATCCTGTCAAATGAAATACATATAAATGATAATAAAGTCAAATTACAATAAATACAGACAAATGATACCATGGGCAAATGAAAGACACGATAGGCACGCTCGCATAGTTTTGAATTACAGGCATATGAATTTCAGAATTATTCCAAATTAGAACATAAAATTTACGAAATTCTGAGTTACGAAGTTCTGCTTTTTTTAATTTCCTAGAAAGTAAATGATTTTTTAAAAATTTAGAACTTCGTAACTCAAAATTTTGTAAACTCAGAATTGAAAAAACAAATTCTGAATTTTGTAATTTTACAATTTTGCAATACAGTATTTTGATATGATATAACCCTTTATGTTGCATTGACAAAGTGACAAGGTCAACTATTTTTCTAATTGTTTTTTTGCAATAATGTAAGTTTCGTTTCTATTGACGTTTTAAAAATACAAAATCTAAATCAGAAAAATAAAACATTTTTTTTTCTTGTTTTTATCGTTGAATCAGAATTATATGTATGTATGTATGTTCATTACCAGATTTTGTTCCCAATACTTTTTGGTTTGAAAATTAAAAAAAAAAACAGATTTTGTTGGTTTTTAATAATACATTGAAAATTATTATTCCTTGTTGTTTTTATAGTTTTTTTTTTTTTTATTTGTGAATATGGTTTTGACTGGTTGTCGTTTTGATTTTATAGTGTTGGTTTAGTTTTGGTTTTTGATTCTGGTTCTGGGTTTTATTTCATCAATTTATACTGCTTATTGTATTTATTATTTTGGTTAGTTTAAACTGTTGCACCTACATAGCAATTAAGTCATTTTTTGTTTTTGCTTTAAAGAAAAATAATTAGATTTATAAATTTAAATATGTAATTGTTTCAGATATATTGAGTCATTTTTTTTTGTTATATAATATTAATTAATGTTTCAATTTAGTTTCAATTTTACATATTCGGCTCATTAAAATCAAATAAAAGAATTTCATTATTTTAAATTTGAAATAAAATTGAAATTTTTTTTTTTTGCTTTGTTAAAAAGAGATATGTAAATTATATTAAATTCATTCAATACGATTTACATTTAAATTTGAAATATGTGTGTATACATAAATATTGTATGCATTGGAGCACCATACTAAACCATACCAAACTAAATAAAAGATACAAATAAAACAAAATACATAATAATAGGATATGAGATAGGTACAGTACTGGTGGAAAATATTAGTATTTATTGGAATTTTATTTTTTAATTAATAACGATATATTTTTTTTTAGGAAAGCACAGAGTTTTGAGACAACTAAAAATAAGTTCATTTATATTCTGGATGTGTTACTAGCATGTCATACTCAGCGTTTACGTTTACTAGGTTTATGCTTCTAGATTCGATTGAAGGCAAAAAATAATTTATTGATTTCTTGACCAAGTCTAGTATACTTTTTGATTGTGACAAAATATATTAATAAAAATAATTTTGAGTATAATTTAAGGTAACAACTTAAGCAAAATAGAACTAAGCTCTTAGAGTAGACTTACTTCCTGACAATGGTCGTAGTTTCGAACATTTAATGAGGTGATTCTACCTTTCTTACTGTCAAGAGCAACGTTCCCTCTAATTTTTTAGATATTTGAGCGGAAAATGTGCGGCGTGAGCAGTAAATTTACAGAACAAGATTTAGTGAGCGGAAAATTTGCATAAAAATAAATTAAAACAAAAATTAAAAAATTAAATATTTAATTTATTATATATGTAATTCATTTTTTCGTATATAATTCATATTTATAGCTAAAGCTACATATTGACTTAGTAATTAATGCATATTAATACTTCATTTATTTATTCAATTTACATTTGATAATGTACATACTTATCTTATAATATTCTTTTTAAATTTAATTATTTGGATTTATAAAAGAAAATATATAATATTAAACGACGGAATGTCCACTACGGCATTTTTTCACGTCTGTCTTTTTCATTAGCCCAATATTGATAAACTTCATCTAAATCTATATTTTTTGAGACAATAAATGTGATTTTATTCGCATCAAGTATTCCAAATGATTAATTTCAATTCTATTTCTAGATTTAGTTTTTATAGAATTCATTAAACTGAATCCACGTTCACAATCGCAACTTGATGCTAGAAATGTTGAGCTAATGTCTAGTAAAAATTTCATTTCATTGAATTGGTCATCTTTTAAAACGAAATTCACCAAGTCCGTGAATGTTTGAATTGAACCAGCTTTGTATTTTTCGGCCACAATAAATTTTAATGTGGTATATTGCTGATATATCGTCTCTGTTGCAGTGTTATTAAAATTGGGAATAAACATAGAATACTTTCGTACTAACTTTAGAACACTTTCTTTCCCAAATTCAAAGTTAGTAGTGTTTGCTATTGCACCAGGATCGAATGCATACCACTCTATAAAATCTTCTTCAGGGAACCTACTCTCCAAGTGTTTATATAAAAGTTCAATAAATCGAATAATTGCAGATGTATCAACGTCATTGTTTGATAGAACTAAAAGTTTCTTGACATCATCACTCCAATATATAATGACATCATATCCAAATACTGACTTTTCAGTTTGTTTATAGTTCCTTTTGCAAACTGAAGAGCTTCCAATGATGTTAAACCACTTCTTTGAAATAATTTGGTTAGTGCAGCAAGGTCGCATAAAACTTCATTTAAAATTACTATTGTAACATGGTATTGTGGATTTTTAAGCATTTTCAAACAATATTTGCTAATAGGATCATTAAAGTTTTGGACCTTTTCGGTGCAGTAGTCAATTAGGGTATCATAATTTCGAATTAAAGCTTTCACGGCAAAGTGTCTAGAAAGCCATCTTACTTCATTGAGTGGTCGAAAAGCTAGTGCATCACATTCTGTCAAAATAGCCATTTCTTGAAATTGTTCTTTCCTTATAGACGATCGGTGAAACATAGTGTAAACTGTCCTCAAAAGTGTTTCGATATCCTGCATGATCGAGACCTGTCTCCAAGCATCATCTATGGCAAGATCTTCTTTGTGGGCTACGCAATGTTGTTCATGTAAATGCTTAATTTCATGTCGAACTATTATTTTTTCCTAACATAACTGAAGCTCCATCAAAAGTAAAGAGTACCATTTTCTGTAAATTTAGATTATTGTCAGCATAAAATGCTTTAATTGCTTCTACAATAGAAATGCTGTCGCAACCGGTCATTTTTAAAGTACCACAAAATTCAGTTCTGTACACAAATTCATATTCTGGTCGATATTTCATGTATACTATTAATATTTTCTGTACAGAAATATCTGTACTTTCATCTATTGTCAGTGTATGGAAACTCGATTTACGTAATTCATTAACGAATTTTTGTTTTATTATGAAATTTATACATTCGACAAATTCATATGCATAATATTTACTACGCCATGAATGAGAAATTGATACATATTTAGCCATATGTTCATGTATTGCTTGCATCGAAAGCATAGATGTATTTATTTGGATTCTAAGTATCACATTATCAATAAGAATTTTTACCATATTCCGATCAGATCGCTTGCGGTAGTTTGATGAAAGTAACTAAGTTTTTTTTTCATGGGTTTTTTTTTTTTAAATATGTTGTATACTTTGTTTAAGGATATAAATAATTTTGTAACAATATTTCTAAAAATTAAAAAAAAAACAAGTGCGCGGATTTTGAAAACTAGTGCGCGAATGATTTATAGCAGCTGCGTGGCCGCGCAGCCGCACAGCTTAGAGCGAACATTGGTCAAGAGTGTAAAAAAGAAAATAACAAACAAAAAACAAACTGTTTAAGGGCAAGAGAAGTTTGCAAGCGGCTCAAGTAATCTGTATGTAAAACTGTAAAGTTTTACTAACATTAGATATTTAATCGTACTCAATCACTTAGGTGTGTATAGTAGTATAGTGTATATTTCTTTGATGCATATCATTTAATTGTTGTAGTATATTTTTTTGTTCATGTTGGTTCATAATATTTGTAAGCATTTGTAAAAAATAACGTTATATACAGATATATTTACAGATTATATACAGATGCGGATAGTAAAATTATGTAAGTAGTGTTTCTATATTATTATAAGAATGCAGAAGATCAAAATGACATTTTAGACTAATATAAATTTCAGTTACAGATTATTTGAGACAATTCATTATTTCACGCCAAGTAATATAATACATAAAAAACATAATATTTTACCAATCGATCTGCTCATCGATCGATAAAAGTAAATTGGTAAGGTAACCCAAACACACTGTTGATGCTTGCCATAACTATTAACACAAATGTGCAGCATACTGCAAACAATTCTTTTTATTATTATTCTACAAGGAGTGCAGATAACATTACGTTATAGAATATTACGTTATAATACGTTATATAACATTACATACTTTCGTGTAGGACTAGATTTAATAGGCCGTTTTACAATATATAATATAGCATTTAAAAATGACAATATAGATCCAAGTGCTTTTCACAGAAGAAAATAATTTAGATAAATCTAAAAGAAAATTAAATGAATACTTCATATGCCAAATTTTAAATCTTTTTTTTACCATGGGATTATGTTGATTTGGTGTTAGGATCTAAATTTTACAACTATTATTTTAAAAAAAAAAAACAAGAAAATATAGCCTTCCATTTTGTTGATTTAATTTTACTTCTTTCTTTAATAAAATCTGAGCAAATTAACTATGAAGAAAAAAAAAATAATTTCGTATTTAGTGTTAATATTATTAGTAATAATAAAATATCCTGTTCGAGCGACTGAGCTCTTTTGAGATACTGAAATGAAATAAATAAAATTTTAAGGCACTATAATTTTTTCTATTGGGTAACTATTGATTTTTCGAAATTTCGAATTTAGTTTTTTATTTATTAAATTTTATATAAGTATATTAACATTTATACACATTAAATAAATTACAGTAAAAATTATAGTCACTTAACTTGCAGTATGATTAAAATGACAGGAAGACTGAAGGAATTAGATGGATCGGAATGTTAAATTTTTTGAAGTATTGCATTTTTATCACACGCTACTCTTAAATTTTAGTTTTCAACAACAATTTGTATGCATGTAAGTACTGACAGCTTTAAAACGTATCCATTATAGTACAAAAAATAATGTACACGCTGCATATACAACACGCCCCATAATATTTTAGGAAAAACTCATATTTTTATTATTGAAAGTTATTCTTAATTATACTGTCAATATAAATGTGGAACTCGATTTTGGAAAAATTTGAATTAAGGTGATTGAAATCGAATATAGCGCAAAGGTTACATGTCATAAGTCCCTTTGGAATTTATATTCCACTTAAATGAGTCAAAATCCCAAAACGACTGAGTCATAAATCCCATTCGTTAAAAAGAATTTTAATATTATTAATTTAATACATCAGCAGCCATACAAAATTCTTTTGATAATAAAGAGATAAAATGACAAAGAGGAGATGTTAGGTTTGTCAAAATTTGACAGATCCAAAGAAATTTAATATACAATTTTCATTTAATAACAATTGCAGAATTAATAAACAAAAAAGTAAATGAAGAAAATCATCACTATTTATTAGATGGAACTTTTCGTACGGTTTCAAAATGTGGGTATACACAATTAATGATTGGAACTTATGGCATGCCAACATAGTAAAATCTAAAATATGCATAACATAATAGTACTTCTTTGGGTTAGCTGAATTCCAAATTTCAAAATTTCATTTTATCTAATGCAATTTTTTATTGGGTATAATTCGTCATTTTGCAACCGGTCATTTGGTACAAGACAAGACGATTCGAAAAAAGTTGTTTGAATATTTTTTTTAAGAATAACGAGATTACTTAATTTCGGAAATGAAATTAGATATATACGAAGTAATTAGTTTTAAAATTGTGAAAAGTATTAGCTGTGAAGCCTAGAAACATACTATTAGTAACAATTTTCATTTTGTATAAATTGGAATTTGTCAAATACGAAATTATGTCAAAATAGAATTAGGCGAAATAAGAGTTTTACATATAGATTTTACGCAATAGGTCGTTCCCTGTGTGATTGTATGTTAAAAATGGAAAGTGAGATGGTAAAATATTTGTGTATGTAAATGCCTGACGGTACTGTCAGCAATTTTGAGGGAATGGTAATAATAATAATAACATTTGAATTGAAAAATAAATATTCGGATAATTTTGATATGAATACAGTTTTAAGTGCAAGTAGTTTTGAATGCATTAACTTTTATATAAAGTGATGTAAAACTATCAATGTAAAGTTTATTTATTTTAATTGGGATTTTTCAAATTTTCTAAAAAAAAAAATAATTGGGAATATACAGAAAATTATTTAAAAATAGGAACAAAAATCAATTGGTTTTCATATTTGCTCTATCTAATTGAAACTTATATTCATTAATCGATTTTTATGATCAAGTAATTATTAATCGATTTAAATTTTGCATCTACAATAATCTAAGATTTATTTATCTTTCGGTAAGATAGTGTATAGTGATCGCTCCGAAGATGTTTGCGAAATCTTCCTTAATATCGTTACTTCATCGGAATTGTTAATTAGTTATTTCGGCACTGCAATTTTTATTATATGTCATGACATGCAAACCTACAGTCTCTGGTGTATTCAACTCAGTGACTGAAAAACTGTGAAAGGGTTTTTTTTTTGTAATAGTTTGATCATTGAGACTGATTTGAACTATTTAGAAACAATTTTTAATTTAAATAAATACCAAAGTAAAATAAATTAAACTCATCATTCCCATTATAGTGTTCTTATTATTTCTCTATCTACTGTATATTTATTTATATTTATCTATCTATATAATAGAACATATTATATATTAAAAACCCTTGAACTAAATACACTAGGACCGCAATATAAAAAATAAAACTCAACGAAAATTTTATATTTTATGATTTTGTATTTTTCGTTTTTGTTTTTTGTTGCACAAAAAGGATACAAAGAAAATATAGATATTTATAAATTTAATGTTATTCGTAACAGTAAACCAATTTAGAAGTTACAGATATAATTTTTTTTCTTATATTTCTTTTTAGCTTGATAACTTAAATTCCCATCGGCCGGAAAACGGAAACTGAGGATAAACTCTTTGAGAGAAATGAATAAAAATCATTTATATTATAATAATCATAATGATGATGTTGATGATGATGTCTCTTTGATGATATTGATTATAATAACTAAGTGATGATAGTATGTGTTGATTATTTAAAATTTTCGAATCCTTTTATCAAAATGTTATATGCAAATGTATATAATATAAACGAATTATATGTCTATATATATATATATATGTATATGTATTGTAAGTGAATACAAAATATATGTATATATAATCAGAATAATGTATATAAAATATTTAAATGAAAAAGAGAATATTTTAATTAGAACAAATTATTTAACCATGGCTATATGTTGACTACATCTAGCATTTACTTATTAAAATTTTAATTATATTACGAGTATAAAATGATAAATATTTTATGTTTTATTTGTATACGATACTGAATAATGATCTAGTATACCTACAGACAATATATTATACATATTTTAATATAAAGTATGTATGTGTATATTACAATAAAGTTTTAATATCCTTTAAGTTATTTTCTTCTGTTCAAATTCTGTTCTATGTTCTTGAATTTTTTAGAAAATTTGTGGTTCAATAGATAATTTATCCAATTATTGAACTGTAAAATTCCATATTAAATATCTAATGTATATTACAAATACATTATTTTTAATATGCAATCAGTGAAATTCAATTTAATTAAAATATTCGTGATTTTGTAATATTTTTAGAGAAATTTTGATTTCAAGTTCAAAGAACGATAATCTAACTATATTTTTTTAGTTTTTAATTGTATTTTAACATAATTTTTTTTATTTGATTTTGTAATACACAGCGATTTTTATAGTTGAATGTAATCAATAAAATATTGAAGAAATTTTTTTTTTTTGAATTAATAGCGATAGACGTGATGAATAAGTTTTGTAAAATTTTTTAAGGATATTTCAGCAGAAGTAGGTAGAGTAACGAAAAAATGAAAATTTGTAATTTGATTTATTTTTAAAATTTTAAAAATGATTTTTTTGATGATTTGTATAAAAATTCGTCACTGATGAAACTTATATTGCTATCGGTGTTAACACGATTATTAATATTGATATTGATAAATTGCTCAAATATTTCATTTCAGGTGACAAATGTTTTGAGGGGACATAAAAGTGTATAACAATTATTTTAATTTTAAATTAAATTTTAAAAACCATTTACATCATCATGCCAATGTTTTTGAAAAATACTATAATAATTATAATTTTTAATCTCTACAAATTGTGCAAAGTACGGTACAAATATATGACCCAACTAATCAACTTACTTCCAAATATTAGTAAAGTATTTGAAAAAATAATAAAGAAGAAATTGGATTTTGTCTTTAAAGAAAAAAAAAATCATACCAGAGGAACAAATCGGTTTTAAAAAAAAAAACATTCAACAGTCCACGCAATAAATAAATTAATCTCTGATATATGTTGGAGCCTCAATGGTAATAAATGTATGGGAGCATGTTTAATTGATCTAAAAACAGCATTCAATACGCTCTGGATCTAAGAATTAATTTACAAAATGGAATTATATAGGATTCCACGAATACTAACCCTAATTTTAGCTGATATGAGAGCAAAAGTTTATTGTATCTAATATGGAACAACTATCGACAGTACAGTTTAACGTACAGTCAGGTGTCCAGCAAGGCACAATTTTAGATCCGACACTTTTAACATATTTTTAGCCGTAATATTTTAAAATGAGGTCAGTACCGAGGACGGTAGTACGCAGATGATAAAGTGATCTATTCTAATGATTTTATAATCACTGAAACTGAAGACAGGCTACAAAGATTCTATAACCGAGTAGAAAACTTTCTTTATAATTGGAATCTAATTATAAACGAGAGTAAAACAGAAACTATACTTTTTCGAATAGGATTAGAAAATTGCAACTACAACAGAAAAAAGTATTGGAGAGATTTTAAAAGTCAAACAAGAAACAATGGACTAATACAGCATAAAAATAGAGTGAAATACTTAGGCGTACTATATAGAGGAACAAATAATAAAGGCGAAGAAAGGTATTATGATGAGTCAAAGTTTATTTTATAATAGAAATCTAAACAAAAACGTTAAAATAATTACATATAAATCACTCATTAGACCAATTTTAACATATTGATGTCAAATATGGTATAATACCATCAGTGAATTAATTTCGAGATTTTATTATTTAAATTAGAAATACAGATACTTAGACCATGTACTGGTAAAAATAGAGATCAAGAAACCAATTATAAAAAATATTTCACTATTAAGTTCCTTTACGAATCAGCAAACATTGAAAGAATTCATTCATTTGTATTTCAACTGTTAAGAATGCATCTTAATAAAATTACAGAGATAGAAGACAATACTTTTATCTGTCATATGTATCATTCTAATACATTATACTTTAAAAGGTCAATGAAAAGCGGATTAGTCCCACCAGAAGCATTCATATATTTAGATTCCAAAGGATATTTACAAAACGGCAATGGCCTGCCAATTATTTATCATATTTATAGAAGAAGTAAGGACCAGAAAATAGAATATAATCCGTTACAATATTACACTAAAAAAAAAGCTGAATGCTAAATTTGCTAAAAAAACATGACAGTATAAAAATAACGTTTTGTGATGGTATTTATGGCCAAAAATACTAAATTATTAACTTCAAATGCATTGTGCACTGTTAACTAGTAATAAAATTTATTACAAAAAGTTAAATGCATAATATCATATGTAACATAACATTTTTCTTTATAAAAAAAATAGTAACATTTATAATGTTTTAAAAGAGAATTAAAAATATAATTATAAAAAATTTTCCTTTGAATTTAAAAAGTTTAGTTTTATTAACTAAAAATATTTGTTATTTTATATTACTATTTTAGTAATCTTTACTTTCACATACTGATATTTTTATAAAGCATCAGCATTGAACATTTTCTATGTAGATTATTTATATTTGATTTGAGCACATAACAAAACTTACAAAAATATTTATTTAAACTTTGCCTAATTTGAAATAAATTTTTAGATATGCTTAATTGCGGTTTTTAATTATCTTGTAACACAAATTTTCTAAAGCCACATGGCAATATTTACCAAAAATTAGCTTTTAGTATTTGTCGTCTCTCTTTTGCATATAAAATTCTTACGGTCGATTTTTTACAATTTTTCAGCAAATTCGTACAATATGAATTTGTGTGAAAGAAAAGATTTAAGTGAATACAGAATAATATACTTTTGCTACCTATTTCAGTAGATAGATATACTCAGCCTAATTGTTATGAAATAGTTTGGTTAGGTTATCCAAATAACGCATGAAGCTTTAGATACAGATTAACATTGACTATAATTTATAGATGTGAATTTTTTAAAATAGAAAAAAGAAAATATATAATTATGTGATAATAAAATAAATAATAATGCTTAAAAAATCAAAATAAAATATAAAACAAAAAAGTTAAGTAAAAAAACAAAACAAAATAAATTAAAAAAAGAAAAGTGAAGTAAAAAAACAAGCAAAATAAATTAAAAGAAGAAAATCACAAGAATTTAGATTATAGGACCATTACTTCATCTGTAATCTATGCGATTCGAAGTGCACAACACAAAATCCTCAAAGGCATTGCTCGCTCGACAAAAAACAAGTTTTTCAAGGTTTCACGTTTTCAGTACAATGAAAGAACTGTATTTTTAAGTTATTTGTAATTGAATTAATTCTGTGTTTTTTTTTTGTAATTACATTTTTATGTATATATATATATATGTATAGGTATTTTAAATATGAAAAAGTTAAAAACTTGTAATTAAAAATATGATAATATTTAAATGTATAATATAGATTAAGGTATATAATTAACAAGTAAATATCTTTAGACTTAGATATCTATGATATAAAAAAAGCAAATAAATTCAATTAAAACTTATTTGAATAAAATTTTATTATTTTCTTAATTTCCATTTTAGTTCGTACTTTTATAACACTGTAAGTTTTAAAATTTAGATAAGAACTGTATCAAATTTTAAAAATTTCGTGTAACTGTTCTTACATATGAAGGCTTAAATATCATTTTATTAAAATATAACAACTTTAATAATATGAATATGTTTCATTATTGTTAATACTTTTTAAACTACAGAAACAGAACGTTACATCAAAAAGATTCAGCATTGTCTACCAATTTATATGATATTTCTACAACAAAATAGCTATATTTACAATAATCTTAACTAAATCATTCCAGCAAGATAAAGCTTTTTATTACATGATGTATGAAAATTTGCAATGGTGAAAGTCAATTTCAGCTAGTATTATATTACAGAGTATACCAAATTAAATAGCAAAATTTGTAATGTTACCTTACAAATTTACAATGTTTGGAATAACTTCTAAAAATAGAACTTTTACCTAAATTTGTAACATTGCAAATTTTGCTATTTTTTTTATTTGCTTCTTAAAGTTATTACTAGCTGAAATTGATTTTCACAATTGCGCATTTTCATAAGTCAATTAATGAATATTAGCTTTATCGTGTTAGTACGATTTCTTAAAATTATTGAAAATATAGCTATTTTATTATATAAATCCTTCTTATGTAATATACCCAATATTGATTTTCAGCATTAGAGCTCGTCATACTTTGTATCTAGAATTCTCCTTATATAAACACAGCTGAATTTGATTTTAGGCATTAAAGAGTTTCTAATTATAGTCGGTAAATTTATTATATTACAAAGGAATTGATTGCTTTTTCTACTAGAAATAATTAAATAATTCTTTAATATAAATTATATCATTTTATGCTATTTAGCGTCACTATCCCGATATGAGCTATATAAATAGTACATAGTATGTAAAAAAAATAGCAATTTTAGCTAATTTTTTTTTCAGTGTAGTTCTGAAAATTTAAGATACAATATGAATAAAAACTGAATGGGACAGACAGTGTTTTAATAAAAATAATAGGAAATTTTGGTAGAGAGATTAAGGATATTTATAGCACAGCAGTTCTATTTTATTTTTTAGCTTTAGTATTAGGTTAGGTTAGGTTTTAATTTATTGTTAAGAACTGCATTTTGGGTTTTTTTTTTTCATTTTTACCAAAAAAAAAAAAAAAGAATTATACATTAAACACATAAAAAGAACAAAACTAACATAATACATAGCGTAGGCTTCATTCTTACGTATCCAACAGACCATTTTTCCGAAATTGACTTTTCAATGTACTATACCATTTTCGATTATGCTCTGTCTGAATTTGCAGTCAAAATAAAGGTATGTCTTATAGTTTTAGAAATATTTTTTTCTGATTTATCCAAGCAACTTATATCTTGCGGCTTTTTCGGTCTTCAAGTTGTGCCTATTTCTCCAATCTACAGTTTATGTACTGAGAAGTCATACAAGTTTGTATTCCTAAGCATCTAAACAGACCATTTTTATTCCCAAATGTCCAAACACATATGAAGCTTTACATTATACATACTACCATTTTTTTAAATATATTATTTGGATATTATTTATATAAAAGACCAGAGAATCATTTTGTATGTTTGTAAACGACGCTTTTTGACATTTTAAATTTAAAAAAAATTAAAAAAAAAATATTTTTCCTTTCATTAATTTTTATATGATTTTTTGATTTTTAAATTTTTAATTTTTTTCCTTTCAATTAAATTGTGAAAAAAAAAGAAAAATGGATAAAAAATAAAATGGATGGAAAATAAATTATTAATTTGTTTTAAATTATAACAAAAAAGTATTTCTAGAAAAAAAATTTCTTAAGGCCACTAAGTGGTTATGTTCGAAAAAAAGTTCGGTATCTTTTTACCCGTGACCCGTTTTTAAACAGGCTGACTTACTAGTTTCGAAATATTAAAATTATAAAACTATGTAGCTACATAGTTAGATGTTTTTATAAAGTTCAAATTCAAAAATAAAATATAAATTTTCAAATGGCTTTATATAGCAACACTTTGTGTTCGAACTCTAGTGTAGAATTTTTCTTAATAAGCCAATAAATGCTGTTCGTTTTGAGTTTTAGTTGCTCTTTCTTTGCGATGATGTGCTTCTTCCAAGTTAGTCTTTTCTCTAGGTGTACTCCCAACTATTTAGCCTCGTTAGCTTGCCCAATAGCTATCCCATTTATATCAGCTGGTGAGCATAATGAATTCTTTAACGAGAAAGTTACATGTACACTTGTACTCTTATATTGAGCCTCTTTTCCACTTATAGCGCCATTCCTGTATCTGTTGCAAAATTTTCTTGCAAATTTGTAGATACTCTTTGTGAATTTGAATGGTAGCTTAAAACTGGAATATCGTCTGCGATGGTGGATGTTAATGTGTTCTTGTTTTCCGGTAGATCAGACGTATATACTAGGTATAAAAATGGTCCTAGTACACTACTTTGAATTGAATATAATGGATTTGAATATCACTCTAAGGCGTCTATTGGTTATATAAGAATATAGTAGTAGCTGAGACTCAACTGGTAGCATTTGTTGTATTTTATGAATTAATCCGACGTACCATACTTTGTCGAATACCTGGCTGACATACAAAAACACTGCTGAGCAGAACTTTGTTTCTTCAAATCCTGGTTTTATTTGGGCAACTTTTATTCTATGTTCAGTTTGAAAAACAAATTGGTGCAAGGGAATCACTCCATCTTTTTTTGTTTGTGGCATCATTTTATGTACTATAATTTTCTCAAATATATTTGTCAGCATAGTGCAGGCAGTAGACTGATGGGTCTATGAAGATCATTATAGACTGCTTCCACAATGATGAAAAATAACTTATTCTGAAGATAGCATTGAAGATTTGTGTAATATGCTTAATAGCTTATGGCTGGGAGCTCTTGCAGAATTCTAGCTGAAATACCATAGTAGCCTGCTGCTTTTTTGAGATTTATTTTTTTGTTGATTCAACTAACTGCATATTAATTCTATAAAATGGTCTTGCTGATATAATTTGGTTTTTAGCTGGTAGTAATTCGTATAATGTGTTTATGTTATGTGGCGTGAAGACATCTTTCAGGTGTACGGGCAAAGTCTTCTGGTTTTTTACTACTTCTTTTCGTCCACTCTCCAATATTTAACCTGATTGGTCATGTTTTTGCGGTCTTTTTAGGTTTTGTGGTTTACGTATTATATTATATAGTTGATAATTAACTAATTAATAAACTAATCATATGGTAATCATCTTAACAATAAATCATCTGAACCTTCATAAATGAATAATAAATAAATCCAACAAAGTCAACCAAATTTCGACTTAATTGTTGTTCTTTTTGTTTTTGCTTTCTAACAAAACCTCAAATGTTCCAATTTTTCTTATAATAGGTTTTATGTTAACCCAATATAAAAAGGACATTTTTTTCATATTCTCGAAGGATATCTACTTTCAAAAAAATATACCATATATTTCATTTGTGTTATACCACAGTGTATTCATATTTTGTGTCGTTCTGGCAAATAATTTTTATTTCTTTTAAGTTAAAAATAAAACTTTCACAATTTTTCAAAGAATTCGATAATGCATTTTTTTCTTTTGCTTTTATGTTCAACTTTGTCAATTAAACATTTTTTAATAGTTAAAAAAAAACATAAATGAAGTTATCAGTTACAATAATAGGGCCCAGTTGTTTTAAACGATTTACACTTTCTTTTTAGTTATTTTAAAAATTTATAAATCAAACAAAAGGCCTAAACAATTTAAACGATTTGAGGTTACTAATGGTATTTTATACATTATGTAATTGAATTTTTAATTGTTATGTTACACTGGGCAGAAGTACATATAGGAGCTACTAAACTTTATTTCGTTGTAATATCACATTAATTGATACCTAAGAACATTTTTTATTATTCCGGATTATAGAAATAAAAGTAAAATATTAGAATTGAGCAATGAAAATGAATTGCATTATTTTTTGTCCTACAATATTTTTGTCCTTATAACAAATTTTCAACTCGTATATACTTTCAGTTTTTCAATAAAAATATTCTACTCTAAACTATATAGTTTTTTTGTAAAGAAATGTTAATACTTTTGTACAATACAAAAAATAGAGCGGAGAACAGAGAATAGGACGGGAATAAATTGTCTGCAGAGAATTAACCAAAAGACATAAGGACTCAAACTAACACAAGTACATAAAAAATATCGCTAATGCACAAAAACAATACTATTGTGTCAACTTTATTGCACTTCTAAAATTATTCACCACAAAATAAGCATCAAAATACAAAAAAAAAAAATAAAAAATTCTTCTTTCTTTTAAAACTATTCTGTGTATTTTTTTTTTTTTTTTAACGATTTATGTATGAAAACTTCACATTGAAACATACCTTTTTTTTGAAATTGTCGTTTTTAGAATTCTCGACACAAGAGAATTAAAAAATGTGAACAAAACTTTAAATTTACAAAAATAAAAACAAAAAAAAAAAATAAAATAGAAAATGTTTTGTGCATCATTCTAAGCCCCTATAAATCGTTAAAACTTTCCTGCTCCCTTTATTAAATGCTACATATCCTTTTTGTTTTTCTATTGTTTATTCAGGAATAGTTGAATATACATTGTTAAGAAGGTGAAAAAGAATGAAACAAAACAAAGAGAAAAAAATAAATATCCATTATAAGTAAGTATGTGTTAACAAAAAATGTTTTTTTTTTTTAAGAAACAAAAAAGCACCAACTAAAATAATAATAATAAGAAAAAAAATATTGAAAACTATCTACAGATGTGCGCAAAATTACAGCATCACATTTATTAAAATAATTATTATTACTCCTGACAAAAGTGTTCATGGCATCAAGCTCGCTGAAGAAAACTAAAAATTTTATAACTTTATGTCAAAGGGATGATAAAGATAATAATTGGTAACTGTCTACTGAAGAAGCATCAACATGGAATTGTAATCTATTGAACATTTGCTCTGTCAGTGCGAGAACCTCTATCATAATAGACAAAGGCACAGCATATAATCTTAACGTAATACACAGTCTATAATTACACTTCTACACCGGCCCACAAATAATACGACGTACTATTATACTGCTAAAGAACTAAATCAGAAATCCTTACGGACTCAAATACTTAATTAGAAATAGCAAAGTAATCACAATTAGCCAATTTCCGACTGCGGTTCCAGATTTTGATGAGATCCCTAGGTAGATAGGTAGGTAGAAGTGGCCATCCATTGTACTTCTGGAAAATCAATTAACACTTAATTGTGTCGTTTTGACACTACAACTAGAGTGACCTATTTGTTGTTGTTTCTACAAAGAAACTCAGTATTAGAGCCACCATGTGCCATTGAGAAGGTTGATCAGATCGCCAATTTTGCTTTCCAATTGTTAGAGAAAGCCCCTACCAAAAATCCAAAGTCTGATTCTAGCTAATGTTGGGCAACTGCAAAGGAAATGTCCAAGAGTTTCTGTCTCATCTTCCTTTTTGCAGCTGCGACAATAAGGCTTTTTTTATATATTATTAGCCAAAACTTAGGTCAGAAAAACCTTTATTTCCACCATTTGCAGCTTCTCACGTTCCTCGACAGAATTGCTTAAGAGACGGAAGTAGTGATTTTAGTTCTTCCGAGCATGTGCCTACTCCGACGAAATGCTTGCACTGAATACCTAGCTTATCAGCATGGCTTCCTATCGGTCAATTACCCGTAATAACGGTTATTCCTCTTCATATATTAGTACGGGACCTGGCTAAGAGTTGTTTAATTTTGTTGATGTTTTGCAATGGCAATGTTTTCCTAAAGATCGCACAGGTATTTAGTTTATGCCAGCTTTCACTCGCTCTGGCGATAAAGTATGAATGCATGCACTCCTTCACTACCCCATTTGGATAGTGAACGTCCAGGACGTGAACGTCAAGGAGCCTTACACAATTGGAACCTTGCTGAGTTAATACATATCTCTCATTTTAATATGCATTACTGCTGAGATCAGGAACCCAGAGTATAGAGGTTGAAAATGGGCGTTTTTTAGAATGGGGTTTTTAAGTAGAGTAGACTTCAATAACTTTAGAATACTCCTACTGCTAGTGTTAAAGATCTTCTTTCTGGTTCAGCTTAATCACAATTCGAAAAAAATGTGATACGCTGTATTGTGCGTTGTGCTTCTGTAACTACATACTGGTTTATTTACTTTGCCCATCTTGTAAAGGTAGGATCGAAAGTATCCGTGATCTTATAGGAACTGTGTAATGTAAAAATTGACTTCTCTGTGGTAGCGTCCATGGGCCGTGGTGATCGTTACTCCAGTGTTCTTGCCATCTTATCATCTTATCATATATCGTATTGCTACTTTGCTCCACTAAAATTGCATAGTATGGAATGGTTCATGTCATATGCCCAAATTTCAGCTCCACATAGAATGATAGATTGTGCTGTAAATATTAGGAATTACTACAAAACTAAAAAAACTAAATTTAAAAATAAAAATATTTTAAAATGAAAAAGAAATAATAAATATATTAATCAGAATGGAACCAAAACCCCAACTCAATAGAATTATGATTATAATTCAAAAGTCAACTAGTATTCATCCGCTTCCCAAAATTCGATGAAGTTTGATTAAAAATCGTACTCAATATTTTATTTTTAATTTTTTCCCACGGTCTTTTTTTTTTTTTTTTTGAATATATTTATTTGTAATAGTCATCAACTAACTTATTGAACCCATTATGATTACTCTAAGTCATTACATTACACTTAAAATTATATTAGTATTTTTTACATACGTTTTACCTGTCCATCACTTTGTTGAGCTACAATTTTATTATTAATTTTAACAAAGAGTCGGAAAAGGCTAGAAAAACCGAATTTAATAAAACCTTACAAACTATTTAAAAACTAACTTACAACTAATTAACCTACTATTACTAAACCAGAACCACCTGAATAACCACCAGAATTTATTAATATTTATAATATGGTTTACATCTTTTGCTCATGTTATATTTCCAAATCACTAGTGGGGTATTGGGGTTAATATTTGGCTCGAAAGTTATCTGTTTTTGGGTGCTACATCTAAAAGCGTGATAAATAATAGGGATATTGCTATAATTGGATTGAATATATCTATTGCGATCCAGAAAGAGTAATGCTTCTGGGGGAATAAAACCTCAGCTTAACGAGTCTTCAATGTATTTATTTTCTGGATATGCCGAATGTGAAACTAAGCTCTTATCTGTTACATTAATTGTGAGATTAATATAATGTTTCCTAATTAAATGCAAAACAATAACATCAATTCTAGAAATATTTGCCCGGCTATATTTGTTCCCTGTTTCAAAACGTTCTATTGGAAAAGAAATATTTATATTCAATATCTGGCTTACGATAAATACCTGTACACCCTCTCAGAAATTTCCTTTCTAACTTTCTATATAATTCCATAAGTGAGGCACTAATGTTATACCAAATTTGGCAACCGTAAGTCAAAATTGGTCTAATAAGCGCTTGATAAGCAATTATTTTAACCCTGGCAGACAAGAATTTTCATTTAAATAATTTTTGGGTTAAAGCGAATGCCTTTCCCGCCGAATTATTTTTAATTTTTAATATGCTCAGTAAAATTAAGATTGTATTGCAAAATTACCCCTAGATATTTCACATATTTTTTGTTTAATAATTTAATATTTCCTGGAGCTTGGATATGGAAATTCATCCAATTCTGTCGAACGTCCTTATTACATTTATCCAATGATGATCGGAATAAAATAACTTCACATTTTCCAAAACTAACTCTCATTTTCCAGGAGTTAGCGTAGGAAAGAACTTGATTAAACATTGACTGTAGCTTATATTGAATATCTGATGTTTTTTTTCCCGCCACGTAAACTATGAGGTCATCAGCAAATGCTAAGTTAAACTTAGCGTCATTATTATTATTAAGGTTCTGTAATAAAGCGCTCAAAAAGATATTAAACAAAATAGGAGAGTTTACCGTTCCCTGTTGCAAACCGTTTTTAATATGGAATAGTTTTTCAGAAGAATTTTTTCCCAACATTTCAATATATTGTAAGCAATGATTTTCATTTATTTATCTTAAACAACAACCTCATACGTAATAATAGTATATTTGAAAAAAAATTAAATTAAAAATCATGGGTGTTATTGCGTCAATTTAGTAAATTAAAATGTTTGTATGTTCGAATAAATTTTACTTTTACATTGTGTGAAATTTTAAATTGAAATTTGTAATGGAAAATTAAAATAAATAGAAAAAATATTTGAATTCGCCACGTCTCCATTTAAATATCTGTAACTTAAACAATTAATAATAAAAATCAGATATTTTTACCGTGATTTTTTGATTTACAAAATTAAATATAATGATTATTTATTTACAAATATATTATTTATATAATATCTTTAATGAAAAAGTCTTTTGCTCGTCTAACATCTGACATATTTTGTGTCAAAGTACTTGAAATAAAATACTTTTGTGATGGTATTTAATAAAACCAACCTCTTTTTATTTGTAAATTTTCTTATACCTACAATTCTACAAATTAAAAAAAATTTTTTTTGTTATTATAAAATTTACACTGTTTTTTATCTAACAATCCTGTACCTATCCAATATTATAAAAAATAAAAAAATTAAGAAACAAAATTATTCAGAAAAAATAAGTTGGACAAAGGACTTACAATTTTTGTTTTTTATCCACTTTTCTATATAGTTTGTATTGCATTTTAATTCCCTTTAGGTAAACTTTTTCTTGAATAATGCTGACAGAAAAATAAAAAAAAAATAAAAAAAAAAACAACAACAATAATAATATAAAAAAATATAAAATAACAATAGTAATAATCTTCGAAACGAAAACAAAATAAAAATCCTCTTTCAAATTATCCTTGAGCAATATAAACTTACATTATTTTTTTTGTTTTTTTTTTTTTGGATTTTTTAGAAATCCTTAAAACTATACTAGAAACAATAATAATGAATAAAATAGAAGAGAGAGAAAAAAAAAATAAAAAAAAAAAATGAACAAATTTCCTGAATTGGTCACAATTTCATCTCTTCTTTCTTTTTTTTAGATATTATATTCATTATTCACTCTCAACTAAATTAAATGTTTTATCCAATTCTATATTAGGATATTAAATACATACTGACACACAAATATGGACACAAATAAGGGTAAAAAAAAATAAAAATTTAAGAAACTTCTTAAAATAAAAAATCTTTAATAGGAAAAAGTTGTCAACTAACATTTACCCCTATTCAGCAACAGTATAGAACATGTTGTGTTACTAAAATAAGTACTATGATGTCCTTTTTGATTTGGTTTTTTTTTTTTTTTTTTTATTTTTTTCGTTTAAGAAATTTTCATTATCCAACAAACAGCACATGCTGTGATCACCAACTATGTATTTATTATTATTATTTTTATTTTTCACATTTACAACAAAAAGTTAGTAACAGTTGATTATATTTTGTAAGTTGATTAAAGAAAAAAAATTATATATATATATATACATATATACATTTTATAGTATTTCTTACCTTACCAAAAAGAACTTAATTTATTTTGATTATTATTATTTGTTTCGTTTTTTTAAACACAAAACTTTATAATAATTTCTGGTGTTTTTAGTATTTTTTGTTTTTTTTTACAAATTTCGTTTTTTATTTTGTTGTTTTTATTTTATTATTGTGTATTTATTTATTTTTGTTTTTTACTCAGTTTCTATATTTTATAACGGTTTTGTGTGTTTAGTTTTTCTATTGAGTTTTTAGTTATTATTATGATGATAGGAATTTTTGGATACTAAATAATACCGTAATTATAAAAATTACGGTATTAAATTTATTTCAACAAAAAATAAGATCCCTTTTTAAGGATTAAAGTTAAAGTTTGAAAATTTTTCGAATAATTTTTTTTTTGTTTATTTTCTTTTTGAATATTTTTTTTATGGATTTTTTTTATCTAAACAATTAAGAAGTTTTGTGCAACTATTAAAACTTTTTTTTTTTTATATGATATTAGGTGATAGTTAAACTACTGAATTTAAAAGCAGAGATGTTACAGGAAAAATATTTTATTTGTTTTGTAAAAATGAAGAAGGCTATTAATACCTAATCTATATAGAATCGTTAATCGAAAAGCGATTTTATTATTTATTTATTTATAATAGGCTGACTTATATGGTGTGATTATGTCATCTGACCTATTGATTGTCTTGTACCCAAATCCCGTTCATTAAATTGATGTTTATAGCCTAATTCTGTATATCACTCCCTCTCATTTTCACGTAAAATTCTTCACTCACTTGTGGAATTATTTTATATTCTGTATCTCGAAATCATTATTTAGCTGACTGTGAGTGGAAATGTGATTGGAAAGATATGTCAAAAAAGGCTTGTCGATAAATATTGGATAGAATAGAGTCAATGTATGTGTATTCAATCAATTCAACATAAAATAAAGTTATATTATAAATAGAGGTTATATGTATTTATTTACATCTTTTTTTCAGTCTTCATTTTGTCAGATCTCCAACAGCTAAAAACAGCTCTTTGAATTAACACAAAAAAAGTTGAATCGACTTCTGAAACAAAAAACCTGAGACAATTTCAAAAACTACCTTGTCAACTTAACTCCAACTAGCGAAACAAATTATTCAATGTGGAAAGTTGCAAAAAATCTAAAAAGACCACAAAAACAAGTGCCACCAATCAGATTACACAATTGAGATTGGGCCAAAAGTGACAGTGAAAAAGCAGAAGCCTTCGCAGTACATCTTGCAGAAACTTTCAAGCCACAAAACATCAACAGAAACTATAAATTATCAATAATAAGAAACCAAAATCATTTAATAAATCCTATTAAGATTAAGAATAAAACAGTTTATAATAACTCAAAAAATTGACGACAAAAAGTCAGCATCAGGATATGACAAAATTAATGGAAAAATGCTTAAGGAGTTACCTGGTATGGCTTTCATTCATATTGCCTAAATGTTCTTAGAGAAAGCTATTTCGCCTCATTATAGAAGCTTTCAAACATCATAATGATTCCTAAACCAGGTAAGGACACAACAAAAATAGATTCATATAAAGCTATTAGTCTTTTACCAACTCTAACTAAAGTATTTGAAATAGTCCTAGTGCACCCCCACTACATCAATTTGTATTTCAAGCCGAACACAGTACAATAGAGCAGGTACACAGAATAACTGCACAAATCAGAAAAGTCTTCGAGCAGAAAATATTTTGCTCAGCCGTCTTCCTCGATGTAGCACAGGTTTTTGATAAAGTTTGGCATGATAGTCTAAACTTTAAAATTCCAACTAATCTCCAGTTTGAATTTCATCAAATTATCAAATCGTACTTAACAGATTAGAACATGTTATCGAAGCTGGTGTACCGCAAGGTAGTGTGCTCGGGCCGCTTTGATATCTAATCTACACTGCGATCTACTAGATAGTAGGCAAATACTAACACCCACATTTGCAGATGATACGACTACCTTGGGCTCACACATAAACGTTTATGTTGCTTCCAAAAATCTCCAGGACTATATTCAACTTATTGAAAATTGGTGAATAAAAATAAATGAAAATAAAAGTGGAATGGAAAAAAAAGGAAAATAAAAATGGAAAATAAAAAAAAAATGGAAAATAAAAATAAATGAAAATAAAAGTGTTCATGTCACCTTCACTCTAAATAAAGGCATAATATTCCCCCAGTAAAAATAAATGGAATCACTATCCCACAGGCAAAAGAAGTAAATTATCTAGGAGTCCATCTTGATAGAAGACTCATTTGGAAAAAACATGTAGAAACGAAACGTGAACAAATGAAGCTAAATATAAATAGTATGTACTGTCTAATTGGCAAAAACTCTCCTCTCGATATTAACTATAAAGTACTTTTATACAATTCAATCTTGAAACCAATCTGGTCATATGGCTGTCAATTATGGCGAAGTACCTCTAAAAGTAATGTGGAAATTATACAAAAACTATAATCAAAAATACTAAGAATCATTACCAAAGCTCCTTGTTACGTAAAAAATTGCAACATACACAACGATCTAAACATACCTATGGTCCGAGATGAACTCCAAAGATTAATAAGGAACTATGCTGGTAGATTGTCAAACCATCCAAACTATCTAGCGCGGAATATTTTTGTTTTTATTATTATTATTTTTTTATATTATTAGCCAAACCTTTGGTTATCTACACTTTCGTTCTATTGGTTTTTGAGAACGAAGAGAACGAAGTAGGGGAAAACTTCAGAAGAGAGTTGATGTTTATTGATGTTCATCACTTTTAGCAAATCAATCATCTAAAAACTGCCTCTCTTCGGGAATATCTATAGTGGAATGTGATTGCACGTTGTAAAAGTACTGACTACAAAAAAAATTTCCATAAGCGGACCTAAACCATTTTGACATTTCTACGGTGTAGATGGGTGGAAATTTCGAGCCTAGTGTGAAGCTAGGCGGAATCGCTTAAGAGGTGAAAGTGGTGATTTTAGTTTACTCCCAGCATACACCATCTCCTACAAGATTTTTATAAAATAGAGTCAATGGCTTTAACAATACAACGATGAGGTCAAGTGGAGCAAGTGTTGATGAAAACTTATTATAAAACATCCAATTAAAGTAATCTTTGAAGTGTCCGCCTATAAGTTAACACCAGTTATCATAATGCATATAATTCGTATCTTTAAATATTCGAACTATACTCCATCTTGAACCGTATATAGGCTTTATAGGTAGTAAGCAAGCAGATTTTTAAATGAATTGTTTTCATAAATCCAAACCTCCAGTCAATTTGCCCATTCTGAATTTATGAAAACACTTGTCAGACTTCCTGAACGCTGTTCATAAATGTAGACTCAAAATCTACTAGGCGTCAACTTGGCAGAATAAATTTTTAGTATGCATACAATTTTTTGAAGTAGTTTTCAATATTTTAGTTTTTGTTTTGTTATTTTCAAAATGTCAGTATTAATGAACAGAAACTTTGTAGAATTTTCAAGTAAATGCATAATATAGGTAGAGTTTGTGTTCATTAGTGCAAAGTACACCAATTGGTGGCAAACTTGTTGTCAGTTTGCTTGCCGCATTTATGAATACACCCTTAGTGTTGGTGAGACATTTAAATCTTTTAAAAAGCAAATGGTAGGTTTTTGTACTATGTTAAAAAAGCTTGAAGTACTTAAGACAAGACACAATGGTTCAACATTTGCAAACGATACAGCAATTCTAGTTTCAAGTATTTTTTCCTCAAATGGCAATCAAAGAAACTTAGATGACATTATACATTAAACAACTGCTTAAAAAAGTGGAAAATTAAAGACAGCGAAGTCAAATTTGTCCACATCACTTTCACTCTTCAGTTAAAATCAATAACAATACGTTACCAATGGCGCATTCCATCTAATTTTCAATCAAAGTCTAAAGTGGAACCAAAAATTAACCTGGAAGGAAGCATATTGCAGCGATAAGCAAACAATTATGTCTAAAATTGTCGAACTTATATAATAATGAAGCCAATATGGACTTTATGTATCAATATGAACCAAGCTGTGGGGTACGACAAGCGATATTCAAACATAGAAATCATTGAACGTTTTCAAGCTTAGTACTTGGTTACCTTAAAAAGGTACTTAGAATAATAGTCAACGCACCTTGGTATATTCGAAACTCAACCATAAGAGTGACTTACAAGTGCGATCTGGTGAAAAGGAAATAACTGCTACAACCAAAAACTATTAGACCCGGTTAGGAAATCACCGATAATCCACTGGTGGACAAACTGCTGAGGTACAAACAGGTAATCAATACAACAGCGGCTTCTCAACAGCAGACCTTCCGTCTAGGTTTATAACTTAATGCTGCCAAATATAATGTAAGTCCCGAGAGTATATTTGTTGAACTGTACCCTTAGAAGATAATACACTATTCCAAATTGTATACATTGTCAAAAAAATATATAATATTTTATACAGTGGTAGGCAAAATTAATTACACACTCAATAAATTTTAACATTTTATTTTTGTTTTTCTTTTCTAAGGACGGAATTTACAAATGCGTTAAAAAAACTTTGGTAATCAATTTCACAAAGTGTACTTAATTTAAATTTAAATTTTCGGCTGAAAAAAATCTATATATAAAAAAACATCTGAAAGCCAATTCCGGTCCTTTTTCCTTTCGATATATGGGCTTAATTAACAAAAATCAAAACAAAAAAAACCTTTCATTTTAGTTTATTTCCTAACCTATGTACAGAAAATCAACAAAATATAATTTAATTTTAAGAACTGGAACTGCAAAAATAATAATATTAAAATTAGGACACTGGATTTCGTCGTTTTAATGGGGCTTGGGACGTTTGCATTGGGGTTATGAGATCTAGAAAAACGATTCGAAGAGCTGGGATTTTAGCTATTTTCTTTTTGATGTGGCCGTATTAAATAGTTGAACCTCTTGTTACAGGGCTTTAGGTCGCCGTATTTGCCTCAAGGTCTTTCTTAATGTTGCCGTTTATGCCTACTTAGCCTAGTATTCAATTCATTTTTGATGTATGTTTACATGTATTTTAAGGATTTTTGATAACCTTGATTGGACTGAGGCTATCAGTTACGATTATGAAGCTTAAGTTATGTATTTTGGTTGTTCAGATTGCATGGTTGCGATTGCGATATGGTTAGCTCGGCTATGAGAATGGAACATTCCCTCGGCAGAGATTCCGCCATTAACAGTTTGTTATCTTTTGTAACCGTCCAGGCTATGTCTTAAGGTGTCTGAAAGTTTTTGTTAAAATTTTGTAATATTATGATATATTGTAAATAAACATAGAAGTAATAAAAAAAATGTGCATTTAGTCCTAATTTAATTTCTTTGAATTTCTCAATTACGTCACTGTGTAGTTAGTCTGTCTACTAGTAATTCAAAAGTCTTTTTCTATGTTAAACTTGTAATGCAGACATTTTTATTCCAAGCATCTTTACAACAAAGTACAAATTTATTTTCATCATATAACTATAGGAGCTATTCACTGAAAAAGTTTGAATTATTTTTCGAAAATTAGTATATTCATTTTTTTTTTTCTTATTTTTTCATTTTTTTTTTTCTTATTTTTTCATTTTTTTTTTTTTATATTTTTCTATTATAAGAAATTTAATATTTAAAATGTATTTGGTTCAGGTGAACCATATGATTACAAAATAAAATTTTAAATTAAAATATTTGCCTAAAATACTTAAACATTCAATTTGAAATCATCTCATCTGTAAAATTACTTACATACACATGCATACTTCCTTTAAATTAATAGAATTTATGGAAAATTTCTATTGAAAATTTTTTTTTAGTTTATGTATTTCTAATTTTAAAAAGTTATGAATTTATTCATTTTTTATAATTACTTTCATTCAAATAATATATTCCTGTTAAGACATTCATTAAAATACTATACCAAAGCATTAGTTTTAATCATTTAATTAAAAATGGTATGTACTTAATTGTATACAATAATAATTATATGCAATGCATATGCACTATACATGATTCCAAAATATAATATAATATTCCTATTTGTCCATAGAAAACCTGAGAAAATATTTGGATATCTCTTAATAAAATTAAAACTTTATTTTTTTTTATAACCACTATTGTAATACGAATTTAAAAATAAAAAAGTTTTAATATGATTTTAAGCTTTAAAATTAAAATAGTTAAAAACAACAAAATAAAAGTTAAAACTTTTTCATTATGAAAAAATTCACCTCACATGTACACAACACTCATTTCCATATACTCTCTCTCTCTCTCTTTTTTTCTATATTAACATTATCTATTGAAAATAAAAAACAAAACTAAAAAAAAATTTTTAATAGAGTACCAGTAAAAATTTTGTTTTGAAATGAGATGAGTTTTAGCACAAATAAAATTTAAACGCTTCTGGTCTTGTAAATGAACACACAGTATGTATATTATGATAAGAAGCATGGAGTTTATGATAACAAACGGATAATCAAATCTACATAATATACATACAATATATTTTTATATTTATTTTTTTCTTTTTCTATAAAATGTTATTTAAAAAGTAATGTAGGTTATTCGTATTCTGAATTTTGAATTGTGTCCATAAAGAAGAGTTTTGAACTAATTTTAATGACAATTTAATTTTTATATAGATTTTTTCAAATTCATTTTCTCTTCCACCTACCTCTCTTCTACTACATACTCTCATTAAATTGTATTAAATAAAGTTTTCGTTACAACAGTAAAGCCTTTCGGGTGTTTATAACTTTTGAGTGTGATTTTTCCATAACAAAAAAAAAAAAAATATATTAAAAGTTTATACTAAAGAAATCAAAGAATGGACTTTATACCAGATATATTGAAGAGATGAAGAAAAAGAAAGAAAATTAAAAAAAAAAGAAGTGAATGGAAAAGAAAGCAAAAAACAGTGCTGTGACTTTCACTATAAATGTGAGGTATATTTATTACTACTTTTGTTATTTAAATTGTAATTAAAATTAGTTCAAAACTCTTCTTTATGGACACAATTCTAAATTCAGAATACGAATAACCTACATTACGTTTTAAATAACATTTTATAGAAAAAGAAAAAAATAAATATAAAATATACTATATGTATATTATGTAGATTTGATTTTCCGATAAAATAAAATCTACTTATGTAGTAAGCGTTTTCACTTTTATTTTTAAATTATTTTTATTAGTAAAAAATATTATTACCTATCGCCTTACGTTTAGTTTTTCACCAATGATGCTGTCGCTGTCGTTTTCATTGCTGAAACAATCCCAATACCATACGTTCGGTATTATAAATTACAGCGCAAATTAATACTTAAAACTTAGTTGATTTCGATGGCAACAATCATTTTGACAGCTCAAAAATTTTGATGAATGTTATTTGATTTAACCAAACGGTTGTTGTATTCTTAAGCACAACAATTGAATAAAAAATTTGTTGTTTGGAAGAAAAAATAGTATATTAAGAGTATATTTTAACTAATCTTGTGAAGCTCATTATCTAAGCAAAGAATGCTTCTAATTAAAAACTTAGAAGGAAAATACAGGATAAAATACCAAAAGTAACCAATTACTCTAAATCCAATGACCAATTTAATGATGAGACAGTTCGTTCACATTTTAGAATATCCAAAAATGCATTTATAGTAGGTAACTTTAAGAGCAATAATAGCAAGATTGTTGCCGAGAACTAGTAGATAGGTTTAGCATTTCAAAGAGTACAGCTTTTGTAATAGTTTTGAAAACATGCTCATACACAACCTATCAAAAAATTATATCAAATTGCCTGTAAGTGACACCGATATAGATTCGATAGTTAAGATGTTCAATGACATTCAAAAAGTGAGATTTTCCAATGTACTTGGATGTATATATGCATCTATTGAGGATCGCAGCAGTTATTATAATATAAACTAAATATGCAGTATAATCTATAATTATAATAGACAAGCATTTAAAGACCTGCGCAGTATACACCATTTCATTTTATGTCGCTTCTCCTCTATTATGAACTCTTAATATATGAATAAGTTGTATATACAGCAGAAATGCGCATACGGGTTGAAAAAATTTCTATTTTGTTTTATAATATTCAAATTTTTAAATGAAATATGTCCATTTTATGTCATTCAACATCTTATTATTTATAAACATAATTAAAGGAAATTTATTCTATTAATTTTTTTAAGTAAACGTCTCAAATTATTATTTTCTATATTTTGATCATTTGTAGTAATCATATGGATTTGGTTAAAAATATATATAATGTATGTATTTATCTTTTTAATTACAAAAATATTTTATATTTAGTAATTTTATCCAATAAATGCCACTGACTGACTATAGAGAATATATCGGAAACGTATCAGTATATGAGAAAGGTATTTATGTGTCCAAAATATAACTTACTAACCTCACAACTTTTTATTGAACATGAGTGGTTTGTGCTTTATCGTGAGGTGTCTGTGTTAGTACGTAAATTAATGTTCTTTTCAAAGCTTTAAATTTGGCTTAAACTTCAATTATAATTACTCAACAGGGACCCCTAGTGATAACTATAATGTACATACATTGATATGCCTTTTTTTGTATCGACGATATTTTTTCTTTATATAAATATTTTTTATAATAATTTTCCCTAATTGCTAATTGCTTGTATATTAATTTGTTGTTTTTTGAATTATTTCAATTTTTTTAGCTTTTCTTACGACTGTAGACAATAAATAATACTATATAGATAGCCAACTTAGAATAGAATAAAAATGTGAGCGTTAATTATTAATAATAATTTTAAGCGTTATTGAATCGCAGCCAACAAAATTTTGGAAATTCAATGGCTCCGACGTCCGACATACTGTAATCGTAATATATAAAATACGTGTTTTGAATTTTCATTTGAATTTTTAAAGCGAGAGACGACAGCAACAACGTCATATTCAGAATTTTTCTAAGACAAGAGTAGGGCATGCTTTGAATGCTCCAGTAGCCCTAAGGCATGCTATTCTTTGAATTTTAGTAATCATGGCACATGCTTTGGTCTATTCTATTTTATGATGATTTCTATTTTATTGATGTTTCCACCATCAAATATCGCGTATGCTATTATAGGTTTAATTATAGACTTGTAGAACCATGCAGTCATCTTTGAAGATAATCTTCTTGTTTTGTCAATCATATTTTGATGTGCAGAAAATGCCCTGTTAGCTTTTGTGTTTATGTAATTTATGTGAGTGTTCTTTCTATGACAGTTTGCTGTCAAGTATTATTCCTAGGTGTTTTGTTTCTTTTACTATTTCGATAGCAACTCTGTCCAATAAAAGATCATATGTACTTAACTTAGGTGTCTAAAATATTATGTGTTAGAGCTTCGGCCTAACTCATCACTATTTTACATTTTTGTCGGCTACAGGCTTCTCTTGAGTAAAAGATACAAAATTGTTTCCCTTTCGTCGATATTTCATTGCCTTCCCCGAAGTCTTCAACCTTCTGGTCTGGCTTCGAAAATTTTTTTTGGTGGACCATTTTTATCCATCCACTCTAGATGTCTGAACCACTATATTAACTTTACTTTAATTTTGATGACTTTTTAACTACTAAGTATTTTAACTACTACACTTTAAAGTTTTTTAAGTTGCAGCACTGAAATAAATTAATTCAATTTGACCAAAATGTTTTGATCAGAATATGAAATCAAAAAAACACTCAAATAATGAAATAGGTATTCAACTATTTATATATATATATCTAGATATATATATATATCTAGATATACATAATTCCAAAGTTATACTAACATTTTAACTTTGTTCTTATTTTAAGAATAATTTTCTTTTCAATATCATATTTATCTGTTGTCTATACTCATTTTCTATCATGATACAAAGAACATTATCTAATTAGAAAAAAAACAGGGCAGCAAATTAATATTATATTGTAAGGTTTTTGAGAATCGGAATTTGTTATAAAACTAGAGTCTTAATTTCATCTTTGATGGAGTCCAGATATAAATCTATGTTGATATCCCAAAATATCACTGGAAGTGGACATAGAAATGTAGTATTGTGATGATGTTGTAATGTGGTTCCATCACTGTTTGAAATGAAAATCAGACCCTTGAGCCTTTGCAATATTTTTATTGATAGACGAAATTTTTTGAAATTATTCCCAAACAGGAGCTAACGATTCCATGGGCCAAATTATAAAGTTACGTAAAAATAATATAATTTGTTCAACGAAAATAATATGTCAATAGATTTACCTTTGATTTTGTTCAATTCCTTGATTTAAATATAAAACATATCAATTTCCAATGACAAGAAATACTAAAAATTTTTACTTATAATTCATTCAGCGAAGCCCCCTACCGTGTATGAAATTCGGATTCAAACGATAATCCGAATTTGCAATTCGATGGTAAAATTAAATGGTACCGCGTATCAAATTCGATAGGAAATAAACGTCATTTAAGTTGGTAACGTAAGTTTCCGAATTTCTAATTGTCAGTAATGTTTTTGTATACTTTATTACTTTAAATTTACTTGAAAATGTATTTTTAATATTTTGAAAAGTATTATTTTTTATTTTTAAAATTATATCAATTTTATTGTATTTGTATTTCGATTTGAAACTCCATTATTATTTTAAATTGAGATGGTTTTGTTTTGTGTTTAAGCCTAATCTATAAAACATACAAATATGAAATAATATAAATTTTTTTAAATACTAAATTAAATATAAATGTATTTTGTTCTATATTATTAGTTATTGTAATATTTAATGTATGTAATTATATTTTTATATAACTCACTTAGTTTTAAAACACAAACAAAGTTTTAGCTCCATTCGACAACAAAAAACCATTCGAATAAAATATGTTAAAAAATATTTGAAAATAGTATTACATGGTACGAATATTACCAATCATTCGAATACGAAATTCGTATTACAAAAATTTGGAATACGCTGTAGGGGCCCAGCTACTAAGATTTTTTTGCGAAAAAAACATTTTTTCTAAGCTTAATTAGGTGGAGAAATACATTAAAGATATCCAACTAACAGTGTGGGAAAATACTCCAGTGTTAAAGCAAAGAGTAAAAGGAAACAAATATTCACCAGAAATCTTAGAACGAATTGCAACAAAACGCAGAGCAAGGAAAAAATGGCATCAAACTAGAGCTCCACAAGATAAAACTAGGCTAAATAATCTCACGCAACAACTAAGAAGAATAATTAAAGAAGTGAAAAACAAATCGATTAATATATATTTAGAAAAATTAACAAATGATAAAAGCACTGATTACTCTCTTTGGAAGGCAGCTAAAAATCTGAAAATACCTATTGAACAAATTCCTCCAATTAAGACATAGGACGGAAATTGGGCTAGAGATAATAAAGAAAAGGCTAAATTATTTGCGGAACACTTAGAAAACATATTTCAAACAAACGACGGTGAAGAAGGTGAAAATCTAAATATAGAATCAGTTCAGGAAGTAGAAGAAATCGCATTAACAACCCCAGCTGAAGTGAAAAAAGAAATAAACAATACTAATTCTAAAAAAGTTCCGGGATATGATTTGATAACGGGGCAGATTCTAAAACAACAGAAAAGGCAATAATTAAGATAACGAATCTTATAAATGCTGCATTTAGACTGAAATATGTGCCGAAATTGTGGAAACTGGCCGAAGTCATCATGATACCCAAAGCTGGAAAACCAAACAAACATACAAAAATAACCGAATTTAAAAATGTATTTAAAAGGTGTTAAAAAAAATATCTCCTGAAAACCTACCAAAAATGACTTAAGTAATTTTGCCATAAACCCATACAATCTTAAATTTGTTGACTGATTCCTTCTTAAATCACACTGAGTTACTTCGGATCTACGAAAGTGTCTAAACATTACACTATGACAGCATATTTCGTTTTTTTTTTCAGTATTTTCGACACTTTTGAAAGAACATGTATAATATAACTATTGAATTGTAGTATATCTACAGATAATTATCCAAAAATTTAGAACAAGTAGATATATGGATTTTATTTCAACTCTAATTTAATAATTCGTGATCTATATCCTCCAAAATATATACTTGTTGTACCAAAGAAAAGTTAATTGAAAAAAGATGAATGGTTTTATCAGAACTGTCTATAGGGTTTCCAATTATCCGGATATCGAATACAGCAAATTCAAAATATTCGGATATATCCGGATATCCGAATAACAAATAAGGAACTAAAGATAATAGATTAAATCCAACATTAATGGTGTTTTATATTTCATTTATTTAGTTTAATTTTTAGTTTTTTTAATTATTTACATTAATAGTTAATTCATAACATAATAATAAAAATATTATATAATTTAAATTTATTTCATTTAAAAAAAAATAATCGCATTTAGCATTTCGAAATTCAAGCGAGCTCTAATTTAGGTACTTGTTAAGCGTGCAATTGAAAAAAACGCATTCTGTTGCAGTAGATGTTGGTTTTATTGTAAGAATGGCATTAAATAATATATTTAAATTATCTGTCCTGGTTTTGGTGTTTGTTAAAATCATGAAATCTTTTTTCAACAAAGTAGTAATTACTTTGCTATGCTCTTCGACATGAGTAATTAAATAAATTGCCACTTCCAATCTGCAGACAATTTACAGTGATTTTACTTTTCAACACACTTTCATTTGTGATTTTGCAAACTACTTCCTCCAGTCGTAACCAGATACATGAAACATTTTCAAATTGTCTACTGCCAAAACAATGGCGGCAGCTTTTAAAGCATATATTATCAAAATATTTAGTGGAATGTGGAATATTTCCGGTTTCTAAGAAGATTAATAACGCCATAAAGATTTTATCTCTACGTTCATCCATTCATTTTTTTAACTGCTTCGATAAATTTTTAGTTAGATTCGTTTTAAACTTATAATAACTATAGATAAACCGTTCAAATAGAATCTTATAAACATCTTCAACGGTCAAAAGTGTCGCTGAATTTTTACTCAATTCATTTACTGCAGTTTCTAGAGTTTAGTGTTAAGACATCTAACAGTTCTTTTAAGACTGATATTTTCTCTCCTGAAATTTGTTGTTGCCCTAATTCATTTAAAGTGTTATTTATAGGATCCTTTATTATGAAGCGGTACGCTAGAACCAGTATTTAAAATTTTAAAAAATTTTGGACTACTGAGTCAAAACTCAAAATTAATTTGTAAGTTATTTAATTAAATTTTTAATATTATGTAGGTACATTGTGTTTCTAATGTAAATAAATAATTTATATATTAAGCATTAATGATGTAAGTCTCCCGTATAAATTGAAATTGATTGGTGTAAGTGTCCCGTATGAATTAAAAAAAAAACGTTATAACAAAACGTTCAAAACAATATTTTGTTTGTTAAAAAAAATATGCCAGTTATCGGATATTACTTAAATGAAAATTATCCAAATTATTGAATAGTCAAAATTGATCGGATAATCCGAATAATCGGGTATACGGATATCCGAATTGGAGATCCTAATTTTCTACTATAACTTAAAGATTTTTACAATCGACCAACCTTCTTACTCTGTATTTGATTTCAAATCTATAACTACGAGTGTATTTAAAACAAACCATTTTTGATTTGATGGCCCCGATCTCAGGCATCATATCTCAAGCCGCATTTTTTAATTATCAAAGGTGTGTATATATGTAGTAATTCGAACAATTACATTAAATAAAAACAAAAAAATCTCACATTTTTCAAATGAATTTGAATGTGAAATGGATAAAAAAATAAAAAACAAAAATAAAAAAAATAAAAATTTTGCTTTATGAAAGAAAAACAAAACATTCGTAAAACAAATCGAGCTAAAAGTTACTGTTGTGAAACTGTACAGTAAAAGGAAGCAAACAGGAAATGTAATGAAAATTAACAAAACAAAATTAAAAACAAAAAATGTTCTTATTCATGTAATTTCATTTCGGTAAATAAAAAAAGGATAAAAAAAAGGATGTAGGCAAAAATGTAAGTTTAATTAAAAAAACAAAAAAAAAACAATTTTTTTTTTTTGTTTTCTTTCTTTTAGTTAATTTTTTTTTTTAAATTTATTTTAATTTAAGAATAGGTACACCTCAATTTATGGGAGTGGGACGAACTGAAGTCAAACATAAGTTAATTAGGAACAACGATTTATAAAAGGGAATTAACCAAAATGTGCTGTTGAGAATTAATGAAAAAAAAAAAAACAAAAAAAACAACTTTTTTTTCTTTTATCATATTTTTCTGTCGTGTAAATTTGACTTTCATCAAGCAGAACAAAAAAAAAAAAAAAAAACTTTTTTACTTTGTGAAAATATGTGAAAAAAATTAAGTGATGCAAATTAAAAATTTCATATGTGGTTTGGAATGCTAAAATAAAAGACTAATTGTGTTGTGGTGAAAAAAAAAAAATGTGAATTAAATTTAATGGAATTAAATTAAATTTTATTTTTCATTAATTGTCGAAAGATTATAGAACTTTAATTTCATTAAATTTTTTTGTTATGTAGTATAAAATACCGCAATAAAATAAAGTAATACAGTTTCGTAAATGGATAGGCAAAATACAGATAAAACTTTACAGTTAGAAAAACTTTATATTGGATAGCAGTTAATATCGATGTTAATTTTTGGTTTTTAATTAGAACTTAAAACAACGGATTCTATTACTGTTCATAACCTAAGTGTTGGCTATAATATCAAATAAATCAATCAAATCTATACAAAACATTTTCGGATGATAGCAGAAATTTATATTGGAAACACACTACAAATGATGATGAAAATGATGGAAAATAAATTGACAGATGATGTAGAAATTTAATGCGGCTTGCATCATGGTGGCATTCTTCCACCACTCTTATTTAATATATGTCCTGTAATCATTGCCGCATTTGATAATGTAGCTAATGCGTTTAAGCATTGTTCCTTTATAGTAGATCTTAAATAGGTTTTCAATCTTTTCAATAATGAACGCAGTTTCGCAGAACAGTTACTTAAATGTGTGCACACACGTATTCTTATGATTATATTTATATTTGGAAAAACAGTTTCTAATTTTTGACAATATATTAATTTACTGAGCTCTAATATCGAATTTTCAGAGATTTTAATAGATTTCAAATATGATCCCAAGTGCACATATTCTTCCATAAAACATTCATCTAAATCGTTCTTGTATCTGGTATAAATTTTCTGCATTATCTAATATCAATTTAGGTTGGTATTTCGTTAAATTGTTTAAAAATTCAAAATTTTTGTAAATTAATTGATATGCTTCAAGCCTCTTTTTCAGTTCTTCACTAAGACCGTAATTTCGATTCTTCAATTATTTCATCATGAAACATTTACCGCTTTCGCCCTCGTTTTCTTTCAAATTCTTTAACAAAAGATATTTCTTTGGCTTTAAATTCATAGTTTTCATATAAATTTGACATTGAATTTACGAATTCAATCAATGATTTGTATTGCTCAACAGCAATCGATAAATCATTTTAATGGATTGTAACTTTAAACTAGTAGAATTGAAACGTTCTGTCATCACAAAAGCATATTCGAGACAATTCATTTGATTGTTAATATTTTGAGCTTGGCTTCTAACTTGAGAAGATACTGTTTCATCTTTTGAATTTTTTTTTTTTGAAGCTTTAGATATCATGTATCACATAACGACAAGACCATCTTGTTTCGGAAAGATTTTTATGGTTCGCCCTTTTAAAGTAGTAGTTAACACTAACCAACGACTTCTTGAAGAAGAAAAGAAATTAAATAATTCTTGTAATAAATTGAAAAATGATTCTGCATGTCGGCAACAATCTGCCGTAAATTTTTCAAGTTCATTATTATTGTGTGCTGCACAAGGTATAAAATGTTCATTGATTTTCTTAATTCGTGCTTGAAGTCCTGAATAAATTCTAGACATGTTTCTAGCGTTATCATATTATATGATACCTCTCAAATTTTTTATTTCAATTTTATTTTAGAATTTTTAACAATTGTCTGTACTTACTTGAAGTTTATTTTAATACATGTAGCGACATCTACTCGGAAACAACCATCGTTAAACATCTCTGTATTAGTCTATGGTACTACTTTCAAATAACGTTAATGTATATTAATATTATTATTATCTTGCTTAATTCTTATTTTCTATTACATAATTTAATTATAAATATAAAATTAATTTTGATTACGGAGAAAAAAATTATGCTTGATAAAATTTTCAAAATAAAATCAAATTGCAAGCGCCCATTTTCGGCTTGCCTATTAGTAAAATCGCCCTTGCTCGTAATGTATATCCTGAGATTCATATTTCATGAATCATTAAAAAACACAATGTGAGGAGTAACAGTAAATATTATTCCAATTAATATTCTAATGATACGGTTCTCCTATCAATTCAGCAATTCAGCAATTATTTTATTCTGTAGCGGTTAAATGTTTGTTAGCAAGACACCGATATCTAATACAATTCTGGTCGCATTCGGAAAAAACTTAGAAACAAATGACAGAATAATATATTTGAAATGTCAATTAAAGAAACATAAAGGCGAAATAAATTAAAGCTAGGATTGAAAATGGTGGTCATAAAATGGAGACTACACGATTTAAGTTTGAAATCAAATCAGATTTCTAGAATTCTAAAATTTCTCAAAGCTTTTAAAAGGGTTTAAAGTCATTTTTAGAAGCCTTTATAAGACATCTAAGAGCCTACAAAATGCAACATAGAATGATGCTAAAAATCAGTTGAACGAAAACAGTAATTAATGAAGAATACTTGTGGCGGGTAAATGAAAACAATGTAATTTAATGGTCGGTGCACGACAAACTACATTAAATTTTCTCAACAAATTTGCCATTTGTCTTATCGACAAACCCTAATATGGCATCCTCTCTTGTACTACTTGAAAATCGTCATATTGTTGATAACTCGTCGGGTCGGTGATTGACCCGCTCCCACGTTTAGATAGATTTGTTTTTCCGGGATTTGTGAAGAATTTCGTTATGTTGACTATTAACGAAACGAGGTTTTTCACACGTCTTCCAAAATTACAACTTTGTTTGGAGAGCTGGTCGGTTTTTCGTCGCTGATGCGATGGATTGCAAGGTTATGGGTAAATACATCAAAGGAAAAATTAGATAGACATCGCTGAATGTAGTCTACATTGAAAATTAAAATAAAGCCAAGAAAAAATTGCTCATTAGTGCTCGTAGATCGCATATATTAGACTAGATCGCATGCATTCCTATATTGCATAGGAAGGGTGTGGTTTAGTGGGTAAGAATCAGACACGCAATATCAAGCAACGGGGCTCATTTAGTCTTTTAAAAATTCCTACCAGGCTGCGTATAAACAAAAAAAAAGAAATGTTAGAGAACTTACCCTATTTTATAAACATCTGGTAGGTTTAGGCACTTTTGTAAACGAAATACGAACCCGAATGCTACCTCTTAAGCATTTACACCGAGGAAAAAGAGAAGCATCAAGTGATTACAATAACACAGTGCTAGGTGGCTCGAAAGAGCACAGGGTAGCTGAAAACTGGCTATGGAAATTCATTTGTAGTAAAATTTTCTCGAACCATACATTCGTGCACCAAACGTGGTTCCCCAATCCAAAAATATACATACATGTAATCTACAAAACTTCAAGGGTAGTATTAACAAATTTGTTTAAAATTTCAAAGGAACAGTTTTCTTTCTTCAATCATCAATTAGCTCAAGCTGTGCATTCGTGTAAAAAATCGTAAACATTAACGAATTTAGAAAACTTGAATGTTGCCGGCATATATTTTCGGAACCCAAAAACATTTTTAACTTATAAAAACTATTCTTGAAAATTTAGTTGACAACCAAAACATAATCGACAACCGACGAATCAAGGGACAATTGTTCAGATGATTTTTAAACTGTTGAAATCGTTTGAATTGTGAATTACGTTAAAAGCATCAATATTTAAGTCTAAAAGTCTAGTAAAGGCTAGTTTTAATAGTTCTAGCTCGCTAAAATCGGAACACACTTCAATTCGTCCTCTGATTGCAAAATAAAACGATAAATGAAGCCTCTTTTGATAACTTTATTCTATCTGAGAAAAAAAAAGAAAATTTAAAGAAAGATGAGGCCCTGGAAGAAGATAATCACTGGTTCAACAAATATGAAAAATCTTTGTTACCAGCTGCTGCTGATAAAGTCAAAATTGTAATTATGATTGTAATAAGATTGTTGAATAAGATTGTGTGGCTTGTTTCATATTTTAAGTTTACAATGAAAACTACATTGCATCCTTTATCACTGGATTATGTTAAAATAAATTTAGTATTCAGAAATTAATTCATCGAAATCGCAATCTAATAAAGTCGGCAGTTTTCAATCACAAATTGTAAATTAGTTTTCATAAAGACAAATTGTGGAAATGTGATTTAAAGTTAAAACTCAAGTTACATCAACTTTTCTGTTGCAAGCTCTAATTCAAGTTTAAAATCAAAAATTAACATCGGTATTAACTGCTATCGAATTGATTGGTTATAAGACGAATGTTGCGGTTTTAAATTTTGTGCAAATAACTTAAAGGTGTTTTTGGTGCACTTTCCCATAAATGTGAGTCAAACCCGAGCTTTGTTTCCGTCGTTTATGTTTTATAGATTTTTAATAGGTCTCAAGATAAAAAATAACCTTTGTACCGCCTTTAAAATTACAAACATGTTGCGGCCCTCTCACTCTCAAAAATAAGTCTTTCAGTCGCTGAATATCTTCTTTTTGAAGACGGTTCGAATGTTATTAGCTTATTACTAACAATTGAGACAGCTTTGAGTTTTCGAAGTGTTAAACTAGGCTCTATTTTCTTTGACCCAGTCAGCAATTTTGGGTAGATTGTGATTAAACGCGCCATCATTGTTCTTTAAAAGTTGAGTAAGGAAGCTGTAGAATTCATGTTTTTTTAGAAAATCACGCTCCTACAGTGCTGTCGTTAGCAAAACTATGGATTGGATTGAAAGTAGGATAAAAGAAGGCTGTTAATGAAAATGAAAAATAGAGTGGGTGAAAGGACAGATAGATCTTTGATAGATCGATTTGAAAGAAAATTTTGTATCTATTTCGAAAGGGTCGAACCAAGGCCAATAGCGTATCATTTTTGCTATAAGAACAGTTTGATTCCTAAAATATAAATCAATTGCTCATGTTTTATATTATCAATGACTTTTCTGAAGTCTATTAAGCATAAATACAAAATAAGGCTTTTTTTCTCACGGAGGTGGCCCTAATGGTAGGTTTTCTATCGATAGTTTAATTTTATAATTAGATATACCAACTGCCGGTTCCCGGCCATAAATGTTTTCCGACGACTTCTCATTTCCAGTCAAGCCACTTTGACCCTGTTATCCAGATCATTTGTACCTTGTTTCGAAGCCATATGAGGTAATAAATAAAGCTTACATCTGAAGTTCTTCTTGTTAGTAGCACTATCACTCATTGTGAGTTTTAATTTTCTTCATTAAATACCTCCACCTTTCTTTAACAAAAACAACTCAATTTTTGGCTTAGAGTGGTATTCGAGCACCATTTTCGATGCTATTACCAGCAATTTTTTTTTAGTTTTACTCTAATCTTTTGACATTTGGGGCAGTTTTTCTGACCTATATTCTCACTTATTCTACATACGTATGTGATTCATCAAGCGTGTGGTGCTGTATTAAGTTAATTCTTCAGAAGGCACAGCATTATGCTTGCATCTGTAAGACACAAAAAAAAACTACTGATATTCTAAAATAAAACTGTTCAAAGTCTACACAAAAGCCTCAATAATAGAAAAAATTTAACTGAAACAATATGAGGCGGTCCGAGTCAGAATGGACCATGTAAAATGGACCATGTAGAAAAAATACTTTAGAGATAAAATTACAATAGAAAAAAGGTTAATCCCATCAAACAGTTTAGTCCATTTAGAAAAATATTTGTAATCATGTTTTCCATTCAATTTAACTTGTTTTCATTGCACGATAAAAGAAATTTTTATTTTCTAATAAGAAAATAACAATAACTAATTTTTCGAAAAATTGGGGCTTGGTCCACTCTGGCTCGGACCGCCTCGGCAAGTTGTATTATGAATAATGTTTCAGTATAACATGTTTTAAGAGTTATGGACAACAACCAATGTTATAATTTTTAATTTTTATTTTTTTCAATGTGAATATCCTGGAATTGACAGGTTTACTTATATTTTCCCTACTTACTAAATATAATGCGTACATACATTATTATGTAATTTTTAATTCATTAAATTAAAATTACAGAAAATTAAATAAATTTGAGTTTTCCTTTTTCGGTTTTTCTTTTTTTTTTTTTGTTATTATTTTTATTGTTATTTCGTTTTTATTAATTTTTTTTGGCTGTTCTTGAACCCATTTAACGAAATCAAGACAACTTAGTAATTTAAAGTAATTATTTATGTAGTTTGAATGATAGTTTACCATCGAAATAAACTCCTAAGTCCTTAATTGAATTAACCTTTTCCACCAAGTATAAAATTTATCTAGATCATCTTGAAGCATATAAACATCTTGCATCGACGTTATTTTTTTGAAAATCTTCATATCATCAGCGTAAATTTTTTAATCGCTATTACAAATTATAGAAGCCACCACATCACTGATAGCAATAATAAATAACACTGGTCCTAAATGACTATCCTGTGGAACTCCAGAATTTGATATCAATGGTGATGAAAATGAAGAGCGGAATAAAACAAACTCGTTTGGATCCCGCTTCCATATTGATTAAGAAGCTTGATGTCGATTCTAACAGGTTGGTCACTGTAGAAACTGTAACTTCTTTTTCAGAAAACTGTGTTGATGTGTCGTTAAGAAGTTAGTGCAATGATTGTAAATAGAATCAAAAATCATTAATTCAAAAACTTTAGGAATAGTGGAAAGTTTGGAAATTGGTTTATAATTGTTTATCTCATTTATTGCAATTTTTTTATGTGTAGGTTTAATAAAAGCTTTTTGCAAATAGATGGGAACAAGCCACAAGTGATAGAATTATTAAAGATGATAGAAAGTTGAGCAACCAAGGCATCTGAGCAGTTCTTTAAAACTAGTTCAGCAACGCCATCAGGTCCAGGAAATTCAGCAACGCCATCAGGTCCCCATGTTATTCAGATATTTCTTCACCAGACTATCATCAATAATAAGATCTCTAAAAGTAGTTTTTGAATAGGCATCTACGTGGGAGAACTTTGTTTCACCAGCCATGAAAACTGTTTTAGGGTAAGAAGCGTAGAAAAATTCACAAAAGAATTGAGAAATGGTTTTGGCGTTATTACTTTGATACTATATTTTATACTACATGTTTGTTAACGTCATTTCTTTGTACTTTGAAATACAAAATATAAGTAGAAGTTCACTAAAATACATGCGTAATTTGTCCTAAGTAGACAGAACACCGATAACCATGAACAAATCCAAATCTCTTTGACTCCTATGAACACTCTTTTATTAATTTGTAATTTTGTGGATATATTTCTTTCGGATTTAATTCATACCACCGAAAAAAGTAATTTTCTTTCTTGTTTTCAATTTCAATATTCTTTAAAATAAAATTTTGTGATTGTATTTGTGTTACTTTACATTTTTACAATAACTTTTTTAACACTTCAAATAAAATTTTTATTTTTTGCTTTTTTTTTTGTAATTTTTGGTTTTTGTTAATTGTTTAGTTTTCATGTAAATTTGAAATTTTTTAATGATTTTAATGGCGTGTTTAAGTGTTATTTCATGTAGTTTTTATAATAATAATCATTAAAAAACAAAATCATTAAGAAAATAATTTGTTAAAATTTAAAATTTTTGAAATTGTGAAGCTTTAAATTTTATTCAATTTCATTTAACATTTAGTTTCAGTTGATTAAGTTGCTAAAATTATGTTGTAAAAACAAATAGCTCAATTCAAATACCTTGTCTTAGTCACACCTAGATGTTAAAATCGATATTAAAGAACAAATTAACAAAGTCTTTCTATTATCTGGGTGCCAGCGCAATGTCGTATGGAAAGATAAATACTTGAGTAAAGCCTAGTGAACTTAAAATCTGTAAAACATGTAGTGGTCAATCATGAAATTGTAGACTTTGAAATGAAATAGAATAGACGTTCAAAAGTCAACAAAAAAAAGTCACATAATCATGAAAATTCACTGAAATGAATACACTTGACTACAAAAATGTTACGATTGCAGGAAAAATTTTCGGTGTCAAAAACATGAAAGATCAAAAATCATATTTATTTTTTGTTTTTAGTTGTTTGTATTATTTTGTAATATGTATGCATTTTTAAATAATAATTCTGTTTTTAGATAATAAAAATTAACAATAAAGTTTTTACACTAGTGTTTTTAAATTTTTTAATAACGAGTTTTGTCGGAAGTTTCATTTTAAATGACGAAATTTGTTACTTAATATTTTGCTTAAATATTTTTTTTATTAATTTTTCCCACATACCTAAATAAACGTTTTTTAATTCAATATTTTAAAATTTGCGAAAATGCGGTAGACTTTAAAAGTTTAAAATATCAACCCGAGTAGATTTTTATGATAATGACAATTAAATTTTTTCTATATTAGAAATAAGTCTATTGCCAGTAGACTTTTATGATTGACCCCATATCATGTGAACTGGTCTGACAAAACAACAACAAAACTGGTACTAAAAACTACAAAAATAAAATGTATTGACAGGTTGATTATTGATTTCGGATCTTCTGTCATATCCAATATATAGTTATTATAAACAAATTGCAATAACCAAGTGTTTTACTATCGAGAGATCTCCGCGAAATACAGGAATAATAAGGAAATACAGATTAAATGTTATATCTGCTTTGCTATATCGGCGATGTTCAAGAGGAGCATGGTGGATGAGTACACTGAGCAAAAAACTATGTTTGGCTCAATTATAAAATTAAAGAACAATAATATGGTTGGAAAATATAGTTACATTAACCATATTACTTCATGTGACTATGGGTTTTATATAAAGCTAAAAAGTTTTTTATATGGTTAAATGAAATATAATATGGTTGCAACAAAAATAGTTCTTAGTTCACACAACAATATTATTATCTTCACAAACATAATTATATGTTTGCAGCAATATTATTTATAATTGAAACAAAAATAATTATGTTCGAAGTAAACATATTATAGTTACTTTCCACAAGGCGATATTTTGTTCTCAACTATAATTTTGTTGTTTTAAATATGATTCACTAATATATTAGGTTTAAAATAAATATAATATGGTTGAATGAAAAATATTTATGTTTACACCAAACATAATTTATAGTAGGTTCAATTATAATATTATTCTCACAAACTTAAGTTATGGTTGCAGGTAAACAAAAAATAAATATGATTGAAGTAAATATATTATATTTGAAATAAAAGCACAGTATAGTTAATTTCGAGAGGATTATATTTTTCTGTCAATTATAATAAATAAATGTCCAATAAATATTAAATTTTGTTAAATTGGTGCTGTCTACATCAGCTACATAACTTTTAAATTTATCATCTTCAGCTGCTGATGACTGTAAAAAATAAAAAATAAAAACATAAGTATATTGTAATAGTTAATATTACCTGCAAATTAAAAAGTACTTATATTATAGCATCTGGCAAGAGATTCTAAAGAAAGCCTTAACTTTCGTAATATATTGCCATAAAAAAAGAAACTGTTTAATTGAACAGATTATTAAATAATTATAATTGAACTAACCTGTATAGTTTCCTTTTATTAGTTTTTCATTAGTTCGTCTTAACTTAGATTATTTATTCTGTTTTTTTATTATTTTAATAACCAACTATTTCAACTTATACTGAAATATTTCCTCTCACAACATTTTATCCAGTTTTTCATAAAGTACACTTTATTGTCTATCAACATCTAGATAAAAAATTAGTGGTTAGTTTATAAAATGTTCCAATTTATATCCATCAGCTAAGAGTTTTTACATTAGGTAAGCTTATATTTTAAAACACGTTTTAACTTGGCCAACAACAACAGAAGACTGAATATTCAAGTATTTTTTTATTTTTGAAGCATTTTATTTTAACGCCAACTATAATATGATTACTTCAACCATAATATGATTATTTCAAACATATGAGATGATTACTTCAATCATAAGGCAATTATAACATGATTGCTTCAATCATATAATGATACTACAAATAGTTGTAAAACAACTAGAATATTATTTCTTTAACCAAAATATGTTTGTTACAACTACTGGATTATGAGCTTCTTAACCATATTATGATATCCCCAACCATAATATTTTTGTAAGCAATATAATTTATATTTGATTTACATTTTTTTAAATATAGTTGTAGCAACCATAATTTATTACAACGTAGGTATATATTTCGATTAACTATAATATTTTTAACACAAATATAATATGTTTCTATCAACCCTGGTTATATTCCTCATTAACATATCAAATGTTTGTTTCAACTATATCTAACATAATAAGCTTAAAGTAACCATAATATATTTCTCGTAACCATTGAATAAACATATTATTTCTCTTAGTGTAGTAATAATTGAGTCATGAATAAAACAGCTAGCACGTTTTCATGTCAGTACTCCTTCTTAGGTCGTATCGTGACTTACTAACATGTTACCCATTTGGAATGTTTTTTCAAATGTTTATAACTGCTACACTAATAACGCTTCTGAATTTATTTGAAGGGTAAATGATAAGTAATCATATTTGCTTAAAACCAATATTATACTGTATAGTAATGTGTTCAATTTAGAGTGTTCAATTGAGATACAATATGACAAAAAGGGAAAAAAAAATGTTAAATAGCGAATTTGTTGTTAATATTATTTAGGTCGATTCGATCGGTATATTTTCGGTCTATTCAATTTTTTAAGTTCGATTTAAATTTGCTTAGTAATAGCAAAGAAGAAGAGCTTCTTTAGTTCTTATAATATTTGAATACTTTGAGTAAGGACTTTTGTTGCATAATCCCATAATTGAAAATCATATATCAAAAATTTTGACTTGCGACTGATCAGCCAAATCTTTCTATTTGTGGTCATAATTTCTAAATTATGAAAATTTTCCCAAATTAAAAATCCAAAATTTCGTACAAAATAGTCTACACTTTTTCGAAATATAACTTATGAATATTTTTTTTTATATGAAATTTATTATAAATTTATTAATTGCTTAACATTCATTTGAATAATAATTTTGTGATTTAATTTTTATTAAAATATTCAATTCTAAATATTTGACTTGATCTTTTTTTATAAAATATTTACTTTATCTAATAATATTATAAATTACTTTATAATACACTTATTATGTATCGAATAAATTTTATACTATTCAAATTTAAATTTGAATAAATAAATAAAAAATATAAAATTAAATAAAAAAAAGGGAAAAGATATCCTTTCACAAAATCCAAATTTAAAATTTTTATTTTTCATCCATGATGGTTAAATAAGGACAATAAAATTGATTTTTAATGAATATGTGGGTATTTTAATGTAAATTCGATTGGAATATTTTATTTTTTTCTTTTCTTTATTCATTTTTCAAACATTGTTTCGAAATTTATATCAACCTATAATGTTTAAATTAAGCATAAATGTATATATATACAAATATAATATAATTTTGTATTTGATTTTATTTTTGAACATCAAAATTTCATTTTGGCTATGATTCAATGTAATTTTGGTAGTGGTACTAGTGGTATATGTTTTGTACATCAGTACATACATACATATTGTTATACTTATTGTATACATACTCGTGGTAAACGACGTAAGAGCCAGAATTTTTCACAAAATTGTATGTTTTCCACTGAATTTGAAAAATTTAGTGTTTAAATAATTGGAATCGGGACAGAACGTTTAGAAGAAAAAAAATCATTTTTATGGTATACTGGTATACCTATACCTACATATACTCAAGCTTCTATTTCTAGCATTGATTGTCTGTTTTATTTACAAAAGCATGCTGTTGCTACTTTTTATCAATACACTGTATAACTACACTAAGCTAAGTAAAGTTTGGAACACCGTCAACATTAAATAGATAATTTCGTCTACATTTTCACATATTTTGCCCTGGTTTGATTATTTGCCTGTATCTATACCTCTTTCGCTTCTTTTCTAATTTAACGAATGTTTTTACTTAACTTTACTAGTTAATTTTTTGTTATTCTTAAAATTTTGAAAATAATTCAAACATTATCACTGCAAGCAATAATTGGGTACCGAAGGGAATCTACCGAATTTGTCAATTTCAGATATGGTTTGTACCAATTGTTCATTAGTTTATTTTGCGAATTCAACAATTATTTATACCTGTACCATGATTTCTTCATGTTTTTTTTTCTTTTTTTTTACACTCTTGACAGTAACTTAGGTAGAATTACCTTTTCGTGCTTACTTAAGTACGGTACTGTAATTTTACACTACAATATCTACAATATTTCGAGTCGTTATTTAACAAATTACTGGCTTATCTACTCATTAAATGTGGAAAACTACTACTATTGTCAGGAACTAAGCCTCCATAAAGGTCATCTGGGATATAGTTATCAAACTTAGATTGGTTAATTTAATAATCACACCCAATTGATTAATGGTTTGATTAATCTATGTGTTATTTTTTTTTTTTTTATGGTATCGAAGGACTCTGTTTCTAGTCAATAAAATAATATGTGGCTCATTATCAAATTCACAACATTTTTTAATGATTTGTTGGAGTAAATATAATTAAATATATTTACTTGTAAAATTCTACCAGTCCAGTTTCATCTATTTTATGCAGAAGGATTTTTTTGTTATTTGTCGCTTTATTCTAATTTAAATATAAATCAAAATAATATTCAAAAATCATTAAGAAATATAAAACATATGGGATAGTTACAAAGGACTTACGCAGTCTAAAGCCTTTTTCGAACTAAGTATCCAATGATTGGATCAGATAATCAGGAAGACTAGATCCAATGTCAGAACGCTGATATACGCCATCTTAAAATGTGTAATAAAAGTAATAACCGATACTTTTTTGCTAGATAATCTGCAGCAATATTTTATACGATGGTAGTAGTGGCTGCCGACAATACGCCGACAGTACGTCGATACACTTAGACCCAGTAAGGTACATTCTGATACCTTTTTATACAATTTGGCATGGTTCTTAGTAGTTAGCTATACTATTGCTTTGATTGGATATAGGATGAATAGTGGCTGCCGACAATACGCCGACACACTTAGACCAGTAAGGTCCATTGTGATACCTTTTTATACCATTTTATACGATGCCAGAATCGTTTTCTACTCACATTGTTATGATTTTATTAATGTTCGGCATAATTCTTAGCAATTAAATATACTATAACTTTGATTGGATCATAGAGGATGAATCAATCTAGTATAGCTGGAATATTTTTCTAATTTTTCAGTAAATCTTGTTACTTTAATAAAATTAAATTTAATTTTAAATTTACAGAAAAATGCAAATAAAACTCAACCTGAACTTTAATAATTTAAATCATTAATCAACTGACCCGGATATATTTTTCATTTCTTCTTAAAACATAGCAAAATCATTTTTCTTTAATATTCTTTTTTTTTCGAATTCAGTTTCTTATTTTCGCTACCACTAAGAAATTGGAATTGATGGTATAATTTAAGTATTATGTAGAATTTATTTACCATTCTGATATATTTTTATTTCTACTTTGAAAGTAAAAATTTTCAATCGACTTATCAGGTACAAAATACATCTACCTAAATAAACATAAAACCACCTACCATTCTTAGCTCAAGAAACATTAAAGTTCATTTTTCTTTTACTTACATTTTCTATACAAAATTTTATTTTTTCTTTCTTTAATTTCACAACTTCGTAATTCATAAATTTAATCAAGTTGACATTAAATATACCATACTCATATAGAGTAGCTGAATTTTTTAAAAAACGAATACAATTTTTATATTATAATATACCTATTATCTATATATGTATGTAGGTTTAGTAAATATATGGTAAAGAAATTGCCAAACTACCAAAAAATCCAAATTTAATTTAATTTGAAAAATTTCAATTGTTATCGATGGGGGAATAAGTGTTTGCAATCAATGTACTCTTGTATAAGGCTAATATCGCACAATATGGCTAAAAATCAAAATCAACGAACCGCACTAGACCAAACTGATTGATGAAAATATTAATACAACCTATTAAAAGTAACAGATCTAATTAGTCAGCATGATTTTAGTATTAAAGGTGTACACAGTTCTTTATTATGACCGTTCACTATATTAAAAATTCTAAAATCTGTATAAAAATAATACCAAACAGACATTTACATAATAATAATGTAATATGTTGGTGGTACTATGATTATCACTTGCTGGATTTGGTGGAGTTATTATCTGAAAGCTGGCAATATTTATTTACTCTTGATTTAAATATAGATACAGGGTAGGGTATATAATCAAGTATAATGTATTATAGCCAGTATGAAACGCTTCCACGCCGATCCCATAGGCAAGCCGATCTCTAAGCAAATAGTTTTTGAATAGATTGATAGATTGTGCCATAACAGATTTGTTGTTTACTTAAAATTTCATAGATTAAGCATGAATTTTATTGCCTTTAACAAAAAAACTCTTAAGGTGATGGTCCAATGTATACCTTGCTTCCTTTATTTGCTTTACTTCAAAAAAGTAAACGTAGGCTAAATGAAACTTTGTGAAATTGCTTTGATATTTGTTAAAATCTAGTTTATTTATTAAAATTTTTTGTCATCTATATTTTCATTGGCTTTTTGAATTGATTTTGATTTTTGATGTTAGTACATAAGTTTTGTTCAAAAAATATTTTTAACTAGCTTTGTAATCCGCCATAAATGACTAAAAAATAAATTCTAGATTTTCCTTCATTCATTAGAGTTTTCATTTTAAATTTCTAATTTATCATATCTTTATTTTTTTTTTTTTAAAACACTTTTAATTATCATATAAACAGAATATTTTCAGTAAAGATGCAAAATTTTATATTCCCTAAAGGTCATTTACTCGACCAATTCAGTCATACTCGATATCTTATTTGTCATTATTGAAAATTTATCGTATATGCAATTAAGAATCAAGTTAATCGTGTTAACATTCCCCAGCTGCGTAAGTTTTAGCGGCAAAATTGCAAAAAAACTATCAAGGTCTTATTAATATGGGTCATTTGCTTTTTGTCATGTGTTTGTATGACATTGCCAAAATCTAAATGTCATTATTGACTTTTAGAATTTAGTCCACTTTAGTGAGAAATAAGTCCACAATATTCAGGTGGACACTGTAGTGAGAAATAAGTCCACCTTTAAGTTTGATGGACTTATTTCTCACCGAACCATAAAAAAAGTGGAAGAAACTCCCACCAAAAACTGAAATAACGAAAAATTGTCAAAATAAAAATTGATCTTCAAAAATTATACAAATTATTTTTAAATCGTGGTGACCTAAGCCGGCGAAGCGGCGCCCGCTGAATGAACGGCCATAGCCGATGCGGATGCGGTGGCCTGAGGACGCGTGGCGGCCGTGTCGTGATGGCCTAAGCCCGCGCGGCGATCTAAAACTTCTGGAAAAGGGCAATATTTTGTGCAAACTTTTTGTTAAAATTGGGGACTTTGGTTATGTGCCGTCACCAAATTTATTTCACTTAAATATTTTGAGAAAAGGGTATTATATCCCTTTAAAAATTTGTACATTTATTAGGTTCTTCCGGAAAGTTCTGAGATAATATCAGTATTTCCATTTTAATTTGCGGCAGGAATAAAGCAATCAATGAGAGAACTTTGAAGACACTCTTGTAAAATAATTAATGAATATGAATTTATTAAGTTCACTTGTATCTCATCTCTTCATTTTGGATGTGGAATCGTCTCCAATGTAGTAGGAAATAAGTCCACTTTAATTTTATGAGATTATTTTTTACTTGAGTGGAGTAAATCACCATGTGGAGTAAATCAATTGTGGAGTTATTTGGGCTTATTGCCCCTTGTCATAGATTTGCTTTCATCAATTTATTATTTTTTTCTGACTTACATATATAAATTTTTAAATCTTATAATATTTATTAACTAACACGCATAAATAGAATATTGAACAGATAATATTTGACAATGAGCCACAACTTTAAACGAAAATAATAGAAACTGAAATTTATTTTATGTTCATTCTCACAATCGTCTGAAATAGTTAATTTCATTTCACTGCACTTCCTAATTTTTCTATATTTTTTTGTTTTTGTACCTACTTCACTCCTCTTGATAGCATCGAGGTTCGCCAAAGATCTTCTATCGGACTCTGTTCTGCGCTGAGTTAATTTGACTCCTTGTCTTATATTTCTTTACGGACTGGTCATGTTTCCTGCGGTCTACCTACACCTCTTTTGACCTGCATATTTCAATTCAATGCTTACCTTACATTATGTTTTGCAATTTTTCTAATGATGCGGTCTATCCATCTCGATTTTCTCTTCTTTTATTTCAATGCCTATTCGTTCTTGTTTAGCTATTTCTCAGAATTAATTATTTTTAATTGTTCTGAACCAGAATATGTTGCATATTATTTGCAGATATCAGTTAACAAACACCTGTATTTTCTTTATATATTTTTTATTTACCAGTCTTGCTGCCATTCAGTAGCGTTGATTTCACGCAGGCATAAGGTAGTCTAAGTTTAGTGCCCCTGGAGGTTGTCTCCACACCACCCAAAGTCTCCCGAAAGCCTTTCTGGTTAATTTTAACAGATTTGACACGCTCATTGCCTCCATTTGGAGTAATTATACTACCAAGTATTTATACAACAACTTTATTGTTGATTGTACTGATGGGGCGTACCATTTCTTGTGTTAATTTTTAGACCTTTTGGTTTGTTGGTATTGTTTTTAAGCCAAACTTCAACGTATTTTTTTCTAGACTTCTTTATTTTCCCTGTATGTAACTGTGTTGTTTAGTATAGGTTCAGAATGTTTTTTTTTTTTAATATTTTTTCGTAATATGATCATGTAATTGAATACAAACAATCAAACAATTTAAATCCTTAGGTATCTAGTTTAGTTATGAGTGACTGCTGCTAAGCAGTCCTAATAAAGACTTCCTAACATATGTGGCGGAACATATGAATACCCCACGGTTAATGATATGTGACAGTTAAGCGGAGGATTCTATGCATTTAAAATTTAGATAATCCAAACCATTATATTGCCTCTGACATATATAGTCTACCTCTACTACTCCTGCAACAAATGTTATTGACTTTGTCAAACACCTTAAGCTGCTGGAACGATATACAATAAAATTCTATAATCCGCTGTACAGAATTAAAACTGAAAAAAAGTATTTATTGTATTTATTATTGTATTATTTAGTTTACTATTTAAAATACTGTAATTTTAAAATGTAGCATCTACACAGCCAAGCAAACTATATTTTCATTTTTTATAACAACCAAAATAATAATTTTAAAGTGATGGCAATCCTAATGTAATCAGACATCCCTAGATATCACCTTTATATTTCGTTTTCTCCAGAAATCTATAAGAAAAGGTAAGCTTTTTGATGTTTTTCTAGTTTACAGTTATCATATTCTATTTTTTTTTTTTTTGTTTTTTTTTTTATTTATTTTTTGTTTAGACATTGTCTAAGTATAGTAGATACACCCTCTGATGCTGGAATGCAATTTATGTTTTTCATTTTTTGTTTATTTATTTTTTTTCGTTTCGAAAAGTATTTTGTACTCGTATATTCTGTTTATCTACACATATTTGTATATGGATTGGTGGGTAATCGTATATTTAAAAAGCCTTTTAAGGATATTGGTATTATAAATCAAACTACATAGTAGTAGAAGTAGTCGAGATACGTTACATGTTGGATAGGAAGGAATAAGGTAAAAAGAGAAGAGATTGAAATTAAGAAGGAAATGGAAAAGAAGAAAGTTTTATTCTTATTCCGTTGTCAAGAATCGCTTCTATCGCCTAAGACGTTTTGTTTGTTTGTTTATTTTTATTTTTACATTTTGATAGAGAATTAGAGAATATTTATCAAGAAAATAAAGTTAAATATTATTTTCGTCAATTGATTCAGTTGTATCTTTCGCTCTCTAGTTTTTTTTTTTTTGCTTTTTAAATGCTGAAATGCTTTTAAATATTTTAAAGTTTTTTTTTTTTTTATTATCTCGTTCTTCTCAAAAGTTTATCTTTCCATTACTAATTGTATGTATAAGGAAAATTCATATTATTTTTTTTTTATATGTTTTTATGAGTGTGCAAAATATAATAACAGTTAGCAAAAGAAATAATAGCAAATAAATCAAAATATATTATGAATTTGATTTTAAGGTTTATAATGTTTTAATATGTATGGGAAATATATCATCGACTGAACATTGATTTCTCGTATACATTTCGAGCAAATTCTCGCCAATTTTACATTTCGAGCAAATTGAGTTTAAAGTTTGAAATAAAATATTGAACAAACGCAATAGAATTTTTTTATTTTATCACTATTGATTTGTATCTATGATATATGATCTAAAAGACATATTTATCATCCTTCTGACTCACTTTTATATATATATTTTTTTAAGAAAACAAAAAAATAACTTTGCTGTATGCTGGAAATTTTTTTCGAGCACTTTATACACACATACGGCAAACCAGAAAAAATTATACACTTTCAAATATATGAAAAAAAGAAAAAAATGATTTAAGTAAAACCGCCTTTATATAAAGAAAAAAATAATTTATTAAAATAAAACAGCCTTTTAATTCATTATGGCTATAATATTATAGTAATCAAATATTTTATGTATTTTAGAAACTTATACTTAGGAAGAGACAGTTGAATTCAACTCATATCACTTATTAGGAAATAATATCTTAATTACTATATTATATTATAAAAATAATAAAAAAATTAACAAAACAGTTTTTCATATTGATTAAAATTTAAAAAATAGTTTATATTTATTTATAAATATATTATTACAGTTTTAACACTATACGATAATAAGTTCAGTCTCCTTCTGGATCTTTTTTTTTTTTTTTTTTTGCGAAAGATAGGAGGTAATCCCCGAAGGACATCAAGAGCTCCAGCCGCGTGTGCGTCTTGATATAGTGTAGGAATCGAACCCACTAAAGCCCACCTATCTTTTTTCCGTTATAACCAATCTACGTAAGATCGACTAATGACTTTTTTTTTTGTAAATTTTCGGTCGCGTGTTTAGGAAATTATTATAGTGATAGTTTCCGTGGAAGATCGCTAACATCATAATAATTACGGTGTAGGAACTTTATCACTATGATATTTCCCGTGAAGGAGATAGTCACAGCAATAGTTCCGCGTGGGAAGATTATTTAGATTTTTTCGCAAACGAAAATTATTGAAATAATAATTTCCGTAAAGGAAACTATTATCGTAGAATTTTCCATTTTAGGTAGTGACCAGCTCGTGGGGTTTCGTTCTCTTGAGTCGACGGATACTGCTGTCGATATGAAGAACTGCTGCCATTTCCGAGTCTTTTTTCTTTCTTATATGTTCCTTCAATCTTAGCTTAGCATCGAGTGTCATTCCCAGATACTTTGCTGTATTGGCATATGGTACTATTTTGTTATTGATTGAGATAGGAATGGTTGCAATCTTTTTATATGTAAAATTTATATGAGTTGATTTGCTTTCATTAAGTTTTATGCGCCATCGTTGGGTCCATAATTTCGCTTCTTCCACTATATTTGTGATCCGATGCACTTGATCAATTGTAGAATGTTTGTTTCTGAATCCAAATTGATGGTTCGGGATCAGATCTCTTTCTTCAATAATCGGGGCAAGTCTTTTGAGGAGCAGTTTCTCAAATATTTTTGATATAATAGGTAACAACGATATTGGAAGATTTGATGTTACCTCTGACATGCATTAAATATATGTTGTACAAAGCTAGATCTGGTAGTTCCCGCATGATTTGTCCATTGATCAGATCGTAACCTGGTGTTTTTTTGACGCTCAGGTTGTGTCTGCATATTTGTTTAATTTCTCTTAGAGTGACATGCGAGATTTCCGCTTCATCTATTTTAACTTCGAGAGTTATATTTTCATTTGCAAGATTTTGTGTTGGTGCTGTGAAGACCTCTGCCAAGTGGTCAGCAAAAATCTTAGCTTTTTCTTTTCCTAGCTTGTGTTTTCAATGGTGGATCTTGCACCTGTGGTCTATTTATTCGTTTAGCTGCTTTCCAAAGCGAGTAGTCAGTATAAGCATCGGCTGATAAATTGTTTAAGAATTTATTAAATGAGTTATTTTTTATATTTCTGATTTGTTGTTTTAGTTGATTATTTAAGCGATTGAATATAATTTTATCACCTCGTACGTAATTTTAGTACCTCGTTGATTGCCATTTTCGTCGTACCCTTCTCTTCTCCATAACCAGTGCTCTTATTTTTGGAGGATAGCTCACTCTCGAGTGATGTTTCGAGTCAAAACATGGCGTGCTCTCCTTTGCTGCTTGCTGCACGTCTACAATGAGTTGCTCGACTTCTGCATCAATTTGGTTTCTTGATTCCACGGATCCTAGAGTAATGAATTGCTCAAATTTTTCTCTAAACATATCCCAATCAGTTTTCTTGTTTGTAAGTCTTGGGAGGCAATTTTTATGTTCAACTTTTTCGCTTAGAACCATGATCACTGGAGTGTGGTCAGACGATCGGTCATCATTGCTCACGGCATATGTGTGGTTTCTATTTATTCCCTTTGTTATAAAGAAATCAATCAAATCAGATATTTTCGCTGGGTCAGTGGGCCAATAGGTTGGGGCACCGGAAGAAATAAATTCACACTTATGATTTCTTCCAGCTTGATATAGCTCTCTCCCTTTTGTTGTGGTTAATCTTGACCCCAGTGGGTATGTTTCGCATTGAAATCTCCTCCGATGATAAAATTGTTTCCAAGTATTTTAAAGAGATTTATGAAGTCGACTGTAGTAGGTGAGTGTCTTAGTGGGCAATACATAGCCGAGATTTTGAAGTCCTTATTTTTTACCTTAATGTTAATTGTTGTAACTTGCATCATTGCATTTTCTATTTTCTTATAACTCCATCTAACTTTTTTTCTCAGAAATTTACTTTTTGCTGTATGTGCAAGAAAAAAGACACGTACGGCATAATAATTCTCACAAAAATTATTATAATAATTTATCGCATGTGTACTTTGGTATACATATAGAAAATCAATAAAAAACTATATTAAAACTTTTAAAGTATGCCAATTATTCGCGTATACCACAAAACATTAGAAAAAAACCATTTTTAGATGGTGTATACTATTGGTGTAATGTGTCCAAACGTACATCAATAGATTCTTGCGGTGCTGGCAATAAATTATTTCCAATGTAGCATTTTGGCAGAAAATGCATGTAAAATTAGTAGATGTGAGAATGCGGCAAATAAATTAGCGTTGGATTGGCCATACACCTTTAAAAACCATAAAACAACATCACAAAATAATATTCTGAGGACCAATTTCTTAACACTCTGTAAAACTGTGAATAAACACAAACTGACTCTAAAAATATCAGTTTGTTCAATTTGCAGTAAAATTTTTACAGACAATTTTAGTCTCTAAGATTGCTTTCTTATTAAATTTTTAAATATACTAATTATTCTAATTTTATTTTTTATGTTATGTTGTAATTCATTGAAAAGTTGTACTCCTTTGATGTGCATGAGTGAGTTTTGTGTGCTATTGTATTATGTATCAATTACTAGTAAATCTCCTGTGCAGTTCTTTCAGGTACGACTTTATATAAAAAGAAATATTTGTTTTGGTATAATTGTAGTTGTTTTCTGAATCGCTTGATTCTTGAACATATATATATATATATATATTTTTGTTAATTTCATTTCAACTATCTTAATAATTTTATTATACATTAAATACAAGATATCAAGTATAAATTTTGATTTGATTAATGAAGGCTGATAGAAGAGAGAAAATCCAATGATCTCTTCTTCTAGAAACTTAATTTATTTGGCTAGTTGTTTGGCAATCTGTAACTTACTCCAACGGCGTGAATCTTTTTAGTCTGCATGTCTGCCGAGTAATTAAAAGTTGTGGAATCAACGCATTTGGGTGATTTTGAGGTCTTGAGTGATATGATGTTGACTTTGAAGTAACTGTTTCTTTTACAGATGGAATCTTGAGATCTTCTCGTATTCTGTCGTTTCTTACGAACCAAGAACGTTTACAATGGATCTGGATCGGAGTACTTTTGACTGAAAACGTTCAATTATTTCAATGTGTGAGTTACTTGTAGTACCCCTAGCTGTAGACCGTATGTCCATATTGGTTTCAATATTGATTTGTATTTCATTAACCAGCTATAATTTGATAGCTTGGAATAACTCCCTAAAAGCCAGTAGTGTTGGTTGTAATATGGAATATATATATAATGAAATTAAAGTATAATACCTAATACTTTATGACGAAATTAACACTCATTTCAATATAATTTAAAACAATAAAATCTCATTAATCTCAACGTAGTAGATCGATATACTTTAATTCGTTTATAAACGTCAAAAACGTTTGTAGCCACAATTCTGTTATAGTAATACTCAATTTTATTGAATTTGATTTTGTTTATAAATATGCAATTTTTTTTATATTGACTATGCCTATAGCCACAAAACGGTTATAATCAGAAATATTACTGGAATTTAGCGAATGACTATAACCGTGTTTTACTGCATATATTTTTTTTAATGATAGCAGAAGCAAATGAACTAACATTTATTTTATCATTTTTGAAGAGTATGAAGAGAATTTACCATTGAGTGTAAAAAATATGTTTAGTTACAAATTCAATTTTTTGCATGTTCCGGTGATGGATTTGTATTATGTAAAGGGTTAAAAAAGCAATGTATTTGAATCTATGTTGAAATAATGTTGAAATTTAACATTTTTTAAAAATTGTATATATAGAAAAAATATCTACCAAAAAAATAATTATAAAAATGTTAAAAATGTAAAATAACAGAATATATTATCCATTTTATTTTTCTTAACATTATTCTGAACTCTTCAAATAATATCATCGACATTTTGATCTGTTTAACAACTATAGTAATTTAAGATACTTTCAAATAGACCGGTCTATACAAAACATACAAATATCTGTTGTGAAACCCAATATAAAACAATTAAACAATGTTTCAATAATAAAATTTATTTCCTGGTAATTTTTATTACAATCAATAAATTTTCCTTATACTAGAATATGTAAGGTGTAGTAGTACCCATATGTACACAGGTAATATTTTTATATCCTATATAACATATTATTTGTAATACTACTACTACTACTAGTATGTAAGGCTTATAATGTAACAATTTTTTATTTTATTTTCACTTTGATCCATTACTTGTTATCTCTTATATTTATATTTTTTATATATATATATTGGTAAAAGTAGAACATATAATACCTATATAATATCAATTTATTGAGATCCTGAAGGGTTTCAACTCACTGTAAATCTAAAAACATATGAGCTTGAAAAAAAAAAAAAAATGGAAATATGATTGAGAATTGAAAATTTAAGAGACATTGAAAAAACATTTTTTATTATTTTTGTTATTTTATATTTTTTCATTCTTGTTAACTGACTATGAAAATCGATGACATTTAAATATACTATACACAATATATTATACTATATAATATTATATTTACATATTATACCGTATGTAAATAGAAATGATACAAAATAAAAATGTAAATCTCTATGAAGAAGAAACAAAATGAAACAGAAATAAAATAAAAAACATAAAATTGACACTTAGAGAAAAAAATTTGTATTCTAAATTTTCAATAAAAGAATTTATATTATGTATATATATATATGTATATATATCCTATATATATATTTATTTTTTTTAAAAGGATTTACTTCAATGATTATGTAGATTTCAAATATGAATACAAAATTATGTACATATGATATGAATATTTATTTCATTATATTATACTGATAGTTGATACATACATAACATACATACATACATACATATATATAATATTATGTAGATAAAAGAAAAAAAAATTCAACAGTTTTGAAGGACATTTTCATTTTTGTTTTTTTTTCAATTCTTAAATAATATGGCTGCTGTTCTATTTATTGTAAATTTCTTAGACTAATTTAATAGGATTTCATTTATTTATTTATTTACATTTTTTTTCTTGCCTTTTATATTCTTAAAGTCTTTAGAAAATAATTTAAATTCTGTGTGAAATTGGAATTATTAACACAAAGTTGAATAACTTATTTCAAGGATAAATTAATGGTATACATAGTTTTTCATAAGAACAAGTTTAAAATAAGCTTATAAAAAAAGATTTGAAGCATTAATTTAATAAAATTGAAATTCCAAAAATGAATACGAGTAAATATGCTTGAATATAAATTTGTGAATGTAAATTTTGATTAGTAAGAGGCTCAGTTTCGCTGGACGTACTGTTACAGCAATAATGTTGATATAAATTTTTAATATGAAATTTGCTCAAATTTTACTCACACTTGTTTTAAAAAGACTACCTAATTTGTCTATTATGCTTTCATTTGATACGTGTTGTGTTTCATGTGTTGTATGTTTTTTTACACGGAATTCTAATTAATTATAACTATATCAAGTAAACGTAGGTTGCTAATAAATGTTGCAAATAAATTTGAAATAAATGTAGGTGCTAGTTTAGCTATTAATTTGCCATAATAGGTAACCTTCCTCGTTATCTTATATCTTAAAATATCATTGATATCATGTAGTCTATTTATATTTCAAAAATAGGCCTCATAAATGTGTGGAATATAATGATTTTAGTTTGATCATCGCATGAACATTTAAATAATTTTTTGGTCGATTTATTAAACTAGTACAAGTATGTGTTATTTATTAATCTTGAGTCTTAAAATTATATGTATTTGACCTGAGAATTTTAATTTTATTCCGGCTTACAGAATTAATTACCTCTTTCTAATTATTCTCTTAGACGCATCACTGACGCGATGAAATAATTAAGCATGTCACATCTAGCTGAATATTGCATTTTTATACTTTTTGAATTTGGTTGACCGGCTGACCAGTTTTGTTGACCAGCAAATTTATTTTAGTTTGTTATTCACCAGGGTTTCATTCACATATGTACCTACCATTTCTTTTTTCAACTCTCTATATACTTCACTTACTATAAACTGGTGCTGAATTCATGTTCATGACATTTTTTGCAACCATATTTAGCTTTATTAAGCTTTTGTAATAGCTATAAATAAACTTTGATTTAAAAATTGGGGAAGCCAGTGTTTTTAAAGCATTTTAGCCATCTGATATTATATATGTGACCTTTGTGCTCTCTTTTACTAAATTGTAATTCCGTTACGTTACTGGCATAGGTTTGTGCTTGAAAAACAGTGGGATATGTGCCAAATGCTGCGCTAAACTTAAACGTTGTGTTGAAAAATTCGTCCAGTATCGATTTTTGAGCTATCATACCATACCGATGCTCTTAATTGTGAGTCTCTTATTAATTATTACTCGCCTTCTTCTGTTTTATGTATTAGTACAATGAAATTCCTGCGGTATTCAATTGCTTTTGTTATATAGTCTTGCATTGCAATTCGTTCGGTTCGTATAGCGTACTTTACTGCAGGATCATGTTAGGTCCTGGTATTTTGTGCTTTCTGTAGTCATGTTGATAGAATTACTTATAATAGACTGGTACCTACCAAAAATACGTAATTGAAGAAGCAAAAATATCAACTTGATGGAATTAAGTTTTTCAATAGTCAGGTCGATTATGGGAGTCAATTGGTTTTTGACTTTTTTCTAATTTAAAAGGTCAATTAAAAAAGTCAAGCAACTATGAGAGTCAATTTTTTTTAATAGAATTAATTTTTCCAATACTGCAAACACAAGAAAATATTTTAATGAAAACATATTTGAATTTAAAAATTAAGGTGCCTATTATGTATTTCGACCGAAATTAATCGAATCGTTCATCGTTATCGTTAAAGTTATTCGATTGTGATCGTAAGTGTCGTTATGTATTTCGATGAAAATTTGGTCGAAAGTGTTTCAAAATGCTGCCATTGTAAAATTCAAATCTACGATGAAAATGACATATTTTTCATTCTTTAACTGTCAAATTCAAAGAATAAGATTTTATAAATAAAATTATTTCAGCAGAGTTAAATTTTTCAATTTCTGATAGTGCTGAAAAACGCTATCAAATTGCAGAATAAAAAAACAAGCGAACATAATATATTCGGCATCATTCTAATCCACTGGATTTGACAAAAATTTTGACAGTTTTGATAAAAATTTCCTGTTAAACAACATTACTATTGTGGATTTATTAGAAAAATTAGGGCAAAAATTGAAATAGCCCTAAGTAACACGTCGATTCCAAATATAATTAAATTGGCCAGTGTATTAAGATTCTGTGCGGTTTGTACCAAGGAAATGATTTTCATTGTAGGAAATGATTTTCATGTCCGACTAACACAGCTAACTTTTTCTGTTGTGCTTAAAGAAGTTTTATATGTATTTGCAGCTTATAATTATTTCCAAAATGGATCAAATTCCATTGTCCACTAGAAGAAAAAAGTCAAACAAATGTGATTTTTATGATTAAAGTAGAGTTACTGAAATAATTAGAGCAGTAGTGGAAAGCTTATTCAAATCACCGAAGCAAAACGTACACCATTTATGTTATAGTAGAAAGGGATTTTTTAGCATTAATACAATCTTGGTAAGTTTACACTTTATTGTAATTAGTTTAAATTATTATTATAACAGTTTTTATTTTTAGATATGTGATCATAATCAGGTGATTCGTTTTGTTAGTGCAAGATATCCTGGTACCCCTTTGGAAAATTTATAATGGTTTCTCATTATTTACACAAACTTTTTATATTGCAGCTTATTTATAAGTGGCCTTTCATTCCTATTAAAATTTATTTCAATAAAAAATAATTATGAAGAATAAAGTAAAATAACTACTTTCATTTCAATTTTTAAAATTGTTTTTATTTAAAAAAATATCATAAATATAAAACAAAACATCAAGTGTCCAAGCGCACTCTTTTATTTTATCCGTTCAATTCAAAATTAAAATAATTTGTCCAAAATCTCTCTTTCGATGTCTCTTTCGTGGTAAAATTTTACATCGATAAACTTTATCGATTTCGTCGACAATTTCTGAACGATATCAAAGTACATAATGGCAATTTTGCATTTTGACATTTCGTTCGATCAAATCGTAATCGTTATCGAAATACATAATAGGCACCTAAATTTTGTTTTTATATTTAAAAAAAAATTAATTCAGATTTAAAAATAAAAATAACTTAAAGATAATATGCATGATTGTTCAGTCAAAAATTTTAACTTCATTTAAAAACAAAAAAAAAATAACATTTCATGTGTTTTCGCTTAGAAAAAATTATAAAACAACTTTAAAGATAAAACTTTTAATTTTAATAAAAATAACTTAAAGATAACATGCATGAACATAAGCCAGACTTATTATATTGTATTTAAAAAATAAAAACAAAATTTTAACTTCATTGCTTAAAAAGAAATAATGAAATAATTTTAAAGCTAAAATTTTTAATTTTTTAAACGTAAAAGGAACACTTGTGGAATTTTTTTTATATATATATTTTGCATTGAAGCAATTTATTGATTCAGTTGGAGTTGTTGTTGCTGCAATTCAACCAATTTGCTATTTAACTTCAATTGTCCTTCCTATCTCTTGCCCAGTTGCATGTGTTTTTCATATAGTTTTAATTTTTTTCTTTAATAACTAGGCAAACAATTTTTTTTATTTGTCTTTTATTACTAAAACTTTTTCTAATAACATTTATTAAATTAATACATTTTAAAATTGTTTTCCTTATTTACTTACCTCATTCCTTTATTTGCTATTTTAAACCAAAAAACTACTGCAGTCAACAAGAAAAATACGTTTGACTTAAATCAACTCAATAAACTTCCATAATGATAATATGAATTGTTGACTTCTTTCTAAAATAGAAAAAAGTCAAAAATCAATTGACTCCCATAATCGACCCGACTTTTAGTTTTATTTTACCTACAAACCTAATTACATATAATTATTGTAGATACTCATAATTTTTTGTATATTAATGAAATAAATACTATTAGTTCTAATGTGTGGAATTAGAAAAAAATATGAAGCATAATATCACAATTTGTGTTACCTTTGATTAAGAGGGAAGGCCATGCTAATTTTCAATGTGGCATGAATGCATTTGAAGACATTATCAGTCTGCTACAGTAATCGTACAGAAATGGCTGTTGCAATATAATATGTGCATGTGTGTTCATCTCACGATAATTTCGTATTATGGAAAATGTGTGAATTGAGTTGACAAATCAGTTGGAAATATCAAGTATTTAATCGTTGTTAAATTGTTGAGTTATTTGAAAAAAAAAATTGTAAAAGATAAGACACATAAGTAATAATACATATGATATATTAAAAAATAAATATGATTTCAGTCTACAAGTTTGCAAGAAAGTAGTCATAAAAATACGAAGATATTTTTATAATTTTTTTTGATAAATTTTTCTAAAAGTATATAGAGATAATAAAAATTAAAAGCTATAATTAAAAATAATTCTTTTGATTAAATTAAAAAAATTAAATTTTAAATTTCTTGAAAAATTATATTTTTGTTTTATATCTTCCAAACGCAACCATTAGAAGTTACCATTCTTGATTCGTTTTTTTTCCTTTAAAAAATGTATAAATTTATATTGATTACAACAAAAATATAAGACTAAATTTGAAAAAATTACTTTTTGACAAAAAAAAAAAATCAACAAAACTATTAAACTTTTAAATTTTTAAACTGTGAATTAAATCTGGTTGTGCAACTGCTGAAATATAAATTAACTTCGAAACGCCAGCACGATAAACTAACGCGACCACAGTGATTTTTTCACGGTAGGATTTTCTGTAATTTCAATTCTGAACGTTTGAAGATTTGCTCACATTTACGTTTCTGTCATAGGGCTCTATAACTGTGGCAGTACTTTAGAACTAGCCAGACAATTTAAGTAATGCCATTACTACTATTACTACTACTTTTCATTTTGTTATGTCTTTCGAAAATATATTTCATGCTTAATTTAACCCCAATACCAATCCCTGAAATAATTTTATATCCTTTTTTTTAATTTTTTGTTTTTAAATAAAACCCACTTAGTTATTAAAAACAAATTTTAAAATTTATTTAATTTTTTATATTCTAATTATTTATAATTATTGTTATTATTATTATTATTTTTGTTTTTTTTTTTTCATTTCTTTTTTACATATTTACTTTTTATAATTTGAATTTTTTTAAAACATTTACAAAAGTACATATTTTTTATATATATACATATACATATAAGAATTTATTATTAATATACGTATTTATATAATTTAATATTAATTCATAATATAGTGTCGTATTTATAATATGTATACGTACAAATATACACATTTCGTTTATTATTTATATATTTAAAATATTAAACTAATAATTTTTTTAATATTTTTATTTTCATTTTTTATATTATTTTATTTTTTTTTTATTAATTTTTTACCCTAAAATCATTTTACATCATTTTCTATTCATCACCATCATCATCAGTTAATATATCCTCTAAATCACTATCATCCATATCATTATCCCAGTCTAAATTGAAATCATTATCAAAGAAATCTGTATCTTCATATGATAATGAATCTGTTGTACCATAATCACATGATGTACATGTCATATATGCAATACCAGTATTATGACCAGTACATTCACATGTTTGACATGATTTTTGTACAGCAGTTTTAACAACACGTTTAGCAAATACCGATGAAATTTTCTTCACCGGATTAGTTTTTTCTGGTTTTAATTTTTTCGCTGTAAATACAGAACCATTTGATTCAATTGCAAGTGCAGTACATGTACCTAGGCCAGCTTTTGTTAAACGTACATGTGTACGTAAGTCTTCATCACCAGTAAATTTTTTATTGTCACGTTTCGAATAGGCTAGAGTACGATCTAAACCAAAAAAGACACGATTTAAACGATGTTTTTCAAATGAGAATTCTTGATCCATTAAAATATGTAATTGTATACCCTCCTCAAGTAAAAGTTGTAATACAGATGAATAATCAAACTATATATTAAATATAATATAATATAATATAATAAAAATTAATAATTAATTTGAAATTTATTTGTTTTTAAAACTTACTTTCATATCTTTTGCAGAACATGATGAACATGGTAATAATATGAATATTTTTGATACTCCTGGTCTAAATATACCTTTTGATGCAATCGATATAGCATCAAATATATCATTATTTAAACCATTATCAGTATCAATATGTTTAAAATAATTTGTTAATATATTTATATCCGATGTAAATATTTTATTATTATGTACAATATTACGTGGTTTGTCAAATGGTGAACGACCACCAAATGCTACAACTGAATATCGATTATTTAACATTTTAGCATCTTCCAATTCTTGATTTAATGCATTAACAACAGTCATTATATTCTTTGAATGGGTTATATTGTGATTACATGGTTTTGCTTCAACTATAAAAACAATATCAGCACTCTCTGGTAATGTGTTGCCTTCTAATGTAATAAAAGTACCCTCGGCTACATATGTGCCATTCGATAGGTCACAACTGTTGAAAATTTTAACAAAAAAAAAAAGGTAATGCATAAGAAATAAAATAAATAACTTATATTATACAGGGTGATTCGTTAAGGTCTGAAAATTTGTTAAGAGGTAATTTTTTGTAGTATTTTAGGAACAAAAATGTTATTTGATAGGGTCTATTTTGTCTACGGAGAAAATCGGATTAGAAAAATTATAAGGAGTGGTTATTAAGGCATAACGTTTCTAGGCTGCGATTATCGCCATCAGTGAAATGAATACGTACAAATGAAATAGTGAACAAATATTTTGTTTTTAATGTGAGGCGGTTATAGCGATCAGAATAATTATTTAAGTAAAATTGATCGTCATTTTTAATTCGGTTAGATTGTATGAACATTTTTTTTTCTGATCAATTGAAATAGTGAAAAAATGAGACATAACTTCAGTAAAATAAAAACGACCAAATTAAATAATGAAAAAATTTTATTATATTCGATTTTCTCAGACAAAAAAAATCCTGAGCCGTAAAATTATAAAATTGATGTTATATGAAAAATTAAGTTTAAAATGTTAGTTTGTTTGTTAAAAAAGTTTTTTTAGAACATTTCTTACAATTCCTATAATTTTATATTAAGTTTTCGTAAATATCGCGACAGTCAAATTGAAATCAAAAATTTTATGTATTAATTTTAAGGATCGCTACAACCGCAGCTTTAAGTAATAGCAGTTAAACTTAAAACTTTAGTATAAGAAATTTATATTTTTGTTTAAAACGTTTGTTAACATTGATAACCACTATCTCGAAAAAGTGGTTAATTGTTGAATCTTATTTTAACAATTCGCCGTCCCGTACTCGTACACGCCAAAATCGTTTTCCGATTACAATGAATTTTGGAATTTAAAATAAAATATTAACTAAACTGGGATGGGTTTATACCAACAGATAGAGCACCCTCGATTTAGTTAATAAATTTTTTTAATATATTCAGTACTTGTGTTTAACTTAGCAAATAGAAGCTAAGTGATAAAGCTGGAAAACGAAATACCATCAACAACGTCAATAAAACCTCAAAAATATTTAATTAAGAAGGGTTAGTAGACAATTACCGATAGCACTCTTTCATCAAATAAAATAAGAGAAGAGTAGTTTTAGTGGATACAACTCCATTGTTATTATTCTCTACAACTTCACCATACACAACTTTTATGTTTGTTTGATTTGCCGTTTCTCAGGTAAAGCCATATCTAAATTTTAGTCAAAATTACTTAAATTTACTGTATTTTGTAATTTACATATATTCAACCATCCCCTACATTATAAATAGCCTTGACATTCACGCAAAAAACGTTCAAAAATGATACCACCATAAAGGAATTTACACGCAGTCTTTTTGGAAATTATAATAGTAGAATTCAAATCTTGAAATAACTCAAGAACTACCGACTTTATTTTGCTCAAAGAGGGCATTAAAATTCAATTTTTTTCACATTATTGTTTTTCCGGTTTTTCAAACTGCTTTCTCTCACAGGACATTAACAGTATTTTGGATGTCATTTTTATTGAAGTTTATAAATTGTTACAATATTTAACGCTTAGGCTTTAATGTTCTTACAAAACGCATGTACTCAACTTACTATTAATCAAATTTAAATATAATTTTATCAGAAAAAAACTATGACATAAAAAAATGTTTAAATGCTTAAAAATATTCCAAGGAATCACTCTTTAAAAAAATTTCATATCTAAGTGGCTCACCCTGTATAACTAAATATTTGTTAATAACAAAATGGAATCCATTTGAACAGCCATTTTGAAAATTGTTTTTTTTTTTTTCATTAATTTTTCATTTTTCTTAAAATACTTACTGAACACATTTATCTGGTACACGTAATGGTATTCTCATAGCATCACATGCTTCTATATAACCTAATGCAGCAGTACATGCACCTTTTTTAGCCGGATGATTATCCATTAAAACAGTTGATATTGAATTTGAGCCCATATCTAAGCACATTTTATAAAATGGTGCTGGATCAATAAATTCAAAACAATTTGTAAAATATTCTTTTTTAAAGAATTCATCACATAATTCAATTATTTGAGGATTAATATAAGTTTCATTATTATCATTATCATTATTATTATCATTATTATTATTTTTATCATCATATTGACAACCATTTAATCTCCATGATTTTATAAATTCATAATTATTTGTTGAAATTTTGCCATTTGGTTTCATAAAATCATCAAATGGTTCATTATTCATGGTACCTAGCAGACCAGCTGTTTGACCAAAATACCAACTACCAAGTTCAAGCCAACAAAGATCAAATTGTAAATTACAATTTAATGTGAATTCTTGTTCAGAATGAATAACAACAACATCAGAATCACGATATACAATTGCATCGCCTAGTTTCACAGGTAGAGTTGGTGTTGAATTATTACCAATTTTTACAAACTATAAATTTATTAATTTAGGAATTAATTTTTTAATTAAAAATTCTTAATCAAAAAAAAAATAATAACTTACATCAGCATTAATATCGATTTCAAGATGATGTTTATCAGTTAAAAGTGTTAATTTGCGAGTTAATATTTTTTTACCCTTATGAACTAAAACCTATAGTGTGGAAAATGAAAATTTGTTTTTTAAATTTTATAAAATTAAAATTTTCTATATTTTGAAATACTCACTGATGGTTCCAATAAAAGTGTAAAATTATTTTGGAAGAAATCATGAGCTAACAAATATGAACATTTATCTTGACTTGTTTTGCCATTGATTATATCATATTTAAGATTTAATCCAATGAATTTATTATCAAAAGTCATATAATGTCTAGATCCAATTAGAAGTGAATGTGCTGTGAAAATCAAAAAAATTTAATAAAATCTAAATTATTTATTTTAATTTTTATAAATACCTGAATATGGTGGTAGCCATGTTTTTGGTTCTAAACTTGAACGTACTGAATATAGTGTACCAATGATGGAGAAATTTGTACCACCAAAGAAATTCTGTACATCATTAATCATTTTATATTCGGGAATTTCTTCAAATTTTGGTGTTTCATTGAATGCATGCCATGACATTGGTAATTTTTGTTCTAAATCAATAATACCAGCTTCCGGATCAAAAACAAATAATGTTTTTGCTTCTCTATACATATCATCTGTTTGTAATGCTGTCATTGTATATTTACCCAATTTATTACGTATTAATTTCCACAATTGATGTAATCGTCTTTCTAATTCCAATTCTTCAGATATCCATTGTATTTTACCTTCAATTTCATCCCATTTTTGTATTAACATTTTAACATGAGCCAATTCTTTTAATTTATCCAATTCTTGCATTAATTCTTTAATAACTTCATTTAATTCTTTGCCAAATGGAACTAATTTAAAATATTTTTCTTTAATAAATTCCCATGCAATTACAGAATATTTTCTAAAATTTGTAATTGCATCATTATCTTGAATATCATGATACAAATGATCTATATCCTGTGTTATACGAGAAACTTGACTATAATATGGTGATTCAGCAATTTCATTTGTTCGATTATAAACGAAGTCTGTAAATGTAGTTAAAAATATATTATAAAAAAAATATATAGACTCAAATCAAATTTAATATGTGTTATATACATATACAAGCCAAGTCACCCGACGTCATTCGGGTCCAGCACAAAATATATAAAAATTCAAATTGTTAAATAGGCCAATTTATACACAATATTTTTTGTTTTATTTCCTGGAGTAAGTTACATAAAATTAACCATCAGAGAAGCATGGTTCTATTAAGTCATTTCCTGCTATACTTAATGTGCTTTATTCATGGTAATAGTAAAGGATATTTTTATGGGAAATTGAATCCGTTTAAATTGGAAAGGGTAGTCAGATGGAATTAATGGTATTCTAGGAATGAAAACATTACTCCCAGCAGAGCATTCTTGTGTCATTTGCGTCAATTGCGTGAATTGCGTCAATTGCGTCAATTGCGAATTTATTAATATACAAATTGTATCATAAATACATTATACATATTACGAAATACTAAAGAGATGACAAGCTAAATTGCTACCATTGTCGAAAATTTCAATTCACCAGGTCAACTGGAATTCGAAAATACTTTCTGGGCATTAACATACATTAAATTTTATATATAGTATAGATATATATATAAATTTTTTTCGTTGCATGAAGCTTAAGATGAATTTGTACTACTTGTGGATCAGTACATGAACAAAAGTCGACTGTCGATTTAACTAAAATAAAATGTAATAATATAAAAGTGAATACTCAATTCAAAATAGTTGGGGAATAAACAATCCCATCAAATGTTCACAACCTGGTTTCGTCAAAAGCATTAGTTTTGCAACAAATCTTCATCTTAATATTTAATAAATAGGAGATTAAAAATCAATTAAATTTTTTATATTTATAAAATGATGGCTTAAGATGCAACAGAATAATATGTTATACGTCTTCTTCTTCTTTTATTTTCAAAAAGCTAGAGACAGAGGTATTATCGCATTTCTGTTATCGTTAAAAAATACCAATCTTCTTATAGCAACTATAAATTATCATCATTAGTAACTTTAGATGACGATAAAGCAATAAAATTAGACATACTATAGGCGTATGCTGGAATAGAAGTTTATTGCTCCCCCTCACTCTCCTTTCTTATATTCTCAATCCTATTGAAAAATCCTCTGTTTAAATCAGATGAACTTGGGAAAACTAGCCGGCTTCTAAATAATATGTAAATACACCACTTTATTACCAGTCACATTCAAAATTCAATGGCTTGCAAAACGATGATCTGGCCTAAACACTCTCCTGTGGTGGACTGATGGATTTTGATAATTTTTAGCTGAAAATGCACTAATTTGATCACAGTCTGCCCATGACGTCTGCACAGACTGCCCAGAAACTCATTATGGTAATTATTTTGCTGGATTCGTGGCGACATCCAAAACTGTTAAGAACATTACAAGATTCCATACCTCAATTTTCTGGAACCGGACAAGAGTATATGGAAAGGGGTGCCACTATCAGTATTAAATGTTGTGGCATTAAAAGTGTAATTATCCTGATCTAGCTTTAATTTTAAAATATCCAATTAGCGAAGTTATAGTCACCTCACATGTTGGTTGGAACGATGTTAATGTTAAAAGCTATCAAGGTTGGGCTATTATGTCTGGTGTGTTGATATTTGGTGAATTGTTATTTTTATCCTTACTCCTCTTGGGAGCATAGGGCTCCCACTTGACATTTCCATCGTGCTCGATTTCCTCCATTGTGCAATTCTTATCCTAGTTCGTCTGTCAATGGTTGTTACAATGGTATCATCATTTCTATTTCCGAGACAATTTCTAATTTCATTTTTAATTTGTTAATCTGTTTATACACTGTCTAAGTAGGGGATTTACCTACTGTAGAAGACCACTTTGATAACTCTATCTGCGCCTACGTGGTAAGACGATGTAATATATTCTGTAAGTTATCGCTGTTTATCTATTATTGACGTTAAGATGCCTGACGTTGCTATGTTTACTGGGGTACGTCATGTCACATACTTTTGTCAGTTGTTGACAATTGTGTAATTATTATTAGTGTTTGTCCAATATTTTTTTATTGTGTTGTATGAAACATATGAGTATTGATATAGTAGTATTAGTTATTAATTATTTTTTATTGATTATAAATTTTATATATAATATTTTGCTATTTTTTTTAAGTTATTTTTTATACCCCCGACGGGAATCGAACCCAAATAGCGTAGTGAATAGTTTTTACCAAAATCGTTCACGTTCTGGCGATTAAAGGTTCGTATCCTATTAACGTCATGAAAACGTGACCGGTTGGTTTTTCACTACCAATTTGACGTCCACTTGATGACATTGAAAATATTTTAAAATTTTGTTTTAAACAAAAACAACAAATTACCCTAAAGAAGTTTTTGGTTTTATATTACCTTTATCATTTTTATGAATAGCCGCTGTTGTATACAAAAATGGAACGAATCAACGAATTCAATTCAATCTCGAAATTGTATTCAAAAAGATTTACAAAAATGCTAACAAGAAATCTTAAAGATACAAAATAAAAAACAAAACTTACCGAAAATTTCTTTACTAAAGTTCCATGCTGCCGATTCTAAATAATGCAAAAATCGGAATAAATGAGGTTCCAATTTCTTTAACATTATTCTCCAGTAGGTGGTAGCCGCTGATGTTCCTTTAATCCACATATTTTGAACATATTTAATAAATGATATATGCAAATCTTTAATAAATTTATCATATTTTGCAATAGCAGCTTCCATTAATTTTGAAAGTTGATTAAATGATTCACCATGCAAGAATTTTGTAATAATTTCTAAAGCTTTATGATAGGAATTTTTTACCTTTTTGTATAAAAAAAAAACAAAAAAAAATTAAATATTTTAAAATACATAAAAAGATATAAATAAAAATTCTTACAGTTTCAAATAACCATAAAATATTTTTTCTTAAAGCTTTTCCTGATTCTCCCATTACTTGCCAAAATTCGCTAACAATTTTTGGTAATGATTCGATATGATCTCTAATCGCTAGCTCATCTAAAACAGTTAATGTAAAATTAACTAATGTTTTCACATAAAAATCATTTGCTTCATAAGAACTATTCACAAATCTTCTAAAATCTTCAATATCTTCTTCTAAAACTTGAAGTTCTCTATAATAAAAAAAAAACATTAATAATAAATTCTTTCCCTAACTTAAACACAATTTTCTTACCCAATATCAGTCATAAAACCTTTAGTCTGTTCTTTTGTATTATACCAAATGTCATTGATAACATCTGTACTCTCTGAATAAAGTCTTATAATCCAAAAATCGATACCATCAGCAAATGAATTATAAAATGATGTTCCAATTTGATTCATTTTCTCTTTAATTTCATATTTTATTTTAGGTCTCCAATGAAATTGTCCAGTTACCAATCTTGAATGATTCATTTTAATATATGATGCAACATCAATAATACGAATTTCTTCATAATTTCTCCATAAATCAAAATATGCACTTCTTGCATCCGGTATACTACCAATCATTTGAATATTTTGTGATGCATCTTCGGTCAAATTAACTTCCATTCTTGTAAATTTATCCAACAAATCAATATAAATAAAACCTGTACTATTAACATCTGGACTATCCCATACAGTACCATTAATACCATAATATGGATATTGAGCATATGGTAGAATCCATAATTTTACAGCTTTCGATGGTAATATTCTTTCATATTCAATTTCTTTTTTCATTAAATCTAATTTACCTAATAGTGAACCATGTCTAATTGGAAAATAACCACGTTTGTATACACCTTTTGATGTTGTATAATAAAAAGATGGTTTAGCTGATATCATACCTTTAACATTTAAATCAAATTCAGATGCATTATGTCCTGCATGTATCACATAAGTAAAATTATAATTTCCAGACATTTTATTCGATTCATCTCTTAATATAGCACTTATGTTCACCAAATGTTTAGGATCATTACAATAATCTAATTTTATACCTAATTTTAATAATTCAATTGGACTTCTATAGTATAAACCTTGTAAGGTGACATCTTTTTTAAACGATGGATGTCCAATCGTAAATTTAGCTGTTTGATGTTCACGTTCATTTCCTTTCAATGGTTCACTACGCCAATTGAAACCAGTTTTAAATATTTTTTGAATTTTTTTATTTGAATTACGTTTTTCATTGGCAGTCCATTCGAATGCAATATTTGAATCGAATTCTTCATCAGTATTAGCATACCATCCATCTGCTGATAGAGTACGTTTTGGATATGAAATTTCAGCAAAGAATTTTTGACTTTCATTTGTTGGCTAAATACGATAATAATTATTTAAAAAAAAAGTTATAAAATGAAATTTTATTTAAAATTAAATTTAAGGCATTGCGAAATATGACCTTTGCTTATCCCTTTTTTCTATTTTTAATTAAACTTTCGGTTTAACTAAAATTTCTGGAACTTGTTCATGAGTAATAAATACACAAATATATATTATTATTGCCTAATATATTATTAGAGATGCAAAAACTGTTATTTTTAACTCATTAATACTATCTGTTACTGCTAGTTTAAAAAATAACAGTGCAAAATCACTGTTTCTAAAATAACAGTTTCTACTTTTCAGTACTCAATATTTTAATAAAAAAATGCTAAGATCTAGTTGTTATTTTTGCATCAAACTTGAACAAATAAACTACATTAATTTATTAATTTTATTAGTAAGAATAAGAACACAGAACTCAGATCAAATAGACTTTTATTAATTTTGTTTTAAATATACTAAAATTTAAATTTAAATTAAGTCTTAAGCAGGCTTTACATGGTACAATATTGAATCAATATTGTATCAATTTCAATAGAATCAAAATTGTTGCAATATTGCATGACAGCATTTACATGAAACAAATTTCATACAATATTGATTCAATATTGTTGTGAAAGCATGTACACAATACAATTTATAATAAACAATCTTTATTCAATGAGATTTTCATGAACATGTCTGATTTAGTTGACCAGAAAAAATGTATTTTTCTAAATTATATGTAGTGCGTTGCTAACAACAGAAATTGATTCGATATTTATGTAAGCGTCTACATGAAGAAATATTGATACAATATAGTGAAATTTACGGTCAAGATCATTCAATCGTGCAATATTGAATAAAAGCATTTACACGCAACAATATTGCCATTCAATATTGATACAATAATGTACCGTATAAAGCTTGCTTTAGATTTAAATAAAGCAGATATTTCATTAAGTGCTTATCACAAATTGCAAATTAATTTAAATTGATCCGAATGTTGTTTAAGTTAACTAAATTGAAAATTAAAATTAAATTTATATTCATCAATATATTAAAAAAAAATAAATTTATAAATACTCAAAATATTCAAAAATATTTTTAATATAAAATACTGTAAATATATCCAAAAAATGTTCCATATGCCTATTATTGGAAACGGTGTTGCAATCGCAGCTCGGATATTCATTCGATGATTTTGTAAAATTGGTATTATTGAAAACGCGCGTTTCAAAAATGAATGGGGAAAGTTTATTTGTATTTTTGAAAACGTTGTAGAAACGAGCTTCATACAAAATCTAGCATTTCATATCCGCCATTAATTTAGCGCGTTTTATAAAATTTATATCCATTTTATATATAAAATTAAGTTAAATATATTAAATATTTAATTGTTTATTTATTTTTGTTTTATATCAAAATATCGAAGGTGTTTTTTTTTTTTTATTTAAAGTGAATTTTCACATTTTTTTGCATTTTTAAATGAATAACAATTTCGAGTGGTTTTTATGATAATCAAATTCTATTTCTTTTAAAACATATTTAAACGAATTTTTATTTAGCCAAAAAATATTTATAAACCTAACAGTTAAATAACTTTTAATCATATCATATTCGTTTTGTTAGTACATCTTTTATAAAATAAATTTTGAATATTTTGTTCAATCAATTGTTTTTGCTATTACAACTCTTCATTAATTAAATTAAAAATTTCCGTTGCAAGGGTCTTTACATTTCTTCTTGTATCATTTCTTCAATTTATTCCTTCATTAGTAATAAAATCCAGTTTTGAAATATTTTATTCTTACTAAATATTTATTGTGTACTACAATAACAACAAAATATTTACCGCTGACAGATAAATTTTACCGCTTAAAATTCAAAAATAACATATTATCATTCGATCGAATCGAACACGGTTTTACTACACTATTTTCTATAGAATTCAATATTGGTAAGACGTGCTCTTTCTCTTTTTCTAAAATTTTGCATTTCTCAAAATTTTAATTTGTTTAAAATAAACAATTATTAATTTAATATCACAGTTCCATAAACGAACAGGCTGTGATTTTAAAATTACAGTTTTTAGAAATTATAACTAGTGTGTATTACAAAATCACTACTGTTACTAAAAAGACTAGTAGCTCTTATTTATTGCACGGCTATCAAAAAGAACAGTAGCGATTATTTTTTCATTGTTACCAAATAGTGGCTCTTATTTTTTTACTGTTACCAAAAGAAGAGTAACGGTTATTTTTTCATTATTAGCGATTTTTTCATTATTCAGTAGCTGTTATTTGTTCAATGTTACCAAATATTATTGATAATTTAATTTTATGTAGTTAATTAATTTTATGTAGTTAAGGGGTCAACCATGAAATTCTAATGGGTTTTGACTTTTTTCAATTTTAGAAAAAAATCAATTTTTGCTACCATGAAAGTCTGCTAAGTTGTTATAAGTCCACAGAGTTGATAATTTCAAATCAATCACAATTTTGCTGTTGACTTTTGTATATATATTTGTTTTAATTTTATAAAATTCATTACTTAATTAGATTAATAAAACATTGTTAAGAAAATTTTTAGCAACAAAAGGCAGCTTGAAAAACTATAATCTAAACTTCTTATTTATAAATACACAAAATTTAACAAAAATTTTTAAACAAAAAAATTATTTGAAACACAATTTATAATATTAAAATTTGAAGAAAAATATTTCTGTTATAAGTGAAATATCTAATTAGCATTTATAATATTAAAATATACCTAACTCAATCTAATCATATGTTTTTGACAACATTTTTACAGTCAAGTCGATTTTATTCAGTAGAATTTCATGATTGCGTGACTTATTTTTGTTGACTTTTTTTATTAAAAGTCTATTGTCATTTCATGATTGTCCCTTAAGTACTTTTTGTTTTTAGCTCTTTTTAAGATAAATTGAAATAAATTATAAATATAAATTTTGCCCATAAAATTGTATGATTCTATGGGCGTTTCCGAACCTCTCGCACTTGCACTCGATACACGTCTTAAATCTGTCAAATCGCACTAAATTTTATTTTTATTTTCACTTTTAATAAATTTAATTTTGCGATATCTAGTGTACTTGACACTACACTAAAATTTTGACAACAAATCAAGTGCAACTTGACAGGTTTAGTGCGAGTATCAAGTGCAAGTGCGAGTGGTTCGGAAACACCCTATGTGTTGTATTTGAATTTATTACATTTCATTCAATATCACTCTTTATATTATTATTTTTATAATTTATTTTTAATGGCGTACTGAAGTACGATAAACCGTATAATACATGTCAATGCCATTTTTTAGGTACATGTGTATGCTTGTGTGAATAGCAAAAACGAAATTTATCTATTCGTAATATCTATTCCTACTTTTCTTTATTTTTTAATTTTACAAAGAAATTCCTTGAAAAATAAAAAATGAAATAAATATTATTGAGAAATAACAGTCACTGTTCGTTTTGTTCTATAGCAACAGGTTGTTACGGTTATTTAGAAATAACAGTTACAAAATCATAATATCATACCATCTCTAATTCTGTGGCCACAAGCAATAACCGCTTAGGTCGACTTAAGACAAAAATGAAATAAATATACCAAGCAATTCCTTATGTCGAATACTACACTTCAGCAAAATTTTGTAGTTCTATCGTTATTTGAATCAGAGTTATGACGAAAAAACCTAACCGCTTATGTCGAAATGGAATTGCTCTGCATATGCAATAATCGCTTAATTCAACTTAAGAAAACAGTAGACGTACTATTTGGTAGATGTTTAATTTAAAACAAAAACTTATGTTTACCTAAGCTTTTATTTCAAATTATATATGCTACCATTTTTCTAAATATACCTTATCAAGCTACAAAAACTTATATCGATTTAAGCTTTTATTGCAAATTGAATATTTTTATTTAAGTTTTCTTACTTAAAGATAAGTTTTTATTCCAAAATAAAATTTTAGCAAGTTTAGTCTTAACACGATTTAAGTGGTTGTTGTGTTTTAACATGTTTTCTAATTGGCGGTTAAAGTACTGTTAGGTTGTTTTAGCATGTGCATTGAATGACAACATGTGTTAGTTAAGAATAAAATTTTGTTGGAAGAGGTTGTAATTTTATTCAATCTAAAATAAAATTTAGTGTTAATTTTGAGGTTGATGAATAATAATTACATGAAATAAAGTAAATATAAAATTTAATAAAATATTTTGTTTAAATTTTATTTTGATTTTAAAAATAACACTATGTCGTTGAGAACTATGAAAATATTAGAATTAGCAAAAAAGTCTCGCATGAATACACAAAGAAAAGAAGGTAAGTTTAATTTATTTGAAATTGGTATTACACGTATTTTTTAACGCTAAATTAAACAATAATTTTTTGAAAATGTAACAGAACCAGTTAGAAAACCTTCAAAATTAAGCAAAAGTAAATTTGAAAAAACCATTTCTAGTAACGATCAGCTAACATTAAACAGAAGAGTTTTAAGCGATATTAATGAAAAAATTGAAAATTTAATTCCAACACAATACAGTGATTTCGACTCGGATGATTCTGTTAAAGATCCTGATTTTCAAATTTCAGAACAGAGCAATTCTGCTGATATAGAACTTGACTACGAAATGATTGAATTGGGAAAACAAATTGAAGAAAATTTGGTTGGAACTGAACAATCTATTAATCACATTTCCGAACTAGAGATTAGTGAAAATAATCGTTATTCTAAAAAAAGCTCTAAGGAGAATCGTAATAAGGGAGATTCATATATTAACAAAAAAGGATCTTTGGTACCAGAAAGATTATGCATTTCCTTAAATTATGATTGCCGCAAAAGATGTAGAGATAAAATTTCGTATAAAACGCAGCAAGAAATTTTCAAATCTTATTGGTCATTAGGCAATTATAATCAAAGAATTCTCTTCATATCTTCATTAATGAAAATAGTACCTACAAAAACGGCACGTAAGGAAAAACATGTTACTAAACCTAGAAATCGTCAATACCATATAAAATATAATTTGGAATTTAAGGGTGAGCAAATAGAAGTTTGTCAAAAATGCTTTAGAAATTGTTTTAATGAAACTGAAAGCTTTTTGAAAAACATAATAAAAAAAAAATTAGAATATCCTAATTTAGAAATGATTGATTATCGAGGATCTGGTTCAGGTACTAATAGATGTGATGAAAATGTTATTAAAAGTATAAAAGAACATATAGACAGTTTCCCCGCTTACGAATCCCATTATTCAAGGAGAGATACCAGTTGTAAATATTTACATGCAAGTTTGACTCTTACGCAAATGCACAAATTGTATTGCGAAAAACTTAAAAATAATAAAGCAGTCTCTCTTAGCAAATATTCGGAAATTTTTAAAAGTAATATTTTTTATTACAATTATTATTATATGTTAATTCTAAATATATTAACATAACAATAAACTTTAATTTTTTACAGCAATGAATATCAAATTCAAGAAGCCTAAAATTGACACGTGCAATAAATGTGATTTATTGAAAGTACAAATTGAAGTTACAAAAAAAGAAAATAACCCTGAGACTTTACTGAACTTAGAAAATCATCTAAAAGATCATCATGCTGCAGCTGATGGCGCTTATGAATCAAAAAGAACTGATAAAAATCTTGCTACTACTGACTCAACTATTGGAGTTTACGCTTTCGATCTCCAGCAGTGTTTGCCAACTCCATTTTTGCAAACAAATACCTCATTCTATAAAAGAAAATTATGGACGTACAATCTCACAATTCATGATTGTGTTACGAACTCGCCTTACTGCTATATGTGGCACGAGGCTCTTGCTGGTAGAGGTGGCAATCAAATAGCCTCCTGCATTTTTAAGCACATAATGAGTCTTTCTAATAATTTTCAAATTAAAAATTTAGTATATTATAGCGATTCATGCCCTGGTCAAAATCGAAATTCTTTTATGTGTACAATGTTTGCAATAGCTGTTCAATGTAATCAGAACTTAGATACTATTGATCACAAATATTTAGAACCAGGTCATACGCACATGGAGTGCGACGTCGATCACGCGACTATAGAAAGGAAAAAGAAAAAAACAGATGCAACGATTCACCATCCACGTGATTGGTATAATTTTGTGAGAACTGTGAGCTCCAAAACCAAATTTAATGTCATAGAAATGGAAACTCATGATTTTTTTAATTTTTCAATGTGTTTAAAAGAAAAATTTATGTTGCGATCCCGAAATGAAATAGGAGAGCAATTTGTGTGGAAAAATGTAAGATGGCTCAGATTTTCTAAAACCAACTTTGGCAAAATACTATACAAAAATTCTTTGAGTCGTGACGAGCCATTTAAAGTTTTAAATTTTGTAAAACGAGGAGTTTCATCAATCGATTTTAAAGATATCCCAACAATTCAAGAAGATATTAAAATTAGTTCAAAAAAGAAAAAGGATTTAGAAGATTTGTTGCCCCTTATTGATAGTTCTTTTCACTTCTTTTACAAAAATCTTCAAACTCATGATGTTCCGGACATTCATCCAGATTTAGTGAATGATACAGAAGAAAACTAATTTTTTTTTATTATTATAATTAAAACGAATATTACATAATAATTTATTATAAAATAAATTATTGTGATCTATTATTTTTAATTTTTCCAAAATATTTTCAATTCAAATTTGAATTATGTATTATAGGTACTGATTTTTTTTTGTTAATGAATTAAAATATTAATTGTTTTATTTTTATACTTCATTTTTATTTTCATTTGTCATTGAATTTGTCGCATTTTGAAATATTATAGTTTTTATTTAAAATAAATAAATAATTTGAAAAATATTATTATAAAAAATATTTTGTTTTAATATACTATTTTCCTTAAGTGACATTTTGTTTCAATTTCAATTTTGCAATAACAACCTATTTCAATATAAGTTTAAAATGTTAGTACAACCTGATTCGCAATAAACGCTTAAGTATACTTAAGTTTAAGGAATGTTATTTTAAGTGTTTGGTATAACCACTTAACTTGTTTTTTCCATTATTTACGAAGCTATTTAAAGTATTTTCATTCCGGTTTGTAACAGTTTTAGTACTTCTTTAAGCATGCTTTATTTTTTACAAAGTTTGAACCTAATTTACTATTAAAGTTTTTTCAGAAATCAAATCAAAGTTTAAAATTGAATTTACTCGAAACATCAATTTCAGACTTAAGCGGTTATTGCTTGTGGCCACAGAATTATATAATTTGTTGGAATTGTTAAATTAGTTTGCGAAATTTAACATTTTGAAAAAAATATGTATATTTTGAAAATTATATATTATACATTTTTTCATTATTAAGCCACGTGTAAAACACTGAAGAAGTCTGCAACAAGTAGATGAAATACTCTAATCTGTATGATAGCATATTTAGTAAAATTAAAATTAAAATGTCATAATAAATTTTGAATATTTTCAATGATTGTTTTAAAATAAAATTATTTTTTGGCTTCTCAAATCATGCAATCTGTATATTTTCTCAATCATATATTCTACATGTCTTCCCAAACCATTCAGTTAATATACCTTCCCAATTATTTTTTCTGTATGCTTTTTAGTTATTTATTCTGCATGCGTTTTTTTTTATATATGCCCAAAATGATGGAAGAAGCACCCTAACTGCTTTCGCAGAATTGAAGCCATTTAAAGATGAAGGAAAAAAAAGAAGAATGGTAAGGAATAATAAACAAAATTAGAAAAGAATATAATATAATCATAAAATATAGTATATAATTTATATAGCACAATAATATAGTATAGCATAGTTAGCACAAAAATTTACAGACAGATTAAAATACATTTATTTACCCGTCATTTAAGACATTCATTCCAAAGTGGTCCAAAAGAAATTCAAGAAGTAATACCTCCATCGAATTGCTTCTTTTTGCGGACAAACTATATATAAAAAATAAGCAAGCAATCAAAGAATGCAGCAAGAAAGGATACTTCAGCCCCAAACCGCTGGTTTCTTATCTATATAATACGTACACAAGTATGTAAATATGGATATGTAAAAAAAATTATTTTGCTGTTGGTTGATTGCTTGCTGTTTGATTGATTCGTAGTTCGTATGCAAAAATAAAAATCACAAGAGGAAGAAAAGCAAAGTCTCATATTTCCCTACAAAAAAAAAATAATTTCTTAAAATTAAACCTACCGTTGTATTATTTTCAATTTTAATATTATATCCAATCCAAGCTGTTGGACTCAATTGTAATTTTGATTTTTGTTTTGATACATTCTCTTGATTATCGTACTCTGAACTTAATATAACAGTCCGATTTGGATGTATTGCTACAATTTTATACTCTTGTCCTGAATCAGTTGACCTCAAATGTAATTCACCAGTTAAATTGAATTTTTTCACATTTCTTAATTCAAAAACTTCAACATGTTTCATATCCTTGTGAATTAAATTAAAAATAAAAAAATAAAATAATAATATATATATTAAATTACATAATCTGGAAATTCTGCATCAATATACTGTTTTGAATGAACATAATGTATTCCCAATGGTGTACGTTCATTTTCTAATGTTATGTCAATAATATCTTTTTCAAAACCAGATCGTTGCTCCGATTTACATGTATATTTTCCTTGTAAAAATTTCTGATCATTATAAATGACATTTGCATGTCCTGTTTTAATTAATTCTCTCTCTTCCAATTTATAATCAATGTCAGCTCGATGTCTTGATGTTAATGGTACATCAATTGTTATTGTACCCGTTAGATCACGATCTAAATTATGAGATGTAAAATCACTGTTCAGTTTGAAAAATGCTGAATTTGTTGGCCATGTTCCTTTCATGTACCGATACGATGAACCACTTTATGAATAAAACAAAAATAACAACAACAACAAAAACCACAATAAAAAAAATGTAATATTATTAAGTGGGAAGAAAATAAAAATTAATAAATTAAAGAAAAAGAAGGAAATGAAATATTTTAATTAAAAAAAAAGTAAATTTTTTTCATTAAAAATAAAATAACAAATAACAAATTTTCGAAGTTAAGAGAAAGTTTGAGACATTTTATTATTATTATTGTTTTTTCTTTTCTTCTTCAAAAATTTCATTAACATACACTCTGATGTTATTTACAATGATGTGAAAGATAATATAACGGTAATTTTAATAATATTTTATTATATAAAAGAAAATAAATAAGATAATACCATCACGTACGTTAATTTTTATTAACAGAAAAAAGTTTTTCATAAAACGATATAGGTTCGTTCCTAAACATGCGAGACAAACAAAAACAAAAAATAATTTTATTAAAATTGTAATTTAAGTAAAGCCTACAAGGATATAATATGATGATAGCTCTAGGAAAATATTAAAAGTTTTCTCAAAAGATTAAAATAGAATTTGATATAGTGTATAGATATACAATAATATGATAAGTGTTCTTAAGTTATTTACAGTTATTTTTCTAGTGTGGTAGTTCTCAGCTGGGTATTATTATATAAAGCCAAGCTATGCGGTATTCTATACAACCTTCATTACCGCAGTTGTAAAAATAAAGCGAGAAAGATACTCTTGAACACTTCTTTTGCAACTACCCAGCAGAATTTCCCTAACAATATAGAAATTATTCCTAGAGCAGAAATTGTTAATTTATCTAATCGACCATATCAATAGTACAGGATTGCTGTTGTAGTACTAAGATTCTTTCAAGAATAATATTGATAAAAATATCTTCTTAAATAGCCAACAACAACAAATATATTATTCGAGTCGTGGGAAAATTAAGTACTAATTGATTTTCCAGAAACAATTATTGGAATGTTCTCTTCCCTATAGATACACCTAAACAATATTATTTTCAAAATCAAATTTATTTACCCATGAGTTGTAAAATTAACATCTCCTCGCAACCAATCAACCTTAAAGAATGGTATTGTTGAATTAATATGACCATGCATATTACTTGGACTTAAAATACTCATATCTGTTTCAAATAATCTCTTAGATGCTGGTGATTTCAAGGTACACCTAGAAAAAAAAATTATTAGTATACGAATTCTTTTTTTATTATTGTTTTTTTTATTTAATTCTACTTACTGCACCATATGATACAAATCTTTATAATCATAATGACCAGTCATATAGAATGATTCCTCATCAGAATAGAACGGTGTTGTTGCTTTTGCATAAAATTCTTTTCTTAATTTTTCTTTTAATAAAATTTGAAAATCACCATCAATTACATCAAATTTTTCAGCTGTACCCCATTCTACATGACCCATACCTTGTATATCAGCAACATTACGAAAATTACCTTTAATAAGATATTTTGTATGTTTTATATCCGATTCGTATTTAGCTTCACCAAAAACATCAATTGTTTCTTTAAAATTTTCTGTTGCTTGTTCAATTAAATTGCCATGATATCGAATACCAAAATTATGAATATCATTTGATATTGATTCGGGAAGTTTTGCAGCTAAACCAATTCTAATATCATTCATTGATATTAATGACATTGTTTGATTAATATCAAGTATCCATTTAGATTGAACATTTAATTTGCCACCAGTTAATAATCTTTGAAAATTTCTATTCGGATTTATGTACATTAAATTTGATTGCATTTTTTTCGGATCACTTGGTGTATCAATACGTTCTATTTCAGTTTCAAGACCAATTTGCATATCTTCCATTAATATAAATGTCCATGTACAACCACCTTTACCTTTATAATTTTCAATTTCATATTCACTTTGTATTTCACCACTATCGGGATTTATTTCAGCATTTGTTATGCCACGTACCGTTTCAATACCTAAATGTTTCCATGGTGTTTCTAAATCAAATCTACCTTCAAATTTACCTTTAGATTTTGGTTTTATTTTTGTATTAAAAACAATTCTTGAAATTTCCGGTTGAGTTGATTGTACTAGAACAGAAACTTCCCAATTTAATAGACTATAAATTGAATATCCACCAGATATTTGACACATTCGACCATTTTCAATTGAATTGAAACGGAATGTTTGAGCATAATTTTCACCAATTTTTTTCAATTCAAATTCAATAACACCGGGTGGTCCAACTTTTGGTCGATTATTTAAATATACTTTAATTGGAAAATCCGATAAAAATGATACAGTACCATCAATATCAGATATTTCTGAATTTCTAGATAAATTACCATTAAAACTATAATCATTTGGCATTTTAGCTCTTGTTAATAAACCATACATTGAAATATTTTCAAAATTTTTTATCGGTGTATTTATATCAATATTAATAACATTGCGTTTACGATCAGCTCTTGCTTTATATTCAACTTTATTTCCATTTCGATCAATTAATTTCAAATCAAAATTTAATATAGGATTTGGATTTCTAGTTATAAATACAGATGAATCAGCTATTTTTAATGGTAATATATTTGTTTGTATTCGACATCTACCATCAACAAAATGTGTTCCATTTACTTTCCAAAATGATAAAAATTTCATATTTTGTGAAGTATGATTTTCACGCATATCAAAAGCAAATTCAATTGAGTGTTCATTACCGGATAAATCTTTTTTTATATGAAACCAACATCCATAATCGGGTACTTCTTGTGTATCCAAATCTAAACCAAGTGTTACATCAAGATAACTATCTTCATCATATTCTAAAGTTCCAGCTACAGATAAATTTGTTTCATTTGTTTTTGCAGTAATATTTGCCTTATATGCAAATTCTTCCATTTCAAGGGATCCAATTAAATTCACTTTACGAAAATTTTCATATGGAGTTTCGACAGTTATAACAACTTCACGTATTCTAATATCTTGTTCATTTACAATTGTATAATTTACAAAATATCCAGTTTTAATAATATCTTTTGGATTTTTAAAAGAAAATTTCAATCCAGAAACATACAATTTTCCATATTGAATTTCATATTGAAATTTTGATTTTATTTCTTTAAACATTTCAAATGGTGTACTCATTTTTAGTATATTTTCAACGTGAAAATAATCCGGATAAAAAACATTATTTTGAAAACTTATTCTACCCTGAGGTATATCTAGATTACCAATAACAAAATAATAATCACTATTCTCTTGAATATTTATCATTCCTTTAATTGTTGGCAATAACATAGTGTCCAATTCAATAGTTCCAATATAACTAAATAATTCACTAAGATCAACATCTTCATCATCTTCTTCATCTAAGTAATCTGGTCTTGTAATTTGATATTCTGGATCACTTGTTAATTGTACTTCTAATCCTTTTGTATTCAATTCACTTATTAATCTTGGAAATGGTTTACCATTTAATAGAACACCAAGTTTATATATTGCAAATTTTCCATATACATTTAATAGAAATTCTTCACTTGTCATTAAATACTTTAGAACTAAACCATTCTCCTCAAATTTTTGTAATGGTGTGAACACTTTATATGAATATTCAACATCTGTTGCATTCATATATTTCCAAATGCCAGTAAAACCGACTGTAACATCATTTAAACCACCACGATAGTCCATTGTATCAGTTTTTAATTTAGCTACCAAAAGAACTCTTTTAAATCCTTCTATAATTGTTGCTAAATTAAATATTATATCATAATCGGTAATTGAATCAATTGCTAACAAAACTTCAACTCCTACTGAACCTCCTGGTGATGTTAACATAGCAACTGCATGACGATTTTTTTCAATTATACCAAAACGTCCTGTTATCGTTGGATATTTTGGCAATGGTGTAGTAATATTCATTTGTAACATATTATCGTTGAATTTTTTTATATATCCATATAGAGATAAAGTAAATCTTTTATCTTCGAATGTTAATGATCCGCCAGCTTCAATTTTTTTATTATCATTCATGCTCATTTTTAAAATTAAATTTCCAGTTTGATATCCTTCAAAAGGACTTCTTAAACCAACTTTACCTATATATACATATATATATAATAAAATAATGATAATATATTTGAATACTTTTTAGGTAAAAAAACAAAAAAAAAAAAACAAACCTACCAATAATATTTTTTAAAATATCCTTTTGATCGAATTCCCAATCAGATTTAACACTATAAATTTGAATATCACTATTAACAGGCTTAAAACGAAAATCAGCATCAGTGATAATTCTTTTTAAAGTTTGACTATGTTTTAAATATGAACTCATAGTTGGTACATCAGAAATTGTACTATTAACAGCAAAAATTAATTCCGCTTTTACTTCATCATCATTGGCTACATAATTACTTTTATATATAACACCAATATCTTGATTATCAGCCCATAACATTGAACCATTCGCTTGTATTAAACTATCTGCAATATAAAGGCCACATTTACCATGATTACGACGCCAACCATCAAATGGTGTGTTAACTTCAATTTTTGCCCAACTATTATATGCCTCATTATTTGATTCAAGTATAAAACCAGCATCATAATTAACTATTATAGCTTCATCTGCATTCCAACTCACACGTCCCTGACCATAATAATTTGGACCACCATTATATACATCAAAACCACAACTTAGTGTTTTTTCTGGATATGTTATCATAAGGTTACCATTATATTTTCTAGGTTTTGGATTATTATATTGTGCTTGAAGGGCCAATCTTTGACTTGGATCTCTATTTGCATCCCATTTAAGTTCTAATGACAATTCTTTACGAATTGGTAATGAAACAGCACGAACATTAATATTAATGTCACGAGCTCTAAAATAAGATTTGAGAAAACATTGACAAATTTTCAATTTAAGTGTTAAACTTACTTATCCCAATGTATATCAACTTGTAGAAGTTTATTAACATCTTTAAGTAATTTAGCTGATAATGAATAAAGTTCTTCACGTCTTTTAAATTCTAAATAAGTATTTTTTTGACCGCTATTCAAACCTGTATATTTAATCATAACACCATACGGATCTTTATCATAAGTTCCACGAATGTTTGTAAATATTTCTAAAGCACTTCTTCTATATACAACATCTGCTGTCACTTCTTCAAATGATGGACTACGAATTACAACTTTAACAAATTTAATTACATGACTTCGAGTACTATTATCCTTATAATTTCCATTAACAGTAATCGAATGGTTAGTAAACCAAGTTCCGGCAAAATCAAACTAAATTGGAAATAAAAAAAAAAAATTTAAATTCAAAAATATTTTATTAACCCAGTAATTGCCAGCAAAACATACTTTATAATCTTTTATTTTGATTTCAGTTATTCCTAATTGCATAGTTGCTGAATCAAATTCAGGTACAGTTATATTTGCAAACGTATTAATAGCAAATAAATTTTTTCGTGGAAAATGAATTAAGAAATTTCCAGTTATTTCTTTTTTCGGTGCATATCTTAATCCGGTACTAATGGTATGAGCTGTGCCATTCTTTTCAATTTCTTCATATCTAATAAAAAATCAAACACAATAATAAAATTTTCATTGATTTTCCGAATAAAAAATATTTTTGTCAAAATGACTACTTACTTAATACCACAACCAAAATCAATATTAGCTCTTACTCTTGTAATCTCAAATTTAGCTAATGTCATAGATTTTCCATGTCGTTCAGCATAAACATCCGGCTCAGTACGAATAAATATCATTCGTAAATCTGTATTATAAGATTTATCACTCAAATCTGGTGCATTATTATAACTTAATCTACATTCTGTATGTGCCAATACAGATAACCAAAATAGACTGCCAGCAAAATTTAATTTTGGATATGCAGATGTTTCTAGCTTAACATTTCCTTTATAATCTGTACGTGATTTTTTACTTCTATTTTCTAATACAGATTCAAATTCAATTTTTTCTTTCTCATTCTCTTCAAACTATAAACAAAACAAAAAAATTTTAATTTATTATTCCTTAAAAATATAATTTTTTTTCCCAAAAACTTACCCTATAATCCAATCGTAGTTTAGTAGACGTTTTAATTTCACTCTGTGTAACATATCCATATAAACGGGCTTGCAATTTTTTCGTTTCGAATAAAACATCAATTTCACTTTGTTTAATACCATTTTTACCACTTATTTTCAATGTACCCGACATACCAGCTATAATGGCTTCATTAACATACAATTTAAATTCTGGTATATACAAATAACCATTTCTAATTTCAGTTCGATTCATATTAGCATATAAAGCTAAATTTTTTTTTCCATTATTTTCAACAAAGAATTCAAAACGTCTATCGGTCGGAACATCTTTATAAATTCCAACAGCACTATAAGATTGATCACCCAATTCAAAGGATAAAGATGCATTTAAAGCATTTTCAACTTTTGTTACATTCGCTGTTAAAATTCGCTTAATTTCCGATTTTGGTGTATGAAATATAAATGAACCTTCATTGGTATCACCAATTTGATTCCATCGATATTCTAAAAGGAATTTTTTTATACTTAAATCGGTTTTTTCTAAATAAACTCGAATATTAATTGGTCCACTTAGTAATAATCCCGGATAATTCATATCAGTTGAATTACTAACATCTGGAAGACTATAATGTGAACATACTTTTAATCCTAAAGCACTATCTAGTATTGGCCATGTACAAGTTGTATTTGATGAACGTTTTTCAATCCCTGGCTGCTGTAATTCTTCATCATTCTTAAATACTATCAATTCAGATTTAGCACTAAATATTTCATTTTTATCTTGTGGCAAACTAAATGACATTGAAATAAGTTTTGATCCTCTAACTTTAATATTTGTTTCAACATGTGAACTTGAATATAAATTTGATTTAACTCTTATTCCCGATACAGCATAATAAAAATCTGATTCCATTGTTGTTAGCACATCAACAGATACACTTGGTTTAATTTTACCTGAAATATCAAAATTCCAATCACCTTGATCTTTATATCGTTTAAGTTCTCCCGATAAACGTAAATCAATTGATGAAGCACCATATGTTTTAATTGCTAATGGTAAACCTGATCCTAATGGTACATTATATGAAGCATCTAATAGTACACTAGATTGAGAATATGTAACTTCATTCCCGGATAGCAATCTTGCTGCTATTTGAAATGGATTTAAAGTTCCAGCTAATCCAATTACTTCATCCATTCCATCCAGTGAGAAATAATTCAAATCATTACCAAAAACTTTAATTCCAAATGTTGCTCTTGGTCTGCCATGATCATATTTCAATTTATATCCCAATTGATTAACTTCATTAATAATTTGACGATCATGAATTTTAATTTTTTCTGAATCTTTTTCATTTTCATCTGTTTCAAAATTATAATTTTCATCTTCTTCATTTTGCATTGCAGATCGTTTTAAACGTAATTTTTCCAAATCTAAGAAGTCTTCTATAGAAAATAAAAAATTTAATTTGTATTGAATTCATTTCATAAATGAAAATTTGAATAAACTTACCATTTGAATTTTCTGAACTATCATCACCCATAAATCGATTTAAAAATTTAAATTTACTTCGTACAAAATCTGTATTTAAAGGACCCTTTGGACCAAAAATAGAAGCAACAAATTGTTCAAAACCTTGGGAACGTGCTGTAATTTCAAAGAAATTGACCGATTCGCCGAAAAGATCAGCAGTAAAATTTAAATTTATAATTCGTGGTAGATATGAATCAGTACCAAAGATAACATTTGATTCAGCTTCAGCTCCTATTTAATTCAGAAAAATTAAAATAATATAAATAGACTTATGTATATAATAATATAATGTCAGCGATTAACTTACCAAAATTGTATTCATCAAAAAATAAACTGTACTCATAATTTCTTGAAAATTTTCTTATATCCATTTTAAATTTTGTACCCAAATCATCATCAGCTAATAAACCTTGTGCTTCAACTCGTACAGGTGATGCAGATTTTGCTACATTACTTAAATGTGACCATACAAATGATCCAACTTGATTTATTTTTTCAGTTTCAAGAATTCGTTTGATTTCATTAATGGCTATATAATCAGGACATCTCATTACTTGTAAATAACTCAAAATTCTTATTTCCGAATTAATAACAAAATTTCTATATGTATCTAAGAAAAATTCTTTATTTCGATTACAATCATGCTTTCTAAAAGCCAATACAATTTCAACACGAATCTCAGTTGATAAATTCTCTTCATTTTGTATCAATTGTTTTAATTTATTTTCAAAATTCTCTGACATTACACCAATATTTCCAATACCTTTTAACAAAACTATTAATCGTTCACGTACTCTTCTCTCATTCAAATTTGAATTTAATAATTCTAAAAATTCTTCTTCTAATTTTGCTATAATTTTTAAAACTTTACTATTCTCATTACAATCGGGATTATTACGACAGAATGTATGTACAACAGCTGTAGCACCTAAAGTATATTCTGGATTTACTTTCTTTTTACCATATTCCAATAGAGTGTAAAATGTTTCTAAAGTTTCTTCATCGGGTCGAATTAAAAACGATAAGGATTTCATCCAACTATGAGCTGTTTCTTTTGGTATTGTTTCAGCAATGATTTCATCTCTCATCAATTGATATGATGCTGTACTTCCTATATATGGTAGACTTTCTAGTACATGATTTCTAAAAGAAAAAAAAATAAATACAATTATTGCACATTACGTCGATTGTTTAAAATCATTATCAAGTTTTACCTTCCATTTCCAGTATCACAAACACTCGCTGATCTTAATAGAAGTTGATGAAGTGCCTTATATGACAGTAAACGTGTTGTTTCTAAAAATTTTGTAAATGTTTCAATAAATTCACGTTTAATATCTGGAAAACCAAGTTGACACATTTTTTGTAATAAATCACGTGATCCTCTTATTTCATTATGAGTTGGTTTCGCCGAAGGTGTATGATCAAAAATTAAAGTTGAACGTTTTTTTATCACATTTGCTTCTAAATAGTAAGTAATGTTATAAGTTTTTATTTTTGTAAAACGAAAACAAATATTTTAAGACTAACCATTATTTAAGGTAGTTTCCGGTGGCTTATATGTTTCTTCTTTATCTAATAACAATTTTGTATAGGATGTAGTAACAGCTCCGCTCATATTGTGTGAAAACGGAATTAATTGATGTTTTTCATGACAACTCACTTTTTTGTATACATTGTGATCAACAGTAATCTAAAATTTGGTGAAAATTAAAATCATGTTAAAATGTTTTAAATAATGGGCTACTGAATATCACTGTCACGACAGGATTATATTTTAATACATTTTTCTTAACGTATATTAATTTAAGTAAAAAAAATTCCAATTTATGGGTTCTGGACCAGTGTGACTGCTTTTGTTTTATACATTTTTTAAAATCTATTAATTTTAAGTAAACAAACTCGAATTTATGGGGTCTGGACCAGTGCGATTGCTTTTGTTCTATACATTTTTAGAATTCAATTTATTTAAAATTTTTAGAATGATATTTTTATGTCAACAAAATCAAGAGACAAAAATTAATTTATATTTGTGTATTGGAATGAAAAACATGACTTCCACTTTTATTCGTTAAATTCTGAAAGGGAGACGAACAATTTACTCTCAATTTGATATTAAGTCTCAATTTTGAAATCACGCTCTATGAAACACAACAATATCGATTCAATTGAAATATCACTTATGTTTATCCTACACTACTGAAGTCATCAGTATAGTTATTATAGGGTTTGAGTTATCTTGACATTTGATTATTTACATTGTATTAGTTTAATGTAAACTTATAGATTTCAAAGAAAAACATTTTTTTATATGTTTTTGACAGTAACTTAGGTAGAAATACCTTTTCGTATATTGATTACGCAATGTAGGATGGGACTATAATATGTTATTGAAGTATTTATTTGTAATTTTTATAGTATAAGAAGTAATTATTTAATTTTCATATTAAATTAAAGTTCCACATTTGTACTAACTACTATTATCAGGGACTAAGCCTTCTTATAGCCTTCTTATAGTCCTACTATTATAGGGACTAAGGCTAATCAGAGTCTAAGCCTTAATAGAATAATTAAATTTTATTTAAGTTGTTACCAAATTACACTGTATACCATATGTGAGTTATAAAAGCAAAACAAAATATATAGATGGTAAAACTTAATAAATTACAGTTTAAAAAAAACCCTGTTTTATTATAACTGATGCGTTGAAAAAACTTATTCTAAATTTTGTTATCTCGTTAGGGTTCATTTTTTAATTAGATAACGTTTTAATCTAATTAGGGTTAGTTTTTTAGTTAGGGTTTTAATCTATAGTTGTTTATCTCAGGGGTGCTACAGTTTTTTTTTGCATTAGTGACACTCGCAAAACGAAGTTTATTAGAATTCTAACATATTTAACGACTCTTGAAAAATTACTTGTCGTATACGCCATTTTGGAATTTTTAAGTTAAGAATGCTATTACAGAAATCTATATTTCGAGACCCAATTTTAAAATAAATTTTTAATGTAAATCTCAAAGAACAATAAATAATATAAGAATTAGAAAATCCTATTGATATGTTCTAAATAATACGACCTTACTGTCGGTTCATTATAAAAAGGTTGGATTGTAAAGAATTAAATAAGGAATAACATGTGAGTTTCAGCTAAGTGTTTTTAGTCTTGAATATGATGTTAAGTAATACGAATGAATAAATAAAAATTAAGATAAGAAACCACATTGTTAATATATAGAAATAAAAGTTAAATAAAAGAAAACACAATACCTATTAAGTAATATTTTATTTTAAATATCAAAACTCATTTTAATCGAAAAATTATTTTGAATGTATATGGCAAATAATTATCCAGACAACGATTACTAGTTGAGAATTTGATCATATTGTAAAATTATAAAGGGTAAATTTTAATCAAATTTTTTAGATCTTTTTGATAATATAAAACCTCATTGTGACAACGCTAGATAGTAGAAAATTAATTAATTTAACTATTTTTAAAAATTTGCTAAGAGTAAATTTAAACAGAATTTCGTTAAATAATTTTTATAATATAAAATCTTAAATGGCAACGAAATAGGCAGTAAAGAGTTAAATTATATTAAAACTATTTTTAAAAATAATTAAAAATCTCCTACCGCGCCTAGCTTTGTCATATTATATTATTATAATAAACTAAATAAAATATACTTACATTACAATAACTATTTGAATTCAATATTGGCCATATAACTTTATCATCACGAAAATTATATGGTGTTGTTTGTAATATTGATTGCATTTTAATACGATCTAAACATGAATCAATATCTTTAATTTTTTTTATTAAAACATTTGTACCATTAGCACCTTCTAAACTATATGCAACATTACATACACCAGATATATCAGTTTCAGTTGTATTCATATCAACATCAAAACGTAACATTGTATTTTGTAATTGACTTATAATACCTTTTTTAAAATTTAACACCCATATTGGTTCAGTTTCATCTGGACATACTTCAGTTATTAAACCATCATGAAATGAAAATCTTAATTCAGATTTTTCTAATGCTTTACCTAATTCAAAACTTTTATTATGTAATGTTATATCTATATTTGGTGTAGGTGTTGTTGTTGTATCTGTTGTTGTATCTGAATCTGTTTCACCATAATCATAATCATATATAACACTTGCTTCATCATCATCATCAATATTATCATTATCATCATCATCATCTGATGATTTCGATTGTATTTCACGTAATTCAATATTTGTTAATTTAAGAATACCTTCACATTTTGTTGGAAAATTTAAATTTACTTTACTTGTTAAATATAAATCTGATGTATTTTCACCACTACCAATAAATTCTGTACGTATGTGCACAAAATAATCATATTTATAACGTATTTTATTATTCCAATTAAATTTATCTGTATCTAAATCACATATTGGTCTTCCACATATTTTTGGATCTTTTAAAGGATCTATATTGAAATTGAAATAAAAAAAAAAAATAAAAAATAAAAATATATTTTATAGAAAAAAAATAAAATAAAAAAAAAAATAAGTACAAAAAATGTATAAAAAAAAAATTTGTCTATAAAATGTCAATGATCTTTTTTAAAATTAAAAAATCTAAAAGGAAATTGAGGTCAACTAACTTATAATAATATTATGTATATATTATTAACCTGAAATTCAACTATAACTAAAATTTAAATTTATAACTGTAATTTTTTTTTTTATTAAAATATATTTTAATATTTAAAAACACTTTTAATACTATATAATAATATGAATGAATCATTAAATCAAATTGTAAACAAGGAATTTTGATGTCAAATATTTAAACTCTAAAAATAAATATAATTGAATTTTGAATTGTGTTACTAGTCTTTTTTAAAAAATGAATTTATAAATTGTAATGATAAAATAGTGAATAAAATTAAAATAATAATAAAAAAAAAATTTTTACTTAGCACCACATACATTATAAATAGTCATGACATTCAAGCAAAAAAAAGCTTAAAAATACTACCACTGTGTGGTAGTTAGGAATGAGTCTTATAATAAATTATAATGCTTGTTGTGCTATCTTGAAATAATTAAAAAGAAATACAGACTCTATTCCATTTTGTTCAAATGGGATATTAAAATTCCGTATTTTTTACACCATTGTTTTTTGTTTTCATTCTTAAAAATGCATTTGAAAAAATGTCTTCCAACTATTTTTCTGATTTTTCAAACAGCTTTCTCTCACAATACATTCACAGTATTTTGGATTTCAATTATTGTATGTTGTAGTACTTAGGAATATTTTACAATATTTTTTTAAAATTTTTTAATTATTTTAACTATTAATTTTAAACTTTAATTTTTTATTAAATATTTTAAGTTTTATTCGGTAGATAGATTATACCACCGAATAAAGCAGTAAAACCATGCTGAAATAATTTATGTTTTATGCGTGTCACAAAAATATATTGAATGTATTAAAAAAAAATAACTGGCATATGACTGACATATGGAAAAAAATAGAAAAAATAGTATTTAAAAAAATGTCAAAACTTTTCTATAAAATATTTTGCTTAAGCTTTAATCGTGAACGTGACGTAATTTTTATCCTTTCATTTGAATTTTCAATTGTTAGTTCGGATGAAATTTAATTCATAATTTCTATCTTGCACTATGCTTGTTATTTGTTGTCATCTTCAAATTAGTTGTGATTTTATTGCATTTGGAAGTACTTGAACGTGTTCGAATTAGACTAAATGATGCAATTTACTTTATCTATATGATGAAGTGCTTTTTTCATAGAAGATTTTTTATATCACATTATTTACGGCGCCTATTACAGGTACCACACCACTTTTCGAGTCATTTTCTCAGCCACTCAAATGAAATTTATTTTATTATTACAAAGACTTATCCGACATCAAAAAATTTTTTAACTACTTTTAAAAAATATTTTTATAAGAATAGTTGGTTGAAATGTTGGAAAAAATGTTTTTATTTACAAATTGATTGTAAACATAAAAAATTTAATAAATAAAAAATGTTTTTAATTGTAATACACAAATTAGAAAATGACTGATAAAAAAATCCTCTCACATATAAATAATTATAACTGCAATTGGGCGGTATTTTTAAATGGGTTCCTGATAGTTAGTATTGTCATTTCAAATTATTCGGATCCAACAGAAAAGGTGATGCCTGCAATAGGCATGATTATGTAAGTATTTCGAAGAGGTAAAATTTACTTCTTGTCCATAATATTGAGTCTTACAAAATTGTTATTTATCAATATTTATTACATATATTACTTATTAAAAATGGAGCGAAGAAGATTAAATATAAATAATGATAAATTTCAGGAAGAATATTGCACTAAATTATATAATTTTCCGATGATAATGTAATGGCAGATCCAGACATTTGCATAGAATGCTATAATAAGAATAATACCGGAACAGGTAATAATATTTTTATCCCTATTTAAAATAAGGGTAAATATTATGTCACGTATACATGGTTACAACAATCACAATCGGCCTTACTGGTCTAAGTGTTCTGGTCAACTGTCGCCAAACTACCACCTACCTATATGGTTAGGGTTACGTATGCAGAAAAACCTGTCGAAAGTTTAATGAAATTTGTCATTAAAATTTTTTGTTTTTTAATTTAAAAATTTTAATGCAAAAAAGTTTATTAATTTTAAGGTTAGAGACATTTAAATTATTTGTTTATTTTCAATTATTTTTAAAAAATTAAAAAAAATGCATTGCATACACTTTAATTAGAACTAAATTAAAACCCTTATATTATCCTCAAAAAAAGTTACAAAAACACTCCTCGGGTGAAATTTTACCCAGTATGAAAATATCATTCTTGTAAATTAAAGAAGATAATTTATAAGAAAAAACCATTTACTTCTGCACTTTATTTTGTGGGTAAAAAAACATTTAAAATGTATTGGACATTAATTGGTTATTTCAAAGGTCGTATTTACAATTATTGTGACAACGGAGCGCAAAAAAATGGATATTTATGTTCTGCACACAATTTTTTTTACACACTTCGCCCTCTGCATTTGCTTTTCTAACCTTTTTTATGCAAATTTGACAATGAACATCCGATGAAATTTTTCGTTATTTTACCTTTTCAACACACATTTGTCCAGAAGTTCTCATTAATTCGACCACAGAAAGCAACAAGTTGTTCATCAACCGTAACATTTTCATAAGGAATACATTTAAATATGGAGCATTCTTTACCCATATATTTAGCAAGTTTGTCCTTAGCTCTGCGTTGTGCTCGATCATGTTTGTCGTTAAATTAAATTACCCGATGAATCTTTAAGAAAAATTTAGCCGGCATTACTGCACGAAATATTGGTTGACCAAATTGATAAATTCATAATAGATTCATTTTTTGATTTATATATACATATAAAAAAATGAATAGTTCAAAAACTGCAAAGGCTTTGGAAAAATTTGGAAAGCAGTTTGATCATACCTACTAAAATGAGTAATCCAACAAAGCTTTCTATTAGTTCCAGCATCAATATTATTCCACTTTTCCCCAGACACTCATTTTCCCTCCAAGTTGGTATTATGCACCACAATCTTTATCATAGCGGAATTAAAACACAACTCAAATGCATTTTTGATACTGTGAACTCTGGCTGCAACATAAGAAATAATTCCAAGTCGATCTTTGATTACATTTTCTATTGGAAAGTGGAAAAACGCTTAAGGCTGGAGGTTGTGCTGACCATTCAATGGATTTATCTTTTCATATTGTGATTAAATTTTATGCATTAACGTATAAAAATTTGAATGGGTAAAATTTCACCCGAAGAAAATTTACATATTGGGTGAGTTTTCACCCGAGGATCGCTCACGTAGTAAGTTGCATAAGCCCTACATTTTTTACATTTTTCCAAAAGGTGTTGTAATTTGCAAAGAAGTAACCATTTTTGACAAATAAGTAAAAGGAATAAGAAAAAGATTTAAAATTATGGAATATAAAAGTGCATAAAATTGAAAATGGGTGAAATTTCACCCCAGGATAATATTAGGGTTAAATAATAAACAAGTAGTACTTTATAAAGGATTATAATCGCAAGCACTGATGAACAAATAAATGTTCAGAAATATCGACATTGTAAGAATAAAAATTAAGTTAATTATTATGAAAGGAAATCTAACATTATTAGAGTACTTTTTTTACAAGTAGTTAATTTACAAGCTTTAGGAAATTACAAAAATGTAAACGGTTATGGGGTATACAACAATAGAAGTAAAAAAAAAGTTATCTTTGAATATTTCAACACAGAGCTTCAGAGTTCGAATAAAAATCTCCTTTAATTAGAATCTGAGTGCTTGGAATCTACTCAGAACGTATATGAGCGCTCTGATTAGAAAACTAAAAAATACCATTCTAGGATTTTTCAACTATTATCCATTATTTCTCTTTTTTTATACTCTCAAAACTTTCAATCGAATTTCCTTGCTTTTTACGTAAAACTTTTCCATTCAATTCAATCAAAGTTTATCAAAATATTTATTTTATTTTATAAAATTAATTCTTGTTTTGTTAATTTACAATTTAAATTAACACAACAAATTTTTGAAAATATTTTTCTACAGAAAAAAAAAATTTGTTATCTTTAAATAAAATTTCTAATTTTTTTTTTTTTTGTTAAATATGAAACGTAGAAATTTCATTGAAAATATTTGTAATTTTTAAATTTGACTTTTTTGACATTTAGATTCTAAATAATTTTGATAATTTTTTTTTTTTTTATTATTTAGTTTATTAAACTTTCGTAATGAAAATTATTTTATTACAAATCGTTGTTGCAAGTGATAGCAAACTTTATCAATTTATTTAAAAAAAAAAATTAAATTTAAATAATGTCGATTTATAAACAACATTTGAAGTAATTTGATTTTGAATTGATTTAGTGTTTATGTAAATTTTTTAATATTTTGAATTTTCAATAATAATTATTCTGAAAATTGATTGTCGTATATTCAATATTTTTCGGAACTAAACTATCTAATAATGAAATTATTTTTTGTTCATTGAACATCAAAATATTATTTTATAATTTCTATTATCATTTTTCATATTTTCGATCTTTATTTTTGTCGATAATTTAAATGAAAATTATTATTACAAAATAATAATCGATGTGAAATTTGGGTGAAAATTAATTTTTGTCAATAATTTCAATAATTGGTTTTTTTTTTTGTTTAAATTTCCTTCTGTAATTTTAAATACTAACGAAATTTGTATAATTTTTTTTATACAGGTACAGGGTAGTTTACTTCAATTTGAAAATCCTGTATTAAGTGTGATTCATTAAAGGATTTTAGGAAAATATTGTTCTAGATGGTTATATTTAGTTAGAGGGTTATATTTTTAAAATTAAGGATTAAAAAAAAGTTGGAATAACAAAATAATATCTAACGAAATTTCATTATAGTACCAAAGATATGCAAGGTATAGGAAAATGTTTTTTCAAAGCTTTTTTTTTAAATTGATTTACCTAACTGATATGGTACATATTAGGTGACCAATTTCGGTTAATATACATGTCCAAACTAAATAATTTTGATATATAAAAAATTATATTTATTTGAAAAACGTTTATGTTTCAGATTATAGGATATTCGGAAATTAGCGTATTTGAATTATTTGCTGGGATGTGAGGTGCAACGCACTTTAATAATTATGAATGTAAATTTATTTATGTATTTATTTGTTTATTTAATTTATATAAATTGTAGATAACACGATTAATCTTTTTACTATACAATTACAATATTCAATTCAGTTTAATTTGGTTTAATTTAGTTTACACACACAAAATGACCACCAATTGTGTTATATGCTAATTATTTATCAATATTGCTAATTAAGCAATATTGACTAATAGACATGTTGTTTGTAATTTAATTTTAAAAGTAACTGACCGATTTGCCAATATGCTCCAATTTTATATACAATTCATTTTTGCTTACTGTTGTAATTAATTGTAAGAGTGTTTTTATATAAAGAAATATTTTTAAGAAAAAGTTAGTCGGTGGTAAACTACCGATTGTAGAAAGTAAAAATAATTAAATAAAATATCGTTTAAATAATACAGTATTCGCACGCACTGTATTTGCACCAACTTCTACAAGTTTCGATATTCGATAAAATTTGATAAAAAATCGTACTCAATTTCATTATGAATTGTTTTACATCATATCAATTTATTCATGGTATTATAATTCAATAATCTTATATTATATTTTTTTTCCATTGAACCAATCTTCAATTTTATGATTATTTAAATTTTTAATTATATTTTAATTATTATTTTTATTAAATATTATATTTTAATTATTGAAATTGACAACTTTATTCTTTTGATAATTTTTCATGAGTGATTTACAATTCATCGTTAGAAAACTTATTTATTATTATTAACAATACAAAAATTATTATACAGTTAAAATAATTCAGTATACTGTTGAAATAATACTTCAGTATTATGTTGAAACAATACTTCAGTATTATGTTGAAATTTATATGATCTTGGTACAGGCATTAACTTATATACAGTAATCCCCGATTTTCGAAGGCTCGTTTTACGAAATTTCGAAGTTACGAACACAATTCGTAAAGTACAAAATTTGTTATACGAATGACTTCAACTGTTTGTACAATTAAGAACAATCTGGATAAAATGAGAAGTAGTGTATACAAAGAGTAACTTCTTTTACGGCAAAAAGTTTTTCAAAATAAAGAAGTGTGGTGATTGAAGATATGTAACGAATGCTTATTAGTGTGTGGATAAACTATACGCAAAGCAAACTTCATTAGTTTCTTATTTTTCTAAAAAAAAGTGTTGCGGCTCTTCATACTCAAGAACCTGTAGAATCTATTTCAGGTGCTAGTTCAGATAAACTATCATCTACTGGACAAAAACTCATATGACACATCAGATTTAATATAACATGTATAATTAATATTTTTTTCTTAATATGTAATATCAAATTTTCTTTTTTAATGAATATCGTAATTTTTCTTTTATTTTCTAATCACACTGTTTAAATGTTTCTAAAAATAGGGTTTCGTATAACGAATATTTTGAGTACGCATCTTTGTATTTTTAATACAAACTTATACTAATATGGATCTCGTTGTACAAATATATTCAATCTTTGGAACGTATCTATTTATTTTCAATAGAATGCTATTCAAATATTGGGCTCGCTTTACGAATATTCGATACAAGTACACTTTCACAGAACGTATTATGTTCGTAAATCGGGGTATTACTGTAATTATTGTTTTATTAATTTATCTTAGACAACAACCGCATATTTAATAATTTATTTAAAAAAAAAGAAAAAATTTCAATTTAAATTTAATTCTGGAGACTGGTGAATTGCAGCATTTTGATAAATTCAAATTTAAATGTATGTTAGGATGCATGTGTATTTTAAATTTAAATTTCTAATTTAAAAAAAATTTAAAAGAGTTAAAAAAATATTTAGTTTTCCTATGCCTGTTTTTAAATATTTATCATTTAAAAGAATAATAATGAAATCGGTTGTGAAATGGTTCTAATGTTATTGTACCGTACTTTTTTCAATCTATAAATTGAAATTATAATGATAAAATAAATTTGAGTAATATTTGAAGAACACATTGCTTCCAAGCTATAGTTAATATTTGTTAGACATTATTTTGCTAATACGGTTTTGCTAATTTTCTTCCACCCCCTGTATTCTAGGTTGAATTTAAAAATATATCTACCCCTTGAAGATGTTTTTGGTAAAATACTCCACATAAAGAATTTTCAGGGTGGGGCCAGTGCATCACCCTGTATATCAACTTTAGGATAAATTATAATTAATTGAATCGGCCATTCAAAAACAATATAATTTAAGTTTATTTTTTTCTTCAATTCAAATCTTTAAAAGTAAAGTAATAACATCTTTTATGGTAAAATCACATTAATCAAAAAACATATTAAAAAAGTAAATCATGGAAAAAAATTTTATAACAATTTAATATATATAATTTTAATTATATGTATTAAGTTGTAATCGGCTCAGCGGTGGAGTTTATTGATAAGTAGAAGTCAAATAGATGGGTGGGTACAACCGGTGTTAAGACTTAAATGAGTAAAATAAAATTAACTGATCTCCTTTATTTTGCCTCCATATAGACCAACCCAAGCAACAAAGTTTTAATTGATTATTGTAAAATTTAAAAATCGTCACTTATGTTGTTTTAAATGACCAACTCTATTTCATTGAGTAACAATGTGTTGCAACAATACAGTTGCAACATCCCCTAATTTAATCTTATGTTTAATACCTTTTAGTTGGCTTATTGTTTTTCAAAATTTCAATTAATTTGTAATTGAAGGGCTTAGAGGAAGAAGGTGCTAAGTGACATTTTGTTGAAAATCAATGTTTTTGCAGTATTGTGTTATGTCATATTCTATACATATAGAATTCCATTTTGTCAATATATTAACGTTGTTTTCTGTTTTGGTGGGTGTATAAAAGTGTTAAGTGCAACAACATTATACTTTGCACAGTGTAAGAAGGTGTTAAAATCCCTTAGTACTAACTCGTAAATATTTCGCTAAAAAGTATAGCAAAATGTTGGTGGATGAAAATGCTAAGTGTACACTTAACACATTCATACAATTACTTTAAGAGTAACAAAAAAGTAAAAATATTTTTGGTTTGTGGAACAAAAACAAAACACTTTTCGAATAGTGTGCGTTGAGAAAAGCTAACACCGTTAGAATTATATGACTTTCTTAAGCTTGTTTATTTGAAATTATGGGGAATTTCCAATTTATATTTCTAACTTGTATCATAATTTATTTTGTGTCTTATTTTGAAATTATTTTCTAAAAAATCCTTAAAAATCCAGATTTTGCCTTAAATGGTTCCAAAATTGATAAACTATTTTAGTTTAAGCCCGAAAAATTATTATTCATGTATAATTAACAATAAAATTCTTTTACAACTTACTTATTGTACTTAACATGTTAGCTTGTTACCTTTTTACAGCATAAGTCAGTGGAAAAACGTGTTAAATGCAGGAACTTAAAATTGGACCTATTGTGAGGTTTCAAAAGGATCCAACTTTTTTTTATAATAAAACGATGCCACACATCAATGTTTAAAAACTATTTTTAATTTAATATAAAATATAAAAAAAAAATATTAAATGTAATTTTTCTCGAGATTTAAAAAATGTCACTTAACACCTTCTTCGTCTTACTCCTTCAATTATTTATATTATCGATTATTTTCGTTGTACATAATTTGTTAATATATATATAGATATTTATATTATAAATAATTTCTTATATATAATTAAATTGAATTTTAATTTAATGAACAAAATGATGCAATATTTATGTAAAATAATTAATAAAATTTATATATATATAATATGTTTACTTACTTTGTCTAGCACTACTAATTGGTTCTAATATATAACCAAATAAGAAAAAAAAACAAAAAATCAATTCATTTATTTTCCAATCCATTTCCTTAATATGTTTTTGTTTCTCCTATTTTCTTATTATTTTCTGTTGCTCGTTCCAGTTTGAAATAAAAAAAGATTTTTTTCCTTTTTCTTTTAGTTATTTTTTTTGTTTTTTATAATTTTCTTCTTAATTCAATTTTTACTATAAATTTAATCGATTGTTATTTTATTATACTATTAGTGAAATGACGGTGATTTCATTTAACATTACATATGTATGTATGTATATTGTAAATTTTTATTATAACACTTTTAAATTCATATACGTGTACAATACATATATTTAAATTTATAAGCTATACTTTGCAAATATAATTTCACTAAATCACCTTTGTTATTATATATATATATATATCTATATATACAATATGTTATTATTGTAGTTACAAAACTTTAGAATATATTATTATACATGTATATGTGATCGTTAAATTTAAAAACACAAAATAAAAAAATGAAAAAAAAAAATGAATTCACTCAGAAAATTTGTAATTTACTCTGTAATATAAGAGAAAAAATATAAAATTAAAAACAAAAAATAAAAAATAAAAATTGTAATCATATTATAGACATCGTTAAAAAATAATCCTTAATGTCCTTCAGTATTTTTATATTCCTTTTTATTTTCATGTTCTTTTGTTGTTGTTTTTCTTTTCGTTGTTATTTCCAATATCAAAACAATACACTATTATGTTACTGTTACAAATATCCATGAGATACAATATATATATATATATATATATATATAGTATATATATAAATAAATGTGTACACAAAATCAGAAAAAATAAAATAAAAATAATCAGTAGATGAGATTTAGTTTAATTTTCCTTATATATTACAATATTATTATTGAACTTTCCTCCTTCGTCGTGCCACCAATTGGAAAATACAAAACAAAAGGGTGGTAATAAAATTTTACACTTTTCATATACAATCCTTGAATAGATTTTCATTTATAACATTTTTTTACTAGTACTGTTATATTGCTATTATATTGTGCTTGTTCTTAAATATCCAGAAGAATATTAAAGATTTTTAATTTTTTTTTTGTTTTTGCTCTTTTTTTTTCTTTTTTTGTTTATTTTTCAATCCCTTTCGGATCAATTTATAATTGAGTAGTCTTGCAAATATTTTAAGAGGATTTTTTCCAATATCTCAATATTTAGAAAATCTAATTGATTAGTTAAAGATTTTAGAGTTGAGAAATGAAAAGAAATAATGAATTTGAACAGAGAATAAGAGAATAAAAATAACAAAAAAAAAATAAAAATAAAAAAGATGTTGATTGTGGATTTAAATAAAGTGACCAGAAAACAAAAACAAACACGAAAAAAAAAATCTATCTTGTTTTATTTTATTATTAAATTAAAATAAGATTTAATGATGATATTAAAAAACAAGAGAAGGAGAGAATATTGAAAATATAATTTGCATTTTTTAATTTATTTAAAAGGATACTTAATAAATTTTCGTTGGATATTATTATGGATTTCAAAAACACAAAAAAGTAATATTTTTGTTTTATCCGGTTAATTTAATTAGAAATAAATAATGCTTAAAAATTAAATTGAATAATAAAATGAATTATAATACTATAATTAGAAAAGTTTTTTCGTTAAAGTTAATTTAATTTTTTTTTCAAATATGATAAAAAATAAACGACGGCAAAATAAAATAAATTTAAATTCACCCCTATTAAAATACAGAATCATAAAACTTTGAATAAGAAAATTTTGTGTCAGATAAGAGGTTTATTAAAATACAATATTTTTGTTAATTGTAATGAAAGTAAAAATTTTTATCTTTATTCAGTAAAATTTAAAATTTGGATGGCCATTCATTCATTCTCTTAGAAAATTTATCATGCCAAAATTTTTAATATTTAAATCTTATTTACATAAAATTAAAAAAAAAATTTAACTTGCATAACACAATTATTTACGCAATTCAAATTTGGAAAAAGACTGAGAATAAATATTTAAATAAATTCCAGGAAATACCGAATTTATAACAAAAATATTTAATATTATCTATTAAATTATACCGGGTGCTCCAGAGCATGCGTATCAGCTTTTAAAGAGGGGAAGGAGCCGTTATTTTAAAATTAGATAAAATTATTAACTAAATCGACTCTCGATGGTGATATTTTCAACTTCCGAGAAGGACCGAAAATGGGTTTTTTAAGACCAAAAATTGACGAAACTGGCCGAAATTGAGATTTTCAAATGGGAAGGGGTACTTTTTATGCAAATTCAGATTTTACGTCAAAAAATAAGAAACTTTTGTAAAGTAAATGTGTTTGTTTAATTTTTTTTTTGTTTTTTTGTTTAAACTTTGTAATGATCTTATATTCAAACCTATTTTAGATTAAAAAAAATAAGCATAAAGATTTGAAAATCGATGTATATTCTATGATTTTTTTGGTTGAAAGGTACATGTCTTTAAAAGATTTAATAGATTATTTACTTGTTCACTAAAACGTGGATCTACAAAAATTCCATTGTAATTGTTAAATTTTTTATCGTATATTATTGTAATAATAGCCAATAGGTAAATTCAAAAATCAGTGACTGTAAATATCTATTATCGATCAATTTTTTAATGAAAAAAATCATTCATAAGGAGTTATTGTAATATTGAAAAAAGTATATGTATGTGATCGGTAAAAGGTCTTTCATCGATCTCACAAAAGATCCATAAATTTGCAATTTATATAAAAAAAAAATAAAAATAATAATTATTCTTTATCAAAATTTTTTTCGCTCATATAAAATAGTTAATTCTCAATTTTTATCTTTTTCTCTTATTTTTAATAGTTATGAAGTAATTTTTATTTTTCCTATTACCGATAATAGTTACATAGCAATTTTTATTTTGTTAACTATTATTGTCAAAAAAGGGAAATTTATAAATTTCCCATAATCTGTATATAGAACAGATCTCGACAAAAAGTTGAATTAGCGATTTTTATGAAATTCATAAAAGCTCTTCTTTGATCTATGTAGATCCGGATCATTAAAAAAACACAGCTTGTAAGTTACACTATATTTGAGCTTTAAGCTCTCATGAATTTTTATGAAATAAATAAATAAATAAATCAATAAAAATTCATAGAAAGTACACAATACCATAATTAAATCAGGATATAAGATTGCAAACTGGCCACATAAATACATCTCACACATACAAAAAATTCAGTAGAATGAAGTGCTGCAATAAATAGCACAAATATAGCAATTAGCACTGCATTGTTGTACTGGACGTTTTCCAGCCAAATTTAAAATGACATTGTGATATTTTATGTAAATTACTTCACTAAATTCATTCATCTACATACAATTACAATAAATATAATACAAATCTATATAGCTATAATAAAAATTTTAAATAAAAAATATTTTTCAAATTTACTTAGATGAAAATTATATTAAAACTTAATATGTCACTAAAATGATTTATCTATGTTTAATTATTTTTGTCCTTTTTTTGTTATTATATCTACATTGTTTTTAAGTCCTATAACCACTCATTTTCAAAAAATTTAGTGTAAGTTAATAATTTTTATATTTTAAAAATTCGGTGCTAAATAAAGCATATATATTTTTTTCACTGCTAAATTTATGCAGCGATTTAATCTAGTGGTATAGTAGAAAATTTTAGTAGAAAATTTGCTCGAGCGGTATACAGAAGTTCAGTGCTAAATTCTATTGAACGTACTTATTAAGCCGTTGATGAATAATGAAGTGCACACATACTCAACTAGAAAAGTGACTCACATAAGGATTGTACTATCAACAAAAAGATTTAACAAACAGGATATAACCTACAATATATCAGCATATAAAACATAATATGAGTTACCGGATGTGATCAAACCCACAATTTTTCAATTGACCCAAATATTTCAATCCAAAAGTAAAATTAGTGATTATTTTCATCAATTAGGTAAATAATAATAATAATGTGTAATATTTATATATATATTAAAGTCCGTTCAATTTTAATAACATTTAGTAATTAGATAGATACTAGCATTAAAAACGGTACATGTACACTTCTATACTGATGGTTCAAAACTGAATGACGGAGTGGGAGGTCGAGTCTACTCGGAAAACCTTAATATAAGTCAATCTTTCAGCCTACAAAAACACTGCAGTGTCTTTCAGCGGAGGTGATGGCCATAAAGGCAACCTCAGATTGGCTGAGATCCAGAATTTTATCTGTTGGAAATATCTGTATACTCACAGTGAGTCAAGCTGCAATTGAAGCACCAGAACCACTAACTGTCAATTTAAAAACCGTGGTCTGTCGCAGTTCTCTCAACGAACTAGCGGATCGGTTGAACATATGTCTAAAATGGGTGTCAGAACACAGTGAAAGCAATGTGGGTGTATCTCTAATTATGTATAATATACTGTTTTGCAAAAATACAATGCAAGTAAACTAATATCACCAAACAAATCTAGTCTATACTGAACCTAAAGATCCTTTAACCTATTATCTTTGAAAAAGTATGATAAACACTATGGTAGGTTTCATTACGAGTCATTGACTTATTGGCAAATATGCCAGAAGTCTTGCTCAATATTATCCCTGATATGTTCTTTATGCTGGTGTTTTTCCTCTATATATAAGAAAGGGTTTTCTAGATAATTATTAAAGGTGGCAAAGCAAGATTTACCACCATGTCAACAATAGGAATATTTTTTTCTGCTTGTTAATATTTTGCTTTTTTAAATTAACATTCATTTGAGGTTGAAAATGTGCCTGCATTGCTCAATTAAAAACATTACGAAGTGAATTTGATATACCATTATGTAAATGCAAAGTAAATGATTATAACTTTTTTATACATATAAAAAATATTTAGGTTTGTTGTTGTAGTTAATATTATAGTTTAGGTTTATATAGTTAATATATAACACTGTAGTTACATTAGTACATGTTATGGTATGCATTTAAAATAGTTTACATGTTTTTAATAAATTGCAAGTCCTTCATTTTATAAGTCTTGTTACGACAAGTAACTGCAATAAAATATTAATGATATTAACTATTTTTTATTTAATGCCGGCTTATACCAACGAATTGATATTTTCTAAAATTTTCAAAATCTCATTAATTCAATTTATTACTCTACTACTCTAATACCATTCAATTTGTGGTCTAAGTACATTACAATTATACTACTCTAAAAACATTGCTGAAATTAACATCTCAACTCGGAATATTTAATATTTTTGAACTATTCCAACTAACCACAATGGACCTTACTGGTCAAAGTTTGTCTGCGTACTGTCGGCAGCCACTACTACGTACTTACTAGCTACCTATTCCAATTTAATAAATCAACATTCCTTTATATATTTTTGATTCTAGTCGTTATTAAAAAAATTACAGACTTTTTTTATATTTATTTAAAAAATAATATTCAAACAATTTAAATTAAATTTTATAAATTTATTTTATTATTTAAATAATTTCTGCAATGTAATTAAATACAAAAATAACATCAATATTAGTATTATTATTTATTTTTTCCATAAAATTTTTATTATTAAATTCCTAATTTATGCCAAAATTTTTCATATTCCCAATGTGATAATTATCAACAAATCTTAAAGCATACATTTTCTATTTTATTTCCCTTATCATCCATCCTCTCATTCTTTTTCTCACTTCTCATCACATTTTCTATTCAAAAAATCTAACATTTTAATTTAATTCAAAACGATTCATACTGAAAATCACAAATCTCAAAAATGAATGAAATTTTCATTTTTCAAATTAGGATAATTCAAAAATTACTCTCATTAAAGATAAAAAAACAAAAAAAACAAAATAAATATTCTTTAGAAACACTTAAAATAAAAGCTTTCATAGAATGATTTCCTGAATTTTAAACATTATTTACAAAATGCATCTCCTTATAAAGATAAACTTAAGAATCCACACCAAGTTTATAAATTCATTAGATAGAGTAGAGAAATGTACATAGAAAATATTATTATTTAAGAATTTAATTTGAATAAATCTTTTCTTTTGTTTTTTGGTGTTGTTGTTTTTGTTGTTTTGTTATAAATAACACAATGGAAAAACTGTTCCAAAGACTTTATAATTAAATTTAGGTAATGCAAATAAAATTAAAATGATTCTATAGAAATTTAAATTTTTAATTATATATACTTAAATAAATAATGAATAATATATACATTATATCAAATTAAATTATATATTAATTAGAGAAATATTAAATAATTTTGAATTTAAATTGAATGAAAAACTATTTAAGAAAAATTATTTAAATTATTTAATCATCAATTCTTACCAAGGTTGTTCAGACCTATGTTAATTTAATAATCAACTTACTGAATATATATTTTGATTAGCAGTAACCAGTACGGTATCAGAAAGAAATCAAGCACACGTGCCACATTGTTTGATGTTGGGTCGGAGATTCAATCTAGCCTTGATACGGTATTCTAAAATTGATACGGTATTCTTAGATGTCAGCAAAGCTTTTGTTACAGTTAATAGAGATTTTAGTTTAGAATTCTATTCAAAGTCGTTCATGAGCATGTGTTTTGGTTTTCAGGTGAATAATAAGACCAGTTTAAGAGCTATTTATTGTGCGGCATGCAATATATTTTAGAAGTTAACAACTTAACAAGAAAGAAGTACAAGCAGTTACCGAGTGAATTAAAGAATCCAACAAATATGAAAATATTGAAACATACGCTGAACCTATATTTCATTTATAGAATTTAGATAGAATAAGGTAATAATTTAGACCTCAGACTTAAACAAAAAAAAAAAGTTTGTTATGTTTCTTATTTTGTATTAAAATATTATAATTTAAATTAAATTTTATCTAGAATATAAGTGATTTACAAGTAATTGAATGATAGTTATATTTTAATCCTTAATAAATATTAGTGTAGATCCTACTAATTTCATAATGCATATTCTTTTAATTATTTTATTGTTCTCTTATCTGTTTTTTATACCTATTATTGAATTAATAAACTCTGTACGAGCTTTAAGCTTCCTTGAGATATAAATAAATAAATAAATAAAAAAAATAGACAAATCTGGGGAGCATAACTATATAGGCTATTGATACTAAATATGATACTTATTAAGATTTCATTTTGGTAAATTAACGTAAAATTTACAATTAAATTGACAAAAGCAACATCTAATCATATTTTTCTGAACGGATTTAAGTTTATTAATAAGCATAAAATGGCATAGAATTAGGAGAAATTTATTCAAGATCAGGTTTTAAATATATAAGGTTCTGAAAACTGTATGGAGTTTACATATGAAATATTGACGCTTAACTCGAAATGCAATATTCAAATACAATACTTTAAGCGCTTGACTAGAAAATTTAATTAATTTTCGTTAGGATTTGAATGCAAATTTGGATTAACTTAAGCCTACTTTTATGGATATAAAAGTTTAAAAATAATTCAAATTTAAGTAATCTATTAGTCAAGGCTGTGACAAAGTGTAGCAAGAGAGGCTATTTTTATACAAATCGAAAAATTAACTTCATCAGAATTTTTACTTGTAAGATTGTAACATCTTATCTTACGAATAGAATTTACTTGGTCAAATATCAAGGTTGGTTTAATTTAAATTATGTTAATGGTCCCACAAGGAAGTGTATTAAGTTCACCTCATTATGCCTCATCACACTCTTCTGATGTCAAATGAAACTTCAATAATTGTATTTGCCAACAATACTACTATACTCGTAATATCAAACAAACCATAATAGTATTAATATGTACATATTTCTTCCCAAAATTAAGTTATACGTACCTCTGGCTAGGAAGCATACTAAGTCTACTTTTATGCCTCATCTACTTGTTGATTTGAAAATGTCAAATAAAACCTACAAATCTATCATACAAATCAGAGGAGTATATGTGTACGTATTTCTTCGTAAACTTAGATTATACATACCTCCGGTTAGGAAGTGTACAAAGTCAACTTTTAATTAGAAAAAATCCACTTTTTTTACTCTTTTGATTAATTAGAAATGTCTAATGAAAAAACCACTTTCGTGGACGGTACCGCCATACTCATATCTAATTAAAAAAAAAAATCATAGAATTTTAACAAACCGTAGAAAACCTAATCACGTTAGATAGTCTGAAAAAACAAATTTCCCTACGAGTTAATTTTATCCAAAAAAAAATGTCGGTATGTATCTAAATAGACACGATAAAAAATGTATTGGTTGTTAGGTCCACTCTCATATCACATTAGATAATAAATTATTATTAGGTATATATTTCTTATTTTAAAATCCATTTAAATATGTGGTATCCTATTGTATGTGGTATTGTTGGTATTTTAAATTCAATGAGTATGGGAATATGAAAAAATGAGGTTAAGCTAAAAGTTTAAACGAAAGAGTTCAAACGCATGTAGAATCTAATTGCAACTCCTTTTAAGTAAAATGTTGTCTCACCACCTTCAACTCAAAAACCAAGAAATTTTGAGCTACGCAACTGAGCTATTATCGCTGATCTATATTCTGAGCTATATTCGCTCTGATTTATTATCGCTCATTATTTAATTTTTTTTACAAAAGGCCGCGAAGATTATATAAATTAAAGAACCGAATAATAATTTTAACAGTTTGGGCAAGATCTGACTCACTCAGCCAGTTCTCCAATGACTTATCATTTGAAATAAAAAATTAAATTAATATAGTTGAATTTAAATTTAGAGTCATTAAATATGTTAAAATTAATTTTAATTAGACATATTTGCACTAAATAGTATTTTTCGTTATATTGTAAATCAAATATCTGTTTTAAGGTAAATATATAAAAAAAAATAATAAACCAAAAAATATTTCTGAAATATATACTTCGCGATTTTGAAATCACTCAACTACATTTTAAAGAATAATAAAAGAAAAAAAATGGTACTGGCTAAAAAAATGCAAATCACAAAACTGTGTATAATATTTATAAATATTATTCTCAGTTATGTTATATTAAAAATGTAATAATAAAAACATTAATAGAAACCGCAAAGTGCAGATTTCAATACCCGCTTTATTTATTGTAAGTATAAAGTAGCCACATTATTTAAAATATTAAACAGTCCCAAACATTTCATAAAAAAACGTTGTTTATTCTCTACTCTATATAGAAAAGTAAAAGCAAAAACAAAACAAATTATTAAAAAAATTTATTTTAAAGCCAAAAAAAAAAAAAATTAACAAATTTAAATATTTTTATTTCAAATTAAAATTACCATAGAAATAACAATTTTACCTGCAAGGGCTATTAATTTAATTAAACAAAATAAATAACATATCATCGCATATAATTATTATTAATTAATATCAATTTGTTTCATTGTATTTAATTTAAATAATTATAATGATAATGATAATATTGATAGTAGTCTTAAACTCCTTGTACAGATGTACATTAAAATCATACACAAAAAAAAACAAACATGAACCACATAAGAAAATAAAATTAAATTAAATTTAAACGAAAAAAAATTAAATTGCTATATTTATCTAAAATAGCAATTTAGAATAAAAATTTTTAATGAATATTTATTTATAAGTTAAAAAAAAATAATAGTTTAAAAATGAATACAATTTCTCAAAATTTTTCATATAATACGAATTATACGGACAAATATTATTAATTTGAATTTAAGAGGCAGATTAAGTACATATAAAAAATAGTTAAAATGTTTTATCAAAAATCATTGATAAAAATTTGTTGATTTCATTAATTTCAATTATACTAGTGGGCCCGTTTGCAATTACACAGTGGTATAAATCTTTGTCAACACCCGCCAAAAACTTTTATTTTAGCATTCAACTTTCTGACGTTTACATTGACTGATTGAAATTTTCTCATTTGAGATAAACAAAACTTTTTTGACGTTTTAATTTTTCATTCAAATGACTTATATTTTATTAGTAGGAAAGCTTATTTAAGAAAATTGTCGATTCTGATTATGTTTGCTTCCTTATGCAAATATTTATTAGACTAATAATATTTGTAGTCGGATTCGGGCTTTCTGGATATATTAGTACAAACTGCTATGCATTTTCTTTCGAACATACGTAATATTTCCATTAGACTTACGTTGATATTGCACCACATGGGCACACTACATGTAAGTGCTGGCCTAATTAATTTTTGGTAACAGATTATTTTTACTTCGTTACTTATATTTTTATTGTAAAAAAACTTTTTTGCTGCCATAAAGGACTTATTTCCTTTAGTGATTGTTTATTCAACATGTTCAATGTAGTTCAAATTACGCTGCAGAAGAATACCGAGATATTTGGTAACATTCTGGTTTGCTAGTGACGAGCCGTAAGTAGATTTGATAGAAAAACGTTTCCAATTCTTTTAAATGTCTGAACTTGTTTTGTCAACCGTATTTCGAAAAATACAGTTTCACATTTATTAAAGTTCACTTTTAATTTCCATATTTTGCAATAGTCCAAAATGATATTAAATATTATTTGAACTTTGGTTTGAATGGTGCTTACTTTACTATCCCCTGAATAGATTATTATATCATCGGCGAAAGCCAGCGTGTAGCTATTGCTTTTGACACTGTCTAATAAGTTCATTAAATCTGCTATATAGATGGAAAAAAGAGAGGTACCATTACCTTGTTGAAGGCCATTTTCTATTAAGAATTTTTTCCGGTCGAAGTTGATTGATTCGCAACATCACTACGATTGACAACAATTCAACGATCACTTAGTAATGTTAGGTGTCGTATACCATGATAGGTCACTTTTATACTTTTTATACTTTGTCTAAGCTTACTGTTGTGTGTTCGAAATATGCGAGTTACAGTACAGTCTTAGTCGAGTCCTAGTCGAATGTATGCCCCATATGTATATTCAAAGAAAATGGGTTGAATGAGGGATTGAATTGATTGATTATAATAAAATCTTGTTTTTTATATCCATTCCAAGAATTTTTAAGATTTCGCAGTTTTCAATTTTAACAAAAAATTATATTTGGTATTGAAAGACTTTACTTTGTTGATATTAGGTAAATTTTGTGTTTTCAAAGGGTTAAATTTTGTCCCATTTACACTTTTTATTTCTTACTACATCTTAGTTTTGAAATTTTTTGAAATTCCTGTGTACAGTACGAGAGATTAATGGAAAAAAGTTAAAAAATGATTACTATTTTGTTGTCAATTTTACTAAATATATGCTTCTCATACAGATACGCGTGTTTTGTATTTAGTTATTGAAGTTTTGGTTACTTCTTAAAAAAATACAACGAACCAAGTCTATCATTAGCAAAATTACAAATATGGCTCGGAGAAGTGAATGTCAAACCATCAATAAACAATATAAATGATGTTGAAGATATAACTCAGCTTGAAGGGGACACCAAAAGGATAAATTGGATAAACTTGGACATAAAATCAACCATCTAAGACATCTTGTTTTGAACAGTATGAAACAAAACTTCAAGTTCACGCATTAATAGACGAATTACTTCGAGTTTTTTTGGTAATGCCAAAAGCAATCAACACCTTTGCAAATATCAAAATCAACAATTTTGGCTTCATCATATTTTGCAAGGCTTCAAGGCTCTTTTTCAGTCAAAGGGAATCACTTTGAAAGTGACTGCTACCTAGAAATTTTTTTAACTAGAAGTTAATTATAATCTCTTTGATTTTTGATATTACAAATTAAAACAATTGATCGATAGTTAGAGTGATTTTTATGATGTAACACATTTTCATACTTTACACTAATTCACGAAAAGACTATTATACCTCTACGCTCTACCTAGGTGTCGGTCTCTAAAAACTTTTTTGTTTTCTTTCAAAAAATATTGGTATTTATTTTTTTTATTTTTTAAATTTCATAAGGTTTTATTTCTATCTGGTTATCAAGTCATGTGTCTGTTGTATATTGTACGAAAGCGAATGAATTACATTAGATAAGTTTCTGTAAATAACATTTAAATTTATTTTATTTATTTTTTAATCTCTTCGCAATAAATTTAAAGGTAAACTTTTTTCATTTTCTTTCTATTCATTTTTTTTTTATGAATCTTTCGCGCAATTTACAGCATATTCTCTATGTTTTAACTTCAAGCATGCAATGATAGAATTCAGAATCAATTTATACCGTTATTTATTATAGTTACCATTTAACAAAATAAAAAATTTAAAATTTTACACAATATTGGAATACCAAAGGTATACTACAATAATGTGAAAGTATAAAATAAAACAAATATTAGAATGAAATTTATGAATTTTCCCGGAACACTGTTAAATCTAGAACTGTTTGGATGTAAATTTAAAAATATTGTAAACTTAACCAAAAAAAGCAGAAAAAAAGCAGAAGAAAATGTTAACCAACTAACTACACAATACAAAAAAGTATAAAGACAAATAGTTATCTAATATCTATACATACATATATATATATAATATTTACTAAATATGAAAATTTTCAACAATAAGGAAATGTTTTTTCAACGAAAATTTAACGATAATATTTTTCAGTCTGTTTTTATTTTCTTAAGCATTTGAATGGTATTATGATTGAAATAGAAATTTTACAGTTTTCATCTTTTATCCTACTTTGAAAATTTTCAAATTTAGACTATAGTAGCTAACATTTTGCTTTTTAAATTAAAATTTAAATGAAATTAATAAGATACCTTAAATTTCCACCAATTTAAGCAACAAGTATGCCTGAATTGTATTTGGCTCTCTATAAGTGCATATTTTTTAGCTAAAAACATATTGTGTTCGAATTTTGATATTATAAATATACTTTCTATACAAAAATATATACAAATTAATTAGATAAAATAAGATAAGATAAATTAAAAATAATTAAGGTAAAATAAATTAAATAAATTAGATATGTAGGTACTTATAAATTTTGAATTTTTTAATAATTACTGAAAACCTACACTGTTTAGTATCTTTATTTAGTTCTGAATATATATCTATCTTAAACGTAACGTTGACGTATGGAGTAAGATGTATGGAGAAGATATTCATAGAAATGTTCATAGGCACATATTCATAGGCAAAATATTCAAACGAAAGTAACCAAGATGTGCCTATGAATTCAAACAAATTTTCCTGACAATATCCCCCCAAGAGTTCTAAAAAATTGTTCAAAGACCACTGTGCAAACTTTTTCAAAAATCATACGTTTTTAGTATTTACCCATTTCTAATAAAAATAGCTTACATTCACCGAATCCCAAAAAAGGTGCTCGAGCAATCATTTTAACCCTTTAACGGAAATGACGTCGCAAGGAATTGAGTCTGGTGGTAAATGAAGGTAAATACCACCCTAAGTTGTATTTGTATTATTTGGTTCAAAAACCTTATATTGTTATGATTCATCAAGTATTTTTGTTTTGTGTAATATTTTTTAAATAAAAATGAGTCTAGTAGAAATCTAGTATACAGTGGTTTGATATCTTAGTAGCATGTATTTATAATGAAATGGTCCAACAAAAAATTTTAAGACGGTAAATGGCGTTTTATATACATGTAAATTAGATTAGTAGTGTTACAATTAAAATGTCCAATTGTAAGCATAGTTGACGATGGGTGTTCAAATTAAAATTTTTTTTTGTTTTATTTTATTGTAAATGTATAATTACTGTATTAAATGCAAAATATATTAATTATAAATATGTTTCAGTAAAGAGAACAACAAAAAATATTAGAATTATTTGAAGAAGAAAGTGTTGAAGATCTACAAATAACGCCTAATTATTATTCTGAATCTGAGTCAGAAAAAGATTTTTCAGTGATGATGGGGAATTTGGAAATGATCCCCTATATGTATATCCTGGCATTGAAAGAGAAGATTCAGATGCAGATCAAAGTGATTTAGAGCTTGAATGTGATGATTATGAAATTACTAATGTTCATGATCGATTAAGTTAATACCGTCAGAACGGTAAATACCGTCATTTGCTTACTAAGAGTAATACTTTGTCCAGAAACGTAATGACGGCATATACTGTCACCCCTCCACCCTCTCAAAAACACCCAAAATCGGCTATTTAGAACCATTAATAAACGTGACATTAATCCTAGAGGTCAAAATTCATTTTTAACTTAGTTATAAAAAGTGCGTTTCTGAGTGACCCTTCACAATTTTATGTGTCCGTCGTAAAAGGGTTAATTATCACCAAAATGCTCTGACTTCAGTAGAAAGTATTGGAAACGACCATTAACTTTCAACTTAAAATATATCTAGGAATCTAGAAGTTAAAAGATATCTAGTATTTTAAATGGCTGTAGGTCGAAAAGCTCAACCGGAGTTTTTTAACCTTTTTGACTGAAAAATTGCTCTGATTATGCATAGAAAAATACAATAAATCCAAAAATATAGCCCTATAGATATATTAAAAGCTTTTGATCGTTTCTGATATGCTACATGACTCTGCACTACATATATCTAACAGGTATTGATTTGTTGTACTAATCCACATGTCAAATGGAGCCATCGTTATTTAGCTTTTTTTTTTACATTGTTCTGCTGATACTGCTAAAATCGTTTTCCCACCAACTGCAAATTTCGTTTATAAACAAAAGTTGCAGTTTGTTCACAAACCTGACCAACTTTACATAAAAACGGTAAAATAATAGTTGACAACACAGGTACAATTAACTGCATTACTTTTACAATTTCACGATTTGCTTTTTAAGAAGTTCAATTTTGAACAGTTTTCGGTAAGCATAATACAATCTGTTTTCAGCTGATGAGATTTAACTTTGTATGGAGCTGTACATATATTTTTCATTATTTATGTCTGTACCTAGATTTTAGAAGTTAGCAATTTCGATGCTATATAAAAGTAATTTTAGATCTAAGTAATAATCAAGTCTTGGCTATATTCAATGATATTTTTAACTTCATTATTTTTGTGTATTGGTACAATTAATCCAGTTTGCCATGCATGTAACATTTCTTCATTTATCCAAATTTTACATATAAAGCTATGTACCTAATCTTCTATGAAAATGTTTGTTATCATTTCCGTATAAATTGTCGAAAATATCGGTATAATTTTCGTGTTTATGTCATCATTAACAAACATTTCATATTTTGGAGTTGAAATTTCTGTTCTGGAATTGGTTTTGACTATTGCAAATTATATTTGTACTCGAGATGGTTTCTGTTGAATTTACCTGAAACTTAAACCTTAGTAGCTTTTCTTAGTGTTTCTTCCACCTTTCTAGCATATTTTGTTTTTTAATTAAGACATTACCATTTTTCTCTTTGTAGTTGTTTAGTTTAAGTTGAAATTCCATTTTGTCCCGCTCTATTTTTTTTCTGTAAAAAATCTTATTGTTATAGTAGTTTTGATGACTACTACTCTTACAGACACCGTTTCATATTCTTCGTTTTTCTTTACAAAGCGCTCGTTTTCGAATTTTAGTTTTATTATTTCCGCGTTATTGTCATCTACTCTTAAATAATTCTTTACTGTTGATAAACTTGTAAATTATTTAATTACAACTGATTTTGATCTTTTTTGTGCATTACAACTATAAGAGTCTATAATATGTATTTTATAATACACCACTTTATAATTTTATTTTATTACTTAAAAGTGAAAAGAAAAGAAAAAAAAAGTTTTACATTAAAAAAAATTTCCTTTGAAAACATGAAACGAAAAATATTTCAAAAAAACTAAAGTTTTCTTTTCCTTTTTGTTCTTTAATAAAACTTTTCTCATCTGTTTGTCTTGTATTCTGCCATCATTTTTCCTATATTATATATTTACAATCCTCTCTTCTTTCACTTCTTTTTCTTCAATTCTACTTTACTCTACTTTGTTTCATTTTGTCCCGCTTAATATTTTCTCATTCAAAAGAACATACTGATAAGATTCTTGCATTTTCTTTAGTCATTTTGCATCAGAAAATTTTATTTTAACTACACAAGGAAATAATTTTTTTTTTTTTGTTTTGTATATTTAGTCCTTATTCATTTTTTAATTCTATTCCATACTCTTTCTTTCATATTATTCAATTAATCTTTTTTAATTTTTTTTTTTTGCATCCAATTTTATGTTTTATGCAATTTTTTATAATTTTGTACAGTTATTATTACTACAATTTTTTTAAATTGTACAAAAAAAAAGTTTTACTTTATATGTCCTTTACAGCAGCAGCAGTGATAAATGTGAAATGTTTTCTTGGTCATGTTAAACTTGAATTGAAACAATGATTTTTTGATGTAAAACTTTAATTGTTTGAAATAGCGGCGAAACTGAAAGAAATAGGGGAGTACTGTTGTACCTATATTTTATTTTTTTATTTTTTTATTTTAAAAATTAAAATTATAATGATAGAACCTGTTGTAGGTATTCCAATTTAAATAAAATATTCACTTCAAAGGTTCAAAGAATTTTCCTAGTGAAAATAAAAATAATTGTATTAGAATTAGTTTCAATAAAAATATTTATGGCGGATTTCTAGCTCTAGTTAGTATCTGGCTTCTATTCGTCGAACAAAATTATTTCAGTGAAGGTAATGTCTAAATATTTTTTATTTATTTATTTCAGTATTATCTGAAAAGAGCAGTTTTGCTCGTACATAATTATATACTTAGTTTGTAGCTTTAACAAAATAATATTCTTAGGTGCCTATTACACATCATTCTTTTCATCAATGTTCTTGTTCATATATTGACAATATATTGATGAAAAGAATGATGAGCGATTACACATCAATTATGCACTCATCAATCTTTTCATCCATATTTTGACATTTTGCAAGTACATATTGTGGAAGTGTTCTGAATATATTGATAATTTCGAAACACATATGAATATTGAAAATATAATTTCTGGACGAATGTTTTTGACTTTAGTTTAAATTGAATTTTTAAAGTAAATGCTGTGTTTAAAAAACAACAAATTATAATTTTTGCACATTTAAATAATAAATCAATTGTTTTTTTACAATAATTGTTATAATTATTAAAATTAATATAAAAATTGTGCTTTTTAAAATTACATTATAAATTAATATTATAACCTCATCTGAACATTTCCCAAAAATCCATTTTTTTACCTCAGGTGATTTTGACAGCAATATTGATGAGAATTTTGACAAAAATATTGATGGGAATAGAACCACCATCGATCATTTCTCATCAATCAACGGCCAATATATTGACAATATATTGGCAATAGATTGAGCATTGATTGACCATTGATTGATGTGTAATAGGGGCCTTAATTACGATATTTACATTTTAAATCAAAGATTAATTCTAGTTAGAACCAGATGAAACATATAATAAGTTGGTTGAAACACATAAGAAGTATAATTATTGTTATTATAGTCTAATATAGGATTGTTGTATAAGGAACTATTCTTATCTAATATCTAGTTATCTGCAGACCCATTTAATATCCAATGTATTTGTATGCATAGTATTTTTTGTACACTAATCCCTCGATATACGGCACCTCATTAAGCGGCTGTTTCGCAGTTACGGCCTTATTGAATTGTTCCTGTATCTTTATACGACTTTAAATGCAAACTGTAAAGCGAGGTAAAATTGAAAATTAAAGTAATAAATTTGAAGTTTAAAGCGTTTTTCGGGAATTACTCATGTTTTCAAAAAAACGTGGGAGTACGTATGTACATTATGTACTGCATGCATATGAAAATATTAAATTACATAAATATGTATGCACATATGCGACTTTCTCTACGGCCTAAAATTTTTTTTTTAGCCGCTTATCGAGGTATTGTATTGAAATTAATGTAAAAAAAAAACTATCAAAATAGTCAAAAAATTTTTACTGGAACGAGTTATTTCCAATTATATGAATTTATATGGTAATAAATGCGTCGTTATACTTTGTTATATGGCAATAAATGCTTCGTTATTTCGCTTTGCGACCAATTTCTATGGAACGAGTAAATACCGTATATCGAGGTATTAGTGTATGTATTTATAGTTTTATTTGTAGAATACGATAATGTTTTATGTACATATTTCTGTTGTTGTTGTTGTTATACCGTTTAAATTATATTAATTTTTCATTGCTTTCTTTTGGATTTTCTGAAATTCTTGCATATTTGATTTTGTTATATTTTTCCAGCCCACAACTGGATGTACAAATATACTGTGTATATAAATGATATTCTTTTGAACATACCTAAAATTCTTACCTTTTCCTAACTGACTGTTGATTTGTTTATTCCTATTCAATTCACCGTTAATAATTATTCCCAGATTTTTGTAGCTTACCATCTTTATACTATATTTTGTTAATTATATTTTATATTTAACGATTCAGATAAGATTTGAAAAGCATATATTTTATTTTTTCTATAATAACCGTTAATTTTTATAACCTCATTCAGTTATATATTTTTTCTAGATCAATATTCATATAGTTTTCTAATTCGTACTGGTTGTTTTTGACATATAGCACAAATCTAATCGTCCGCATGCAAGAAGGGCTTCCACTGCAATTTTATTTAAGCAAATCTGTTAATGTAGCAGTTGAACAATGCTGGACGGTTGGCCCTAATGGAGTATCTTATGTGTTTTTTTTTTTTTATGTTCTTGACAGTCACTGTTCTTGACAGACACAGTACTGCAAATTTTACTGCAATGTCTTTCGAGTAATTTATTTATGAAATTTCTGGCTTGAACTTCATTAAATATGGAAAACTTATTGTCAGGAACTTAGCCTTCTTAAATAGCGTAGCTCTATTTCATTGAAGTTGTTTGAAGACTCTCAATTATTTTTTGTGATTTACACGGTGTGGACCATGTCGAAAAACCGATAAAACATTTTTTTTTTTGCTTCATCGGAACGCGAACCTGGAATCTTTCGGTTAAAAAAATGCAGGTGCTCTGCCTACTGCGCCACCTAGCGTATAATTATGTCGCATTCGGTATTCCACAAATTACTTGTGTGATGATCCATAGTAGCATATTGATATATGTTTGAAAAATAACTTTTAAACTATTTTTGCTCGGCATTCTTCACTCCAAATTCGAATAGCACCCGAAACAAAGTTGTTTTATCTACTAAGTCCAATGCTTTGCGAAATTTAAGAACAGTTAATTTTTAGCAAGATAATGATTTTTGGTTTTGGTTTTATTTGCGAAAAAAAATTAAAAATGTTTCGTGGTTTTGGTTTGGCACATGGATTTATATTGCATCAAATACAATGAAAAATTGGAACATTATCACCATATAATCTAAAATTGTCGACTGGGGTAAAGCAAATAGAGTCGAGTTTAACACTTCAAAACCTCAAAGCTTTCTTGTTAGTGAGTAACAAGCTAACAGAATTCGAACCGATTTTTCTCCGATTTCAAAATGAGGGTATTCAGCGACTCAAAGACCTGAATATTCTCGGAATACGAGTGAATGAAAATATGCACTGGAAAAAACATATTTTAGATATTGCGAAAAGCGCCGCAAAATGTTTAGGCTTTTTGAGTCGCAGCAAAATTTGTTTTTCATCTCGACCTTTTAAAAATCTATAAAGCATAGATACCACCCAAGCTCGAGTATAATTCACATTTATGAGCAGGTGCACCAAAAACTACTTTAAATTTTTTGAACATAGTTCAAAACCGCGCCATTCGTCTTATAGGCGACATAAATGTGACCTCATTCCTTATACCAATTGGACATCGTCGTATTGTTGGAGCACTTATTCTATTTTATATATATCTGCTTTGTGTTGGCACTTGTTCGGAGGAATTAAAATCACTTCTTCCTCCTCTCAAGCAATTTCATCACATAACACGAGAGGCATCAAGTGTCCACCCTTTCACAGTGGAAATTCCGAGATGGTTTAAGTCCGGTTATGGAAATTCTTTTATAGTAAGAACATCTCGATTGTAGAATCGCGTCGCAATCGAAGCATCCCAAATGAGAGAAGGATTTTTTATTTATGATTTAAAGATTTTAAGGCGAATTAAAACAACATTGTTCGCTCTTTCCCACAAAAATTTTCCTCTTCTTTTTTCTTTCCTTTCCTTTTTCAAATAGTCAATGATACGCAAGTACTTAAAGGTTCACAACCGAAGTTTTGGCTTTAATATAAAAAAAATAGCCTCAAACAAACACAGGGGCAAGTTATTGATGAATAACATTTTTTTTCTTTTATACATAACCAAACCACTAGGTGAAAATATAGTTTAGAAATGCACAGGATTATAGGGAAGCAGGACAATTACGAGTGAAGGTGTTAATGTGGTTAACGAATAAAGGTCCTCCTAAAAAGCCTTGATGTATAATACATTTTCATTCAATAAGACCCGAAGTCGAAAGTAAATAAAATAATAATATTTTTCGAAAATTAGAAAATTTACATAAAAATAAAACAAAAAAAAACAAAGTAAAATTTTTAAATTTAATTTATCAAAAACTTTTTATATTATTTATTTTAAATTCAAAACATTTAATATGTTACCTGATGTCTCTTAAAACTATCTTTAAAAATTATCCAAGTTTTTGAGTTCAAATAGAAATCCAATTACATGAATATTATTCATATCATAACTTTTAGAAAATAGAAAAAAAATTCAATTTTTTTTTCTTTCCTTCTTATTTTGCAGGAACTCAATCCTTATGTTATATATTTTCAAAGAAAACGAATTACCTTATAATCCTCTAGAACTTGTATTACTCTGTATAATCCTAGTTTCTAAAACTAATGGACTAAGTATTAAGAAAAACAAAAAATCAACACAAATATCAAAAATATACAGAGTGAGAGAGAGTAGCAAGAGAACAAAACAGACGTTTTTGAATTTCTTTTTATATTCCTTGGCAAGGATCACTACAATGTAAAGAAATTTTCTTTATTGTTTTTTATATTTTGTGTTTTTTTTTTTTTAGTTTTTAAGTTCTAGTTTTTGTTCATTGTAATTTAAGCTGTTTTCTATCTCCCTTTTCCTTTAATAATTCTTACTTTTTACTTTTGTTATTTTTATTTTTGTTGTTTTTTTTTGTTGTTTTTGTTTTCTTCAACATTTTATTCTAGAGGGTATGCTAAAATATGCAAAAAATTTACCAGAGATTGCATTTTTCTCTAACATATTTCTTGTTTTTTTTTATTTGTTTAAAAAAAATTTTCACTATACATACGATATGTATGAAAGCTAATATTGAACAAATTGGTAAATAATTTTCCAAAAGAATGTACAAAAAAAAAAATAATAATAAAAATAAGAAAAAAAAATTTATGGTATTTTTGCTATTTGTATATTAACCAGATTTTTGGATTTAGAAAGTTAAATGAAGTCAAAGCAATTGTTCGAATAATATATTATTGTTCAGTTGAATTATTTTTTTTTATATTCTGGTATTCAAATAATCTAAATTGGTAAAAAGAATTTTTCTTCTCTACCATATTTTTAAAGTACATACATTCAAAGTATAAAAATTATTGATTTAACAAAGTTATCTTGGATTTAAATTTTCAAAATATAGTATAAATTAAATCAATTTTAAAGTATTAAAGATTTTAAAAATAAAATTTTGTAGAAGTATGTTTGTACACATATTTCGGTGCTAGTGAAATTGAAGTGAATGAAAAGCATAAAATGAGATAAGGAAAATCTAGAAAGACACAGTACTGTTGGATCTATTATGGTAGTTTATTTTTTAATAGACCAGAATAAAAGTGTAAGTGACTTGTCTTTAATTTAATTGGGTCTTAAAGGCATTTAAAGGTTTTCTGTACATTTGAAGAGTTTAAATAGCTACAATGATATTGTGAATTATTAATATGAATGAAAACGTGTAGAGTGAAGTCGATTTTCGTCGATTTCAAAATTACTATTATTAAAAATTTACTTCTAATTTAGAATTCTTATCATTTTTAATATCGGTTATCTACTTGGCGATTAAATTATTGATTAACCGCGGGATTCAAATATTTACAGTGTATTTTTTTTATTGATTCCGGAATAAACGGCTTATAAAAGGGAATAAATAAAAACGAAAAGGAGTTTATGGAATAAAAATTTGACATTTGCGTGAACACCATTTTGCTTTTGTTTAAATTTAAAAATTTCTTTATTTATTTTTTGAAAGCAGCAGTGAAATATGGATGTGTGATAGGGGAAAAAAATAAGAATTTTTTTGAAGAAACTATGACACAATTTGATGACAAACAATTTAAAGAACATTTTCGATTAACTCCATCATCGCTTTATTTAAAGAAATTTATTTAATAAATTCAAGAAATACTGCTGTTCATTTAACCCATCTATTAAATTAGAAAAACAAGTCCTTGTAACTCTTTGGTATCTTGCAAACTTTGAATGTTTCAGGTAATTTGAGAATAAGTTACCATCGTGAGTAATACATACATATATGTACTTATACAGGGAAATAAATATTAAATATTGAAATAATTGCAAATCAATAACAGACCGGCTCGGAATATCAAAATCAGCTTGTTGGCGTCTAGTGCATTCCATTTGCAAACTAATACTTCAAGTGAATTTTGCTAATTAAATTATTAGTTGGCCAAACAACCAGGAGGCTAAAAAGACTGCAGATTATTTCCAAATTAAAGTTTCCTGGTGTCATAGGATGCATAGATGGAACACACATATTCCAATCCAAAATTGTATCCATTTTCATATATAAACAGAAAGAAATTTCATTCTGTTCTTCTCCAAGCTGTATGCAATGAAAATATGATATTTAATGTCAACCAGAGGAAGACATTTCCGTTCCCAATACATATGAATTGCAAAACCAGGAAGGAGAGAATAAGAGAGATCACGAGCAATCTTCATTAGCTCGTGAAATAAATTCATGAATTTTTTTAACTTAATTAAAAAACAATTCTTTTATTTTTTATATTTGATTCAAATAAAGTTAGGAAAATACTTAATAATACTAATTGGTTATAAAAATATAAAACCAAAACATAAAAAACTTCATTATTAGAAACAAGTTTTTAAATATTGTAATTACTTAAAACTATAAAACAAAAACCATAAACTATATCATTAAAAAAAATGAATTATGAATCAGCCAATAATATTCATTATCCTTCGCTTGGGCGGCAAATGAAATATACGTAAGTGGGCAAGATTAACATATGTTAATATTTTTGGCTTTTCCATATATTTTGTATGCAGAATGTTTTGATAAAAATAAGTGATTTTTATGTTTTTATGATTATTTTTGTATATGCATTGCTATTGCTTTTATGTTTGCTTTTATTATCAGCGAATATCTATCCTCTAAGATATCTTTTGGAAATACTTGTATTTTAGAAAAAGAACGTGCTACTGGGAACTTCCGTTTGTTACAAGGTACTTATAACAGAGTTTGTAGTTGCAACAACAACAGTGTGTCTATTTCAGTGAAATAAAAAAAAAATTAAATAAAATATATATATTTTGGAAAGATTATTTATTGAATTTTCAATATTTGCAATAGTATGGAATAGTTTAAAATTTTATGTGCCGCTCAGGTAGGCAGGTAATTAAATTTTTTAATTTTTAGTAAAAGTGCAAAAAACACAAAAAATGAGTGTTTTTCTTCTGTGAGTTCTTTTAATAAATTTCTTCGAAATCAAGCAAAACTATTCAAAATATATAAAATTTGAAAAAAAATTGCCGTTACAGGTATGTGACACTTTTTTTTATTGAGTTTTACTATTAGAAACACAAAAAATAAAAAAAAATTAACAAACATCCATAATAATTCTGAATTTTATTTATTTTATTATTTTTTAGTTTATTCTGTTTATTTTGGACGAATAAAAAAACACATTATTAATGAATTTTATGACATTCAATGATTTGAGCATTAAACACGATGACGCTACCGGTAACAGGCACAAAACTATACAGCTATAAAAAAAACAACCTCCTGTCAATTTAAATGCAATCAAACATATAATTATATATATATTATTCTGCATTTATCTGGATGTTTGTACGTTCGACGGAACGCTCCAACACATATACAAATTGCATATGTATACAAATGCATGTATATACAAATTGCTTTGGTGCTTTTTTTTAACCCCTGTCTACCATGCTGAACTTTTGCAGGAAAAATTGATTGCATGAACTATATTTTTTTAATTTAATGTTAGTCTTCTTCGCAAATAATAAGGAAAAATAAAAAATAATAATAATAATATAAATAAAACAAACAATTTTTTTGATTTATAATAATAAGGACTAATAGAAATTTAATCAATAGTTTAATATGGTATAATAACCAAAAGGCAAACAGCATTTAACACAAAAAAAAAACATAATTCACTCAAAGGTTATTCTTATTACTTAAAATTATACATAATAATACACATGTGTATCAGCATATTTGTATTGTATAATATTATACATTATACTACTTTATTGCTTCTACCTTTTATTCTTGGCATTATTGTGTGCGTAATTCACTTCACTCAAAAAAAACTATTTTTGTTTTTGTTTTTTTTTTATTATTTGCTGTGTCTGTATTGTGTATGTTCTATATGCTCCATTCCAAAAATATTATTTTATTTTCAGTGTTAAGTGTTCACATTTCACTTCACTGTTCAGGTTAACTGTTCAATCAATAGAACTTGATAGAAGTAGAGTAGGATAATTAACTCTACTTCTACGCCGGATAATAAAACATTGTTTTTTTTAAATTGAAAATTATTGATGAAAATGCTTTTGTATTTTTTGTAAATTTTACCAATTTAGATACAAAATTTTGAATATTTTTTTAAAAATAACACAATACCATAATAACAGTTTATTCATATAGCAAAATAAGATCCCTATACAGTATACAAAAGACAAAATTTATATGAAAATAAGATCACATTTTTAAATTTGCTCTCCCAGAGGCCACAATAATGCTAATACGGTATAATTTATACTAAATGGAACCCAACTAACGAATTATAACTAAATGGAAGTGAGTACGAGTATACCAAACAAAAATACAAACATTTTATACAAATTTATTGGTATGGTACTTCTTTTTCTGTTATATAAAAAAAAAAGATTAGTGCTAGGCCAATATAAACATAAATAAAAATAAATAAAAAGTGATATAAACATAAGTACTGTAATTTCGAAATAAAAAATATAATGAAAGAAAAAAAGAAACTAGGATTTATTTTGCTTCCGTCATTCCGTCGACGGGTTACAAAGCTAGTACTTTAATATTATGCAGGTGATATTAATAGTGACTGTGATAAAAAGTAAAAGCGATCAGAAATTTTCCTCAAAATTTTTGGTATTATCTAAGGTGATCATTTTTAAAACTACCAACAATCATCTTATAAATACTAATACCTCTAATAAAGGAAAAAAAATCAATCATAATAATACTAATCCGCATGTACAAACTAAAAGTAATTTTAAAACTAAAAAGATTCCCAACACTAATAATAACAAAGATACATCCACTATTAACAATAATTCTAACACAAATTCACATTAATGACGTTACATCAGTAATAAAAAATAGCCAAGTCCAAAATTACGCTGATGATATGAAAATTTTCAAAAAAATAGCATCACCAAATGATTCACTACTATTCCAAATTGACCTTGATAACTTCTTCATTTGGTGTAAGTCTAACAACCTCCTTTTAAATATAAATAAATGTGCCGTAATGTGCTACAATAGACGTACTACATACCTTCCAAATAACTATTTCCTTAACGGACAAGTATTAGAAAAAGTTAAGTCCATCAAAGATTTAGGTGTTTTTTTTATGACAAACTCTCATTTAAATTGCACTATAGCAATATTATAAATAAGGCTAATTCAATGTTAGGTTTTATAAAACGATGGTCCAGAGAATTTGACGATCCCTATATCCTCAAACCACTGTATTTATGTCTTGTTAGGCCACAACTAGAATATGCCAGCCAGGTTTGGTCTCTCTATTATGAAATTCATACACTACGAATTGAGGCAATTCAAAAAAATTTCCTAAGATTCGCGTTACGCCTTCTTCCCTGGTCTGACCCCTTAATTTTGCCACCATATGAGCACAAATTGAATTTAATTCATCTTGCTACATTGAAAAAAAGACGCGAAGTTGCGGATGTTATTTTTGTCACTGAAGTGGTCAAAGCAAATATTAGTTCTCCTTACATTTCAAACTTAATCCAAATAAATACCATCAGGCGCTTTCGCTCTTATACCCTCTTTACCCTTACCTTTCACCGAACCAACTATGGAATGAATGAACCAATCCATAGAATGATGACCATGGGTAATATATACCAGCATTTTATAGATTTGTCCCTCTCTAAAGATACCCTAAAGAAGCGCCTTTATTAAGAATTATCTGCTTAATCTGATCCATCCCTCTAATTTTTATTCATCTTGTAGTTACTAATATTTCTCTAGTTACTGATATTACAATATTATGCAGTAGCAATTTATTCTTAAATTTAAGATTCATTAAGATTTATTAACAAAATAGATGTGCTGACTACTATATATCTAACATACATACCAACTGTTGCCGCGCCCTGCTTTTGGATTAATTAATAAATAATTTAATCTGGATCAAGTTTTACATATTGTTTCACTTAACTTTCAAACAATATTTGATTTTATTACATTCTTTTTGTTTCTTCATTATTATTAAATTTATTATTATTTTTACTATTTGTTATTTTTCTTGTTGTTTTTTTTGTTTTATTCTTTTACTTCTTTTTACTTTTATAATAGTAAATATCATTGTAATCTCAATTAATTATTGTAATTTGTTTGATTTAAACAAATAAATAAATAAATAAATAAACAAAAAACAGACATTTTACATTCTATATTGTATGTCAATATTTTTTTACAATGTCACAAATTCCTAGGAAAAAGTATCTAAATATTGCATTAAAAAAAAAGTTCATGATTTTCGTAGGCTTTAATTGATGTATTTTTAATTATTTTTTGTTATTATTTGATGTTTATTACCGCATTTATATGGCAACTTCAAACCCACCTAAGAAATAGCGAAATTTATACAATGGTAGTAAATAGAAATGGCGACAAGAAATGTGGAAAATGAAAAAAACAGAGATTCAGATTTAACATGTTGCTTTTTTAAGATGAAACATAAACTGCTTCCAAATTATTTATGTGATACACTGATGTGCAACATTATTTCTTTATTAATAATATTTTTAATTTTAGGTTAAATATTTTTAGGGGCGAAGGTGCAAAAAAAACGATTATGTATAATGGCCTTAAGCTATTTAATGAGCTTCCTACTGAAATAAAAAATGAAGATAGTATTAGAAAATTTAAGAATAAAATTTTAAGTAGTTAGTAAATAAAAAAAAAAAAACAAAGAGAAAAAGAAAATGAATAAATTAAAGATAAAATTTTGAATTTACATCTAAACCATAAAAATAGTTTATTGCAAATTTTGTTTATAAGTTTTTAAATTATTGTATTATATAAAAGTTTTATTTTTATAATATAAAATTTTATACTAAATAAAAAAAAAAAAAAAAAAAAAATGGTAAGCAAATGGAGGAAAGAGGAAAGATGAACAAATTTGAAGTTTAATTACATGAAAATAATAAAATAGCAAAAACGAATGATTTCTAATTTTATGAGGAAATGGATGGATTACTAAATCAAAAACCTTTTAATAACCTTTTCAACTTTTTCAGACACATTTTTTTCGTAATTGAATTCATTTTAATTAATTTACACTGTAGTAAAATATTTTAAAAACTCTCAAGCTCAAGTTGATTTAAAGCTAAATCGAGCTGACAAATTAAAAACGATTCTTGAAATTCGAAGTGATCAAGTCACCACATAAACTCGGTTTTACTCAATTTCATTTGTTTAATAATTTTTATATAATTTTTGTTATATTTACCAAATGTGTCTAATAAATTTTTCAAAATTAAATTCGAAAATATGTCAATTTTTACGACAAATTTTAATGATTCTATATTTTTTTCTTTATATGAAAAATCATTATATTCCTATTATTAGATATATGTATCTTTATTTATCATAAAAATAATAAATCTTTATAAAATATAAATAGTAAAATATAAAGATCTTAAAAGATCTCTTGCCATTTGAAAATCTTGATTTCGGTAAATTTGCAGTTTAAAAAACCCATTTTCGGTCTTTTCCGGAAGTTTAAAATATCAGCAATAGATAGATAGAGATTTATTTTACAATTTTATTAAAATAACCAGCTCCTTCTCTTAAAAAACTGGTAAGCATGCACTTAAACACCCGGTATAAACCACATTTCTTAATTTTTCTGATTTTAGATATCAAACATCAATCTTCAACTTTCGAAATAGATTTATTTATTTATTTATCAGATTAATTGATAAGAACAGATAAATAGATTTAATTGAACTGCAGAAAGTTTTTGCATGGAAAAAAAATATCAGGGGTTTGAAGAAATCCGTTTCACGGAAAATAAATAAACAGTGTAAACTCTCACTGAGTGAGGTACATTTTGGTAGAGTAATTATTATGGCTGTTTATAATTAAATATTAAATACATATCTACTTTAAATTACACTTGAGCGCCCTAAAAGTGTGCTGTGTTACAGTTTTGATTTTTAGCATGAAAGTAGGGGTTATTTTTGTATACACTTCCCAAGCCACTTGAATGTTAAGAAGATTTTGCTACCAGTGTATTTTTTTTTTTATAAATAAATAATAATACTTTTTTACCATCTAATTAAATTAACAAAATAATTATAAATTAAAACTATTAATTAAAATTAAACATAATGTGTACTCTTATTTTGTATGAACCCCACTATAATTTAATATTAAACATTTTTTTTTTATTCATCAAATTGTTTCATATTCAAATTTTAATCTATAATTTTTTTTTTTTTTCAGAAAATCCTTTTTGTTTAACTACACTTTTATACTTTCTCAATACCTATGATAACATTTTCTTCTATTTTAAAATTACAAAAACAAAAAAAAAAATAAACAAAATATTCCCTCATTATTAATAATAAATTTATATCTTAATAACATTTTTTATGAAAAATTTGAATAATTTATTAATTCAATTTTTCTTAATGGTAAAAAAATGAAATCGTGCTCAATAAATTAACTATTCATACTGATTAAAATAAATTTATTCAGTTTATAAATATTTCAATTAAAAATATTTTAAATAGAAATGATAGGTAAAATAATCTGCTTTCATAATGGAAAAAGATACATATATCAATATTATGACCTGTGTATGAATCAAGTAATAGACTCTTTTAACTCAAACTTCATTTCAACAGATTCATCTAAAAATCGATAATTAAAATAATTTAAAGAAAAACCAGTATTTGAAGGCAGAAGAAACAAAAGACAAGAAATGAGCCGATCTCATACACATTTGACAAACCAACTAAAGCTATTAACGCATAAGGCACAAAACAGCTCAGCCTGAAAACAGCACGTAAAAACGTTATAGAAAGTAGGTGTTATAGAAAGAAAAAAATATCGTCATCAACTATAACGTTTTTTTCTTACATTCTTTTTCCAGGTTGAGCTGTCTTGTGCCATATGCGGTTTTTTCAATTCAAACAAATAAAGGATAGTATTGAATTAGACCCGAACAAAATAAAGAGGCGACTAAAAGAGAAAATGGAGGAATGTCGTGAAGAAGGCAAAATCCCACCAAAAGATTGTGGTTTCATAGTGATGCTCTGTTACAAACAAAAAACAGAGAATGTTAATAAATATTTTATATTATTACAACAAAATATAAAAAAATGTTCATTAGTGTTACTGTAAATTACCCGTGGTGTTACCATGGACCTTACCGGTCGAAGTGTGTCGGCGTACTGTCAACAGTCACTACTACCTACCTACCTACCTACTGTAACGATAATCTATATCTACTTAATCATAGCGTGGAAAAAAATACTACTCGAAGAAATAATCTATAAATAAAAAAAAATTGCCTGTAAAATGAATATAAAAATTCGGAAAATTAAGAGTAATAAAGTGTAGATATTTTCATCAAAGTGATGTTTAATGTTCATAAAAAAGATAAATGAATATTTATATATGTATATGTATTTATATATTTTATATTATATACTTATACAACATAATGAAATATTTTCCATACTCCATAGTTGTGCTAAAGTGCTTCAGTTTATATCCTGTTTTTAGTTGAGTATTGAGTTTTAGTTCTACATACTTTTAATTGAATTTTATATTACTCATGTATGTATTATTAAAATTTTAATTTAATTTAAAAAAAAAATTAAGAAACACAAAAAAAAATTAAAAAAAAAAGAAAATTTTCTTTTAATATCCTTATTTTGAACTTTATTTTCATTTGTTTGTTCCTAAATGATTTTTTTGTATGGAATTGTATGTATTGACTTTTGAATGTACATAAGAAAGCAAGGGTTAATTTTATTAGAATTGGAAGTTAAAAATTGTTTATTAAAAAAACAAAAAATGTTTATGTTTTTATTAAGTTTTTAGGGAAATCATTATTCTTAGGTCATTAAATTTATAATATTAGCAAAACTTTATTGCAATTAAATGGGAGTATGTTGTGAAGACTGGTTTTAATGTGAAAAAATGCTGGTCAAATTTGTGCTATTCAATGCTACTAAGAAAACTTGGCAAAGTAATTAAGAGAACTAAAATTACTTCTGATCAATACAAAAAATTATGAAATTCAGCAAAATTTGGCAATCTTAGTTATAAGCGAAGCTACATACTATTCTTTATGAAAAGCTGTACTAAAGAATTAAAGGTGTTTAAAATATACTGCATACTGCACCAATCTCAGTTGTAGTAAACTTCTCCATTTGTTTAGCTTTCTAAAAATATATATCTTTAATCTTATCCTTTAAGCACGCATAGGGCATTTCAAAGCATCCATGTTATTTCAAAATTTTTGTATATAAATCTGTTGATATATTAGATATATATATATATATATACATATTCGGTTTTTGTAACTAGTAGCTTTACTTTGAATTTGTTAATAAAGAATTATAGCTATTTTGTTTATATTAAAACAAAAGATTAATATATTTTATTTAAACGCGCATTAGAAAAACACTGCAAAACATAGAATATATCTTCTAGAATAATTTCTACTTTTCTACAAAAAGTCCATTTACGAATGAAGTGGCATTGGGATCTACATGTTATATACGGATTGGGATCTACATGTTAACTACATGTTATATACATGAACAGCTGCCATAATTGGACAAGATCGAACAAAGAAAAAGCGATGACTTGTGCTGAACAGATTCAAGAAACGCTCAAATCAAATGCAAATTGAATTTAAGAAGAAGAAAAAAATGAAATAGTGTGATTTCTAAACGTGCTACTGTAGTTCGTTGCTTACATTTTTTTTTTAAGAATTTTAAAAACAAATTCATATTATATAGATCCATAAGCTTATCGCCAGTAACACCTAAAGTCTTTGAAAAACACTTTATAGGTAAAATCCCTTCATAGTTAAAAAAAATAATACCCAACAAATTTTACCCCAGACGACCGATTTGGTTTAATTATTCCACAATAGATCAAACTAATAGCATAGTAATTAAAATTCGAAGAATTGCTTCGAGGAAAAAAATACTGCTCAGTTGTATTTCTCCACGCAACACAAGGGTTCGACAAGATGTGGCTCGAGAGACTGTTGTTCAAATTAAAAAAATCGTTTTATGTTACTATTACTACTTGATCTTAAAATTTATTTTTTGAATTTTGTATTTATTTAACCACTGATATATCTTAAAGAGTGAAGACAGTATGCTAGCCACATACACAGATTATACTGCAATACTGTTACAAAATAAACATCAAAAGATGGCCGCACAGCACTTTCAAGAGGGATTAAACGATATTCAACAATGATTAAAAATCTGGATAATAAAATTAATGAATCCAAATCGGCTCATATTACATTCACTACAAAAAAAAAAAAACACATAAAATGGCTAACAGTTCATGAACAACAAAGTTATATTAAGAAAATTCGATAATATACCGTGACATCGTACATGTATGGACAACGTCGCCAACATATTGACGTATGATCTTAAATGTCAAAAAAAAAAATTGTTTACATTGTTTCATGATCGGTAATTAATTTTACAGTGTACTCATTTTCATGACACGACTTGTTAAATTATGTATCCGAAAATTTGTTGATACACAGTATAATTTGGTACAATTATATTGAGTTTTCTTTATTAATCAAACAATAAGTTTAAAAATTAAAGAAAAATAAGTATAAATTTTACTTGGTGTTCCAAAAATAAATTTAAAATTTTTTTTTTATTTTAATTTACTTTAATTTTAATAGGAAATGGACTTACGAAAGAAATATGCTTTTATTAACTATAGCTAAAGTACAAAAAAAAATTTTTTTACGAAATTGTCCATATTAAATCTCCATATATAATTTTACACAAATACATTCAACTCAAATATTTTAAAAAATTACCCTCAATATAGGTATCCACAAGAGTATTATATTTTGACATTTGATTTGACGTTTATTTCAGAGACAATGTGTTTAGAGTGATCGCAATTGTAAGTAAAGTACATTGTGTCGCCAACATAATGTTTTCAATTCATAAAATTTGGCATATTGTAGTTGTATGTACATTGTATCGGTTGAAAGTTTTTGGATATATTTCCGATGTCACCGATACCTAGGTTTGCATCTGGATTAAATACAAAAGTAAAAAGAGCATACTGCAAAAATAGTCACCTAAAAATAAAGTTTAGAAATATTTATTGACTAATAAAACCTCGTATCAATTCAGACTAAGCTGATGCTATATAAAGCCATCTTAATGTCTATTAGAGAGTTGAGTTTGGAACAGTCTTAAATCCTGTAAAGACTCAAAATTAAAATTTCTTTTCAAAACTTTAATTTCTAAATGCACCTACCCTGGTACGTACGTCGGAAATCCTAACACCAAAAAGAATCTAAGCATGTGCTCTGTGAAAAAATAGATAAATAATCTGTTGAATATCTACCATTCAAACAACAAGATTTAAACACCTTCAAAGCTTTTACGTAAAAATTTTAAATAATCAAAAAATATATTAATTTTGTTTATATCCTTGTCTTACACCAACTGTAACTACACATTTATTAATTTGGAACACTACTTTGTATTAAATATTTATCTATCTATAAATATTTAATACAAAATAGTGTTAATTTTAATGCAAGGTCACAATTGGGTTGAACCGTCCTTCACAAATCTATTTTAATTTTTCCAAATTTTTTTACGTCTTCCTCCTTAATATACTTCCCGCATTGTAATCTATAAGATAGTTGTAATGCATTCATATAGATACAAACAAGAACATTTTATTTTTGTTTTTGCTATGTTTAATGTGTGCTACCTATACTAATTGTGATCGGCGGAATATACCATTTTTCAAAGTAGAACTCTCTCATAGAATTTGATAAAATATAAATATTTTCCGGTTTATATTTACTGTTATCAATCTGATCTTTTATCAACACGTTATTATGTTATTTGCCAAAATATATACGTTAACTTTCTTAATTATTTACCAATGTATTAACAGGATGAGTTTAGCAGGTTAAACTTGGAAGTAAGAATAACTACAATAGATTCTATTATCTTATATAAAAAAAAAAATATTTTGAAAAGATAAATATCTTAACATAGAGGTGAACTTCTAATGACAGAGATGAAAATGAAAGATTACATATATAAAATCTTGTGTGCATAATAAAACTACAGATTCGAAGAATAAAGAAGAAACCTAGTAACTTACAATAAATCTTAAGCTATGAAATTTTAAGATCACATAAAAGTATTATAATGCAGTATCGGTGTACACATTTTTTTGATAATCGGATTTTGTTTTTATTTAGCTAAAGTGATGTATTTAATTATTATTATGTTCTTTAATTAAAAATTTCATCTTATTGCATGGTAACAGATGTAGGGTATTCAGAATAGAACAACAAAATAAAAGCTATTATAACATAAAAGCTATTAGAAACAAAATAATATAAATAGTGAAATCACATCCTTTATAATAATATTTTTTTTTTTTTTTTAATTATGTTAGTATATATTATTTTAAGATTATACACATTATAATATACGAATTACAAATAGATATCATAACCATACTGTAGTTGTATAAAAACAATATATATCGTGAATTTCCATGTAAAAGTTTAATCGATTACTTCCACTTCTACTTTTTATTTCAGTTTTATTTTAGTTACAGATTTGTTTCTCAACAATAATTATGGTTTTTTTTTTTTTTTGTTTTCTGTGTTTTTTTTGTGACAGTTTCACAGCTTATACTATATCACTTTGTTACATAAATAACTGTTATTAAAATAACTATGTTTTTATAGAAAAGTTATTAAAAAAGCAATTTGAAGTTTATATTACTTTTGTTTTTCTCTCTCTCTCTTCTCTTTCTCTTTATCATAATTCTTTCATTTTCAGTTAATATATTTTTCTATCTCTTTCTTTTATTATAAAAATAATTAATTTTTTGTTTTAAGTTTTATTTTTAATGAATAGAAAATTATATTATATATATATAGGTAAGAAATATTTCAATTTTTGTAAAGATCACATTTTTATTAAAAAATAGGTTATCAGTAAATAATCAGTGTTGCGAATCTAATTGTATTAAAACTAGGAGACCCCTTTGAATCATAATTCGAATTAAAGATAAATTTTTAAAAGAACCGGGATTTGCATGGACCGATATGGAATTCTTTTTACAAAACAGAAAATATTCATATTTTAATTAAAAGCTTTGAAATTACAATAATTAAGGCGAAATTCGGAATATGAACGAGTTTGCAAAGCCAAAGTCAAAGCGTCATTTTGGAACTGCCACTATGATGAGCACTTCGTTGCACAGTTGGAAATCAAATTATTCTCTTCTTATTTCGTGTAGAAACTGTTTAAGATTTTATTTCTACTGAGCACATGTATTGTATACACCTAAACCACATCTACAAAGTATCTACAAAGTATAAGAGAAACAAAGTGCTTCTAATGACAATGTTTAAGAGTGAATTAAAGATGAAATTACATTTAGGTCACCTATAAGACGGATAGAGTGATTTTAAAATCTGAAATTAAAGACCCAGCCTAAAAATCTGAATTATATTCCCATAGATGGTATAAAAGGATTTTAGAGGTATTAAGAGGTTTCAAACGGATGAAGACAGCCTTATATCGATCTAAATAGCTCAGATATATTGGATCTTATTTCACGATATTAAAAATGTGGTTATGCCAAGTAATGTTTCTTAAAACTTTGAAAGGCAAGGTTATATTCAAATATTAGAAGTTTACGTAAAATTAAACAGTTTTGAGTTTTGCAACAAAAGAAACTATTGACAATATAGTTAAGTGAAAATCCCGTAAACGCAATTGGCATTTTTTCTATACTTACGACTGAATATTATCACAATTTAATGAAATTTATACTCCAGAGACATTCAGACTGCAACTAAAGCACTAGAATCGGTAACAATTATCTCATTAAATTCAGAAAAACTGTAATCCAGCTACCTCTAGCCATCTGTAATCTTCTGCTTTGCAAATATGCAATAAAGCTTCAAAATGCAAATGGTGAAGTAGATCAGACTACAACATTAATAAGCAAATCTGTGCTATGCTGAGCCTGAATCGCTACTTTAACCTACTATCGTTGACGAGCACAATGAACCTTACTGGTCTGAGTGTATCGGCGTACTGCTTCCTACCTGCCTAATCGCAGTCGATAGCTACTTGGAATATTTTTTTTTTTATGAAATAAAATGAAGAGAGCGTTCTTATATTTGTTCTCAACAAATTAATTATGATGATTAATCAACGATTTTATTTCTGATAAAATTGAAATGTTTAAGCAAGGATCTGTTATCTCCCCCCTTTTTGTTCTGATTTACATCAATTATTTAACTCGAATTATAACCACCTCCCCCTCAAATCCAATACATTTTTTGAAAATGACAGTACTTTGGTAGCATTCCTTGTATTTTCGCCACAGAACCAATGTTCCAAAATGCCGAATTTCGCAATAGAAAACAAATAATGGTGAAAATTACTGAAAGTTAAATCAACAGGGTTGAGTTTAAATTTTTAAAAACTCAAAACTGTTAAATTTCACACTAAACTTCCAAGTTTTGAACCAAATTTTTCTTTGCAAGGTGTTACTTTGTAAAACTCTGGTAATCCAAACATCTTTAGGTGTGTACGAGAATCAAAATATTACTTGGAATGGTCATATTTGTAAAATGAGTTAAATGTTATTATTGCCAGATGAATTAAAAAATTAAATTAATTTGGAATATTTTGGACAATTTGGCAATTGGAAATATTTTACTAACATTAAAAATAAAAACTTACTTAATTTTCAAAGAATATTTTACTAAATTTAATTTTTGAATTTTATAATTATTATTGTTAATAAGTATAAAATACAAATCAAAAATAAAATACAGATAGCTATGCTTGGTCAAATAATTTCTTCGAATTGTACTAACAAAGCCATGGTGAAGAAAAAAAAACATCAAAAATTATATCTTAATGTTTTTTTAGGAAAATATTTTGAAATTAAAATAATATCCTCGAAAAATATTTATGAAAAATGCTAACTTAAAATGGCTTATTAATTGTAAAAAACACACAAAAAAAAAAAAAAACAAATATTTGCTTTTATTTTTTCATCAATTTAATTTTAAGTCCATTTACATTAAGAAAATATTTTGGTAAACATTTCAAATATTTCGAATAATTTTCAAAAATATCTGAATAGATCCCGTAATATTTTTTTCTTTTCTTATTGTATTTAGTTCGTTCTTATTTAGATATTAATATCTCATAAAAAGTTATCAACACTGTTTTGTAAGCAATCAAGTTACAAAATATACCGGAAAAACATTTTTATATTTCGAAATCCTGCTCTTACGAAATTAAGCCCCATATGAAGGTTATCAAAAGTTACGTAAATTTCACATTTAGTGAGTGAAATATGTTCTTAAATTGACCTTAATTGTATTTCTAAGTGACAGTTCATCCCTTATTAACCTATGAAAACCAGAAATAATTTTTAAGTTCGTAGTAATCAGTCATTTGCTTCGAACCAAACAAACAAGGGAAGTCTATAAAAAAATAATTTTGAAATTTCAATACTTTCAATTTGGTAAGCCAAGAAAATAGTGAAAAACAATAATCTTATTCAACGAATGATACACAATTCGTTGAGAGAATGATTGAACATGATTTAAATATTATATCAGAATTTTTCTGACTTAACAAATAAGCTTTACACTTTTCAAAGACAAAAATTATTGATCTTAAATCACCTAGAAGAAACATAGATAAATTGAAAATATTAGAATCGGCAACATCCTTGTTAGAGGGAATTCATGAAATTACATTTTAGGAGTTATTTTGAATAACAGACTAATTTGGAAAGTTCATATAAATACACTAGAAAATAAACAAAGTTTGTTAAGTGGAATTTTATTTAAATATAAAAACCTAGTGAAACAATGTTAAAAATGTATTATGCTCTTGGTCATTCGCAACCATCATATAGCACAAGTATATGGGGCTTCAATAAATACATTATTGCGCAAACTGCAAATTTCCCAAAACAAATTATTAAAAAATGTTTTGAGCTTGCCATTGCTATATAGTACATACAGATTATATTCAAAAAATAATATTTTACCATGAGGGGTATATATATTAGTTTCAACAATAGTGTTTAAAATCTTGAAGATCTTAAATAATATAGGACCTGCTAAAATAACCAAAATTCAAAGACATGTCCTTATTTTTAGCACAAATATTAGAATTGAAGCATGACCGTCATGACCGGATGTTTGTACAAACAGTTTAAAGAATTTCAATTTCGGGATCAAGGCATCATAACACTCTATCCATGAGGATAAAAAGTTTCCGTAATATTAATACCTTTAAAATAGAATTCAAAGAATATCTAATGTCGTTTGGTTTGTTGGAAAATGTTATAAGATAAAATTGAATTGTATTAAACTATTAAACATTATTATCGTAAACCTTGTAATTTACTTTTTTGAATTTTCATATGCTTTAACATATTTAAACTCAATAAAGCAAAAATATTTAATTTTTTTTTGATTTTAATTAAATTTTTCTTTTTTTTATATACTACACTTTAGCTTATTTTGAAATTGTTGTTTCTTAATAATTTATTTTAATTGATAAGAATGAATTTGAAATTTAGAAATAAACATAATGTTTCTACAATTCCTACAATTAATTTAATTAACAATTTCTACAATTAAATTAATTAATAATAGCTATGAATGGAATAAACGAAAAAAAAGTGAACATTCATGTAATTAACATGTATATTATACAATTCTATTTCCAACAGAAAATTTTGACTAATCAAACTAAAATTTAAATTTAATAAATTCTTAAAATCTATATTTTAATGACTTTAATTATTTTTGGAAGTTATTCCTAGCTAGCTTTCCTGCTAGTTATTCCTACAATACCTACAACATTTCTTTCAACTTTCAACACACTTTGTCACAACCGTAATCATGCAAACTAAAGATATAGCTTTGAAGGCAGTTCCATAACCGTAAATATAGAACCAGACCCTATAGATAAGCTATATAAGCCCTTTCCAAATAGTTATAAGTGTTATATCAGTTGATTTAGTTCTTCAACCGTGCTAGCAAACAAAAAATAACAAAAAATGAATGGTGTTGTAATATCAAAGGCGTAGAATTGAACATCAATTGTTTTTCCAGAAGCTACTAGAATATCCAACCTTTTCACCTACTTTGTTTTTTATATTTATTTATATATATATTCATTTTATTCATGTTAATTCCACCAATTCATTTCGACTTCACGCAGTGGTAAGTTTAAAAATATCCTATTATACTTTTCTTGTTCACTTACTTTTTAAATTCACTGTATTCTGCTGAAAATTCCTATTTCATTCCAAATACATACATATATAGATAACATAGCTACATATTATATTCAAATAAAAATTAACTTTTAAGATTCGTCTACTTTAAAATTTTACAATCAACATTTTATTAAATATCAAAATTATTATTACAAAAATTTTATGTCGCCATGCCATGTCCCTTAATAAAAAATAAAATATTTGTCCTTTGGTTTCCTTAGAAATTATTTTGAAGAATATTCAAAATTAATTCTTTCTAAATTGTTCTGCTTTTTTTTTTTTTTGTTATTCTCTTTTTATTACATGTTTACAGAAAGTAGCTGTTAAAAGTCTGTAATACATCTTAAAATTTTATTTCAATATCTCAATTCAAAATTTTACAAAAAAAAAAAAAAATAAATAAATAAAAAAAATTTTATTTTCAAATATACAAAAAAAAAAATGAAAATCTGTTTCAATGGACGATTACAGCACCATTCAAAAATTCCTTCTTGCTTTTCACATCATACACCTCAAATGCGCACATTACGAAAAAATAAAATAAAAATATAAAATAAAAAAAAAATTAAATGTTTATGAGTCCTTAAGAAACGAAAAGTAACAATTTTTTTTTATTTAATTTCTTTATTGTACACACAAACATACATAAATGTATATACATATATAAACAGTCTGATATAACACGAAGTATGAAAATAATACAATGTGATGAGACAGCAAGTAAAGAACTTAATGTATATACAATCATTGGCAATTGAGTTCATTTATAAATATTGTGAATACGTATATAAGTTGTATAGATAATATACACAATATACAAGTTCCTACATTTAAAAAAATAATTGAAATACGGAAAAAAAAGTCTACCAAAACACAACCAAATGTAAGTAAAAAAAAATGTTTTAATAACACGAAGTGCTAACAAAACTAAAAGAAAAGCAATAATAACGGTAATGTATTCTTTTTTTCAAAATTGAGATATTTTTTTATTGCTTTTTTACAACATTTTTTTTCTTCTTCATTATTTTTACTTCTATCTAAAAGCTCATTTCTTTATAAAAATGCAATTATTTGTATTTAAATTTACAATAACAAAAAAACAATAATAATTCAAAAGCAGCAGCACCACCAAATGTATTAAAAGCACCAAAAAAAAAAAAATTGTTAATACATTCCCATTCAAAATGTTCACGTTCGCGAATTTTCCTTCCTCAATTTTTAAAATTCACTTAACTTACATAATAAAATAAATTACAAGATAATAGTATTTTAATTTTCATTACTAATAATCCAAAAAGGAAAGTGAAAAAGAAAACAAACGAAAACGGTATATAAAAACCCAACATTTGGAAAAAAAATAATACCAAAATTAAATTTGTTTACAGTTAGCTGGCTGTGCAATACAAAAATGAAATTGGCATAATATGTTAGAAATTTTAAATTAGAAACGAAATTTTCTTTAAATTAAATATAGATTAGGCAAATTTAATTAAGTTACAAATTTTTTTGTAATACTGTGAGATATTAAAAATAATAATAATAATAATAATAATAATAATAATAATAATAATAATAACAATAATAATAAAAATAATAATAACAATAATAATAATAAAAGTAATAATAATAATAATAAAAATAATAATAATAATAATAATAACAATAATAATAATAATAATAACAATAATAATAATATTAATAAATAATAAAAATAATTAATAATAATAATAATAATAATAATAATAATAATAATAATAATAATAATAATAGTAATAATAATAATAATAATAATAATAATAATAATAATAATAATAATAATAATAATGATAGTAATAATAATAATAATAATAAGAATAATAATAATAATAACAATAACAATAATAATAATTTAGCTTTAATTACAATATTGTATACTGAATATGTACTATAAACATTAAGATATCTTAAAAAGTACTTATGTAAAAATCCTCATATGGACTAGTGGATCCCATGTGCAATTACATAGAAATTTTTTTTTTTTAATATTTGAAACTTATGAGATAATATTTATTCATTTTTTACATAATATTATTATACACTATTTTTCACGTACCTACAATTTATTTGTAATCGTATACTCAATGATTTCTAACAATTAATATTGTTTTCTACTAACTTGTTTTTTTTATTTGTTAGATAAAATTTCTATACATAATTTCTTTATTACTTTTTTGAAATACCCTACACAGCTACACTTAATTATATTCTTCAAATTATTTTGTAGTTCTGACATTAATGTTTTAATTATTTATTTTAAAAAGATAATAATTTGTTTTATTCTTAAGTATTATAATTATAATAGTCAATCATTCCACAATGAAATAATGCTTTGTTATGTACTATTTTATTTTTTATTCCAAAGTTTTTATATTACTTTCCTTTAATTTTGTTACAAAGGAATTTCAGGTTTAAAAAACTTTAAAAAAAATACTGAATTCTCTAAATTATTTGTGTTTCTTATTATACCAACAATATTATTGCCTTTCACAAATATGTTGGATATAGTAGGTTTAATAATGTAGATTCATATAAATTTAATTGAATTAAAAAAAAAAAAATGTATTTAAAAAACAGTTCTGACATTATTTTTTTATGTAGTGGAGAGCCTACCCGAAGCGAAATTTAAAACTATGAACTATATACTAACTTACTAATCTAGATTAATATCTCTAATACTGATTTTTTTTATTATAGTGTTTTAAACAAAGATTGATATGTTTTGAGTGAATTTTAGCATAATGTTGAATTCTGTGCTGTCCGGGTCTATTAAAATTTGTTGTTTGTAGCGTGTCTATTAATGTGGTAAAATATTGGAATTTTGTGTTGATTTTGTATGTAACTTTTTTCATCGAAAAAAGTAAGCTTTCTGGTGGAATGAAACCTATCAGCATGATTGTTTTAATGTAATTTCGATTGAGGAATAATGAATGATATATAAATGAGAAATAATGGATGATAAATTGGGTGATATTTATCAAGCAGTGATTTATACTATTAATATATTTAAAGGCTACTGTGTACAGCTCATTATGATATATTTGAAAAACGTAAGAATAATCTCTTATTACACAGAATATGTTGTTCGACATTTGATCGGATGAAAGTGAGTTTTGATACCTTTTACATGCATAATTTCCAGTTTATTTAAACTTAATTGCCGGTATCATATTTGAATAAGTGGAATTTTGACTTAAAATAAAACAAATCCATTTTCCAAATTTTTATAAGTAATTAAATTTTCTTTAATTTTTAGTTAAAAGAAATGCATTTTATTTTCTAAAATGCCAAAAATATGTATTTGAAGTTGGAGTAATGGTCAATATCTTTTATCAATAATATACTATTTAAACCCACCCATCCCATTCAATTAATTTTTCTTGAACGGAGATATCCGTAAAGATAAATAACGGCAAAATCAACCTATTAAAAAAATTTATGAAAATGTAGATGACTTGCTTATTATAAAACCATTAAACATTTCTAAAGCACTTTGCGCCTGGCGGCGTATAGCTTTTTGCTGAACTTGGCCATCGATATGGTGTAGTTATGTTTTTTAACTAATAATCAAAAGATTCCGATTTCGAATCTCGTTCACCACAAGGATATTATTTTTTACAAGGAAAAGTCTTTTCAATTATTCTTTGAAATTGGTATTCAATTTGGTTATCACATAAATAAAATGGAACGATATTATGAATTCGAAATTTCTCTACTCTAAATTTCCAAATTTAAATTAATTATTAATATATCAAAAATTATTTCAACATATTCAATAAAAAGAAACTAATTATGTGTTGTTAATTCCATTGGTTTGGAATTAATACTATAAAAATTCATTTATTCTAATGTCTTGAAATTATTAACACGCTGGGTGACGCAGTAGGTAGAACAACCGAAAGGTCCTAGATTCAATTCCCGATGATGCAAAAAAAATATTTTATAGGTTTTTTGGCGTGGTTCAGTACTTTTTGTCATTGGGATAAAATAAATGATATAAAATGATTGAGAGTATAATCTGGTAGAAACTTAAATAAAATGGAATTCAACATTTAAAGTATTCCTGAGTCCTGACAATAGCAGTAGTATTTTATATTTAATGAGCTGGTAAGCCAGTAGTTTAGTAAATAAATGCTCGAAATACATTGATTATATTGAAGTATAAACTTGTATATTTAATTGCAGTACCGTACATAAAAAAAACAAATATCGAAAAACTAATCAAAATCGAAATTGAATTTAGTACAATTATTTTTAGTACAACACAGGTCTCAGAACTATTTCTAGCTAAGCTTTTCTTAATTTTTGTTGAAAAAACATTCATCTGGTGAGCATATTATGAACTTCCAATAATATTATGTTAAAATAAATACTGTTAAAAAATACAGGTATTTATATACATTCACATTAATACATTAAAGAATAAAAACTTTATTTCATATGATGCTTAATGACCAAATATCTAATGGGTTTCCATTGCCCCTGTATTTTTTCGTTTTTTCGTTTAATTAATTTGAATAAATCCTGAAGTCTGTCAGGGTCACGAACTGAAATTTGTCATTCCAATAATCAAGAAAATTCGTCGTTTGAAAATATACAAATTTCCTTTAAATATAGCACAAATCCTTCTTAAGACAACATTCGGCTCAATAAGCAAATTTTTGGGAGATTGGCTGATGAAAGTTATAATACAAATTTAATAAATAAATATTTTAAAACACACGTTTATGTAGTACAAATTGCAGTATGGAATGGACGAAAAGGTAATTCTACCTAAGTTACAAAAATATTAAGAAAATTATGTTGAAATATTTTGTATTTGGATTCTGAATACATTTTAGGTTAATTTTTAACATAAATTCTAAAATACTTAACGTGTCAAGTCTCGCACACGCATACTTATTTGCAGTCACTAATCTAGAGTGATGATGTATGCATTCTCATTCATGTCACAGCTTTTTTTTTATTTTGTGCTTTCATAGAGTGTTTCTATGAACATTTCAAAGTAAAAGGCCTTCTTATTTTCTCTTTGGGCGCTTTCTTCTAAGAATTTGTACATATATAATATGTGTATATGAAATGTTTTCCTAAAAACATAATTTTAAATTATTTTTTTCATAATTTCTCATTTTTATAATTTTTGATTATTTTAATAGGTTCACAAATGATTTTTTAATTTAAAAATAATTTAAATTTTGTTATTCTTGTTTTTTTTTTTCTCTTAAATTTCAAAGAAATAATTTTTAAGAACCATTTCTTCAGAAATTATTTTTTAATATCTATAAATGAATGTATCTTTTTCTATGAATATTTTATTCTTGAAAATTTTTTGTTTATTAAATTTAAATTTGAAAAGGAATTTTTTTATTTAAAAAAAAAAAAAAAAAAAAAACTGAAGTAGAAGTCTTCAATTATTTACAAATTGTTTATTGTAATCTTATTTTCAAAATATATTCAACGAATCGTTTTTGTTACATAGTAATACGTGATAAAATCCTCCGGATCAAAATAAAAAATTAAATTTAATAGAAGAGAGAAGAATCAAATAAAGAATATTAAACCACCACATAAACATAAAGATAAAAACAGTAGTTATAAATCAAAAAATTCATGTTGTATGTAGGGATTATGTGCCAGTAGAAATAAAAAGTTTTTACAAAAATCTGATGGTTATAAATATGAAAGTTTTGTTACATTGGATTTAACCCATTTATTGAAGATTCATAGTTTAGAGTAAATTGAATTTTAACTAAATTCAATAGACTTTGTTTTTTTATATTTTACGTCATCACTCATCATAATGAAACGTCATCAAAATTATAATAAATTTTTGGAATCAGAATCCTTTTCTGTTGGACTAAAAAACTGATTGTTCAGTATTAATAACTCCACATAACATTAATTGGACTTTGTTAATAACTCATATAACATAAATTGGACACATATAAACATGTTTTGTTTTCGTTGTATACCTACAATATACTGTACTTGTACATTACGTCCAGTTTTGTAGAAAACAGAAATAACAAATAGAAATCAGTTAAAATTGAATTTACTCCAAACTATGGTTTTTTGTATATTATTTTAAAATCAAAATCTTGACAATATTAACAGCCAAAATATACCTAAAGATAATTATGTTTAATTAAAAAAGTTATTGTAATTTTTGAAAATTTAAAATCAAATTTAGTAAATCTGCAGTATTATTATTTAGAAATATACAATGGCAAAAACAGTGAATCAGGATTTTCAGAAAAATTATAAATTTGAAGATTGAAGATACACATTCACAATCTAGTTTCAGACTTCATATGCAAAAAAAATTATGTTGAAAAAATTGCTAATAGAGTTTACCGATAAAATTGATATTATCGTCAAATCGAAACAGGATGGTCGTTATGGTCACAGTTCATACACCAAACCTTGGTTGGAGAAATGATATATCGGCAAACATGAAAACAATTTTGAATATGCGACTGAATGATCATCAGAAGTTCGGTTGCTAATAAGTTAAGTGTAAGACGGTTATGCTCTGTAGATCAAAAATTCAAATAAGTATTATCATTGATCAAAAATTATGCATCTTAAATAAAAATAAAGCCATTTTATTTAAGAAGGCTTAGTTCCTGACAATAGTTATAGTTTTCCACATTTAATGATTTGATAAGCCAGTAATTTGTTAAATAAATACTCGAAATATTGTACATAATGAAGTCTAAAATTGTAAAACTGTACTTAATTAAGAACGAAAAGGTGATTCTACCTAAGTTACTGTCAAGAACATAAAAAAAAAAATAATTCTGAAATTACAAAATTCTATATTCTTTTTATTCTGATTTTGTACATTTCTTTGTCTACAATATTTTAACTTGCAAAAATTTAAATTTCTCAAAATTTCATTTTGGTTGTTTTCGTTTATTCATTCCGAATATTCGGAATATTCAGAATATGTCAAAAAGCGTTTTTTATTCATTCGGAATATTCCAAATATTCTGTTCTGTATTTTTTTATTTATTCCGTATATTCCGAACGTATTCTTTTTGTTCCATCTCAGAGTTGGAATAAACAGAATAAAATTACGGAATGACAGTTCACAGAGATAACAATTTGACTACATATATTTTATTTTAATTTAAAAAATGGAAAATATTGGTTAATTAAAAAAATGTTTTTGAAAAAAAATATAATATTATGAATAGTTGTATAAATATTAAAGTTTATATAAAATTAGTAGTTGTATTTATTATTCAGAAAATAAAATTTTTTAATCGTTTTTGTTTTTTTTTTCAAGGAATTAGTCTATATAATAGTTATAATAACTATTATAACTTATATTAACTATATTAACTAATTTACACAAATTAAAAAATAGTAAAAACTTTTGTTCACAAAAATTAATAAATAAATAAAAAAATAAACAATGACAATTTCTGATGTTTATTCTTTTTATTCTATTTGTTCGGAATATTCTATCGAGACGTCATCAAGTATTCTATTCTTTCCATTCCTTCTTTAGAATGAACAAACGAAAACACCCTTTATTTTAAAAAACAGAAAGAAAATAAGTAAAATTTATTCAAGTATTAAATTCTTGCTGTTAATTCTTAGATCATAGATAACGGTAAACCTCTCATAAAGATATCCTGATTTATAAAGGTACAAATTTCGGATGGAGCGAATTCCTAAACTATAGCAAATAAGTTAGCAATGTATGCGGTTAATCTATTAATTTATTTAAAAAAAATAAAAATTTTTGTTTGCCCTAATTAGTTTTTATAACAGCAGTAATAAAAATTTAAAAATAAAATAGTTTTTATCTCAACTGTTAGCATAGGTCGAGGCATTAAAGGGTTAATAATTTAACATGAGAGATTTAACATTATATAAATTAAAGGCAAACAATAATAGCAAAATAATCAAGCTTTTAATTTTTAGTATTTATTAATATTTCCTCGTAATCACAAAATAAATAAAAAAATCCATCAAAATTTTTCTAATTCAAGTGACAACATGTCGATTATTACATTTTTTTATTTATTTATTTATTTAGCAGTGAACCTACATTTTAATCTGCAGGTAAACTACAGGCCCTTTTATCTTTCGGAATGTGGGCCTTTATAATATACAGATAAACGAAATAATATTTAAAAATTTACAAAATATAACACTTAATATCTAGGAAATATAACAAATAATTTAAAACAGAAAAAATTAAACAATTCAACAATATACAATTTAACATCAGTTTAACAAATTAACAAATTAACTATTAAACAATTCAAAGTACAGATACAGACCAAGATAGAGATTAATTCAAGCCAATGAGGCGCATTTTTTTAAAAATATTTTATGTATTTATTATTTAATAAAATTTTTAAATATGTATGTAGTACACTTCAAATAAAATTTCATAAAAATAAAATCAGTTGATTCTGAAAAATTCATTAAACGTCAAGCTTTGTTTAAAAAATGTCAGTCCCTCGTGCATTAGAGAAAATCATGAAATTTTCTTTCACTGTAGTTGTGTTTTAATTATAGTGAAAATATGAAATTATCCCAACGTTCGAAAGTGAATAGCAAATGCACTTTCAGGCACTGAAATGTTTTAATATTAACTTAATTTTATGTTAATATTATGATGGTTCAATAGATCTACTCAAATCTTTATTTAATTTATTAAAAAACCTAGCGTATATTAGAAATGTAATTTCGAAATAATTTTCTAACTAATTCACTCTTCAAGCAGAATTTTATATTCATGCTTAGATGGCTTAACTATACCATATTTATTTATTTGTGTGCTTTTATTAATTAAAAACTTATATAATATAACAAAAATAATTAACAAAATAATTAACGGTTTCAGTGCAAATATAAAAATATATTCATAGTTTCATATATGTACATATCTACTAATACAACCTACTTATACTAAAATATTAAGGGAATTAAATAAAAAACAACTTTCAAAAGATAATTTAGCTTATTATTATTACATATCAATGTGCTCACTTGAGAAATAAATATGTAAATAAATAAATTCAAAATAAAAATAAACCATACACAATTCGAGAGCAATTTTATATTACAATAATTGTATTAAAAATTTTAAATTCTCAATACTATTCTATGTACATTGATTATACACCATTACAGTCTAGCAAAAAGACAAAAACAAATTAATAGTTCTAATAAATAATAAAAACTCTCTAATTTAACAAAATACTAATTATAGTTTAGTAAATAGAGTTATAATTTGATTTTTTAAGCATCACAATAATAAACTAAAGTCATAAAGTGAGTTTACAATAAATTAAACTTAAATCAAAAACATCAAAATGTAGAAAACTCTTTAAAAAAAAACATTTAATAAAAGTAACATTAAATAAACGTGCATCAACTGATAAAAAAATATTATGTTTTTTTTAATTTTTCAACTAGAACTGACCTAGCTTTCTGTAAAACAAAATACTATGTATTTGATATAGGGATACCCTCCCCCATATACACATACATTTCTGTATAGATATTGGTAACTAAACCAGCAGATTTTCACAATTAATTCCTTTACTTTACTCATATTATATATTAATATGTATGTGTGTGTGTATGTGTGTGTGTATGTGTATTAACTATTAAAGATTGTCATTTTTGATTAGACAAAATACGAAAAGTAAAAAGAAAATAACCAAAAAAAAAAAAATCAGCAAAACAAACAAAAACAAAATAAGGAAAAATTCTGAATTTGATTTCTATTCATTACCCCCCACTGAGTCCTTGAAAAATAAAAAAAAAAACAAAAAAATGTAGAAAGAATAAAACAAAAAAAAAATAGCAAACCTTTTCTATTTATTTTCTATTTTGTTTTGTCTTTTGTTTTTGTATTCTTGCGGTATTTTGTGGTATTTTTTTTTTCTTTTTATTGTTTTCAATTTTGCTTTTTATTTTTGTTGTTGAGAACAGACAAATGATAGTATTATGTCCCGCAGGGATATTGTTATTATCATCATTATAAATATTTTTGGTTATGATTTTTCTTTTTCTATTTTTCTTGTTCTATCTTTTTATATACTTGAATTTATTTTTTGTTTTATTCTATTAAAAATTTGTTCTTTATTTTTACTTTATTGTTTTTTGTTGTTCTGTTTTTTTTTTTTTTTTTTGTGAGAAAATTTATGACAATGGCCAGTTTATTTACTTAATTTAAAAAAAAAAAATAAAATAAAATGAAAATTATATACGAAATATTCTCTCATTACAAAACAAAAATAAAATAAAAAATGTTTATTTAAGAAATTACCATAACCACCCATTTTACACCCCCCATGTGATGATCACTCTATCTCTTTTTTTGTTTTCAATTTCAATTCGTTTTCTAAAACCAGCAAATTTGGTTATTATAAATACTTTTGACCACAAACAATATTAAAATGATAAAAATAAAGTTTAACACTTTTGGGACAAAAAAAAATTAATTTGTATTAGTTTTTGAGAACATAACAGTGGGTAGCGGTAGGAGAATAAAATGTCAATAGAAAGAACAAAACATTATAAATACTATAGAATTGAATTAAAAAAAAAAAAACAAAAGAAAGTGACTTTAAGAGGATATTTTTTGAAAAAGTTTCTTTTCAGTTTTTTTAGTTTTTTTGTTTCCTTTTTTTTTTGTTTTTTTTTTTGCTCGAAAAGGACAGATAATTTTTAAACTTTGCAACAGAAAGGTTTAATAAGTTTTTGAAAATTATTTTATTAAATAAAGTTTGATAAGTTCTTTCATACTTTTTAAAAAGTTTTTAATAATAGTTTAAAAAAAAAAAAATTTGTAAAATATTATAAATTTTTAAATTTTAATAATATTTTTAACCGAAATTTAATTAATAGATAGTTTTTTTTCTTCTCTATTTCGAGTAAAAAGATGATACTTTTTTTCAAAATAAATTGTTTTAGTCCTAGTGCTAGTATTAGAGAATTTATATTGTGTTTTTTTTTTTTTCAATTTCTCATAACTATTTAATATTTCATAATCATTTAAGAGAAGATATTAAAAACAAAATTTCTAATGAATTTAAAAAAAAAATTAAAAAATGTATTTTTTAACATTTATTCTATTGACTTTTAAAATTATATTCCTAATTCTAAATATATAAAATTCATAAAATTGAAAATTAGTTAAAACCACTTTTATACTTTAAACATTATTATTTATTTATTTATTCATTTATTTCATTGCATCATCGATGTCTCTCAAGCCTTTATTGATAAGGACCAACGCTACCAGTAGGGCTTTATAAATAAATCAAACAATATTTTACCTAAACAACTGGTACAGCCATTAGAATCCTACATCTCAAACAGGTTATTTCGCAAATATTTTCGAAGATAAGTATTCGCAATTGAACGAAATAAATGCAGGAGCCCCACGAAGAGTATTCTGGTCCCTGTATATTATTTATTATGTATGTGTGATCTGCCTAAATTACAGAACGCATCAATAGCTACATTTGAAGATGACACTGCGATTAAGACTGCAGGGAAAGATACAAACGCAATGGCAAATAATCTTAAAAGATAAATTGATAGATTCGTTATATGGACAAAGGACTGGCGTATAAAGATAAATGAAGAACAGTTAATCATTTATCATTAATCAATATCAGTTAACATAAATTTTACTTACAAAGAAAAATTAAAGACGAACCAACTGTCGCCATTAATGGTAATGCTATAGGAATTGACAACATAGCCAAGTATTTAGGTATGACATTTGACGCTAAACTTAAGTGGAAAACCTATTTAAAAATGAAGAAAGAGGATTATAGAAATAAATTCACGTTTGTCCAATACAAAATAAAATTTTGATTTATGATCAAGTACTAAAACCGGTTTGCCCACGTAACATTTTAATGTTATAAAAACAAAATTAGTGGTATAAGACTCCTATATGACTCGTGATAAGCACTACAGGTGTTACAATAGTGTTTTTATGGGAAGAATGTGATTAATATTGCTATAAGGATGTTCTTATATCAATCAATATTCTTATATCAGTCAATTGCGGCAGTTGTTATAATGGGATTTTCAGCAAGTGCTACAGCAATGTTGTTATAAGTCTCAAAGTGCGTAATCTTATGTTGCTGTAAGAATAGAATAGCAGTAGTAGTGTTATTATTTTACTGTATTCCTACAATATTACATAGTGTAGCTTTTGAATAAATATTTAGAATGAATATTTTGCGGCAATCATTATTTTCTACGAATATGGTAAGAAAAATTTTTTTTTAAATAAACAAAAACTGAAAAGCTTTTTTTTGCATTCTTTTCGCAAAAGTATCTATCATTTTTACAATAATTATTTAAATATCAAATTTGATGTTATTAATTGACGTACATAATTTAACATTTTAAAGATGAAATTTAAAAATATATTTTCTCTTATTTATTTAAAAATTGGTTATTTTTAAAGGACAATGTATTTTTTCGAAGTATTGTTATAATAAATATCAATGATATTTTTTTCCCGGCCATATTTTGCATTTTGACACAATAATTATAAATATTAATTCAATTATTCTTAACCGCAAAATATTATTTATTAGTAAAACATTTTTTATATTATAAAATATAAATTATTTACTTATAAATATAAAAATATGTAATTAATATGTATCTCTCTTTCTCATGATAAATATAGAAAGAAGATATAAAACAAATCAAACAAATTCATCTCAACTCAACAAAACAATATTATTATTTATTGTTCTACTCTCTCTAATTCCATAAAATTATTATTTTAAAATAAAAAATAATACCTATCTCACTCTCGCATAACATAAATTATTTAAAATGAATTTCATTTTAAAATAAAAATATAATGTATACTAATCCTATAACAACATTACAGCAATTACTCCGGTGACTTATAGGATTCTCAATTTTAGTGCTATTAAGTATTTATAACGTTTCGTAAAAATTGCGGGGTTCTCAAATTAACACTAATACTGCTATGAGAGTGTTTATAATGGTGTTAAAAGAGTGCGCAAGAGTCTATTAGCAATAAAATTGTTACATTGGTGGGTATATTATATGGTATTCTAATATGGGAATGCGGACCTAAGATCCTAAGGATTTGCTAAGTAATATGGTTAATGCTCTTAGGTAAAGCAAAAATATCAACATACACTGAGATCTACATATTGACCAGACATTTCTGTAGTAATAAAAAAAATTGTAAATCTTTCTCTTATAGTCAACTATTAAATAGCCAACTATAAGTAACCAACATTCTCTTAAAATTTATTTCTAATTTTAAAAAATTTGGTAACTCTTTCTACATTTTAAGCTTGCATGAAAATTTGGTAATTCTTTTAGCTTAAGAATGTTCTGTGTTTTTGATTTATAAAAAAAATTCAACCCATTATTTATTTTTAATATACAAACATCAATACATTAATTTTATTCTTTTGGGATACAATCAATCACTTTCATGATTTTAATTACGGGACTAAAATATTCAAAATCATTTCATAACTTTAATTTATCAAAAAATGTACTAAAAACTTGCGTCGATGAAGTATGTGAGCCGATCTCTGTAATTGTAAACAAATAAATCAGGGAAGGGATGGTCCCACAAGCTGCGAAAATTGGAAAAATAATTCCTATTTACAAAAGGAATAATAAATCGAACAAAAACAACTAAAGATATTATGTATGTATTGACCAATATGTATTGAACCAAAAATAATCTAAACTATAGTAAATCTTTCTAATTTAAACTATAGTTTATATTATTTTTGATTGAACCCATATAAACAAAAAATTATGGAAAAAGTGATTTTTCTTCAAGCACATAAATTTTTTATAATTAAAAATGGCATAGACTAAAGATTAAAAATAATAAATAACAAAATCTAGCACTAAATTTAATTGACTTGTTGAATATTTTTGACACTGTCCGTCACAGGATATTGTTAAAGAAATTCTATGGTTTTAATTACCTAAGTTATCGCACTCAAGCGTTCAAATAAACGATGAAAAAAGTACGAAAACAAATGCATTATAGGGTACCTTAATATAGTATTATTAGCCCCTTATTATTCACTCTTTATATGAATAGCCTATGCAAGAAATTAGTATTAGTTCTGAAAATTTTCTATTTACCAATGATAATCATTATGCATATAGTGATGGAAGAAGAAAGCTACGATTTACTACAAATGAAAATGAAAACAGAGCTAGAAAAGTACAAAGATGATTGAAAAAACATAAATTGACAATCAAAAGTAAATTTATGTTAATAAGTTCATAAATACCCCACCTTAATATAAATATACCCAAAAAATCTTTAGAGAAAGTTACATAATACAGGTACATCCTTGGGACATGATTTGACGAGAACTTTAAATAGACTGTGCACATTCAAGTTAGTGAATATAATAGAGCATTGTGATAAGCACGATAGGTAAATAATATTATTTTGTGTAACATAATATTTTATTATATAATTTGATCTTTCTTTCTACATCATTCAAATTATGGTTAGATAAATGATTTAATATTTAATAATTATATTGTTCTTTAATTCTATAATTTAGTCAAACTAATGTTTTAGTTCAGTATAATATTTTCATTTTTTTTTTTTTCAAAATATCCAAAATTTAAATTTTGAGTACATTATTATTATAATACTACAAGGATGGTATTACAAGCTCTTGAGATTTGACAAAAAATATTTCAAAAAAATTTATATTTTGCAAAAATATAGTCGTTGTAATTCAATGCCAAAAATTAAAACAAAAAATCAAAATCCTCTTTAATTATACAAATTTTTTTTTTTGTTTAAAAATTGTATTAAAATTAGTAGATTGTTAAACATCGAGAGATTCCGGAAAATTTAGTTTCAAAGCACCACAGAAATATACAATTAAAATTTTATTTTTTTTAAATAATTACACAACATCGGATTTTAATTAGATTATAAAATAAGAAAACAAGTACCTGGTTAAACAATCGGAGAACTATACTTAACTATGTACAAAAGGTTTATATCTAGGTTAGAGTGTCAAAGGTAAACTTTGTTAATAGAATAAGGTTCTAGTGAAGTATTTATATAATTATTTTTAAATAAAAGTAGAGTATATCCTTTCACTTATAATTTTATTTAATTAAAAATCTCAATAAATCGAAAGCAAAATACTTCATTTATTAATGCTTGTCACCATCACCAACACTGATGAAAAACAATATTTTTATTATAATTTTTTTTTTCTATTTCATATATTTTGAAAATGTATATTGAAGTGTTTATTGTTTAATTGTGACTTTCAAAATGTCTTCCGGAAAGCTCTTCATACCTTAATGTACTTTCTACCATAATTTACTTTACAATATCGTTTAAAATAAAATAATTATAAAAAAAAAAATAATTAAAATGCGTGGAAATGAAATATTTTCACTGAAAAATAATACATTTTGATTTCTTTTCAAAACAACACTCTTTTATAGTCTCCACTATAAGTCGTTACCCCATAAACTAAATCTTTAAAGTTAATTATTTATTTCTGAGTGTCATTATTCAATCTTTTAACAAAAAAAAAACATTATTCACAATAAAACAAAAATTTATCTTAAGTTTTGAATTGATTCTCTAAATTCAGCATTTCCTTTTTTTTTGTTTTTTGTTTTTTTTTACTTTTTTTGGTATTATAAAATATTTAATAGTCATTGAATGAATATAAAGACGATGATGATGATGATGATTATGATGAATGTCATGAACATGAAATTTAAAAAATAAAAACAAGAAAAGAAAAACTTTTCAGTGTTCAAAATTTTGATCCTTTGAATCACCTCAGATAAGGCATGAATAAAATTTAGAAATAAAGAAAGAAAATATATTTTAAAAACAAAACAAAAGCAAAAAAAAAACACAGAATCAAATAACAAAAATATAATACAAAAAATAAAAGAAACGTGAAAATAAAGTAACACTCAACACCATATATCATACCCCATGTCACTGTGAAACACTTTCAAAACCGTAACATTAATTCTTGAATGCACTCTGCTAACGTTTTTTTTTTTTTTTTCGTTTTTTTTTTATCTCATTATTTTACTTTATAAAAATGTAGAGAATTTAAAAAAGAAAATAAAATATAAAACAAAATTAATGGTTTACTTCCATGTGATGCACGTGTGGTATCGTAAAATCTACTCTTGCACACAAGTATAAATGTACCTAGCATTTGGCACTTTTTTTTATATATTTTTCTACTCTGTTCTGAAAAATTGGTTTAATCTTGAAGTGTTGGTTACTTTACAGAAATTTAACAAAATAATTCATTATCAAGACTTCTTTTGTACATGCAGTGTAGCTGTTAATGTTAACAAAGAAACCAAAATTAAATAATATATTATAATGTAATATATATATATTTATTTATATAATATATATTATGTTATAGAGTTTACACATGGTTGCACTTTGATATAAAGAAAAAATATGATTTTGTAAACAAAAGAAATTTCCCAATATTTAATTTAACTCTAAAAATTTTCAAAATAAATAAAACGAAAATATTGGTTAATCTATACAAGTATACAAAAAAAAATATTTTTATAAAAAATAAACCAACTGACAAGACCATTTTTTATTAGGTAACCACTATTTTATTTTTAGTATTTGAAATTCTGATAAAATGGAATTGTTGTAAATATAAAATTTTTTTTTTCCTATGAAGTTTGGTATTTTGTAGTTATTTATTTAGAATTTGGAGCTTATAAGATAAATAAAAATATGAAAGTAGATAGTATAAAAGAAACATCAAAAAATTGTTTAAAACAAAGTTATTAAAAACAGTTAATATTTTTGTTTTTGATTTTTAAAGAAAAAATTTAATTAGGTACACTTTTTATTAGAAAATTCTAAAAATACTTATATTTTATTTTGTGGCTTTATATTGCTTTATTTTGTAAATAATATTATTAAGATAGATGGTTCGTTTATTTCCAAAATTTGTTAATATACATAATTTATAATGACCGAATCTTCTTTTACTTAAGTTAGAGTTTAGATTATTAGTATCTTAACAGCTGCGAGTTTTATTTTGTTCTAATTTTTATTTTGCATTACATTTGTTGTTTGATTAACAATTTACTTTAATTGATACAAGGCAAAATGGTGGAAAATTACAAAAACCTTGTGACTACTTTTACTTAAAAACTTATGACTAGACTTGAACTAATTTATAGGCAAAGGCATCGAAAAACAAAAAAAAAAATAGATAAAAAGGAATAACTAAAGCAAACAATCATAATTTATTTATATTTAGTAATTATCGACCAATTGCCTAATTAAAATGTTTTCGAAGCTGGAGCAGTTGGCAATAAATTTGTTAGCTCTAATAGTAATTTTGTCTGTTATCGTCGTACTTTTCGATTTTAAATGGATATCTAATGTACTGTGATACCAAGAGAGGTTTAGTAACAATAATATTATTTATTTTCAATACAAATTATCCAATTATAATAAATTAGAAGCATTAAGGTTTTGCATTGGTAAACCAGCACCGGTATATGCCATCAGAACGATGGATTTAACTAAATAAATATAAATATATTCGAAATTATGATAAATTGCCAATCAAAAATCTAAGAGAATAATTAGGATAAATATAAGGTAGATTAGTATAGTTGTAAGTTGTAAGTTAGTTATAATTAGGTGGTAGGCCAGATTAAGTAAATTTTATAAAAATAAAATACAAACTAAAAATTTATTTTTATTAAGAAAAAATTTCGAATTAAATTATACAAATATTGAATGAGAATATACTATAATATTGACTACTATGTATAGTGTACGCATTAGCAAAATAATAATAAATTTTCCTACCAGCTGACAGCCAAATAAATTAATAAATTTAAGATTGAGTCTTAGAGAACCTTCCTCAAAAAGTCATTAAGTTCGGCAATAACAAAAATTATAATTTGGTTTAAATTTCTCTATTTTATAGATATCTACTTGGTGTTGGCGATCCCTTCCGTAGCCAAATCGGTTGGAACACAGAAATGTGTTTCAATTACGATGTGATAGTCACGGGTAGTCACGGGTTCGATTCCCGTGGTGGGTATAAAATATAATAAAGTATTATATATAAAATTTATAATCAATAAAAAATAATTAATAATTAATACTTTATATAACTAAAAATATTATTACCTATATCAATATCTATATCAATAATATAATCAAAGCAATTTAAATTGCAGACATTTTTGTCTTGCTAAATAATCGATTACAGTGCAAAAGTAGTCATCTAAGGTTCTTTTCAGAACTAGTCATATGACTTGCAATAGTCAAAATCAAATGTTCAGAAATCAAAACCAAATTGTAGTACTTTTTGGCATAAATATTTGAACTCATTGAACAGTAAAAATTTTTACTAAAATCAAATCAAATACATAGTGACATATAAGCAAACTAATGATCAGCAGAGCCCCTACCATGTGAAAAACACTTTGTAAATATTTGTTTTTAATTTTGGGATGCGTAAGTGAATTGTTACCATGTAACAAGAACGCATTTCAAAACTGTTGTGCTACCATTGAAAATATTTAAAATTGATACTTTGACATTTATTTTTCTCTCTAAAATTTTTAAAATCGACATTTTACACATTTGTTTTTGTTTGTAAAGTTGTAAACAATTGATAAATAAGATAAAACCATTGATTAATAATACTATAAAGATAGACATTTTCATACAACAGAAAATGTTCAGCTCACTTTTTCCATTATATATATTATCTGGAAGATAATCAATGTGTTGGTGCATTTTCTATATTCAATTTGAATTTTTAAATTTTTGAGCGTTTTATACGACTTTATTCTCTAAATAATTTGTATATGTTTAGTTTCTCTATACTGTTCTTGAATATTATTGTTTTTAACTTTTTGTTATTTGAATTTGTATAGGTAATTTGAATTTTTTTTTAATTGATAGGTACAAAAATTTCAAATTGGATAGCATTTTTATCGAGTAGTCTTTTAAGAATATTTTTTTTTTATTTTTCTCTCAATATACATTGTAATAAAAGGATTTTTATAATTGTTGATATTGTGCATGTATATTATTTGTAATAATAAATTATAAAATTATAATATAATTTTATAATGTTTAGGAAACGAAAATATTTTTCTTGTTTTAATTGAATAATTTTCAAAAATAAAACAATTTCAAAAAATTCAAATAATAGTGAACATTCATCCACGTAATGATTTCTAATATATATTCATACATACATATACATATATGTATAAATTTACAAATAGAATCAAATTTTTATTTTTAAAAGGCTTTCTTTTTGATTTTTTCAATATGTGGATATGTATGTACGCATGGATTTTAAAATTATAACAGAATTTAAAAATATTTGAAAAACTCATCATTAATTTTTGTAAAATTTATAAAAAATCTTAACGGTAGATTAAATTGAAAAGTATATTTAATATGTTTTTTTGTTGCAGTAAGCACACAATTTATTTTTAAGATAATTAAAGCTTGCAACGCACAATTTTACAATAGTATTTTTCAAATTCAGAATTTTCTACTTTGTCATTATTTTCATAACAAGAGCATTAAATATCAATATCCAAAGGCTTGTCATGATTTACTCCAGCTTTGAAAATATATTGTTGTTGTAAATGAAATTAATCAAATTCGTAATATATTTGTAAAATTATTTACAACTTATTGTGCAGGTGGATTTGTTTAGAGCTTTTAATATTTTAAGATAATCTAACATTTTCTCTACGAACAAATATGGACAATTTTTAATAGTTGTTTGTACGTATTTTTAGTATAAATATTTGAAGAATTTAAAGAAAGACCAGCAGTGTACATATTACTCACAACAGCAAGTTTACTTTATTACTCATTATTATATGGAAAAATTAAAATTATAATTATTTTGTTTTCGTAGCTGCATATTTGCATATGTAAATAATTGAAAAGCTAAAACAGCTAAGATTTTTTGCAAAGTACTGGGACTGATATGAGTATTTCCAGTTTTGGGCAATATTTTTGATGAGCACTTTTCTCTTTGGAAACAATTTTCTTAATTATATCTCAGTTAATAATTTCATAAAATGTACCAGTTACCAAAATCATATTTTATATAAATGAATTTCTAAAGGAAATAATTTATAAAGAAAAAGAAACATCTTACAGTATAAAAAGGGATTGTATAGATGGTGTGGAAGATTTAGATGGGGATAGAAAACAAAAGCTAGCAACAGAAGCACATTTCTTTATGACTCAAAGTTTACATGAAAGTTATAAGTACGCATAGGGTTACAATTTATCCAAAAATAATTTGAAAAGAGTAACTTTAAAACCTTTCATTTTTTTATCAATTTACTATTAAAATATCTTAAGGAGCTAACAAAGATTGGTTCTAAAACTGTTGCACCTGCTTGTGACTAATGCAGTACAAATCGAAATACTTATGAATTACTTGGTGTCAATAAGGTAGACTCTTTTTTTTTTATTGGAATGGAAATAAAATTTATGCTTAGTTTGATATGGCATCTTATAAAATCTGTCAGAAATTCTTTTATAAAACCCGATTTTGAAAACTGGAATAATGATATTATTAGCTTTCAACAATTTTACCTAAAGTTCGTAGCACCCATATTAATTCTAACACATTTGAAAAAATTTCAGTAAAATCAGCTTTTCAATTATTTAGTCATAGTACATATGCAGCCATAAAAGCAATAAATAACACTGATCGAATTTTTTTTAATTTATTGAGTAATAAAGCCAATCTGACTGTTGATTTTGTTTTAAGAGTTAACTAGTTAATTGATTATTCAAATTCTTCAAATTTTAACACAAAAAATTAAAAATTTTGAATTCACAACCGTTAAAAATTCTCCGTTTTTATTCTTAGAGGAAAGGCTAGAATATCTTAAAAAATCAAAAATTAAAAGTACCAAAAAAAATGTTTCCATTAATGGAATTGCCCAAAGAATAACTGCTGTATTATCTTTATCAAAAGATCAAATTGATAGAATATTAATTTCTTGATGACGCGCAGACTGAACCAAGATCCGTTAGAAAATATGTTTTCTCATATAAGATCTGCTGGTGATTATTGCAGAAATCCATCTGAACAACAAATTGGGAATATTTTTGCTAAGACGAGGCGAGTATTTATAACGAAAATACATCCTCAAATTGTGAAACAGATCACAACAATTATTTGGACATTGATGCCAATGATTTGGCACATGAAGATTTTATTATTGAAAATTGTCCTGAAGAAATGAGAAGGAAAATGTTTTAGCTTCAACTTCAAATACAGTTCAATCACATAGTAAATCATTTAGTAATTTTGAAGAATTAGCAATTAGATATTTTGCTGGATTTTGCACATAAAAAGTGTCAAACTGCCATACATGTGGATTATACTACTATTTTTAAAAAATTAACACAAAATTTTAAAACGAAATTTAAATAGCTATTCATAATGAAAAATTAGAGATGAAATAATTGAACGTAGGTATATAAGTACGTATGTACCTAAAAACCGATTTGAATTGAATTTAAAATTTAAAATTGTATTTAAAACAACTTTAACAAAAATTTGATTCTATTTGTAAATTTATACATATATGTATATGTATGTATGAATATATATTAGAAATCATTACGTGGATGAATGTTCACTATTATTTGAATTTTTTGAAATTGTTTTATTTTTGAAAATTATTCAATTAAAACAAGAAAAATATTTTCGTTTCCTAAACATTATAAAATTATATTATAATTTTATAATTTATTATTACAAATAATATACATGCACAATATCAACAATTATAAAAATCCTTTTATTACAATGTATATTGAGAGAAAAATAAAAAAAAAATATTCTTAAAAGACTACTCGATAAAAATGCTATCCAATTTGAAATTTTTGTACCTATCAATTAAAAAAAAATTCAAATTACCTATACAAATTCAAATAACAAAAAGTTAAAAACAATAATATTCAAGAACAGTATAGAGAAACTAAACACATACAAATTATTTAGAGAATAAAGTCGTATAAAACGCTCAAAAATTTAAAAATTCAAATTGAATATAGAAAATGCACCAACACATTGATTATCTTCCAGATAATATATATAATGGAAAAAGTGAGCTGAACATTTTCTGTTGTATGAAAATGTCTATCTTTATAGTATTATTAATCAATGATAAAACATAATTTCTAAAACAGAATTTGCTAATATGTAAATATTATTGTTAATTTTTTTTTTTTTGCGAATACCTATTTGTATATAATAGAAAATTAGAATGCTATGGATGGAAAACAATTTAAAAAAAAAAATATAGTTCAAAACGTAGAACTTATTTTACTATATTTTTTATTAATGACATTTATCTATGTATTTTTGTTTACGTTATTTTTTAGAATGTAATTCCACTTGGAAACGATTGTCTACTTACTTAAAATAACAAGTAAGTTAATTAAAAATTTTCCTAATATTAATTTGCTAAGCTAAGATACTTTTTTTGTTCTCACGGAGGTGGCCCTAATATGTCATGGCTACCATCTAGGCTTTTAACTTTTATGCCTTAGCTAAGATACTTACATAATGTAATGTTGACACAATATATTTCTTTTACTTGAACAATGTATTATTGTTTTCTCTTTATTCTTTAATCTTTAATAGACACACCCATCAAGTTATCATACTAGTATTAATAAATTTTCATAGTTAATAAATCAATTGATATATTTCATTTATATACTCAACCTTGATGAAGTGAATTTTTTGTCAATATTTTAAAATAAAAGAAAAATTTACTTTAACCAAAAAATTATCTATCATAACTACCAATTTCAAATGTTGTAAGCTTAACTTACATCTTTTAATTATTAAAAACTAATTTTATTTATTTTTAAAACTAAATTTAACTAGCTAAATTAACAAAAAATTACACCCACTTCGCAAACAAATTATCGAACGAATTAAAAAAGTAAAATAAACGTCAAAAATATTTGCAAGTAGCACACCATGGAACCACTATTGCCACTTACGAATGCGCAAATTTGCTATATGGACTCTACATGGTGTCATTTTTTCTCATGCTACGTACGCTAAACGTAAGTTATTTATTTATTCCGGGCTAAAATCAAGCAAGTTACAATACATCTTTATTTATTACATTTTAGCTTAAGTTAAATTAATAAAAGATTACAAGTTAAGAAAAAAGAAAAATGTCTTTAATAAAAAATAAATAAATAAAGATACCGTGAGAAAAAAAAAATAGAAAAAGCAAAACTAAAACTTATTCTAATTAAAAAAAAAAAGAACAAAAAAAAAAACGAAATGATAAAAATAAATAAATAACAAAATACAATATAATTGATATATGTAGAATAATTTAAAAATATAATTTGAGCTACGACGATAAAATAATAATGCAATCTTAAAAAATATACTAAAAACAAGGGACATCATAGGATACATATGTTCATTGACACAAATACATATAAATTATTCTTTAAAGATTGCTTTGTTAGTAGTAGGTTAATATGAGAATTATATGAGTTACATGAAGACATCATTCTATTTAATGGTTCACACTTCATACTTCCCAAAACTAGTTCTATGAAACTGTAAGATAAACATATTGTTAAATCGCAATTTAGAATTAGAACAAAAGTTGAGCTGAACTAATAAATTGGGCGGAAGAAATGTTCTCTTTGATTAATTCAGTTAAAAATAATATATCAGTGACAGTTCTACGCTTTTCAAGCGTATTGAGATGTTGTAAATTAATCTGTGCTCATATGGAGGTAATCTTAATAGGTCTTCAAAAGGGAGATTGCGTAAAGCAAATCTGAGGAATTTTTGTTTTGACTAATTCTATTCTGTGCATATGAAATTTGTAAAAAGGACTCCATAACTGGCTGGCATATTCCAAATTAGGTGTTATTAAGCTGGTGTTAAGAGATTTCAATACATAAGGATCATCAATGCTTTAGCCCAACGTTTAGTAAAACCAAGCAAAGAACTCTAGCTCTATTCAATATGTGAGTGTAATGAAGATGAAATGATATAGCTTACTATCAAAAAATACACTCAAATCTTTTATTGATTCAACTTTTGGAATAGTTTGATTATTAAAAGAATAGATAAACGAAATAGGGTAAGACCGACGAGTAAATGTAATTAGTGCACATTTAAATATGTTTAAATGGAGATTGTTATTTGTACACCAACTATGAAATCGATTTAAATCAGCTTATAGGGCAACGGCATCTGGTAGTCTATAGAACATGGTAGCCTACCAGAACTTGGTACTTTAGCAATTACATGTCTTGTGAGATAGCGATTACACTAAAATTTGTGACTTCTAGTTTTTTATAAAACAAATCAAACCTTCAATTAAATATAAGAAACGTTATTTTGTTACCTGAGAAGTGGTTAATAATTTCTAATTTATATGTAATTCGTAACTTTAGTAATCAATTTTAATTCCCTTAATTTTAATCTATACTTATATGTACGTAACATACACTTCTGTAACTTTATTTTTATTTTTTCATATTCATTTTAATTCCATATTTATGGTACAGTTTTCAATAATTTGATTATTAATAAAATTTTATGCAAATGGGTCCATCGTAAAATCGTTTTCTTTACTGACAGTTAAACTCGATAAAAATTTAATGTTTAATTAACCAAATGCAATAAAATCCAATAAAATTCTGGTTCATTACATATCCCTAGATTAAAATCATTTTTTTTTTTTGACACATGATTAAAGCACAATAATTGATTACATCAATTTGGCAGCTCATATGACACTTTTTGAAAAAAAATATTGATGATTTAAGATTGATATTAGAAATTACATACATTATTTGCATTAAACTACTTAATCATCAATTGAATAGATTCTGAAATTTTATAATACACCTTAATTTGAGCATTAAAGGGTTAATCAAACGATTTTGTTATCCTTTGAATATAAATTATGTCAATTTCGAAATTGAATTTGGCTTCACATTTAACATTATTAAAACCTCCACTGTTACAAAACATAATATTATGAGAATTTTTTAATTTAATTCAATAAATTTTGAACTTTAAAGCTTTCAGCAATTTCTAAAAATAAAAAATATTAAATTGAAAAAATAAAAACAAAATGTTTGTTGTCAAATTTTATACTTTTATTTAAAGTTATAAACAGAACAAACTGTTTTTTTTTTTTTTTTTGTTTTAACATACAAAATTAAATATTGCGAATACCTACTTTCGAATAGAAACTGGGATATCAATTTAGAAAAATTTAATGAACTATAAAAAAATTATATTATTTTTTTTTACATGCATTATATTCTTCACATGTATGTTAGAATTGAATATTCTATATATATAAATATATATATATATATTATAAATGAATTTATTTTAAAAAATGGTAGTCATGGTCAGAATAGTACATATACATAATTATACATATACTTGTATAATGAAAATTTTCAATTTTCAAAAAAGCTTATAATGGATAAGAACTAAAACATAAACTCCTCAACACAGAAATATGCACATGAGAAGTAACTAAAGAGGAAAGCATTTTTGTTTTTTAACTTAAAATATTTTTTCTACTTCCATATTTTTCATATTTAAAAAGCATATAAAATTTTTTTCTTTTTCTTTTTATATTGCGTTTGTTTTTGTTTTTTGTTCCTATTTTTTTAACAATTTAACACTTTTCTATACTCTATAGAGAACTGTACTATACAATTTTTCACAACATTTCTATTAGTTCTTTTATTATTTTATTTCAGCAATAGCAAAAGTGAATATCTTAGTACTTAAAACGAACCTTTCATTCGACAACTTAACAATTTGATAAAACTCCGGTTTAAGAAGAGAAAAAACAAAATAATAAAAATAAAATAAATGGTGAAAAATTTCATAAATTGTACATTTTTATAGCAGTCTGTACTTATTTCGTTATTTTTTTTTCTTTTGCTACTCAATACTATAATCGTTTAAAAGCCTTTTCCAAATTTTCGAGAAAAATAATACATGAACATTATAATATGAAATCGAAAACAAACAACAAAAATACAAAAACAAAATAAAAATTATTTCATTTTAAAAGTGCTTTTAAAGCTGGTAATTGCCTTAGTAAAGTGTTTCGTACTGGATTTTCTAAAGGATTTAAAAGGAAACAGTTTTTGAGTTTTTTGTTTGTTTTTGTTTTTTTTTTCATTATATTTTTAAATTGATTCATATTTTTATTTTGTATGTAAGTATTTTGGTTGTGTTGAAGTGAGAAAAAATAATAATAAAAGGAAAATAAAATAATTTTCCTGAAACACTTGTTAAAGTTGTGGTACACTTTTTGTTCATTTTATTATTGTAAATATAGTATATAATGCTATATAGTACATAATTGTTTCCTTGTAGATATATAGACATAGGTGGTACTTGAAATTTTCAAAAAAAAAAAAATATTTTTTTGTAATAAGAGGGTTACACTAGAATTATTCCTTTCATTATTATTTTTTTCTTTTTAATGTTAATACTTAGTTTTATTTTTTTTGCAATTTCAATTATTATTTTTTGTTGTTTCATAAATTAAATTCGAAAATGGGTCAACAATTTACAGATTTTCATTTTATTTAATAAATTTCTTTTGTATCTATGAATTTTTGTGTAGGTCAGTTTGCAAATTTGAGAGAAAATCAAAAAATAAAATAATTGTGTATAGAAAAAGAAGAGCTAAAAGTTTGATAAAACAAAAATAATAATAGTTGTTTTCTTTGTTTTTTGTTTGTTTGCTAAAAAAATAGTAAACATATATTCAAACTTATACAATAGGTATTATTATTATTTTAGCATTGTATAAAAAATATATATATTTTATTTATTTTACAAAAGCAATCCTAATTAAAATTGTTCTTGAAAATATATATTTGTATATGTGTATTGTATATATGTATATATATATATTTTATTTGTTAGTATTGATAAAATTCAAAATAATTTTAAAAAATATTCTCTAAAGTTATGTTTTCAGCTTTAGTATAAGAAATTGCACAATAATATTTTATTTTTATTTTTATGAAAAACAATAGTTTTAAAATATTACTAATTATGAATATAAAATTTGCAAATTAAAAAAATACTACTATTCATCCGCTCCTCGAAATTCGAGGAATTTTGATTAAAAAATGATTCATACTCAGTATTTCGTTATCAATTGTTTTCCATCATTTCAATTTATGGTGTGGGTACTATGTTTTTTCTATATCGTTGTAAAAATTAAAAAACAAAAAAATAGATTTAAATCCGGGATGTTGTTGTGGCAGTTTTATAAATTAGAGTTTTAATACACTGCTGTGAAAAAAATGGAACAGTTTAAATATCTGCCTGCAGTTCATATAATAAATGCAATTATTGTGAAATTTATAAACGGGTTGACTTTTTTGTTCACCAGGTATATTTATCTATCCAATACCTACCTGTATTGGATATATAAAGAACAAAAATTTTAAATTTTGATTATTAGTGTTAGATTATTAGTGAATATTTAAATATTGATTAGTTTTAGAAATTGTTTCAGAACGTCTACAGATCATCGAAACGCTCTGAATAGAGCAAGCGAAACCGAATTTGGTCTAGTTTGGTACGATATAGACTATTGAACGAAGGATTAAATGCACATCGTCCCAGTAAAAAATCCCGGGTTAAAGCCAATACATAGGCACAAAAGGCTTACATGGCTAATAGAGCACATTTCTTGGATAGAGGATATGTGGGAGTAGATAATATTTTCAAATGAAAACCAAAGGCTACGTCAGTGATGGCAGACTTTTGATTCGGCGAAGAGTAGGAGAACGATTAAGCAATTAATACATGCAAATGTTGCCACCAAAATCTGAAGGTCTAATGGCGAGGGAATGTGTCTCCGATCCAGAAATAGGAAGCAGAAACCTGCTTAAATATAGCGTAGTTCCACTTTTTATTTACTTTGTTGACAGATTATATTATAGATTCAACTCTTTTTTGTCATTTATTTTATCCCAAAAACAAGAAGGGTAGTGGATCAGGTCGAAAAATCCATAAAACATATTTTTTTGCTTTATCGTGAATTGAAAGTTCGAGCGTTCACATACGCAATAACATTTTATATGTAAATTTGAAATATCTATACTAGATTCAATCATCCTTATTCTGTATAACCCCATCTGTAGGGCATAGGGCAGAAACTTTAAAAATTAAATATTATGTTCTTTAAAAAAAATGTATTCTTCATATTATGTTATGTAAATGAGTTCTGAATTATTTTGTACATCAGTATTTGTCGTAGTTGTTATTAAGCTGAATTATTTTATTAATTCAGACCAATTGCCATCTCAGTCTCAACTCAAAGTCGTATTAAAATATTTATAACTAATTAAATCAAATTAAAATACATACAAATCGCAGCACATTTTTTTCCACTTTTTTTTATATAATCATAATCTGGTAACCTTATATTATATAGTTTTATTATGTATATATACATTCATTGAAAATATAAAATATATTAATTTGATATAATCAGTAAATTTTAATGGAATATTTAATTGTGTTGACGATAATTAAAAAAATTGTATACATAGATCTCTTCTTCAACTGATTAAATTCTTTACGATCTAGATATTTTTTTTTTTTCAATTTTTATTAATTATTTTTTTTTTATTATTTTTGTTATCATTATTGAAAGCATTTCCGGAAATCATTAGGTTAATATAGGTCTTTCAACTTACAAAAGTATAATCAAATTTACTAAAGAGTATTAAAATACGATGAAATAATAATTTTTCCAAAAATGAAATATTTAAAAAAAAAAATAAAAATTTTTCCACTAATATAAATTGGCGTTATTTAATAAAAAAATAATAAATTCCTAAATTTAAAGAATTATTTGAATTTTTTTTTAATTATATACAAAGTTATAAGTATAATTATTTAATTATGAGTTATAACAACTTCAAAATTTAAAAATGTTTACTAAAAAATATTTTTAAAGTCTTATTGTTGTTGTTTTTGTTTTTTAAACAAATTTTCATATAAAAAGATTTAATACACAACTTTCAGAATATAAATTTACCACACTCTTGTAAACTTTACTTTTAATACAATAATTAAACTTTAAGGTTTAAAAGATTAAAAATATTGAATTTAATTACATTACATTAAAAAATTGGTTTATGCTCGTACACAATTTTTATCCACGAAATAGTATAGTCTAGAAATGGTGGGACCAATTTGGGAAAGAAATAAGTTAATAAAATAATAATTAGTGAATAAATATTTCGAAAAAAGATATTAGCTTTTTAAATGTAGGATAAAATAGGTTTAATTGAATATTATAGGGGCATATTCAAAGTTTTTGTGATACCAAAGCTCTTTGAAATCTATTTTATTTACAAGAAATCTATTGGTCCTTTTCAATATCAGTTTATGGCTGGGTAACCACAACATATTGCATTTATTCTAATTTTGTATTAAATTCAATTGAAAACTGTTCCAAGTTTAATTTAATTTAAGTACTTAACTATTTTGCAAAAGCCTTCGATAGAGGGAACGCGACTAATTAGGAAAGAATTATCTCATCTTAAAATTTCATCACCGATTTGAAACTGGGTAGTACCATTTTTAAGTATAAAGTCCAAAATATTGTTTTTTTTAGTTATTGTATTAATAAATTTGTTACTATATATATATTTTCAATTTGAAAGTACAGAATGAGTAAAGGCAAAAAAGACACACCAGTAAAAAAAATCAAATTTAAATAATAACTTAAATGGAGAAAAATTACATCACGTAAGTGTTTTACTCGGACGAAGAAGAACTAGCATAAAAAACAGATTAAAGTTTGAAACAAAATAAAAAAAAGGCTAAAAAAGAAGTTACCAACTAGAGGAAGATAAATATAGTAGTAAAAATAAATGTAAACTTGTAGAAATTAATAACTTCAACAGTGTGGGAAAAATACCGCAAAGAGAAATATCAAGTACACCATCCAACTGCTCAACAATAAAAAACAAAAACTGAGAATCAATGTAGTATCATCAGAAATGGAAATTATGGAGTACTAACAAACTCAGTCAATGATGTCAATATACAGTGACACACTTATGAGAACTTACATGACATATTATAAAAGTAATGGCCACAAATTTATATCCAACATGCTTTAATGCTAATAACATAAAAGAAGAACTAATATTTCTAAAATTTAACATATATAGCCCGTTTAATAAATATGATAAAAAAAGTAAAATAAGAGGACAAACGAAAAACTGTAACACTATACCTTTTGCTTAAAAAAAAAATCGATGACATTCAATAAATTCATCATACCATAGTGTAAATAGAATCTTTAAAAAAAAATAGTAAGACAATTCCTCAATGTAAAAGATGTCAACATCTTACAATATATGTAAATTTTTCAGCATGCTTTCCCATGCATTATATGTCCTGAAAATCACCTAAATCGTGATTGTACATATATTTAAAGAAGCTGTTGTAAAATAAGCGTTGAGAATTTTCTGTGGGCTCAGAAAAACCATAGTAAGTTCTATGGCTATGAAAATATAAAAACCTTTGGCTTCTGAAATCGCGTATTGGTTAATAGATTTTGTAAAGATGAAGAATAGATGAACAATTAATTCTGCCAAATAAAACATCGTAGAACATCATCACGGAAACAGCATTTCGCCTAGCCTCCAGAGTAGATAAGTTAATAAGTTGACATTAAGTAGATAGTCAGTGATATAAGGTTGCAAGTTGAACTTACTTACAAATAAAAACCTAATAATATTCTTTTCAAAAGACTCTACTCTATCTCAACACAAGTTGGATGATATCAATTATATATTAGACACTATAAAAACACTGTTATTTAGCACTGTATTAAAAATTATTCCAAAGTACTGTCATGCAGGAAGTCCAGACGTGGCGGTGGTGCTGGTATATTTATACACAAGGATGTTAACTACCAGAAGCAGTATACATTCTGCGATGAATATAATAGTTTTATCAACATCAAAATCATCTATGCAAAACAGATATACCATATTTCAGTAATTTATAGACCTCCTGTAAATGCAACGAACTACGGTAATAGTTTTATTAACCAAATTGAAGAGCATTTAGAATACCTAAAAACAAAAAAATTATTTATTTTTTTGGAATTTTAACTTTGACATAAAAAACAATGGTGATAATAATGTTCACTCATACAAGAATATTGTAGAATCCAGTGGATTTTTTTTCTGCAATGAAGTAACTACTAGACCAGAACCAAATAGTTGTTTGGATCATGTAATTTTGAATGATCCTAATACTGAAATATATATATCGTTATTCCATCACGATATTTCTGATCATCTTGGATTGATCATTGAATTGAAAAATATTAGCATTGTAAACAAACCAAAAAGCGATCAGGTGATTAAAAAAACTGATTATGTCAAAGTCGAAAATCAATTAAAAAATTATGTTAGCAACACGTTTAACATAAATTACATGACAAACGAGCTGACATCTACCGTGAAAAATACAATAAATAGTGCTACCGTTGTTGCAAAATTACAAAATAAATTCACTAAATATACTGCAAGATGGATAGATAATAAATGTATCGAATTAATAGAAAGGAAAAATAATTGTTATAAAAAATTTATACAAAGTAGAGATTCTGAATACGTTAAAACAAAATATTTATATTGCTCAAGTAAATTAACAACGTTAAAAAGGAAAAAATGGAAGAATATGACAAAAAAACAATTTGAAAAAGCGGCAGCTGACCCGAGAAAAAACTGGCAATACGTACAAAAACTGATTAAGGGATCTAATGTAAATACAAATGAATTTTTTTCTAATTCTAAATTAAACGAAAAGAAGAAAACTGATAGAATAGAACAATTTAATAAGTTTTACTGTAGTGTGGGTGAAGAAATGGCAAAAAATTTAATATGATCTATTTCCCTAGAATTAGGACTACAAAGGAATTCAAATATTTGAGCTAGCAGTTAAAAGTCAGATTTTCAAATTGATCGATAATTTGACGAATTCAAATGCTGCGGGAGCAGATCTAGTAACTAATACTATGGTGAAAGAATGTAAAAAGAAACTTGTAGATAATATAACAAAACTAATTAATAATTCATTGACACAAGGTGAAATGCCTAAAGTATTAAAATCCAATAAAGTAATTCCAATATATAAGAGTGGTGATGATAAAAAATTACATATGCATTGCACTTATTAATATTTATGCAAAGGTCGTTAGTTTTACACCAAAATCTCGTTTATCAAGATCAAGTTAATAATCACAAATAGTTTAGCATTGTCATCAAATGATAAGATCAAAGAAGTAAACATCGTTCATAAACAATAAAAATAACAGTGATCCCATATCAGTTCGTTGTAGAAAGCCAGACGTAGCCTCAAAGGTATATGAAGAACTATTATGCATTTTATCTAATCGCTTGCGACCAATCAAATGAGACTGAACCTATAGAAAGAAAGTACCATGAAAACCAAGAGCTTGAAGTTTAAAAAGTAGTAAAGAATAATCTATTTTGTCAAAAGCCTTAAAAATATCAATGAATATCGTATCTACTTGATAGCCTTGCTCAACTACATTGAAAACTGTGAGACGAAAGACTAATAAATTAGTGGTTGTAGAGTAGAACTTCCTAAAATCATGCTGATATAGGGCCATTACTCAGATTTATGTTTAGGAAATTAATTTTATTGAAAATATCACAATATTGTAATTGCATGTATTCTAAATCAACAAATTTATGTAGGTACTTTTTAGAATTTATTCTTGGTTGTGTAATAAAAACTGAATTAAAATACTTAGCGAATAAATTATAAGTTGAATCAGTAGCTGTTCAATTCATGTAAGAAATGCCTCAAGGAAATCCAAGGGTTTTTCTTCGAATATTTATTTATAAATTCCCAGAAATTTTTCGAATTTGATTTTATATTAGACTCATAGGTAACGTAACTAATTATGTCTATTTACTCACAAAAATTTCGAATTAAGTACTATTTGAATTTTTTTTTCTCAATAAAATACTAAACTACTATTTAATCAATATTATAAAATACACTTCATTAACACACACATTTTAAATGGCTGATTATTAACAAGTTTTTTTTTTATTAAATCTTTAACAAGTAGTTAATTAGCGAAACATGATCCTATACCACCATCAAATCAAATTACTCATTTAAAATTATTATTTTTTACAAAAAAAAAAATTTCATATTTTTTAATTAACGATAAAATTACATGTAATAAATTATTTTTAATTGAATTAAAAATTTTGAATATAATTTTGAATTAAATAGGATGCATGAATAATTCATATAAATCTCATATAAAATTCAAAAAAATCACAAAATCACAAAAACAAAAAAATATAACATAATATTGAAGGATAACAAGGATTTATTTAGTTATATTAATTATTACTGTGTTCTTTTCGTTTAAATTAAAACTAAACCCTGAATTTTGAAAATTTTCAAAATAATCGGACATAGTTTAGTTATGTGGCATAAATTTTAAATAAATATTAATTCAAAAACAAAAAAACAAAATTATGAATTAAAATAAATTGAGCAAATATTAAAAATTTGTTAAAACAGGATATTTAAATTAACGAAAATAAAATAATTTAGAAGCAAATACAATAAACGTTGTCATGATGTTCATTAAGGAATTAGTTTAAAACTTTATTTGTCAACAATATAAATATTGGCAAATGTGCAAATTTTCACAAACACAAATTTTCCTTCTTCCTGACAAAATTTTCGGATGTCATTTTTCTACGCACAAATTCTTGCCATAACTATTTTCCTCACCTGCCGATTTTTATAACAAAAGAAAACCCAAGTTTAGATTATTCCTTCTGGACACTGGATGACCTTAAAAAACTTTCCAGGAATACAATTGCAACCGCTTTGTAAAAAATTGCAACTAATTTAGCGAGTAGGTTTCTGCGAGCAAATTTAATGTCACAATAGATCGCATTCTTCTTAGTTTATCGGTATATTGCCGTCAGCCACTGCAACTTATTTCCCTACCATTTCTTTTCGAGAAATTTTATACCGATAATATTCCTGCACGCTAACATGTTGACAACAATTTTTGTTGAAAACTATCTCTTCTTACTTACTTCTTACTTAGGTGGTCAACAAACCATGTAGTGTCCTGGTCTTAACTCACTAACGCCATTCATTTGTGTTGGCCACGGACGGCTTATCTCCAGGTGAAGATACGAAATCGATATTTCGTCTCTGCAACGAAAGTTTGATTTGCCTCGACGTCTTGAGCTTTCAGATTTGGATTCAAAGATTCTGTTGCGTTGAGCATTTTCATAGCTCTAAGTCTCTTGACTTTAATTGCCATGACTACGTCAGCTTTAATATGCAACCCATAGTGTTTGGCATTATATCTTCTCCTCCAGAACCCATCATGCTTTTCAGAACCATATATCCGAAATTTCCGTGGAAGCTATTACGACAATAATTTTCCAATCACGTAGACTTTAGACGGTACGACTCCAATATCACCAAAAAACACTATCAATTGCGTTTCTTGGTATAATTCCAGAGTAATTCTAGGAAGTGGAATCTTTCAAAAACATGTACTGAAAAGCAAAATTAGAGCGGTATAAATAAAAATTATTACAGTATATTCCCACTCACCCCCCTTCAGACGTATTGTGGAATGATTTTGAAATCACTTTAACAAATCACTTTTTAAGCTTTCATGTACAAACATTTTAAAAAGAATCTGAAAATTTGACATTTGCTAAGCATTCAGATATGTAGGCCGATTTTAGTAATCCATCCAGGAGACATAATCACAGCATTAAACTTAATCAAAAATGTTTTCAGCTATCAAACTGTTTACTAAAAATTAGTTTCCCTTTTCAAATTGAAACTCCAATTAGATTTAATTTAAAAAACATATAGAAAAAAATATAGGCTATTAAAAAGGTAGGGGAATAAAAATTGAAAAATGATGAACTTTGAAAAATTATAAAAAAAAACAAAAAAAGAATATGTCCAATTAAGTTAAGAAATTTAAAGTTACAAATTAAAAAAAAAATTTTTTTTTATTTATATTTTTTAATACACTTTTAATAGATTCAAAACGATGGCCATGTTAAGTCATTCTTCCAAATTGTACATATGGATAAACATTTCAATTCAAATTTAGTTTTTCTTTTATTAAAACCAAAACAAAAATAAATTTAAAATAATGAAAACAAAAAAAACAAAAACAAAAAAAAAATGTCATTAGTATAAAAGTCATAAATACATTTACAATATTTTGAACAGTTTTCCACTAAAGTTTCACAAATGCCCTAAAAACACCAATCAGGATGATAAAAACAAAACAAAATATAACAAAAAAAGCAATGTGGATATGCATACATAGTAAACGAGTATGCACAGGGGCATTCGATAAAAACACTTTAGTAATTAATAGGCAATAGAATATTGCTATTTGCTAGTGATGTTCAAACAAATGAAAAATTTGTAGGACAGATGGAGTATTGTTTATGAAATATTTATCACCAAAACTATATACTTGTGACATTTAAGTCCGATTTGTGCTAATCAGTTAATGAGACCGCGTTATCAGCCATATTCTTCAATGTTCTTATGTATCGTTACAGTTATGAAGTTTTTTATTCATGTATTTTACTGTCTCTAACAAATATCTGTAGGAAGAAACAGGAATTAAAGCAATTGAAATAATAATTAGGCCGAGAGATTGAATCGAGTATACACTTTTTTTTTATTTCCATTCCCATAATTTTTACAATCTAAAACCTATGTTATACTTATACCTATACTAAACTTTTATTAACAGGATCAAAAGGATTAACAGGAATTTTATGATCAAAAAAGGAACCGTACGCGGTACTTTACAAAGCTATCAAATAACAGGTTTGGGTAGCTGCCATACAACTCCTAACCCCTATCAGGAATGTTTCAAAAACCAAAGGTGTTACAGGCATGAATATTTACACATACATACTCTTTCAAAAAAAGAAATACAACTTCTACTAATTTAAAAAAATTTGACTGATTCGAGTTGCTGGCGTACTACTCCTAGAACTTCTCAGGAATATTTCTAAGCCCAATTGTGGTACATTTGCCCAATTGTGGGCATGAAAATTTACACTTAGATACTCTTGCACAAATAAAGAAATACGACTGTTACCGATTTCGAAAATTTTTACTGGTTCGGGTCGTTGCCATACAACTCCGAGAACTTCTCAGGAATATTTCTAAAACCAATTGTGTTACAGGCATGCAAATTTACACTTAGATACTCTGTCACAAATAAATATATCCGACTGTTACTGATGTTGAAATTTTTGACTGGTTCGGGTCGATGCTATACAACTTCTAGAACTTCTCAGGAATATATCTATAACCAATTGTGTTACGGGCATGCAAATTTACACTTATATACTCTGTCAAAAATAAATATATCCGACAGTTACCGATGTTGAAATTTTAGGCTGGTTAGGGTCGGTGTTATACAACTTCTAGAACCTATCAGGAACATTTCAAAAACCAATTGTGTTACAAACATGAAAATTTGCACTTAGATACTCTTTCAAAAATAAAGAAATATGACTGTTACCGCTTTCGTATAAATAACATTTGCAATAAGCTAATAAATTTAATTTGGTGAAGGTCGAATTTCAAAAGACTTAAATGTCAAAATTTATATAGCAGCGATCAGTACAATTATACAAAATATTGAAGAATTAACTGAAAAAGTATTTCCGAATTTTAGGAATCAGTATCAAAATTTCAAATGAGTATCGCGGTATTTTCCTATTTCACAAGTAATGTGCCGTACACGATTTGAAGAACTAAAAAGAGATTTATATTTTAATAACGATGTAGATACAATGGGTTGTGTCACATTGGCATTTTAGTATAGAAGAAAAATAAGTGCCATTTACAAACAACGCAAATGACCGTTGTCTAAATATAAAATTTTGTTTGTGCAATATAAAAGAACATAATTGCTTCCTACAATATCACACTAAATAACATAATAATTTATTGTTATTCATTTATATTTTGTTTTTGTTAATATTTTTTATTTTATTAAAAAAAAGAAAACTGAAGTTATTTTTTTGTTTTTTTATAAATATACACACTTAACTTGAAAAGTAAATAAAAATCTCTTTTTTACTTAACTGCCCATAGTAACTTTAAAGCAATTATCTCCGACGTCCAACCCAATAAAAATAGTTTAATGAAATAATTTGTTTTGGTTCTAAGATAATAAAAACTTTAAAATTTTTTTTATTTCAACTGCTTCATAGCTCGAGTATGCAAAGAAATGTTTTCTGACTTAATCTTTATTATTGGAAAAGGGAATCAAAAACCAATACTTATTGATTCGATTACACACTTTGCACACCTGTAAAAACCTTCAGAAATTAAAGTCTAGATTTACATAATCAGGGAAATCATGAATGCCCGGAACAAATAACGGAACATTAAAATGTTTTCAGTGAAGAAAATGTATATGGAATAAATTAAGGTGAAAAATCAAGGGGTATAGCCAACATTCAAGTTTGATGTAAAAGGAAGCAACAGAAGATATAATGATGATGTTGATAGTTGATCTTAGACACCCTCTATAAATAATATTATATTATAAAATTGAAACTAACAAAATAATAAAAAATTGAAACTAGTGAAAATTTAACGGAATAAACACGATCACCATTTTTTTTTTAACTTTTAGTATCTTGTTTTTTCACATTTATTTATTTTTTATTTAGTTTAATTTTTGATGATGTCCTTTTTTTCTTATTCTGTTTTTTTTTTCATTTGAACCGAATATAATGTATGCACACTCACACAAAACCCAATTATTTCAAATTTAATGAAAACATGTACATTATTATGTATGATGTCAAATGTAATATATTTTGATATTGGTTGGATACGTAATATACAATATTTATAAATGGCGCGGTTATGAAGTAGGGTTCGTTTTTATTACGAAGGTTGATTGAACAAAACATATAAACTTTTGATAGATAGGCAGGATAAATTTTTTGCTTTCTATTATGTTAACTGTAAAATGAAATTTTTTTTATCCTTTCAAAACAAACTATTATTTATTGGTTGTGAGTATATAGTATGGCACAAAAATATTCTAAAGAATATAGAAAAAAAAAACAAAAAGAACAAAAAGCAATTTGATGGACTGATACAAATAACACGTAAGTTATATAAGACTAAAATGTATGTTAATTCGGAGTTGAGAAACATTTTTTATAGAACATAATTTTGTTTTTGTTTTTTTTTTTTTTGTTGTCGATTATGTAAGATTATTTCCACAGTTATTTTTTTTAATTGTAATTTAAGTTAATAATTAATTAAATTTAATTTAATTCCAATATCATACCTCCAAATACTTAAAATGAATGTTTGTTAAATTGATGATTTTTCAATGAATTTGAAAATAAAATCTGTGAATTTCAGATTTGGAAATTAATTTGGACATTATAGGGTCCGTAGAAAATAGCTCGTTGAAGCAAAGAATTGTACACAAAACTATTTCATACGTTTTTACAATACAAATATATTAAAATACATCATTACAATACAAATTGATTCAGTTGTGTACGTGCTTTTTATGTACTAGAATATTTTTTAGTAGTCCTAAAATACAAATTTTGTATGCATCAATTGGCCGTACTGGGCACAAACAGACTGGTGGTGTTCAGTACTAACATTTTGGCTGATCACTGAACATTTAAGGTCATCAATCAGTCATACTTGTAAAGATTTAAAAAAAAAAATTGAGTAAATATTCTGTGCTCAGAACAGTCTAAAATTTGACATAACCTAGATCTAGAGAACTATAGTCATTCAAAAATTTACTTTAGAAGATTGTTACTTCATAAAAGCCTCATTGCTAGTTTTATATAGGAAAAGGGTAAAATAAACAATTTTTTTCTAATAAATACTTATATCTTCTAAACAATTTGATATAGACATTGTAGTGACTTTCATGAAATGAGAGTTCAGAAATTTTGAACACGGAAAACAACATCAAACTCCCGTACTATAATTAATTTAAAAGTAGTAGTATCCTCAGAGCAAGCTCTAAATATTTAATTAGAATAGCAAGAATATAAGTATAATTAAAAGTAATGGAATTAAGTTAGTCGAAGTATAACAACGAGAATAGTAGGATATAAATGTATATAAACCACCTACATGTGACACATAAATTAAGGCACATTTTAGTCTTTAAACTGTATTAATATTAAGTGATAAAATAAATATAGTAAACAAACTATAACATAAAGTTATAGAAAACCTTTCTAACAGTATATAAATATTGGGGGAGTTTTATGGTAAAATCTTGCGGTATTTCGTTTTTAAAGATAGAAAATAAAGCATGTTTTTTTTTTCAAAAAATTTCTACTTTGAACTACATTATCTCCATAACGGTAGCACCAATCATAATTAAATAAATGTTCAAATATGATCCAGATATATCTAATAAATAAACAGCTATAACGAGTTATATACAACAACACCAAAACAACAAGGATACTTTAAAATGTCCTTTTAGTCCTTAAAGGATAAGATGCACCATTAAAGATATATATTTTTGCAGAGCATCCTTGGAATATAGTCATTAAGTCCTACGCACATACAACATCTCCCTCAAAAGAACCCTAGTTTTTTACTAGTACTGAAAAAATACCGGTGAGTACAAGTACCAGTATTGGTCAATAATTTACTGATACTGGAATTTGAATAACTCTGTAATTCGTGGAAATTAAATGTAGTTTTTTTTTTGTGAAATAACGTAAATATTAACAAAAAACAAAACTCAAAAAGTACGTAACTATTTAATTAATTTGATAAAATTATAAAAAAAAAATATTTAGAATTAAAGGTGTTTGACTAATCTAAGACTAATTTTAATTCTAATTCGCTAGACACAAAATTAAAAATTCGTTGATAATTTAAATTAGCAATAAACAATACAACATTTTATCAATAAAATTTTCAATCAAACAATGATTTTATCTTTGAATCAATATCTTTCAAACCAAAATGTTCTCAATTAGAATTTACCTATCATCAATTAAAAACATTTCTAGTTGGCTAATTCCAAAACACTACATTTTCTAATTCAAATTCTGCTTTATATATGAATATCTGTCACAATTAGAATTAGATATCTCATTAGGAACACACCCTTAGACAAATTATTTTTATTTGAGCTTCACTTGTACGCCATTACACATCTTACTTTGATAAAATCTTAAACCTTAAATAATCTATAGTATATAACAATTTTCCTGATATATTCTTAAAAATTATCAAAAAACACAATTTTTAATTTAAAATCATATATTTACATATACCTGATCTCGAATCTAAAATATAATTATGAAACCAATATTAGAGACTCAAAAATTGTTTATTAAAATTTTCAATTCGCAATTTGACTCTAATCATCTATACTTAACTCTAATTTAATGGCGGTAATTTTAGAGAAAGGAAAATTTTCAATTAAATAAAATGTAAATAAATTAACCACATCCACATTATCATACATATACATAATATACATATATACATAATGTATGTATGTGTATATATTATGTTTAAAAATTTTAATTAGCCTATTAGAATGTTAGATATGAACAAAAAGATATGAAAACATGAAAGAATTTCTTTATTTCACCACCATGTCAATCATAAAATCGCCTTATATTTTTCATTTTTATTATCTTCTTCTCTGTCAACTTTCTGATAAATTCATTTTCATTTTTTTTTATTTTTACCATCAAATTTCTGTTCTCTGCGTGATTAATTCATCACTTCATAAATTTGAAAATAAATGTAACAAAACAAAACCTAAAGATTCAACTCAAGAATAAAATTATATATGTATGTATATGGAGCTTTAAATTCGTTTTATTATGTAGATATATATTTTATATAGAATAAAATACACATGTATACATATAAAAATTGTAAATTCATTTTATGGGTACAACAGTTAAGTACAATTAAAATCCATTTTAGGATAGAGAATCACATTAATACAGAATATGTATATGAATGTACATCAGACATAGAACAAAAATTATTTAAATCAAGTTTTATGAATGAAAAGATCTAAAGGATTCATCAGTAAAATATATAACTGTTATTTATTTTTGATAATATACATACATATGATGGATGCTATGCTGTTATTTTCATAATTGATGTTTTCTATTTTTAATTATATTCCTTTTTTTTTTTATTGTTATTTTTTTTATTACTATATGGAATTTTGTTAGTCAAGAAATAAATGTAATTTATGATTTTAAAATGCAAAACAGTAATAACAAAAAAAAATAAAAATCTTTGTTATTTGAATAAAAAAATAATATCTAACCTAAAATATTACAAAAATAATATAACAGTATATTTTTTTTTTATATTATTGTGTAATCTACGTGATTGTATAAAAAAATTTACATGAGATTTCTATGTTAGATAGTCATCAGTGATGATTTCAATTGAATAGAGGAAATTAATGAGAAAGAAAAAAAAAGAAAAAAAAAGATTGAATTCCGTGATTTTTATTTTAAATAATATTTTCAGTTATATAAATAAAAAAATTATTATTTACACGATCAAATTGAGAGAAAACAGCAAAAAAGCAATAAATTTATATGTTCATAAAATAATTATATTTAATTACTGATATTTAAGTTACTATTATAAAATTTATAAATTTTTCTAAGAAGTTAAAATCCTTGTTTTAATAAAAATTTGATTTCATTTCAGTAGTATATTTTTTAACATATAAATACCGCTAAAGAATTAAGAAGCTTTTATTCTCACGATTGATCATTTTGGAATACATACACCAAATTAAACGCCAATTTATTCAAACGCAATAATGCAATTTTATACACACGTTTTAGTTCATCCTATTTTTGAATCAAATATTTTTTAACATTTGTTTAAATCGCAAAGTAAAAGAACATAACTGATATACAATTTATTGATAACAATATAAATCATATCCCTTTTACAATATAAATTTTACAATGTTCAGAGAATTCGAAACTTGAGATGGAACATGATAATTATCTTGTATTTATTTAAAATGTATTTGGGTATACTTTTATAGTGCAAAAATAAGTTGTTCCACAATTCGAAATTCACTTTTGACCGCAAGAAATGATTAAAAACGTATATTACTTCCGAATCTAAATATTTTCATAAAATAAAATACAAAAAAACTCTATTTTATTTGACAAAAACATGAAATACACCATTAAAAAAAATTTGATTACAAAAAAAATATAATGGGTAGTTATGCTTAGTTTAGGGAGAAATATAAAACTACAAAAAAATATGTAGGAATAGAATAAAATTCATATACAATAAGATATGTGTACATTATGTTGTGCTACAAATTAAATACTAGCAATGTAATGGGAGACTCATAAAAATGGTACAAACTAAAATTAAACTGCGCATTTCGAATAAAAGAGAGTAGAATTAAAAGTCAGTAATTGATCGAAATTAGATTGGTCAGTAATCTAATTATTAATTGTTGATTGTTGATTGTTACATTAGATTAATTTTTACCTCGCACTGAATTATTACTTGTTATTACGTTTACTATTTAATTATAATTTTTGAATACATTATAATACTCCCTACGAGCGATTTGTTTCTCTTTAGACTTGAATTGAATAAATAAATAAAAAATCACGGTATAATATTATATAATTAATTTATACATCGGTAAATTAAATTATACATATACGTAATGTAATTATATATATAGGTAATTGATTGTATAACACTCAACGCTGTTAAATGAAAATTATACATTTCACAATTATTTATATTATAATTTATATTTTATATGTACATATAAACAAAAAACTCAAAAATTATAAAATATATTGTTATATAGTTTTTTATTAATTGTTTTCTTACCAATTAAATTAACTCTTCATTCATAAATCATAATGGATTTATCCTATATTCATTATTAAATATTTTTCAAACACTAATTTCTTTTTTTACATTCAAATTTAAATTTAAACTGTTAACAGAACTTCAAAACAACAACAACAAAAATTTGTTTAACTCAAATGTTTAACTTTTCTTTTTTACGCCAAACAATGGTCGCTATTTTAACTAATTTTGTTATTTTCTAAACATTTAAAAAAAATTTAACAGTTCAGTGAATGTACAGTTAAATTTGATGTGAAGTTTGTCTCCTTTAATATATGAACACCACAAAAGTTAAAATGAAACTAACAATATTAAAATACAAAGCACTATTAATATATTAATTAATCTATTAAAATATTCCTTTACAAGAGAAAAAATAGCGGTACAACTATACTAGTTTCTGTTTAGAAGAGAGAAAAATAAATAAGTCAATTTTCTTATTATCTAGTTAGAAAGAATGTGTTTATTTCATATTATAATATACGCTCTCAACGATAGATTGAAATCGATATTCTTCTAAATAGGGGTCAACAGCAACACGACACTATAAAAGGTATAATAAAATACTAATACTAATAATAAAAATGCGTAGAATATTATTAAAATAACATTTCAAATGTCAGCATCTCTATAAATGTCCTTGAGAAATCAATGAAAATAAATTGTCAAATTAATGATAATGATTTGTAAGCATCAATTCAAAAATCTATGCAAATATGTATATATATATATAGTACATATATTTTAAATTAATTAAAAGAAAAATTCAAAAATTTAATAATTAAAAATAATAACAATAACCTTTGTATCATAAAAAAAATTATATCACATCTTACAACGTAATACAGGAATATAAAAACTGTTATAATACAATATTAAACCCTAAAGTATACTACTTAACTTACTACAATTTAAAATAACATTATTTTGTTTTTAATTTTGTTTCTTTTTTTGAACAGTTATAATTACCAACGATCAAATTACATATACAAATATTATTTGAAATATATACTGATTGTTGTTATTTTAAATGGTAAACAAGTTTGTGACATTGATGATTTATATAGATGCTTTATTAATTATAATTTTGAACATTTATGTAGATAGTTATTCCATTTAAATAAGACTAATTTAAAATTGTATGTATATAATATTATGTATTATTTATATATATAAATATACATTTACCGAATTGTGAATTTAATTAACAAAATTGATTATTCAGTAACTGAAATAGGTCGTTTATATGTACATAGATATAATTATTTAATCATCACTAACATTTCAATCATTTCTATTTCTATGTAAACGATAGATAATTACTAAAACATTCTATGTAAATGATAGATAATTACTAAAACATTTGTTTATCAAATTCACTTTTTATATTTCGAATATTTAATTTGGATACATATATAGTGAATATTATTTTCAATTATGTAATAATGGTGAATATATTCAGTTTTTAATCCTTTACTAATAATATTCAAAGAATGTCAGTGTCATAACAAGGATTACAGTTTCCAATCCGTATATCCGGACATCCGATTATCCAAATTATTTAATAAACTTTGGTGAATATTGAGTATATTCTGCATAATTTTCTTCAATTATCCGATCATTTGCAAAATTTTCAATAATTATCCAACCGTCAGGATAACTTTAATTAATTATCCGGTAAACCATAATTTTCTTTAATGTATATGTTCAAAGTCATATTCAAAGAATGTCAATGTCATAACAGGATTATAGTTTCCAATCCGTATATCCGGACATCCGATTATCCAAATTATTTAATAAACTTTGATGAATATTGAGTATATTCTGCATAATTTTCTTCAATTATCCGATCATTTGCAAAATTTTCAATAATTATCCAACCGTCAGGATAACTTTAATTAATTATCCGGTAAACCATAATTTTCTTTAATGTATATGTTCAAAGTCATATTCAAAGAATGTCAATGTCATAACAGGATTATAGTTTCCAATCCGTATATCCGGACATCCGATTATCCAAATTATTTAATAAACTTTGATGAATATTGAGTATATTCTGCATAATTTTCTTCAATTATCCGATCATTTGCAAAATTTTCAATAATTATCCGACCATCAGGATAACTTGAATTAATTATCCGGTAAACCATAATTCTCTTTAATTATACGATCATTGAGGTATTTTTTGCATGATGTATGATGTATGTTTTTTTAAACGATTATTTCAAATTTGCATGAGTTTACTTAAGTTAACTGTATGTTGCTCCGTTCTTAAAAATCGTACACATAAAGCTTAAAATGAATTCGGCCAACAAAAAATCCAAATAGAACTAAGTATATCAATTTTAAAAGAATTGTGTTAGATGTCATATCATTAAATAAAAATTAAATAACAATTTTGATCGCTAAAATAAATATATATGATTATAAATTTCCATTAGAGAAGTTTGGAACTAATTTAAGTAAAAAATTACCGAAACAGAAAAAAAAATGAAAAAATGAACATTGAGATGAAATTCTTATGACTATAATAATTTTCTAAGAAACAACCAATACTTCATTTTCCATTGAATATCTTGATTATACTTCAAAAAGGGCCGCAATTGCACTGTTAGAATGAATTTTTAAAACAATTGTGCTTATGGCAGCAATAAGTGCAATGCCATGGTGTAAGTAAGTAGTAATTGAAGAAATCTTTAATGAAAGTGAATTTAAAAGTCAAAACAATGGAATTGGCTATTGCTTCAAATACTTATGTGAAAGAGCAAGGCAATGCAGCTATTACATTGTCTACATACATATATTAGTTAATGCTCTTGTTACAATAAAACTAACATCTACTTCGACAATGTACGTTCAACTGCCGGTCATGACTAGGGCAAAAATTAGAGTAGCAGTTTTGGAATTTTCAATGCTATTATTTTTATGAAATAAGAGCTATTAAAAATGAAATAAATTTAATTGAAATATTTTTTTTTATTATGAATTCTTGTCTTAAATCTTGTCCGGCATCAAACTGCTAAAAATTAAAATTTTACAAAAACAACAATAACCAAATTTTTAATTTTGGATCAAAATAGATACTTATTTTTAATTTTGGATCTAAATACACACATTATGTATTTTACTAACTGAAAACAGATAGGGTAAAACAGTTCTTATTCCACATATACCATTATGATCAACAAGGCAAGTCACTTTATTAAGTATTTACAGCGATTTAGAATTGAAATCTTTTTATAAACTAGTGGTGGGTTTGGTGGGATTTGATCTCACAATATTACAAAGTTCGCCCGTGTATTCTACATATTGGTTTCTATACTTTCTACAAATCAAACCAAAAAAAATTATAACTATATAAAAGTGTTTAACACAAAAACTTGACTATAAAGCATTACTTTATTATTCTATCGATATAGTTGTATCGATACAAGTGTCAAACATCAAATAACAGTTTGCTTTTCAAATTAAAAACGACGAGAAATTCCTAAAAACTTTCAATTTTTTCGGCAATGCCCGATAGCTTTTATATTTGATGTATATAATCAGAAAATGAATTCAAGCTATTATTTCCATTTCTTATTTATTATCTGAATTATTCGAATATTTTGATTATTTTTTATTCGATATCCGGATAATCGTTAATGGCTTGATTAACGACTAATAGTTGTTAATTTATACTTGTAACGATTAATAATAATTATTAATTAATGATAGTAAGCTCTAATCAAAACCATTGAGAAATTTTACTTCTAATACATCTCATATTGAACTTGCAATCAAGGTTATCTCGTTTGTAATTCAATATTAACATAATATCAACATTTACATGAATACTGAAGCTATATTCGAATATTTGATTTATTAACAGTTGAGTAGTACACCACACTCTGAATAGTAAGCTAGATGAAAATAGGTACAATTTTTAGTTCCAAATCATTTCGCGAGAACTATTTAAACAATTTTTTAATGCCATGTAAACACCTTACGACGACTCATTAATTCGAATCATGCGATGTAGTCAAGATGAGACAACCGTATCGCATTGTTAACAAAAAAGTGATTGTCAAAACATTGAAATTGAAATTTTCAAAAATCTTCCTTTAGTTTAATTACAATGTGTACGTACCTATACACATTTTTTTAGCTGCCTAATAAAATATTGTAGGTATTTGTAACATACAGCTTAACTAATAGATGGTGTTGGTGTTGATTTATTATTTTCTCTATATTGATGATAGTATTATAAAAAAAAATAAATAATAAAAAATATATATAACAATAATTTTGTTGTTTATTTTTTTTTTATGACATTAATTTATTTAGAAATCTTCAAATTCTCGTGTTTATACGTATTTTATTTGTATATGTATCTGCAAGTACATATATATTCAACATAATATAAAGGGAGTTAAAATATAATTTATTAAAGTAATATACAAATAATTTTGAATTTAGGTATTATTTTTTATTATTTTTGAATGGTATATATTGTATATATATATGTATATGTATGTATATTTTTCTGGTATTTGACAATCAAATCAATCATTTTGCTTATGACACAGCAGACATTAAAAGACGTTTTTCAAGCATGAATAACTAAAATTTTCATTTTTCTTATTTTCTTGTATTTAGATAACAAAAAAAAAAAAGAAAAATGAAAATAAAATTAAATCAAAAAATAATATTCTTAAAAGAACGAATGAATTGTGCTTACAAGTTTGCATGTAGCGTTTGCAAAATAATTTTAAATTTTAATATAGAAATTTTCAATTTAATTTTTTTTTGTTTTTGTTTTTTTTTTTATTTTCTTTTTTCAAATAATAAATTTTATTCCTATACCTACATACTTTTCTTGAATTTATTTTTCATTTTATTCATTAAATTCATAAATAGGAACTTAACTTATTTTCTTGTTTTTTTTTTTTTTTTGTAATAAATGAAATTTCCGGATTACTGATAATTAACTAACTGATAGCTTTGATGGAAATAAATCAAAAAGAAAATATGAAATTTTGTAATTTTAAAGAGTTTATTGAGTAAAAATTGTGAATTAAAATTTCCAATTATTTTTGAATTTAAATTAAATTTTAAATTATTAAAATTTATATAATATGAAAATTTAATACAAATTATTTGAGTATTGGGTTTTATTTATTCAACACTGTTCATTACAATGCTTGTGAATCCAAGTATTACCTAAGAAATCACCTCAAACGAAATAATTATGTCAAAAACGAAACTTCCTTTATTAAATGTTATTATCATTAAGAAAAGTGCACCATAAGTTGATTTCATCTTAAATAGTATAATTCAACAATGTCCTGTTGGAAATTACATTTTTGGTAGTGTTTTATAACCTTCATTTTAATTTTCTAATAAATTGTGTTTATTTCACTCAACTAAAATTTGAATGTGTCATCAGTTTATTTCTTGATTCAATTTTGGAGTATTTTTTTTTACATGTAATTTAATTCTCATTTGTGGCCTTAATTCATTTTTTTTTTTCCTTTTTGGTATATCTACATTTTGTGCAAAATAACACCACAGTGTTATTTCATTTGTGTTGTTGGTATGTTAAGATATTAAAAAATTGTGTGATAAGTAATTTCACTTAATTTTTTAATCTAATTTCACTTAATTTTTGAAACGTGCTTTTGATAAAAATTTCTAATTGAATTTAAAATTAAATTTTTTTAGTCCCTAATTACTGTATACCGGGTGTTCTAGAGCATTCGTATCAGTTTTTTAGGGTAAGGAACCGTTATTTTAGAATTTAAAAAAAAAATCATTACCATAAATTGAGGGTGCTCTATCGATTGGTGATATTTTCAACTTTCGGGAAGCACCGCAAATCGGATTTTTAAGCCAATGTTTAAAATGGTCGAAATTGGCCGAAATTGAGATTTTCAAATTAGAAGAGATACTTTTTTATGTAAATTCGTATTTTTTTTTTGCTTTCTCAGTATTTTTTTTTAAAATTAATAAAAATAAATCAAAAATCCACCATATTTTCCTTTGTTAAACCAAAATTAATAACAATCATTTTTATAAATAAATTTATTTTTCATATTATCATACTTTTTATCTCAGTTTTGGGTTGAACTAACAAAAAAAAACCACCAAATACTTACTTAAAAACCACCAATACTTTTTTTTTTAATTTTAAAATTAAAACAGCTCATTACCCACTTAAAAAGCTGATACGCATGCTCTGGAACACCCGAAATAAAATAACCATCTCTAGAATATTAGAAGTTCATTTAGACTATAGAGCATTCAACAATAATGTTAAATCTGATTGTCCACCAGTTTCATGTGGTGTACCACAAGGATCCATCTTAGACCCATTGTTTTTTTGGTTATTTGTTAATGATTTCCCAAATGCTTATTTAAAGCTCACTGTATGCTGACGATGCTCAACTTTACATTAGTAGACCAATTTCTAATATTCAGTGTTGTCTTTAATATTCCAAAAATTAATGATGAAATCTCAAGCCAAACCGACTAAATCTCAAGCTATGGTTATTAGATATATTGACACTGCTATTCTTCCTAAAATCAAACTTAATTATAATGTAGTGGAGTATGTCAATATGACTAAAAACTGAGGTATTATTTTTAATACCATTTACTTGACATGACAACATTAATTGTATTTCTAGGCGTGTATATTCAGTATTTCTTATATTAATGAAAATGTAAATAAAACGCTTGTGAAAATTTATTTTTCATTCTTCTTTGACAAAAACAGTAATTTGAAATTTTGCAATTAAAAGAAATCCGTTTAAATGAACCATCAACGCAATTAAACAAACCCGGGTTCTAATTCATAAATAAAAGATAATTATTTATGTACATACACACATATTTAATAATAAAGTTAATGCAATATTATATGCATGGATGATCCAATACATACTTAAGTGAAAAACATAATTTATTGTTTAATTTTTCAGTTTTTATTTACCACAATTAAAAATATTCAAACAAAACTAGTCCTAAATTTTTGAAATTAAAACCGCTATAATGTGCTTTTAACTTCTTCCAATATTCAATCAGATTTTTTTCTGATGTCTTCAGATAGTGAAAGTATTAGTAAAGTATTCACTTTTTGAAGATGTCAGAAAAAATCTGATTGAATGTTGGAATAAGTTAAAAGCACATTATATAGCGGTTTTAATTTCAAAACATTAGGACTAATGTAGCCAAAAAATTAAAAAACATTTACATATTAAAAATTTAATTTTTTTTTTGTTGTTAAATTTTTAATTTTTTTCTTTTAGAACGCAACGAAATTTTTAATACTATTTTCATAAAAACAATCAAAAATATTTATCTAATTAACCAGGTAATTCAATTAAACGAGTCGCAAATATGCAAACAATTTGTATTGATATGGATATTTCAATTTGATATGGATTTAAAAATTGGTCGATTTTTTGTGCAATATCAATTAAACGGGGGGCAATTAAACGTACACTTTTGTATATCCAATATTATTTAAACAGCAATGTATATGTAAATTAAGTTTAAAATTATATTACATACTAATCTCTCATAAGCATTTTTATTTGTAAACACTTAAAAATACGACGTTTCGACTATGAACTAGACTAACATTAAGAAATTTAATAAAAGAAGTTAATAAAAAAAAATATCGTAGGATTAATGATAAAATCCATTTTAATTTTTATTTATTTATAATAGAAATTAGCAATATTTATATTTTAAATATAAGCCTACAGATTTTTTAGCAGGTTCGCTCATCAATAAATAAATAAATTTATATTTATGGAATAAAAGTCGAGTTTCCTTTCACTAATCATTTGTATTTATTATCAATATTTCGGAAGCAACTTACTTCCTTCATCAGTGCTTTGCGACTAATTAATATTTACACTAATCCTTACATATAATTATATAATTTGAACCCTTAATGATATGCTCATTTTGTTAACAATAGTAATTCCTTAATAGTGCTACCTAATCTACAGTGTTTTATTATTTTTTTTTTTTTTTGTTTGTATAATTATTATTTATTGAATTTAAACTAGTCTGATTATCAAAAACAAATAAATTTATATTTTACAAAATGTTTGCAATACAATATTTGACTTCAATACTACTTACATATTTACGTGGTTTTCATAAAATATTCAATATCACTCATTTTAATTCTAACTATTGCTTGTAATAAACATGCTATGTCTTATTTGTAAATAAAAAATTTTAAATTTTATTTTATTTTTATAGAATGTATTTTATTAAAACTAAGTGTATACATTAAGCACTTTTTAAATATAATCCTTCCAGGACTCGCAACCCACACTTGTACTAATTTTCCTCGTGCTTTGTTTATTTGTTTTAGATTGGAAATTACAAACGCTTAAATTCGAAAGACATATGTATGTATGTATAATATACATATATCTGTTTGGTGTTGATATCATTAGTATGGGTCGTAGCAGCACATTTTCTTTGAATTTTCCAATTCAATTTATAGCTTTGATGATCATTGAGGATCAATATTTTAAAGAAGAATGATAGGAATACCAATTTTTAGTTTTTAGAAAAACTTATTGTTAGAGTAAAATTTTTATAATTGTTGAGAATAGTCGAATGTTGACTTTTTCAGTGTTTTGTACTCCATTCGACTCGAGATATTAAGTAAAATTAAAAGGGAAATATTTTGCTATTTTCACTCATTTTTAATTTTAAATTTTAAATTTTTAATTTTTAATTTTTAATTTTTAATTTTTAATTTTTAATTTTTAATTTTTAATTTTTAATTTTTAATTTTTAATTTTTAATTTTTAATTTTTAATTTTTAATTTTTAATTTTTAATTTTTAATTTTTAATTTTTAATTTTTAATTTTTAATTTTTAATTTTTAATTTTTAATTTTTAATTTTTAATTTTTAATTTTTAATTTTTAATTTTTAATTTTTAATTTTTAATTTTTAATTTTTAATTTTTAATTTTTAATTTTTAATTTTTAATTTTTAATTTTTAATTTTTAATTTTTAATTTTTAATTTTTAATTTTTAATTTTTAATTTTTAATTTTTAATTTTTAATTTTTAATTTTTAATTTTTAATTTTTAATTTTTAATTTTTAATTTTTAATTTTTAATTTTTAATTTTTAATTTTTAATTTTTAATTTTTAATTTTTAATTTTTAATTATTAATTTTTAATTTTTAATTTTTAATTTTTAATTTTTAATTTTTAATTTTTAATTTTTAATTTTTAATTTTTAATTTTTAATTTTTAATTTTTAATTTTTAATTTTTAATTTTTAATTTTTAATTTTTAATTTTTAATTTTTAATTTTTAATTTTTAATTTTTAATTTTCAATTTTTAATTTTTAGTTTTGTAATGTCATTCCCGGGCAAATCAAGTGAATTCAAGAATTAAGTGGAATAATTTACTGCTCAATTTTGGTTTATAACTCTTAATATTGATTTGTAAGTAGCAGTTTCGCCAGATATCTTACTTTGAATGATAATATTAAGATAATTCATGTTGGTTCAAATCAATGCAGATGATTTGTTCAATTTTTCTATTTTTGGAAAATGCATTCATTTAATTAGAAAAGGCATAATTGAATCATATATCAACTCTTTTGTTTTTTTTTAGATTATAAAAGCCTGGAAGGAGTGTAATAAATTTTATTGTTTCATTAATTGTTATCTTCCCATTTCCTATCTAACAATTGATATAGATATAACATCATATTGTAATTATACAGGCATGATGTTGAATATAAATGCATCCATAACCGCAATGTCTAGAGGTTCGAAATACCTTCATTGGCAGGTTTCCAACGTACAACAGGTATAATTTGACGGGGTTATATGCATTTATATCTAAATATGTAAATTGATTAACTTACTTGCAATAATTTTACAAAATGTTTGAATAATTGATTAGTTTTTATCCATATAGGCCATAATCACAAAATTATTTTTATTTTTATAGTTTGTTGAATAAAAGAAAGCAGTATGCTTCCTACTGTACTGGCCATAGTTTAAATAAGTGTAATTAATTGTACAAGGTAGAATGTAAGATGTAATAGTTATACAAAAATTTGATTTCAAAAAGCCACCTTTGTGATAAAGCAAATAAAAATGAATATTTCACTATTTTTTTTTACAATTTTTAAAAAAAATATTCAAACTTTGCTCTAAAGCTTTTTTACATCAAAAATACAAATCTCAAACAAACGAACATTCATTCGTATATTATATATACAGATTTAAATATTTTATACATGTTTATGTAAAAAAAAAATAATTTTGTGTTCGCGAGCCTATCTTAAAACACTATAAAAATACAATTTAATATATTTATACATATCTTATTTTGTATTACTCATAAGTATAGGAATCTATCCTTTATATATAAAAATTTACAATTTACACTAATATTTTTCTTTGTTACTAAATCTAGGATAATAATTGGATGGAACATTATATCTGCATCAATATATTTGAGGCATCAATATTTTGATATTAATATTCTATGTTTGCGATATAGTATTGCGTAGGGATCAATTATCATTTAAATTAACTATACAGTTCATTGACTCACGATTGACGTTACAGAAATGTGTTGGTTGAACTAATCAAGTGAAAATATTCAATGCGACAATTTTCAACAAAAAAAAGGAAGAAAAAAGTAATACTTTTCATATTTCAACGATTTTTTGTCGATATCTGATAGCATGTTACCATATATTATAACAGTCCTATAGATTTTATATCAAATTTCAATGTTTTCTGGTCATAACACTTTATTTTTATTATGTCTATATTTTCACGATAATTAATTGAAATGTAGATATATGTACATACTACTTACATATATATTTTTTCTCAATATATTGAATTTGGGTAATATTATAAGGCTTATAATGTAATACATGATATTATAATATGATATTAAAACAAATTTCAATATAATCAAAAAATTTAAAATTTTTAACAATCTGACATAATCACAACTTATTTCTATATTGACTTCCACCAATTTAGAGTATAGCATCATTGATCAAAAATTTAACCCTTTAACATATATAATTATTTTCTTTAAATTAATTTTACTTTGCGGCAAATATGTTGAGTTCATTTACTTGAAAAATAAAAATAACGGTCCTTTTCGAACATGATACCATAATTGGCACTTCTAAGCGCTTACGTAAATTGTTCTAATATTTTATGACATATATTATACTAGAAGATCGGATATTATGAAGTGAAAGACCTAAATAGGGAAGAAAATGGCATAACAAGAATTATAAAATAACTTTTTTAGAGCCTTTTGATCTATTACCAGCAACTATAATAGTCATAATGCCTCCTTGGCCAATACGCCAACAATGTTATACGCCAACATTTAGTACGCCAACATGACATTCCATTTAACCAACTATAATAGTCATTATCATCATTCGTTGTCCTTTCAAAATCATTCGTTAAGTCATAAGCATACGAGAAGAAGCGCACACATTATAAGCAATCATAAACAATTTTGACAGCAATGCAAATAAATAAAAAATAATTTTGGAAGCTAAAATGAAAATTGCGTTTTTTTTTCTCAATCTTCAAAATAAAAAAAAAATATTTATTTACAAAATTTATATTTTTTTTTCATTCTTTTAACTGTTGGTTCTGACGTTTTGATATGATTAGGTATGACTATTATAGTTAAGGTTATGATTTTGTTAAATCACATCGAATCATAACGGACATTTAACGAAGTATCATATGATATCATATGACTATTAGGGCTAAGGGCTATTGTGATGAGCCGCCTTCTATAAAGAAGCCACCATTATTTTTTTCTACATCAGAATGCCACGAATTGTCCAGCGCTTTTCCTTAAATATTATTCCGAATATATTTTTGTATTTATATGAGATATTTTCATTAATTTGGTTCGAGCCTTCTATGTTGAATCTTCTCCCACTGTTGTACTCGCTTCAGATTTGAAAGAGAATTTGAATTTTTTTTCTTTTGTATTCTCGAATATCTTGTATCGGTTTGTATGAGTTCAATTCCATATACTGAAGTTATGACACAGTGTATAATAATAAATTATATTATTATATATATATAGATTGGAAATCATAGGCTTCACGAGCTACTTCTGTACCCAATTTCGGTAGATCTACTTCTCGGAGGCTGCAAAGGCTTTTTCTCAAAGTAAACTGATAAAAATTTGAAATGTTACCGGGTTGTGTATACTTCGAATTCTTTTCATTTTATTAAAGTATATACATGGAACAAACTTACCACAAACAAATGGGAATTTTGTCCTGTAATATGTTTTAGTTGTGTAACAACGTCTTGTTAAGTTGTGTAACAAATATAAAAAAATAATAAGTGCACTGATTACACACCGTATGGTTGCGTTTAATTTTGTAAAACTAATAGAATCGAAAATTTATTCTAGGCTTTGCAAGGGTTAAAATTATCTCCAAGTGCATACAAACTTAATATTGTTATTGTATAATGTAAATATTAAAATTTTAAAATACCTACATGTTAAAATTAATTAATTACTAAAAATATATTTAACAATTTAAACGTCAATGTACGCCAATGTGCTGAAACATAATTTAAAATAAATGAAATTCAGAAAATTTTTAAGTTTTAAATTGTTTTTTTCAATATCAAAGCTTTCATATTTTGTTTTTATATATTATTCCTATCCAGATCACAATGTCCTTACATAGAATTTAAAACTACAATAATAAAAACAAAAACAAAAATTATATTTTATAACAATTTTTTGTAAATTTTTATTGGAGTTGCATCCTGTTCTATTCGTGCATATGCACTAATTACAAAAATATGTCTACATGACCACATTATCTCATCAAACCAAATAATTTCCCTTTTCAGAGGGATTTTCAGCATTTATATAAATTTAATTTATGTTTTATTTTCCCTTTAAATGACAATAAATGACTTAAACACATTTTCCAAAACAAAAAAGAAAAAAAAAGTTTTGTTATTCTTTGTTTTGTTTTTTTTTTTTTTTTTTTTGTTTTAAATACTGATGTTAACCCTACTCGAATGTTACAAATTTTTTTATTATTGTATGTTTTTGTATTTTTTTATTTTTTGTTTTTTACATTGTTTCCTGTTTATCTTCCGGATTTTATTATTATTATAGCTCAACAACTTGGCAGAAGTGATAAAGAGATAGAGAGAGAAATAGTTTTCATTTTGAAATGTGTACGTACACGTATGTTTGTTACAAAAAAAATTTTCCACTGCATTTATTTATGCTTATGGCTATATTATGTATATATGTATATGTAGATATACTCATATGTATATGATTTTATCAGTTTTTCCAAAAAATTAAACCGAAATCATGAATTCTAGACAACAAAGTAATGTACAAATTTGTTTTCAAAATAACTCATAATAGTTTGCCACTTTTATTATATTTTAGTTTTTTTTTATTTTATTTTTTTTATTATAATATATTGCCATCAGGACTCTTGTGTCATTACAATATTATGACAGTGTGAGTAATTTTTGATTGTAATTTGTTAAAAGAAATAAGAGTAGACAGCAATCATTATTATTATTATTTTTTTTTTAATATCATATGAGTGATAATCATTATCATCATCATCATCATTATCATCATCATCGAGACCATCATTTACACAATTATAATAATAAAATATCACGGACATCATAATAATAAATGTAACAAAAAAAAAAAAAACATTAAAAAAGAAAAAGTTAAATATTTAAGAAATGATTCTTATCATTTTCGATATCCCTATTATCACCATCATCACTATAAATCGTTCATAAAATGCGAAACCAGAGAAAATAAGTATGGTAAATTTTTATCATTTTTTATATTCTACCAAATAAATTTATTGGAAGTTATTTGTAAGGAGTTAACCTAAAATTCTTGTTTAGTTATAAATGTATATATATATATATATATGTATATGTATAATTAACCTTTTATCAACATGAGTATTCAATATTAAATGATGGCAATTAAGATGCAATCAAAAACTAACCATGACTGTAATCACAAGAAAATAATTAATAAATATACGGAAATTATTAAAAAAAATATGACAATGATTGACTGATTTGATAAGATGGGCAACAGAACATGTAGGAAGAGCCTGATTCATCAATGTCTACCATTTCTGTCATTCATAAGTAGCTTCTTTCCCAGTTTAATATACGGATTTTTTGTATGTCCAACAATATTTTATATCACCAATTAAAAATGTATCCATCCCAATCCCAACGTCTTTGTAGAAGCATCTTATAGCATGTTGGCCTGTCTACCCACAAATTGTTTCCAATTATAAATATTTTCCAATCCAATCCAATCTAAAAAAATTTATCAAATAAAATATTAGACGATAAAATCAGATAATCAGGGAAAGTAGATTCAATATGGTTTATCACAGGACATGCATATCGGTGATAAGACTTTATTGTGTCAATAGCAAAGAAGGAAAATTAAAGCTACTAAAAGTTGAACGATAAATATATATATTGCCTGCGGTCATTTCCCAATAAAACCTATTTGGCAAAAAAAAATGATAAAATCGTCATCAAGAGGGCGATTAGAAAATTAACATTTTACATTTGGATTTTTGCCAATTTATATGTGTGGTAAGCCGAGGCTTTTAAAATCCAATAGCTACGCATGGGTTGTTAAAATTTCTAGAAAAAAGCAGATATCTCTATTTTTGTATCCAACAGCGGTTTAATAGTTATTGAAATTATAGAGCTGCAAAGTAAATTGTTACGAATGCATTTGTGCTAAGTGACCATTTATTAAATTTTTACTTGCGAAAGGAAATTTTGCTAAACTATAAACTGCATTTATGAAATTATCATTTAATAAGTCCAGTTTATGAAAAGAACCATGTCCATTCAACGTAACAAATCCTTAGTTTCACACACATTAGACAATGAGTCTAAATATGCGCAAAACTGCGTTTCAATTCAATTCACATAATTTTCAAACTCATTTTGCATTCAAACAAATTGAGTTTTTATTTTGTTATCGTAGTTAGTTTCGGTTTAGGTTGAGAAACATTTGAAAAAATAGTTTAACTTATTTTTTTTTTATTGAGTTCAAACGATTGCGTGTTTATTAGAACTTATTCACAGCTAACAACTTCACAGGTGATTAACTTACATTTTACGATTTCGCAATATTGTAATCTGCAGACAATTTTTACCCCGACTGTCGGGGGTCGGTAAAATCATCATCATCATTATCAATGTCCTGCTATCCCACCCGTGGGGCATAGGTTATTAAAATGGTAGACTTGAAATACTAAAGCTTGACATAGATCGTGGTTTTGAAAAGCCAGCTTGTGAAATAAGTGTTATTTTTTTCACAAAAGCTTATTTGAATTTTATATTCCTTAAGCTTTTGCTGCATAAAATTTAAAAGCAATTGATCAGTCGAAATCAGAGTTGCATCTTAACGACTAAGTGACTCAACTAGAAGATATATTGATTTTAAAGTTAAATTAAGCAACGTAGAAGTTATATTAATTAACATACTTTTGGAATTTAATCCTCTAAGAACTTCTACGTTATGGGATTTAACTCTTAAAAAGTTTTCTAACATATTTTTTATTGAATTCCAGCGTGTTTTGACCTAATAGTTTTTGTAGTTCTAGTCCTAAGTCGGCTTTAATTTTTTCTTTTCAATTTATTTCATTTTTAATTCCGAATTAAGGGATTTATTACGTCGATATATAATTTTTCTCACTCTCTATAACATTTTTACGATCATTTTAACTTTAATTTTGTTGAATCACTAACGTATGAACTTATTATAATGTCTTAATATAAATCCATATCTTATCATTCATTAATATGTCTCTATTAATTGTAGATCAAATAATTTGACTTTTTTAAATAGTATCACATAGAGCTAGGTGCAGCTCATGATTCAGATGCAATTGACAAATGAAACAACATTATCTCCCATTTCGGCCACAGTTTGGGAGTTATGAAATTAATGAAACACTTTAATTTGTATTTGATTTAAATTTTTTTTTTTAATTAGAATTTCAACTCGCGATTGAGCACAAATACTTCACGGCCAGGATATAAATGTAAAGTAGTACATTCAGACTGTTGATAGCAAGTAATAAAAAATCATGTCCCCATACTATATCACTATAGTAGACGGGCCATATAAAGCGATAGAATATGAACTGGCAACAGTAACGGAGATAATCTTCAATTTGATATGTTCATACCAGACAGAGACAAAAACATTAAAATAGTATATTGGTGGTTAGAAAGCACATTCAATTAGTAATAGGTATTAAACATGCACATTCTAGCTTTAAGAATTTGTTTAAGTTAGTATAGATAGGGTTAATTATTAGGTTAATTTAGATTAGATAGATATAGGTTAGGTTTTATTTAAAATAACAAGACATAATATTGATTTTTTCATCCTTATTTTTGCAATATTTTATACATATAAGAAAATAGTATGTAAGCATACAATAATGATTCTGAATGTACAAGAAACAAATTATTAAGCAATTAGAATTAACATAAAAATTTAAAACTAATTTAAATGTTAATAATTTTTATTATTATATTACAAATTTAATGACTTTTGATGATAAAATAAACTTTTTGAAGGCTAAGATAGTTTTAAGTTTGTATATTAAAGGCACATAACAAAAGTTCAATAAAAAAAAAAAAAAAAAAAAACTAACCTAAAGATCAGAGCTGTAAAAAATGGTGAAGTAGCATTACAATTACTATTAATGTTAATCCTTTTATTTCAAAGTTCTAATAGTAATGATTTTTAATTGAATTACTTTGCAGCAACGCTAATACTCTTAGTAATACAATACTAAGGCAATACATTATTTGAGCTCTATTAACTATTTAAATACTTTTCATTATCTTTATAAATTAAGTCTTTGCCAAAATTTGAAAAACCATTTGTACCAGTTCTTAACCAATTTTTAAGTTTTAAGATAATAAAAACTAAAAATGAAAGTTATTTTATTTTATGTTCGCCAGTTTTACGAATTAACTCTAATTTTTATTATCTTTTCACATTTTAATTCTAAAAGTCAAGACCGCTATTATACCTTTTCAACAAACATCATCACATTCATAAAATAACAAATTGTATTAGTGTGTGTGATTTTCTAAATACAAATTATATAAAATCACAAATAAAAATTACCACCTATAAAATAAATAATGAAGAAAATTTGTTAGCCACCCTCTTAAATAACTTCAATATACGTTCACCGAACAAACAAAATTAACATTCTGATCACTTTATATATACAACATAACACAAACAAAATAATAAAAATATCAAAACGGTAACATCATGAAAATAAAAACACCATCCTTTTTCTTAATATCAAATTCTACAACATGGTCAATCAAATGTGTGACCATTCACAGACTTCACTCCTCATCACATACTCAAATAAAAAATAAAAAATAAATAAAAGAAAATTAAATAAGAAAAAAAATATAATAAAAAAACAATAAAAATAACAGAATACGAAAGAAAAATCATAAAAAAGTGAATGTGGTTGTATTTTTAATGAAATAAAATAAAATAAATTGCAAAACATTAATTACAAAACTCAAATTGACTGTGCTAAAATAAAGTACACAAAAAAAAACAACAACAAAATGCAAAAAAATAATGTTAATGTTAGGAAAATATTCAAAATAATACAGAAAACAAAAACAAACAAAAAAATCTGTGATATGAACAACTCTGAAAAAAACAAATAAAAAATAAAATCAACGAAATAAAAGACAACCGCAACAAATTTCATTCATTCAGCGTCTACGCAACGTTTTACGATAAGCATTCAAAAAAATAAAAAAAATAAAATTATAAATAAAATCCTAACCATTTCCGAATGAATTAAATCAAAAAACATGGACCATGAATTTTATTTAATTTTCAAATTGAAAGAATTTAAAAAACAAAAAAATTTTTTTAAATATTTTCCAAGCATTTTCACACAGACCGAATATTTTGAAAAATTTACTAAAAATGAAAATGAATCAACCAACCAACCTATTTAGCAAAAATAAAGAATCTTAAAAGCTGTATAATATATTATTTTCATCACGGTACCTATTGTAATCGTTTTGCCTTTTTTTTTGTCTCTTTTAATATAAAAAAAAATTCACAAGCAACAAAAAAACAAGAAAATTACTTTTTCACCATTCATCGTTATTCAAATAAGGACACATCACAAAAATATTTTAATATTGATGTAAAGACTTTACTGTGAATTAAATTTTAGTGAATTTATGTATTATTTAAAATGAAATTAATGATAGAAAACAACAATTTTACAACATTACAGATACAGCTATAAAATATTTTCCATGAAAAAATAAAAATAAAAAAATTAAATTAAAACAACAGCAGGACATTTCAAATTAATAATAATGAAGTCTAATATTTTATAAGAGAATGAACTGAAATCGAAAAGGAAGTTGAAACAATATTATAATGGTACTGTACTTATATGTATATACATATACATATATATAATAAATCGAATTATATTAACAGTGACTGTCATTTAAAATTGTACACAATTTTTTGAACAATTTTTTTACATCCTTTTTTGAATAAATAAAGTTTTTGTTAATTACAAATTCAAATCACAGAATAATAATTAGTTATACTACACAATGTGGGTACAGTAAAAAATCCTACAAAAAAAAATCCCAATTGACAAAATCCCAAATTAAACAAAAATTCCAAATTATAAAATCCTCAACTACAGGATCCTAAAAATTCAAAAAATACTTTTATATAGATTTAAGAAATACCAACAAAATGAGGGAATTGTTTAGAAGGTACTGGTTTTGGGCCAAAAATAAAATCCATCAAATTTATTAAGAAAAAAATTTAATTTGATGCATTATTTTCTGTCGCTTGTATGTGGATAAATTGTAATGTAAATGTGAGATTCTGAACTTGAAGAGATTTTTAGTTACTTAGTTATAAAATCTGGTGAAATGTATGCGATATTCTGAATTAGGGTTGATTAGGGGAATTTCAGAGTTGAATTCAAAATGAAAGTTTTTAATTTGTTTTTTTTTTTTTTTACACCCTTTGCAGTAACTTACTTATCACTTTTTCGTGCTTAATTAAGTACGGTACTGCAATTATTTTATCCCAATATTAAAGAGTAATGAACCAGATCGAAAAACTCATAAATCATTTTTTTTTGTGTTTCGTCGAGAATCGAGCGTAGTACTTTACGGTTGAGAAGCATACGCTCAACTTACTGCACCATCCAGCGTAGTAGAGAGTTGCATATAAAGTGGTATTTTGCGATTTTGAAATTTGGGATTTTGAAGTTTTGGGATTTTTTTCTAATAAACAGCCAAAGCGTATAGTAATATACCGTATAGCAATAGTAAAATACCTTTAGCAGTTACGTACCGATTAGTTGTGATGGGATAGGATAGTATAATATTATAATTAGGAAGAAAAAAGTGAGATAGATTAGTATTAGGAAGTTGAAAAATAAAGGATTAATATTTTCCTTAAATCTTGAATGTGGATCAGAAGGAATATGATTCTACATTCTTGAGGAAAGAGGAAGTATAGTGCTTTGTACTTTGTAATTTCAGTTGAGCATGATTTCGCACCTACGAAGTGTGAAATATAAAGTATCACTAACACTATAATGTAATTCTAATACAATGTTCAATGCAGACTATATAGCATATTGTAATTATAATATAACAGCTCAGTCAGTATAATAAAGTCTATCAAACAATATACTACACGAAGTATATATAAAGCAGAGATAGAAATGAATTTATATATCTAATCCGGTGCACGATCACACATTTCATAGCAAACCCAGTATAGGACCCAGCTGCAAGGACTATTGATTATAATTTTCATTTTGGATTTCGTACTACTATGTAGTACATAGATGTTTGGTGAATGGAATAATACGGTTCAGCGACTGTTCAATGTCCTCAGCGAGAGTATTTAATCACACCATACATTACATACCATACATACTTCTTGAATTTCTGTGGTGCACACACAGGAACATGTAGGTAGTTTTCTGGTCGGTCCGTCAAATAAAAAAGAATGCGTCAGTCAGGAGAGGAATTCTGAAGGAGATGTTGTATCGGCGTAGAACCTAATGATTATCCTAGTTTTATAAAGAAAAAGGTAAAACAAAACATATGCTCAAAAGCGTTATCTTTCTAAAATATATAACTAAATATATACACATTCAATGAATCAACAGATATAACGGTTTTTATACAAAAGCATCAAAACAACAAAAATACTTTCAAATGTCCTTTTAGTCCTTAAAGAATAAGATGCGCCACTAAAGATATATATTTTTGGAAAGCTAGCAATGCGAGCTATCCTTTCGATATGGTCATTAGGTCCTACGCCGATACAACATCTACCTCAGAAGAGCTGTCGCGAGTGTCCTATCCTCAGTCTTGTAATTATACATCTGTTGTTATTTTGGATCACAGAATTAATACTTTTCCAGACAGCAACTCATCTTTGTGTTTGTTTTAGTTTATTAGTCGTTAGTTCGTTATTCTATCTAGCTTCAAATGCATGTGAAACATTTCTTTTATTCAACTCTCTATAATCGTAGACTACCATCAACTGCTGGAAATCAAGATCTAAAAACTGTATATTTTAGCAAGGTTTTATCAGCTGGTGATTGGAATGCACTAATTAGAATTAGCATTAAATGTCCTACTTTTATAATTCAGAAACAAATTATTGCAAAATCTGTATAATAGTATTAAACAGATTAAACATTATTAAAAATAGTGCATAAAATTGACAGACAACAACTAAAAAATTGTTTAAATGTTAATAAAATATAACAAAAGAGCTGTTTGTGTAAATTTTTGTAGGCTAGACTAGTTTCAGAATGTAAAAATAGTTTTTCTTAGTACTCGAACTGATTTCTTCTAAAAACTTGTATAAATTTTAGCAAGTTTTTAAAAAAAACTTATTGTAAATATTGCGTTTTCCACCATATTACGCATTAAAAAAAAAAACATGTTTAAAAATTTTTATTGAAACCTGGAAAACCATCTATGAATTAATTTACAGTTATTCATATACAATTTGAAATAACTGTAAATACAATTACAACCTGTTTATTATTGTAGTCAGTTAAATTAAACTTTTAAACCTGACCTGTCTTCTATCAAATCTTATTGGCTTTTATATTATTTTCTTTTGATTTTATTATTTTGAAATACCTTCCTACCTTTAGACTTTTAATAATTTTTTTAGTAAAGGTAATTTTGAAAATTTTCTTTTGGTTTTTCTATTTTTATTTTTGTTTTGTTTAAATAACTAAACTGTGTAAATAATGATTTTTATTTTGTTTTTTTATTTGTATTCCTGAAAGATTAGACAATTTTTTATATTTTGATCTTGAAATAAAATGATAAAAAAAAAATAAAAACAAAACACAAAAAATCGTAAATAATGTAAATATATTAAATATTCCATAGTAGTAGTGGTGTCTATTTGATGAAAATGTTATGCAGATTTGTATTCACGTGTATAATTTTCTTTTTGTATTTGTATTATGTCTATAAATCTATCTATATATATATATTACTTATATATGAATGTAAATTCATTTGGGATGAATTATATTAATTTTGGGTTGATGAAAAAAAAAAAACGAAAATGTTGAAAGAACAAGAAAGAAATGAGGTTAATTTACAAGGATAAATCTCTTTTGAGAATATTTTTGACCTTTTTATGACATGATTTGATCCTGTGTGAATTAATGACTGAGCAATTGCCTGTGATTATTATTTTTTTCGTTTTTTTTTGTTTTTCGTTAAGATAACATTTTTTGAATTGATATTTTTATTTTATTTGTTAATTTTGTAATGATGTTTAAATATCTGTTTTTTTTTACTGTTGATTAGTATTCAACTGATAATACAGTAAAATGCTGTCTATTATTTGCTAATTTACATTAAAAAATTTCTAAATTAAATTCACATTAAATACTTGTACTATATATACAATTGAAAAAATTCTAACGAAGTCATACCACAAAATTTCTAAATCTAATATTTTATTCAATTTGAGGTTAAACTTTCCTGATTCCAGACACTTTAACGAAAAATATAGCAAAAAATAGTATAAAAATTTAATTTTGTTGTGGATTTGAAATTCAAATTTGTTAAAATAAACAAAAATTTCAATACTCTGCTCATCGAATTAGAAAATTTACGCACTCTTCTAAGTTAAAGTGAATAAAGCATATGGATTGTTTTTACACAGAATTAAATCTATAGGAACAAATTAATTTATTCAGTTAAAATAAAAGAAACTTTATTAATACTTTAATAATTTAGTTTTTATTTCTTAATATCAACCTTTTATTTTAAAATTTAAAATTGTAAGAGGACGATGTGATTTTAAATTCTAATAATAATTAGAATTAATTAACGTGTATTATATTCAAATAAGGGCTCAATGTACTTTAATATTTTTTGTTTTGTAAATTGGGGAGTTCTAAGTTACCGCAACCTCTTAAAATCTATTGTACTTCCCCTCCATTTCAGAATTGCAGGTCTATGTCCTTGATAAACGCTATTATTGCTTTGATGTCAAATTCAGAAGCACTTTAATATATCTGTGACATTAATAATAAAAAAGCCGCTTAAGTCGAAATTTTAAACTTTTCAGTTTTAAAATTATTCCCAGTTCCGAGACCAGTGCAGTGCATGTTTACAATATTCCTTTTTTATTAAACCTAAAGTTTGAAAGATATTTGATTGAATTCTTCAAATGTTTGTTCATCATCATTGTCCTGTAACCGCAATCGTGGGACATAGGGAGAAATGTGTTTGTTAGTTATTATTTTGAAATGTCAGTTAACTTTTGATAATTCAATTTACATTTTGCCAATTCAGAAAAAATTATCCGATCATTAACCTACATAGTTCTTTTAAATTTAAACCATGTATGAAATTGTATATAGAATTATAAATAAATTTTATGTAACACATATAAATTAATTTTATGTTGTAAATCCATTATTGGATGTGAAGCGATCACTCAACTCATCTAATGTAACCTATGCTATGATTTTGGCATACTCTGCTCTATACATCTTGCGCCATGAAGTAGTTCTAATACGGTTCTGATAGCTTTCCAAATTCGAATTTTTCTAAGGAACGACATTTGTTTTCTTCCCATATTCCTCTTGCTTTCAATTTTGTCATATATATTCAATTGAAGTAGTTTGTAATGCGGACCTCGTATCATGTGATAAAAGAAGCTTACTTGTCTACGTTTGACATTTAGAAGCAATTCTCTGTTTATTTCCAATCTTCTATGAACTTTTAGGTTTGTGACTCTGTCAGTGTAAGTATATTTTCAGCTTTCTATGACAAGACAACATTTCAAAAACCTTTAATTTGTTTAGTGCAGCAAATTTCAGCGTCCATATAAGACGTGGAGCAAATATATAGAAAATAGCTGTTATAACATTTTAAATACAGTAATCTATGTTTGATGGTTATTCCTCGTTTACACAGTACTTTTTTATATTTTACCAAAGAGCTTCTTGCCATTTCAATTCTACCCTTATCGCATTCCTCTATTAATTTGCAGAGTTACTAGATTGTTGACTTTAATATCCGCAGTTTGATTCCAATAGAGGTCCCTAACACATTGTATGCCCTTACTATCTAAATGCATATTTCTGAAGATGTTTATCATTTTGTACGTGTTGTACTTCGATTACACGCTTTAATTCTACACTGAAAAAATTAGATGTACTTCTTTTAAAGAAAAGTACTACTTAATTTTAAGATCTTTGCAAATAAATTCAAGTAAAAATTTTTTTGTAAATAATGAAAATTTATTTAGACTTAGTAAAATAACCTTACAACTAAGTGATTAGATCAAGGCCACAGTTTAAGTAAAAAATTTTCTTTTTAGACCAACTGGCTCTTATAATTAGGAAATAATTTATTTCATTCAAGTATTAGTTACTAAAATTTAAAATTAGCATTTCTTTATATTTATGATATTCGTACTAAAATCACTAAAAGCTTTACTAAATAAAAATGCTGTTAATTGTTTAAATTTCAAGTATATTCTTAAATTGTTATTAATACTTTATTTCCTAAATATGGAACACAGTTTAATACTAAATTATTTTTTTTTTATATTAAGAATATTTGTCATAAACTCAAGTAAGTAATACTATACTAATATGTATAACAATAGTTTTTATTTTTCGTACCAAAATTCATAATTTAGTAAATGCATACCATGATTAAGTATGAATCGGCAATATTATTTAATTTGTATTGGTATGGTAATGCATACTTTATAATTGACTTTTATACATTCAATTATTTTTCCTTATTAGCGTGGTCGCGGAAGTTCGCTTCGAAAAAAAATCAGTGCATTATTAGAATAAGTTTTAAATAATAAAAGGAAAACGTGTTTTTGGAATTCACACAAATTTTTTATTTGAAACACTTTCAATTAGTGTTACTAGCCTTTATCAGTAACAAAACTAAAGATAAAAAATAAACAAACCATCAATTTATTTTTAGCTATATAAAAATAATTTAAAAAACATTAATATATACATACCATAACTCACATTAATATTTCAATAATCAAAACAAATATTTAAATTACGTTAAATATTTTTACATCAAAACATTCACAGAAAAAAATTAACAAATAAACAAAAACTTAAATATGTGTGATGTTTGTTTGTTATTTACCAGTGACAAAGTAAAAATAAATTTTTGAGGTCTAATAATAATATTTTAATTATAACAATAACAATTTAGTTTATAATAATAACGAAGTAGTTATACCGAACATATCAGCATTTCAATTTTTTTTTTTATTTTTAAATAAACTATTACATATTCGGTTGTTGTCTAAGATGAATCAATGAAATAAAAATTATATTGTGGCGAGAAATGATGGGAAACAATTCATAATAAAATTGAGTACGATATTTTATCAATCTTTGTTGAAATTCGAGGACCGAGCGAATACTAGTTCGTATTTGTTTTGTTATTTTTCTATACATATACATATATGTAAATATTATGTTGCATAAAAAAATAAAAAAATAAAAATCAACAATTACAGATTGTTCCAGCTTACTATTTTATACATATTATGCAAGAGACAAGATATATTAAGAACTCGTTTTAATGTCGGTTCACTCGTTTTTGCACAAGAAATATTTTTTGATACGAATTTTTTATTTTACATTAAATTTAGTAAGTGGGTACCTTACTGTTTATAATATCAATTTGTAAAATGAAAGATATTATAATGTTTATCAGTACATTATAAACTACAGAACTCTTTGATAGAGCCATATTGTTCCGAAAGTAACAGTAATATCAAATCAAATATTTAATAAAATCGTAGTACTAAAAATATAACCACTTCTGTGCAGTTGCACATGGGAACCACTAGTATATAGTCAATATGAAAACCATTTAATTGATGAAAATATTTTTTTTTGTTTTTCAGGTTTTTCGGATTTTTTTTCAATGTCATTAAAACTCATTGACTACTTAAAAATATTTTTCACTTCAAAATTAATTTTCTAAAGAAAAAGGTGTTGGCATGCCTTCAGGATGAAATATTTTTTTGTATATTTGTTTTTATCCTATGTATACATGTATGTATATAAGAATAATAAAAGATATTTCTTTTTGCCTCCTAGATTTCATTTTTAAAATTCTTATTATTTTTTATTTTTTTTTTTTAATTCTTAAATCACTGCAAAGACTTTTTATGTACATAAAATATATATATATATATATTTATATATATTTATCTATATACACATATATTATTATCTCTTTAAATAAATTTTCTTATTTTGCCGTTGTCGTTGTTATTTTTATAAATAAATCGAATGGTGTTAATTAGATAATTTAGATTACAAGTGAATGTAAGAGATTTTCAGTTAAAAGATTTTTCATCCAAAAAATTAAAGAAAAAATAAAATGAAAACGAAAAAACAAAAACAGTATATATATAGAATAACAGAATAAATAAAAATGTAAATAATAGAATGTTAGAAAGATATTTTGGTATAACGAAAGAATATTTATCTATAGGGTTGATATCTACAACACGAAATAGATAGATTAATTATATAAATGTCTAATTTTCTGTTAATTTATTTTCTTCAAAATGTTTAGCCGTTTTATTAAGAAAAGGATAATTCTACGAAAAGGATATTATTTCGTTTTACTTCCTCCTTTTTTTTATTATTTCTTTTCGTTTTTCTGTTATTCAGTTTTTTGTTATTTTTTTATTTGAAAATTTTATTTTTGTTTATTTTTGCTTTTTTTTTTTGTATAAATAGGATTATAGTACTTAAAAAAAAAAAAAATTAATTTGAAGATTTTTAATAAGGAAATTTTATTTTGATGAGTTATAAATGAGTTTTAATATTATTAAAAAAATATTATAGCTATATTTTCTATTTTATTTTTGTTTTTTTAATTAATTGTTTATTTTTGAAGAATTATAAATTAAAATTTTGTTTTTGTTATTTTTTATTACACTGATATTATTTTTAATTTTATTTAATAAACTTTTTTTTGATATATTTTATACTATTATTATAATAATTGAAATAGATCTCAAGAAAATTATATTTAATAAAATAAACACTTAAATTATAAGTTATTCGTGAAACAGTCAAAATAGCCTCTGCTACATGACAAATAATAGCATAAGGAATGGGCTAAACATGTGTAAATGAAGTGAATTTGTTTAAATTTGTTTTACTAGTTTTTCAAATTACTTATATTGTTTATTTTTATCTATACTGAATTATTGTAAATTTGCACTGATCATTCATTACTTTAGGTGGTTATGATGAAGTCCGAAGCGGAATTTCTCCGAAAAAAAATTCCGATCCGAATACGAAAGAATTGGTATGCTGAAGTCCCTTCGACTGCAAAGTCTGTGCAGAAATCAAAATCATATGTTTCGGAAGATTTTTTTTTTGTTTTCATATTCATTTCTTTTTTATTTTCAATTTTTTTTTATTATTTTGTAAAAAAATTTTAATAGATAATGTATATGACATAATATATATATACAATATGCATACATAAATTAAAAGTAAAAGTTACAACTTTCTTAATTACATATGTAGTATGTATATATATACAAATTAAAATAATAGTAATTTTTTGTTACATCAGAGAAAATTTAAAATTCTCTAAAGAATGTAAAATATATATGTATCGTTTTTAATATATATACATATTATGTTATAATATTAAAAACAATAAAATATATTATTCTTTTGAATCGCTTTTTTATTCCTAAATAAAAAAAAATATTTTTACAAATGAAAAAAAAATTGGAAAAAAAAACTATTATTACATTTTCTACTTCTCCTAATATTCTAAATACAAAAATTGTATGCTTTATAATTCATTTCCGAACCATTCTAATACTTCCGAATGAGAAATTCCGGCGTACAATTTTCAAATTATTTTCCGTTCCGACGAACTTCATCATACATAAATTTTAAAATTTCGGATAAATAATTACATTTGCAGACTGCGGAATACTTTCGGACTTCAGCATACCAAATTCGGAATGTAATCGGAATTTCACATTCGGACGAACTTCATCATAACCACCTTAGTCTTTATTTTTCATAAGTATTTTATATATAATACAATGCACTCTACTACAGGCCTTCTTACTCACTATTTTTTGCGAAATTAAGCGAAAACTGTCAAAAACTGTCTCTTTTTAGCTTTCGTTTATACAATACACTCAAATTTCATTTATTTTTTTCTCTTTTATTCCATTTTTATTACAACAACACTTAGCCTTGGTTAAAGCTTTTATAGTATTTAAATTGAGAAAAAAGATGAAGGAGAGAAAAAGTTTCTAATTTTTTCATTAGTATGGTTTTGAGTCCTCTCCACTCTTCAGTTTGCTGGTTTAGCTTGTGATGGTAATATCTATGTCGGATTTTTGAGTAGATTTTTTTTAAAATCAAATTTTTGAATTAAATTTTAATTAGTTTTTAATAGGATTTTCAGTAAAAGTAGATAAAAATTTATATTTTTCGAATTATATTTCATTTTAAAAATATCTCTGCTAACAAATAATATCTTCGATTTTAAATATTCCCAAAAGGTTTATACACAAATAAGATATATTTTGAAAGTTGCGCTCTGAGTAAGAAGCCCTGTAGTAGAGTGCATTGGATAATATATACATACACTCCAAACGAGCTTTAAAGCTCCTTTTAAGATGAATTTGAATAAATAAAAAAATAAATAATATATTAATCTGCAAATAAGATAAGCTAATGTCTGTAAAACTTTTCAAATCTGTGAATTAAAGCAAAAAGCAGTAACAGAAACCCAAACATTCAATTTGCAGCCAGGGCATTTTTTGCAAAATATTACCGTATAAAATTACCCATTAAGATTAATACATAAAAAAATGTCAATCTTTCAAATAAATTACTTATAGAAAAACATATCCGAGTTCTACACCCATATAGGAAAGCTATCCCATTTTAAAATCTCTATTTCGGCCAATTTCGGCGATTTGATCTTAAAAAACTCTTTTCCAGTCCTGTCCAAAAGTTGAAAATATCACCAATCGATAGAGCACCCTCGATTTAGTTTAAAAATTTATTTAACTTTAAAATAATGTCTCCTTCCCCTCTCAAAAAACTGATGCACATCCGGTATATTTAATACAAGAAAAAATAGCAAAATATCGCAAAATCAATAGATTATCAATTTTTTTTCAATTTAGAAGTATGTTTTAAAAAGTCATCAAAAACAATTAAAATTACCCAAAAAATAAAGTACCTATACAAATTTTCAAATTTCCCTGGTTTGTGTCTTTGAATTAGCCATCTCTAAATGTTTCTAATTGACCAATGTAGGCTCATCTTCAAATGAATGTCTATTTTGAAAAATATTGATAAGCAAAAAAAAAAATATTCCTATTGTTGCCATAATGGTAAATCTTGCTTTGACACCCTTAACAATTCACTAGATTTGCTGCATATCATTGTTATAGGAAAAATATCGGAAGCAAAATATTATAAAGAACATATGAAGGGAAATATTTACTATTTCTTCAATTGTTACTAAAATTACAAAACTATACCATCTCCTTCATCTCCACATTGTGTGACCGTTGTATGCAAAAAAAAAATTTTAAAACAAAATGGACAGTTGTACCGGTGAATCCACGAATTTAACAACGAGAAGATTAAAGAAAGAAAAAAAATACCGTTTGTAACTAAAATGTTATGTTCAAGTTAAGACGATATGCTAAGAAAAATTAATTGTTTTACAGAAACAGAAAACTTTATTTTGAGTTAAATATTTAAATGAAGAGGAAAGAAATATTTTTTTAATGTTGGACCGGTGAATGTTACGCCAGGTATAGCCAGTAATATAATTTATAATGAATATTATTTAATTTTATAATAGTTGTATTAGTTAAATGTTATGTATAGAATGAAATGTAATTATAGTTTTTCAAATATTAAAATTATTAAGACCCACATTCTCAAAGAGAAAAAGAACCAATAGTTGACCTGGAGATTCATCTGTATACTTGTTGATTAAATAAATAAATAAAAATTAGTAAAATATATCATAAAGGATTAATTCTACAACCAATTGAAACTGGTAGTTGATCTGCTGAATACCATCCATTTAATAATATTTATCTGGATATAAAAATTCTAGTACGAATATTTTAAATAATCACCTTTTTTTCTTTTTCGTCAACTAAATTTAGAAAGTAGTATTGATTTTGTTACAAGAAGACATTTAGAAGACGATGGAACCGTGTTCCTTTAAAGTTTATTTTCGTTTTTAAAAAATTGTATACATGTTATATTTAATATGCGTTCTCACATTGTAAATTTATCAGTTTATGTTGTAATAAATTCATATAGATACAAAAAAAAAATAACTATACTACTCCGTAGATCAAATTTCTAACGACTAATTTGAAAGAATATGGATAATTTCCTGGTTATCATATATTATAATAGAGTTAGTTGTCAACATTTTGCCTCAAAATTAATCAATCTATTCACCAAAAATTAGAGAAAATAAATCACTACACCACGATCACACCTAAACCAGTACACCATCCTATTTATACAAGTTTCAAGAGAGTACATACCATAGGTAACATATTATATGAGTTTTATTTTCATCATTAAATGTAGGTAGGTACTTAGGCATACACAATGTAATGCGTATCGTAGTAAGTTGTAAACAAAATTATTATTGCTTTTTTTTATACCTATTCATTGATAGTGAAAAATATCAGTATATTTCAATCCCTGTTCTGTTTAAAACGTTAAATGTTAAACACTAATTCAAGCTTTAACTTGAATCATAATTAATAAATAGGGGTCTCCAGTATGTACCTACTGTTATAAATTGTATCCTTTATCAAATTATTATGCTATTTGTTAAATATATAAACGTAACAGACACAACTATTTATCAATGCACCACTGATAACGTGTTTTCGATGTTAGATTTAAAAGTAGTACAATTACAATATTTTGAAAAATTATATCATTATATCAAAAGAAAAACTTAAAATATTTAATAATAATTATTGAAAAGATTCCTTTTCTATCACTAACCTTTATATTATTAAGTGTACACACATACATATATTTGAATTTGTATATTAATTTAAAACTATTTTCTACACTTTATTTGTGTCTTATTGTCATCTGCCAAAATATAAAGATAATAAATTTAACGGTAAATGAAAAAAAATGTTAACGGTAAATGTAAAAAAATGTTAACGTAAAATTTAGAAAATAAAAAAAGTAGCTTAGAAAAATTAATATGTGTTCCATTTAATTTAATAAAGAGACTAAACTGTCTGTCTACTAAGTTTTCAACTAAATTTAATCAAATTCATTTCATTTAATTTTTTAATTTCAATTCAGAAATTTTCATTTTCATTTTTTTTAATTTCAATTCAGAAATCTCACTATTTATTAAACTAATTTTTGTAGGGCTATTATTTCTAAATAAAATGAAGGTTTTTATTGTTCTCCCTTTTATGACAATTTTAATTTTTCCTTTAATTTTCATTTAGTTGTCCTAGTTTTAGTTATATGAACTGAGTTGAATAAAGTCTTTATTTTCTTATTAATAAATCAATGATACAACAACAACAAATGACAATCGCTTATGTCCGCAAATTGATGCTTCAAGTAAAATTAATTTTAAAATTTAAATAAGAGTGTTAAAATATAGTAACAGTACTGTACCAGTTTTTTTTTTTTTTTAAATCGCTGAAATTATGTAAACATTTGAAATTCAAAAACTTTATTTTGTAAAAAACGCCTGTGCCATTGTAAGAAGGTAATATTAATAAATAAAATTTTGCAAAAAAAACGCTTAGGGTTATAAGCTTTTTAAACACTCAATACATTTGAAAATTTGAAAATTATATTCTAAATTTGTATAAAACGCTAACCAATTTATAAGTTTTGTTGTGGTTGTAATATATTTAAAATAGTTAAACAAGCGAATATGACAAAAACATTTGTAATTCTCACTGGTATAAGCGATTATACCCTAGTGACATACCCTTAGACATACCGTAGCAAAAATATGACTTATAGTTGTCAGAATCGAACGAAATTTTGACAGAAAATACTTTTGAAAATACTGGATACGGTGGTTATTTTATCTATATTTTTTCTTATATTGATATAAACCGTTATAGTTTTCCAGCACAGATATTATAATTACCTATATTTACATTAGTATCAACATCTACGGATTATTCGTGTTTTTTTGTGAAAATGTGATTAATATTGTGCTCGAGATGTTCAAACCAAAGCTCTGGAGAAAGCGAGTAAATTAAATTTTTACTCAGGTCATAAAGAAAGTAATTACACCAATGCCATTAAGAATTTAGAATACATTTGAATATCCATCAGAAACCAAATTATAAATATTATAATAGGAACAGCAAAAAATTAATTTTTCAAAACTAGTTACTATGAACAGTCAAACTATTTGAATAGATTAATTGTAATTGAATTTATACAGATTATAAGAACAAATAAAAATTCAAATTGTTGCAAATAACATTAAAACTATACATTAAAAAAATATAGATATATATATATATATATATATAAGTAATTTTGTTATTCCGGTTATTAAAACAAAATTTGATTGAAATATATGGAATCCGATTTTGATAGAAATATAGAATTATAAATTATTTGTTTTCTTTTTATTAAATTATTAATCCAATATCGTTTTATAATAATATTATTAATCTATACAATTAGAATTCTTCGAAATTCAATTAAATTTTTTTTTTCAAAAATAGAAAATAATATTTTTGTGAAATGATTTTGAATATTATTATATAAATTAAGGAAATTATATCTAATCTTAAAAAAAAGAATTAAATTAAAAATTTAGTTAATAACAAATCCAAAAAAGTGTAATGAATCCTAATAACCTAAAGCAAAAATGTTTTACTATCAAGAGTGTGGTATTTTACAATACGATTCATATGAAAAACAAAAATTACAATTTACCACATTTACATTTTAATTTTTCATATTATGAACAATTTCAGGGTTTTTGTTAATTTTTATATCCCTTTTATTTTTTGATGAAAAATTAATTTTTTTCTGGAATATTTTATAATACATACAAACTGTGAAGGTCATTTGGCATGACGAGTGAATTTTCTTCAAATGAAAATCTAAATAAAATATAATTCATAAATTAATTATTTTTTACTAATTTTTTAATAAATATTAAGTATTTAATATCCAATTTATTTATTAAAGTCTTTTTAGCGGAATTGATATATAATATAGATATAAATTATTATGTTTTATTTAATAGATGTAACTGTTATACAGTATAAAAATAATCATTTGTTCATCTAACACCACTGGAACTCTTCAGTAGATTGGTTGTATAGTTGAGTTAGATTGTACCCACACAACTCATATATCTGAACTATGGTTAGTCTCATAGAATGTTAATAGAATGTTTATGGTAGTTAATGAATATAAAGATTATATTAATTTTTCCTTTAACAAATTCAAGTTAACGAAACCTTTATATATATATAGTTACCATAACAATATCAATACAATTTTTTATTTTATCGTTTAGTAGACTAACTAACAGGATATTTGATTTCTCTATTTTTAATTTTTTTAGTTTTGTTAGTTTTAAAAATTATAAATTTTAGTCACATGATGCTTAAAAGACTAATGGTGTTATGTAACTGAATAAATGAAATAAATACAATGATATTTTAATATACCAAATATATATTTACTTGTGTATGTACTAATAATTAATAATTCTAATTTTAACCCGAATTAGCCCAGATTATATCTGTTTTCAATTCTGAGGTTATATTTAGTAAAAACTGTTAGTCCTGAGTAAAAGTACATATTTTTGTATTTCTTTTGGTTTATGGAACCGCCCTGCTGTTCAGGAAGCATGTTGCCATATGGCAACGCTGGGCTATGCATATAGGAGAAAAAAAATTATATGAAATACACATTTTAGATTTTGGAATAAAATATTTTAGTAAAATTATAAATGAGCAATAGATGAAAAATTAATAAAAAACGTTTAAATAATGGAACACAATATTATTACTTGTGATAAGATTGAAAACAGTGTATGCACAGTCCTTTATCACATTTGATACATATACTTCTGCCAACTGTTTTACAATAATCACCAGCACATATTCGCTTCTTCTTCACAGAATTTACAAAGTGTCCAGTATTATCATAACATAAAGTTTTTGAGAAGGATCTTTTACGTTTTATATTTCTAGCTGGTAGTGGTTGGGTGCCATAATGACCACAATAATATATAGAAATTTGTCAACGAAATTACAATTGACGCATTTCCGGATTGTGAACTCTATTAATTTGTCAAGGATTATATATTGATACATCAAGACATCATGTAAATAATGTGTTCCATCATTTCTTTCGTTGAATCCCAACCCGATATAAGCTGATGTTCTTATCCATTCTATCGAAGCCACTTATTTACTTATTATATTCGCCAATAGCAAATGCGCGTGGATTTTTGTTTTTTTGAAACAGCGAAAGAATCACTTAAATCTCCAATTTCATTCCGTGGTTCTATAAATATAGACCAAGGTACGTCCGAAAAATTTTTTTCTAAATAAAATTTCTATAAAAACACAAAAATAAATCACATACTATAATATACTCTGAACAATAATGTTTTCTATAATAGATTAGCCCAGTGTTGCCATAATGACTACAGACACATACTAATAAAAAAATTTGTATAACATACTTGTTGAACTGAAATGTTTCTACTTAACAAATAACTGCATTTAAGTAGTTAAAATAATTATACAAAAATAAAATTTAATAATTACAATTAAATATTTAGAAAAAAAAATGCAATTTACTTTTTCATATCATCCAATTTTCACAATTTTTTTTTCACTAAACTAAAACTATATATTGCACTATTTCTATTTACGTCATTTTAATTTCAAAGCCTAATATGAGTAAATACATATAAATAGATAAAAAAAAGTGCAAGACTACTTTTATTAAAATAACGATTTTTATTTTAATAAAGGAAAAATTTTCATATGTTAGCTGTTGCCATATGGTAACACGGGGCTAATTCGGGTTAATTTTAATTTCTAAATTTTTATTTTGTTTTTTTTTTAACTGTTTATTATACTAGTTTTTTCTAATATGTTTAATTTAAACATAAATAAATAAATAAGTTATATGGTAAATAAACAATCAAAATTTATTTTGTAAAACCAATGGTGTTTATAGATGGGTGAGATATTTATTCAATATATTACAGTATGTTCCTTTCAGTTGTTAACAATAAATTTGGGGAAATACTTATGACAAATTTTTAAAATTATTGCAAAGGGTACAAAATAAAGCGATTAAAAACTTATATAATTATAAAGGCATCAGAATGTCACAACACAAACAGTTCATATTGTATACAAAATTATGCCTTTGGGTCGCTATACAAAAAGGAAGTTGTAAACATAGGTTCACATGATACAAAATAATAATATAAACACAATAATATTGACCTAAAAATAAATAAAAGCTTACACAGCCAAAACACTAGAAGTCCAAATTATATAAAAGTTGTTTTATCTATGAGACGTGAGATTCAATAATTGTGATTCAGTTGACAGTTATGCTTTTAGTTAATTAATGATTTGCCAAATGAAATAAAAAAAACATGAGTTTAGAGTTAAAATAGAGGATTATTATTAAAATTAAATTTAGAAAATATTTTATTTTAGAAAATTTAGTTTAATTTCAACAATAAATAAAATTTACATATAAATGGAATATTACGAATACTTGTTAGATAGTATATAGAATTAAATTTGAACTAATAAATTATTTGAAATTAAAGTATTACATAAATATTGTTCTAAACATATCTAGATTTTGTTATTTTAATTTGTTGCTATACTTTATTAAGTATTTTTCTATATGTATTTTAACACTGATGAATAATATTTGCTAATTATAATACACTTTATATGACCGGCATAGCTCTTACTAATTTCTAGTTAATTCAAGTTTTCTCATATCCGTCGGTTTTAATTTCTAATAGTACTAGTACTTCTGATACTACTTCTACTACTGATGTTTTCAAAGGAGGTTCTATTCCATAGATCTTATTTAATTAAATTTCTTATTAATTTGGTTTTCTTGAAAATTGTTGGAGCATTGATAAGGTAAATTTAATATTAGACATTTTGATTGGTTTTTATAACTCATATATTAATTTATTTTAAATCTATACATAATTTGTGAAAATCAGACTAGGAGTTACCTTTACAATCCAATATCTACCAGATGAATTCCAGTAGTGTAGGTAAATCAAGTTAATACTCTTTTAAGTATACAGTATGTATTAAGCAATTAATATAAGCTTATCTTATACTTTTACGTAATTTATTCTTGTTCAATTCAATTTAAAAATTTTCCATACGATTCAATAAAGTATGATATTTTTTACAACTATGTCAAAAACTTAGGGTCATAGACACAAAAGGTGCTTTGAAGAAGTTAATATATATACACTGAAAGAAAAAATACTTTTAGATTTTATTTAACGCAAATTAACTTTATTTGTAATAAACATTTTATTTTTTTATAAACATACAAAAGCTTGTACTAAACACTTTTTGTTTCTATTGAATGTTATTGAAAATTCTTTTGTCGAAAAAATGTTCTTAGAGTAATTTGTAATGCCGAAAAAATCAACTTTTGCGAGAAATATAAGCAAACTTTAATATTTTCACATAAACGAACTTGACTCCTCCGAAGTGTTTTAAGCCGTAACCTTTACCACAAAAACAAAAAAAATACTAAAATATTAGCTGCAAACGAATTTCATTTACAACAAAAGTTTACACATTTTGTTTGGTAGTTGATTAGTTATGTGACAGGCGTAAGTTTGAATTCACTTCAACTTAACAACAGTGCATTGATTTGATTCGACAAGTGCTATTAAAATTTTTTTTGTATTGAGAAATATATTTAAATAATGATAATTAAAAGTTATATATTAAAGCCTTAAAGGTAATTAAATTAATTTAGAATTAAAACTAAAATAAAATAAGTAACTAATGATATAAATGGACACGCTAGTGAAAAGCTGCATAATGCCTATAACAATTATAGGCATAACTCGACGAAGTAAATCAAAATCAAAAACTCCAGCAGAAAATATTAAAGAATTTGATTTAAGTAAGTTTCAAAAATTATTTTGGTTTTAATTTGAATAATGTTAATTAAATTCGACTGTTATCGATAATTATTTGTTTCAAAAATGTTAATTAGTTTTTACTTTAAATAATAATTTTTCAATTTTAAAAAATAAATAACAATTATCAATGAAATTTTGTAACAATAATATGCGGCAATTGATGTTAGTCCAATAACTGACAGGTGGCGAATTTCATTTGACAAAAGAAATGAAATATTCTTATATCCCAGAAAACTTCAGTGGCTTGTTAATAAAAAAAACAAAAAAATATAAGAAGCACAGTCTTAAATTACATTTTTTTAACTTATTGATTGATTTTTTAAACTGGAGGTTGGTATGCTTATTTTTTGTTACAATCATATTTTGAACAAGTTTGAAGTTATTTTTTTAAATTTCAGGATTAAAAGAGTTTACCGGGTTAACTGATGTTGTTACCTTTAGTAATACCTACAGTAATAAGAAGAACAAAACAATTTATAAAAAAGAAAGATAACGAGTCCATTCAACCATTTATAGTGTTTATTGGTTCACTTATAGAACTGTGCTGGGTGTTAGTTGCTCAAGTGAAATACGTTTTTGTTGATCCCCTAGAAGCTGTAAAATGCTGTACTGGTGCATATCAATTCAAATGGAACTTTTTAATACGACATAAAGATCTCACCAAAATTTGCATTTCCGTAGGGCCTATAGAAAAATGTTTGTTTTGGTTTGATTTCAGTTTTTCATGTCTAACTAATTTTAATTTTATTAATAACTTAAAACTAATTAATATAACAAACTTGAAATTGAAGAATATGATTAATTAAAAAAAAAAATTAAGTTATGTAATGTATATCCATTGTTGTGTAAATAAAATAATTAAAATTGAATTAAATATATAATAATAATAATTTTTTATTGTGTTTTTTCCAGATAATATTCCTCTTTAATTTGCAGGAAAAATTGTTATGTATTCCCGGGAAATTCAATAGAAAATAGACGAATTTGCCAAAAAAATCTTTATTTGCATCAAAATTCTTTTGTGTTACCGGTAAACTAAAGGACATTTGCCGTAAAAAAAAATGTGTTTTCAACAAAAAATCTCTCTGTTCACCATCAATAAATGTACTTTGTTCACAAAAATATGAAAACGTTTGCTATAAATGATTATCTTTTTGAGCAAACAGTTGAGTAATACAGTTGAGCCAATAAAGTTTAAAGTAAATTCTTTTGGCTGAAATAATAATAACTTTTGTCACAAAACAAATGAAATATCCCAAACGAAGTTCATTTTTTGAATTTTCGTTTGCCATGAACGTTTTTTTTCTTTCAGTGTATATTGACCTAACATCTAGATTTTAAGAAAACTATTCCACTCACTTTATTTTATTCAATATTATATTTTAAATTATAACCATTCAAGAAATAATAAACAGAAAGTATACAAAAAATGTGAACTTCCCGACTTTGTGATTAATAATTCAAAACTATCCGTTTTAAATTATAATAAAAAACATATATATAACAATTATTAGGCTGTTAAAGGCCACAATTAATGTTTGTCTTTACTGATAACTTATAAAAAAAATTGTGTTATGATTCTTACCAACAGTTTTTTTTAAGTATCTAAGGATTTATACATTATTGTGGATTTTGAGTTATAAGGTGTTGCCATATGACCAGTTATAATTCATTCATCATTCATAATAACAGTTTGCTTGCAAGCTAATGACAATTTGAATAAACTTTTTTTGAGAAATTTTATAAAAGTATAATCAGTACGGTAATTATTCTTCATTCTGTCTCTTTGTGGTATTAGTTTGACCAATCTATAATTCGGCTAGATTTCACATACACTATACTCGACTGCCAATACACACTTAACAACCAAATGACCACAGAAACATTAAAACTAACTAACGAAAAAGACATACTATGTATACATGAAAGCTTCAAGAAAGCCCTAAGTACGCTTTAACATCATGTATATGCTAATTTCTTTAAATCATTAACTTCACTCAAGTCAATCACAAAAATTTACTTACCATGACATCGTAAATGTCTCAACATAAAGTTGAATACAACGTCCACATGATCTTAAATGTATATAAAAGCTTGAAACATTGTATACATGATCACAATTGTTGTTGACGATGTCTCCGCAACCGGTTTGACAGGTATTTGGGTTTACAAAAATTTTTAAAAACCCAATGTTGTACAGTGTTTATAAAAAGTGGTTGTTCATTTTGCTTGATCACAAATGTTTTAAAAAAACAATGTCACAGAAAGCTCTTATTACACAATATTGCACAATTTTGAACTTATTTTACCAATAAAATTGACAACAACAGTTTTTTTTATATTGTATCAGGTTAAAGTTTTTTTTAAAGACATTTACGATGTCACCGTTACTTCACTTCAAAATTTTAAATACGCAGCATGAAAGTTGAAATTTAATGTCAAAAATGTATGAAGTTTTAATTTTTAGTTTAATGTTTAGATTGAATTTACAAAAAAGAAGATTAGAAAGAGTCAATAAATCAAATTTTTTTAATTTTATATTTTGTTTAATCTTTAAATTTATAGAAAGTTTTAGGCATCAAAATTTATGTCACCAAAAATACATTTATGTCAAACTCAAGCTATTTTCAAGCCACTGAAGCTGGTCAATCGAATAAACAGCTTGAAATTTCAAGAAGAATTCAAGTCAAGTATTTAAAGCTATCATTAATAACGTAGTAATATACAGATAATCAGTAACCTACTTACAACCCACGGCATATGAAAAGCCATCTAACAACAAAAAACACAAAAATGTATAGAATAAAATTGAAAAATAATATACGAAGAGCAGAACGCAATGTCTTCTTCCCGTTTAAAAATATAAATACGAAAAATAGAATAAGTAAAGTAAAGTAAAAAAAATCTTAAAACTAACAATTTAGTAGATAAATGTACACCACATGTATATAATTCGATTTAGTATTATTATATTTATAATTTGTATTTAATATTTATAAGCATTTAAATAAGTAAATATAACAGTTGTAATAAAGAAATGGCCGACACCCTACTTAAAAATGGTTCTAAATTTTTGGCTGTACATTTACATAATACGTGCAGTTGAAATAACAAAATTAAATTAAATTAAATCTTATAAGATCAGATTTGTGATGTACATTTCAATCAAATACATAAAATTAAAAAGTAATAACATGGAATACCGAACTGGATGTTTACCACATGACATCCCTAAGTTAACATAAATATAACGTTAATATTAACAGACTAATAGTAATAAGCTACTGGGTAGAAGCTTATTTTGGTTTCTAAATACAATTGCAAAATATTATTATTATTGTTTTATTCTCAAAAAAGGGTATTCTTTTATTTCGTATTAATTAATACACCTTATTGACTCTACTTTTTTTTGTTTTATATATATATATATTCAATTACATGCATTTCGATGCCTAAATCGTACCATCTTCATCAGTTTTTTCTTTAAGACTCATTATTATTATTATTAATATAATTATTAATTTTGTACATTAAAATTTCACATTATAATTAGCATTTAAAAACTAGCAACCAAGCTAACCGACTTAATAAAAAATGTCTAATCTTATCTAATCTTAAAATAAAATGTTGTTAGAATTTAAAAAAAAAACCTAGAGTCTAATTTACAAAATTAGTCACCTAATTATTGATAATTAACCAATTGTTGATAATTATCATCTTCCAATCTGCTTCTCCTATTGTTTTAATAGCCCTCTTACATCAAGTTCTGAAATTTCTTTTAAATATAATTTTATAAAAGCTAACTACCTTTCACTAAATAACTATTTTTTGTCTTTTAATTCTGAAACAATACCATGTCAAGTAGAACTCGATCTTGCAATTAACAATTTCTATGAGATCTTATTAACTGGAGTTAATTCATTTGTTCCTTTAATTCGTGAGAGGAATATAAAATCAAGTCCCACTTGTATTAACCAGGAATTAAAAAAACTGAAAAATAAAAGGAACAGGTCATAGATTTTATAAATGAAAAATAGGAGTAATTCAAATTATAATAATTTTGTTAGTCTCTTTAATTCATATAAAAGTCTTCTGAATTTTAGCTATAAAAAATATTTATCTGGTATATCTATCCAGATAAAAAGCGGTCCTAAAATATTTTGGAAATTTGTAAATTCCAAACGCAAATCAGATCAGTTTCCGGCGTCAATGTCATATTATAATTCCTCCAATGATGCGACAGTCATTGCAAATTTCTTCAAAACCTTTTTTTCAAGTTGTTTTGAAGATTACGCTATGAGCCGGACAGCTATGTTTAACTGCTGTAAGTTCTCATATTATTGAATTACCTGAAATTGACTTTTCAAGCTTAAAAATTAAATCCTACTTAGATCGATTAAATAATGAGTCTTTTCCCGGGCAAGATAATGTGCCTGAAATCGTATTAAAAAATTGTTCTTATTCACTTTGTCAATTCTTTTCACTAGTTCTTTTGAATCTGGAATATTCCCAAACTACTAGAAAAAGTCGTTTATCAGACCAGTGCACAACACGTCCAGTCCAGAAAAATGATTACTAATTACAGGCCTATTGCTAAATTATCTTGTATCCTAAAAGTTTTTGAAAATATAGTTTATGATTCTATATATGAAACCTGTTCAAACTTTTCATCTTCTTGTCAACATGGTTTCATGAAAAATAGGTCAACAGTTACTAACTTAGTAGAATGTTGCTCTTCTTTTGGCAACACAATGGAAGCTGGTTTTCAAACTGATGTAATATACACTGATATGAGTAAAGTGTTTGATATTCTATCCCACAATGTTATTACTAAGAAGCTTGCTAACCTTAATTTTCCACCAAAATTCATAAATTGGATTGAATCGTACCTAGTTAACCGAACATATACTGTAATTTTTAGATCAGTTATTTCTGATACATATACATTGCTAATTCTGGAGTTCCGCAGGACAGTCACTTAGGACCATTGATATTCATTTTATCTATTAATGGCATAATAACAATTTTGAGAAATAGCAGCGTATCGATATATGCTGATGATGTCCAAATCTTTAAGGCAATTAAATCACCTAATGAAGTTACTTTACTTCAAGAAGATCTTGATTTATTCTTATACTGGTGTGACGTCAATCGATTAAAATTGAATAAGAAGAAATGTGCTCAAATCAGTTACACTCGTCGTATTTCTCTGATAGTTTCGAATTATACTTTTATAGAGAGCTAGTTGCTTTAATGATCTCAGAAGAAGTTGCTTAGATTTGCTTCACGAAACCTTCGTTGCTCTGATCCTATTACCTTACAGACACAGACTAAACTTTTTACACTTAAACACTTTTGAATCCAGAAGAATAGTTGCTGGCGTCGTATTTATTTTAATGATGAATTCTGGTGAAATTGATTCACTAATTATCAAAGATAAAGTCAATCATTATCGTAATATTAGTACACGTTTACGTTCTGAAAATATAGTGCCTATTATTGAAAACGACGTTTCAAACGCTGCTCGGATATTCATTCGATTTTGTAAAGTTGGTATTTTTGAAAACGCGCGTTTTGAAAATGAATCGGTAAAGTTTATTGGTATTTTTGAAAACAGTGAAAGCGAGCTTCATACAAATTATAACATTTCATATCCGTCATTAATTTAGCGCGTTTTATAAAATGGATATAAAAAAAACTAAGTTAAATATATTAAATATTTATCTATTTATTTTTGTTTTATATTAAAATTTAGAAATATCGAATGTCTGTTTTTTTTTTATTTATTAAATGAAGTTTGACAATTTCTTACATTTTTACATGAACAACAATTTCGAGTACCTAATGGTGCAGGATTTTATGAAAATCAAATTCTATTTTTTTAAAAACATATTTAAACGAATTTTTGTTTAGTCAAAAAATATTTATAAACCTAAATAGTTTAAATTAAATAATTTTTAATCATATTATACTTATTTTGTTAGTATGTAAATCTTTTATAAAATAAATTTCAAATATTTTGTTCAAACAAATTGTTTTTACTACTCTTCATTAATTAAATTAAAAATATCCTTTGCAATGTTCTTTATTTAAATCCATTTTTGAAATATTTTATTCCTACTAAATACTTATTGCGTACAACAATACAACAACAAAATATTTACCGCTGACAGATAAATTTTACCGATTACTGCAACCGACGTTTCCAAAAATACCAAATTATCATTCGATCGAATCGAACACGGTTTTACTCAATACGAACCGCGATTGAAACGCCGTTTTCAATAATAGGCACTTATATTCAATGTTGTTCATCATCATACAAATTATGGTAAGTTTGAACCTATTGAAACAGAATATTTATCTTAGTTAACAGATACACAGACAACATCTTCTCTTGTCCACAGACAAATCTTTCTATGAATAAGGAACAACTTAAAATTAACTTGTTTTCTTTGTTACCATAACCTCTTATTTTCGTCACAAATAAGTAAAATATATTGGAATCTATATTAAAAAATTATAATAGCTAGTATTAATTTCTTTTTTTATATTTAAATTAAAAATTGTGTTTGTTGTTTTAATATTAATTTTTATTCTAATTTTAAGAAATATTTTTTGTAATAAAACTAAATAAAACTAATAAAACAAAAATAATCACCACACTAAATCGGCATTTAAATTTAATTATATTGTAACATGGCAACAATGGAAATTTAAAATTTTTTATTTTTTATTAAATATATTATATATACTGTATATAATATATAATGTTAAACTGATTAAAATAATTTATTATCAATTCATACCATTGCAAGACTTCTCATGAATTTCTACCCCTATAACAAAAACAAAAATAGGAAAAAACAAACGCAATCACAATCTCATATAAAAATCATTTTACATTATCTAACTATAAAAATCTCATCCAATTATTTTTACTTTTTTTTTTCATAATTTAAAACGTTATTTGTTTTTTTTTTATTAAAAATATTTAAAATTTTATTTCTTGCAACGCAACAACACTCTATAATAATAATTTTTTTTTTTTCGTTTTTGATTTGTTTTGGTTTTTTTTTTTTTTTTATATTTTTTTTTAAATTAAAATACGACACAAAACACTTGACCCCGATACCAATTTAACCTTTTACAGATGATAACAGAAAATTTTAAATTCAAAATGAATTCATTTAAAATTAAATTTTACTAAATATAAAAAATTTCAATTCAATATAAAAGTTAATAATTTTTTTTTTTTTTTTTAATTAAATTTTAAATTTTTACTTTAGTAAAAAAAAACAAAAACATAAGTAAAAAATATGAATAAAAGGATTTTTAACACAACCTAATATTATTATCCTTTCTTTTTTAATCATTATTATATTATGAATAATTAATTTTTTTTTATTTTTCTTTAATTGGCTTTTCTCACTGCTTTAAAAATTTTTGCAAACAAAATTTTATTATTAATTTTTTTTTTTAATTCTTATTTTTCATAAAGGAATTTTTTTACTTTATATAACAAGTAAATTTTTTATTTTCTTTTATTTAAAAATAAAAAAAAAAAATTATCAATTCTTTAACAACAACAACAATATAACAAAAACCGTACGTACTTATCTAATCCTCCTCCTGTTATAAATCATTTCAGGAATATTATTTAAAAGGATAAAAGAATATAAATAGGCAGTAGAATAATATAAAGACAAGACTGGTTATAACTGATAAAATTATGAAAAAAAATATAAAAATATTAAAAAACCAAAAAATTAACTTGAAAGAAATTAAAAATATCCTTTTACTTTGAATATCCTTTTTTGTGTAAACTTTAATTTTTCTTTTTTTTTTTTGTGCTCAAATAAAAGCAACAGTTTATTATAAATTTTTTAATTTTATTTTATTTTATTCTTCAGAAAAAATAAAAATAAAAAAACAAAAAAACACTTTAAATGAAAATTTTTTAGTTAAATAATCCGAAACGAGACAAACCGAACTGATTTGTTAAGAACTGAACACTGGAATTAAATTCGTTTTATCGCTTTCTTATAAATATACGACGTTGCGTTCTAAATGAATCGCGTTTTGAATAAAAAATTTAATTTTTTTTGTTTATGCTGAAGTGTTTATTTTTTATTAATGGGATTTTTTTTTTTTGTTATTTTTAAAGAAATTTCTTTTATTTAAATAAAAACTTTCTATTTTTGTTATCGTTGTGCATATTATAAAAGAATTATTATTTTAAATCCTCTGATATAATATATACATATCTATATTTATATATATATACTTTAAAAAAAATTTAAAAACAAAAAAATTTAATTTTAAATCTTTTACTTATAGGATTTATTTCCTTATTTATATTTTTTTCGTTGTCTCTTTTATTCATACTCTCCTCATATCTGATTATTCATATTATTATCATATATTTTGTTCACATTTTTGTTATTATCAGAAGATTTAGAACTTTGTACATACAACGTTTTTATTTTTATTTTTTTTGTTTTTTATTATTTTTGTTTTAACTTTTTAAAGTTTATAATATAAATCTTATCAATATTTATTTTGCTATTATATTCATCTTCAGTGTATAACCACAATAATTAATTATTAATTTTTGTGATATAACAAACCTAAAACTATTTTTCAAAGTTTACAATAATTGTAAAATTAAATTTTTAATTATTACCATTTAATTGTTTTTTCTAGAAAACAAAATAAAAATCCAAAATTTTTTAACAAAAAAAAGTCACTTTAAATTCACCCGTAACTGTTAAAAAAAAACAAAATTTATTCTTATCAGTTATTCGTTTTTTTTTTTATATTGTATACGGCATCTCAAAATGCTATCTGAAACAATAATATTTTTTGCTATGTAAACGAACTTTCTCTAATACAATAATTTCTTTCTATATTTTTTCTTTTCTAAACTTTAATTTTTATTATTTTTACCGATTACTTTTTTATTCCGAAACCGTACAGGACGAGATGCAACCAGCAACTGATGGAATATTTTTTGTATATTGATAAGATAACTAACTGACTGGCAACGATAGTATAAAGAAAGAGAGAAACGAAGAGGGTGGAGGAGATATTAATTTTTTATTCTATTTCCTCCATATACAATTTTTCATCCCTTCTACATTTTATTTGTTGTATTTCTTCATCATCTTCATCTTTTTTGTTTTGTTCTGTTATTCTTTCAGAATATACAGTTATGTTAGAATTTTGTATACACAGAATAAAAAGCAGTGTTGCCAATTTAATAAACATTTTTTGATTCTGCTGAGTACACACATGTAAATGTATTGGTGTATTTATGGAACGAAAATTATATTGTTTTTGGTATTTTGTATGTTTGTATTGAACTTAAGAAAAATAAAATAACAGTAAAATTGTTAGATTCCACCATGTGTGTGGATTGTATTTTCTTTTGTTTATTTTTCACATTCTATTTTCATATTATTTTTATTTATAAATATGTTACTGTTGCTTTTTTTTTTTTGTTTGTATAAACCTATGTTTACATAATATATACTTATATATATTTTTACCGTTGTTTTATAATAATGTACATTATTATGTATTGATAAATAATGTTGATATAATATTATATATACTGATACTACCAATATTGATTGTGATTATAATAAGGATGAAACATTGATTGAAATAAAAGTCTTGGTAGATATGATGATCATGATGATGATAATGATTATTTTTAATAATAATAATGATGGTCACGACCAAAGATGTTATTATATGGATAAATATTTTTACATACACAGCAGAATATAGGTAAGGATATTGAAAATCTATATGAATATGTACATAATATGCATTTAATAAAATCTTATAAGAATGTTGTACTTTTTTTTTTTTTTGTTTTGTTCGAATTGTTTTTGAACACATTGGGTAGATAGATGGATAGGTATAAATAAATAATTTGCTTTATAAATTCAAACATTCATACATATGTTATTATAAAAATGTATGATTTACACATCTTTAAGGATATTTTCCTTATATTTTTTTTTCTTTTTTGTTTTGCTTTATGAATGACAATTTTTTAAGATACTTCTGGTTGCATTTTATAAATGGGTAATATAAAAAAAATACAAGATAAGATGTTTTTTTTATAATATTTTATTTTGTCTATCGTTTTTTTCATTTTCTTATGGATGTAATTTAAGAAAAACAAATAAACAGTAAAAAAAAAAAATGAATTCTTGCATGTAAATTGAAGATATTAAAAAAAATATGTTTTCTTTAATATATTTTATTTTAAAGTCTATGATTGGTTGTATAAATTGTATTAAAGTAGCAAATTGATGAATTTGAAAATAAAATTTAAAGAAATTAAATTTTGTATTTTAAATTGTTTTCTTTCTTTTTTGATTTTTTGTATGAATAACTGCTGGTTTATTTCCTTGAATCTGTCTGTTTTGGTTTTAACAATCTTGGACATATGTCTGTTGAATGGATCATGACCAGTGATTACCCATATATAAAAGACATTAAACACTTTTTTTTACACTCTTGACAGTAACTGAATTATAGAATCAGCTTTCCGTGCTTAATTAAGTACGGTACTGCAATTTTAGACTATAATGTCTACAATATTTTGAGTATTTGTTTAACAAATTAATGGCTTATTTAATCATTAAATGTGGAAAACTACTGCTATTGTTAGGAACTAAGCCTTCTTAAATAGAATAGTTTCATTGTACTTAATTTGTTACCAGATTATACTCTAAATTTTTTTTTGTCATTTATTATATCCCAATGGCAAATGGTACTAGACCAGAAAAACCAATAAAGCATCAGGAATCGAACCTGGGCCATTTCGGTTGAAAAACAGGTGCTCTACCTACTGCGCCACCTAGAGTATGACTCTTTTAATATATGTTTTACCGTTTCAGTCAAAGAACTGACTTATATTCGAGGACATAAATAGTAATTTATTAAATAATATCAACACGGATGTATACACGGACATTAACCCTTATGTGAGTGACAATACAAACACCTTCATCAGTGTGACGTGGTAACCGTGTACCTCCATATATTTTATTTATTTATCAGTGTACCTGCAGATAAGTCCGAAGGTCTACTTCAGGTCCTTTTCCCTTCCGGGATGTGGGCCTTTGTTATAAATAAAGGGCCTTTCTTTCTTTCCATATATTTTGTATGAAAAAAATCTTTTTTGTAACTATTATTAACATTTACGTATGAGTATTATACATATAAATATACTTTAATAGATTTAAAATAAATCTATAATACAATAAAAATAAAATTAAAATAAAATCAAATAAACATCCACATTTTCATAGCATTTATAATAATATGTCTTATATTCATACACTGATTAAAGATTATTTTATGTTAATATTCTAGGAATTATTTTCATTAAAACTATTTGTATGCTACTTTTTGTATGCTACTATTGTAAACTATTTTTCATGTCCGATCAATGCGATACTACTGGGTACCGAACTACAGTTATTTACATGCCTTGGTATAATGAAATGTATTTTGAGTGCCAAACTATAAATTAAATATAAACAAAATGGAACAATCAGATGGAAGAGTACTTATGCAAAGATATAATTCTGAAGAAATTCAAGCAATGTTCTATGAAAATAGTAATGAAGAAGATTTCGTTTATTCTGATGTTGAACAAGAATATATTCTAGAGATTACTGCAGATGCTGATGAAGCATTTGACGTTGAGGTTATACTTGATTTGGAAATTGAAGAAGATGATTACGATTCTGACGACAGTGTTGAGATAGAAGAGACTGAATTGCTTAGTAAGGATGATACGCATTGGAACAGTGTATTGGTATAGAATAGTCATTCAATTGTTCCAAAGGTAGAAGTAAGAACTAAGTCTAAGCCGAAGATCATCACATATTACAACCAAACGAAAGGAGGTGTTGACAATATGGACAAATTATTCGGTGAATATTCTGTAAAACGAAGAACCAATCGTTGGCCACTGGCTTTTTTTTACAATATGGTTGATATTGCTGGACTGGCAGCACATATTATTTATATGGATTATCATCCAAAATTTTCCACCACTGATTTCACACATTTGAGCTGTTTAAATAATAATATCCAAGCTCGTGCATCAAATACCATAGTCGTTGGCAAACCATTAAATTTTTTTCTAAATATTCTATGTAATTAACATTATATGATTTGAAAAATAAATTTTATATGTAAAAAAAAAATAGAAAAAAAATAACACTATATAAAAGAAGAGTAAAAATAGCTTTAAAAATAAAATATTATCATAATAAATAAAAAAAAATGGCAATATCTATAGAATTCCATACAGAATGTACACATGGACCCCGTCACGCACGTGAAGGTGGTTTTTTAAAACAAGGCTAGATCTCAGCTTCCATTGATTATAAAAATCTAAATCTTTAAAATTAGTAAATTTACATCGTTTTAGGAGTTGTCTCCCTCCCTGTTTGAGTTCCTTAGTTCTACCAGAACCTTTTGTTTGTGATTTAAAAATGCAAAAGATACCCGGGTACCACCTCGTCACTCACATAAGGGTTAATACTCTGATTAATAATGGTTTTATAGTGTGTAATGAAATATCAGAAAATTTGCCACAAGGATTAGCAAAACTACAAAAACAATTATCGATCATTTTATTACTGTCATATTGTTGAAAACGAATATTTTTTCCATATTTTGCACAGCCTTCTCTCTGATCATCAAAAATTGCTCTTCTTAAGTATTAACAAAATTCAATAACTGGCAAAGTGAATTCTTGTTCGAAAACGGTTTTAAACTTAGAGAACCATAATATCTGGAACGATATTGACTCGTATGAAAATATGGATGATTATATTACAAAATAATGCCAAAACAAATAAATTAATTAAAGTAATATATTAAAACAACGAAATAGTGGAATGCGAAAGTCAAATTGCATCAGTATTTAGTGAATTCTTCTCAATTGTAACAGAGATTTTAAATATTTTATTAGATAATATTAAACTTGCAGTTTAATATAAATATATTTAATAATTCCGATCTATATCCAACGAATGCTGAAGAAGTGTTTTATATTTAAGTGATTATTGAACATAACAGCTCAGCTGCCACTCAGTATGATAACATTTCAACAAAATTCATAAAGAAGTTTGCAGAAGTGCTATCACCCGTCTTATTCAAATTTATAGGGAAAGCTTTTCAAACTAACAAATTTCCTGATTGTCTCAAAACTGCTATTGTAACACCTATTTTCATAAAAATGAAATTTCCTTAGATTATTCTAACTATCGTCTCATATACTCTGCTATACTCTATTGCTCTGCTACTTTGCTATACCACTATACTCTCTGCATTTTCTAAAAAAAATAATGAAATTTGTTGGTCTGTAAAAATCATATTAAGCAGTATGGGTTTCAGGAAAAATGCAACACCCTGCAGCCCGTTTATGACTTAATAATTTCATCTAGAAAAACATTGATTTTGAAAAATTTGTTAGATATGCCTTTCTAGATATTAAAAAAGCTTCTGACTGTGTGGATCACGACATACTGCTAATAAAAATATATAAATTATATCTTACTTTACATCAACTTGCCTTCTTTAAATCGTACCTTCATAACCATATACAAATGGTGAGAATAAACCATTTATGTACGGTACATTAGTAATGGAACAATTTTTATATCGGATAATATACCACATGCATTCCATATTGGAACCAATACTGTTTTAAATGTATATTGTAATAATATATGGACGATATCACGCGTCTGAATCTAAAGGGAGAGTTTCAGTTATTTGCTGATGATGAAGCTCTTAAATATGTATAGAAAAAACAGAAGAAGTGAAGAGCAAATTTCAACAGAATAAAAGTAGCAACCACTTTCATCCATCAGTGGCTGACTAATCATCGGCTTGTATTAAACTTAAAAAAAAAAAAAAAAATTCTTACTTTTGAAAATAAACCATTTATCACAACAATCACCTATCCATTCAAAAATTAATTACCTTGGTCTAATTATAGACAATAAGGTGTCTATTACGTATTTTAATCGATTTTAATCGAATCGTTCATCGTTATCGTTACAGTTATTCGATTGAAATCGTTACAGCCGTTATGTATCTCGATGAAAATTTGATCGAAAGTGTTTCAAAATGCTGCCATTGTTCAATTCAAATTTCCGATCGAAATTGATTCTTTAACTGTCAAATTCAAATTATTATACGAAAAAAAAAACCAAACAAAAGTGTTATATTTGAAATTTTTAAGTTGAAAATAAGTTGAAATTGTTTAAATAAAATAGAATTTATAAAATTATAAGATTTTATAAATAAAACTATTTCAGCAGAGTTAATTTTTTCAATTTCTGATAATGCTGAAAAACGCTATCAAATTGCAGAATAAAAAAACAAGCGAACATATTATTTTCGGGATTTTTCTAATCCACTGGATTTGACAAAAAATTTTACAGTTTTGATAAAAATTTCCTGTTAAACAACATTACTATTGTGGATTCATTAGAAAAATTAGAGCAAAATTAGAGCAAAATTATTCAAATTGACCAGTGTATTAAGATTCTGGCAGTTTGTACCAAGGAAATGATTTTCAGCATAGAAACTGATTTTCATGTCGAATAACTAATTTTTTCTGTTGGGCTTAAGGAAGCTTATACTTTTGTTCCAAATGGATCAAATTCCATTACGCACTAGAAGAAAAAAGTCAGACAAACATAATTTTTATGATTCAAGTAGAATTACTGAAATAATTTATTTACACTAACTTTTCCTATTGCAGTGTATTTGTCCTATTGCAGGTTATTTGGCCTTTCATTTCTATTAAAATTTATTTCTATAAAAAATAATTATGAAGAATAAAGTAAAATACCTACTTCCATTTTAACAATTAAATTTATTTTTATTCCAAAAAATATCATAAATATAAAACAAAACACCAAGTGTCCAAGTGTCACTCTTTTATTTTATCCGTTCAATTCCAAATTAAAATAATTTGTACAAAATTTCTCTTTCGATGTCTCTTTCGTGGTAAAATTTTACATCGATAAAATTTCGACAATCTCTGAACGATATCGAAATGCATAATGGCAATTTTGCATTGTGACATTTTGTTCAATCAAATCGTAATTGTTATCGAAATAGTTATCGAAATACATAATAGGCACCTAAATTTAACTAAAGCTACCACACAAACCGAATAATACAAAATATTACTCCACGCGTATTTCTACATAGAAGATTATGCATAAGTTCGTAACAGACAACACTTTTCTACTATATATATTCATCATTAATCCAATCCCATATTTGTTACCTTAACCCGCTATGGAGCAGGGCTTCCCAAATTTACGTAAACAAGCTTGATATATTATAAAAATGTATAAAAAATGTATAAAAATAGTTTAAGGCCTTCCGATATTACATCCTACTAGCAGTTTATATACTGAAAAGGACGTCAGCTTATCACACATTATTAAATTTGAGCTTCCAACAATTACATTCAAAATTATAAATAGTCAACAGTTTCCTATTAAATAGAAGTGTATACATCCATAACCATAGTCGTAAAAATAACTAGATTTTATCTACCTGTCTTTAGAGCGAGTAATCAAATCAATAATTGTCTATATAATTGCATTAAATCTTATAATGACTTATCAGGAGAATGTAAATTAATACTAGATCTGAAATTGTTTAAAACTAAAATTTAAATACCTCTGCTAGGAACTAATACTACTAAACAAATTAATAATACTAATCCAGAAATGTTAACACAAAAAAAAAATAGGAAAAACGAATTAAATATAATTTTACTAAATTGTAAATCAAATTTTAATGTAAATTATAAGATCATACGGCCATATGCTGGGGTCATGAATAAAAAAAAATTTAAAAAAAAAAGACATTTCAGTATTCTGATTTTGGATCTAGTCTACTTGATTACCTGATTTATTTGGTAAATGTTAAATTTTAAAAAAGCTTTAAGGTCTTGGGAACTATCTCATATTATGTCATGATTTCCATTTAATTTCAAGGTTAATTTTCCTGCTTATTTTCCTTCACATTGAAAATGAATTTATTTTAAAGAAAGCATTTTATTTTTATATAGATTTCTTGTCTTACAAAAAAAAATACAACATTTTTTTCATTTTTTTACGAACATAAAAAAACCATCACAGATGGGCGAATGTGCTACACAAACGTAATGTTCACACCAACATTATCATCCTTTAGGACAGAAAACTTTATGAATGCAATACCTTTGAAATAAAATTAATTTTTATTTGTATATCCTGAAATTTATATCTATAAAATTATTTATCTGTGATATAATATTAAAATAGGAAACAATAAAACAACAGTTTACCAACAAGTTCAATTCAAATTTAATTTTTGTGTTCCAAATTTCAATATTTTGAATTTTTCGATGTTTTTTTTTTTTAGTTTTCATTTTTTTTGTATACAATTATTTTGTATTGTTTTAACATGGCTTTAAAATACCGATAATACAGTGACGTGCTTATTATTTTTTAATAAAGAATAAAATATCAATTGTACATATTTATATATAAAAATATAATATGTACAATATAATGGTGAATATAGAAAAAATTTCAAAAATATACAAATAAAAGAAAAACAAATTATATTTTTACCACAATAATTTCTTTCATATCAATTGCATTATTGGTTAGTTAATACCATTCAATAGAAATGAGTGTGTGTTTGTGTACATATACTGATAAAAGTGAAATTTATATAAAAAAAAAAAAAACTAAATAAATAAATAAAAACCATATTGAATTGATATCTGTGAATATACTGAGGATATTATTATGGTTAACAGCATTTACAAAATTTAACAATAGTAGTTGTACAATATTGTTACAAAAGACATAATAGAAATTTTTAAATATTTTATTTTTCGGGTGTTATTGAAAAATTTTTTTTTTTAATATAAGAGAGTAATAGAATTTAAAAACAGATGTGAAACACTATATATTTGTTTGGTTTTAACCATTTATCTGATAATTCCATTCATCTCCTTTAATATTTTTTTTCTGCCCAAAACGTTAATGTATATAAAAAATTCAACATTTCTTATCAATGAAAAATTATTTGTTGTGCAGGCAACCTTGTTGTGGTTTAAAACCATCAAGCAAAGAACAAAACTCAGTCCAATGAATTGGAGTACTATTATATAGTTTAAATTAAGTGGGAGGGGTAAGTTATATAAAATATATGAAATATAAATTAATTTTTATATATTATTATATATATTTATTTTTATTATTATTTATTCTTTCTAAAGAGCATTATTGCTCGAACAGAGTATTTATATATATTTTAATATTATTTACATTTTTATAATTTAAAACTTATAGAAAGAGGTTGCAGTATATAATTCAACTTTAATTACATTCATATTTATGGTTAGAGTAAACACATCCGACGTCCATTACTAAACGAAAGCTTGCTACATTTAATTAAGCAATACAATATCATAATCCAGTACGGACGGTTAATAAAACCTTTTATTAGAAAAATTTATAATAAATTTCAATAGAATCTCAAAATGACACATATTATCTGGTATGGTCGTCTTACTTGATAGAGAATTATTTTATGCCAAAACAAATTGCCAACAATTTAGTGGCAGTTAAACTCAATTAAATTAAGTTAATTTTAATAGATTTAAATTCCAGCAATTTTTTGTTTTCCTAAAACCAAAAATTTTTAAATTTTATTAATGATAAGTAGGTAGGAACAAGCGCCTGCTAAAATCGGCACACTTACACCAAAGAGGTCCATTGTGATTAACAGAAAATTTTATTTCTTGGCGTGGATTCTATACTACTTGTTAAACCAATTCGAGCTATCAAATAATCAGTGGAAACATTTAATTTTGGTACCTGCAAGATCACTCAATGAACCTGAAAAGCAAGATTCTAGTTGATTTTCTTTTTTGTAAATTAATATGGGGGGCACAAAGAAGGTGTATGATTGAACAAAATATATATCATGAACTTTATAGTTTAAGGGTTAATTTCTCAGTAGATAAATAATCAAATAAATAAATAAATAATTATTGTCTCGTTCTTTTCGTTCTTTTCAATATCGTTTCAAGGTCTTTATAAATCATTTGAGTGCAGCCCAAGCCTTCAGGAATGCTCAATTATAAAAAATGTTTTGTGATAACCACTACCATTATACTGTTATTTAAACTTGTTAATATAATAGTATATTGAGGGATCATTTACGGCCCAGTATGTATCAGACAGTACCAGACTACATTGCAGTTAGGATTTTATTAGTAGATATGCAAAAAGTTATTTTCTATCTCTTTCATTCGCATATATTTCAAAAAATTATTTGTATTCCATATTAAAATAATATATATTTTCCTTTTTCGTACTTTAAATTTAAATTAAATCGATAGTTTAAATTTCTGGACATGATCGAGGGAATAATACGAAATAAAGTCAGTTTTTTGACAAAGAAATAAAACAAAAATAGAAGTATGTTTTGAAGAAAATTTTCTTTCTATGTAACAAAATTTTTTCATTTCATTTCTTTGATCATATTAAGACGTATTTAAATAAATAGGATAACACTATTGATGGTGATAATTTAATTCTTATGTCAGTGAGTAATTTTATTCTGATACAAAATGATGTAGACTAAATTCTATAAATAATTTTTATTTGCATATTCAGCATTTAAAGATAATCCATAGATTAGACAACATAGAATTAAACAATAAGATCCAACTTTAAAATTGTATTAAATTGTACGCTTAAACTTGCTTTGACGAAACTAGGAAATTTAACTATTTAAGTGACATATAAGAATTTTTTTTTAGTTTTTATAACTCACATATGGATTTGTTTGTTATCTAATTAATACGCTAATTATGTCTGTAAATCTTTCGACCTGGGTGAATTAAAGCAAAAAGTAGTGACAGGATCCTAAAAACCTTGATGTGAAGTTTTTTCAAAATATTACCGCAAAAAATTACCGATTGAAAAATAACAAAAATTAAAAAGTACTAACTTGTATGCCCATCTTTTAAATAAATAATTTATAGAAAACATATCCAAGTTCTAAACCCATATATGGAAACAATATATTTAATACAAGAACCAAATAATATCATATGAATAATATCAAAACATTATCATAAAATCAATAAAATGTGGAGCTTTTTAACAACTAAAATTATCTAAAAAATAAAGTACATATTAAAAAATTTTAAATTTCCCTGGTTTGTGTCCTTGAATTAGCTACCTCAAAATTTTTCTAATTGATTAATGCAGGCGTCTCTTCAAGTTCAAATGAATGTTTATTTTGTAAAGAAAACTATTCACAAACAGAAGAAAAATATTCCTATTGTTGCGATTGGTGCCACCTTTCAAAATTGACTAGGTTTCCTAAAAAGTGTTTTTGTAGGAAAAACATCAAAATCAAGATATTATAGAGAACATAATTATGAAGGGCAATATTTACTATTGTTGTATGCAAAAGAAAATTTTAAGTGAAATTGGACAGATGTACAAATTACAGTAGTTGTGACTCCACGGAGGTAACAACATGGAAATTAGAGAAAGATAAAAACCCCTTATATGTAATTAAATAATATTTAAATTCATATACTAAGAAAAAATAAATGTTTTGCGGAAATAGAAAACTGTGTCTTGAGTTAAATATTTATGTGAGAGAAAAGAAATATGTTTCTGATATTGAACCGGCGAATGTTATACCGGGAACAGCTAGTTTGTTTTGGTTATTATAACCTAATTAATTAAATTTGAAATTTGCTGTTTTATTTTTTTTTTAATCCGGCGAAAAAAATGTATTAAATGTGTAAAAGCATAATAGGAGAAATGTGTCAAGTGGCATCAATCAATCTACCAATATACTTACTTACTTGTTGGGCGCTACAGACCTTGAAGGTCCTGGGCCTGGCGCAAAATTGTCCTCCACTGATTTCGGTCACGAGCGGAATCTCTCCAGTTGGTGATTTGTAGTTTTTTCACATCTGCCGATACTTCATCTCTCCAACGAAGGTGTGGCCTCCCTCGACGACGCGTTCCCTGGGGTTTGGATTCGAAGAGTTTCCTAGCCGGAGCATTTTCATCCATACGCTCTACATGGCCTAGCCAATGAAGCCGTCTTATTCTGACTTTTTTAGCTAGGTCCATGTCGTTGTACAGCTGGTATAGTTCGGCATTGTATCTTCTTCTCCAAACCCCTTCGTCAGACACAGGACCATAAATGCGACGAAGAATTTTTCTCTCAAAGATACCAAGTGCATGCTCGCTTGCTTTTGGTAATGTCCACGATTCAGAACCATATAGCAGCACCGGAAGGATGAGCGTTTTGTATAATTGTGCCTTGGTATTTTGGGATAGGAGCTTTGAACCCAGTTGTTTCGATAAACCGAAGTAGCAACGGTTTGCAAGGGTAATTCTTCGCCTTACTTCAACATCGATGTTATTGATGGAGTTGATGTTGGTTCCAAGGTAGATAAACTCCTGAACTACCTCAAAATTATATGAGCCGACAGTGATGTTGTGTCCTATATGATGTTGTGAGGACATTTTATTTGTCGACAGCATATATTTTGTTTTGCTCTCATTTATGAGAAGACCCGCTTTACCTGCTTCCTCTTCAATCTGTGTAAAGGCTTCGATGACTGCTCGTCGTGATGTTCCGATAATATCGACGTCATCAGCGAAACCCAGGAGCTGCACCGATTTGTAAAATATAGTGCCCTGCGTGTTCACACCGGAACGTCGCACTATATGCTCCAACACCAGATTAAAGAAATTACATGACAGCGCATCGCCTTGTCGAAATCCGGAGCACGTTCGAAATGAATCAGAAATGTGCCTCCCAATCACCACAGCACACCGGGTGTTTTCCAAGGTCATTTTTGACAAACGGATAAGCTTGGCTGGGAAACCAAATTCCGACATTGATTCGTAAAGCACTGATCGATGTATGCTGTCATAGGCAGATTTAAAATCGATAAAAAGATGGTGCGTATCGATTTGAAATTCGAGGGCCTTCTCCAGGATCTGCCTTAATGCGAACACCTGGTCGGTGGTTGATTTACCAGGACGGAAGCCGCACTGATAGTTTCCTATCACAGCGTTACAATGGGGCTTCAAACGTTCGCACAGAATATTGGAAAGGATCTTATACGCAACGTTTAATAGGGATATTCCTCTATAGTTGGCGCAGGACATGGAATCGCCCTTTTTGAATATAGGAGATATTGAACTTAAATTCCAGTCATCAGGCATGCTCTCCTCGATCCAGATTTGTTTGATGATTTGGTGCATGAATTCAATCATCACTTCACCTCCTGCCTTAAAAAGTTCAGCTGGCAGGTTATCTTGTCCAGCAGCTTTGTTGTTCTTTAATTTTCGGATGGCTGCTTCCACTTCTGCAGGACTGGGTGTATCTGTATCTTCGGAGTTGACTGGGTTAGGGCGAGGCGTATCTGTGTTTTCTATGTTTGCGCCATTCAGCAGGTTCTTAAAATGCTGTTTCCATGTCTCTAATATCCCTTGCGTATCGGTTACCAAATTTCCCGAATCATCCCTCAGCGCGTGTGTACGGGGCTTGAAACCAGCTGCAAGCTGCTTGGCTTTTTTATAAAAGCTCCGTACTTCGCCTCTGTCTCGGTTTGATTCTATATCCAAAAGTTGAGACTTTTCGAATAAACGTTTTTTGCGCCTTAAAATTTTCTTCTCGTCTCTTCTTTTCGCTCTATACTCTTCTTGAGCTGCTCTTGTTTTACGTTGCAGCGCTTTCCTGTAGGCCTCATTTTTCTCTACCGTCTTTGCTAAACATTCATCGTCGTACCATGGGTTTCTCACGCGAGGTGTTTCAAAACCCACGGTATGTGTAGCAGCCATCGTGATGATGTTTGCGCATTGTTTCCATTTTCCGTTGACGGAGAGATTATGTTGTAGAGGTGTGGTATTGAGTATATTACTTAATCGCTCCTTGTATGCTAAGGCTATCTCAGGTGTTTGGAGTCTTCCAATGTTAAACTTCCTATTATGGCTGGTGCGTCCTTTTTTAACATTGGAAATTCGTGCTCTGAACTGGGCGACAACTAGGAAGTGGTCAGAGTCGATGTTAGCTCCTCGATAGGTACGTACATCCGACACACTGGTAGCATGTCGGGCGTCAATCATAATGTGGTCAATTTGATTCGCTGTACGTCCATCCGGAGATAGCCAGGTAGCTTTGTGGATATTTTTATGGGGGAAATTTGTGCTACTTATAACCATATTACGAGCTGCTGCAAAATCGATTGTTCGGTATCCATTATCTGTGGTGGTGGGGTGAAGACTATGGTTACCAACAGTTTTGCCGAAAATTCCTTCCTTACCGATTTTAGCATTGAAGTCTCCAAGCACGATTTTCGCATCGTACTCAGGACAGGACCCATATGTTTTATCTAAGATGTCGTAGAATTCATCCTTCATTGAGTCCTCCGCTTCGTCGGTTGGTGCGTGCACACATATTAAGCTGATGTTGAAGAATTTGCCTTTGATACGGATGACGGCTAGACGTTCATTAACCGGTGTAAAATCAATGACGTTTCCTCTAAGCCGTTTTCCCACTACGAATCCGCATCCAAATATGTGATGTTTTTCGTGGCAGCTGTAATATATATCGCATGTTCGTTTTTTTAACATGCCAGATCCTTTCCATCGGATTTCCTGTATCGCAGTAATGTCTGATTTATACTGCGAGAGAATATTTTCAATTTTGTTAGATGCAGCTGGATGATAGAGTGTTCTTACATTCCAACTGCAAATTCTTAAATCGGAGTCCTTTAAACGTTTGCCGGGTCTGTTTCCAATAATTTCGATCGTATCCGAGGCTTCAATTGCGTCTCTCAAAACTATGTAATTTTTACGGGTAAGGGAGTCAGCCTTACGCCAACCTCAAAATTTGAGGATTTTGGCGCACTTACAATTTTGGCCTGCTTACTAGCGGATGCTATGTAAAACAGTTCCCAGGGGTCACCACGTGGAGGTAGTGTAAGCACTTGAATAGGAACTCGACAGTTGCGCATCTGGGTCAGCGACCGATCAAATGTTTCCCTGTCGATCCCAAACCAGACCCCTAATCTACCAATATAGATCACTTATATATTTTGTCATATAATCCACTATCCAGCAATAGATATCAGATAGAACATGAAATAATAGATTCATGAAATTTTCATTTTTTCCAAAAAAAAACTAAAGAATTTATAATAAATGCTACTACTATCGCCGATTTGGGTATTTAAGTAACCATTCCAAATGTCAGATGTGGCAAAAGCTAGAGGTCTAAAAATTTTCGAGATAACTTCTATGCCCACTCTGACCATCCTTAGAATTTCATAATGATTGTACGACGGGATCTATGAGTCGGCTGTAATGGATTAAACAACAATATCCAACTTTAAGATATAGAACTTAGTATTAAATTGTACACTTAAACTCGCTTTAACGAAACTAATAAATTTAACTATTTAAGTGGGGGATTTTTAGTATTTTTCCAAATGAGAATTTTGTTTAGTTTTTATAACTCACATATGGATTTGTTTGTTGTATATGTTTTGGTTATTATAACCTAATTAATTAAATTTGAAATTTGCTGTTTTATATATTTTTTAATCCGGAAAAAAACGTATAAAAATGTGTAAAATCATAATGTGGAAAGTGTGTCACGTTGCATATATTTTTGTTTTCTTAATACGTGGAGGATTTTCGACAAAAAAAAAATTAACAAACTTTGTTACTGTTTATTAAGTTTTATACATTTTTTTTGTACATGGTCAGTCCTTATCTTCATATATTAATTATGAAATTAATCAGAATCAAACTAGGATTTCTCTAAACAATCCAACATTACTAAACATACTGATTAGTTCCAGTCATGTTGATGATCGAAAAAATTCTTTAATTAGATAATTCCACCTAGAAATCGGTCCAAATTAAATTTATAATAATTTAATGGACTTTAAATATTTGCACCCTCTTTTTTTATAATCGGGTGACTAATAAATGATTTCATTAAATTTCGAGTAGAAAAATTGACCTTATTTATCAGAAAACAAATACAAAACAAATAAGGTCAATTGTGATCATTTTTTTTATGCTGTAATTGTTTTTATGTTATCAGTCCCTAATTTTAAAATTAAAATTCCTCTCTATATTTTTATTTTTTCTATTTTCCATGAAAAAAAAAAAAACAGGAAGAATACAAGAAAAATCATTAATTGAGACGTTAGCAACATTTCTTTTCAAATTCATTCACTCAAAAATCTTCTCCTGAATATCTGCATTTTTTTTTTCTTTATTTTCACTTCATTTTCTCTTTATATAGAGAAAAAAATATATAAAAATTTTATAACAAAAAAATTTTTTTTTTTTTTTTAAATAAATTTTTTAAAATTAATTCAAATATGCTGTCGTCATATATTTAAGAAAATAAATCACTGATACTGGAACTACCTATGAGTATCTATACCTGACATCTTTAAGAAAAATAAAACCGATAATACAAAAAAAAAAAAAAACAGGATGATATCTAGCTGTGTACGTGTGACTACGATTTCCCATTAAATTAAAATGATGGAAAAGGGAAGAAAAACGGAAAAAATAAATTTTCATTCTTTTTTTACTCTTCAATACTCCAATTTAGTTCAATATTTTAGTTTGATATGAAATTGTGCATTGATTCACAGATGGCGTTGAGTATAATATACAATAAATCTATACCTACCTATTATTATTATTATTATTGTTTTTTTTTTGCATTAGATTTACTTAAAAACCATTATTTGAAGTATACAAAAAATGAATTGAATCAGAAACAAAATTTATCTGTATGCATACACATACAATAAACCTACACCATAAAAAGGATTAAATGATGAGAATAGAAGGAGTAAATAATATTTTTTTTTTTTTATTCTGATTTTTTTTTCTTTTTTTCTATTATTATTTTTTTTAGAAAAAAAAAATTTATGCTTCAATTGTGTACAAAAAGTTCACGGGCTGAAAATTATTCTAATAAAATTTATTTTTTTTTTTTTTTATTATTTTCTTCTTATTCAAAAATGTCCTTAGCAGAAGAAAAACTTTCTAAATTGATTGATATTTGAAAAATTATTAAAAGAATAAAGATGGCAACGGATGTCGTTGTTTTTTTTTCTTCTTTTTCTTCAAATGCAGTTCAAGAATAATCAAGTTAGAAAAAATCAGTTCAAAACCAGTTCCATATCCTTTTTATATATCCTTTTTATATTTTTTGTTTTATTCAGGTAGGTATAATAAACAATATTAGGTGAGAAATTTTTAATAACGAAGTATTATTATTATGCCCCAAGTTGGTAATGGAAATTTATATATTATAACTTTGATTTTTATTAATTTGGAAATTTCCATCAAAAGTTAAAGCAGAAATTATAGTTATTAATCAAGGAGTATTTAGGGTGTAACATGCAGCATATTTCGATTAAATTTAAAGTTTATGAAGAAATCTTATGTAAGAAAAATAAGAAAATCGAAATATTGACAATAGTATATTGACAACACAGCCTTACTTGGGTTCAGTCTTTACTTTCTTCTCGAAAATGTTCAGTACTGTTCATAAAAGCTGAATACAAAATAACTCAGTACTAGAAGCCGACTAAGCTATTAAGGAAGCCAATCAGATTACTAATTTCCAACCTATGTTGTTTGGGAAGATTTCACCTGCCCTAAAGGCAGGAATAGTAATAATGTCCCAATGACCAATTTTCTATCCCACGCCGCGTACGCGGGTAGTCACCATTCTCATTATCATTTTTTACCATAAGATTAGAAGTGTCATACACCAGATCATCACAGTGCTTGGAAGAATAAATCTCTTCTTATTAAAAGTAGTTTATTTATCTCTGAATGTCCTTGGACGCATATTCAAGTAATGGTCTTACCATAGTCAAACATATGACATATAGATGGTGATCAATTTGGTACTAGGTACCACTGTGCAGCTGCAAAGAAAATATTCAACAATTTCTATCTCGTCTCCAGTATTGAAGCTACGATAATTTGTGTTAAATTTCCTTACATACTACCAATTATTTTTGTATTCGAATTTAATTTTCACGATCTCATATGGTACTTAAATCAGATGTATTATGGCATATGGAGAAGGAATACCAGATTGACGCTATTTATACTGATTTCAGTAAAGCATTCAATCGCGTTGACCATAACATATTAATCAGCCAACTATGAAAATACAGATTTAGTGCTCAGCTGAATCTGATCCTGACTCAATGGTATGAAGCAATATATGAAGTTCCAGGGTCTTATATCTAAAAGAATTTCGACCCGTTCCCCAAAGCAGTCACCTGCGATCGCTTTTGTTTAAAGATTTTATATCTGACTATCCGAATGGCTTACTGCCGTTCAATACTTCACTTATACCGATGTTCTAGAAATGTATCAAGTCATCAAAAACACATTGCAAACGCTAAACTGCTGCAATCCAATTTTTTTGGATTTAAAAACTTGGTGTTCTTTGAATAAAAATCCATAACTTTAAATAAATATAACCTCAATATATTTCAATTAGAATGAGTTGAGCAAATTGTTATTGTTGGTACTCTATTAGACAGTAAATTAAAGTATAACCTCCACTACTACAATATAATTTCCAAACTCTCTAAGATGCTCAGTTATATGGGTCACGAATCCTTGTTCTGCTCCCTTGTGTATTCTATATCGGAATATGGCAGTACAACATATTCTGATTCATAGTATAAGAATAGGATCTACACCAAAAGTAATTTGTCTTCTTTACTTTCAGAAGTCGTTAGGATCCGAGAGACATCCAAAAATGTTCCTCAATATAGTCTCAGACTAACTTTCTTAAACATACTGAGTCCTGCGGCTTTACACATTTTTCTTGCTTTACGTGCGATGTTTTAAATGGTAATATCGACATTTGACTACATTTAAAAGGAGATCATTTTTAATGAAGATGTGAGGCTAACCAGACACACAAGAGCTGTGCTATAATATAGCACAAACTTCGTAGTGATTATGGTAAAAATAACTTCGTAGTGATTATGGTAAAAATGAACCAATAAATGCATTACATTTAATAAGTATAAGCCACCTTTTCTCACATTACATTTAGAAATTCACTTTCAGAATAAAATTACAGCAAACCCGTTCGCTAAACTGATTTTACTCGATGACTTATCTTAACTCACATACATTTCAATATTTATGATGTTTTGTCCTTAATACATGGCTGACACACCAATGTTTTTATTTTCTTTAAAGTCTATTTTGTTAGGATTTAATTTATTTTTTATTTTATATTTTTAACCACAATCATCAATATATTAATAAGTAATTTTGTAGATTATAATTGGTCAGTAGAATTATAAACGTCTTATATAAATAAATTGTATTGTTATATATGTATTTTTATTTTATACTGTTGTTTTTTAATATTGTATTATGTAAAATACCAATTCAAAAATTTCAAAACAATGTCCTAAGAGTGGTGATCTGTGGTTCGGGTCAAATAACTTAATACCCACCCACTTGTAGGTCCTCAGTACATGGAAAAATATTTAAATTGGAAATACATCGAAAAATGTTGCCAAATAATCTCATGAGGAACCCAGACCATTGGAGATTGAAAGTATTATAATATTAAGTATTCTTTAAGCCAGTACACAAAATTCATAACTAGCATAATTCTTCATGCTAAATTTTTACATTTTCTAAATTACAAATTCTTGGTGTGGAGTAAAAACATGACAAGTCCATTTATGTCGTAAACGAAACTGTTCCTAATCAGAATAATAGTCTATAATAGTATAGCATTAAAGTATAGTGGTCGAAACTACATTATTAAATTCATAAAAACCTAGGCTTTGAAATTATTCTATTTTGATCACTTAAAATTAAACTTTTCACCTTATTGAAAACAAATCTGTAGGTAGGTAGGTAGAAGTGGCCATTCAAGTTACTATTGGAAAACTAACTAGCACTTAATTGTGCCTTTTTGACACCACGACTCGAGTGAACTATTTCTTGTTGTTGATTGTTAAAGCGAAGAATTACCCTAGCAAACCTTTGCTACTTCGGTTTGTCCAAACAACTGAGTTCAAAGCTCCTATCCCAAAATACCAAGGCACAATTATACAAAACGTTCATCCTTCCGGTGCTGCTATATGGTTCTAAATCGTGAACATTACCAAACATTATCTCCAATTCCAACTGATTATTTTTTAAATAAAAACTAAAAAGTTATTAAATATTTTTCACTTTGCTGAAAAATTTGAAATTTGAACTTACTACGTTTTAACCACCCATCAAAGAATAAATTATCACTTAATTTGCTAACAGTATTAACAAATTATTGTCAATTTCAAAATTCAATGATTTGTTCGTATCTTCATATCGATTCCTTAAACATGAAATTTTTATGGTTTAAAATTCGAAATATCTCAATTTTTTTTTTTTTTTGTATTTCCTATTTTCTATAGAACACAAAAAAAAACCTAAACAAATATTTTTACATCCTTTCAAATATTATTTAAAAAGAATTACTTAACATATACAATTCAAAAACCAAACGAAAACTAAAGTCCCAAAAACTTATTATGTCAAATAAAGTGAACATTAATTTTTCAAATGTCACTCGAAAAACTTCAAACTTTTAAAATTTAAAACTTACAACAAGGGACACCATCAACAACAACAACAATAACTACATAAAAAAAAACAACACAGAAAGAGAAAAAAAAACAGAAAACTTTTGAAAGGACATTATTTTAATTTTAAATTTTTATTGGCTATTGTTGTTGTTATTTTTGTTATTGTTGCTATTTTTGTTTGTTTTATTTCATTCTTCACTTGTATTATTATTGTTGTTTTACACCATTTTTATTTTCTATTTAAAATTTATATTTTTTCTCAACAGTTTTTATCATCAACATCATCAACATCATCAGCATAATCATTATCATTATTTCATCATTATTCTGAAATGCATTCTTAGTTTTCTCCACTTGAGAAACAAATTTATAAAGAACTCAACAGTAATATTAGTAAAAGAATATAAAATTAAACGAGAGAAGAAACTGAATATTTTTATTTTTTTTATTTGAATATTGTATTTTCTTTCGTGCAATATATATATATATATGTATATATATGTATATAGAATAACAAAATAGGAAAATAATATACTCATCATTGTCAATTTTATTGTGCTTATGAAACATGTTTCGCTTCTTTGATTTTCCTCTTAAAATTTCAACTTGTTAGTATAGTGTTTTAGTGTTGCAGCTGTCATCCTTCTCACAAATATTATTAAGTACTATCGTTATTACAGTTATTAATATGAACTAATATTAGTTTGTAAGTAAATACTTGTATCTCAGTTTGAATCAGATTTTTTTTTTAATATATTCTCAGAAATCATCGCATAGATATAAGCGTGATCAACGATGCGTTCTAAAGGACTAGAATATCATTATAATATAGATTTTCAAATGATTGCAATATATTTCAACTGAAAAATGGTTCTATATTATATCTTCCGGAAGAACTCAGTTCTAATATCCGGAGAAAAAAATATTCATCATATGGATAGAAAAAATCTCAACTTTATAAATTTAAATTTACTGACGGGTAAATTGAATTATAGGCCTAACGAGCATATAGTTACATTATACCAATTTTCATATTTACTTCTTATATAATCATTTTTACTTTATAGATGTAGATTTTAGAAAACAAGTTCTGTAAATATTATATCTATCTATTTTAAAGGCTCATCATGGTAATAACTCAGATAGGATACAAATTTTAGCATTTCTGTATAAAATCAAAAATATGAAACAAATTGAATGCAATGTAAGAGATAATGATGGTTTCAAAGAAATCGATTAATCAGCCCATGTCTGATATCATAGCATATTTGAGCCCTATTAATGAACTCTATGCAATATATTTTATTATTTCCACTTCAGTAAGCAAAACGATCACTTGAATTTTTTTTTTTACCAGTCATAAATTGGCTACCATTTGGACAAATTGGTAACGAAATCTGTCTGTATGGACCAATTTTCCAATTATTTATATATCTTAATCTGGTCTTGCTTCTTATGTTTCTTAGCCAGGAAATTAATTTTTTTGTACATTTTTCGCTTGCGTTTAATTTATCCTTCCACATTTGGTTGAAGCAGTTCTTAATTTATATTCATCTAAATTTAGCCAAAATAGTTCATCTTTCTGTGTTTAATGAGTTGGAATAGTTCTCTATTATTTTCGATCATTCCAAGAACTTAGTTTTCTGAACTTAGATTCTGTTCACTTAAAATATTCGCAACAAACGGGAAAATATATTTTACAGATTTTTATTTTCTGAAAGACAGTGCGAGTCTCCTTTTTGTGCTTTCTTTATGTGCCTTATCGCGAACTATCAACACAATGAATTTATCAGCTGCAGCTCTAAATAAAGATTTTATGTTTTTAACTCAATATTCTTTCTCTGAGGACTCAATTTAATTGAATTTTTTTTTCGAAAATAATTTTTATTCTTATTCCGAACTTAAATCAAAGTGCAAGTACATACAAACAATAATTTTGTATTTTACACAACAGTTCTAAAGTTTGTCAAATGTTAGCTGTTATAGTTTGTTCCTTCTGCATAAAAGCTTGTAATGGTTGATGTATTGGATAAAGCGAAAAAAAAGTAGAAAATTATTATTTTTTAATTACGAAAAACTAAATTTCTACTTAGAAAAACATTCTAAGGTTGGTGCATTGGGTAAAGTGTAAATAGGAAATTATTGTTTTTAATTAAAACTTTTTTTCCATAATTAATCAAAGTTTATTAGTTCTGTAAAACTTAAAGTTTTTAACGGTCAATTTTTATAGTAAACTTTTTAAAAAAAAAACAAACTTTGATTGACAAAAATTTCAAATTTGCACTTTACCCAATGCAACAACCCCAAAAATGTTTTTCTAAGTATAAATTTAGCTTTTCATAATTAAAAAATAATAATTTCTTTCTTTTTTTCGCTTTATCCAATACACCAACCTTTACGAGCTTTTAAGCAGAAGGAACAAAATGTAACTACTAATGTTCTTATTATGTTGAATATTCTAAGTGGTTGCTTTTCACCAGAACACAGAATGATCCTATACAGAAATTTAGACTTAAAGAATGAATCAATTGTGATGTCTCACTACATGATAAAACAACTTATTTCCGCAGGACTGTTACTGTACTAATATCTAGAAGAGAAGCAGAAGCCGAAAGATTAATATGAACATTGTCTACAGTAGTTAGGGTATAGTTACTGTATATGCGAAAAGCTTTGGCCTCTTATTGATCAAAGCTATTGTTTATAACTGTTATAAAAGCTTCCCTTCCTGTTCCAACTACCGCAATACCGGTATTGTAACGGATTGAGAGGAGACATATATACATAATTTCAGACAATCACACTGCTTTGAAAGCCCTGACTTCACTTGCTTTTAAATCAAAGCTTGTTATAAGATGTTACAAAAGCTTAAAAAAGTTGAGTAAAAGTCTAAAAAGTCACTTTTATGTAAAATACTGGACAGAATACAAAGTAATACAAAAGAGAAATCAGATATTCTGTCAAAAACAAGGGCGATGAGTTAATTCTTAAGACCAGCGAAAAGTATTGCACACCCAAACCCCTAAATAAATTAAATACAAATATGAATAACAAAATATAATTAGTAATGGTAGTTATTATTAGCAATTTTGTCTTCTTAAAAACGTAATTCCATTTTACTCAAGCTAATACAAAATTATATTACTGCCCAATTCCATTCCTCATTTTTATGAAGGATGAAACAATTAAAAAACTAAATTAAACAAACATATCCTAAATGAGATACCCAGTATCTTCTGATTACCTACAGTTAAATGACATAAACCTTCACATAATATCGGCCTAATACTAAATTGTTGATTTGGGCGACAAAAGCTCACTTCTTATTTTTATTCTGTTTTTTCGGCAGACCCACCTGTTATACTACAAATGCACAATCAGTTTTTTTCTTTTGCTTTTATAATTTTGAATAGGATTTCATTTATGGTTACAAAATATTCGAAAATTCGGTATTTTCAAACATTTGTCTTCAATTAAATAATTTAATTGTTGTCAGATTTTCGGCCACTATAATTTTTAATATTTGATTTCAAATATCGATATTTCGGAAGCAACATACTTGCTTCATCGAATAATAAATTAAACAATAAATTTGTCTTCCAGTTGCAAACTCTAACTTCAGTTATTTGTTAAGGTCTATTATTCTAGTCTATTGTCTGTTATTTAAGGTCTACTATTCAAATATTGAAGTTAACTGTGTTTATCACTGTACCACATTGACAATCCTTCTAGATATATATATACAATTCACAATACACATATATATATACATACTTATCATTTAATTCAGTAAAAATGCAAATTTCTCACTTAATACCACTCATAAAATACAAGTGTATAACAATTGAATACAATTTTCAATTTAAAAGAAACTTTCCTCAACGACTCGAAAGTTTTTTTAAAAATTAAAGAGAATTTATTTTTTTTTTAGCTTAGTTTGAATTATTTTTTCGTTGTGTTGTTTTTTTTTTTATTTTGTATGTATTTTATATTTTTTTAGATGTATAATTTTATTCCTATTTGATTTTATTATTATCTATATTTTATAATCTATAATATACTCGTGTGTTCTCGAATCAGATCAAAATGTCCTTTATAATGTAAATTATAAAAGATTAAAATCAAAATATAATCAATAAATAATGTATTTTATTGTAATAAACAAAAGTATTGAATAATCGTAATGACATTTAAAATTGCTTTGTAAAATTGTAAATTCTAATTACTACATTTTAATCTCATTAGTAGATCGGTATTACAATATTGCCTACTATGCAGATTAATTTAATTTTAAATAAAAAAAATACAATTTCTTATTTAACTTTATTTTGATAAAATATTCTGTCGTGCTTAGAATACATATAATATATTTACATCTATATTCTATGGTATTTGAATTAAGTTGATCGAAATCAAACCCAGCATTGTTCACATCTGGTTAATTTTGGAAGTTACCATATGGTTATGTTCTTTAGTAGTTTGTTAAGTAAAATGTCAAAAGACCGATATCAATGTTAGTATTCTCAAATAGCGACGCGATGATAGTATTTAGAGCTTCTGAAGTAAATGGATCAAGGATCAAATAATTTTATCTCAAGGATATTTGATTTTTCCAGCTTTCTACAAATGTATATTTTTAATGGCGCATATTATCCATACGACGACGAACTGCAAGCTATACTATCCTCCATAGAAGTGATAAAAAGAGCAAAAGCAAAATACATATTTTGCACTGTGACAGCTTTTCAGTTTATAACCCAACACAAAACATAAATAATAGCACAGAAAACATAAGTAACATCCAGCAACTATTAATAGAAAAGCTGCTAATGTGGATTGCTAATATGAAATTTTTGACTTCGCAACTAAAGACTTACAAAATATTTTTATTACAGAAAACAATTTGCATCAAACAAACTTAATGAAAACATACTGGAAAATTGAGAAAAATACACTCACTAATACAAAACAATAAATCCGAACACAAATCCATAAATCTACCACACAACTACTATTATAAAATAAACGTTATTTTTTTATTTTTTATTTTAATTATCCATATCTCTAAAGGAGCTTCAAAGCTCATACATCTTAAAGTTAAATTTTCTAGAATTAAAAGCATATTAAGTAATAACTAGAAATATAAACTTATTAACTATAAAGTTACTAGGGGCTCCTGTTGAGTAATTATAATTCAAGTTGAAGCCAAATTTAAAGTATCATTGTATGTAACTAATAATTATAACTGATTTGTTTTTTTTTTTGTTTTTTTTTTTAATTAGAACTCACATACATATGCATAATGTACTTGGTGAATAATAAATCCATATGATAAAAAAAAGTTTCAACTGTGTGCGCATCATTGTTGTATATAACTTATTTATATTATTAAGAGTTCATTAAGGCGAAGCGAGATAAAATGAATAGGTGTTTACTGCTCAGGTCCTTTAATGATTGTCTATTATAATTATAGACAATAACTTTACTATATAAAGATGAATTTGCCAGTCATATGAACATTTCAACTGATTTTTTTTGTTTTTGTTGTTTTTATATTTTTTATTTCAGGTGAATTAGTTTTTTTTTATTTTTATTTGACATATACACATTGTACATAATGTTCACTGCAAGTAATTGTAATAACTAATTTGTTCGTTTTTGTTTTTTATTTTAATAAGAGGTCACATATATAATATGCATAATATATTTGCTGAATAATAAAACCATGAGTAAAAATTTGTCAATTGTGTGCGCATTTGTGGTTTATATACAACTTATTTATATATTAGGAGTTCATTACATAGAAGCGAAATAAAATGAAGAGGTGTCTACTGCGCAGGTCCTTAAATGCTTGTCAATTATAATTATAGATTGCAATTCTGACTAATTATAATTATATTTTACATTTTTTTTTTATTTATTTTTTTTTTTCTTTAGATATTTAATATTAACGCTGTATAATCTTACATCAGATGTAATAGTAAAATAAACAGGTTGTTCTCAAAGTTAGTCTATTAACTCAAGAAAGTGATTTTTTATAGCTGATTTTATTGTTTTAGAAGCACAAGTTTTTATTTCATTTAGAATATTGTTGTATGTGTTGACTGAAGAATTAAGAATGCTGTCTTGACCATAAAATTTCTTTCTCATGTTTCTTATATGAATTAGTTGTGCATATCTCGTGTTGTGTTCGTATATTTGGTTATTATGTATTAATTTTGTGTTATAAACTATATGTACATTTTCGATTTTGTATATATGTAATGCTTGCACTATTCTTATATGTAATTCAATAGGCAAAATCTTACTTTCTTTGTGAATTAACGCAGTTGATGTTCTTTTTTCTATACCATATGTTTTTAATTGTCCAATTATGTAATGTCTGCAGCATATCAATATTTTTAGAAAAAGTGTTTTCCCATATATTATTATTTCATAGGTGAATGAAATAGACTGTAGTATAACGATCGCTTTGTATTTTTTGGGATTCGATTTTGAATAGTTCTCAGGACACCAGCTATTCTTCTACATGTTTTGGCAGCCTCATTTACATGATGATTCCATTTTAGTTCGAATCAATAATTACCCCCAAATATTTGGTCGTTTGTACCTCTTCAATTTCTATATTATTGGACAAAATTTTGATCGAAGTATTTGACAGCTTTTTCATTAGCATGTATTTTGTTTTTCTTATATTTACAGTAAGCTTATGGTCACTTATCCACTTATTAATAATATGCATGTCTACGATTATTCTATCTTCCAAATTCTGTTTTCGGTGTGAACAATAGCTAGGTCATCTGCGTACAAGAATGTTATACCTTTTAGATCAAGCTTAGTAAAGCTACTTATATAGCATGAAAATAGCGATGGTCATAACGACCTATACTGAATCACGCCATATTCCACTTCAACTAGTTCGCTTATGTCTTTATCACACTCTGAATACTGTTTTATGTCATTTTGATAACTTTTAACCAATCTTTATTTGTTACCTACTATTCCACATTCGTAGAGAATGCGTAAAAGAGTTTTAAAATAATTTCCAAACCGTTAACTTACTATAGATAAAGAATATATATTTATTTTCTTTCAATAGTGTATTATATCACAGTATAGATCAATAGTGATATAATCGTTTATATACAAAAACATTTAGCAATATGCATACTTTCAAATGTCCTTTTCGTCCTTGAAGCGTAAGATGCGCCATTGAACATATATATTTTTAGAAAACTAGAATCATCGGATACCCTTGAGGTATAGTCATTTGATCTTACTCAGATACGACATTTACTTCAAAAAAGCCGAAACTTTATTTTTCAATTTGAATATGCAAATTTTTCTTTTATGGTTTTATTTTTTAATAAATTTATTTTTGTCTATTTAGCTGCTTGGTTATATCGGATGGATATAAGACCAGTGGTGTCAGTTAGCTTATATTCTATACACACATAAGTCATGCGACCCGTTGTACACCCACTTAATTTTTTTACTTATAAGAGTATAATTGCCATTTTCAAATATTTCATTCTACGCATTAGATCATCACAATTTTGATTAATTTAACGATAGGAAAAAAATAAGAAATTTGTTAAGTAATTGTTTTATAACAATATAGTAAAAAATAGTACTAAATATATAAAATAATAAAAAAAAAACGAATTCAATAAAATTTTGTAGCTATATGTGAGTAAATAAAAGTTTCCCCCCTCCTAATATATTTGATATTTTTTGATGGACGTCAAGATATACATAAGATATTATACTTATGATGCACAATGAAACCGATACGATATTTTTTAAAAGAAAATTCAATTTTATAGTAATAAAAATTTTTGAAAATCTCAGTACTGTTAAGTCTGATTAGATCCTTAATAAAATGTTATATACTTATAGTATATATAAATTGTAATACATAATATATTTGTATATAAAATAGTTTTGATTTTAAATATGTTACAGAATATTTATATACAGTCCTTTAGAGTAATTTTGACCTTTATTAGTTACAATAAATTTTTAAGGATATTTTTTTTGTGTGTTTACATTCGATTTATTTGTTTCATTTTATTGGTTTTTTTTTTTTTTATTAAATAAATTTTAAGATACCAGATCTCATTTCAAAATCAATTTTACAAATCAAAAAATTTTATATTATGTACTTTAATTTTGATTTGAAATTGATTTTAGAAAAAAAAAATTAAAATTAAATAAATTAGATTTAGGATAATAAAAATGTTCAACCTATTTCAAAATTTATCTAATCCAATTTAATAGAAACAGAATTAATTTTGAAGAAGATATTTTGAAATAAATTTTAAACTGATAAAAATAAAATAAGTAATTATATTTTTTTTATACTTCTAATATTTTTTGAATTTTTACAATAATCTATAACCTTCTTCTGTATAGTTAATTAGGTTAGAAGGGAATGACAGCCATAGCAACCCATCACGGCCAGGGCAACAGACTATATGTAGGTCTATATAGCGATCTCCTTCTACCTTCACAACTCCACAATACGAACTCGACTACTAATTTAATTATTTAAATCTCTATTTCAACCCTTATCTACCGGGTGTTCCAGAGCATGCGTATCAGCTTTTTAAAAGGGGTAGGAGCCGTTATTTTAAAAAAAAGTTTGTTAACTAAATAAAGGGTGCTCTTTTGATTGGTGATATTATCAACTTCCGAGAACGACCGTAAATCGGTTTTTAAGCCCAAAAATCTCAGAAATTGGCCGAAATCGAGATCGGCCCTCTTAAAAAGCTCTGGAGCACCCGAAAAGTCGATATTTTTAGTAAAATCATAGAAACTTGTGTCATAGGTTCAAGGTCTAGGTCAGTCGTTTAGTATGAAAATGCAAAACCAACTCAAAACCCACATATTTATCTGGTTTTTATACAAGCCTCAAATATTTAGTAATGATACTTGTCGTGAGTAGCGCTTGCATATTTTTGTAATAGAAATTTTTGATAATTCAAAGTTTGTCAATTTGAAAAAATTATTCAGATCATTAAATATAGAAGAAAAATTATTCAGATCAGTTGATAGAACCATTCTAATGGGCATTTTGAATATGGAATTATGGAAAAAGAACAAAATGGTTTCAAAAATATCTGGAAAACAGACTACAATTCACGATCGAACTAAAGTAATAAAAAAAAATAGACTAAGGAATTATTCAAAGTAACTATTTAGGTCCAATACTATTCTCATGTTATGTTAGCAGTTTTTCCACAACAGCAATTAGAACCATTCTTCGATAATTTGGTGCTTTTCCTTAAATAAATTAAAGCTTAGCGTTAGTCTGTGTTTTTTTTACAAATCAACCTAACAGCAGTGCGTTTTTGTTTTATTAAAAGCGGTTGCAATTAGCTAAAGTAAGAGCGTTCCCAACATATAATTTCATATTGTATGTTGCAGTTAAACATAGCTTTATACATCATATGTTATATTAGGCTAGCTATGCAAACTAACATGTTATAGTTACTTAATTGTAGTTGTTATTATAACAAATGTCAGCCGATCAGTAAAATTTCGGATCAATCAATAAACCTACATAGGCATTTGGTTTAGGTTTATTCGAGCAGACCTGTACCTGTAACGAATTTGTGGATATCCTGAAAAGCAACTGAATCGTAACAGTCTAACCCTAAAAGCAAACATAATTTTCTCCAAACCGTCTAACCCTATTGTTTTTTTAGACCTAAGCACCCCTAAAGAATACGTTTGATACATACCGAAAACACTAGGTTGGGTCGCTTTATACCGATTGGTACGTTTGACTAGGGAAGGGAAGGAAAGGAAAGGTTAAGAAAGGAGGCTAATTACGAAAGAAGGTGTTACAATTTATATAGATAATAAATGTAGAATTGATCATGTTTCGGGAACACATAAGATGAAATTAGGTTTCACATTTGGAATGTTGAACTTATAAACGAATTTGCGTAACTTGCCTTTTGTCATTTATGGATTGCTGCGATGTTAGGATGAACACATGTTGCCTTCCGTGTTACACGATAATACAGATTTAATTACCACTGAGCATGTCCGTTACTACAAAATAACTATAAAAATGGGACAGAGCTCTGACTATACGAAGATGGTCAAGATAAGTAATTATTTAAGCTCCCCGTTTATTTAAGTTTATCCAAATGTTTTAACACGCATTACTAGAAGCGATAATCCATATGTGACAATTGTTCTACATTTTGGGTCGTATGAAAATTTTATACATTTTCAAGAGCTCACAGAAGAAGAAGTAAATCTTAAAACGCCTCAGAAAATCTAAACATTTGGTTGTATTGTTATTGCAACATCAAATATAATCATAAAATATTTAACGGGGAAGTACAATAGATCTTGAGAGGTCGCGCTTACATAAAAGTCCTCATGAATGAAAAAAAAAGATTAGATTCCAGATTTTTCAAAACGCTGAATTTTATCTACCTTAAACGACAAATCAGGATCAAAAATGGATATTTTTCTGGAAATAGTTCAGCTATGAGTTTTTGAAGTATTCACCTTTATTCAGCTGGAAAGATGCACCTGTACCTTTAGCATTTTACTTTGTGAATATTTTCGTTGCAAATTGACTTCGAGACTTAAATCTTTGTGAGAATTAATTTTTTTTCAAAATTTATATTTTAAAACTTTTTTGAAGTAAAAAAAATAATTAGGGTGGAGAGTAAACCAGCCATTTTTTTTTTGTCTACGTGACCAGCTGGAAAGGTACACCTGAAATAAAATAAGGAAATATTATTTTTTATATCACACAAATAATTTATTATAACAAATTTTTCTTTTATATACATTATTTTACATTTTTCATTTACATAAAGTTTTTATAATGAATAACGGTACTTGGGTACCCAACGGACAGTTCATCATCAAAATATGAAATAAGAATAGTTCGGTACCTAATGATCATTTTGTTATAGAAATGAAATAAATTTTTCTGAACCTGAAACGTACATCATCGTCAGTAGGTATATGAAAAAATAAAAATTCTAACGGTACTTGGGTACCCAGAAGATGTCTTATCATTCAAATATAAAATAAGAATAGTTCGGTTCCTAACGCAGCTTATAAATATTATAAAAATGTATATTTTGTACCGTTTTTCTCTAAACTATTTTTTTTTGTTTTTTTTTATTTTTTATATTTTTTTTTAGTAATTAATGAAAAAACCGGCACTTTTTTTATAATTAATTTATTTTGAACACTTTTTCTTAAATTTTAAGAAATAAAATAATATCTACAATAAAATATATAAAATTTAAAAAATAGGTTTTTTGATGAATAAAATATATTTATTGCGTGTTTTGTGTTTCTAAGACAAACCATATAATTGACTTTCTTTGCTACCTGAGCGGCAAATAAAATTTTAAAGTTGTCCATATCGTTGCAGAACTTTATAGTATGATCAAATACCTTTCTAAAACAATGGTTTTTTTGATTTTTTTAGTAATATTTTTTGAATTAGATGCACTTTTCCTGTGTCAAGTCCAAACTTCATACTTAATACTTCGCCACAAACAGAAATTCTTAATAGACCTTCTTTTTCCTAAAATCGCGTTACTTTCAAAAAAATATTTCAGAGAATTGATTCCCACAAGTAATAAAACTAAATTTAAGAGTAAAAGTAAACAAAATACAAAAATAATCCAGCTGAAGTAAGGGGTTTTAAATACCAACTGAATACAGGTTAAGCTCGACTCTGTTTTTTAAGACCCTAATTATGAATTTCGACCGAATCAAGGCTGAAAAACTGGCCATGATGTCCCTTTTGATTGATACAGCGATAAATGTAGGTTCAGATATTTTATCGCTGATTGTAGGTGGCTTGAAGTAAGCTATTCATATATATAAGGAATAGCACAGATGTGATAATTGATCCTTGGCGTACACCAGCGTTTATTTGAAATTGATCGTACTTAAATCCATCAACTAAAACTTGAACTCTACGATTCGAAATGAAATTTTTCCATTCATTTAATAATTATTAACATAAGTCCTAGTCGCATTGTGAGTCATTGTTAAATTTTTCTGTGTATAAATTTTCATAACTAAAAACTTTATTGAGTTTACAGAACTTTATCAGCTCGTTATGGTGTTAAGCTGTTTATTGTAAAAACCTGACAAAGTTTTATTGAATTTATAATTTTTTGTTTTAAGGCTTAACACTGTAATGTGTATGTATATATCTATACAAAAATTAGATAAGTTAAATTAAATCAAAATTAAATATTCACGTTCTATATATAAATATTTTTTTTAAAATTAAATTTACATAATTCGAATTTCTAAAGTTTTACAATTTGAAAAATTTTGATTTTCAGATATTTTACATAATTAATTGACTATAAAAAAAAAAAAAAAAAATTGGATGGTTTGAAATTTTTTGAAAATAAAATTTTGAAAACAAAAATTTACTTTTGAAATTAATACCCTCATTTCTTATTTTAATTGAAAATACATCACCGATTTCTTCCGTCTTCATCAAATAACTTAAAAAATATTATCATTAAGAAAAGCAAAAAAAAATAAAAACTTTTTCATTTAGAATTTTTTGTTTTCATACGTCAATCATTCAAATTTTTGTTAAACTTTTTTTTTTTTTAATAAATTTAAGAAAATCTCTTAAGCGATTTTACTTAAAATTATAGTCCCCATTCTAAAACTAATTTTCTTTTAAAATAATTCAATTAAATTAAGAAATATTTATATACATTCTATATTATTATGTACATAATATGTAGATATGCTATTATTAAATATTTGAAGGAAATATTCAGAAAATTTTAAATAAAGGATTTAATGCGATTTCCATTCAAAAAATTATCATGCATAAATAAATAAATTAAATTATTCCTTCCTTGATGGATACACAATAATATACTAAGTATCACCTATATTCGTCAGTAAGACAACATTTATGAATATATATTTAATAACTAATTAAACCTCTTCTGGATAACAAATTTTTTTTTTAAAATCTCAAAAACCAAAAATAAATGTTTTCATGTTAAACATTTTAATTTGAATTAACGTAATAAAAAATCAACATAAATGTATATGTTAAATTAATACAAATTAAAAAAAAATATTAAATGAACATTCATAACACAAAATTAAAAAGTCAATGACTGCGTTCTGCCAACTGAAATCTTTTAAAAATAGGGAATCAATTTCTGGTAAATTCAATAAAAGGTTTTTACTTACTATTTTGTCCTTTGCAAATTAAATTTATTCTAAATATTTAAGTCAGGTTAGTCTGAGGTGTAAATATTCTAGTAATATGAGCTCTTGAAATATAGAATTAAAATATATGAAAAGAACATATTTTACAAATACATTAAGGCAATAAATAAAATAATAATAATAATAATTTATTTATTTATTTATTTAACAGTGGATCTACAAATTAATCTGCAGGCCAACTACAGGCCCTTTTCCCTTTCGAAATGTGGGCCTTTATTTAATTTCACTAATTTTATGTAGGTTGAAAAGCATTAAAACAACAAGGATAATTCAAATGTCCTTTTCGTCCTTAAAGAATAAGATGCGCCATTAAAATATATATTTTTGAAATGTGTTAACACCAGGTATCTCTGATATACATATAGTTATTTCATCCTACGCTGATACAACATTTGTTTCAGAAGAGCCAAATTTTTATATAAAATAACTTTCATAATTATCTCGTTGGAGTTCGCTAAAATTTTATTTTAATAAATATTTTGATACATGACACCACACTCAAATTTCATGACAGGCTTCACATTTATTTGGTAAAGTCGTATTATCTGAATTTCACTAATGTTTAGCTTTGCATGGATAAGATTTTATTTTTCTAATCCAATTTTCTTTAACTAAAAATTCTTAAATTTAACTAATGAACCAGTAGATTTTCTATATCTGAGCCAATTCTCCCGTAACAACTACTCAAATTTTGAACTTACTCCTACTAATGAAGTAGAAGAACGTAGCTGAAAATTCGTTAAAAACTGATGCAGCAGTAGGTTTAGATAACATCTCAAGTAAATTTATTAAGAAGTTTTCCCAAAAACTGAACCCTTCCTTGATTTTTCGGAGTTTATCAACAAATATTTTGAAACTTGAAAATATATTGAGTTTCATGAATGCCTGAAAACAAGTATTATCACTCCTATTCATAAAAGCGGTAGTAAGGGTAATCTTAATAATTATCGTCCAATTGCCATCCTTCCAGCTTTTTTCAAAATTTTTGAAATTATAATTAAGCATCGACTAAATACTTTTCTGAACTCAAATCAAATATTAAACAAGAAACAATACCTCTGGCACATGCTTGAGCCTGACGGACTTCATTACCAAAAACATGGATATTAAAAAATTCGTTGCGTGCCTATTCCTAGATCTTCTAAAAGCATTTGTTTGTGTAGATCATGACATCCTTCTCTACAAACTTTCAAAACTGAACTTCAAAACTTGTCAGTTATCCTTCTTTACATCGTACTTAAAAAAACGCATGTAAAAGGTACGTTGTAATAAAACATATAGTACTGCCAAAATTTGTAAGAAAGGAGTCCCCCAAGGTTCAATTTTGGAACCAGACCTCTTCAAAATATATATAAATGATATATTCAAACTTGCAGTATTAAAATATGCTGAAAACTCGGAATTGAACTTAAGAAGCGCAATTGAATGTTCTTGCTTCGGCAGAACCTATACTAAAATTGGAACGATACAGAGAAGATTAGCATGGCCCCTGCGCAACGATGACACGCAAAATCGTGAAGCGTTCCACATTTTTATACCCTTAAGCACTTGAAAAAATCGTCAAAACCTTTTTGAAAAATTTCAAAAGTTTTAAAAAATAAAAATAAATTTTTGGGTACTCTAAAGGATGACAATAACATATTTTACACAAATATTGATAAAGCAAAAACATTAGCTAACAATTTTTATAAAAAACACGCCGTGAACAACAACATAAGTGACCATGATACAAATCTTATGGTGGAGGAATCTGTAAGCAAAATTGATGAAGCTGAAATAGAATCCTTTGAACAAATTGAACTGAAATCTGTCAATGAAATATTTGCCCAATTAAAAACTAAAAAATCTGCAGGTTCAGATCACATATCTAATCTGTGTATCATCAAATTACCACTAAACGCAAAACGATAACTAATTTTGATTTACAATTCTTGCTTAAAACTAGGTTATTTCCCGAATATATGGAAAGAAGCTCATATTATTCAAATGTTTGTGGAGGAGTTAAGTAGTTTTCGGCCTATCAGCTTACTATGCAGTTTCTCAAAAATATTTGAAAAACTCATAAAAATCAGACTGGAAAAGTTTATTTCAGCTAAAAAAATTCTTCCAAGCGCGCAGTTTGGATTTAGGGTAAAGCATAGTACCATTCACCCTCTTCTACGTGTCAAAAATTACATTAAACCCAAGTTAGAAGAACGCAAATCTATTGGCCTAGTAGCGCTTGACATTAATTACCGCTTTTGACCCTGTGTGGCACTCTGGCTTGCTTCATAAATTAGAAGTGTATAAATTTCCTATATATTTAATTAAAATCATACAAAACTTTCTTCATCAAAGAGTATTTCGTGTGATATTGAATAATAAATCCTCCAATTTGTATGAAATTAAAGCAGGAGCTCCATAAGGCTCAGTACTTGGCCCAATTTTGTACAACTCTTACACTGCTGATGACACTGCAATTTACTCTGCTGGCACTACTCCCAATTACATATTAACGAAATTCACTCAATAAGCTCTCTAGATATTATGCAAAATGGAGAGTAAAAATTAATGCTTCAAAAACAGTATCAATTTATTTTACGAAAAAAAGGAAAGCCTCTATTTTACCTTCTATACCATTAAAACTGCAAAATGACGAAATTAACTGGGCCGATACTATTAAATACTTAGGCATTACCTTAGATAAAAGGCTAACCTTTCAAAAGCAAACTTCTATCACTATTGATAAAATTAACAAATGTACTCGCATGTTGTATCCCCTTATTAATAGAAAATCAATCTTATCCACAGAAAACAAATTGATACTTATTAAGATAATTTTTCAACCAATAATATTATATGCGGCACCAGTCTGGGGAGATTGTCATATGGGATGCAGCTAGTCATATTAAAAAATTGCAAATTGCGCAAAATAAACTTTTGAAACTTGTATTCAATCTTCCCAGATGGTATTCAACCAAAAATCTGCATGATAAAGCCAGCATGAATACAATTTTAGAAAAAATAAGTTATTTAACTGTAAAATTCCACTCGGAACTGTTCATGTCAGAAAATCCTCTGATCAGAAATTTAAAATTTAAATTAAGTTAAAAAAATTAGGCTAGTTTAGTTCGTGGGTAGGTTTTACTGTTTAAGTTAGCGTTAAGTTTTACAAAACAAAAATTCAAAAAGGTTTTTCATCTCCAATTTTCCTTTAAATTTATACTAGTAAACTCGAAAATTTCTAAATAAACATAAAAAAATACAAATCAACTGTAGTAAAGATATTTATATATCTGTATCTAAGTAAATAGTTTTAAAAGAATTAATTGTACAATTTATGAAGCATAATAAATAAATAAATAAAAAATAAATAAGCGCAATTGAATTTGACTATCAAAGTCTCCAAGAATGGCTAAAAAAGCATAAACTCTCATTAAATGTGGAAAAAACAAAACTGTTATACTTTGATAATAAATTTCTATCTAATACTCGCTTTGTTATAAATGAGGCTCCAATTGAGGTAGTGAAAACTTTTAATTACCTAGGTTTAATCATTGATAGCAAACTTAAATGGAATAACCATATTGAATTCATATTAAAAAAAACTACGCCATATATTTTTTTAATAAAAAGACTACAAAACAATCTAAACAAAAATGCATTATTTGCCATATACACTTCATTTATATTATCTAATTTACGATATCTTAACCCTATTTGGAGTCGGACTACACAAACTTGCATTAACAGACTTGAAATTATTCACAAGAAATCAATAAAATAAAAAAAATAAAAATACATTTTACAATGAAATTTTTGTCGATTTTTATAACTCACAGATGTTCTATTGACATCTTCTAATAAGTTATAAAATCAATCAAAATGAAAATAGGAGTTGTATAGGTAGTCTAACACTAAAAATACCTACTGATGAGTTCTAATAGTGTTATAATGAACGAATCAATTTCCTAAACATATTTTGTTTGTTAATTCAATAAAATACATTAATTTCTATCACAGATTACACCCAACAAGTTTGCTCTACTCTGGGAAGTATCTAAGTCTATCGAACATTAGTAAACAAGAGCTGTATATGATGGCCTTTAAAATTATCAATAATTTGATCAAGCACAATTTCATTTTGAATAGAAACATCGATATCCACAGCCACAATACGAGAAACAGGTCCAACTTCTACTTAAGCTTATTCAGAACCGAAAACAACAACAATAATTGCCTGTATAATTGCTTAAAGATTTATAATGAATTGCCAACGGAAATAAAAGAAATTAATAATACTGGTTTATTTAAAAGGGCAATAAGGGAAATGTTGATTCTACAATGTAACTAAATTCTCACATTTAAAAAAAAAAAAAAAAAAAAATTTTGGATTAAGATTATTTGAAATGAATTAAGTAATTTTATATTAAGTACAAAAATATTAAAATGAAACTATATGTATATAATTTATTAAGTTTATAATTTGATAAGCAAAAAAAAAATATGTATGTATAAAAAATATTTGGTAACGAATCAATAATAAAATTTAGTAATTTAGGAAAATAGAAAATATATTATATAAAAACATTTCTAATAGTCAAAAAATTATAAGACCAGACAGCTTATGCTACGGTCACTACACTGAGCAAAAACATATGTTTGGCTCAACTATAAAATGAAAGAACCATAATATGGTTGGAAAATATAGTTACAAGAACCATATTACATCATGTAACTATGGATTTTATATAAAGCTAAAAAGTTTATTATATGGTTGAATTAAATATAATATGGTTGGAACAAAAATAATTTATAGTCCACACAACAATATTATTATATTCACAAACATAATTATGTTTGCAGCAATATTATTTATAATTGAAACAAAAATAATAATGTTTGAAGTAAACATATTATAGTTACTTTCTACAAGACGATATTTTGTTCTCAACTATAATTTTGTTGTTTTAAATATGATTCACTATTATATTATGTTTAAAATAAATAAATATAATATGGTTGAATGAAAAATATTTATGTTTACACCAAACATAATTTATAGTAGGTTCAATAATAATATTATTCTCACAAACTTGAAATATGGTTGCTGCAATATTATTTTTAATTGAAACAAAAATAAATATAATTAAGGTGGTTTAAAATATATATTTGCAACGAATGAATTTCAATGAGTTCTAATAAATATTTGGTTAAATTGTTGCTTCTTTCTTTAAATCAGCATTGATAATTTTTATTTTTAACTGTAAGAAATAAAAAAAAAACATATTTAATACTTAAGATTATACTTAAAATTAAAAAGTACTTATATTGTAGCATTTGACAAGAGACTCTAAAGAAAGCCTTAACTTTCGTAATAAATTGCCATAAAAATAAGTAAATTTTTGATTTAAACAAATTATTAAATAATCATTATTTAACCAACCTGTATAATTTCCATTACTTCGTCTTAATTTTGGTTATTAATTATTTTTTTAAGGTACTTCATTGTCTATCAAAATCAAGAGAAAAATTAATGGTTAGTTTATAAAATGTTATGCAAAAATGTATGCAAACACTTACCAATCTAGATAGTTATATCCATTCACTGAGAATTTTTATATTACGCTTGCATTTATAAACACGTTTCGACTTCGTAAAGAGCAACAGTAGACTAAAAATTACTGTGAATTTTTATTTTTGAAGGATTTTATTTTAACGCCAAATGTAATATAATTATTTCAACAGTAATATGATTACTGCAACCATAATATGTTTGCTTCAAACATAATATGATTACTTCAACTATATGAGATGATTGATTCAACCATTATTATGATTACTTTAATCATAAGGCAACTATAATATGATTGCTTCAATCATAATATGATTAATATTACTACAAATATTTGTAAAACAACTATAATATGATTTATTTGATCAAAATATGTTTGTTACAACTACTGGATTATAAACTTCTTAACCATATTATGATATCCACAATCATAATATTTTTGTATGCAATATAATTTATAGTTGGTTTATATTTTTTTTAAATATAGTTGTAGCAACCATAATTTATTACAACGTAGGTACATATTTCGATTAACTATAATATTTTTAATATAAATATAATATGTTTCTATCAACCATAGTTATATTAAGATATCAAATGTTTGTTTCAACTATATCTAACATAATAAGTTTAAAGTAACCATAATATGTTTATCGAAACCATTGGATAAACATATTATTTCTCTTAGTGTATAAAACTAATATTTAGATTTAGAATTTAAACATTTTACTTTAAGTATTATTAAAAATTTAAATTACAAAATTACATAATAAATGAATTGTATATGAAATATCACATTAAAAAATAAAGAAAAAAAAAACTATCTGCAGAATAGAAAAATTTTTGAAATAAAGTAACCTATAAGACGAGTGACCGTGTAATACTCTAATAAAATCATCTCTTCAACGATTTTAAGTTCGAACCGAACTATAATGTATAAAAATTATTATTAAATTACAAATTAAAAAATTTCGAATGAGATATTTTATAAATAAAATGAGTCGACTAACGCCATAATTAAAAACCAAAAATATACTGCCTTTCGTTCAATAAAAATATAATTCAGATCAGGCTTAATCATTTCGCTTCTCTGCTTTTATAACTAAGATCAAAATGTAGTATCTGTTCTTATTAGCTCCACATCTGACCGACTTCAAAGAGATCACAAAGTGTTATATTGATTTTCGTTTAATCACGCTGCAATTCAAAAATCGCTTTAGTGGGCTGAATCCTATCAATAAAAAACAATATTTCGAGTTATTTTTAATATAAATTTTTTTTTGTTGTTTTTTTATATTTAATCCAAAAGGATATCGATTAAAATTGTTATTTTTTTCTCTTTAATTTCCATTTCAAAGGTTAATTGAAAAATCCAACAAAATTTAATTATATTATTTGGTTTAATTCGAATTAATAAGTTCAGGATGTCAATTATAGATCATTCACTTTGCACACAAAAAAAAAAACAGATAATAAAAAAATAAAAATGATAGCAAAATTTCTCAATATGTATATTTTTTAATAATTTAATGGTATTTATGTATCTAGAAAAATTAATAAATTTTGCTATTTTAAAAATAAACAAAAAAAAATGGAAAAATTTTGTTTAAATATTTTTAAAATCCAAATTTAATTTAAATTTTTGTGTCATTTGTTATTAATTAATTTTGATTGTATTGGTAAATTATTCAATTTTTAATTTGTTTTTTGTTTTGATTTTATTATTTTTAAATTTTAAGTAGCATAAACATTTAATGCACATTTAACAGAAGTCAATTCATTTATTAATATGGAAAAAAATGTATTTCAAACTACATGTATATAAAATAATATAAAATTAAATTAATTTTTAATTCATTGATAATTTATTTAATAAATTACAATAAAATGTCATTTCATTTCATTTTTTATTATTTTGTTAATAATTATTACATTATTTTCGGAATCAAAAAACATTTTATTGTAATATTTCAATTTCAGCTTTTTTTTATTCCGGATGGGAATTAAATTTTAAATATTGGTATTGCACGCTTGAGAAAATATAAGGTCCTTTTTTAACTTTTAATAATATTAAAAGAAGTTTTTTGTCATTTTTGTTCTTAATTTCGAAATTTTAACCAATAAGGTAAAATAAAGGAAGAGAATTTTTAAAATTAAATGAATTATTTAGTTGAGAGCATTTTACACCATAATAATTGTAGTATTTGCTTTTCTACCAATCGGTGTTGTTGTGGATTGCCTTTTGAATCGAAACGGTCATACTTTAGTAGTTAATTTGATTTCCTTAATTTATCATTAGATCAAAATACATAGAAAATTTTTAATACCTTTAAAACATCTTGGCCTAATTTTTATTTAAATACTTTTTTTCCATCTAGTGGTAACATAAAAGTAGGTAGAGGTAATAGAACATATTCTGCATAGTAGTAGTAGTAGTAGTGCTTTATTTGTAATATTTTAAGTTTACATTTCTGTTTAACTTAAAGCTAAGAGATATAGACACTAAATTAGGTTTTTACAGGTAGGAACATTTTAATTTTATATTATTGAGTATTACTTAATCTATGATTAATATATTATGAGTTAAGGAAAAATTTTACCAAAAAAACCTAAATTTAAAAATTTTTGTTATTTAACTCTAAAAAAACTAAATCTATCTTAACCTAATTCTCAGTGACTACCTTATTTCTAAAATTAAAAACCTATTATAAGTTTGGCTATTATTATTTAAAAAACCAAATGAGAATTTTAAGTAGGTTAATTGTGTCTTATTGTTAAAGTTCCCTTATAAGGGGGTTAATGGAATGCATGTTCTTGTAACAAAATTTGTCATAATATATACTTTTAGTTTTCTTAAAAAAATGGTTTCAATATTAGCTCTTTTATGTAATTTTACTGTAGAGTAATAAAACGGGAGATTTAATATCATTTTGAGGATTTTGTTCTGCGAAACTTGTAATTTTTGAACGTGTGTTTTTGCGCAGTCGTGCCACACAGGTGCGGCGTATAAAATTAATGGCTGAAACACCACTTTGAATAGTATTATTTTGTTACTTTCGGCTAGCTTGTATTTTCTATTTATAAAAGGGTATAATATCCTAACAATTTTGTTAACCTTGTCAATTGTTGTACTGATATGGTTATTGAAGGTTAGTTTGGGATCAAATGTTACACCCAAATATTTAATTGAGTTGGACCAAGGGATATCTGTGGAGTTTATTTTTATGTGTTGGTTCGGAAGGTTACTAAGTTTTCTTTTTTTCGTAAAGTAAATCGCGTTCGTTTTTTCTGCATTTATTGATATTTTCCATTTATTGAAAAAATTAAAAAGAGTATCAACAGCAACTTGTAGATTAATTAAGATATTAACACAACTTTCATGAGCCGAGTAAACGGCAGTATTTTCAGCAAAGACTGATAAGTAGCAATTTCTTATAGTAGGAATATCTGAAGTATAGATATTGTAAAGTATTGGTCGTAAGACTGAACCTTGTGGTACCCCGGCTGAGACGGGAAATATTATCGAGTTAGTATTTCCGATGTTAACATGAAAAGTTCTTCTTTGCCGGAAATTTTGAACTAGTTTAATTAAAAATAAGGGAAAGTTCGATATTTTCATTTTATGTAGGAGACCATTGTGCCAGACGATGTCAAAAGCTGTATTTATATCTAAAGTGATCAATAGACCAATTGAATTTTTATTTTGCAATTTATTGTTAATAAATTTTTTATTCCTCAGTAACGGATGCACTGTGTTATGGTTTGATCGGAAACCGAATTGTGTATTTGGTCTTAAGTTCAAATTACACACAAGTTCTTCTAATTTAATTTTAATAACTTTCTCGAAAATTTTTGAAAGACTACTTAGTAGACTAATAGGTCTGTAGCTATTTAAGCAGTCCCGGTTTTTATTTGGCTTAGAAATGGCAATTAACTTTGTTTCTTTCCAAGAAGATGGAAAATAACCTAGTTTAAGACATGCATTCAGTATTATTGTAAAATATTTAATAACATTTATGGGCCAGTGCTTAATACATATATTTGAGATGCTATCTATGCCTGGTGATTTTTTGTTTTTTAAAGATGAAATAATGTCAATTATTTCTTTATCTTTCACTTTCTCATAGCTTTCAATTTCAAGGTTGTCGATACAACTAATTGAGTGGATAACACAGGCTTCAGTAGCTGTGTCACTCAGATTGTCTGTGGTCCTATGTTTATTCGCAAAATGTTTAGCTAGAGCATTTGCCTTTTCTAGATTTGTAAAAAAAATTTCACCATCATGCTTCAAGGCAGGTATTGGTTTTGTTTTGCTCTTAATAATTTTTGTAACTTTCCAAAATGGTTACATATCAGTCCATTTCCGGTTCCTATATTCGCGGATCTGATTTTTAATTTTGGCATTCAAATATTTCATTTGTGCACAAGAAATTAAGTTCTGAGTGCGAATCTAATTTCTCCGGATGTCGTTTCTTTCCCTAATGCAGAGTATAACTAAAAGATTAACTATCTATCTAAATAAATTAAATTTTTTATGTCTGCTTTATGTTATTTATAGACTCGAGAACTGCTGAATCGATTGGGATGAAATTTTCAGAATATATTACTGGAATAGAGGGGAATGTTATAGGCATACCCGCTTTTAAAATATTCGACGGCTTCAAGCAGCTGCCATACAACTCCCAGCACTTATCACAAATATTTTAAGAATTAAAAGTGTTACAGAGCTGAAAATTTGTACTCAGCTACTGCCTCAAAAAGAAATAAATACGTCTTTTACCGTTTTTCAAAATTTTTAGTGGTTCGTGCAGCTGCCATACAACTCCCAACACCTATTACAACCATATTTTTTACCGTTTTCCAATAATCTGAGTGGTTCGGATAGCAGCCATACAACTTCCATTACCTATCAGTAATATTTAAAAATTAAAGTTTTTATGTAACTGAAAATTGTATTTCAGGTACTCCCTCATAAATAAAATAATGACATACGTTTTCTAAAATTTTGAGTAATTTTAATATAGATTCATACATGTATAAATTCTGAGAGATTTTTCGTTTTGTTTTCACAGATTTTAATTTTTATTTTAGTTTGTATTAGCCAATTTATTATTTTTATAACTTTATTGTTATTTAAACTTAAAAAATAGTTGTTTTTTTTTTTATGAAATTATTTAGAAAAACCGAAGCCAATCAGGTACTCTATTTTAAAAGAAATAAGCAGATTTTGTTTTTTAGGTTTTAAATTTTATTATTTTAAATAAGGTATTTCTATTAGAGGGACTTTGGGCCATAAACGCGGACCGAGTACAGCTATTATAAAAATAAAAGACAGATTTAAATGTGATAAAATTGCAACAGGTGGTAATGATAAAAAAAATGTGTGGCAGTGCATAAAGGATTTAGTTCGTCTTAAATGAGAAGCATCAGAATCAGATAAATGACGTAATAATTGATAATCCATCTATATTTGATGAAATTAGTATACCAAACTGTTTGACTAAAAATATTTTGTGGATAGCATCACAGATATACATGATAGTATTACTAATATACATTATCATAATACAGTTCTTCAAATTATAAAAACATTCGAGACTATAGGAGTAGATTTTCTTGAAAACCTAAATTTCAAAAGAGACTCCATAGGGCTTAATAAAGAGATAATGAAAGAATGTTTCGACTGCTTTGCTTGGCGAATGCTTTGGTGGACATGAATTAGCCACAAAAATGTGAAGATTCGTTTTCTTAATTAGAAAATACAGCAGTGTTCCAAGGGGTCCATGTGTACAAATCGATAGATACAATTATCGATGAAAATGAAGTTGTTCCTCCTCACCAATTGGAATTAAAAGTAGTAGCTTCAATATTGCTTCTACGAAACTTGAAGAAGCCAAAACTACGGTACTGGATTAAGAATAAGAACTTGGCATCATTGAACTTGGCATTTCATTTAAGTACAAATTCTAATTGATTGTGGAAAAGGCGAACGTATTTGCTTGTACTTTATCAGAAAAGACCACCGAAATATTGTTTACAAAGAAATAATTTTAACATAAGTATAGTTTAAGTTGTAGTATTGTTGATATTTTGTTATCGTAGTGAAAAAAAATATTAGAATATTTTTGATAAACCAATTTTTTTCTATTCGATTCATAAATCAAACTTCATTGAAATAAATTCGATACATTTTATGGTCGACCCGGACAACGTCGGGTAACTTTGCTAGTAAAATATAAAACGAATACAATTAGTAATTTAAAATAGAGATTATAAAAATTATACAATAAGTTTAGACAAAATTCCTAATTTAATTAGGAATTTACTTTAAAAAACGATTTTTTTACAACATCTTTACTCATATCAAAATTTATTGTTGTGTTGTATTGGTTTGTGTTTATCAGCATTCTGTTAATATAGGGTCATATTTCCCGTAGTTAGTCCTGTGAAATATAATAGAAAATATATTTTCATGCCTAAATCATGCCCTTGCGTTAATTGTATTTCTTAAAATGTTATCAATATAACATGAATCAATGCGTTTATTCAGTACTTGGGTTTATAAAAACAATACCTAACACAGTTCTCCTACCTTCTAAAGCTAAAGTATACATATTAAGCAGTTTAAGACATTAAATGTAGTTGGCAATATTAAGGGATTAGAAATTTTTTTGAATACTTTCTATTCTGCCAATGTGTTGGCGATAAAAAGGAGACCAAACTTGGCTAGCATATCCAAGAATTGGTGTGACTAATATCGTAAATAACGATTTATTAACATAAGGATCATCATAAGGAAAACCAAGCATTGAGTTTGCTTTGTTAATGATCTTATTAATATGTATGTTAAGATCATTAAATGTCTCTACTTGAGAAATATTAATGGAAGAGTTTGTGTATAAATAACTAGAAAAATATGTTGAATGAAACAATAGAATATGCAATGGAACAGTCAGGCTTTCGTATTCGCTGATGCTAGAGATTTTGTCATAGCAGTATTTTTAGAGACATTATAGATAAAAATTTACTATTTTCAAAACTCTAAAAATATGAGATCGCAAACAATAATCTGAACTGATTCAAAACATATTAAGTAGAAAGGAAGCAATTAATAAAAGTTAATTATGCTCTATGTAGACAAAAAGATCTAGCATCAGCTAGGTGTCCCACATGGACCAGCTTTGAGTGTGTTAAATATTAATAATATTGGATGAATTCTTAAATTTTTGCAATATATAGTCATATTCGCTGATGATTGTCTAGTATATATTAGTGGCAGAAATGTAGCTTTAATTCGAAATATAAATTTTGTCAGGATCTGGGTTATACAATCGGTTACCTAGTAATATTAAAAATATAGCATTAGTGAGTTATTTTAAAAAACGACTAAAGGAGTTTCTTTTGGAGTCGGATCATTTGTTTAACTTAATATAATGCTTAATATAAAATTTAATAAAAATATATCATTTGTGTATCTTAATAATATATAATCTAAAATTTAAAATTTTAAATATTATTTAAGATTTATTTAAGTTTTTATAATTTATTATACTTGTATTTTATTCTTATTTTTATTTATTTTTTATTTTTTTTTATATAGCTTCATTAAGACTAACGTAGTTTATTGTAAAAGCGCTTGTTGCCTTCTTTTATAGTATGTATATTTCTACAATATTTTGAGTATTTATTTACCAAATTACTGGCTTATCTACTCATTAAATGTGAAAAACAACTGCTATTGTCAGGAACTAAAGCCTTCTTAAATAGAATAGTTTCATTGTACTTAATTTGTTTTCAGATTATACTCTCAATTATTTTTTATCATTTATTTTATCCCAATGACAAAGGACACTAGACCAGGTCGAAAAACCATTAAAGCATTTTTTTTTTTGTGCTTCATCGGGAATCGAACCTGAAAGGCAAGCGTTTTACCTACTGCGCCACCCAGCTTGTTTTCAGTTCACCATACTGCCATTAAAGCATTTTTTTTTTGTGCTTCATCGGGAATCGAACCTGAAAGGCAAGCGTTTTACCTACCGCGCCACCCAGCTTGTTTTCAGTTCACCACATTTCTAGATTATGTTATTTAGATTGAATAAAAGTAAAATTTGATGTAGTTTTTATTACATGATATACATTTTTAGCATATCTAGAATAATAAAATTCCTATCAAATATTTAGAAAGATCGGAAATATCGATATATCGTGGTATACCTACCAAAGGACACAGATATTGATTTCATACTTCGAATCTTAGCGAACTGTGACCTATTAGTAAAATATAAATTAAGCCAATTTAGTATAGAACCATTAAATCCGAATTTTATCAGCTTGGGTGTTAATATATTGTGAAATAACGCGTAATATATTGTGAATAAACGAATAAAATAAGGTCACAATGTGGTGAAAGAACGTGGCAATCGAATAAAATAACGTCACAATATCATAAAACAATGCCACAATTAAAAAAATTTTTGAAATATGCCGGATCATAATTGCGTAGTTATTGGAATATTGCAATACTATTATTGCGTATTTATTGCGTACTTATGGCAATATGGCTTTATAAAAATGTCTAATACAAATACAGTTCTATTTCACGTTGTATCACATACGCAATCTGCAATTAGTTGTGGTAATAAGATTGGTGTAATCTTTTTTGACCTGGCGAAAGCTTTTGACTCCATAGACAGAAATACTCTGCTTAATATTTTGTTTGAATGTGGTGTTCAAGGCAAAGAATATAATTGGTTACATAACTACTTCAAAAATCGAAAACAGTATTCTGAATTTGGTGTCATTCAAAGAAGTCCACTAGGACCAGCATTATTTTCCTGCTATATAAGTAGCTTCTTTTCACAAAAATTGCATGGACAAATTTATTTTTATACAGATAATCTAGTACTAATATATTCGGAGTTAAACCATAACATTCTCGAATCCAAGGCAAATGAAGAGATGAAATGTGTGTATTCAATTCAATTCAATTTTATTTAATTTAATTTTTACATTTACATTTGAGTTCTATTACATTTTTTTATACAGAGTTCAGATGTATTTATATCTACACAACTGAAATATTACATTATGGTTTTTTTTTACATTTTTGTTTAATTCACTAATATTTACGAGTTCATAAGGAAACTTTAAAAAACCTTATATTTGATTTTATTTTTTATTAAAACTTATACCTAATTAGTAACTAACCTAGTCTAACTATTAACTAACCTACTTAACTAAACTACTTAGCCTAAATCTGCCATATTAGCAAAAATATGTAATGCAAAGGAACTTATTGGTATAAGCTCCTATAATTGAATTTTCTGAAAATGAGCATTTTGTAACAAATGATTCTGTTTTCTGTGATATTAATAGCGATATCAAGCTCAATTTGCTTTATAATGTAGTTTTTTAGTTGAATAAAAAAAAGGGAAGTTGAAAATTAATTTCAAAATTTTTTTTTGAGTCACTTGAAGAGTGTTAATGTGAGTTTTGGCAATATCATGGAAGACTGGACATGCACATATTATGATCGGTAGAAATATAACTTTCATTATTATTAATTTATTTTCAATTGATAAGTAAGATTTTCTATTGATAAACGGATATAGGATCCTTGTGGTGTTATTTAACTTTTCTATTGTCTTAGTGATATGAGTTTTAAATTTTAATCGTTTATCTAATTCTACGCCTAGGTACTTTACGCTATCTACCCAATGAATATCTAAACTTTGCAGTTGTAAGTTTGTTGTTGGTATTAGCTCTAATTTTCTTTTTTTTGTGAAGTATATGGCATTTGTTTTTTGAATATTAATCGAAATTTTCCATTTATAAAAATTGTTAGCCAGTGAGTTTAATGCATTTTTCAGGTTTTTTATTATGTCGGCACATGTATAAGAACCTGATTTGTGTAACGAAGTATCGTCGGCAAAAAATGATAAATGAACATTTTCCGTTCTGGGAAAGTCATATGTATAGATATTCTACAAGATTGGGCCTAGGACAGAGCCTTGAGATACTCCGGCTGGTATGAAATAACTAATTGAATCAGTTTTACCTATAAACATTTTTAATTTTCTTTCTTGCAAAAAGCTGTGAACGATTTTAGTTAAGTAGTTATCTAAGTTCATTCTCCTTAGTTTATAAATTATACCTCTATGCCAAAATGAGTCAAATGATGAGTTTATATCATGAAATGTGTGTATAAACGGATATATCCTCACAAACTCACAACTAATACAAATAAAATAAAACTGATGTTAATCAAAGCTAAACAACAAACAATTATGGTGTCATATAATAATAATCCAATTGAGAGGGTTAATAAATAATAATTTAACTCCTCGTAACTTAAATAAATCTATATTCTACAGTTTATTTCATAGTAAAATGACAAATGGTATTGGGGTCTGGGGAAATATATGTAAAAGAAACCTAAATGCCTTACAGATTATCCAAAACAAAGTAATTAAGAACGTGTTTTTGCTTCACTGCCGAACATTAACAAACTTAATACATAAAAAGTACGACATTTTAAAAACGACATTTTAAAAATAAGAGATTTTAAAGAAATGAATCAGATGTGTTGCACATCAATAATATTATAAAAAACAATATTAAATCAAACATTGATGTACACAATTACAACACAAGAAATGCAAATAATCTAAGATTTATGCCTGGTCATACTCTAAATGGATTAGAACCAATAGTTAATACTGCAACTACAGCCTACATCAGATTACCATATAGAGTTTCAACAATATAAAATTAAAAAAATATTTAAGAAATAATTATCTTGAAAGTTAATAGCTAATTGATTTATAACTCATACATGCTCTTAATCAATTTCTTTTAAACATTTTTATTTGTTTTTTGTTCTTAATTTAATTTTTTCTTTCCGTTGTTATGTTTGATAATGGAGAATCTATAATTATAATTGACAAGCATTTAAGGTCCTGCGCAGTAGACACCTTTTTATTTCGATTCTCCTACTCCTTAATGAATTTCTAATATATATAATATATGAGATTGTATATAAAACAAAAATGCGCACACAGTTGAAAATTTTGTACTCTTATGATTTTATTGTTCAGCAAATACATTATGTATAGTGAGTTCTTATTAAAATTAAAAACAGAAACAAACAAATCAGTTATTATAATTTACATATGGACTTGCAAATGAATCTATATACATATGCCAAAAAAAAACACAAAAAAACAAATTCATCTCAAATAAAAAATATAAAAAAGCAAAAACAAAAAAAATCAGTTGAATTGTTCATATGACGAGCAAATTTATTTTTATATAGTAGAGTTAGAGTACTTCATTTTGATATAGTAGGTCACTTGAATTCTTCATTTTTATCTTTTTAAGTAACTATTTCTAAATTTTTGTTATTTGTATTAATAATATAGTTTTTATTAAAATTATGTATTATGTAGGTATAGGTATATATATACGTACCTCTTTAATAACAAAACTTTTTATTTTTAGTAATTTTATCACTAAATGCTTCTTACTATAGGGAATATATCGGAAACTAAGCAGTATATGAGGGACGTGTATTTATGTGTCCTAAATAAAACTTACTAACCACAAAACTTTTTAATAACACGAGTGGTTTCTGCTATATCGTGCGAAGTCTATGTCAGTACGTAAATTACTGTTTTTTTAAAAACTTTAAATTTGACTTCAACTTGAAATATAATTACTCAACAGGGGCCCCTAGTAATTTTATAATTTTGAATTATATAACTATATTATAAGCACTCTACATGAGCTTACATGTGTAGCTGTTCTGAGATTATTTTTGAATAAATAAATATTCCATGCCATCTATATATAATTTTCTATTATTGTATATAACTATTATACCGGGTGTTCCAGAATATGCGTTTCACCTTTTTAAGTGGGGAAGGAGCCGTACCATTTTAAAATTAAAAAGAAAATTTATTAACTAAATCGAGGGTACTCTATCGATTGGTGATATTTTTCAACAAATTTTCCCCATTTGAAAATCTCGATTTCGACTAATTTCAGCGATTTTTTGGATTAAAAACCCCTTTTCTGGTCCTTTCCGGAAATTAAAAATATCACCAATCGATCGAGCACCTCCGATTTAATTAATCATTTTTTTTTTAAATTTTAAAATAGCGGCTCCTTCCCCTGTTAAAAAGCTGATACGCATGCTCTGGCACACCCGGTATACTAAATATAAATAAAAAATATAAAAGAAAAAGAAAATTTATATTTTAAGAAAATGATTTAAAAACAATTTTACCATAAAAATAAATTTAAATTTATTTGTTTTATGTTTTAACCGATTGAATTCTTTCAATATACTACTTTGCTGTTGGTATAAATAGATCTATATTAAATCAATAAATTTTTGATAGTAAAACATAACCACAATTTTGAATCAATATAATATTGTATAGATAAAATTATATTTTTAATATTATTTGTTTATTATGATGGTAAAAAATTTATTGACCTGAATGATTATTATTTCAAAAACTCATTTTATATAAAAATGTTTCGGTTTCAGTTAATCTAAGAGAATTTTATTTTCTTTAGAAACATTTTTAAAATCAGGTTTTATTTCTCTCTTAAGCCAAAAAATTTTAAATAATTTAAAAACAATAAATTATTTACACCACAATTTTTATCAAATTACTACCGAGAACTTATTGCGGTTAAATGGAATTTTGTAATTTTATTTATTGCATTCTCCTCAGACTTGCTCGATCTGCGCCAAATATAGGATATAAATCATACCTATAATATCAGTTTTTTTTTTTTTTTTTGTTTTTATTTTTTACTTTTAAAGAGGACAATAAAATAAACTTTTTCGTTTTTTTTTTTTTTAAATTATAAAAGTCTTGTGGTTTTCCTGAAAGCCAAATTGATATAATAATAGAACTTCTTTTAAGATTTCGGATATTTTGATTTCTTTAAACAAGAAGAAATTTAATTTTGTTTTTTGTTTTAAAATTTTTATGAAAGAGAGAAAGATAGAGAAAAGGAGTGGTACAATAAAGGTAAAAGTGATACTTGTACCATAGCAGTAGCCTTATCTTTCTCAATTCTGATTTTTTTTTTTTAATATTTCGAAATTGTGACGGTCTACATTTATATAAAGATAAAAATTGGAAGAAAAAAAAATTAAATTAAATAAAAACCAAATAAAAACCAGAATTATTAGTGTAGAAAAAGCTGAAAATGGCATTTGAGCAAAGAACCTTTTAGAAAAATTTCTTTTTTTATTGCTCCTTTTAGCAAATAAATTGGAATATAATAAAAAATAATTTTTTTTTTTGTGTTTTTAGAATCACTTTGTTGTTTTGTATACTAGCTATAATATATAAGGAAAACAAATAAAAAATAGGTAGATATCTATATATATATATATTATATATATATGAATGAATTAAATTCCATAGAATTGGCAATTGAATGCACATTTTCTATTACAATTGTGCTAAATTTCTATAAACAAAAATATTTCGAATTGTTTGAATATGCTAAAATTTTTAAGTTCGCTAATCGGGTATGTATATATATTTTTTTTTGTCTTTTTTTTACACTCTTGACAGTAACTTAAGTAGGAATCACCTTTTTGTGCTTAATTAAGTACGGTACTGCAATTTTACACTACAATATCTACAATATTTCGAATATATATTTAACAAATTACTGGCTCTACTCATTAAATTTGGAAAACTACTGCTATTGTTTCATTGTATTTAATTTGTTACCAGATTATACTCTGAATTATTTTTTATCATTTATTTTATAACAAAGACAAAGGGTAGTAGACCAGGTTGCAAAACCAATAAAGCAATTTTTTGTTTCATCGGGAATCGAACCTGGGACCTTTCGGTACCTGGGAAAGGCAAGCGCTCTACCTACCTATTGCGACACCCAGCGTGTTATGATTTTTTATGTAATATGATATTTATTTATTTCTATGCAAATGTACAACATCATTATCATCTTGTAGTACAACCGGTCGATGTGATCTTTGGCCTTCTTCACTATATTGCTAAAAATTTGTGAATCTTGCGCAACTGCCTTCCAATTTTGTATTTGCAAGGTTTCTTTGTCTTGATCTATGTTATCAAGCCCACCTTGACCTGGGCTCTCCACTATTGTATGGTAAGTGGAGACATTAAATATTTTTCTCTGAGCTCTATTTTAATCCAATCTTATTTAATTTTTGGCTCACTACAGACGTTGCACTTTAACAAAACGAACTAGGGTTCATATTTTATTAGATTGTGTGTCCAAAATACTGAAAAACAAATCTTAAAACATAAAAACTAGTATTAAATAAATTTTATTTACAATTTAATAAAGCTATTCCCAAATTGTTTACTATTTTGAGAAATCGCTCCTGTCTGTGTGGACCAATTTTTCAACTATTGTTAGTTTAGTCTAGTTACTTATCTTCCTTTTTATTTCGACTATCCTTGATTTTTCGCCTACGTTCAATTTTTCTTTCGATAATATTAATTGGAAAAGCTTGTATACTTGTCATTCCTCAGTATGTGACCAAACTAGCTCGTTTTTATGTGTTTGATGACTTGAAATAGTTCTTCTATTGTTTTTTGTCATTGTGTAAACCTCGACTTTTTTGTGATTCCGTCTACGTAACATATTCACAATTTATTTAGTTTTTTTCATTTTTAACGTCCAACCTTCTACACTTGTACAAAAGTAAGTCTTACATAATGCGATCGGAGTTTTATATTTATCACGCCACAAAACACTTAACTTAACTTAACTCACAAAATACTTTGTTGAATTTCCAAAATGAAGATCTTGCCGTTTTTTTTCTACGTAGTAATCTCTTTATCCGGTTCTAATCCTTTCAAGTCAATAAGCCAAATATTTAAAATTTGATACTCGTTCGACTGGGATGTTATCTATCGTTACGATATTCACATTGGTAAAGTTACTTTTTTTGTTAGTGTATGGTCCGTTAAATTCGTCAATCAGATGTTGAAAACCATTTAGATTATCAGCTAAAATTGTTGTATCGTTAGCGCAACGAATATCATTGATGTAAGTTTCATTTATTTCATTTGAGAAAGTACCTAATTACCAGTGTTCAGTTTTGTGACACATTTGATTGTTTTGAAATATTTCAGATGGGTGATAAGAGTTGTTAAAGTAGCTATCCGAACCAGCCCGAACATAAATCGTATCGAGACGGTGTGTTAAAGTACCAATATTCAAGGTCTGTGACACCTTTGGTTTTTGAAATATTCGCAATGAGTTTTAGGAATTAAGGTATATGGCAGTTGATTATTGACGAAGGATTTTCACAGAGTATCCAACATAATTAGTGCTATGAGACTCCTATATGACTCTCGATAAGCAATAAAAGTGTTATAATGATGTTTTTATGGGAATAATGTAATTAATATTGCGATAAGAATGTTCTTGTAGCAATTGCGGGAGTTGTTATAATGGGATTTTCAGCAAGAATTTGCACTTTTCTTCAATTATTATCCTCATTCAATTTATTTCGGTTATTGTGTATGTCAAATACAGTACGTTTCAGCTAATTAGAAGGAGTTCGATATATTTGCTCAGTTTCGGTATAGCAGGTTATACTGGTGTAATTATTAGTCGTTATCAAACAACATTAATGAAATGACCTTTGAATTCGCGAAAAAGCTCTACACTGAAAAATAGATGAAAATTGATCAATAAAATAATTAATAAACTGATTTTCTCAATTTAATTTAAACTATTGGGAAGCAAATAATATAAAAGTATGTATAGTTAAAAATTGAAAACATAAAATAAATGTAGTAAAACTTGAAGCCAATATTGTAGTTAAGATTAATGGAAACTCATAGTTCGATTGCTGTAATTGTGAAAGATAAGATAATGGATGAGCCTCCATACTGTAGGATATCTAATTCACACTGCACAGAGTAGAGAGAACTTCAGAAATGTATGATCAGAAATTAATATCCAGTATTTGATATGCAGTAAAAGAAGAAAGTCAATTTACTTTAACATGGTTTGATAAAAGAAAATCAATATTTTAAATTGACTCACAATACAATTTCTATTTTTCATTAAAAGCAATTTCATTTTACATTTTGTTTCTATTCCAAATCCTGGTTTTGTTTTATATTGTTTTTATTTATTTTGTTTTGTTATGGGGGACATTATTTCGAAATTTGAAATGAAATTTATAGATTTTATATAAATTTGCTTCCAATTTTTTTTTTTTTTTTCAAACAATATCGTCCCTGAACAATTCGTTAATCAAAAACAGATTTTAAACGGTCGTGTTTTTTATTTTTCGTTCAAAGATGATTGCGGTTTAATAGATTCTTTTAATAATATTGTACGTATGATGATGATAGGTATATATTTTTCTACTTTAAACTTTATATTTTATTTTGTATATGTGAGAGAAACAGAAAATTGAATGTATATAGAGAGTATTAGACTATATAGAAGTAGATTATGTATATAGAGAAAGTAATATCATTAAAATAATAATAATAAAAAAAAATTATTATATTTAAAAGTCTCTAAAGGCCAAATTACAAAAGTTTATTAGTTCTATGTACTAAAAGTGAATTTTTTTTAAATGATTTTTTAACTACTCGTATATACTTAAGTATATATGTAGAATGATATTTGTTTGTTTGATTATTAGCTTTTTGGTTTGTTGGTTTGGTTGATTGCCAAAAGGGTTGAAATCTTACCATTTGTTAAGTGTATTTAATAATGATCTCTGGAGGAGGTTTTACCCTCTATAATAATGTTATTTGTTTTAAATTTGTGTTATTTTTATTTTGTGGTTTTAATTTTAGGTATGTTTATACAATTGGAAATTATTTTCTATATAATTTTTAGATAAATTGATATAATAATTTTAATTTTAGATTTTCGAAGTATGTTTATGTATGTATGTGCATTCAATTAATTATGAATAAATCATTTTTATTGTAATTATTATTTAATAAATTAATTTTGTTTTATTAAAAGTAAGACTAAATTTTAATTTTTTTTTCTTTAATTTTCTATTTTAAGCGACTTAAGTTTAAATACAATTATAAAATAAAAATTCAAAAACGTCTCATTATTTTTATCTACAACTGCCACTTAATATTGATATAAAAAATATCAGTTTTATCCGTATTTTTAAGTTAAACTATGAATTCGCTTTTCACTACAATAGAGTGGCTACTTAACATGCTCAAAAGTAGAAGAATAACAGCAAGACTAAATAACGAGTACCTAACAATAGCACCAACAAGGGGATGTCTCCAAGGAGGTGTAATTTCGCCACTGCTGTGGCTAATAGTCATGGACCAACTACTGGACATTCTAAACAAGGAAGGTATATCCTGTATTAGTTCGCTGACGATCTAATCTTACTAGTCAGAGGCAAATTCCAAAACACAATTGCTGAACGAATGCAATTTGCTATAAGCATAGTGCATAAATGGTGCAAAAACGTGGGTCTGAGTATTAATCCACACAAAATAAACAACATCCTTTTTACATATCGAAGAAAAGTAAATTACCAACCGCCTTCATTGGACGGAGTTACTATCGAAATGGTAAAGGGAACAAAACACCTAGAAATAATACTTGACAGTAAGCTGTCATGGAATCCTTACATCGATTACATAAACAAAAAAGCTAACAGGGAGTTTTTTGCATGTCAAAATATGTTTGGAGAAACATGGGGATTATCTCCATAGATGACTGTATGGTTCTACAAGTCTATAATAAGACCTATAATATCTTACGCGACATTTGTATGGTGGCCAAAAATAGAACAGATGAAAGCATGTGTTAAGCTTACAAAAATACAAAGAATAGCATGCCTTGGGGCTACTGGAGCACTCAGAACGTGCCCTACTTTAGTCCTGGAAAAAATTCTGAAACTCCTACCGATTCATCTATACTTAATGAAGACGGCAGGAATGACAGCAACAAGGCTGCATCTAACAAACAATTTCAAGCACAAAAGACCAGGACATAGCATGATCTTGCAGAAAATTAAACTAGGAAGCGAAGCAATTGCATCGTCAGACTATAGGACAAAAGCATTTGATTGTCGCAGGAACTTCACTGTACTAATACCCAAAAGAGCAGAAGTCGAAGGTTTAATTAGAGCCTTACTTTCAGTATGGTATATTGATGGCTCAAAAATCGGAGGAAACCGGTGCCGGGGTATTTGAACCAAGGTTCAGGTTTAGCGCAGCACTTGGCACATATTCCACTGCCTTTCAAACTGAAACCTATGCCATCGAAGTGTCGGTACCAAAATATACATAATTTCAGAGGTGCTTTAAAAGCTCTGGCTTTTATAATTTTTAAATCAAAGCTTATCTATAGCTGTTACAGAAGCTCAATAAAGCTAGCCGTACGAAAAAGAGTTACTCTTGTATGGACTCCTGCACATGAAGGAATGCAAGGCAATGAAGAGGCAGAAGTCCTTTCAAAAACAGATGCGAAGACTCAACTCTTGGGACCAGAGCCAAGTCGTTCAAACGCCTACCTACAAGAAACTATCTCCAAGTAGGAAACCACAGAAACCCAAAACATATGGGATAATTGCCAATGACTTACGCAGTCTAAATTCTTTTTCAAACTAAGTATTCATAGATTGAATCAGATAATCAAGGAGACTAGATTCAATGTCAGAGTGCTGACATGGTTTGTCTCACGTCATGGCCCATTCAACCCATTCTCCCAACCCAAAAATTCATTTTAGTAAATTCGATACATTTTGTGGTCGATCCGGACAGCGTTGGGTAACTTTGCTAGTAGTATATAAAAATAATTATAAAAATTATGAAATAATTAATAATAATAAATATTGAATTTATACGTGAGTGGTAATATATTGAAATACCAAAAATGCATACATATTTCAAATATTATTTTACAAAATTTACAAAAATTTATAATCTTAAAATTATTCTTTTCAAATAAATATGTTTACATACAAAATCTAAAATATTAATACTTAATTTAAATTAAAATTTCAAAATTTAAATTATATAAAATATTTTAACAAGCATCTATAGTACAAACATTTTCTATTTTAATTAATTATGATAATATTTTAATATGTTATAATATTCTGTTCAACTGGTAATTGTAAATAATAAATGAATATACCTACATTTTTAATAATAAATAAATACAATAAATACATAATTTTATATACATACAACACTATAATGGAAAATTAAATATATTATAACTCTAAAATTAAATTATTAATAAATTATAAAAATAATTTTACAAAATTTTATCAAATAAAGTTTCAAAATAATTTTATAACAAATTTATTTATAGTTTATATTTTATTTTTAGTATGAATTAAAGCTACTATTTACAAGGTATATATTATAAGAATATTAAATTTCATAATATGTTTTATAATATATAATATTTTTTGACCCCATTTATACTGATCTGTGTATACATACACATATAATATTTTAATCGCTAGGAGGTATAACAGAATATTAAATAATTCACAATTTTAATTTCAATTATATATGCAACATTTGATTGTATCACCTGTTCATCAGTAGCAAATTAAAAATAATTTAACCAAAAAAATGTATAATCAATATTTAGTTAAACAAAATTTTATCTTTAAAAACTATTAGCAACAATAAATTATTATTTAAAAACAATAATTAGCGGCTGTTAATGGAAAAAAAAATCTTTATATCAGGAATAATGGGTTAATTGGATGCCATCATTTGCCGTATAATGCTTTTCGTATGTATATTTGTATATTGTATAGCTTCTATGTCAATGGTTCTTAACCTTTTCGGGGTCGCGGAGCACATTTAATAGTAATATCACTTGCATTAACCGTTAACTTCTTCCATATTCGTTTATCTTTTTCTGACCCAAGTATGCTACCATTTTTTATCCATGTGGGTGATTTAATTCAGTGGGAATATGGTTATATCTTTTCTGTAGATATCAAATGTTATGATGTCATTTTTATTTAATTATTTTTATGTTAAACAACGGTATTTCGTTATTGTTTCCTTGTATGATGCTATATATAACGAATTTTCTTCTCTATTCATAACCAACATGGTTTTATGAAGTAACAAATCTGGTTGAATCATGCCCTACAATTTTGAAATCGATGGAAGTTTGCTTCCAGATTGATATGTTGCGCTGATTTAAATTGTTGATACTGATTTAAATAAAGCATTTCATATTTTGCCTTTAAATGTTATTTACCTAACAAATTAGGCTTCACAAATTAGGTTTCCCAACATTCTTATTGAAATGGATTTTACAATGTTCTCTTTAGACATGAAATTTCCAGGCTAATTCTGCTGTCCTCAAGGCAGCCTCCTGGGTCCATTAACATTCATTATTTCCATTAAAGATATACTTCCGTCAATTAAACACAGCAGCTTTATTAAGAATGCGGATGACATGAAAATATTTAAAGAAGTTGTCGCATCAAATGACACTTTCTTGCTGCATGATGACTTGAATGCCATCATGGTGCAAAATGGTACAAAATTAACAATTTAACACTAAACAAATGTAATGTCATCAGTTTAACTTGTCAATTAATACTAGCCACTGCTAACTATAATTTCAGCGACAGTGCTATTAAAAGAATACCCAAATTTAAGGACCTGGGGGTGATGTGGAGATGATTTCACCGAAACGATGAAATTGAATTCTATGTTGGGTTTCATTAAGGGAAATCGAGAGTTTGGGAATTCGATGGTCCATATGTTGCCAGATTATTGTATATGCCATTACTTCGTCCTAATCTTGAGTATGCTAGTCAAGTGTGGTCGACACATTATAATATTCATATTGGTAGAATTGAATCAATTAAAAAAAAAGTCCTCAGGTTTATTTTATTGAAATCTTCCCTTGGCTCACCCTCTTATTCTACCTCCATATAAAGTTCGCTTAAAGCTACTTAACTTAATCTCTTTGGAATCTAGGAGAGAAATTTCAGATATTTTCTTCAAGTTATGAAGTCTATTCACAGTAAATCTATAGTATGGGGAATGCCCATACTAATACTAGTACAAGGTGTAGTACAACGGTTAAGCTCAGTGAACATTTTTAATACTCTTCATCGATGAGAAATATGAGCCAATTAATAGTATGTTTATGTTAACTAATAAATAAGTTGTGGAAATCAAATGGATGAATTTTTATTGCTACAGTTTTCTTTGAATTAGGTATTTGACTTCGAGCGTTAATTGAGAATATATGGTTAAAACGAAAGCATTCTACCATATTTTTCCATTAGTCTTGAGATCACATATCACAAAATACTTTATAACCCTTTGTCAATACGTAATTCTAGTTTTCCCTCTTTTCTTTTGTAAATTGTAGAATACTTTAGTGTAGAATCACTTTAGTAATTATTAATTACTTTTTTTTTTATTTTTAAATTAAGAATTAATCTGTTTGACTTCAACAAGAAATATATATATATAAATAAATAAATAAATAAATAGACACACTAATCATTGAAGAACGTAATATTATCAAATTTATAAATTTATACAAAGACTAATGACGAATTATGAAAGAATGTTAAAAATGATATTAGACGCAGTACTGTTCAATACTAGAACAAGAATTAAAACAAGGTCAAAATGTATAGACGAAATCTAGGGCAACTGTCAAGTAAAACACAAAATTTTGGACATAACATATGTAAAACATTTTACAGAAGATATGGCAGAAGAATGAAAGAATTTGTAAACGAGGTTCATACTAAGCTCGAGAACCAACATAGAATGATTGTCATCATGAAAACATACGTTGACGTACCAGATCAGTACGACATAATTTACAACAAGAACAAACCGTTGAATTATTTCAAAATCAAAAGTGCTTCTTTAAATGTGATAGTCGAGCAAACTTTAAAAAAAATTAAATAAACGCATATATACATATACATATACATATGATATGTCATCTACCATATGCATATTTATGATATTAATTTCCTGGTTCCATTTAAAATATTGAATTTTTTTTTTACAAAAAGGATCAATAATTTGTATTCTCGCTTACTTTTCAATATCAGGATAAAAACTCAACTTCAATTCAATTAAAATACACAAAAGGTACAATTTAATAAAAATTTGTAAAAAAGGAAAAATAAGTTAAAAAAAAACAACAAAAACAAATGGAAACTCTTTTTCAAAAGAATTAATACACATATCCGATTAATGAACACTCTTTAACAAAAAACAAAAAATCCTTTTTATATAATTTCTTTTTTATACCAACAATTTCGATTTTTGTGCATAAATGTATATGTATAAATGCATTTCACTATAAAATCTTATATCGCTATTATTATTTTATTGTAATAAAGTGAACGAATATTGAAAACATAAATGTATATACAACATAATATATACACTATATACAGGGAGTTTCGAAAGTTAGAAATAAAATATTTATTAATTTCAAAAGTAGCAAAGTTGAAGAGAGAGCATTCTAAAACCAAATGTTTGGAGTTCGATTCAATTCCAACTGAAAGTCTTGTGATTTATTTTATCTGGCCAAATATCCTTTGCCATCTTGATAAAATAATTGTGCAGTATATTTAGCTCCCAATAATTTTGAAACGAATTAGAAAGAAAAGCTTTGAAACTTGTTTTTTTTTGTTTATTTCTGGAATTGATAAACTTGAAAGTGCACTGCAAATTAAGTACTTTTAGTCAACATTATTATTATAAACTTATTTTTAAATTAAACTGATGATTATAATTTTGTTTTTGCCTATGGAGTGAACACCCTAACTGATATTACACAGATATTTGAAATATACTTGAGTTTTACTGATCATAATATATTGTGTATTGAAATTGATTATAACAAGTTTATTAACCCATTTTCGGCCAGAAAAAAAAACATATCTTGATTATTAATTAATCCATTGGTTTTAGGATCATTGATGCCCAATAAATTCAAATTCATTATCAGATTGGGGCTAGCACGTTCCAGAGTCTGGGAAAGGGCTGTTCGAAAAATCGAACACTGGCCGCTATTTGGCATTTTTTTTTTGTTCATGAAAATCAAAAATTAGGTTTATATTTTTAGCAATTTGACTAAATTTTAGTGAAATTAAAGCTGAACAATGAATGCAACTATAAAATAGAGTTAAACAAAAACTTTATTGACATAAGTAATGAAAAATTTATTAATTTAAAGTATTATAAATTATGACATCTTAATACAAAAACCATTTTTCATGATATTTTTCAAAGCATTTAGTGTGTAAATGCATGCTGCACTTCCTATACATGAATTTCGTTGCCTTGCTGCATTTTTTCAATTGACGTCGACGATATTTTCCTTCTAACTAGGAAACAACAACATGTCTGCCTGATTGTTTTGGTAAATTATGAGGCTGATATTCTTCTTGAGATGATTCATATTCAAATCGCCATAATAATTTTACAGCAACAAAAAAACACGAAAACTTTTTTGTGGCATAGGTTTTTCATTTTTATATTTCGCCACAAAACAGTGTAGCTTCCAAGCATTTACTATTGAAGAACTCAAGCCTGCAATCCACAATGGCCAATACTGTTTTTTGCTCTGATATTGATGCGATAATTTGCAACAATGCGACACCTCTCATGCCATACTTGTTGTTATGTAGAAGTAATAGTTGCTGATAGTTGACATAATCCTTTTTTTCTTTTTTCCAGTATTTAACTGTATTTATTGGTTTGATTTGGTCAAAGGTACAACAAACTGTAACCTTTTTATTATCAGACTATCGACAGAATAATAATTTGTTTGTAGCATCAAATATGTAATCATGCTCACCACGCTGTACTTGTATTATGTTTCAAATGGTGCATTTGGTATTCGATTTGTTCGTACTGCTCTAGTGGCAAGGAAACGTTTTTCACCAAGCAAGCATATCAAATATTATGAAGTGGAAAGTTATCAAAACAAACTTTGTGTTGATTTGGATGTTGAAAGTAATCAAATGACGACATCGACATCTAAACCAATTTGCTTATTATAGTTATCGCTTGATCCAGTATATGGTATCCATGAGAACAAGTATCCATCAGAAGAACAGAGGCACCATATTTTATAACCAAAACGGATTGGTTTATTTCTAATATACATCTTACAGGAGTGATGACCAAAATAAGGCACCATCTGTTCGTCTATTGAAAGATTCTCAGACCAAACATCAAATTGATGTAATTCTAATATTTTAAACTTTTTTTTTTGTTTTAAGTTTAATTATTTACCTGATTATTTAAGTTAAATAATTACGAGTTTTTAATTACAAAAAAGATATTTTGTAGTTACTATTTTTTCTTACCTGTATTTCATATTACTATTATAAATTATTATATTGGTAATCTTATAGACTTTATTTTAAATATTTATTATACAAAATTATGATATTTTTTCTTACAAATTATTTCATATCATTTTTGAAAATGTTAGAAACCTTATTTTAAACGTTTATAAATAGTATCTAAATTAAAAAAAATAATTCCGGATTGAAAAAATTTAACAATAATCATAAATAAATAAAAAGTATAAAAAAATATCAAATTATTAGTCGTAACAAAAAATTGTCAAATAGCGGCCAGTGTTCGATTTTTCGATATTTATACGTACATGACACATTCTGGTGGGGTAAAATCGACCAAAAATATTTTTTTTTTTTTTTTTTATTATCTCTATGATTATATTACAACTATCTTATAAATTACTAATATGCAAAAGGCGTATTAAAGATAATAAGTAAAATTTTTTGAAAATGTACAAATGGCTTGTGAGGGACGATTCCACTGAATCGACCCCTTATATTAAAAATTAATACTAATTTTAATATTAAATATTTATGACTCTACAGTTACTTACAGAAAAGAAAAAAGAAAATAATAAAAGAAATATAATATGAATTTGACCTTAGTTTTAGAATCTACTTAAAAGATCATGAGGCCTGAGGCGTTTTAGTTTTCTTATATGGGAGGTATTCAGCAGGTCAGCTGCCAGTTGGTTTGGATGGAGCTGCAATCTTTCGTGGTATCTTTTGCTGATCTTTGTCACCACGTCTTTCACGGAGCATATGTTTAAATCCTTTCTTATATTTGAATTGCTGACGTACCAAGTGGCATTGACAATTGTACGAAGAGCTTTGGCTTGAAACCTTTCAAGGATTTCGATGTTAGAGTTGCTAGCTGTACCCCATAACTCAATTCCATATGTCCAGATGAGCTTTAGGATTGCTTTATATAGCAACACCTTGCTCTCCAATGAAACGCCAAAAATATAAGAATATATAAAATATGACTCTTTGACAAGAAAACCTCATCATTGGTTTTTTGAATGAAAAATTTAAATTTGGTTTGTTTTCATTTCCAAAAAATCGTTAAAATTAGGAGTTTTTTCACACCCCCACTATCTTGAGAACGATTAAGTCAATTTTAAATCTAAAACACTTATTTGAAAGCCAAGAGTCCAAAATTTATTGATGTATTAAATTTTAGTCAAAAATATACAGATATAACAGAAAAAAAACTTTAATAAAAATAAGTAGTTTTGCTGTTCGAAAAATCGAACAGCTGCCGAAAATGGGTTGCCAAAATTATGCTTATGCAAAACAATTCCCTAATATTAACGAAGTAAGAACAGACCTCTTAAACATTAAAATAAATATTGCTTCAAGTGTTACTGCTGTAATTTGTAAAAACACAGTAAAAACAAATCAAAATAGTGTAAAAGAATGTACAGTCGAGAAAAAACTCAGAATGAATATAAAATATACTAAACCATGGATAGATCATGAGTGTTTACAATTAATAAAAAGAAAAAATTATTGGCACAAAAACATATTCAAAATATAAATGTACAATTAAATATAAACTCAAATATCATTTTTGGCTAAACAAACTAAAAGAAAAAAAAGAATGGTATATGATACTGGAAAGTTCCAAAAAAATAAAAATGCTCAATAAAAAATATGGAATTATGTTAAAGAAATTGTGACATTTTTGAAGAAAGTGAACTAACAATAAATGAAAAACTGAGTAAATTAAATAGATTTAATGGTTTATATTGTAAAGTGTGAAAAAATATGGCAAAAAACTTTACATCAGTTTATAAACCGACTATTGTAACTACAGCTGGGTTCAAGTTACAAAATATCAATATACATGAAGCAATTGAATTATTACTTATTAGAAAAAATAAAATATAATAATAGCTCAGGTATAGATGAAATAAATACGTCACTAGTTCAACAATGTAAATATGAACTAGCGAAACCTTTTACATTATTTGATGTAATAGTTCATACTCAAACCTTAATGGCTAAAAAAGAGAACAAAATTTGCATAATTTAGATTTAGCATTAGATTTGGCTAAGCCATTTGATTCAATATAGATAGAAAAACTCCATTGAAAATATTGTATGAGTATGACGTTGTGGGCAAAGAATATATTTGGTTTAAAAATTATTTTGAGAACCGAAAACAGTATGCAGAATTTAACAGCATTGAAAATAGCATATGTAATACCATATACTAACTATTTTGTAATCCAAGGTAGCTCTTTAGGTCCTGTACTTTTTTCGTGTTATATGAGCAGTTTCTCCAAGTTTAATTTAAAATAGAAATCATTCCTGTATGCTGATGATTTGGCAAATATATGCTATTGAATGCAAAATATCAGAATATTTCCATAACATATACAACAAAGAAAAAATTGAAAAAGTAAGCAATTACAAATATCTTGGCATTAGAGTTGAGACTGACTTGACATGAAGTGAACATGTAAAAACTTTTGTAAGCGAAAACAAGAAGAATAGCAGGAATACTTAGAAAATCTGGTGAAAGAATACCTTACAAAATAAAAAATTTCCGTATTCTATAGCCTATTCCATAGTGTGCTAGCATATGGTATTGATATATGGGGAAATACATTTCGTAAAAATATAGACATGGTCCAAAAGATTCAGAATAAAACTATAAAAATTTATTTGGATTGCATCACAGAACATTATCAACTAAACAAATATACAAAAAGTTAGAAATACTGAAAATTGTGGACTATAAAGATCCAATCCAAATAGTTAATATATGTAATATAATGTATATATGTATGTATATATATATATATCTATATATGTTACATCAAGTTGAATACTTAGATTTTAGCAAACAACATAATTCACAATTTTAATACTAGGACAGCAAAACATGTTAGTTACTTTGAAGGTTTTGGGACAAATGGCTTAGAACTATTAACAAATTATTCTATAAAGTGTTATAACAAAATACCGTCGGATGTTAAAATACGAATATTCAAAAAAGAAATAACCAAAATATTTTCATTAATACTTATAATTAAATTTATATTTATACAAGTAATTTCTTCTCAATCAAAATATTATATCATAGTAAATTATTAATATTAACGTTAAATATATTATTTTGTCTTTATAAAAATTGTAAATTAAAACTTGACCTTAATTGTCTTTGTACTATTTTTATCATGCATCTGTTTGAAGTTGAACTGAACTTTAATAAATATATTTACTAATTTAAATTCTGGAAAACTATATTTACTATAGAATACTTCACCTTCATAATAGCATAGCTCATTTTATTTTTAGTGATCTGATAACCGAAGCTCTCATATATACTTATCATTTATCCCAATTATAAAGGATACTGGACCAGGTCGAAAATCTAGAAAGCATTTTTTGCCTTCGTCGGGAATCGAACCTGGGACTTTCCGATTGAAAGGCAGGCGCTCTACCTACTGCGCCAACCAGCGTGCAAACTCTTAAATATGATAATATTAGTGACGTTTATTTCTTTAGCATATGCATATAGTTTCGTTAATCATAGATATACACTTTAAATTTGTATAGATTTCACACTGCATTAAAATATCTTTCCTTAAGTAATCTGAAATTTTGTAAGAAAAACTACAATCAAAAAGTCAATCAAGAGATTTTCTTAATCACTTTATAATGCGAAGTCTAATCATGTTATGTTCACATTAAGGAGGGATTCACGTCTTGAACTTTTAAATAGCTATGTGGGAACGGGAGCGGAAGCATTAGCAACAGCGAGTTCAAAATTCAAAAATCTCCAATTAAATGATTAAAAAACCTTCAAAGTAAAAAAAAAACTAAAGTAAAGTTAAGTATTTTTATATTTTTTTTTTTGTATTGTCGTGAAACTTGAATATAATTATGTTTTGATTTTTTTTAAAGATCATTGGAACTGTATATAAGGTCATTTAACTCTTGCTTATTTGTAGCAACTGAATGATCTCAACTTATTTCTAATACTTTACATACTTGATTTTTATATTTGATAAAAATAAGAATTTCGTTTCAGTGTAATTAAATGAACCGTTTAAATAATTAATTTATTAGTATGCATATTTCGAATGATTTCTTGGAATTTAATAATTTGTTTAATTTATTAATTATAAGTACTACATTATGTAAACAATATTTGAAATAAATGGATTATTTTAATAATAATAAAGTAAAGTCTTTTTTAAAGATTTAAGAAGTACCTAAAAAATAAGCGAATTGTTTTTGAAGGGTTTCGAAACAGAAGTCCATCACGTTTATTAAGAAAACAATTTATTTGGTGAATATTTAAGATTTGGTATTTCAGGATTATAAATATGAGGTGTTGTGGCCAACTACAACTAGCTGGTATGGAATTCAACTAAACACAAAGTACACAAATTTTTACTGACTTGTCGAAAGAGGGCGAATGATCTGGCATATTAAGCACCCTTTCATCGTATCCTCTCAGCTTCCACGTTCTTTGTTGGATAAGCTTATTTTGACAAAGATTGTTGAAGAAATAAAACTAAAAACCTAACTAAATATTGTGATAGATTAAAAATTTATCATAATACAAAATAGTACAAGAAAAATATGACAAATATTGCATTACAAACAAGCACATACAAAATTACAACACATACAAAATTCCAGCGTAGTACATATTTTTTATTTAATTATCTATTATGACCTTTTTTTATTTTTTTTTTTTATATTGTAATTAAAATTACAAGAAAAGAAAAACATATAATTATAGTAAAAGTGGGTATTGATGACCTATGTGCACTAAATTTTGACTTTTGCGATGCGATCCAATTAATTCTCAAGATAACTTTGTAAAACTACCATTTTAATTTACTTTATTTAATTCTTTGCTAATAAAGTGTAATTTATTTGACTTTTTATTAATAGTTTCTAGAAAAAAAATTAATTTGCATAAAAACTCAAAATTTCAGCCTCGCACCAATTTGTGATCTAGGGTGCTCCAAATTGTGACTATTTGGTGTTGGTATTTGTGACTATGAAAAATAATATTAAGCTCAAAACTTTAATAGCTATGATTATCAATTAATAAAACATAATGTATCACATGGTATTTCATAAATTCAGTTAGTGAAAATCACAAAAAAATAATTAGAATTAATAATATTTAATAATACTAAATTATAAAAAGAATTAAACAAAAAAAAAAAGCAAATTCATAACAGAAAAAATTCTTATATCTACGTTTGATATAATTAGTTCTTTTATTGATTCCCTTTGCATTGACTAAAACTGATTCAACATTTTTATTAACAATGTCACCGATATTATGCCACAATATATTATCTTGTTCTGGCCACTTCCAACTATGACCGCTCATTACCATAGCTTTGACTTGATATTCATCGTTTTTTGTTTCTAAAACATCATCCAGGAAATATTAATCTTCGTATTACACAATGACGTATGAATTAACTTTAATCTTGGATTCTGATTCTATTGAAGAACTTTCGTTATGTTTATTTTCTACCCTTCTTTTCAAATAAAACCATTTTGAGTTTTTGTTGTCGTTATTTTATTTGTTGTTGTTCATGTTTTATCCAAAGCTTTATTCTTTTCTTCATCTTTTTTTATTGTGGTAAGCAATCCATAAATCACTTCTAGCTACAGATGAAAAATTTTCTTTAAGCCATTTTTTGCTCTTTCGTTTTTTTTTATCTTCATGACTTGTGGCCCAAAATAGAGACTTTTTAAATGATAAAATTAATATACTATAAGTACCTACTACTTATGTTTACTATTGTTTTATATAAAAAGATAGGTGGCATATTTGTGACCGTTTTGAATATAATTATGACCGCTGTGATGTTTAATGATTTTCAGCTTATTTTATTAAATTTAGTGTAGGTCACAAAATGAGCGATGATTCCTTATTTAATTTACAGTAAATAAATAGACATGACCAATATAAAATTAAATATATTAATTAAATTAATTCTAAAAAACAACTACAATTTGAAACATGTAATTCGGATACATTTTGCGGGTAATTCGGCTCCAATAATGCTTGAATTTGTGACCGTTGTAGTAATTTGACGAAATGAGGCTTTAATCGAAACATATTGTAGGTCACAAATTGAATTTTATTTAGCAAATACTTTCCAAATAAAATAATTTAAATTTATAAAAAGTAATAAAAAGTTAACTATTTTGTTATACGAACACTCACTTCAAAACTCTAAATGTGATAGGTCACAAATACCTCAACAGAAAAAAAATTATAGCTTATAATTCGGACCGCTTTTAATTATTTAATTACTCAGCTTATTTACAAAATAATCACATTTTTCGATCATTTTACATTAAAAAATCTCTAGAACTTTATTATTAGGCGTGCATTTAATTTTATAACAATACCAACCTTTTGCTATAAATTAAAAACATTTTTCTCAATTTCTCACTTCAAAACCTTGATGAAAACTGAAATTACGAGAAAAGGTAAGGTGCTTAATGACAAATTGATTTTTTGGCACGAAATTTTCTATTATCATACTAAAATACTAGTACAAGTACAGTAGAATAAAATAATTATATTTTTTAAATAAATTCCCAAAAAGTATTCTTTTAGAAAATACATTTTAAATCAATTTTAGGCTGACTAGATCACAAATACCCACTAGGTCTCGATTACCCACTTTTACTATAACATAGATCGAAAAAGAGGTAATTTAAAATAATTCTTTTGTATTAAGTACAAGTGTCGAATGACGACATCCCAAAAATTAAGTTACCTATACTATTGCAAAAAACTTAAACACTTCATTAAATACATTTCCTTATTCTGTTAATTTATCTATATTAACATGTAAAAATTGTGAATATAAACTCCAAGCCAATACAAAAAATTTCATAAATTATAACAATTTATTTATAAAACACCCTGTATGTAAAAAGCAACATATTGTGAGCCCTGGATAATTTTCTTCCGTTTCTTTTTATTTTTTGTTTTTGTTCTTACAACAATAGAAGTGCAACAATGCGCATACAGTTAAAAGCATAATTTGAATATCAAAATAAAAGAATGAGAAAAGTTGGTAGGTGTAGGAGTTTTATTACATTAAAAAACGATAATTTGAGCACTTTTATTGATTATATCATTTCTGTTTTATTTTTCTCTATCTGTTTTGAGAAACAAAATTTTATTGTAACAAGAATATTGAAATTGCATCATATAAAAAGACAATAAAACAGAACTTGAAGAGCATCAACAATAATAATGAAAACGAAAATATAGAATAGTAGCTTACTACACTGTATAGTAATATTACATGAAACACAAATGGACATCAAAATTTGTTTTACAAGCATAAAAAAACATCTATTTCAACTCGATAATGAAAATAACACACATAAAAAGTTGGTATAGAAAAAAAATAACAACTTTGACGTTATATTTAAATACGAAATGAATTCCCTAAAATGAAAAAATAAACAGAAAAGGAACAATAACAACAACAATAGGAAATAAATAAAAGATTTTGAGTGGATATTAACAATAATAATGTACAATTTTCGAAACAAATAAGAATAATATGATATTGGATATAAAAACTAAAAAAAAAAACGGTTAACAACTTAAAAGATTCTAAGCACAATACTTTTGATCCATTTATTGTCCAGTATCTAATATTAAAAAATTTGTGAAATGAAAATAAAAAAATAAGAAAGGATGATTGAGAAATTTTTTTATAATAATATTTTTTACATTATGTATGTGAATATCTAATATTATATAATATACAAATTGAACGATATGGGGAGTAAAAAAGCAAGATTAGCTGAATCCTAATAAATTTTAGCAAGGTCTTGGTGATGAATATTTAAAACATTTAAAATAGTTACACCAAATAAATGACGGTTATTTGTGAGTTGCGCGACATCTATACTCTAAAATAAATTTCAATCACAGACAATTTTTAAAAAGGCTTCATAAAAATTTCTTTCATTTTAAATAAACAAACTTATAGAAAAAAGTAAAAAAGCGAAAACACAAACAAAAATTGAAAACAAAACAGAAAAACAAAAATCAGATCATACTCTTCAAAAATGATATAATAAATGTTAGTTCATTTGCTTCTGCTATTTAAAAAAAATATATATACAGTAAAACACAGTCATAGTTAGGTATTCCCTAAATTTCAGTAATATTTCTGGCTATAACAGTTTTGTGACTATAGACGTAGTAAAAAAAAGTTTTATCTTTATAAACAAATTTCAATAAAATATCTTTCGTTTAACAATTTTAAACTTTATTTTATTCATAAATAGCAATTCTGTTATGTAAACACAAAATATATACATATATCTATATTATAATACACAAGAGCACGATTAGTCAAGGCACACTTTTCGTGGTTTTTTTTGTGCTTCGTTTTTTTTTCATTCAATCAATCAGTGATGATGCAGGTCGTGGCGATCAAAATCAATTTTTATGTTATCTATGTTATAATACACAAGAGCACGATTTTAAAGGCACACTTTTCGTGGTTTTTCGTGTGCTTCATTTGTTTTTTTTTTTTTCATTCAATCAATTAGTGATGATGCAGGTCGTGGCGATCAAAATCAATTTAATTTTATTTGTATATTTTGGGTCAATAATTTTTATAAGATATTAGCTGGGTTGGTTAAAGCATCATTTAATATCAGAAATTTTTGTCGATTCTCTTTTGAGTCAAATTATTTTTATATATTTTTTTATTTATCGCATTTGGTTTTTTGCACTTTTAGTAGGAAAAAAATTAATTAGTAAGTAGGATAATATTATTAATATAGGTTTTAATATCACAAATTTTTGTGAGTTCGATTCTCTAAATTCAAATTTTTTTTTTTTTTATTAAAAAAATATTTTTTTTATTATTATGTAAATTTTAATAAAAAAAAAAGTAATTTTTAATTATTATTCTCTTCTCAATTATTTCAACAAAATACGAAACCGATTAGTTTGAAATAAATCTAAGCTTATTAATTATCCATACATGGAATGTATTCACAGTTGACAGTTTTGGCACTATGATGTATCATGTAGATGTATGCATATAATATAATATATTATGCCAATTAGCATTTCTCCTACCTATATATGTATACTAAAACAGCTAAAATATAGGTATAATAAATATAATATAATTTGTACTGTATTTTGGACGTCTTATCCCACGTAACATTTTATTGTTATAAAAACAAAATTTAACACTAACTAAATACACTAAAAACTAAAAGTATATATTATAATAATGTTTTTATGGGAATAATGTGATTAATATTGCTATAAGAGTGTTCTTATAGCATTTGCGGGAGTTGTTATAATGGGATTTTCCGCAAGTGGTACAGCAATGTTTTTATAAATCTAAAAGTGCGTAATCCTATATTAAGAGTTAAAGTGTTGTTATAAGAATAGAATTGCTGGAATAGCAGTAGTAGTGTTATTATTTTACTGTGTTCCTACAATGTTACTAATAAGCTTACTGTAGCTTTCGAATAAATATTTAAAACAAATATCAAAATGACAACGGCCATTATTTTCTACAAATATGGTAAAAACAAAATTTTTTTTAAATAAACAAAAACTAAAAAGCTTTATTTTGCATTATTTTCACAAAAGTATCATTTTTACTTAAAAGAATAATTATTTAAATATCAAATTTGATGTTATTCATTAATTAACATACATTATTAAATATTTTAAAGATGCACTTTAAAAATATGTTTTCTTTTATTTATTTAAAAATTGGTTATTTTTGGAGGGCATTGTATTTTTTCGAATTATTTTTATAATAAATGTCAATGAAATTTCATTCCCAACCAAATTTTGCATTTTGGTCACAATAATTAAAAATATTAATACAATTATTTTTGACCGAAAAATATTATTTATTAGCAAGACATTTTTTATATTATTAACTAATATCTATCTCTCTTTCTCAGGAAATAAATATAAACTCCATAAAATTATTATTTGAAAATAAAAAATAACACCTTTCTCACTCTCGCATAACATAAATTATTTCAAATGAATATCATTTCAAAATAAAAACATATGCACTAATGCATGTGTACTAATCCTATAACAATATTACAGCACTTGCTCCGTTGCCTTATATGATTCTCCATTTTAGTGCTATAATGTATATATTCTCCATTTTAGTGCTATAACGAAAGGTTATAATTTCGCAACAATTGCGGAGCACTCAAATTAACACTAATACTGCTATAAGAATGTTTATAATAGTGTGATAAGAGTGCAAAAGAGTCTTATAGCAATAAAATTATTACGTGGGATTAGTATAGTGGTGAAATGTTATGTATATCGAACCTATGTTAAAATTTTACTATTCAAAATTATTTTACAGATTTTATAATATTTATTTTAATAAAAAAGAAACATATTTTAATTTATGATTAAAAAGTAAATAATAAAAAAAAAAATTTTTTAAAATAGGGACATTTAATAGGGACAATAAACAATAAAATAAACTTTTCATTTCGCTTAAATTATATTTAATTTTATTTACATTAAGTCTGTTTTTTTAATGTAAAAAATTTTGAAAAAGTTATTAAAATATCTTACATACATAAATTGTATATGGATATTATTAATTTTATGAAACTGACAATTTATTTAAAAAAAAAAAAAACTAGGAGCATAATTATGTATCTATTAAAATCTACATAAAAAACCAGCTGACAGCCAATAATCAAACTAAAATTTAAATTACATATATACTTCAATTGAAAAATAGTTAAACATTAGGTTTATTCAGTAACCTGTTCCAGATAGTTCTATATGAATATGAATAGTCATGCATAGACTAGCACTGCTTAGCTCTTTCAAGCCTGATAATAAACACCCATAGATAAAATCACCAACGAAAAAATTCTAATACCCACACAATCCCATTTCCCACAACACCTCCAAGAAATCCATTTTTATCCAAGACCTCAATTTGAATACAAAAAAAAAATATTCCCATGGGGGATTTTGTCTTGAAAAGTTTGGAATGAGGATTTCGTATCCAACCCAATTCTCTTTTCAGAATAGTTTTTTTTTGTTTTTTGGTTTTGAATTATTTTTTTTTGTTTACTTTGTTTTAACATTGCACCTATGGGATTTTAGTTTGGAGCTCTTGCTCCTATGGTAGTTTTTGTTTTGTTTGCAATTTTGTAATTTAAATTTTTAAATTTTAAATTTTGAATTTTAATTTTACAATTTCAACTCCCATCTATTTAAATATTATTCAATTTTTATTTTATTTCACTAAAACGGGGTGAACAGTAAAAAATAAACACCCTTCTATATGTCAACATTGTGAATAAATAAAGGTGTGTAGAAGAGGTACGAGGTATCATATAAAATTATTAATGAGTAATCAAGTTAACAATATGAATACATGACCTTCCTAAGGTCTATCTTTGTATAACTACATAGAGAGAATGAAAAATATCTTTTAATGTTAAAAATCAATCAAAAGAATAAATTTGTATACTGCACTTGTAAAAAAAAAATTAATAATTTCAAGTTGTACACATTTTCTTTATTTCATTTACAATATACAGTCTAACATTCGATGTTATTAAAAAACTTCTAAAAGTCGATCAATTGAAAATATAAGAAAGGATTATCATTTACCAACCAGTTTCATCTAGAACAACATAGCATATTGAAATGCATGCAATATATTGCATCTTACAAGTAAAAGAAAAAAATTAGGTTACAAAGTACACTACAAAAGTGTACTATTCACAAGAAAAATATAATACTATTGAAAAAAAAGAAAAAAACGCTTGAATATTTATGTAGAATTTAAAAAAAAAAAAAAAATTTTAAATTATCCTTGTTCCTATTTCGGGTTTATTTTTTTCTAGTATCATAGACCTACTTTATTTAATGCTCTAGTTGGATATTCATTATTATTTGAAACAACACTTAAAACCATTCATCATGATAGAATATATCCTATCCTATTGGTAAATTTTTAAGAGGATTTTTATCTCTCTGTCTTTTTTTTTTTCTTTTAATTTCATTTTTGTTGTTGTTTTTGTTTTCTTTATGAATCTATATTGGTTGGTTCTTTCTCTTTCTGGATATTTCTGGTGGTTGGTTTTTACAATATGGAAATTTTTTTTTATTTTTTTAATTCATTACTTTAAGTGAGGAGAAAAACTATTATTTTTTTTTCTTTGGTTTTTTGTTTTTTTTTATATATATATTTTTAGAAATTGTGCTTTGATGGTGTCATTTTGTTGTTCAACTTTTGTATGCATGTATGTATGCATTAGAACGTATGGTATAATGTGAATTCATATTCCAATATTCTATTATCAAAATGTAAATTACCTTAATGGCTTTATATTTTATTTTAAATCTCTGTAGGGGATTTTATTGATTTTATTATTTTATTCTGTATTCAATGAGGTATAAATATTGAATCACAATAAAGTCCACAATGGTAAATATAATTTAAAAATAAAAACAAAAAAATGAAAATAAAAATAAAATAAAAACTAATACAATAGTAAAGTGACACCACACCGTTCAATGGTGTATTATTGAAAATGAAAATAAAGTCAAGATAAGTAAAATTAAATATAAACAAAGGGAAAATTTTAAATTTAAGCAATTTAATCCGCGTATAGCAGACATTTTATTATTTTCTATTCTTTAGATTTTTTATTTTGATCAGTTGTGTTTTGTATGATATCCCATTAAGCATGTTTAAAATAAATTGAAAAAAAAATTATCAACTTATATTTAATGAGAAAAAAACCATTCATCCAATAAGAATATATTTAAGAAGAATAAATAAACGTTGATCCAATAGTTTTGATTTAAATTCACATTTAAAAGTTTTTCTACAAGTAAATTTAAAGGTTTATGATTCGACGATTTAAGGATTTTTAATAGAATAACATCAAAGTTTTGACAAGAAAAAAGAGTTAATCATATATTTTAGGGAGCATGTTATATGCCAGTATTTCATTTGTCTGTAGTATCATTTGCCAGCATTTCAGTTGCTTGCTTTTTACACAATATGGGTTACTATCTCATGCCTGTATTTTCATTTGGCTGCTTTTTATTTGACATACTGGGTATGATAAATATTCATAATAAAAATTTCATGTAGTTTTTATCAATCAACGGATATCAGAGCTACATTTTCTAGGTGGTGACTGGTGAAAAGTGAAAAGTCCCAGAAATTGAGCAGCCTCAAGCAAAAATAGGTCCGAGTCCCTTTTTACAAAGCCCCCGAAATATTTTTTTTTGTTTTTTTAACTGTCTTTAGTACAATGGCTCATAAACACGATGCAAACAAAATTTGTCATCAGTACAAGGACCTTTAAATGTGATGAAGGCAATAGATCCGGAGTCTCGGGAATTGGAGCAGAAACTCTATATCACGTGCTTAAATTATAAATATTAAAAAATTATAAATTTTTTTTAAAACATTTTCGGATTGGTCTGACGATCTGGAGGTCGGGATCAAAGACCTTGACCTTTAAAATGATGACCTAGAAATTTATAAAACAAAAAAACAAAAAAATGATATAAAAGATTGGTTACAAATACATTTTATGAAAAATATAAGCTACATCTAATAATAAAACATAAACAACTGATTTTATTTACATTTTGGTTTCGAAACTACACCATACACGTTTAAACAATTTCAGAAACTTATCACTCCGCCCATTAAAAATCAAAAAAATTTTGATTTTGTAAACTATTTAAGAAATTTTTTGAAACAGCCACACACACGATTAAATTTCACAAATTTCGAAACAAGTTTTTAAACAGATTTAAACGTGTGTGAGGCCTATTAGACGAATCTTATTATAGTCATTGAAACAAAGTATCAAAAACAACACTAAGTAATATTCATGTAGGTTCCACAGTGATCTTTAATTAATGAAATGAGCTTGATGATAATTCTAGTCCTGGATTTGATGGTATTCCAAACTTATTTCTGAAAAGATATGCTTCTTCTTTATCAAGCCCACTTTCTGCAATATTTAATTCTTAATTGATTTCTGGCATCTCTCCCTCAATTTGGAAAACTGCTCTTTAATAACAGGACAACAACAAAAAACCCTTACTCTAGATGTATACTTATATAGCAAGAAAATAATATTGAATCCAACGAACTACCTTGAATCACACCAAATTTTATTTCCTCTAGGTTACTCTAGGTATACCCAACGGAAACCGAATTTGGTTTACGATTTGTTAGATAACAATCTAACCATTCATATTCAATTCCTTTAACATGACATTCAAATAGTATTCTTAATAAAACAAATTCTGTCCATAGAGTAAAAAGCCTTTCTTTACATCAAAGAATCCCATTGCTATCTTTTTTTGTTTATTAAGACCTAAATGAATGTGAGATATAACATTAAAAAGAGCTGCTTGGGTGTTGGATTTTCTTTTACAACCATACTAATTACTATTTAGTAAATGTTTCTCCAGTAAGTATTCAACTAGCTGACTGTTGACCTAAGTTTATATTATTTTTCCAAATATTGTTTTAAAGTTTTCTATATCTTCTAAATATAAGTTACAATGTAAACTCCTAAATGTTTAACTACTTTTTTATTGGTTAAAATTACATTTTCTTCCGATTTTATTTCAAAATATTTTCAGTGTTTTTTGATTACTACACTGGCTTTATCAACCGTATTTCAAAACAAAATTGTCTCGCGTTTGTTGTTGTTGATTTTCAAAAACCATAATTTGTAGTTGTCACGAGTATAATATTAAACACTTTTTGTACAATTTTGAACAATTTCCTTTCTTCGTAATTACAATATTTACTTTGAAAATTACATATCAGGTACAATTTTAAAATTTAATTTTGTAGTTAGTTTTTATTTCTATTTTATGTTGAATTTAAAATTTAATGATTCAAAAGAGTGAACCTAATGGATTGAAATTAACAGCATAATTTACAAAAGAGATATTAATTTGCAATTCCTTTAACATATTTATTGCATATATATATATATGTAGATATTTTGTAAATTTTCAATAATTATTTAATTTTTAGAGAATGAAGTGCTGTCAAAAATATTCAGGATTTTTTCTCTGATAAAAAAATTTTTTTTTATAAATATTTTAAATTTCTAACAAACAAAAAAAAATGCATGCATGTAAATGGAAATTCCATTGAAACCGTTTAAAATGAAGAAGATAATTCAATTCAATAAAACAAAAAAAAACAAAAACAACAACAATATGTAAATGCACAAATTACATATTGATTACCATCCATAAAATTTTCCATCCCAATTCATTCATAGTTATTTTCTTCATAGTTAAATGGAATTCAAAGTTCTGTGCATTAGAAAAATTGTTTTTTACCTGTAAATTTGTATATCGCACATCGTATATAAATTTTACATATGAATATTTGAAATATGCTGCAAGTTCTGATTTATCTTTTTTTTTTTTGCTCCTATCTATGTATAAAAATCAAAAATTTTACATCCTAAGGGACTGACAAATAATGCAAATCATTTTCAGAATTCAGAAAGAAAATATAGTCAATGGCAGTCATTTTCATCAGGAAATGATAGGTATTTTTTTTTTTTTTATATTTTATCATGTAAAGATAATAGTATACGGTAAATGTATATAAGAAATACGATTATCGAATTCTCTTATTCTTCACTTCATCTCATGACATCATTATAGTCATGATGATTACTATCATCTATTTCATCAATCAATATTAAAGCTGATTACATGATTATCATCAATATTGAATTTATACTGAAGTGCTCTATAAATTATTTTAATTTTACTTTTTTTTACTATTTAAAAAAAAAACCCATCTATAGAAGTGTTGTAGGATTCAAACGTATATGAATTATAAAATTCAGTTAGATATATTTATACAGTGTTTCTCCCAAATCATTTTCAAAAGTATAAATTTAAATAAATGTTTCAAAACTTTAAAAGATTTATTTATATTTAATTCAGTATGGGTTTGAACTTAAGTTCAACATGAAATATTAATAAAATAGGGATTTGAATTCAAATGTAATATCATATACATATGCTATATGCATATATCTATTTAATACAAATAATATACACTAAAGAAAAAATAAATTTTAAAATATTATTTTGTGCAAATAATTTCGAACATAACTGTATTATGATTATTAAACGTATGTTATGCTCTCATATTCACCTTGGGTCGTTCTTGTCATAAATGATTCAAGAACAGGAATGAACTAAAGATATAATATAATTTTGTTATTCAATTTTGTACCTACATATATCCTTGAAATATTAACGATGATGACAACTTTTAATGATGGATAGAAAATAGATTTTTTAATAGATTGATATTTTAAATGGGGAATGAATAAAAATGAATAGAGAAAATATCAAAAACGTGTCATCGACTATCATCGTACTTCATTTAATTACTAATAAGAAGATCATGAATTTGAATACCTGCACTTGTGGTTATGGATGTTGTAAAAATATTCTTTTAATTATTCCTTAAAATTAGTTGAGATTATAATTTTCTAATCATTAAAATAAAATGGATGGAAAAATACACGTTTAAATTATAGTTAATGTACCCGAATTTTAAATAACAAATTTTTGTGTATTGAATGATCTGATTTTGTTTTTGGTTTTGCTATTTTTAAAAAAAGTATCGATGGTGCTCATTTCATTGTTCTGAAAATTATAAAAAAAAAAAAAATTTATTTCAAGCGGTCTACACCTTATCAAGAGGCTTATTGGAAAAATATATTTTATCAAATTTTACCCAAAACTCTGCTAAATGGGTTAACTCAGAATCTTAAAATAAATTAAAGATAAAGAAAAACGAAAAATTTGAAAATATATAAAAAAAATTTGTCAGCTAAAAGACAAATAACTAATCGTTGTGGAAAGCAAACAAGGAGTACAAAAAACTCTATCTCTCAACTCCCTCCAGTCAAAATGAAAAATGGTGAAAGGGCGAGAGATAATATAAATAAAGCTGAAACATTCGCAGATCTGAAATTTTCGTCCAGATATGGCAGATTCAGACGACCACACTAAAGAAAATAATAATTGGCAAGAAAATGTCATATCACCATTCTCACCGAGAGAAATAGTTGAAGAAATTAAAAAACTGAGAGATAAAAGAGCCTCAGGTCTTTGATCTAATTACATCTGAAGTCCTGAAACAACTTGCGAAAAAACCTATAACATTGCTAACACACATTATAAATGCTGCCATAAGATATAAATAGGTAGGTATGGGCCGAATATGTGGAAAATAGCAGAGATAATTATGATACCAAAGCCGGGTAAGCCTATAAATGAGATCAAATCCTGCAGATCAATATCACTATTATCAATAAATTATTTGAAAAACTACTATTGATACGAATGAGACCGATAAAAATATAGAATTAGTAGCCTAATCTTTCCGTGGCCTAATCGATTGGAGCACAGAAATGTGTTTCAATTACGATGTGGTAGTCACGGGTTCGATTCCCGTGGGGGGTATAATATATAACTAAAAAAAAAAAATAGATAAATATTACATATAAAATTTATAATCAATAAAAATAATTAATAATTAATACTTTATAACTAAAAATATAACATATATCAATATCTATATCAATATACTCATATATTTCATACAACACAATAAAAATAACACAATAAATAAATATTGGACAAACACTAATCCTAATTACACAATTGTCAACAACTGACAAAAGTATGTGACATGATGTACCCCAGTAAACATAGCAACGTCAGGCATCTTAACGTCAAAGATGGATGAAATCGCAGCGACAACTTGCATAAAATATGACTTCGTTTTACCACGTAGACGGAGATAGAGTTATCAAAGTGGTCTTCTACAGTAGGCCGATCCCCTACTTAGACAGTATAAAACAGATTAAAAATGAAATTAGACATTGCCTCGGAAATAAAAATGATAATACCATAGTAAATCGAATACGATTGAAATGTCAAGTGGAAGCCTTATGCTCCCAAGAAGAGTTAGAAAAAAAAAAACCTAATTCCAAGCTATCAGTTTGTTTTTAGATCGACAATCGATCAAATACATAGGATAGCAGACATAATAGAAAAAAAATTGGAAGAAAAGCAAGTATGCTCTACTATATTGCTAGATGTAGCGCAAGCTTTTGATAAAGTATGACATATTACATAAATTATACGATAGATATACTCTCATCACATCTAGAAAACAGAGTATTTAGAATTAAACAAGACGAAGAGTATTATACTATCAGAGATATTAAAACAGGTGTGCCTCAAGGTAGTATTCAGGGTCCCATACTCTATTTGCTCTACACCAATGATTGCCCACAAATGCAAAATATAACTGTAGCTACATTCGCTGATGATACTGTGTTGATGGCAGTAGGATCTAATATACGCACCTAGGCAATGGAAAATTAAACTCAATGAGCTAAAATCGTTATATGTAAATTTTACAAATAAAAATTAGAAAATTAACCATCAATAAACCTGATTGGGGTGAATTTACCCCAAGAAAACAACGCTAAATACCTAGAAGATGTCAAACTTAGATGGAAATAGCACGTCAAAAAGAAAAAAAATTAAACTTGACAATAAATATAGAGAAATGTACTGGCTCTTAGGTTGAAATTCAAAATTATAACACATAACAAGATATTGTTCCATAATCAGATTATCAAACCGATATGATTGTACGGCATACAAATATGGGGATGTGCCAACCAAACACATATACTTTGTATACAAAAATTCCAAAATAAAGTCTTGTGCTACATAGTAAATGCCCCTTGGTATGTTCACAACAATGACTTGTACAGAGATCTAAAAATTCATTGCATAGCAAATGAAATAAAAAGATATGCAGCAAAGCATTTGGCTCGTCTGGAGGGTCATGTTTACGTTGAGGCCACTCAACTGCTAGATAATCAAAATGAGATCAGAAGGCTTAAAAGAACTAAACCACTAGACTTAATACGATAGAATTTCGTAAGCTTTTTCTTTAAGAAAATAACACTAGAAATAAATTAGTGGTTAGTCCGTCGGAGTAGTTTTAATAAGAGCAGTAAAAATCGGACACACAATGGAAGCTACAGGGCTCATTGTGTCTATGAAGATTCCCACCAATCCACGCAAAAAAAACTGTAATTTTAGCAATTTTACAAAATATTCTGTACTGGTATAAAAGCTTGGACAACAAAAGCCACCAATAAATAAAAAATCTCTAAACATTACTTTTACCAACCATTTTGTAAAACAAAATCCACAAAGAACCTTCGAAAAACATAAAAATCGCCGAAATAAGGAGAAGAATGTTACCAGTCTGAAGAAAAATTATAAAAATTTTCTTAAGGCCACTGAGTGGTTATGTTCGAAAAAAAGTTCGGTATCTTTTTACTCGGGACCCGTTTTTAAACGGGCTGACTTACTAGTTAATAAATAGTTAATTTCAACAACAGACAACTGGTACATTGTGAGCCGGTAAAGTACTTAAATATGCACTTGGACAGACTTCTCGTTTGGAAAACTCACATTACCAGCAAAAACAACCAGTTAAGAATAAAGTTCGTTAATTTTTACTTTCTGATAGGATGCTACTATAAACTGTCTTAAGAGTGTGAATTAGTAGTATATAAATCTGTCATGAGGCCAATCTGAAATTATTAGGTGGTGCTAGACCCTACAAAATCCAAAATTGAAATAAATAAACGTGTCCAATTCAAGGTGCTAAAATTCATTGTCACTGCTCCCTGGTACGTACTCAATGACAGAATAAGGCTGAATTAAAATATTTCATTAACAACATAATAAAAAACAAAGATAAAAAATGTTCATATCGCCCAGAGATTAACTTAAATTTATTTGCGCCTGAACTAATAAATAACAAAGTATTCAGTGAATGTGGATTGAAACGTTTCAGACCACTGGATTTAAAAACCAGAACTTGAGTCTCCATAAATATCAAAATTGAATTTAGACTACGAGTCCTTGGACTTTTCCTTTAAATATGTGTCAAATAATCTCTAATATTGTAGTTTAAATCTTTGTTAATAGTTAATAAACAGAATATTAATTCAAAAAGTAAGGGTTGGTGAGTAAGTCCACAAAAAACAAAATCCATAATGACTTTTGCCACAAAAAAATATCCACAAAGAATGATCGAAAGACACAAAAATTGTCAAAATAAGGAGGAGAAGGTTACCAGTTTGAAAAAAAATTATATTGCCCTTTTCCAGAATACTAATAAATAATAACGGAATCAATTTTTATATTTATTTCCGGAAAAGGACAATATATTTCTTTTAATACAGTTTGTTAATCCTGTCTTAGTTAAATAATATTTTTTGTGGACTTCAGTTTGTGGATTTAGTCACCAACCCAAAAGTAAGATTAAATGTGCGGCAAAAAAATTTTACAAACAAACTTGAATTAATTTTTTTATTTGCTTTTATGTTTCATCAAAAATTTACGATCAGCTGAACAGTTTAACATAAATGTGAGCACCAGTGATATTTATAATGTTAGCATTTATACGGGAGAGAAATAAAATTTCAGTTTCACTGTTGAGAACGAAAATGGGAACATTCACTGATGATGCATTGGTAGCTGTTCAAATAATTACTTCATCATCATTGTTGTCCTGCAACGCCATCATTAGAGCATAGGACGCAAGAAAAATAATTATTTACTGATTTTAAATCAAAATTACACCAAAACCACTAAACTTGTTTAGTTTTATTTAAAAGTATTACAGAAGAGTTTACTTGAACTATGAAGAAGTTTTACTTTAGCTTAGGTTTACTCAAACAATCACGATTATTAACTCATGTTCTTGATTTTCCTGCAGTTTTCATTTACTTTATTTTATTACTGTCAAATTAATGCTTAGAGCAAAAACGTCAGCAGTCTATTATTAGACGAAAACTTTCGAGAATTGAGTGTGCAGTATCATCCAGTACCTTTAGTAAGACATCATGACTTTTGATTAGAAAAATGTTGAAATAAACTAAACTAGATACATTTTTGTTAGTAGAAAAGTAAAAATCATTAGGTGAATACATTTGTGAAAACATAAAAATACAGATTAAAGACTTTAAGTATGTTTCCCTAATTTTATTAAATATCTTAATCAATTTTGGTTATAACACCATCACCAGCAGAATGCTAAATATATTAAATAACTATACACTTAAATTAAAACACTTTAAAAAGCTAGACTAAACTAGTGATAACATTAAAGCTACAAAAATACATAAGTTGGGGTTTTGAGTCGCTGCAAAACGTATTTTTCTCGCCAGAACATGCTAAATATCTATAAATCATAGGTTGGTGACTAAATCTACAAACCGAAATTCACAAAAAAAAAATCCATAAATTCAAAAACCATAAAATTAATCTTGGAAAAAGGAGATATCCTCAATGTATCCAACAGCGGGTATGCATAATAATAATTTATATGAATATTCTGTAACAAGCGTAAAATTTGATTTGAATTCAACTCTAAAATTTCTCCTACCTCAGAATTTCGCATAAACATGCCGTAGATAATAAAGTGAAGTGCGTAAAAGCAATAACAAGGATCGTTTTTTGTGGATTTTTTTTTTTTGTGTGGCAAGAGCCATTATGGATTTTGTTTTCTGTGAATTTAGGGACTAACCCATAAATCATACATACGACCCAAGTTTCATCACGCACCGCACAAAATTTTCTAGATAAATTTCAAAAGCGTGATGTTCGTCTTATTCACAACCTTAATGTGACATCCACTTGCACCACACCACTTGAAAATCGTCGTGTTGTTGAACCACTTTTCCTATTTTATAAATATCTCGTAGGTTTAAGCACTTTTTCAGATGAAATAAAAACCCTAATGCCACCTCTCAAACATTTCCATCAAGCCAAGAAAGGCCTCAAGTGTCCACCCCTACTAAGTGCAAATTCCAAGTTTGCTCAAAACTGGCTATGGTAATTCGTTTGTAATATTCCAACAAACGTGTTTCCCCCAATACAAAAATATACTTATATACAATCTACAAAAGTTCAAGAGTAATATTAACAAATTTATTCAAAATATCTTTCTGATCAAAGGGATATTTTTCTTTCTACAATCTTCAATAAGTCCAAACTTTACATTCGTGTATAAAGATATCGTTTAAAACCTAATTTTTGGCTTAGCTTACAAAAAACAAAAAGTTGTTAGCTTACCTATATGCACATTATAACTTCATCTTTTTTGAAGAGTTCTAACACTTAGCTGACAATCAAAAGAACAATTATTAAACATCTAGTGGTTAGCTCGAATCTGTCATATTCGGTAGTGTGAAATTGAATGTGGAACAACTTAACGGTTCCTGAATTACGAATTGATTTGGGAATTCCAATTAACTTCACTCGTTTACGCAAAATAAATTCTTTAACAATTATGTGAAGTGGCTAATTAGAATATTTCAACAGAGTGTCATTGTGACATTGTCAATTTAAAGGAAGCCTGTTGTTTTTCAGATATTTTCCCATAGTGAATGACGTCAATTGAGACGGGAATCTAGCAAACTGGCATCTGAGCTATTAACGACCCAACAACCTTAGTAATACCAATAGTGGGACTTTAGTCATATTTATAATGTTGGTAAGGGTTGGACTATCATCAATAGACTTATTGATGGAAATACTATGTGATTTTTAACTTGCTACCTCTTACTCTGGATCTATTGAGTGATGCTGGCGATTTTTATTGACTCCTGATTTTGACAGAGGCTTTAAGTTTTTATAAACCAATTACCGAACTGTTAAAGTCAGAAGAATCAACAATGTGTTTGAAATTTTTCAGTACAAGAAAAAGCTTCAGAAAGACACGAAAAGTTTTTCTTAAATTTTCTCATGCTGTAATTTTTTAACATTTTTTGTTTTTATTATTTTATCATCAAACTTTAAAATAATTTAATTTAAATTAACTTTAATTAAACTATTTTAAATTTCACTGGAAATGCAAAAATTATTTAATTAAAATATATTACACAATTTTTTAATTAATTCAAAATTTCATTTTAAGAATTTCATTAAAAAATTTTTTTTTTACTTTTCAATCAAAGCTATTTTAAAAATCAAAAATTAATTAACAAAATAATTTCAAATTAGAAACTTTTTATTTATTTTTTTTTCTATTTGATTTTATTTTTATTTTATTTTTTATTTTAATCCTATAACATCCTTAAATGCCACACCATTGCCACATCATTAAAATTAAAATACTATCACCATTATAATGATAATGATAATGATAATGATGATGATGATGATGATGATCAGTATCATCATAGATTCACATAGTCATCATGATAATTTGTTAAAAACTTAAATACAATTTTATAAAATTGAAAATTTAGCAAAATGTTAACCATTTTAAAAATTAAATGAAGCCGATTATATATTATTATTTAAAATATACATATACAGACATAATGTAAATAAATGTACAATGTACAGCATTAATATAATATAATACAAGAATTTAAATAAAATTATTTTATAACAACTTTTTTAATTCTAAATAACCATGTACAATTTTTTTTTAGAATCATTTTAAAAGCTTTTTTAATTTGGTGTCAAAAAGTCCTTAGAAAAAAAAAATAGGATAAAAAGTTTTTTTTAATTTTGTTTTCTTTCTTTTTCATTCATTTCATTGTAATTGTTTTGTTTCTAAATAAATATCAAATTTATAATTAAAAAAAAAAGCCACTTTAACAATTTGAATTTGAATTTTTTATTACTAAATTTGTATATTTTCGTTTTGCTAAATGAAGAGGAAAAGGATAACTGAATTGAAATAATGTATATATATATATATATAAATATATATATACAAATAATAAATATAATAATATATATATAATAACATTAAAAGTAGTATAATTTGAGGGAATTAAATAGCTAACTAATTTACAAATGAATATAGTAAAAATGAATTTAAATTGAACCTCAAAATTACTTCAACAGTTTTAAAAATTAATACTATTTATTATTCTATTTAATTTTCTATTTTCTTTATTTAGTGTTTCTATTTAAATTTTTCAAAAAAATATAATTCATAATAAATTCGAAATAATTTTTTTTTTTTCAATTCTGTTATTCCAAAAATTAAACTCTACATTTACCATGAAATTGAATTGTTAATTTAATAGGAAATGCGATATAGAACAGGCCATTATAATCATCATAGTTATTACATAAATACTCTATACTGCTAATTATAATTTTCTCTATAGTGATTTTTCAAATAATAGTTATTGTGAATGAATTTGAAAGTGAAATAATAGTTATTTATAATTATTGCCTATATTTTGTCGTTTTATTGAAAATAAAAAAAATTAGTAAAATTTTGAAACTTCAGTAGTTGAACGAAATGCAATATTCTATGAGACTATAATAAACATTCTAGATTATAGGGTTGTAAACTAGGGTTATATAGTTATATATTTTTAAAGGAGTGACGCCACATTTAATCAAGTTACACTTTATTTGATGAAGTGGCACTTCTAAATTGCTACTATTTGAAAAAATAGGTTGAATAAACAAACATTTCGCAAAATTGGAAAAATAATTTTTTTTTTTCAAATTTTTAAAAAGAATATAAAAATTAACAATGAGAATAAACAAAAAATATTTAATTATTAAAAATACTTTACAGAAACAAAAATTTACAGTAGGAACTAAAAGAAAAATAGAGGAAAAAAAATGTGAATTATAAAACATTTCCCTTTCACCGAAGATGTTGATGTGTCTGATGAATTGGACGATCCAGTGACTGCTTGGTTTCCTCAGCAAGTATATTTAACTCGACGGCCCGATAGCTTTTATATATAGCTCCAGCATTTTAGACAAGCTTATCAGTTTGTTCATTGCCAGTGATATTCTGGTAGCCAAAAAGCATCAATTGAGCTTTCTGATTGCTGTATTAGCTCTTGGATCCTTAGAATAGTTGGGTGTGTTGGGTTGAGAGATAAAATATATTGTATGCTACTCAGAGAATCAGTACAAGTTATGTACTTTACCTCTACTACAATGAGGTACATCTCAGAATGAATACAATCGAATATGTATCGCTATATTCGATTGTATTCACTATGATATATAGTTCTGCTGAGAAGATACTGGTTGCGTGCTTTAGTAGAAAATAGAATTCTAATTTTTTGATTATTTGTAAATAGAAGCTTTAATAAAATTAATCCCAGTGGCCAGACACACGGACTATCTATAATGATGGGTCCTTAAAATTTTTTTTTACTGTTTGTAAATTAGAGCTTTATAAAAATATGTATTCGGTGATAGGGGTCTTTAGGGACTGTGGGTCTTTCAAATTTTTTATTTTAAGCTTTGGGTTGTTAGCATATAAGAGCTCTATTAATAAAAAAAAAAAGTGATTATGGATGAAAATTTAATTTAAAAAGGAAAACGGACAGCGTAGGTCATGTCATATTTCGTCAGCCCTTAAATTTAATTTTTATTTTACTTATAAATTTTACTTATTTACATGTTGGGCGCTACACACCGTGAAAGGCAAACTGACGCAAAATTTTCCTCCACTGACTTAGGTCACGAGCGGAATATCTCTGCCGATACTTCATGTCTCCAACGAAGGTGCGACGTCTCTCGACGGCGCAACTCCTGGGGCTTGGATTTGAAAATTTTCCTAGCTGGAGCATTTTCATCCATACGCTCTACATGTCCTATTCAATAAAGACGTCTTATTCTGACTTTTTTGGCTAGGTCCATGTCGTTGAACAGCTAGTATAGTTCGGCATTGTATCTTCTTCGTCCGACACAGGACCATTTCAAAATTTAATTTATAATCTGTATTTGTTTGTTTGTTTTATCACCACCTAAATAACAATCTCTCGAACTCTGAACATAATTTGCTCTAAATGACTTCTAAAACGGTATAAAAATACCCACGATGCAATAATTAGTTCTATGGGTGTGTAGAAATAATTTATTCTACTTTAGAGCTAAAATAAAAATTTCTTTCTAACATAAAATATTTTGCTTTAGAAATGTTATGATTGAAACTTTGAATTTGTTGGAATAATTATGTTCTTTTACAATTATGTTCGTTAAGAGTGTAATTATATGCTGTTTAAAAGCTAACAGTGTTATAGCACTCTGAAATAGAACAGTTATTTTCCACTGGTCTATTAATTGATTTTTTACGCTCTTTTAGAGTCCAAATAATATTTTTTTATTTATATGAAGCTATTTGCTACATTTTATTATGATAAAGGGGTGGAAAAATCATTATAGTCTAAAGGAGATCTTGTATTCAGTGTGATTTTTTTTATTTGACATAATAGATAAAATATTTTATTAGACAGTAATGCCTATAAGCCTATATTGACAATTTCGTTTATTTTATCTTATTAAAAGTGACAAAAAACTATTTTAGGCGCATAGATATTATGGTTTTTAGCTTTTATTTTTTTTAATAGAGCTTCTTACAAACAATTTAAAATTGAAAATTTTATTTTGTTGTTATCAAAATTACTTCTATCTATTATAAATAGTCCACTGAGTGCCACTTTATTAAAAATAATATTTAATATTCAGCTTTATTAAAAAAAAGAGTAAGCGAATTCAATTATTAAGACGTTTTACTAATGTATTTACACCTATGACTTATAATTTACTTAAACTAAAGTTTTCTTTCGAAAACGGTATTAATATTTCCTATGTTATGCAAACTATATTGATGGAAAAATAAAAAGTTTTAATCAAGATTAATTTTTGTTTTTTTAGATTACCAAGTATTACATTTTTTTATTTTTTATTTATTTTTTTTATTTATTATTTTATTTTTATTTCATTGTTTAATTAATATATAATAACTGTTCTATAGATAAGCGGTTTTTAATATAAAATTTTTTTTTTTAATTTAAAAAAAATTAAGAGAATAAATAAAAAAAATACAAATTAACATAATTTATAAATTACACAATTAACAAATTTAAGTAAGTAATTATTTTAATAAAATCATAAGAACAAAAGAAAAAAAGAAACTTATAAAATTGTATTCAAAAATAAAGTTAGAGAGTAAAATATCAATTAACCTTATAATTATATATTAAGAATTATAAAATAACGAAAAGAAAAGTGTTCTACAAAAGCAAAATATTATATACTAAATTAAGCAAACAATAAAAATAAAAGCTAAAAACACTCTATGCAAAAAGCGTGCAGTAGCGAGTGTAGTTACAAAAAAAAATATTTGACCAAAATAAAAATAGAACAATAACAACGAATAAAAACCGATAATATGAGCTTATAGCCCTATTAAAAAAAAACTAAAAATAAAAACCAATATCTTATAAAAAAAACAATTAAGTTTAATTAAATACAAAAAATTTACGTAACTATGCGTACTAAGTCATTTACTTGATCATGATTGAAATTAAAAAGCTGTTTAACCAGAGTTTAACCAAACTGAGTAATTTAGAACCATAACAATTGTTAGTTAGAAGTGGAGGTAATAAATTATAAAGCCGAGGTGCAATTGCTAAAAATGAGCGTAAAAAATGATGTACATTATGAGGGGGTATGATAGCTAATCTTCTGTTGTTGATTCTCAGATTATATATTTCAGAATACCTACTTCGTAAGTAACCACTTCTATTAAAAAATACTTTGAGGACTCGGAAGTAAAAAGGATGCTTCAGAGGTAAAATATTCAAACATTGAAATAAAGGGAAGCTGCTTTCCCTACGATGTTTTTTTAAAATTAGTCTGATAACACACTTTTGTTGTATTAACAAAGGTTTAAGATAATTATTAAAAGTACCACCCCAATTAACAATTCCATATTGTAATTTAGAATTAAATAAACCATAGTATACAGACGTAAGCAGTTTAGAAGAACAGAACTGCTTAAGGTGATAAAACAGTCTAACAACTAAATGAAAATACTTACTCAAAATTCGTGTATGAATTGACCAATCTAACTTAGAGTCTATTGTAACACCTAAATATTTGAAGGAATCAACACAATCAACTTTAAAACAACCTGCGGAACAGTCATACATTTCGTTAAAATTACATAATTTCTGAGTAAGAAGAGAATTATTATGAGGAAGAGGAAATCTTCTACATTTAGCACAGTGATACAAAATATTATCACACGTAGGAATAGAGTTACCTAAACTGAAAAACATAATTTTAGTTTTATCACCTAATAATAATTTGTGATGGCAAAACCAGCGACGTAATAAGTCCAAGTCATAATTAATATTACACACATTTTCAAAAAATGACTTTTGTAGGATAGACCAACATCATCAGCAAAGGCAGTTGAACAACCCTTAAATTTTTGAAGAAAAACAGAATTAAAGAAGATTAAAAACAATGTAGGACCCAGAACAGATCCTTTAGGTACACCCAAAGAAATATTTTAAAGATCACTGATGGTGTCATCAATTTTAACTTTCTGAGTTCGACCCGTTAAATACGAAGAAAGAAAATCAAAAAAATTACCCCGGAAGCCAGCTTTATACAATTTGCCTAATAGGATTTTATGAACCACAGTATCAAATGCTTTTTTAATATCAATAAAAAACGCAGCACTTTTTAGTTTATTATTAAGAGCTTCATAAATACGCGAACAAAAAGTCAGAAGTGCATCTTCAGTAGATCTGCCACTACGAAAACCAAATTGCTTACAACTTAAAAAGTTAGTAAGATCTAAAAATTGCATCATTCTTTTTTTATCACTCTTTCAAATATTTTGGAAAAAGAACTTAACATGGAAATTGGACGATAGTTATCTGAGCAATTGTTATCTCCTTTCTTGAATAAAGGAATTACCTCAGCAGTTTTTAGAGCATTAGGAAAAATTCCAATTTCAACACAGCAATTAAAAATATGAGCTAGAACATCCACTATATTCAGACTAATTTTTTTTAAAACAAAATTAGAAATACCTAGCGTATCGAAATTAGAATTATTTAATTTCATTATCAGTCTATGAAGTTCAAGTGAATTTATTTCTTCAAAATAACAACTTTGCTGTTGCCCCAAACATCTTCAACTATATACAGCTGGTTACTGTCACAAATCTCAGAACTAATTCTGCAGTAAGACTACTCATATCTGTGAATTTTTCATTAAAATGGTTTGCAATAACTTTTTTATCACATACAAGAAAATCACCAATAGATAGAGAAGTAATAGAATTACTAGAACTTATATTTCGATTAAGTAAATTGTTTACAACTTTCCATTCATTTTTTGCGTTACCTTTGGCATTTGACAATTGTTTTATGTAAAATTCTTCTTTAATTTCCTGAATTTTTTTCCTGAGAAGTTTTGAAAATTTTAAATATTTCCTTTTTAGGCTAGACTTATTGGGAAACTTGTTGCATGATTTAAGTAATTTCTTTTTTTTTTTCAATGAGTTTAAGTAGACTCGAATTCATCCATGGCTCTAAAGGCAGCAAGTTTTTTTTTCTTTTTCACATCGTAACTACAGTGGAAGAGTTGAGATAATATTTCAACTTACTTATAAATAAATCGAAGCCTATGGAGGGGTTTAATTCATCAAAAATATCATCCCAGGTCTCAAATCTGAGCTGAGAATTAAGTTCCACAAAATTTATTTTTGAGTAAGAAGATATATCAGAGTTCAGATTTCTTGTATACCTAGATGAAGAATTTAAATTCCGAAGAAATAGGTAGCACATTGATCTGAAATGCCTTGATCTATACAAGAGCTAAGTAAATCTATGTCACTGGATAACATAAGTCTAACAAAAATGTGGTCAATACAAGTGGAAGATAAATTGTCCCGTGTAGGACAGTTAATACACGACTCAAGACCAAAGCTAGACATTAAGTTTAAATAGGCTATAGCATTATTCGATTCAGATAAGATATCCAAGTTAATATCGCCTAAAATTATCAAATTATGAGCTCGCTCAGAGATTAAAAAAGTTGATAACTCATCCAAGAAAACATCAAATTTAATACTATTAAATCTATAAATACAAACAAAACTAAATTTTCAACTACACAATTGATTTTAAGAACATCTGCACTCCTAAATGAGAGAATATCTGTACTACACTTAAAATTATTTTTTGCAAAAATAAAAATACCACCAGCAGCATATGAATTGTTGCAGCAAAAATATTGGTCGTATCCAGAAATACAATAAAGTTAAGCTTCAGAATCATAGATCCATGACTCAGTTAAAAAAATAAAATCATGCTTATTCGACAATGAATTCAGATAAATAATAAACTCATCAAAATTAGCACGCATACTACGAATGTTTTGATTAATTAAAGAAAAACAATTAGTCAAAACCGGGTTTTGGAAAACACTTTCACAAAAATTATTACTAAATTTACAACAAGGTACACTATTATCAACAAACATAACATTACCATCCATCATGATTATTATTATAGCCAATTCTCCTTCTTTTAGAATCCAACCTATTATTGAAATATTATAGATATTTCCTTTATTTATTTTAAGATTATGTCAAGTGAAATACTGGCAATTACATCTAATATTTCATTTGACGTGTAAATGGTCATTAAATTTAATGTTAGATCTGGGGTATATTTTTATTTATTTATTTAACTCAAATGAGCCTATCCGCTCGTGCGAAGTAATTGTTTTACAAATTATAATTCAGTGCAATTAAAAACAGAATGAAAACAATGAAAAAAGGGTATTAGAATTAGAATTAGACAAAATATAATAAAAACTATCAGTATTTCAAATTATTTTTCAATTATTATACTTATACATATTACAATCACTTATAGATTGTGGCAAGACTTTGATAAAATTTATTAATTTGTATTTTAAATTTAATTTAGGTTGTTATCGGCTTTTAATTCATTATGCAATGCATTATAATATTTAAAACCTAAATTATATATTTCATCAAGTCCATTGAATCTTTTTTTTTTGACGACATTATTCTAATATTTTCTGCATTTCTAGTTCCATATTCATGATAATCATTGTTCTAGGTTGCTGTAGTATTTATATTGATATTTTTGTAATAATCAGCTGGGTAGGTGTACCAATTTACATTTTATAAGATAAAGGATTTTCTTCTCAATATGTATTGCTTTTGTAGAAGTTCATTGATGGTGGCCAAATAAGTCTTTTATGGCTTTGTTCTGAAGAATTTGGAGTTTATTTAAATTCTTTGTCAAAAGAAATTTCCCCAGATTTAAATGGAATATATTATATATTACTATTTGAAAAAGACTATAGTAAATAAATCTTTTCAGAATTAGTAAGACTCGATGGCTTAGTAGTTTGAAGAATCCGGCAATTCTTCGTGCTTTTTTACATTTTTCGCTAATTTGTGTATTCCAGTTTAGCTTGTTATCTATAGCTGTATAGGTATAGTTGTATTACTCTATAATTTCAGTTCATGTGTTATTCGAGAATTAATATTTGGTTTTATTGCTATTAATAATAAGCCGATGTTTATCCATCCACGCGTTATTATTAGATTATCTTGATTTATTCCATTTGGTTAGTAGGTTTAGTTAGATTATGTTTTAATAATACGAGAATATATTGGTTTTTACATCCCACATTTTTTCTAAAAGATTTATATAAGAGCTCAAGTAAATTAAAACTAAATATAACAATAGTAATAAGAATAACTATATTATACAGTGGTAGGCAAAATTAATTACACACTCAATAAATTTTAACATTTTTTTTTTGTTTTTCTTTTCTAAGGACGGAATTTACAAATGTGTTTAAAAAAAACTATGGGAATCAATTTCAAGATAGAATGTTCAGTCCGACACACTCAAGAAATCGTTTTACAACGCAACCTCTATTAAATGAAGAATTATCTTGCTGGAAACAACAGTTATCATCAGGAAATATTCTGCCTCCTTAAGTGAAAGCATGTTTATTTAATATTTTAATATATCCACATTGAAACAATGTTGCATCTGTTGGAAACAAAGCTCCACAGCCATAGTAGTAAATGAATCTGCAAGACATAACACTTCCATCGCATGGGAATCAAATGATTAAACCACTTTATAGTTTAACTCTTTTGGAAGATGAATGTATTTTTTTCCAAGAGCTTCCGTGGAATGTAAATTAACTTTCCTCTGTCCTATCAGAATTCCAATGACTCATTAACATATTCATGAGCAAAAGCCTCACGTTTTGAAAAATTTGGTGGTAAAACATTTACTACTTTACGTACCCCATAAGTTTGAATATTAGAATATTTACATATACTTCTTATTGTTCGTTCACTCCCACTTTTTTTCCAATAACTTTTGCTGACCCAAAAACAATTTTAACTGGGTTTATATTAGGATTTTCTTTTTAATTACTTAACAATTTGTATAGCCTTCTTTCGGTCTCTTAGTAACAACTTCATTCCTACTAGATCTTTACCTGTTTTTCAGGCTACCGCATTCCTCTTTTTCCTTTACAGGGTTCTAAATAGTTTTAAATGAAATTCCATAAATTTCTGCTAGCAATCGAGCTAGTGTTTAGCAACAACTTCTGCGCCATTTCAATATTTAATTAATTTGTTTTACGCATTATGAATGAAAAATGAATCAGTAATTTTAACAGAATAAAATTATTTTAAACTCTATTAAGAGCTGCACTTCGTCACTTTTAAATATTAAATACAAATTCAAAAAGAAAAATGAATTAAGCGCTATCAAAAAATGCACTTATTCACTTCAATAGATCGAAATGCAATAATGTGTAATTAATTATGCCGTATGAAACCAAATGTGTAACTACTTTTGCAGGATGACACAGCAAGAGAAACCTGTTACTACCTGACTCATTGGAGATTTTTTTCAGCTGAAAATTTAAAATTAAATTAAGAACACTTTGCGAAATTGATTCCCAAAGCTTTTTTTAACACATTTGTACATTCCGTCCTTAGAAAAGAAAAACAAAAAAAAAATGTTAAAACTTATTGAGTGTGTAATTAATTCTGCGTACCACTGTAACATAAATTAACCGAAAAAGCACACTATTGCCACTATTACTTTACATATTAATAATAATATCACAAAAGCTATTTTTTGTAAACTTTATCTAGACTAAGTAATTATAAAATTGTAGAATGGGTAAAATAAAGTTTTAAAAAAAAATCTTGATTTATTGCGCTTTCCAGCTCCTTACATGTATTCTCATCATAAACAATTGCCAAATCATCCGCATACATAAATGGAGATCCACAAGAGAACTACCCTAGATAACTCCAAAGTCAGTGTTTTCGATATTACTCATCTTAACTTCTTCACATTCAGCAAATTGAATTCGATTTGACAAGGTAAGATTTAAACTTGTCAAATATACCTAATCAAACATTAGTTCTAATTTCTATTTCCCCATATGCAATTTTTTTTTCAATTTAAATTGCCAAGAAACAATACAAAATTTTTCACTATCATTTAAAAATATATAAATTAATTTAAAAAAAATATATTATATAATATATAAATTAATTTTATTCTTAAATTATATATTTTTAACTAGAATTGATATGTTCATAATAATTAAAAACATCATGAGTATGGCTAATTCAAAGACACAAACCAGGGAAATTCTAAATTAATCAATTCTAATTCATTCATTTAATTTATATATTATCATAATATTATCACAATAATTAAAATCAATTCATAGGACATACACCACCGTTAATTCTACATTTTTTCCTGATGTGCAAATGGCACCTAATAGCACAGTTTCGTGAAAAATACCTCAATAAATATATTATTTTCATTTATTTTCAATTAGCAAAATTAATTTTTTTTTCTCGTTTTGCAACAAATTCTCTCACGCAATTATTATTTAATCATTTAAATATTTATTTAACAATTTTGTTAAATGATCCGTAAATAGTGTTAGTGAATTTTTTTTATTTTTTTTTTTTTTTTGTTATAATAATTTTTAAAATGTGGTTTTTAATACAATCGAGTTGAATAAAATTGTTTTTTTTTTAGTGTTTAATTGTATGTTCGTATTCGAGTAATTTATTTTATTAAATATTAAATTTTGCAATCACCAAAATTATTATTTTTTTTTAATTATTTATTCAAGATATTTTCTCCATTTTTATTAATTTTTTTTTATTTTTATGATTTTTAACTATTCAATAATTTATTTTTGATTCAAAATTAAAAAAATAACAGACCAAAAATGAGCCGGAAAAAGGTGTTATTTTCATGGATTAATATTCTGTTAGAATTTTGACATATTTGGAAACACTATTGGTTCTTTTTTTTTTGGTTTAGATTAAAATATTGATTTCATTATGTTTACATAATTTTGTTTACGTATAAATTCATCTATTTTTCTTAATTTATACAAATTATATTAATTATTTATTTTTTCCAATGTTATAGATTGAATCCTTTTAATTTGTAAAGTTTTTCATTAAGTTAATAATATTATATAATGATTAGAGGATCATAATTAATATAAAAAAGAACGAAAATGTTAATTAAAACAAGACAATTTGCAGTAAAACTCACCGAGGTCCGGTTGAACTGCACACAAGTTACGCACCGTTACCTGTTGCCCCTAGACCAACATATAGTTTTTACAACGAAAACTTAACAACACAATATACACATGTAACAATCAAATGACCACAGAAACACTAAGACTCACTAGCTACTTACAACCGACGGCAAATAGCACGACATTAAACATTAAAAAACACAAACAATTTACAGAATATTCCTGTTTGAAAAAAAAAAATAAAAAAATAAAACAAAATAAATAAAGTAAAATAAGGGAAAAATCCTAAATGAAAACTAAAAATTTAGTAGAAATAGCTAGATATATATGTGTACACATAGCATAATACGTATACATAATTAAATTTACATTAGTTTTGATTTAAATTGAAATTGTTTGTATTTAATTTCTATCAGTATTAAATTATAACATAAGTATATTAAGATAAGATTTATAATAGAGAGTCATTAAATTAGATAGATGGGTCATTATCCTACCCTGAAAAGGGTCCCAAATTTTGGTTGTACATTTAGGTGCAATTGAAATAATAAAATAAAATTGAATAACATTAAATTAAATAAAATTAAATTAAAAAATCTTGATTATAAAAAGCTTTTTTGTAATTTCTATTCAATATCGAAGAAGAATTGAAATGATCTGTTTTAAAATTTTTAAATTATGTGGCTAGTGAAAAATAAAATTTAAAATATCAAATTTTACTCTTCAAAAATTGTTTAAATATTTTATCTTGTAAAATAAATAAGTTAAAGCTGAAAGCATTGATTTATTATACACTGAGGATTTACTGTGATTTATTGTACATAATATATATATTTAGTAGGTATTATTAAGGTATTCCAAACTTTATAACAAAACGATGTGTTTGGTTTTTTTTTCCTTTTTATTAAAAATTATTGTACAACATAATGTTTTGATATGTTCTTTGAAAACGTTATAAGCAAAATAAAACTATTTTTTTTTTTTTTTTGTTTTCTATTTTCTAACATAAAATATTACACCGAAAAAAAGTATTTATGAACTAAAACGGTGGTTATTTCCTTATTTAACTAACTTAATTTTAAACAAATATTTTATTAATTTTCATTCTGATTTGGTGTTTTAAAATTTTTTTCTTAGACTCTATAGTCTATATAGAGTATAACAAGTTGCAACTTAACTTATGTATTTTTGATCGTTACTAACTATTTATTTTTGGTAAAAATTTACTAAAACCCAAATTAATTGTCAAAAAAAAAAAAAAAAAATCTTATAAACTAAATAAAAAATAATAAATCTTAAAAACCAAAATTTTTAAGGTATAGTTACAAAAACTATACAGTTGATTTCTTTCTCAACTCCTACTTTTTCCAATGTCTAACCTTGTGTCCTATTTATGATAATAAAAATGGCTAATTTAACGGGGAATAGTGAAAGTCTGAAAATAAATAACAATTCTGTCGTAGCTGGAGATAAATATATACTGGGAATAAATTGTTTCCCTTATATCTCCGATTAGGACTTCTGCGATTATTAAGTTGATTTTAAATTTTTGACTGCTAACCGGCTTCCATTGCAGAGACCACGTTTGGTATTTAGGTTACTAAGTAAAATTATTATAACTTCAACTTTCAAATTAAGTTTATGTGGAAGCATTCCACTTGGACAGCAGCCATTTAAAAATCCCACGGGTTAATTGTTGAATCTTGTTATAGTTTTTCTAAAATGTTTAATACTTGTTCGTGAATTGTATTCGATATCAGAATTTTTAAAGCAAAATATCTACTTTTTTGAAAAGGCAGCAAAACTATCTGCATTCAAACTATTTCCAAAAATTTCTGGTATAACTACGCTCGTGTTTTTCTTTTTTTTTTCTACATATTATCATCATATAGTGATATACACATATCCATGAATTATTTCTTAAATCAAACAGAACAAAAAAAAATTTATGCAAAACAATATTTTTTTGTTATTTCCTTTCGAGATTATTCGCCGTTCTCTTGAAAACAATTTTAAAATGAAAAAAAAAGCAAAACAAAAAAAAAACATGAAATTTCAAAAGAGAGAGATTAATTTTATGTACACAATTTTTCCAAATGCATGTGATGGGAGTGATTATTTTTGTGTTATAAATTCTGCTAAATAATTTCTGTTTGTTGTTATTGTAATACTAATAAAATGCCACGCTAACGCAGCAGCAGCAGCAGGACATTGCGTTTTATTATATAAAAAAGATAATATTGGGACATAGTTTTGGTTTTGTATATAACCATTCTTATCTAGATAAATAAAGAACTCTGGGGACACAAAACCTTTCTGTAGTCTAATTTTTATGTATTCATCATTATTATAATATACATGTGATATTAAGCCATTTGTTGTATTTATCATTGATATATCGAAATGCCTACGAATCAGATTGACAAAAATATTATCAAATTATATATTAGCTAATTTATATTTGAACTTGTTGGAATAATATTTTTTAAAGTCTGATTGCTGTGTTCTATTTTTCCCCAGATAAATTTTAATGCATTTCATTTCCATTTTCCTAATTTTTTCCATATTACTAGCACTTATATTATACCAAATGGGTGCTCCATATGCCAGCCTTGGCCTTAAAAGTCTTTGATAGGCTATTAATTTTACTCTGGGATGGATTGTTTTATTGTAAAACTACCCTTTTGCTGCCATTAGAGATTTGATACTTTTCGAAATTGCGTTATGAACTTGATTAATGAAATTCAGGTTGTAACTTAGCAAAATTTCCAAGTACTTGGCTTGTTTCCTGTTCACAATGTTTTCATTATTTAGAGTTTTTATATTGAATTTGTATGCGTTTTAATAACTCTATCCGCTTTGTTATGTATAATGAAAACAGAACTGGTGAATTTACAGCTGCTTGTTGTAATCCATTTTTGATGTTAAATATTTTATTCGCTGTTACATTATTATTTGCCATAACGAATACACCCTCTGACAACATATCTTGTATTAAGTTGACTAACTGTTTGGGAAAGTCATAATTTAGTCATTTATAAACTAAACCTATCCAAACGTTATTAAATGCCTTTTCAAGATCCACCAAACAGACACCCACACCTTCGTTTTTGATCAAATTGATTATAATATGATAACTCTATCAGCAAGAATATTTATTTTTTGCGTTCCTTAAAATAATTTGTATAGTTTAAATTTAAAATATTGCAGTTTTTAATTTGTGAACTACGATATTATTCGAGTATGTATTTATTAATTTTTCTAACATAATATCAACTCATTAAATGTGAAAATTTACTACAACTATTGTCAGGAACTAAAATTTCTTTAAAAGTGTAATTCCATTTTATTTAAGTTGTTAAACCAAATTACCCCAATTATTTTTTGTCATTTATTTTATTCATTGAACGATAAAACTTATAGGTACATTATATTGTAAAGGATGTAAATTGATATTTTGAAAATAAAGAATTATGCTTAGCTGCTTTTCTTGAAATCGGTCAAGTTTGCGAGCCTTATATGTAACTTGGAATTAAATTTACCATGTGTTCTCTATTAATTTTTGAAAAGCTACGTTTAAAACAGAACATTTTATGTGAAGGAACCAAATTCATTTACACTGAACTATATAAAATACAATCTGGCGTTCTCAAAAGCAATATGTTAGGGCCTATACCATATATGCTGTTTACGGTTGGTATTCCAACATTAACAGAGGTAAAAATAGCAGTTTTTGTCGATGATACCGCTCTTATGGTTCGACATCAGGTTGCTAAAATAACATCATTCAAACTGTAAGAAAAGTTAAAAAATATTTAACTATGACTGAAAAAAATGGAATGTAAAAGTAAATGATTCGAAGTCAACACATATTACATTTACTTTCAAAAAAGATACCTGAAGTCCTTAAGTCATTTTAAATTATAAAGTCATCATAATGTAAAAAAATTGTGTAAAGTACTTAGGCATATATTTAGAAAAAAGACGAAACTGACAAATTTAGAATAATATGTACTGGCTAATGGAAAGAACATCTTATTAACAAATAAGATCTTAATTTATGCAGTCATATTAAAACCTATTTAAACAGCTGCATTTGAAATGCATGAAATCCAGCATTGCGGTTCCGCAGCGAAAATCAACATCATACAAATATTCCAAAATTAAGTGTGAAGGACCCTCGTAAATGCCCCTTAACTTGTACCAAATAAATTCATCGAACATGACTTAAGCATTGAATCCGTCGCCAGTGTAATAACTAAAAGTAGAACTATAGCTACAGACTCAAACTTCAAGTTTATCTAAACAATTTAGCCCACAACCTAACGACAATTGGAGGTCATAAAAGAAAACTAAAACGAAGGACTCCTTGTGATTTATAAGATATCAGAAGAAAAAGTAGAAACAGTCCAATGATATTGTAAATTGATCCAACGGCAGATCTTCGATAGAAAACGCTGCCAGAAGTCAAAATAATTAAATTATATCATAAATATTGGTTTATTATATTTAAATTTTAAACTTAATATAAGTACATAATAAATAAATTAAGGAAGTTAATAAAAATAAAAAAAATTATTTTATTTCAATAACGAAAGGTACTGGGACCAGGTCGAAAAATTTATAAAGCATTCTGAAAGTAAATTTGAAAGAATTTTAAAGGATTATGGATCATAGCTTATCTGGTCTATTTAAGAATATAATAAAAATAAAAAATAAATTTATTTCAATAACAAAAAGTACTGGGACCCGGTCAAAAAGTTTATAAAGCATTCTGAAAGTAAATTTGAAAGAATTTTAAAGGATTATGAATCATAGCTGATCTGGTCTATTTAAGACGTTAATAAAAATAAAAAAAAATATTTTATTTCAATAACGAAAGGTAGTGGGACGGGTCGAAAAATTTATTAAGCATTCTGAAAATAAAATAGAACTTATTTTGAACGATTATAGATCATAGCAGGGTCTATTTTTTTGCGTGATATATATCAGATCATTGATCTAGATTTCAATTGCCTCTAAAATCAAATCTCAGTTCACCAAGTATAGTTGATTAGTCTACTATTGTTATTTTGCTTAGTGTCGTGAATCTAACTATTGCACGGGATAAAATACATATATATGGTATTTATTTATTATCCGTTATGATATTACTAGGTAATTAAAACCCTGGATAATGAATATCAATATTTAGTCATTTCAATAACTATAGGCTCTTATTTAAAAATCAAATGAGTAAAATATCATAATGGTACAAAATGTTTAAAGTAAATATATATGAATACTTTTATCTGGCTTAAACATGTACTGTAAAAATATTTACTTCAAATTATTTTAAATAAACATAGGCAAAAATAATTAAGTTTAAAAATTAACTTTCAATATACTTTCAATTTCAAAAAATTATTTCATCATATTTATCAATAAGTACATATTAATAATATTATTTTGTGCACAAAAATCATCAATTTTAAATTTTCATGTAATTCTATAAAAATAATATCCTTTTCAAACTTAAAGATGTCAAATATTTAATTGAAAATTCCAAAAATAAAATAAAAATAAAAATTATCAGGACAACTTAAATACAAATTTTAAATAATAATATTAAACTATTACAGTAGTATTACCTATACCCATATCATGTATTAAAATAATATTCCCTATTGAAATTCATTCCTATTTTCTATTACTACAAAATAATATACTTATTATTATATAAAAGACTTTTATCTATTTATATATGATGTTAATTTGCATAAATATTAAATATGACAGGATAATGGTACTTTGTATAAATTATAAAGAAGTATTCATAAGAAAAAAAAAATTATTTACATTTAAACTATTATCCTTGTTTGTTAACTAAAATTTTTCTTCTCTTGATTTTATATTTTTTTTTTATCCTTATGTAAACAAGAATATCTTTTCTTATAATAATATAAGTGTCTTATATGTAGTTATTTTATTTTAATATATTATTATGTAATATTTATTTTGGTCAAATTTTAAAGAGGATATGATGGTTTATATCTGTTTTAAGTAAGTTTATTTTTATTAACTTTTAACTTATAAATATGTAAGTACGTGTCTTTCTGGCTTAAAATAGAATAGTTATGAAACAAAAATAGAAAGTTAAAGTTATAGAATATGAAAATGATATCTAAGAAAAGTTATATTAAACTTAAATAATAATATTATAAATTTGTAATTATATACAGTTTAAGTTCCATCTTATGCCAATAATAATCTATCCAAAAACCAACTCATAGAAGATTATTATCAATGTTATAATTTGTAATATTGCAAGCCATTTTTGTCCAGTCGTTGATTTTTTACTCATACACTACTCGTATAATATTAAAAATGTACAGATAGAATATATAAACATATACATTTTTTACCGTTTTCTAAAAATCGAAGTATAAAAAATATATGGAACAAATCGGGGCATAAAAACTGTGTCAATGTAAATCGGCAATGACTTCTGAAATATATTCTAAATATTTTTGAATTTATTTGTATAAATATTCAAACACATGCGCTGAATCCAATTATAAGTCTGTGGTAGGTTTGAATTTGTTTGAGTTTTTCAATAACAATAGCATGCAATACTTATATTTATATATATATATATATATATATATATTTTTTTTTTTATGTTCTTGACAGTAACTGAGGTAGAATCATCTTTTCGTGCTTAATGAAGGGGTACTGCAAGTTTATATTACAATATCTACAATGTTTTTCACGCCTCGAATGTGCACAGAAGGTATCGAGAATTTCTGAAAGACATTTGTTTGACGTTGATAATAATTTGGAAAATTAAAATGTGGAGAAAATTTAAATAAAAATAATAATAAAAAAAAATTTTTTTGTTTTCGTAACTGACATTTTTTAATAGGGAAAAGAAATAAACACAAGAAAAAAATTTCGCTAAATTCATGCTTAAATTTTCTTTTTTAAATGCAAAACAATATAATATTAATAGAAAATATAACAATAAAAATATAAGTGCCCGTCACGCAATTTCGTAAATTTACGATTCGTACTAAAAACCAAAAAAGTTTGCTACACTTTCATACAAAAGCTTTATAAACGAACGGATGATATCCGTTGATAATAAATACGAAATCGTAAATTTACGAAAGAAACATAAGAAGCCTCTGAGCTATTTAATTTTCATTTCGTATCTTCGTATCTTCGTATTGTTGACAGTTAATGTCAAATATAAATAATAAACAAAAACAAATACAAATTATCAACAAAATATTAATCAAATTAATTTTTTCTTAACAAACTTAAACATGCAAAATTAAAAATAAATTTAAATTTAAATGTTTAACTGAAATTTTTATAAAAAAGAAAAATAAAAAATAAATTAAAATAAACATTTGTATTTACTTTTGAAATGTTTTCCAGAAGCATGGATTCAGCTGTTATTACGAATTTACGAAATGAAAAATACAAAATTTACAAATTTACTCTTCACGCAAAATTGACATTCGTAAATTTACGAAATACAAAGATACGAAATGCGTGACGACTAATATTAATTAATATTTTTGGTATATTATTATTCATCTGACATTCATAAAACAAATGATCGTAAAATTGCAAGAAGTGCTTATTAACGTCAAATAATACATTGTATAGACATTACAAATCAAACACATGATTTTTATATTGTGATAATAAAAGCTTAACAACCCGTCTCACAATCGTATTTTTTGTTGTTTCGAAATTCACGGTATGTCAAATGAAAAGTAGTGAAATATAAAAATCATGTGTTTGATTTGTAATGTCTATACAATGTATTATTTGACGTTAATAAGCACTTCTTGCAATTTTACGATCATTTGTTTTTCAATTCACGGTATGTCAAATGAAAAGTAGTGAAATGTCCTTTTGTTCAAAAAATTTTTGGTAAATTGGCGTTGTGCAATTCAACATTCGGCCAACTGTATATAAACCTACCAGATCATACTCTCAATTATTTTTTGTTATTTATTTTATCCCAATGACAAAGGGTACTGGACTAGGTCGAAAAACCCATAAAGCATTTTTTTACTTTATCGGACTATTTCAGTAACCTATAGTAAGTTGCGAGTTAATATAATACAAAAATTACTTTCAATACAAATTCTTCCGTGCTAATCAAAGTTTCGGGCAACGGTAAAAAACTTGTTTGATGACCAGTTTGATGATATCTGAAAACGGTAAAAAATGTATATGTTTCGTTTTGAGGTAGTACTTAATTACATATTTTTCCTTTACTTATTCTTGTAAAAATAACTTTGATGTTGTGGTTAACATGAACTACAATATTAATATACTAACTGGTTTTGTAAACACGAACTGATTATTAGCTTCAAGACTAAGTATATGAATATTGATATCCGTAACATTAATGACGATAACTATAATTTGTACTATTATTCACCTAATTGTAAAAAATATCCTCTATGTCTTAATTCTGTTTCTACTTTCTGTTAAACCTGTCTCTACTTTCAAATATTTAGGAGTATTGATTGATTCTAAGCTTGATTGGAGCGGACACACTTTTTACCTCAAGAACCATTTCAAAAACGTGATTCGGCAACTATACTACGTGAATCTATATAACTCTGCTAAAGTGTGTTCAATGGTGTACTTTGCGATATTCCATTTTAAACTTCAGTATGGTATAGTTTGTTGGGGTGGTACTCACTTTAACAAGCTACAACCACTTCTAATCTTTCAAAAGCATGCTATTAGATTAATTTGTAAGGTTAACCGTCTTACACACACTGCAAGCTTATTTAGTAATTTATAGTAGTTTAGGTATTCTTCCCATCAGGAATTTATACCTCTATAAAACTCTGAAAGTATTTTTTATTAAATCAGGATATCTTGATGTGAGACATACCGTTATCCATAATCTAAGAATTGGTAGCAGGAATTTAGTTGTTGAACCCCGCTTTTACAAGTTTCATATTTGTCATTTCTTTAGAATTATTGCACCGAGAATTTTTAATAAGCTAATTATTGATCTCAGAAATATCAGAGTTTTATCCGAATTTTTGACTAAAACTAAGAATTGGCTTAGGAATATTAGTTGGCATGAAGTTGAAAAGCTAATAAGAGTCATTAGATAATATTATTACTGATATATATATTAACGTATCCTGTTGCTGATATCTATCTATATTATTATTATGTAGTTTTGCTTATTCTTTTCTTACGCTTAATTTTTAGCTTTCTTTCATTTCATTTCGTTTCCTTTAAATTAATTTAAATATTAAATCTTGTTCTAAAACATATAGTAGTTTATAAAATTGTTTAATTTTTTATTTTCTTTTTGTAAATTTTCCTTCAGTTCACTTATTTGTAAGTTTTATCTATAAATTTAATTCACATTTCTATATTCTACTTTTAATTTTAATATTAATTATTTCTTAAATTAAATTATTTTTTTATACATAAATATTTAACCAGATTAAATTTAGTATATTTTATTTTTCTTTAAGATTCTAGTTTTCCAAATTGATATTTACATTTAAATTTGCTACTCCACAAATATTGAATAATTGTTTATTTCTTGTGATGGACCATTCGAAACTTGCTTTTGCAATAGAATGTTTCCTAACTATTTTATTTTATTTATATTTTGAGTTCTGTAGATGCTTTTAATTTAGTACTATTATTATATTTGCTTATTTTCTATTTTTAAGTTTTGAATTTTAGTTTTAATTAATTTACTATAATTGTAATGAATTCTAATATTTAATAAAATTTAATAAATGAAAATAAAAAAAACAAAAAAAATCTCTGTGACAAGTTAGAGCAGGGTTTTTAAATATGCTTGGTGAATGATAGTTTTTTTTATAGATAAGTTAGTTGTGTGGTAGCTACCCGAACCAGTCCAATTTTTGAGAAATGACAAATAAGACTAATGTGTTTCTTTTTGAACTTTTGTAGCACCTATGGTTTTTGAAATATTCCTGATGAGTGCCAAAAGTTTAGTTCTAACAAACAAAAAAAAAAGAAGTACAGGGGTGGTACATAATGCCACTTTGTTTGAAACATTTCGGTCGAAACAAAATGTTGTCGAAACAAAATTTGGATGACATTACGTAATTTGAAACGTTAATTTATTTTGAAACGCGCGAAAAAACATTGAAACACTTTACATAATTCCATTTTTGATTTGTTTCGTTAAAATTTCAACAATTGCTTCTAGAAAATAATATTAAAATAAAAAAAATGGAGCTAAAAGAAATTGCAACTAGATACAAGTAAAAGAAGCTAATAATAATACCAAAATTTTTTTTTTTTATTCAGAAAAATTTTTTATTTGACAGAAAATCTTTATAAATTTACTTAATTTCTCATTTTATTGGAATTTTTATTTCTGTGCGTTTCTAAAATAAATATTCCAACAAAAATCATGAATTAATTTATTTTTTTTTTTTGAATTTACTTAAAAGCGTCAACTATTTTCCAATCGCCAAAATTTGGTCGTATCAAATGTAAAAAAAGTAGCGTTTCAACCTTACGCAATACGAAAAAATATGTGACCAATTTTGAAAAGATTGAAACAAAATAAAAATGGTCGAAACAAAATTAAGCAATGCCACTTTTTGAAAATAGTCGAAACAAAACGACGTTTCAAATTACACAATGCCACCCCAGCAAAAAATTTTGATTGATTTTTTCAACTCACAGATGTTGTTTGCAGCATCCTTCTTTATTTATTTATTTACCTTTTTATTTCACTCTACTGGTTAGCCCTTACAAATCTTGCTTATAAAATCTTTAAAAACAAAAACCTGCAAATAAAATAAAAATGATTAAAAAGAAAAGTAAAACATAAATTTAAATATAATAATGATTTCCAATAGAAAATAATATTAATAATAATAAAAATTAACAAAATTTCAAAATAAAAATAACAATTAAGTAAGAAAAGAAGTTCAAATAAAATAACATTAGCAATTGTAATTATAATAGTATTGAATTCAAATAATAAGAGTGAACATATAATTGTAGAATAAAATTAAGAGAATTACTGTAAATTAAAAAATGTGATGATTTTTCTCCTAAAAACGTAACTGCTATATAGTTGAAATCAATTAGTAAAAAAATGTTGTTAAATAAGCGCTGGAAATTTGCTGTAGACTCGGAACAGTTATAGTTCGTTCTATGACTATGAAGATATAAAAACCTTTGGCTTCTCAAACTGCACTGGCGCTGGTGCACTGGTGCATAAATATTATAAAGACGAAGAATAAATGGACAATTTATTCTGTTAGATAAAATATGAAAACATCACGGAAGCAACATTCGACCTAGCCCCAAAAGTAGATAAGTTAATAAGTTGATATTTAGTTAGATAGCCAGTTTAACTTTTACAGATAAAACCTAATAATATTCTTTTTGAACGGACTCTATTATCTTAATATGTTTAGCATAATTCAAATTGGAATGCAGTATATAAATTTTTAAACGTATAGGGATGTATAGGAAGTTTCGCTTTGTGAAACATAACATGGAAAAGGCTTTAGAAATAATGCAATAAATATGAGCATTAAAAGTTAATTTGTTATTGAGAATAATACCTAGGTCTCTTGTTTTTTTTTTTTTTTTTTTTTTATTATTTCAAACGAGTAAAATACAAATTTTGTTATAATTATAATCTTATTCAAATATTTATAAGATAAAGTTCAATTTTATTATTAAATCTATTATTAAATCTAATAGTAACATGATCTTAAGTATAGAGAATATTTATATTTGATTTAATAAAAGATAAAAAAGATAAAAGAAAGTAGTTTAGATTAAGATTAACATTATATACTAATTAATTTAAAATGTAAAAATATATGTTTAAGACCTCGTCTCGCTGTCTGATCGAATTGTGTATTATAAATCAATTTTTATTTCAGAGACATGTTCATTAGTAAAACCATTAAAACTATAATAAAATCCAATTGAAGTTTGTCTGCTAGAAAATGACATATAATTGCACTTATTAATACTTATACTAAGGTCGTTAGTTTTGAACCAAGAGTAGAATTTATCAAGATTTCCCTTTAGTAAATGAAAATCTTCATCTGATTTAATAATCGCAAATAGCATCATCAGCAAATGATAAGATCAAAGAAGTTAACATCGTTCATAAACAATAAAATTTACAGTGGTTTATATGAGTTCCTTATAGAAAACCAGACGTAGCCTCAAAGGTATATGAAGGAGAATTTTTTGTTATTATGCTATTATGTTATTTAACGGACAATTTACGATCAATCAAATCAAATTGAACCCATAGAAGTAAAATACTATAAATATCAAAAGTTTGAAGTTTAGAAAGTAGTAAAGAATAATCTACTTCATCAAAAGCCTTAGAAATATCAATGAATATCGTTTGAAATCAGTGTGATTTAAGTCATAGAATCAATCCGAATTAAAAATTAGTAATAGTCTGACACTATACAATATCTATTGATGAACTTCAGTTAATTCAATTTAAACAAAAATCGAATATATTTAATTAAAAATTTTATAAATTAGTAACCATTCCGGTTTTCTGGGACCTATTAAAATAAAACAAAACAGTAACAGGACCTATTAAAATAAAATAAAAACAATGTCGATCAAGACAAGATTGATAAGAAAAAATATAGATCAATAAATCGTTTCCGTCAGAAAAAACTTAAATTCATAACACTACAGAAACATCCTTTAAAGATTTCTTTAAAAAAAAAAACAAAACCACAAAAAAAATATTAACTTTAAAATTCTCTAACCTTTTGAAAATTGCAAATTAATTTGTCTTTAATCAAATTTTTTTCCGGTATTTAAATTCCAAACAGGAATCCTTTCGTTCATTTATTTAAATTGTAACATAATTTTTGTGGTTTTCTTTATTTAAAAAAAACACCCCTTACAAAATCAGGAGACCGATTATAAAAATCTCATAAATAGTTTTTAAGATACCTTTTACTTTCTTTTGGTCTGTACAAATAAAAAATCTCAGTATAAAAAGTACAAAAAAAAAAGGATTCGAAAAAAAAATCAAAATTAAAATATAAATATTTTCACTTTTATCCTAGAAAAGGATTCCCTACGAATACAAGTTTTATAAGAAAATATTTTTTCTTTTTTGTATTTTTCTATAATCTGTAAAATAAATATATATATATATATATATATTTTAACAGAAATAATTATATAGAATAGATAAAGCGTATAATTGGAAATTTTTTAATCCCTAAAATCATCAAGAAAATTTTTAAAATGGCCTATTCATTCTGTCATAATCTCTCAGCGATTTACTTTTCTACTTTTTAAATCTACTTTTGCTGAGAATTACTTTTATTTTTGTTTTTTTAAGATTTTCTGTAATTTGGTTTTTTTTTTTTGTTGTTACTGAAATTTTGATCCTTTTCCGCCTATTTTTTGTTTTTTTTTTTTGTTAGAAAGAAAAACAAGAAATTAAAAAAAAAAAATATTTCTACCGATTCATCTCTGAACGATGATAATGATAATGATTAAGAATTAAATCATCAATTATTATTAAATATAATAGTTGGCTTAGAAATTAAATTAACTATCTACAACAACGTAATTGTTCGGAATTTGCAATCAAGTTTTTTTTTGCAAATAAGTATAACACGAACCCAGTTTTAAATCAAATTATCAAATATCAGGCTTGCTTCCGTTTCTTACTTTCTGATCCGTTTGTTGCCTCATTTGAGGTTGGCAGCAAACACTTTGGCTCATTTTTCTTTATTTTAGCCCAATAATGCCTCACAATTTATCGTATCGGCTCAGTTAAGTTGTTTTGCTGTTGACTCCAAAATTAGCAAAACCATTATGTATGATGATAATATTGTACCCTACTTCATAATGATCTTAACAATTTTGCTGAATGATGCTCCACTAACAACATCGAATTAAATGCCTCTAAATGTCAGGTTGTTAAGTTTAGTAGGAAACTTCAAACCTCTATTATTCCATCTTGGGAATCAAATTTTAAACTGTTCTGAGTTGACTTGTGATCGGAAGGTGTTATTCTGGATCAGAAAATCAATTTAAAAGCACATTTTAACTATACGCTGGGCCAATAAGTTTATTTTACAAAACATTTATACACCACATATGTATGTTAGACCGATACTTTAATATGCTTCGCAAGTTTGATTTCCATATCATAATGTTGACATTTCACACACATTGAAGCATTCAGCGTATAAATCTTTACACTTTGCATTACGTGCTTTTTCATGTTTTGACAGTTTTCAGGTTCATTATGAAGATAGGTTGATTTTCACATATATAAAAACTCCAACAACGTCGATTAGTGGCTAACAACACGTTTATTGACTAAATTATTGTTTTGAATATCCTGCCACCTAAAATTAGAGATTTAATTACTTTTAGAGAGAATCCGTACAATTGATGATGTTCCGTTGATCTGTTTAGTATTTCTAACCATATAGTACTGACTATGGTAAATTTGAGCCAGTGTTTGAGAATATTACGTCTAGCTCGAGATCAGCTTTTTTTAATGCTAACCTTAGTAAAAGAAAAAGCTGTATAATTTCACATAGTAATTTTTCTCTTAAGAAAAACGTAATAAAGTTTTTGATATCAGTACTCAAAAGAACAAACATTTTTTTTAATGGTTTTTAAACAATAATATTTTAGCATTCATTTTTATTAACTAATCGGATCAATTATGGAAGTCTAAAGAAAAACGATTTAAGGAATTATTACAGTCCACTTTTTCTAATAGAATTGTCTTTTCCAATACTGCCAAACAAAAGAAAATATTTTAATGTCAAAAACATAAAATTATATTGTCATATCGAAAATCAAATGTCACGGCCTATGGTTCATACTTATTTTGACACACAAGAATAACATAACGCCTTAATAAAATGAAATAACGCCACAATATTAGGAAATAGCCCCACAATTTAATAAAATAATACCATCAATAGCTCATCATGTCATCGAATTTCATCACATAATCTACTAACCTTTAAAAACCTTTAAAACCCAAAAAACTCAATTTTGGAGTTAGTCAGTTTTCTTTATAAACCAACGATATATATACATAATACAGGGTTGTCATAAGAACTTAAGGTGGTTTATATAATATTAACTAGGTTATATTGAATCTCTATAGTAGCTTTCATTTTTTATATAAAAAATATTATAAATAAAGATAAAAACCGCAGAGTCATCTGGAACCAATATTTTTCATTTTCTGGTTCCATGTTATTTCATGACTGTTCTGAAAAACTTTTTTTTTTTGTGTTTTTTTTTTCTTCTTAATTTTGATGTATCATTTTTCAAAAAGTTAAAAATACAGAGAGTTTTAAAACAGGAAATCCATAAACAAAACTTAAAATAAAAATTTAATTTGCTTCAAAATATCTTTAAAAGAAATTTCTTTATAAAATGAAAATTTCAAATGTCATTTGAAGTTACACCGATATTTCAATAATGAAAATTTTCTATTTTTATATTTTTCATCTCATTTTCAAAAACAAAATCAAAAATAAAAACAAAAGAAAAAAACATTCAAACACCAAAACAAAATAGCCTTGATACCTCTAGTTGCTATTATTGTCGTTTGTTAAATCTTAATGGTCACCATTATCGTTGTCTGGATATTTTCTTGTCTTAAAGTTTTTCGCTAGGTTAATACTTTTGTGATTTTCTAAATTGTACATGAAAAAAAAAGCAAAAACAAAAACAATAGAAATAAACTTTTACTATAGTTGAAAATAATGATTGTAACTGAGTCAAATTGTATATATATATATATATAGTATATACATATTTCCGACAAAGGATATAACTCTATGAAAGTCCTTCGTTTGTATATAACAAAAAAAAACAAAAAACAAATCGAAAGATAGAAATATAAAAAAAATACGCGATCTTTAAAAAAAAACAAGAAAACTTTAAGAAAAACTAATTTTCTTTTTAAAACACACAAGCAAATTGTTTTCAATGGTTTCGAGGAAAATTGAATTTTCTTCTCTTAGATGAAATTTGAATTTTCCGATGAAATGTCGTTGTTGTTACTTTTAAATTTTTTTAGGTCATAGAAATCTAATTTTGGAATTAAAAATAAAAAAACAAAACAAGAAAAATAAAAAAACCAAAGTTAGAAAGTTAGAATAAAATGGATGTTAATGGGAGAGAATTCATTTTATAAAATATTAAAGATAATATAATATAACCAAAAAACAAAAACTAAACGCAAAAATATAAAAAAAAAATAAATTTTGAAAGAAAAAAGAAGAAGATTTGTGATTGTGACAGGAATAACAAATTCTCTTCAAAACACATTAATGAGAAGTCATGAGAAAGTTTGAAAAAAATAAAAAAGCAAAAAAAAACGAACAAAAACAAAGCCGAAGAAAAAGTTTTTAGAAAATAAAAATTTTTTGAAAATAACAAATGAAAATTTCTTAGATCTAATTTGAATAAATTTCAGTGTAATTTCATTTATATGTACATGTACATGTACATAAAAAATACTTATATAAATCGATTCAGAACTAAATTAATTTACAAAATTCTATGATATCTAAGATTATCAATATTACATTGTCAGAAATTAAATAATACTCTCTATGAAACTGATTGTGTGCTTCTGATTTTTATACCTACTTAAAAATATACTGGATTAATTATATATGAACTAAAGGTCTCTGTTGTTTCATTATGATTATAATTAAAAACAAATAATTTAAATTTTTTTTAAGAACTGAATTTTCCCTGTTAAATCGAACAATCAAAGTTATGTAAAAATAAAATGTATAAGATTTTAATAAATTAATTAATCAAAATGGATAGTAGATATGAACATTTTGAAACTCATTATTTTTGTTAACCAATCAGATTCTTCACTTTCACAATCAATTCTCCATCTTTAAATCTACGAATTTTTTTATGTTAAGCCATAACAATTTTTTTTTTATTTTTTTTTATTTTTATTTCATTATTCAACTAATATATAATTACTATTCTATAGACAATAGATTTTTATACATACTTTACATTCTTGATTCTTATATTTAATAAAAATAAGAATTTCGGTTGAGTGTAATTAAATAAACCGTTTAAATAATTAATTTATTAGTATGCATATTTCGAATGATTTCTTGGAATCTAATAATTTGTTAATTTATTAATTATAAGTACTACATTATGTAAATAATATTTGAAATAAATGGATTATTTTAATAATAAATAATATTTAATAATAATAATATATGTAAAAAAAAATATACATAAAATAATTAAAGTTTAAATATAACAAAATATACAAATTTAAGAGAATAAATAAAAAAAGATACAAATTTACATATTTTATATATTAAACAATTAACAAATTTAAGTTAGTAATTATTTTACTATAATTATAGGAACAGAAGAAAAAAGAAACTTATAAAATTGTATTCAAAAATAAAGATAGAGATAATTATAATATTAAGAATTATAAAATAACGAAAAAAGAGAAAAGTTCTACAAAACTATAAGGCAAAAAGATATTATACACTAAATTAAGCAACAATAAAAATAAAAGTTAAAAACACTCTATGCAAAAAGCATGCAGTAGCGAGTGTAGTTACAAAAAAAAAATATTTGACCAAAATAAAAGATGGAACAATAATAACGAATAAAAACTGAAAATAAGAGCTTATAAACCTATTCAAAATAACTAAAAATAAAAATCAATATCTTATAAAAAAAAACAATTAAGTTTAATTAAATACAAAAATTTACTATGCGTACTAAGTCATTTCATCATCATTGTCCTGCAACCCCATCCGTGGAGCATAGGGCGGAGCGAAGTCATTTACTTGATCATAATTGAAATTAAAAAGCCAGAGTTTAACCAAATTGAGTAATTTAGAACCATAACAATGGTTACTTAAAGGTGGAGGTAGTAAATTATAAAGCCGAGGTGCAATTGCAAGAAATGAGCGTAAAAAATGTTGTACATTATGAGGGGTATGATAGCTAATCTTCTGTTGTTGATTCTCAGATTATATATTTTAGAATACCTACTTTGTAAGTAACCACTTCTATTAAAGAATACTTTGAGGACTCGAAAGTAAAAAAGATGCTTCAGAGGTAGAATATTCAAACATTGAAATAAATGGAAGACATTGAAATAAAGGAAAGAAATGGGATAAGCACCTTAACTGCCTTTGCAGAATTTTAGCCATATAAACATGAAGGAAAGAAAATGAAAGATAGTAAAGAGTAATAAAAAAGAGAAAAAAATTAGAATTAGAATAAAATATAATAGAATAGAATAGACGAGAAAAGAATGAAATAAAATAGAATAGAATAGAATAGAATAAAATTTAATAGAATGGAATAGAATAAAATAGAATATAATAGAATAGAATAGAATAAAATAGAATAGAATAGTGGTGGTTCGAAGAAACTCTATTACAAATTTGTAAGCGACGGCTGCCCTGCGAGTATTACGCAGAAATAGTTGTATTTTGGGCATAATACTTTTAATTTCGTCAGAGAAATTACCCAACAAATATTTATAGAACAGAGGGGCTGTTCCTACATTACGGCGATGACTTAATGATGTTAGGTGTTGTGTAACATCCCCATAATTGATAATTTGTCGGATTTTACAAGATGGCTCGCTTTTGTGCTTTACCTAGGTACTGTAGGCTGGTACTTGGTGCACCATCGCGAATTAATTCTAGTCGAAGAAAGTATGCTCTATATATTAATAAGAAGCTGGAATATGTAAAATATTTTATATACTTCTATTTAAGAATACTAAACATTTCGCAGTATCCTTCGCAATAGAAAAAAATAAATCGTGCCTCGAAAGTTTTTTTGTTTATTTCAATTCCAAGATTTCTTAGAGTTTCAAAGTTTTCGATATTTTCAGTTACAAATAGAATATTTGGTATTAATGGGTTCAACTTTTTCATTAAATTTTACCCCATTTACACTTCCCCAGTCAAGTATTTTTTGAGGGTTGCTGTTTATAGAACAAAATAAGTTATTTCGTTCTCTTTTAATCGTTGTCTGAATCACTTTAACAACTTTTTCAAAGAAATACAAGAAATCATGGGTTCTATCGTGAAAGAAATAACATATATTGTGATGATATCAGCAAAGCTGTGAATCTGGTTTGAAGCCGTGGTTAGGAAATCATTTATAAATATTAAAAATAGTACACGCCGAAATGTTGGAGCTCTCTCCGCCTTTTATAGATATCTTTCAAACTATTCCAGCGTAACACTAGGAAGACTTCAAGTGCCCATTTCTTCACTGCTGAAATACCTAGTTGGTCCAAAACTAGTTTCGAAAATTATTTTATTGTAAGAACTACTAAAATGTGGAACATGCTTCCATCCTTTATTTCCGTTCTATTTTTATTTCTATTCTTGATGATTCGACTTGGCAATTCTTTGAAGTTTTTTATGTCATTCTGAAGTAGCTATAGCTTTAAATGGCATCTTGTTTTTTATAGAGAGTTTTATGAAGAATAAAGATGATTAAAATTCGTCATATCATATCGTCATTCAACCGGTTTTTTTTTTTTGTTGCTTTTATATTTTTAATTTTACACTCTTGCAGATAAACTGTGAAATGATAACAAAAATAATATTTATAATCAGAAAAGAAACAAAGATGAATTTATTTTGTTTTGTATTTGACATAGGTTCATAAAGATCGTATACCGATATTTCTCCAGAGCATACGAATCAGTATTTTAAAAGTAGAAGGAGCTGTTTTTTTAAAACTTTATCCATTGGTGATATTTTCAACTCGGCAAAAGAACCGGAAATTCACAAAAATCTAAATTTTCAAAGTGGAAGAATTATTTTTTGATGTGAATTCGGATTCTACGTCAAAAAATAAAAAACTTTTGTTTTATTAATTTTTGTTTTTCTTTTTTCAATCAATCGATAAGCGCTATGGTTGTATAAATATTCAAAAAACACTAGACACATTTTATGTAGTGAAAATTACAATACCCTACAAAAAACAAATGTACCGGAATAATATCGTACAAAAACATGAAAGCCGATATTAAACAAAAACAAACAATGTTTAGCTACTATCTGAAATGATATGACATCATAAGGAAAAATAAATACACTCCCAGACACCAATGTCAAATTTCTCTTTAATCGAAAAAGTCGATTCAATTTGTAATGGAATCCCTTTATTTTTTCTAGAAAACTTTTATGCTTGACAGGCTCATTTACATAGGTACAAAATTTCTAGTTATAACACCTTGTATAACATTTTAGTACTGTTATAGTATATTCTATTATAGTGCGAAGAGTGAATAGGATATTAAAGACAACTTGTATAGTTAGGAATAATAAAATAAGGAAATAAGGAATAAGTATATAAAAAGGTCATAAAGAAATAAAATTAAAATAAAATAGTGTCTGATTAATTTATTGACATTCAGACATGTACCTAATTTGTTCCTGATTCATTGTAATTATTTATTTCGGGATATGAATCTTTATTTTTTTTGTACATTTATTTTATCTCAATAACAAATGGTAAACAAACAGGTCAAAAACCCATACAGCATTTTGGTTTCATCGAAAATCGTTACCTATGTGGGAATCGTTCTAATTATTATACGACATCCAGCATGTTTCATTAATTTTAAATTGTACATTTTAAGCCAAAAACTTTAGCATGTTATGTAAAGCTTAATAATCTGGTTTTTTCCAAAACTTTTTCAAATAATTTAGAATTAACTCGTTCACATAAGTTATTAAGGTCAATCATGAAAATCTATTACGATTTTTCTACAATAGAAATACTAAACTTTCACGATTTACCCCATTATCTTTGAACAAAATATTATTTTAAGAAAAATAATTTCTATACATAACTATTGCACACTAACTTTTATCATTTTTTTTACTTAAATTAGCAAACTATTAAATAAGATTAAAAACTTAAACATACAATTTTTAATTAGCCCATTAAATAAATAGGTACCTACTTATTCTAAAATGTAAATGCTTAAAGATTATTTTATATTTAAATCATCAAAGTAAAATTAATTAAATTAAATAAAACAAAATACTTCTATTCAATTTCTAACCATACCTCAAGTAAAAATAATAGTAAAATTTTCAAAATAAAAATTATAATATTCGTTTTACATAATAATTATAAAAAAAATTATTTCTTTTGAAAACTCCTTGAGGATTTTCATTTAAAATATAAAAACTAAATACCTTAGGGACTAATTATTATTAAGTCTTTATAATTTTGTACAAAGTAAATAATACCATGACAAATTTATATATTGAAATTTTGAATTATTTATAATTTTATAGATAAAATCTGAAATATACAGTTGGTAGATTATCCTTGCATTTGCAGTTGAGGTTTTTGATCAAAATAAACTAAATGTCCGGTAATAGAATGCATTTATTTTATACATTGTATACACGTTTCTACCACTTTTGTTTGTATTTCCGTTTCAAATTTGTTTGCAATTCAACCACTATTTTACATAAAACTCTAATATCAAACATCATCAAACTAAAAACAAACCAAATTGCATATACACAAACGCATGACTCGATTAAATACGTATATAAAATGTATATTGCCACAAAATGTTATCAGTATGTGCACGTCCCACTACCTTATATGGTGCCGCAATTTGAAAATAAACTAGAATTTGTTTTTCTTTTTGTTTTTCATACAGGGATAATAGAATTAACCCCAATAAAAGAGAATTTTAGATGAGATTTAGAAATTCTCTCCGTTGATAAATTCCCCTATTTAGTGAATCATGGTTAAACGAGTTTTAACTGTAATTTAATTACTAAAAATACCTATAATAAAATTTTTTTTTAATTAAATTATATTATTTCTATAGAAATATTTTTGTTTTTCTTATTTTTATAAAATAAAAAGTTTACATAGAAAATAAATTATTATTTTTAACCATACATTCAATAATATTCCTATTACTTAGCATTCTGAAAAGGATGTACATATACAAAATTTAATTTAATAAGCAAATCAATTTTAAAATATGGTAGACAGGTAGGGAGGTACAAATGTCTGTCTATGTCAGCATAATTAAACTAAAGAGACATTCAATCTCATTTCTCACAGCTTTTCGTACTTATCAAAACCAATTTAGATTTTTACAAATTGATGACGGTATTTTTTTTTTTATGTCTTGACAATAACTTAAATAAAAATTCCTTTTCGTGCTTAATTAAATACGGTACTGCAACTTTTACTCTACATAGTTCCCGGAACTGCTACTATTTTCAGTAACTCATAGCTGCCTAGTTACGCAAAAACTATCGCCATTCGAACATATTCTAAAATTTCAAGGAGATAGCTTACAGCGACTAGAAAACCTAAACATTCTCGGAATGCGAGTAAATCAAAATATGCTCTGGAATGACCATATTTTTTATAATTCGAAAAGTGTCGCAAAATGTTTGGGGTTTTTAAATCGATGTAAGGCATATTTTGTACCTAAATATCTGCTTAATATTTGTAAAGCCCACATACGACCAAAGATAGGGTACAACTCGGATCTATAGACGGGTTGTAACAATTTTCTTTATTTCAATTTTAATATAATTTACTTAACCTAGTCTTAAACTATATATAATACAATAAATAAATCAAGACCTACCCTGAGCTGTCTGGTCTAATTATTTTCTAAAACAATTTTACTAACACGAATTAAAGTCGCACATAATTTTATAAAAGTAGTATAGTTATTTTACTGCACATATTTAATTCTAAACTCTATTTTAATGTATTTTTATTAATAAACAAAAAAAAAGCAAAGAAACAAAAAGAAGAAAATATAATTTTATAGAAAAAATAATTTCATAATTTTATTTACATTATTATAATAACTAAATATAATCAATAAATCCTAATGATAAAGCTTTCTTGACAGAGTACAACAACGCGCTATTGGCCTCATTGATGATGTAAATGTTTCATTTGAAGTATCATCAAATGGGGGAGCCGATTTGGATACCGCATCAGCAAGGCACGTACTGGTCTCAAAAATATCGCAGGGAAACAACATACCTCTGCGCATTAAAATAAGAATCTGCAATGCAAAGTGTAAAATCTGTTCACTTGTTCGCCTGCGAAATATGGAAAGTTCAGTATACATAACCGGGAAACTCTAAGCGTACATCATTAGATAATTTCGGCACATCCTAAACATTCGTTTTTCACAAACCATTTCCAACAGAACGGTGTGAAAAAGGAAACCAAAAACAAAAAGACACGGAAATCCAACAGAGGAAATGGCGTTATATCTGGACTACTATGAACAAACCTAACAACAACATCACGAAACAATGTTTGGAATGGAACCATCAAAATACACATTCCACCGCAAGGCCGAGAAAAACACGGACAGCAACAGTCTTAGCCAAAGAAAGTACACAGCAAAGAACCTTACCACAATAGAAGTGGTTAGCTGCATATAGAAGCATATGGAAAGATTTTATTTCCACCCTATGTCCACGGATGGGGTTACAGGGCAATAATGATGATGATATATGTAATTCTATTTAATTATTTCTTAAATTAGTTTTAGATCGTAAATTTAATAGTTTTGCTACAGTACACTATTATTGTAGCATAATTGAAATCAATTTTAAACTTAATATTGAATATGGAATAAAATTAAATTGTTGAATAAAACCAAAAATGTTTTATTTCATTATAATAACATACTTTAATTTTTATTTAACCCTTCTGTCTATATCTACATACCCGGGAATGTTTTCCTATTTTCGTTTTGAATAATTCAACCTTTATCCAATCAAATGAACCTAAATTTCACGATTGCTCAAATGGGACTATTATTAATTAGTTTTTTGAAAAATAAGTCAAAAAACGTATGAAGGGGTCCTACTTAAGAAGCCTCAAAAAATTGTCATAATTTCACACCTAACATACCCGGGGTACAAGTACAAGTTTATTTTAAAACAATACGTATATTGTTTTTCTCTGAATAGTTTAAATAAAAATAATAATTAGAAAAGTTAAGCATATTTTCAGTATTTTTTAATTTATATTGATGAAAAAAATTCTATGAGTTCAATTTTTTCATTTGTCACCATAATATTGTTTTATTTCAAGAGAAACATTTGCAATTGAAATTTAATTTTTTTTTCATATAATATGCAAGTATTGAATACGGAGGTCCCGGGGTATGTCAGGTGTTGATGAAAGGTATATATATTTTTAGACATAGACAGAAGGGTTAATAATTACCAAATTATACATCGAACCAGACCCAGGTTTTAAACCTTCATGGCATGACACAATTAAAATTCATACCTTTGGCTAAGTAGACGAAATACATAATCATAAATATGGCATTTAAAGGTACAACTACAACAATCTAATTGTGTTTTTAAAATAACAACTCTAGAAATCCACTGCTACCAGTTACCGGCATCTAAGCAATTATATATTTTTTCTATCAAATATGGGAAAAAATATAACACCTTCTACACAACTTGATTGTTGATACATGATTGTTCATTCAACAAAATCTAAAATTTCTTTACCGTAACATTTATATTCATATATTTAACTAAATTGTGGTGACAACACTATTATTAAAACTAGTTATCTTCTCTTAATTTTAATTTTCATAAACTATTGTTAGTTTGGTTAAAAGTATCTCTGGGAGACTAAATAAATCTGATAACAATCATAAGAATATTCATATACACAAGTCTTAATTATTATACTTTAATGCATAGTTATTAATTAAATTAAAATTTAAGAAAAAAAAACATGGAAAAAAAGAAGCTAAAATGGAATTAAAGCTATCTCACATATATTATTCTATAATACATACTTATATACAGAAAACCGCAAAGAAATTAACTCCATTGTAGAATTTTTCAGACAATAATGCATAACAACTACTAGAGAATTAACATTAATCTGTTATACCTACTTATGTATATATAATCATGTACAAGTGCTGGTTTATAACGTTCTTAATTAAACTTGGTGCTTTTAAATAATACACATTCTTGACTATATTAATTATTATTTTAATTTTCGCTTCTTTAAACCACAAACATAAAATGCAGCAGCAGCCAGTACCAGCACCATCTACAAATATAAAAAAAAATTCCGAATCCATGTATTTTTGTTTTTTTTTTCTATAAATTAAAGCATTTTTGAATTTTTACTTTCTACTTTCTAATCTTTTATTAGGCAACAAAATACAATCATTGTCTTTATTATAATATTTTTCTATGTACACTAACACAAACGCATAAAAAAACAAACGGCAAATTTTTAATTCACAGTATTTAAGAAATGTGTTTCAATAGTTGTTTTTTGTTTTTATTGTTATTTTTTTTTTTTTTTTTTTTTATATTTAGTTCAGTTAATTTAAAGGTTTTTAGTTTTAGGAAGTTTTAAATTTTAGTCCTTAAATAAAATATCTGCATACATATATGAAAATAAAAAAATGATTTTAACATCAAAGAATTTTATTTTTTTGTTTTTTGTAGGTTGCTAGGTAGGTATATATATGTATATACCTATATATGTTTTATTTGAAGAAATTTAATTTTACTATTTTTGCATGAAACAAAACGGTTTTTTACGATTCTAAAAATGTAAATTGAAATTTTTTATTTTGTTTTTGCTAATATCACATGCATGATTCTATAGAACGAACATACAAATACAGTTATTATTTTGTTTGTTTTGTTTTTTTTTTTTTTTGAATGACATTCACCGAAATGGAAAATTGGTAATGGTCACATCATCTGGAAAAATTCAAAAAAAATTTGTAACTTCAGAATTTTTCACATGATGTAGTAGGAACCAATTTTATATACTTCTGGTTTGTTTGATTATAGGCTTGTTCTTGTCTATTTGAAATTATAAAAATTTAATCTCTTTAAATTTTTATTTTTTTTTCTGTTTTTGATAAATTGCTTTAATTCTAAAATATTTCTTAGAATTATAAACCACTCACAATAATTCAAATTTAATGCCAACACTCCTGGAAACGCCAAAACGCTCGTTCAAGAAAACTAAAATTATAGAAAACAGATACGTATCATGTAAGGGATAATAATAGACCACTGTCTAGTAAAGATGGGTCTTTAAAATATGCACCTAATCAAACAAAAATTGTTCAGAATATGTGAGATATAGAATCCATTCAGCATTTGCTTTGTTAAGGTCTTCGTCACCTGGGAACAGCGTTTCCCGAACTACTATACAATTAAAGTATATCCTGAGTGTGATCACTGAATCAGATATCTTTCAAGACTCTTACAGCCTGAATACGGGTAATCACAATGAGCCCATTTGGTACTGTGATGATATACGGAATCTAATATAATATAATAAGAACCTAATCTTTTTTTTTTTTTTTTTTTGCTCCTATTACTTTGCGTGGTAGCATAGGGCTTCGATAGTGAACCTCCATTCCTCTCTGTTGAGTACTACTACCTTAATATCGTCCCAGGTATAATTGTTGATTGTTAATTCTTGATCGATTGTGCGTCTCCATGTTTTGTATGGTCTGCCAGGTCTCCTTTGTCCTTGTGGATTCCACTCTAGAGCTCTTCTTGCTATATCAATTTCTGATTTCCTTAGTGTATGACCTATTCATTTCCATTTTTTCCTATTTATCTGTCTGTTGATAGGTTCTTCTCCAGTTATCATCCATAAATCCTCGTTGCTAATTCTTGCCGGCCAGAATATTCTGCATATAATTCTCAAGCACTTGTTGATGAATACTTGTAGCTTCTGTTTGATTCTGACCGAAGTGAGCCATGTTTCACTGCCATATATTCATGTTGACTTAACACATGCTCTGAATATTGTTAGCTTTGTCGTTCTCGATATTTGGTTGCTCCGCCATATCTTTATTAGGATGCCAAATGTTCTTCTTGCCTTATTTATACGGCTGTAGAAAATTAGGTTAGAAGAACATAATCTAATCTAACGTAATTTACTCTAATATAATAAGAGCTTGCGTAAATTTACATACAAAACTAGAACTACAAGTATTTTTACTCTAATAAATGCATATACCGAAAAAAATATTGCTCGATAATTTTTTTACTACAAATTACTTGGAGAGATCTCTTAACACGTCTAAAAATGGTCTAACATCCAATATATACTACCATAACGAGTATAATAAACAGGCTCTAAAACAGGACTCATTTTGCGCCTGAACATTTTATTTATCTTAATTCTAAAGAATATATTAAAAACCACAAGCATGTCCCTCTATTATATCACTATAATAGAAGAGCTAACAGGCAATTGTATAGAATATAACCATTAGAATCAAAATATGCTTATTCCTGAAAAGTATTCAACAAACTATTGGTGACTGGATAGTTTACGAAAACACAAATAATATAATTTATTTATTTATTTATGAATAGAATATATCAATAGAATAGGTTTAGATTAAATTAGTTGGGGTTAGATTAAGTATGGTTAGTCTAGTTTAATTTTAAAGTCGTATAAGTTTAATTTTGTAAAGAAAAAGTCAACAAAATTTTATGGTTTTAATCGAAATTTTCCAAAATAATAAGAAAACCATAATAAAATTTTTCCAATAAAAAATAACAAATTTAATATTGGTAGTGTGTAAATAATAATTGAGAAAAAACAAATTTAATAACTGTTAAGGTTTTAGTTCTAAACAAATTAAGAAATATAATTAGTTTTATAAAACTTTTTTTCTACTTGTAAGAAAAAATAAAACAAAATAGAAAAAGTGTTTATAACAACAATAAAAAATAATAAAAATAAAATATAATAAATGTTTACAGACTAGTGGCACAACATTGTAAATGCAACTAGGTGCTAATATAAAAATAAGCCAATTTTGATTTAATTGAATTGTATGGAAGCAAAATTCATTTAAAATGAAAAAAAAAAAGAAAAACTAAAAAAAAATTTCAACATAATTCGAAAGAAAAAATATTTTCTACTAAAATTAGTTTTACAATATTACATTATTTTTTATTTGCGTAGGTATTTTTCTTTTTTTTAAATGTTTTTGTGTAAATTAATTTTCTATTGAATTTTTATTATAAAAATAACTACTACTGAAAAAATTTAAATCATAGCATAAAAAATTCAATTTAAATTTTCCGAATAAATCTATATGCATATAATATACATGTATACAGTGTAGCTGTGAATTCCTACTAAAGATGTTGATATGGTAATTAAAGGTAAATAAAACAATTCATTGCAAAAAATAAAATAAATTTTTTTTTGGTACTAATAAAAACAATATTTTAAAAACTTGCTTTTTCATCGACCACCACATTATTTTTAAGTAAGCAATAAATGATTGTAAGACTCAACAAATATAAAAACAATTCAACCAGCGTTAATAGTATATCCACCAATGTAACATTTTACTGTTACAAAAGCAAAATTAGTGCTACAAGACTCCTGTACGACTTCCGATAAGCACTAAAGGTACTATAATGATATTATTATGGGAATAATGTGATTAGTATTGCTATAAGAATGTTCTTTAGAAACATTTTTTATATTATAAATCATTTACATTTTTTTTTTTTTTTTTTTTTTTCCTATTACTCCGCGTGGTAGCATAGGGCTTCGATAGTGAACCTCCATTCCTCTCTGTTGAGTACTACTTCCTTAATATCGTCCCAGGTATAATTGTTGACTGTTAATTCTTGATCGATTGTGCGTCTCCATGTGTTGTATGGTCTGCCGGGTCTCCTTTGTCCTTGATTCCACTCTAGAGCTCTTCAAATCATTTACATACAAATATAAAAATATGTAATTATTATCAGTCTCCCATTCTCATAAAATAAATATAAAATTATTATTTTAAAATAAAAAATAATACCTTTCTTACTCCTTTCCCATAACATAAATTATTTCAAATGAATTTCATTTCTATGAAGCAATTGCTCCATTTCAGTGCTATAACGTATTTGTAACGTTTGGTAACAATTGCGGAGCACTCAAATTTACACTAATATGCTATAAGACTGCTTAAAATAGTGTTATTAGAGTGCGCAAGAGTCTTATAGCAATAAAATTGTTACGTGGGCAGTGCAGCAATAAATAAATATAATAAAATTCAAAATCGAATTAAGAGGTATACACTTAGAACAAAGATTAATATTAGCAGAAATATATCATAAGTAAAAGCAAGTAACATACGGTTAAAACTCGCATATTAAAACTCGAAAATTTGAAAAAAAAAAAAAAAAAAAAAAAAAATTAAATTTGTGCAAAGTATATGGAAAATTGCTGAGGTTACCTTCACAAGCTAGAAAAATTCACAAAACGACGCCATATCCTACAGACCTATTTCATTGTTACGAGTAATGTCTAAATTATTTGAGAAATTACCCCTCAAAAGAATGCAAACCTCTGATTGAAAACGGAAACATTATACAAAATCATCAATTTGGATTTAGAAAACAATATTCAACTGTCGAAAAAGTCCATAGAATAACACTGATGTCATCCAAAAACCATTGGAAGAAAAATGCATCTACTTTTTAGTGTTCAAGGATGTTGCGTAAGCGACGAAGTATGACGTGGAAGACTTTGTTACAAGCTACATCGTTTCCTCCCCGAAACATTTGTCGAACTAATTTCATCATATTTAACGAATCGAGCATTAATAATAATAATAATAATTCTTTATTTCATTGACAACTTAAGCTGACTTACATACTATTTTTATTTTTTTATTTATTTATTTCATATATTTATTACATATTCATAATTTTTTTTTAACAATATTAAAATTTTTAGAGCTTATATTATTGTATTTACACCTATGACCAACGTTCCCTCTAATTTTTTTTTTGGCTGAGCAAAAGAAAAATAAATTGCTTTATGAAATTATTTAAAAAATTAAACAAAAATTTGGTAAATTAGATATTTTATAAAAAATAAAAGTTTTTTATTGCAGTTTTTTAAGTTTTTTTACATATTAATTTATTATTTTTTTTTCCCTCCTGTCTTTGTTATTCTTTTTAAGTTACCCAAATGATTTACTACCAACCTATTTCTAAATTTCATTTTAATAAAATTTATCAGGCTAAATTCTCTTTCACAATCAACATTCGACACTTAAAAGTTTCCACATCAAACAAAACTTTTATATTTTGAAAACTATGTTCACGAAGAACCAATTGAAGTAGATCATTGAAATTACTATTGTTTTAGAACTATTGTTTTTGAATCTTTCCGTAAATAAATATTTTAAATGTTTATACTCACCCATTATTACCTTATTACCCATGTTTGGGCTCAGATTTCTATATTTCAAAATTATTTTGTTTTAAGTTTTCATTACCATAATTAAAATCATGTTGACAATAGCGTTTTGATCAAAAGCTTTTCAAAGGTCCATGTCAGCATGAGGAAATCATTTATTCAAATGGTAGCAGATTTTTTCAACAAATATAATTACCCCAGATGATATTTTCATATGATTCTTACCTTCCTCTTCAAAAATTTCAGTAAATTATACCGCCAAGATACTGACTTCTTCATTTTGTGATGATCAATTTAGAATATTGATGCGCTTCCATAAGTGACAGTTTTTTTTTTTAAAATATTTTGCCAATTCTTTTAATTCGTAAAAACATCACTTAATGCAATCAATGATATACGATTTAAATTATTTTCTAAAGCTGTTAACAAATATCAACTGAATTGGAACTATCAATTTTTCTTTGCAATATTCTGTTAAGACATCATAGTTCCGAATAAACGGAATAATCCCAAAATTACGAGAAAGTCAGCGTATTAAGTCAGCGGTATATAATGTTCGCAATAATGTTTCTACTCGGGAAACAAGAAGTATACCCTTACAGGTATCAAATTCTCTCTATGTGCCACACAATGCGTGACAAATTGTGAAATTAAGTAACCAATTTCTTGTGTTAATAATGCTGTTACTCCATTATAGGCTCCCAGCATTACTGCAGCTCCATCGGATGTTAACATTACCATTTTTTGCATATCCAGATTAATAGTTTTATAAAAACATTTTACGGACTCCACAATTGATTTTCCGTCACATGCATTTAATTGTATTATACCAGCAAAAACAGTTTTATTATTAAAATTATAGCGGTATTTTATATAAATAACTAACATTTTGTAAACGGAAATATCAGTACTTTCATCCACTATTAAGCAATAGAATTGTGCCATTCTTATTTCTTGGACTGAGTTCATTGGACATGAAAAATTCATTTTAATAGCAAGAACAACTTTATTTATTAAAATTTTGATGTTATCTTTACCAACTTTTGTTCTAGAAATGGTTTATGTACAATTTTCTCGATCTTGCTGCGATTTTGCTGATTAATTTAATTTGGCTATACTATTTAAATCGATAAAAATTTGCACAGCCTACTAAGGAAGTATTATTTTGAATAACTAATATTTACAATAAAACTTCTAATGCCCAATTAAAAAAAAACCCCCTGCGCAATTGCGCACTTGCGCAGCTTAGAGGGAACGTTGCCTATGACTATTCTTAATTATTACTTAGGCTAGCTGCCTAATTTATTTATTAATTAATTTATTATTTAAAGGAAAAATGGAGACAAAAAACCTTTTTGAATATTTTTACTAAATTTACAAAATTATATAACAAATTAATTCGGATTTCTTAACCTAGTATCTTATTGAAATAGCTAGGTTCAATCTGTTATCCAAACGATATGTGACGATTTTTTCAATTTATTAATTATTATAATTCGTATAAATTCAGATTAAGCAAGGAAAATATTTCTCTATCATACTTAATATACACGCAGGAGTACCACAAATAAATATTCTGGGCCCCATACTATATTTATTATATATATACTAGTGATATTCCAGAGATAGAAAATGCTATGGCATCTACTTTCGTAAGCAAAGCTTAGATGGAAAAAACACGTCAAGAAAAAAGACAAGAACAAGATCTGAAATACAAACAGTTGTATTGGCTAATTGTGCACATTTATGCTTTGAACATAATATAACAAAACTTTTATCTACAATCAAATATAAAAGACAATCTGGGCATACCAAGTGGACATCTACATTTTTAACAACAAATTTTTGACCTACGATCAGTTATAGAAACCAATATTGGCATACGGTATTTAAATTTGGTGTTGTGCTAAATTATTTTATATTCCAACCATCTAAAAACCAGCAATGCTGATATTCATACAGATCTCAGGATCCCTTTCATAAAACCCGAAATAAAAAATTGCCTGTACGACGCAATAACAGTTGCCTTTCTTAACATAATGTCAATGTCGGAGTCTCACGTTTAGCTGATAATAAAAACTTTGTTAGGCGACTTAAATGAACGAAACCATTTGAAAACTATGTTAGGTTAAAATTACTCAAGAGTTACCTAAGGAGGTCTTCGTTGATCAAAAATATCTGATGAAAAGAGCCAACATTTTTTTTTTTTTTGTTTTTTTTTTATGTTCTTGACAGTAACTTAGGTAGAATCACCTTTTCGTACTTAATTAAGTACGGTACTGCAAGTTTATACTACAATATCTACAATGTTTTTCGAGCATTTATTTGTCACTGGCTTATCACTCAAATTCTAGGAAGTCTTGAGATGAGATTAAGAGATTTGGTAAAAAGTTCGGCTAATTTGCTTTTTCCGTAATTACAATCATAACTTGCTATGAAAACATTATATCAAGCTGCGATTCTAAAGTTTATTTTTGTAGTTTTAGTACGCTTAAATTGAAGGCAAATATTTCTAAAAAAAAATTTTTTTTTTCCTTATTTTATTTTCGACTTTTTAGTGAAAATATTTTTTTAATGAAAAATAATATATTTTCAAAGAACAACACATATAATCAAATGGCACTAAAATTCACTCTAACGCAATTTGGTTATTATTGCTCATACTTCAAATGTATAATTATATTTTATATTACTGTAACAAATTTTATAAAAATATGTGTATTTTCAAAAAATGTTTGGAGATTTTTGATTAGATACCTTTGAATTTTTTAATTTACGTATTAAAAAATTACGCACTTTATAAAAAGAAACCCTGTTAAATACAAAAAATATTTGACGTAAAATCGTAGATTTAAATCTGTGGAAAAGTCTGAAATGTAAAAACTCATCCGACTTTATCTACGATAAAATTCGATTTTGTCCGAGGTGTATACGCTGCCTAAGCATAAATTGGCATATAAAAGTATAATATATACATGCATAAATCGAAATTGAACTTTTTTTACATGCGAGAAGAGTAATTTGTAACTGAGTGATAGATAACTGATACTTGATTGGTTCAAATTTTGTTTTCTTCCATAAATAATGTTTGCATTTTATTTTCAATTAAACTAAGCCATATGATTATGTATGTAACAAATGCAAGCCCTATATGACACATGTACGTACATTTGCATATACTTAGTCAGAGAAAGAGAAATAATAAAAGAAAGAGATTAATAAAAGAAACCAAATTAAAAACACAAAAAAATATAATGAAAATATAATTGAATAGTAATAGAAAATGATTGAAATATAATGATAATGATTTGTATTGCACACATTTATTTTGTATTCCTTTTTTGTTTTTTTTTTTGCTTCTTTACACCATAGAAATGTCAATAAATATAGTGAATTTAAAGAGAAACCAAATTTTAACTTTATCAAATATCCATATTCCATTATTAGTACACAAAAATATGTAAATTTGACCTTAGTTGAATGCAAAGAATATCTATAATCTATATTAACAAGAATACGCACTCCCATTTTACGACAACCTATTTTTTAAGAAATATCAAACCGAGCAAAATATCATTAGTCAAAAGATGTAAAATTTACATTTACTTATCGTATACCAAATTTATTATGAGAGAGAAAAGGTACAAAACAGATGTTTGCCTTTTGCCTTATACTGTAAAATAATTTTGCGTTCTCATTATTCTCCTTTGGATTTGCTTACGTTTCCTCCCATTATTTATATGAGGCAGGCTGGCAAAAAATGTTAGTTCTAATTTAGTTTGTTCCCTTATACGATGATTAATTCTGATCTTTTATAATTTTAATATTTTCGTTTTAAACATTATTATTTTCTTAAATACCTATTAAAAATATTAAATTATAATTACATTACAATAATATAAAATATTATTAACATTTTTGTCAGTAATAATTTGGAGTTACAAACATTATTATTTTTTATTAATTAAATATTAAATTATAGTAAACCTAAATATTTATTATATTGGTATACGATTATAAAATAATACTGAGGACAACATCTATTTACAAATCACAGAATTTAAGGAATATGATAACGCTGTTTTAGTTAGGTCTCCTAAAAATCTTATGCATAGTTGATACAATTTAGAAAATAATATTGTTAAATATTTCAACGAAAATTTTTGTCGAAAATATTTTTCAAAATTATAAACTTTATTTATTTAATTTCAGCCAACTTTTTTTGTTACTCTCTTTTGTTTACTATATTTTTTCTTTTTCTTACACGTAAAATTCTTATTATATCTATTTCTGACAATGTTTATCAAATTTGCATATGAATTTGTGTGCAAACAAATGAATACATACATGAGTTCTTACTCTTTTTATGGATATACTTTGGTTAAATGGTTATTGAAATGGGTATTTTGTTGAATTGAAGCAAATTGAAACAAACATATAAAGTCCAAGGCAAGTTAATTAAGGCAAATATAATAAATAATCTTGATTTTAACAGAAAAATACAATAAGAGAAATAGAGAACTTATGATATCCAACACAAAAGATCAAATATGAAAAAGACAAAAGATCAAATATGAAAAAAAATTAAGCTTAGTAGGTTCTGTTCTTTGGACTTTTTTGTCATGGTGACGAAAATTGTCTTGACATTTTAGAATTCTCAATTATTTTTGTCCCTCTTTAACTGTTAACTATTTAACTATTAGATTACAGTACAAAAACAGGGAGATCGTTAGGAGATATCTTGTCTGTACTAGCAGTTTCTGATCGAGCCATCGCCAGATCCAAATTTATTCGGGAATCAATTCAATAACTGTGATTATACTTTACCTAAGAATGAGTCCGGCATCATGATGCTTGTCCGAAGTAATTTTGAGAAGAAAAAAAAGAAATGACGATATCTGTTTCAAGATAAATTTCTGATATCTGTTTCAAGACTGATTTCATTGAGAGGTACACAAACATCAATTTACACGATGATGTTAATAAGAGACAATTTAATTTAGTATGATTGTTTGGATCCTGTTCGGCATCTAACTGATTTCCTTTGGTTACATCTAAAAAGTTTTAAAATAAACTTTAAAACTGATAAAGTTTCGTCCACCGATGATGGTAGCAAAATGATGGTCATATATGGCCGAGAATGTCCTGTAATATAACAGGTTTGTCTGATAACTGAACTCTCTTTAATAAACTATATATTTTTTTTTGTAAATTAAAATTATGATTTTTTACTTAGAACCGGAATCGGAATCGCACTCCGCGGATCTCAATTTTTAGAATTCGGATTCGGCGAATCTAAAAAAATACCGAGTTTTACGAAACTCTAGATGGGAGTTTTCGAAGAGTTAGAGTCTACACAGTCTTTGACTTCATTCTTCCTCGGTATACTAATTTAAATCAGATGACTGAATACAATTTACATTCAAAATTAATATAAAAACTGGTATCTCATTAGTTCTATTTAACAAATTTGCAATATAATTTCACATTTCTTAGTAATCTGGCTGTATTTATATTGATGACCAGGAGCTGACATTTGTCTTGGCATTCACACGATAAACCTTTAATATTTTATCACGACTTCTTACAAAATTCTTTATCAACACATATTTTATTTTGATGTAGTGCATTGTTTTTGTGTTACATTAAAAAAAAAAAATTTCTTAGCCTGAAAATATTTGTCAATTAGTAGAAGAACTCAATTTTATTTTTATTTTTTTTATTTTTTTTTTTATAATATTTAAGTCCTACCTTTGTATACATCAAATCCCTACCTTTACGTATTACACACAAATTTATACATAAATATATATGTTTATTTTGTTATTTGTCTCAATATTTTAGTTAACTAGGTTAAAAGTAGAAAGCAGTAAATCCTTTTTGAAATTATTATTCTATGTGCATTATGTATATATATATATATATATATATATATATATATATATATACAAACTAGCATTCACTTTAACTATTTTAATTAATTCCTTTTTTAACTAATTGTAAATGACTTGAGGAAAAATCCTTTTATATGACATAAATCTCAGTAGCACTGGTAGTTTACTATATACAAACTGTAAGTACTTTAACTATGAACTAAGATATAAAATTTTATTTGAAAAATATTCATTCCTCTATAATTCTTTTACTCTTATTATGTTTATTTTCTTTTTATTTTTTTTAAGTAGTTAGTAATGGAATTTTCTTCTCAATAGTTTATGTACTTTTTATATTTTAACTTTTTATGCATATAAAATGAATGATCTTTTATTCTTAGTCACTTTGTAACTGAATATTCTAATTGAATCTAATTTACAAAATCTATTTTCATTATACATATATACATATTTATATTTTAAATTTTAGAACAAAAGAATTAAAAAAGAGCAAATCATAAGATTTGAAAAGTCACCCCTATTCAACTATTTAAGAAATTTTAAGTAAGTAATTTACTTTTTTTAATATCACTTAACTTTTAACTATGATCTGTAACGGATTGAAATAATTTTAAAATAATTCCTAAAAGAATATCTTCATAAAATTAAATTTTATTATTTAAAGCATTTGAAAGTTATTTTCTGAAAAATTATTTACAAATTATAATAATTGAGAGTAAAACGATAAAAAGGATAATATTAAGTAAATAGGATAAAATGAAAGTTATTATTATTATGTAGTCAGACTTTATTTATATTGACACCATTGTATAAGGAAAAGTTGATGTTTTTTATATTTACTGTTCAAGGCTATAATTCTATAAATTGATAACTTTAATATACATGGATAATAATTTTAAATATGATTTAATGACTTCTGCTTAAGAATGTAAATAAATTTTATATTAATTTTATTTCATATTGCCTACATGTAAAAATAATGCCCATGTGGAAAATTACGAACAAGTAAAGTGGCCACATTGGAAATTACATTTTTATTTATTTATTTATTTCAACAATAAAATGTGGCTATATACATATTATATTAGAATTAATATAATTATGTGAAAATAAAACAAATATTCATAAAACAATTGCAAGTATAGTAGAATTAACATTAACACTAGTTAATAAAAAATTAAGATAAAATCAAATTTAAAGTTTTGATAAAAAATAAAAAAAAAATATTTGTCAAGTTATGATAGTTGAATAGTGCTATTGATATATTTATTTATAAATGATTGTATTAATCATTTTTTTTTAATTTGTAATTGTTAATGAGTTTCAGGTTATATTCAAATTTATTGTAGAGATTAATTGCAATATGCATTCACTTACTTCCATTGTTGCACTTCCATTGTAATGCTTAGCTTTTTTTAGAGTTGTTAAAATGAATAAGATGTATTAACTTGGTGGTAATCTCTTCGTTTGGTTAAACATGTGGTTCTGGGTATTCTAGATGATTGAAAGTGGGGAATAAGTTTTAAATTTATGAAGTCTTTAATATTAGTAAAATTTGTTGTTCTCAATGAATAAATTCAGTTCCTTCTCTCCTATTATAATTATATAAAATTAAAGCTTTACTTTGAATGTCCTGTAATTTGTTTATTGATTTTTTTTCATTTGAACTCCATAGTTTGATGTAATAGCTCAAAGGCTATGAAAAAGATCATAATAGACCCTTTTTTGGTTAACATTTAATAGAAGATGAACAATATTAGTAAATAATCCATCAATTGAGAAAAAATGTTTTCAAAATAAACTTGTATGGCTACTCCATTTCAGTTGAGCGTCTATCAAAACATATTCTTTGTTTATCATTATTATTACTTTTGTTTACTTGCCGACTGTAAGAACAGGGTTTCAATAAATAAGTAGCACTGGCTTCGGATCTTGACAATAAAATAAATTGTATGTGACTGAAGAGTGTATATTGGGATCATGAAACTTTTTCAAACAATATCTCTTCTCTGTTCCCGACAGTAGTACTATAATACGAAAATCATCAGCAAAAAAAATTACAACAAAAGAATAAATAAATTACATTATTCTTATATAATTGTAATTATTGTAAATAATAAATGTTTTTCTGTGAGAATTTTTTCTTTATTATTTTACAATTTAGCAATTTTCCATGGGGTATCCATAACTTTCCTATTTAAAGTTTATCCATTTTAAAGTTTATAAAAATAAAAATGATTACAATATATTGATAATTAAATTTCATACATAACTTACAACTAGTTAAAATTGGTTACAAATCATAAAAACATTTAATTAAACTTAAAAACAAAAATGTAATTCAATCAAACTAAATTAATTAATTACAAAATAGAAAAGAAAAACACAAAAAAATAATTAATATGAATTTCAATATTGACCTAAACCTGACATTCTTTCTTCTCTCGACTATAAAAAATTAACACAATAAATTGTAACTATTTTAACTATTATTAACTCCGAGATAGATGTCTAAACCTCCTGAGAGATAATTCGCTTAACAATTGCCAATGAATTCCATATTACACTAACTCTGACAAAAAACGATAACTGCCTAAGTCTGCCATTGTAATTTGGAGCAATCAAATTTACACCCCTAGGATATTGTCATAAGTATTTGTAAATATTTAAAACACTATGTACGAGCAATGGGTCACTCTTTTGAAAAAAAATATAAAAAAAATTAATAAGCAATTATTAAGAATGTATCTAATATGTGATAATAACACTAAATTGAGTATCAAAAAGAAAAATTAACTGCAATAAAAACTTTATTTATGTTTCTAAGAAACTATTTATATGAACTATGTATGTTATTTTGCTATATAATGAATCATGAAGCATTGCTAGTACCTAATTAAAAGCAACGTTTCTTATATTACAGTTTCGTTAACAATAGTTTTTTTGGAATGATCAGTTATTTTACTTGAATCTTCATGTTAAATGAAACGAGTCCCATACTTTAAAGACCTTCGTGTTCTCTTTGACAATAAAATGTGTTTCAAATAACATTTAAATGTCATAATTAAAAAATCTAACACCATCTTCATACCATTTCTTAAAGAATTCAACGAATGATACATCCTGAAATGACTGCTTACATTCCTTATTCGATCTGATCTTGCATAAGAGTCAAGTCTAGTCGTCTGCCTATTTACCTTAATAATTCCAAAAAAAATTAAACTACAAACAATTTTTTTGGCAAATACCTTTCTCCAATTCACAACTAGCTCCAGTTGCGCATTCGTGTATCGTTTATTAAAACCTATTATTTGGCTAAGCTTAAGGAAAAAAAATAAATAACAAAATCCCATAACTTACCAATTGGTATGATGTATTATAGTTTTTATGTTATCTGATTGCTAACCAAGTATCATGTGTACATCCAATAACTTTGGAATAATAAAAAACTATATTCATTAAAATACACAACTATCAAAAGTTCTCAAATGATTGTAAATTTATTTATATTAAATTAAATGTTTAAAAAAAATTTAAATTCAAATTTTTCAAAGTATAACGAATTTTTTGGGTCTCTCAAAGGACTGTTTATGAAACAATTTTTTTTTTACATCAGTTGAAACATGTACATCAGGAAGATAATGACAAAACCCAAACAAATATCTATACTAAAACAACACTACACAAGTACATGAACATTTTCTACATTTGATTACATTCTTTGTACTATCTTCTTTACTAGCTTGTTATTTTCCATGACAGTAAATATCATTGATAAAATTAAATACAATTGATTTTTATTGATACCATTGATATCTCCAAGATATCTCCTATTGTGCCATTGACAAACCTACTACGTTTTTTCATATTTTCTATTTTTAGTTTTCTGATCAATTAAATGTATAGAAATTCTTTGAAATTATATTTTATTATTGGACAATTAAAAATATACCTACAGTTATTATAATAATAAAATTTATTTAAGTTATTGCTATTTATACAATTTACAAAATAATTTTTTTTAATATGAAAAATTTTAAATTTATTATACACAAATTTAATTATAAAAGAAATTGTGTAAAGTTAAATTAATTGAATTTAAAATTATTTATATATTAGCAAATAGCCTAATTGAAATCGGTCAATGCAAAGTTTTAAAAAAAAAATGTTCAATTTAATTTATAAATTCGCTGGAATATAAAAATTAAATATTTATGAATGTCTAACTGATATACATATTGATTAAATTATTTTTTCACTCAATGATTTTTATTAAATAATTTCATTAAATTTAATTTAATATTGACAATTTTAAGAAAAATTTTACAAAAGAGACCAACTTGTGATTTTATAATTTTTCGAAAATCTCATTTTAAATATTTTTTATTACTTCCACGTCCACCAGATAAAAAAATAATAAACGTTATTAGCGCCTTATTTAAAAGAAAATTTATTTTAATAAATACCATAAAATAACACATCATAATTTTTTTTTCTTTTTTGTTTTTTTTTTTTACAAAAATAAATATATCATTAAATTTTATTTTCATACTTAATATTTTTGGCAATAGTTCCGAAATATTTCATTTGTGCTCGATTTCAAGCAAATTTTGTTTAGGTATCAAAAAATTAATGAAGATCTGTAAGACTGTCGGTAAGTGTATTTGACATTAAGAGTTTAATATAAGAAAAATATTTATAGTTTTCCAGAAAGGAGTCAATAAAAGAAATATAAATTTTGAAAAAAAACCAATTAGATAATAAACAAATTAAGGCTGTAATCACAACGCAACAAAGAAACAACTGTAATCATTTTTGGCATTTTGTCAAACTAAGATCAAGTGCAAAATAAGTTTGATTATCTACTACATAGTTTGACAATGCTGGCACAAAAATTTTTAATCTCAATTGCATTGTGTCTATGTGTTTGTTGCAATTAGTTTGACTTTCATATTTGACATTAATTTGTCATACTATTTTAACCAATTATTTTTTGTATTCTATTAAACAAGCTTATAGTGTATTTTTGATGTGTATTTGACATAATCCATATGACTTATTTTCCAATTTGAAGACAAAACTGGATTCCATACATCTAAAAAAATTTTTTTATCAAATTACTGGTTTATCTAATCATTAAATGTAGAAAACTACTACTATTGTCAGGAAATAAGCTTTCTTAAATAGAATAGTTTCATTTTATTTAATTTGTTAACAGATTAACTCTCAATTATCTTTTTGTCCCCAATGACAAAAGGTACTAGACCAGCTCGAAAAACCAATGAAGCATTTTTTGCTTCATCGGGAATCGAACCCGGGACCTTTCGGTTGAAAGACAGGCACTCTATCTACTGCGCCAAGCAACGTGTGGCGGACTTAAGCATTATGTCCGATATTTCGATGCTCCTTAAATATTTGAAACTGACAATGGAAAAAATATAAAGATGTAGTAATATATAGTTCAGTTTCTAATCAAAATTTATTTGAAATCATAACTTGTTAGGTAATTAAACAAAATTGGGGTTTGCGCCCATGTTACCCACAGTCAAGGTTAACTTTGCGCATGAATTAGAGTCACTGTGTGCATATATTTGTAGGAAACATTTATTTTTTAACTTTTATTTTAATTTTAGCGTTTTGTTTAAAATGTTCCAAACATTCACAAAACAATAATTGTTCATTATTCGACCCATTATCAGAACATGTGTAAATAGTATCAGCAAGACCATTTTTTCCAAAAACAGATTCATTCATTTCCATGCATAAAAGTACATACCACTTGCACATATGCAGCATACTATTGGTATGATTTTTCCATATTCAGCTGATGATGTTACAGACAATCCTTAATTGTTTTATGCCCTTTTCCACAAAGACTTTTCATGGTTTTTGAACCATTGAATTCACCGCTTTCGTCAACATTGTAAATATGTTTTCCATCTTCCTTGTGATATTGTCAAAGAAACATTTTAATTTGATTCTCATTAAATGGTGTAATCCGATTGAGAGTAATTGATTAGGGCTTACGTAAGCTAATGTTGTTATTTCTTCGTCAAGAAATGTCAAGAATTGCCAGAAATTGCTATAATAATCTTTACCAAGCCATAAAACATTTATTCAAACATTAGACTCTTTTTATTGTTCCATATCAAATGCAGGTCTTCTTCCCAAGACTGCAGTGGTTTCATAACAATACCCCTTTTTAGCTTTTCGAATCGTCGATTCGGGTATATTGTGAAGCCTTGCAGTTTTTCTAATTGTCACACTATCAGTGCTAAGCCTTTTTCATTTTTCCAGGAACATTTTCTAATTTCCTCATAAAACATTTTCTTAAGAAAAAATAGACATGTGCAACATTATCCAGTGCTCACGGTTACCCAAGTTGCTCCTACATTATATCGATTTTTCAATTAGATATAAGTTACGATGACCTCACTTATTTTGCCTTAATTAATTTTTTATAATTATTTAAATAAAATTTTTATAAAAATAATTATTTAAGAGCCAATAATCAAATATTTTAAGTAACATGCCACTCAAAAGCTAAAACAAAAAATATAAGTTATTTTGAATCTATATAGTAACTAAATCTGGAATTGGTTAAAATAGTTTTTTTCAGGTTTTATACAAAAAAAAACTTAGCCTAAAGTTATCCGTTTTAATGATTACACTTTTCGAAATCTGTACACGATTATAATTACTTGCACAAGGATTAGATTTTGTAATGAGGTGGTAAAAATTCAATGGGTCTTAATAGTCATACATAATCTGCAATGAGACCTTTATCTTTTATTTTATTCAGATTCTGCATTTACATACATTTGTTATTTTAATTTGTAATAATTTTATATTAATTTATAAACAGAAAAATTATGAAAATAATACACAAAAGTCTTGTTTGACTATTCTTAATAAGTTCAAATTTAAACCAAAAAAATATTTATACTTTTCGTGAAGGTTTTCGGAACTAGTGCCATAATTTTATAGTCAGCCATAATTTTATACAGGTAAAAATATTTATATAAAAAAAATAAAAACTGATTTTTATATTTTGCGCTGAATCTGAACTTATAGATGCAACGTTTAATTACACATAGTACTGATTTAGTAAGAATGTTATATTATGTTTGAGAGTGTATCGAAATGTTTTTATACTATTATTACAATCATTTTTTTTAATTAATTAAAAAAAATTATGTTCAGTATTTAATATACATATATTGTTATCCTATAGATAGGTTATAAAAAAAAACTGACTTTAATATTATTTTATGCATTTTTTTTATTTAATTATTAAGATAAAAATTTAAATTGCTTCTTTTAAGTGATTTTTATGATCTGCTATATCTACCTGCTTTCTGATCCTAAAAACATTTTAAGTATCAAATTTAAAACTTTTTAAATTTCATTCTTTTTATAGGAAAATGAGGTTGTTAAAAGCTATTCTTGCTATATAGTAGCTGTGGCCTAGGTATTGCGTAAGATTATTTTAGGCAGAACTAATTTGTACATAACGTTAATGAACTTAAGCCTAAACAATTATTTATGCAAATTACATGGTTTATTGTTTTTAACAAAGATATTCGATATTTTCAAGTAATTTAAATAAAACTTCCGAAATAAAAATTCATTTAAAATTTATTATATTATGTACAACTTATATCTGGTGTTAAAAAATTTGCCAAATTTAAATTTTGATAAAACTTCTCATCATAAAATTATGTATGAAAATGTATAAAATGAATGTGATAATGCTTACAGTGATAACTAATTCATAACAATTAACAATCAATCAAACAATTCTATACTTATATATTCATAGCTTTAAAGATCGAACTCTCAAATTTACCCAGTTATTTAAAATCAAAAAAGAAAGTTAAGTTGATACTTAACAATACTATCATATGGCAGTTTTGGGTAGCTACAATGCAAGTACTAACATTCATCAGAAATTTTACAAAAATTAAAACTGTTACAAACCTGAAAATGAATAATTTAGGTTCTCTCTCAAATATTTAAAACCACGTCTTTTATGGTTTTCCAATGTTCATATTGGTTTAGGTAGCTGCCATATACAACTCCTGGCACTCATCAGGAATATTTTGAAAGTTAAAGATATAAACTCAAAAATTTCTACTGATGTACTGATGCCAAAACACTTTCGGAATCATTTTCAAAATTCTTATTGTTCAAATATTGACAGTTATATTTCACAGGAACGAAAACTAATGAAATTAGAGCATGTCTTCTTCTTCGTGGCACAACATTTTTTAATTTTAAGGTTCAAAATTTTGAATTTACTTATATCATAATAATATTATTACTTTCATGATTTAATTCTTATCTATTAGTTTGGAATTTACTACGCCTGATTAAATAAGAATTTCTAAAGACCTAAATGATAAAATTGAAAATCGACGACAGTCACCAATGAAAATAAAGCTTTTACTTACCCACGAGTACGTCTAAATTCTTTTGATTTGACAGACTTTTTGATATTTCTTCATTACCAACTAAAACTGAACTAACAGCTTCAATAATGTTTCTGCTCAATTTAATCTTACAAAACTATGCAGTAGTACCAGATAAATAATAAAATCATTGCCTTGAAGCACAGTTTCCAACAGATTCAAACTTAACAGCTTTCGAATTGGACTCAACGAGTATTCGAACATATACTGGATGTTTGCAATCACATTTCTGAAGCACTTTCTATCCTGCGCTGCGTTCATCAGTTCTCTCAAAATCACTGATGCTTTTTAGCCATGACATTTGTTTTCTGCCAACACGTCTTCTACCTTCAATTTTACCTTGCAGAATCAGTTGTAGAATATGATATTTTTCATTTCGCATCATATGAACCAGAACAGTTGTATTTTTGCGATTGATTGTTAACTCAAATATATGGAAATAAAATGCCGTATAGAATATGCTCGTAGCAGTTTTGTACAATATAAAGAAGTTTTATGTAATCGTGGTATCAATTCGTAATTCGCTACATGTGGTTGACTCTCTTTTATGTTATATATAGAAGCGTGGGACACTGAAAATAACCACCATGAATAAACGAACATCCTAGATATTTAAAACTGGAGACTGTTGGTCCTAGAAATAGCCATCAATTTATTTTACTTACATTAACAAATAAGCCGAAAATGCTGCGATAGTCAATCAAATTTAAAAGTTGTTGAAGATCAGTTATATTATCAGCAAATAAAATGTTATTGAAGTAAATTTAGAAAATAGGTGTTTTAAAAAACTTAACAAAGTGATAAGACTTTAATAAAGATGCTTTAATAAATATTATGCTGTTTTGTCTGCTGATATTGAAAATAAATATTTGAAATAATGCAACATTTTTAGTATTACAAAGGTAGAACAATGAATTTCTATTCTAATTACATATTTATATTTAGACCATGATCTCATAACTGTTGTACAATAACGATCGATAAAAATTCTAAATATTTGGTTTTAGAATAATCTGCAATAATATATATTTTAGCATTCTACATCTGATGTTAGAATAGAATCCATACAATATGATACTGCAATCATATAATTATTTGGCTTATTTAAATATTCCAAACATCTTCTTTTTGAGTATATTCACCTTAAATTCTTGAACATCTTGTACATAAATTAAATTCAAATTTTCACCTGTATTTATAATATTCAAACCAGGTAGGTAGTATAAAATATAAATAACTTTATATAATAAATAATTATATAGTTATCTACTATACTTTCTATAAAAAAAAAGTTATTATACAAATAAAAATTAAAAATGAAGTTTGGAAAATTAATTTTGGAAAAAAATAAAATTTTTATTTAAACATTTTCTTTTTTTAAATTTTAATATTTATCTTAAATATAATATAATAAAAAAAAACTACATATAGCTACATATTATTATATTCAATCAAATATTATAATAATACATGTGTACATAATAATTTTATACATAAAATTTTATATATACAATTTAAGAAATAAAATTAAAAATATCCAGCAATATCACCTGAAACACATGTAGATATGTATGCGTATGTACATAACAATTATTTTCTATAGAATACATCTGTCTATAATACAAAAAAAAATAGATAATACATCAAAGAAATTATCCTGAAATTCCAATACATATACACGAGTATAAGAAATTGACAGGATGAATACCAGAAAGTTTTTCCAAAATAAATAAAGAAAAACAATTTTCATAAAGATTATTTGTGGATTAAGAGTTTATACATAGGTTCAATTATAATCCACTCTAATTCAATTTTTGAAATTGATAGATAGATGAATAATATAAAAAAACAAAAAACAAAAAAAAAACATAAAGGAAGAGAACAGATAAATTATAAGAATAACACATGTAGTGGTTACTTAATTTCCAAATTTTCAATACGTATTCATAAATTTTTAATTAACTTTTCAAAAAATATGTCTAGATTTAATCGATTTATTTCTAGAATTTATTTGAATAAAACTTTTCTCTATTTGAATTATTTTTTAATGTTATAAGAATACACACTTTTGAGACCTGTCACAATTTGTATGTTACGAATTACATATTTTTAATTTTGACTATTTTTCAATCAAATTTCTGCATTCTGAATTTCAATCAATTTGTGGTGATTTAACAGGCAGAAAAGGACGACATGAAAGAGATTTTAAAATTTTTCTAAAATCTCAAGTATTATATTGATGTACTCATAATAGTAGCGTTCCATTAAGATATGTAAACTACTCATGAGTAGATTATTAAACGAATATCCTCACGAGCAAAACATAATCTAAAAACATTTTTAAAATTATGAAATTTAAATTTTTGTTTATTTACAACACTTTAAACATAACACTAAATAATTATTCAGCACAAAAAAATTTTATTCAGCACCTAGCGGAAAGTAGATCGTTACTAACCATTTTCTACACAATAACAAGAGGTAGTGCAGCTATGTTAAAAATGTGTAAAAATGGTTAGTTTACACAGCATAATGGAATGCTGCTAATGTTAATTTTTATTCATTAGATTTTACGTAGCTTTTATATTTTAACTCTTTTGCACGCTCCAACGTAAAACTAACCCAATACAAATTAACACTCGATGATTTCCCTTTACACAAAAACTAAAAAAAAAGTGGTATTTGATTGTTTTTTCATTCAATCCTCTGTGCCACAGTGAAAGAAAAAATTTAATACAAAGTGCAATATCAAAATTAATAAGACAATGGGTGCACTAATGTGAAAACAAATTGAGTATTCACTCAGCTTTCTTGAGAAAACACTCAGTTTGATGGGAATAAAAATGAGTATCGATAAACTTATCAGTTATACTCTACTCACCATTTTTGGCATTTTAAAGTATACTAAATTTTGGTGTGAATAAAGTTTTGTATTTATGAGTGAGTACTCGTTAAAAGTTAAGTGTGCTGTAGATTTTCCTTAAATATTTTAAATTAAAAAAAAATAAAAAGCAAAACCACAAATTAAGAAATGGATGATAATTTTATCGAAGGATATGTGAACTTTTTTATTTTTTCCTACTTTTTTTACATTCTTACACTAGTCTAGCCTACAAACATTTATAAAAACAGCTATCTTATATATTAATACGCTTAAACGTCTGTAAAACCTTTCACAAAGCTTTTGCAACAGAAAGCTTTTTTCAACTAGATTAGACAACTTTATTAGAACAATTACGAATTACGATAGTGTGCAAAATTTAATTTAAAGACATAAACCACAAAACAATAAAACAACAAAACCAAATAAAACCAAAAACAAATTAAAATTAACCTAAAAACAATTCACCTATTGAGCAATAGCGTTGACTATATCTGATTATATGAATTAATTTTAAAAAAAAAACAAAGTACCAAAGACAAAAACCGAATTATCAGAATATAATTATTATATTGATAAAATAGCTTCTTCAAAATATTACGATATTACGAAATTACTGCAAAAAAACTTACCGGTAAAACAAATAGTAAATTTAGAAAATATATTTTTTACCTCACCCAGATCATATTCACAAATTCCAATAATTGAAATTTATTTATTTTATTAACAAATAATTTAAAAGTATAAATTCAAATGCGCAGTAGCATTGAATAAATATAATATTGTACATGGAGAATCATAAACCGAAATTTACGATCTGCTAAGAACAAGAAAAACAAAATTTGTTATGACATTATTATCAAGTTTTAATTCAATACACGACAAATTTAGTACACATAAAAATTAAAAAAACTTTAAAAAGAAAAATTACAGACTACTCTTACCTAGAGACACTAGCGGCATCGAAATGAAAAAATTATTGGCTTTACCCCTAAATATAATAGTCATAAGGCGTCATATGATGTCATATGATATTGTACGACAACATGAAATTCCATTTAACCAACTATAATAGTTATAACCACCATTCGTTGTCTATTCAAAATCATTCGTTAAGTTATAAGCATACGAGAAGTAAATAAAAAAAATTTTGTAAACAAAATGGAAAATGGCGATCCCTTTTCCTTTTAAATAAGACCTTTATTCAAAACTCAAAATAAAAAAACAAAAACATTTATTTATAGAATTTATATTTTTATTTCATTTCTTTTAAATTTTGGTTTTGACGTTTTGGTATGATTAGGTATAACCATTATTATAGTTAAGGTTATGATTGGTTATGATTTTGTTAAATCATATCGAATCATATCGGCCATTTAACGAAGTATCATATGACATCATATGACATCATATGACTATTATAGTTAGGGCTATTATGATAATAAAAAAAACATAAAAAACGTATCTATGGGTATTTTAATGTGTTTCTAATGTGGGTATGGTATGTATTTAGTTTAAATGCATTTAATTTCATATCTATACAGCCAGCGACATCTCTGTTCGCTATATTTTGTTGAAATGTACGTCTCTATTAATAGTCTCTGTTAGGGAGCGTTTAGACATCACATTTTGTTTCATGAAAGTTTTGTTTTATTACATTTACAAATTTTATTTCAAAAATTTGAATTACATATCCCAAAAATAAACAAATATAGTTGTAAAGTATACTATATTTCTTTACCCAAAATCCACTTTCTAAACTTGCAAAATACGAAGATACGAATATGCGTGACGAGTACTAATAATAAATACTTATAAACAAATATAAATATACAGTGTAATTTCAGAACATTTATAAAATATAAATATTTAAATAATAAATCAATTATTCTAAGTATTTGTATTGTAATAATAATAATATTTAATACACATTTTTTATATTTTTTAATGTATATCTTTCAATATATTGGCATAACACAATTAGAAGCTTATAAATACCTTTTCTCGCAAAATTGATTTCTTAAACTGGCGAAATACGAAAATGCGTGTCGAGCACTATTATTTAAATTAAATTTATTGACGATGTTCTATAACAAAGTCGGATGTCAAACTTTAATGAACATCATTTATACGTTATAAACACAATTCAAAAACGTATAAACGCTGCCTTTGAATAAGTATTAAAATGTTAAATTATTTTTAAGATATTAAATAAAGTGAACTTTAGTTTAAAGTTTTTCAATTTAACTTATTTATTACCTATGTAATAAAAAATTATGTAAAACATTGATTTTTTTTTATTAAAATAAAGAAAATAAATAAATAAAATAAATTGTTTCATTTATAATGCTAATACTAGACCGGCGATTATTTTTAATCACAATTTTAGGAATTTTTTATATTATGTACAAACTTTACAAAGTTTTTTGTCTTCGCATTTTATTATTGGAAAAGTAGGGAGTTAAGACCAATAGTTATTTATTAAAAGCATAGTCCAACTTAATCTATCTTAATCAAACTAAAACTGCTTAACCTAATTAAAAAAATCATCTATTATACCTTGTGCTAATTATAATTAGAGTTTTCCAACCACAAATGGTTTGCTTTAATTAATTTGTCCTTATCTGGTATGGACATTTCAAATTTTAAATTTTCTCCGTTTATATTGCCCGGGTTATAAACAATAGCTTTACATGTAGCAAGTCTATTATAATGGTATAATAGAGGGATAAAATTACGGTTTTGAATATAACCGTTTTTATCTAAATAGGGCTATGAAGCCCGTGAGCAAGGTCTTTTTGATGTACTCCTCATTGTGGGTAGAATATAGGCGATATTAAACCATTTTCGGGAGTGTTTATGTCTTCGAATTAATTTTATAATATAAATAATCGATTCTAATTATGTTTACTAATTGTGTTTTGTACAAGTATTTATTAGAGTAGTAATGTTTGTATTCGGAATCGGGCTTTCTATATAATATATTAGTATAAACTCTTATGCACTTTGTTTCAAATTTTTGGAGAGTTTCCATTAAGCTCGCACCAAGGATCTGTGAACATAAACTCATAAACTACAAAAAAATAATAAACTTGAATAAATTAACCAATTAAATTAATTAAATTTTCATATTCAAATCTGTAGACCGAAAAAGTAGATATTTCCGAATTTTAGGAATCAGTATAAGAATTTTACATGGCTATGTGAATTGGTTATGTGAATTAGCTCCAAAGATGTGACATTTCCTTTTATTAATCAGAAACTACTGAAGAATATTTCAAGGGTTCCATATATTATTTATATATTATTTATTTATATAACTGTATTTATCAAATCGATAAATACACTTACCAATGAAAATGAAGCTGTTAACTACCTAAACACCATTAGGTTTCTTTATTCATTAGATTTGACAGGGTTTCCTCCCACCAATGGGAATTAAAATGAACAGTTCCAATTATAGTGATTCTTCGAAATTTGATGCAGCCAAAACTATGATACTATATTAATAATAACAATTTTGTATCATTATTTCATTGAAGCATAATTTTTTTTTATTTCCCAATGAAACATTACAATCTGTCTCTGAAGGAGACATTCAGTAGTTTGTATGACATTTTTTATGCAGGTAAATTGCACTGACTAGCGGATGAGAAAATGATCCCAACATTATACTCCATTGTATTTCTTGGCCCCCATTTGATTGTTCATATTGTCTACTGGGTAGCTGCAAGATGCTAGGACGCTTAAGGCGACTTACAACACTTGTAGCCAACAAGCTGCTGGCCAGTCTGTTTGGATTTGCAGCTAATCTTATCTGGTACTTTCCGCACTTAAAGGCACCCTGATGCGTGTTTCGATAAGATATGACCGCAGCAATAAATAATAATTATGTGGTAAATTATTTTTAAGTTTGTACAGCAATCATTCATGCCAGCCTTTATCAAATGTTTGACTAATATCTAGAAATATCGCTGAACAGTACTTTTTTCTTCTAGGCTTAACTTGATTACATCTGCTATTTTATGTATTTGCTCGATAGTTGAATGTTCGTTTACCTGAACCCGCATTAATGCTATGGAACAATTTTGCTTGTTTCCAAAATCGGTTTTAATCTTTCTAAGAATAGTCTTTCAAATAGTTTTGATAAGAAGCATAAATTCAAACTCGAAAAAGCGAACACTTTTATTCCTACAATACCGTTAATATTATTAGAAGTGCCGATTGAATTTATACGCTTACAATTTTGAGAGATTAATTTTTGCCGTGTTTATCAACAAATCGCAGAGACAAGCTCTAAAAAAATTTGGTTTACAACTGAAAGAAGTTTGTTTCTCTCATAGAGAACTATATGTGGTTAGGAAGAGCAAGAAGCATGTTTGTTTATACTATATCAGAAAAAAACCGAAATATTGTTTACAAAGAAATAATTTTAATATAAGTATAGTTTAAGTTGTAGTATTGTTGATTTTGCTATCGTAATGAAAAAATATATTAAAATATTTTGATAGATAAATTGTTTTCAATTCGGCCCATAAAACAAACTTTGGGTAACATTGCTAGTGTCTGATATTGTATCAAGAAATATTTGGGGAAAATAATAGAAATCTCATTTGAAAAAAAATGTAGTTTCTTTTTTCCAAAGCAAATTAATTTATTATAACTACTCAAATACATTTTGTGATGTCAATTTTCATTTATCTTTCAATAACTTTACACATTTTTTGTAAAACAAAAAATAAATAAATGAATTTATAAATATTTGAATGACAACAAAAAATAATCATATCATTCTTTTTCCACCACCCTGTATTTATAAAATTGAATATTAAAAATGAAGAGAAAGGATTTATTTTTTATTTCGAAAATACTAAGTACAGTTCTTTGATGTTTTTTAAGCACGTCTAAATCTTTATTTTTTCAATAGAAGCTATACAATTCAAAACGTGTCATGAATTCTTATATTTGTGTCAACCATCTAGCCCAATATTTCAATTAAAAAATAATATTTTCTATTATACAAATTATTTTAAATTTTCTTTGATATTTCAATATAAATTTTTATAAGTATATACGGTGTTTATTTACTAGTGTAACTAATTATTATTGGCAAGAAGTTTGATAGTAGAAATTAAATCAATTTTTTATACGATCTATATTCAGTGGATTAATATTCTTATTCTTATATCCTGTCCACGCTACGCTCTATAACAAGGTATCAGCGATTAACTAGTTATATAATATGTTATACGAACATTGACACCTTCGTTCGTAATTGTCCTGCCTCCCTTTTTCAATCCTCCCTAACCAAACGTACTAATCGGCACAAAAGGTCCCCATCTAGTGGTTTGGCTATGTATAGAAAAAAAAAAAAACTAGAAATTTGGTATGTAAATTAAGCTGTCAAGAGTATAACATGTTCTTCAGGAAAACACGACAAATTAAAATAAAATTGCCGTTGAAAATTAGTTCGATTTATTCGATTATACTGTTATTTTGTTTAACAACTCCGAAAAAATATTGTCATTGTCATATTGATGTGAAATAATTTGTTTATTTACTTTTATAAACAAAAAAGGATAAATATATTTCAATTTTCATTTCTATTATAAAACAACAACAAAAAATTTACATAGATTTAAACGTCAAATGAAAGCTAGTTATTCGTAGTGTGAATGCCTATTTCTATAATGAGTTATTCGAGCCTGATTTGTACAAGGCATTTTCGTTTTTGAAATCAGAGCATAAATCTGGGCACTTTCGTACTCAAATGAGCACGCTCTGAGCAGAGTAATAGAGCACGCTTACATTTAATAAAAAAACACGATTTGAGTAAACTATCATTTTTATTTTATTATTGCTTCAGATTGTTAATAATCGAATTTAAACTTTAAATTTTGAAATTTACAAAAGTTTAAGATTTGCAAACAAAATATTTCAGTTTTTAACAGTAATTCGAGAAGCTTTTAATTTGCTTTTTGATGAAAGTTATTTAGAAGATGACATATTTATCTGATAATAATGGTGATGTGGAAATAATAAAAAATCAGGATTTTGCCGAAAATATTGTGCCAAAGTTTTCCAATAAAACTTTTAAATCGCACTTTAGAATAAAAACCGAGGTTTTAGAAATTCTTTGTAACGAAATACTACTACTACTCAATAAAAAATTTTTTTTATCAAATCTATTAAGAGGAGGGTTGAGTTCTTACTCCACTTAAACACTAAAATTTAATAATTAAAAATATTTATTTTAAAAAAGTTTACACTAAAAAATATTTACTTTTAATTAAATATTAATTAACAAAATTATTTTTAGGAATTGCTTCGTTCATCATAACACTACTAGAACTCATCAGTAGGTATTAATAGTGTTAGACTACCTATACAACTCCTATTTTCATTTTGATTGACTTAAGTAAAATGACATGAAAATTTTAATATTTCACACTTAAAAAAATTTATAATTACATAAATTTATTTTATAAATATTAATTTATTTTCAATCACTGATTATAATATCGTCGTGCATTATTTCTTAAATTCTAAAAATCACTTTGTTGATATTTATTTTAAAATGATTTACTTTAAAAAATATTTATTTTTATTTTTACTATCGCGCAGTAGTGTCATCTATTTTGTTTTAAATAAAAATCACTTTTTAACATTTAATATTCATACGGTCTACGTGCTCTGTCAACTCTAATCAACCACATAAAGTACGATCTGAATACGCTCTGAGCGCCGAAAAAATTCAAATTTCAAGCTTTGAACGTTCTGAGCAGAAAAACAAATACGAATTTTTTTTTTACAGTTTGTGCTCTGGTCTGAACTAAAAAACGAAAACGCCTATCGCCTATGTCTAAACGCCTACAATCGTAATGAGAATAGCATGTTAATTGTAAAGGATTTTCCAATATTGATGATACAATTTAAAATGGTTAAACTGACAACACTATGTATTATTTTTTGACATTTATTATGTCATTTGTGTTCAGTAGGTTATGTATTTTAATTAGCGAAAAATACACGCTCGAACAACGTTTTTCTGATCAATTTTAACTCTCTTGAACAACTTGAAAATGATTAACATTTTTATCGAAAAATACAAAGAACGATACAGAACAATGTTAAATACATTTTTTTCCTTCTGTTGTTGAGGATAATCTGCCACACAGCCGATAATCGATTATTTGAAAATCGATGTTAATCGATTTATAGAAAATAAAATTTTGTGATGAAATTATCTCACGAAATGATTCAGTTAACTATCCTTCCAGGTTGTGTGATTTAACACCTTGTGATTTCTTTCTTTTGGGATATATTAAGACACAAGCTTATGCTGATAATCCAACAACAATTGAGCAATTAAAAATCAACATTGAACATTGAAATACAGCCAAATTATGTGAAAAAGTGATGGAAAATTGGGTTGACAGAATGCAGTACGTACAGAGAAGTCGTGGTGGTCATTTGGATGATATTATTTTCCATACATAATGGCATAATGTAACCTTTCAAATAAAAAAAAAATGTTTGTGTGTCACTGAATAATTAATTTGTTTTTATTATTTTTAAATTGTATCCCTGTGATTCACATTCCGGTGGGAAAACCCTTTATTTATGTTAGTATTTTAAACCAGAGATGCAAACCAAAAATTTTTTTCGTGTGGTTCGGTTTTGGTTTAAGGTTAATTTTAATTTTTGGCTTTGGTTTTTGGTTTTGGTTCTAAAAATATTTTTATTAATGGTTTTCGGTTCGGTTCGGTTTTGATTCAATTTTGTTAAAAATAAAATGGATGGCTCCATTTTCAATAAATTAAATGTTAATTCCAAATATGGATCTGTCCAGTCTAGTAGCACTATCGATTTTTAATAAAAATAATTTATTTTTTAATTTTTCTGAAATTTCTTGCCTTATAATTTTAGCTTTTTTTAATTATTTCATCGCGTATATTTTGCCTGTTTATTTATATATTTTCGTTTAAACCTTTTAGAATTAAATTAACAATTTGTCGAAAACCTGTGTCCTCTAGCATTGATAATGGTCTTGCATTCCGCGTGACCATTTCAATGCAGGCTTTTTTTAATTCATTGGGCGTCATTAAAATATTTATTTGTTGCCGAGTTTTATTAACTTTAATAAATTTTTCCAAAGTGCAACTGGCTGTTGTAATTTTTTCTACCGACTTATTTCTTCTTTTTAAATCAATTTCCTGATAGCATTCTGTATGTTTTCTCTTAAGGTGTCGCATTAGATTTTCGGGGTGATTGCTTTTCATAACAAAACTACACTCGTTACATTTGCTGGTATTTATTTCTATCTGAAAACAACATTTTTCAAAAACAGGGTTTTTGTTATTTTTTTGTTTTGCCATTTTCTTTGGGGCAACGTTAAGAAAAAAAAAAACAAAAAATTATAATCAAAAAATCATAAGAAATTAATTAATTTTATTACTCACATTCACATCACAACAGACACAACTTGAAAATTCAGAGACGTTATAAATTCGTGTATTGAAAACAAGTCAAATCAAATGTCAATATTTGACTTTTTTCGTATTGAATTTGACTTTTTTTTCGTTCCCTATAAACAAATTTTATCTTCATGACTATCGATTTCGACTATCAGTTTTTTTTTATTAGTTATGTTAAAATTTAAAATGTTAAAAAATAGATTAAAACATGAACCAAACCGTAAACCACCATATATTTTGTTGGTTTGTGGTTCGGTTTCAGAATTATTTTAAGAAATGGTTCGGTTTTGGTTTGGTTCGCCCAATTCATTATAAAAGTGGTTTGGTTTTGGTTATGGTTTTGGTTCGGAAAATATCAATGGTTCAGTGGTTTTTTGGTTCGGTTCAAAAACCGGTTTGCATCTCTGTTTTAAACTATTAAACTTGAATTATTTAGAAAATTTGAAAAATCGAAAAATTCAATAGAGATTGGAATAGTTTTAATCAGTTTTAAAAACCAGCTTAAGTTCGAATTGTAATCGAAAGAGCTCAAACTGAGAATGAATTCTAGAAAACAGCAATAGCTTGGTTCTGTATTCTTAAACTAAGGCTCGGGCAAATTTGATTTATCAAGCCTATTTACTTTCTGAGCAAAAGCTTCACGTTTAATTTCAAGTTCACATTTTTTTTAATTTCAAAACAAGTTTTAGCTTAAAAATGCTAAAATTTGAAGTAAAACTCAGTTTTATGCATTCCACCTATTATTTTGATATCTGCTTTTCTTATTTTTCTTCTAAAAATAGATTTTGTTCAATAAAAAAAAAACTTAATTATGAACAATATAAATGTTCAAATTGAGTAAATAAAGTGCCCAAATCACTTAAGACTTCTAATTTATTTCACACTAATTGAAATTGTCTTTATTAGAAAGCAAAAGCAGTATTCAATGACATTGGCAATTGCACACAGAATTAAAAAATAAAATTTTTTTACCAACTATTTTTCCGTTTGAATTTTATATTTTTTTTTTTTTTTGCAATACTGTGGTGCTACCACCCATAAAGTTGTAATTAATTTAACTACTCTTTTCCGTTTCCCTTTATGATTTTTTGCTGGTTCTTTTTTTTGTGTTGTTTTTGTGACACTGGGAATCTTTTCATTTTATTTTTCATTTTTTATCCTTTTGAATGTTCTTTGTAAACATTAATTTTTTAGTGCATTATTTTTTTTTTTTGAGCAATACTAATTTAAATTCTAAAACAAAGTGGTAAAAATAAAGAGAAAAAAAAATGGTATAAGAGAAAAAATAATTAATTTAGTTTGAAAGTAAAAATAATTGGCTCTGTTTCTTTGTATGTGTATATTGCCGTAATACTAATTTCTTTTATAGAACTAATAAGGTTTTAAAGATCATTAGTATAATATTTTTTAATAGATATTAAATAACTCGCAAATAATAATTTAAAATCTTTAATAAAAATTAGAAGAAGAAGCATAAAGCTTAGCAGAGAAAATTTAATTGAATATACCAGGGATGGCCAACAAGTCGATCGCGATCGACCTGTCGATCGACGAGCTATTTTTGGTCGATCTGTACAGTAAAAACATAGCATTAAAAAAACTTAAATTTTTCTTTTAAATTCTTAAAAAAAATATATTTAAACCTAAATTCTATATTTATAGTTTGCAAAGAATTAAAAATTTAACAGAATTTTCGCTAAATTTGAATATCATTAGTTGTTAGTATTTCTCTATTTCCGTTTCCATAGAAACGAAGTGAAAAAATATATAAAATAATTGTTACTGCCATTTAGTTTAAATTTTAATCTAAGTAGGCTTTGTATATTTATGTTTACATGGTAGTTTTGATGAAAAATATAACACATTTGAATTTGTTTGCTATTTCCATTTTCATACAGTTTAAATTTCCACTGATAGCAAGTCGGTCATTAAGTGTTAATTAGCAATAAAGTAAATTCTATAATTATTTTAAACCAATTTTATTATGAGTGCAGTAAAGAAAGTGAAAACTTATCATTTCAATGAAGAATGGGAGCTTGCTTATTTCTTTATGATGACGAAAGGAAAATGCTGTTGTCTAGTATGCAAAACTTGTGTAGAATTACCCAAAAAAGGAAATTTGGAACGGCATTTCATGTCGCTTCATGCTAAATATCAAACAGATTTCCCAATTAATACTGCAATTAGAAAACATAAATTGAACGCGTTTAAATCAGTACTATCAGCTCAACAAGATATGTTCAAGAAAACTATTTTACGATCAAAGGCTGTAACTATCGCTTCATTTAAAGCGCGTCATATTCTAGCAAAAAAATGTAAGCCCTTCTCTGATGGTGAGTTTTTGAAATACGCGTTCTCAGAAATATCAGACACGCTTTTTGATGATTTTAAGAATAAAACTGAAATTAAAACTGCTATTCAGAATTTACAGCTTTCCAGAAATACTGTAATGTGCCGAGTTGAGAAAATGAGTGAAAATATCAGAGAACAAATAGATTCAGATGTTAATAAGTGTGTATATTTTTCTTTACAACTTGATGAATCGACAGATGTTAGTGATACAGCCCAATTGCTTGTATTTATTCGTATGGTGTTTGATTATTGTACTAGTAAGGAAGAGGTACTAGGCATGATTTCTTTGAAAGCGAGAACCAGAGGTGTCGATATATTTGAAGGATTTGAAGAATTTATTAATAAGCTTAAGATACCAATCTTTAAGCTAATATCCATTACAACCGATGGAGCCAAATCAATGACTGGTCATATTAACGGATTTATCGCACTGTATAAGAAATCTGATGAGTTTCCTAATTTTTTGAGCTATCATTGCATAATCCATCAGCAGGTATTAGCAAGCAAAAGATTGAATACAAAAAGTATTATGGACATAACATTTAAGATAGTCAATTCGATCCGAGGGAAATCTCTACAAAGACGACTTTTTCAATTTGAACTTGGTGACGGACAGCATGATTTATTGTTGCACACTGATGTGAGATGGCTAAGCCGCAGTAAATTTTTGCAGAGATTTCGCGATCTGCTGAGTGAAATTATAAATTTTCTTCAACAAAAAGATAATAAATACCAGCAGTTGCTTGATGAAAACTGGCTATCTGATTTAGCTTTCCTAGCAGATTTTACAAGTATATTCAATACTTTAAATTTAAAATTGCAGGGGAAAAATAAAAAATGATGTGACATGATCAGTATTGTAAATGCATTTAAAAATGAATCTGCGATGTTTATTATTGATATTCAAGAGCAAAATTTTTTCTACTTTGCCAATCTGAAGGATCATTTGACAAAATATCCCAATTCCACTTGCAATATTGAAAAGTACAGAGGTGAAATTGAAATTGTTATGGAAGATTTTGACATCAGATTCAGTGATTTTAGAAAAGTTGAAGATGTTGTTCAGTATCTTTCGTTTCCATTTAGATCTGATTTAAATTCAAGATCTATTGCGGAAAAAGTTGCTAAAATTTTCCACATTGACAAGGATGTAATTCAAAAAGAAATTGTGACATTGCATGCTGATGTATTTCTTAAAGCTAGAGCGTCAGAAGTAAATTTTTGGGAGTACGTTTGTCGGGAGAAGTATCCAAACATAAAAAAATGCTGTGAATACATCCATTCATGTTTTGGATCCACTTATTTATGTGAATCCGCTTTTTTTTATTTCAAGCAGACAAAAACGAAGCATCGTTCCTCTCCTACAGACTTGCATACAGCAGATTCATTAAAATTGTCTTTGTCAAATTACATTCCTGATTTTGAAAAATTGGTAGAGGGTAGTATAACACAAGTATCACAAAAAATAATAATTTTAAATTTTTTCTACTTCTGTTTACTTATTTAATATTTAATGAAGCTATTGGTTTTGTTTTTACTTTTTTATATTAATTTAAAAATATTTTTCTAATAATAAATTCTTAATTTGTAAAAAAAAATGAATTTAATAAAAACATTTTAAGTTCTGTTAATGAATCAATTATTTTATTTTACAACTTTATTTATCGTTCTTTTATTTTGCAAGGTAGATCGGATTTATTTTATAATGCCAAAGTCGATCGCAAGTTAAAACAAGTTGGCCACCCCTGGAATATACGAATACACTGAAAGTAGAATGAAGCTCAAAAATATTTAAATTGAATTTATCTCTCTGTAGTCTAACCAGTATCTAATCAGATTGTAGGATAATGCAATCTAACCATGTAGAAAAAACTGAAAATTAAATCCTCTGGAAAACAAAAATCGTCTCTTCTAAACTAAATAGGTGAGGCAAGCGACACTAAGTAGAATAGGAATAGTAGACTAATTACTACTTTGTGAAAACAATCATTATCGCAGCATATACTATGAATACATGATAACTTGAGTACTTGACTTGAATTCTTCTTAAAATTTCAAGCCGTGTATTCGATTGCTTGAGTGGCTGTCAGTTTGAAAATAGATTAAGTTTGACATAATGTATTTTTGGTAAAATAAATTTTGATACGTAACATTTGTAAACCTTTATATAAATTCAAAGATTAAACAAAACAGTTGAAAAAATTGTTTATTCTTTTAAATCTTCTATTTTTTAAATTCACTCTAAATATTAACAAAACTTCGTAAATTTTTGACATTAAATGTCAACTCAAGCTCTCAAACTCAAGCTGCGTATTCGATTAAAGTTTGCAAGTCAAGTAAGTAAATTTTTGTGATTGACTTGAGTGAAACTTAAGTTAACTAGCGTATACATGATGTTGAGGCGTACTTGAAGCTTACTTGAAGCTATCATGTATACGGGCTACAGTCTCATAACTATACCATATCTGTGATAATTTCGTATTAAATTTTTACTTTCTATTATCGGTTTTAGTTTTTTAAGGAGAAGCTTTTCAAATAATTTTGATTTTACCGGTAACAGCAATGTTGGTCTGTATGATTTTACATCTATTACTGGTTTTAAATACAGATATTTAAAAAAAAAATATTTAACTTAAACTTTTTATAAACGATTTATTTTTATTTTGTGTTTTTTAAAGTGTGTATGTAAATTTGTTAAATGGTGTAGAATATAAATTATTTAATAATTATTTCATAAAAAATAAAAAAAATAATTATTATTTAATATTTATAATTTTAATATATTATGAAGATAACATAATTGTAATTTTTATAAGTCAATTATTAAATTTACAACAAATCTATGTGATTTTTATCAAAATGATTTTAGATTTTTTTATTTATTTTTTTAATTAAATAATCAAAATATTTCACAATAACACAACAAAAAATAAAAATTAAAAATAAATAAAAACAAGAAGAAAATATGTAATATAATAATAAATTTGAATTTAAAATTAAATTATTGGGTTAATTAATATTTATAAATTTTTACTTTATATGTATACTATGTGTTTATGTACGTGTATTGAATTATTGAATTTAAATTATTCATTAAATTAAATTAAATTTTTATTCTAACAAGTGCTTATTGTAATTTAACACATTTGTGAAAACTTCCGGAATCTTAAGCTCAACTGTAATATATCAAATTTTTAAGAGTGGGAGGAACCGTTATTTTAAAATTTAGAAAAAAATTATTAAGTAAATCGAGGGTGCTCTATCGATTGATGATATTTTCAACTTCTGGGAAGAACCGGAAAAGGGTTTTTAAAACTCAAAACTCGCTGAAATTGGCCGAAATCGAGATTTTTAAATCAGGTTTAATTAAAGATAGGTTGACTTTAGTGGGTTGATTTACCACACTTTCAAGAGGCTCACTATTTTTCGAAAAAAAATTATAACTTAGATATACAGGGTGTTCCAGAGCATGCCTATCAGCTTTTTAAGGTCACATTTTTATGCAAATTCGGATTCTATAACAAAAAATAAGAAACTTATGTTAAATGATTTTATTTTTGTTTTCTCAGTATTTTTCATTAAAATTAATAAAACGTAGTAAGACGTAGAATCCGAATTTGCATAAAAAAAGTTAACTTAAAAAGATTTTACGCATGCTCTGAAACACCCGGTATATATAAGTTATAATTTTTCGAAAGATAGAGTGAGCCTCTTGAAAGTGTGGGAAATAAACACACTAAAGCCAACCTATCTTTTTTCCGTTATAACCAATCTGCGTTTGATTGACTAATGACTTTTTTTTGCAAATTTTTCGATTGCGTGTTTAGCAAATTATTATAGTTTCCGTGGAGGATCGCTATCAACATAATATTTTCCGTGTAGAAACTTTATCACTGTGATATTTCCCGTGAAGGGAATAGCCATAGCAATTGCTTCTGTGTGGGAAGATTATTTACAGATATTAATTTTTCCCAAAGGATAATTTCTTAGAATTTTCCATTTTAGGTAGTTATCAGATCGTGAGGTTTCGTTTTCTTGTACCGACGGACATTGTTGTCGATATCAAGAACTTCTGCCATTTCCGAGTTCACATGAGCTTGCAGATGCTGCTAGTATTTTACTGCATGTTTCTTGATCTCATCCGTGGCTGTTTCAATGTACAAGTCACGATGGAGATCTTTGTTATGTACGCACCAGGGTGCATTAACTATACCTCCGAGCATTTTGTTTTGCAATTTGCATTTTTGTGTTATGTTTGCAATATTAGTTGTACTTTTTATTTATTTATTTGTTAATTTCCTTTAATTAACCTTTTACAGACTAACCATCAACAAACAAAGAAAACTATATATATAAAAAAAGACCCTAATGATTCTTAAAAGTCCTAACGAAACAAAGTTTTAGAAAAATATTATAATACTATCAGAACTTTCATAAGCCATTTATTAATTTCTGGAACACTTGTGACTTTAGGAATTCATCGTAAACTTGAAGAATTAGTCATGACAACAATAAATGAATCAAAAGTATTAATACAATCGAAAATGGGAGTTAGTCAAGGAAATGTTTTATCTACCATGATCTTCAATCTTGTATTGCAATATGCGATAGGAAACATAGAAAATAGGGTAACATTATTTAATTGCTTCTACCAAGTGATCACTTACGCAGATGATATAACGATTATATCAAGAAACTATCAAAGTAAGTTGTAGTAGAAGTAGGTAGCAGTAGAAGTAATTTTAAAAATTAATGGTTGAAAACAAAGTACCTGAAAATGTTTAGAGACTGAAGAAGGGAGCGTGTCATATGCCTGTATTTCATTTGCAATTATTTTCATTTGCCTGTATTTTACTTGACTGATGGATATGCTGGATATTGAATATGATAAATATCATACATATATATATATATATATATATATGCGATTTTAGTAGGGTTTTAGAGTTGGATTGAAAATCGAAGTTTAACTCCTCTTTGAAGAATATTTATTTACTTTAATCATTTTTATGCTTATGCCGCTGTTGAATACAAACAAAATGGTTGTATACAGGTAGCATTTGAAACCCAGTGTTGAGCAAAAATGTTGTAATGTTTTTAAAAAATATATATATATTTATTAAGAGTCAAGAACACTGATAACTGAATAATGTGCAGTCTACATTAAGGCGCATTAAGTCTATTATAGTAAATGTACCGTAATGTCTATTATAGCTCTATTGGACAATTTATTGAAAAATCAATTGATCGAAAAAAAATGTTTCATTATAAATTAATTCAGTAATTTTTATTACAATTTCAATTTTGTGGGATTTTTCAATTATTAAATAAATTGAAATTTTGGTAATATTTTGTGTAGAATTTTTGAATTACCAATTATTCTACAATATAATATTAATCAAATACATACTATTACTCTATATATATATATATATGTATAAGTATTTATAACGAAAATAAAAACAAATAATTTCAAATTAAATTATATTATAAGTAAATTAAGGTTGAAAATTAACATTTTATTTTATTTATTTTTTAAATTGTCAGAATTGCATATTTCTCTTGGAATTTTGAAATTTGTTATATTTTAAATTATCCTATTTTTTTTTTTTGTTAGGTGTTAGTATGTCCTGTGTGGTTTTTAAAATTATTGTTTTAGCACTATAAAAATGTACAAATTCAAAAACCAATAATCAAAAATTTTTTTGTTGGTTATTATTGCCTCTTTTTTATTGTTTTTTTTTTTTTGTTATTATACAGAAAACCAATAATTGATATTATAAATTACATTTACAATACCAAAAAAACAATAATAATATAGAAAAATACCAAATTTTAAATTTTATCTTGATCATATTTTTAAATAAAATTTTATTATATCTATCCCTACATACAAAATCACGGAAAATTGGAAAATTATTTTTCAGACAAACAATAATAATAACTGTAATTTTCAATTGCTTTTGTTCTTAATTTGTTATTTATTATGCTCATTTTATTGAGTTACTTTGTAGCTGTAATTATTGAGTAATATTAAAAGTGTATTTAGATGGAAATTGAAATAAAATTTTGTAAGAATCAATTGTCAACATCAAATATGGAAACATTTTAATGATTATAGAATTTCTACTTCAATATTTTTATATAAAAATTTGTTATTTAATTACAATTGTTATGTATAGAAAAAGTTTTGAAGATTAAATTGGCTAATCAAATAAATCAGATATTTTGCAATTAAGTCTCAAGAAAATAGAGGACTCCAAAGAATGGAAACAAAAAGCGAAATGCTATATAAAATTGTCAGCCCTTTGTATAGATGTTTAGAGAGAAATATCATAAACCTACAAAAGGAACAGGAAAACCTACTATCCGGGTCGGGTTCGAAATTTCACTTTCCAAAATGCCAGTTGATCAAACTCTCGCTTTTCAAAATATTGTTTTAAAATCTAACTTTTATCTTTAAAAATCATGCTTGTTTTTTTTGATTTTCCAACAGCTCAACGTACAACAATGATTAAGGTAAATATTGTACGATATTTTGAAACAACAATATTTTGAAAAAGCGAAATTTTTATCACACGGCATTTTGAAGCTCGAGGCAAACTCGACATCGTACAAAATTGTACAGAGCAGAAGGGCTAAAGTTAATTTAACTAAGCAAACTGAATGTCATCAAATAATATTTCAAAAACATCATAATCCATTTTTTGTCTTACAAGCATGTCAAAAGTCATTTTGTCATTTTTTACTTTCAAAAACTTTCTGTGCGCTTCCTAAAATTAAATAATTTGTATTTTAAGAACTTTGAATTTTTTTAAATAAAGCCAATGCCAATGAAAACGACATAGTCGTCCTTGATCGTCGGCATAGAATGTCGCATAGCAAGTCCAATGAATGCGACATTTTCATTTTTATTTTCAAACAACAAGAACTGTCAAAATGAAATGAAGGATTTTGAATTTTGGTAAAATTTTTGTGACCCACATTGTCGTGTCGTGTATATGATGTCATTTAAATACATTTGTTCAAACATAATTTGACAATATTTTGTCGATATACAATGTAGTGTCGTTTTCATGGGACTTCAGACTTAAATTGCTATTTTTTTAAATTTTGATAAACATTTTGTGGTTTAAATTGTATTTTAAAACTAAATATTTTGGATTTTTTTCATAATGGACTGTGAAGATGTAGTTACAATTACTTTTGCCATTATTAGCACTCTATATTTAGCATATTTCTGTGAAAGGTTCTATGAAAAAAAAAATAGTTCTTAAAATTTAAATCCTATCGTTTTATACCTATATAATATTAAAGCAATTTCGTTCCATACTTCAGCTTTGACTTTGATGATTTCCCATAAAAAATATGATAAGGCCTAACTGCTTCAATCGATAGTATCAATCATAGTATCAATCATTCATTCACACTTATTTCCATTTTCCAAACCCTTAATTCTGACAATTACATTTGAATTTTGACAATTTAGGCCGCAAAAATTAAAGTTAATTAAACTTTATTTTTCGTCGAACGAACACAGTAGAACGGCGTCGAGTTTGTCTACTTATATTATTTTCATATAATTTAAATTGTTTTTGAGAGTTCACAGAACAGACGCCGCCAAGTTTGACTAAGCTAAGGTAATATTTCCTTTAAAAGTAAAATTTAAAGAAACGAAATATTGTTACAGCTACTCACTACCCACTATCCTCTACATAAAGTGAAATGCAATGTATAGAAGAAAAGATAGTAGAATACCCAGGATCTATATGCCATATGTATTAGCGTAGTAGTAGAAAAACGTAAAATATAAAGTAAATAAGTATAATGTATACGTTCATTACAATGGAGCCAGAAGAAAACGTTGGTATACCCTTCCTAGATATTGAATTAATTAGAAATACATTGTCACAGAAACAGATGCTAATAAAATTGTTAATAATTTAACCCATGAAGTAAAAAAGTCCCAAAACTAAAAAAGAAAATTAGTAAACTTTTTGCGACTTGGCTTGATATTGATTGTGTAGAATTAATAAATAGAAAAAATTACTGGTTTAGAAAACATGTTAAAAATAGAGATAATACTTAAAACCCAAATACCCATTTTGGCTAAATAGACTAAATATTTCTAAATAGGTTAACAACGTTAGAAAGAAAAAAAAGAGAAGAATAAAAAGCAGCTGCATATTCTAGAAAAACTCGTTATATACATTGATAAAAAATTGATAAAATTTGACAATTGAACAACGATCAAATAGAAGAAAATGTAATCCAATTTATGCTCTTAAAGTTAAAACTACCTCTAATTTTATATTTGAGCTTAACGATGAATTTATGAAAAATTATCCAATTTTAAATTCTGTAAGACGTAATGAAATGTCCACTAGAATTGTAAAGTCGTACAAAAATGTGTTATCAGAAAGTATAATAAAACAAATCAACAAATACGTCTCATCTGATATTAAATTCATCCTTTTGTTCAATCCTTTTCTAAATTCTGTGGTCATAATATGTTGTGCTCTATATCGGGTTCGTATCTAAATAATTTTTTAATTTTTTTTCTATGAAACAATACAATCTGTCTCTGAAGGAGTCATTCAGTAGTTTGTATGACATTTTTGTATATGTACACAACATATAATGGCTAGCGGATGAGAGAATCCAATGTTTAATCATCCATAATGTTCAGATTATACTCCATTGTATTACTAGACCCTTACTCCGTTGCTTCTACTTTCGATTGGGTAGCTGCAGAATACTGTGGCGCTTAAGGCGACTGACATCACTTGCAGCTAACAAGCTGTTTGCTAGCCTTTGAATGTGTGGCTAGTTTTATTTGTTATTGGGTGCTGAAGCTATTAATTTCCTCTTTAATAGATCACAATGGATAATATTGACATTATTGTTGAACCACGGTACGCCAGTTATTAGTCGTAATATTTTTCATTGGACTCGCTTTAATATTTCAATATTTGAATTGCTGGCTTCTCCCCACAGCTGGATTCCGTATGTCAATATGTCAGCTTTAAAATAGCTTTATAAATCAGAAATTTATTCTCCAGCAACATTGGTGGATTGCGGCTAATCATCTAATATATTTTATTTTATTTCAACGCCAATTGTTTTCCTTTGCTTTTTTATATGGATTTTCCTTGTAAGTCTTTTATCCAAATGCATGCCCATGTACTTTACGGTTTCTTTTTGTGAGACTACTTCATTATTTAGCACCACCACCGGACAAGTTTTTCTTTTAAGGGTAAATGTGGCATGTCTTGATTTTATTCGATTCACTCTGATTCTCTACTTCATTACCCATTGCTGAATTTTATTTATGCTGTGTTGCAGAATATCTGTAGCATGTACTGGATTATTATGCAATGCCAATATGGCGGTACTATCAGCGAATGTGGCTAGAATTGTCTCATTTATTGTTGGTATGTCCGAAATATAGATTGGGTATAAAACAGGACCTAAGACGCAGTCCTGTGGTACGCCTAGCATAATTTCATTTGTCTGATGCTTCACTAAAGTAATATAGATCCTATCTAATATAATATAGAAATAAATAATACCACAGAAAAAGAACTGATTCAAATTCTTAGTAGCAAAATCATTGTATATATTTTTTTATAAACTCAGAATTCATATGGGTGCTTAATCAAATTATAATTGGTATAATAAACTACATGTGTCAGATTGAAAGTTAATTTATTTATCATTCTTAACCTTTAAATCAAATTAAAAGAAATAAAAAAAATTTTATCTTTAATCGTTTTAAAATTTTTTAAAACCTTTCCTAATTCTATAACTTTGTTTCCACATTTGTTTTTGTTTTCCTTTTTTTTTTTTCTTTGTGACATCAAAATGAAAATTTAAAATACCATTTTGAATTCATATTAATAAATCATACATAACATTGCAATATACAGGATGCTTCGGAAATAATCTATCATAGCTTTTGTAGGAGTGACTAGACAAGTTGAAATAAACAAAAAGTTGTATGAAGAAGTAAAGGTCTAGTCTTAACTTAACCATTTATGATATTATAAGTTCTTAAATTTTTTAGTCAGTTTTAATTAGCTTGATAGTCAAAATAATTTTGTTTAGTTTTTCTCTATAAAAATGTAGTCAGCTAGAATAACATAAAATTATAAGTTATGATAATTTAAAACTGACTGAAATCATCTTCTATTAATACATTATCCATTTACCAAGGACATAGACACCTAAAATTCTGAGATAAATGGAGAAGTACAATAGATCTTAAGAAAATCAAATATTGTAAAAATTTTATAAATAAAACACACGAGACAGTTACTGTCTTGTCTGTTTGCATAACATGAAACATTAAATTACTGGTTATATGTGACGTAGGTGGCATTTTTATTGTTAAAATAGTTTATAATATTCAATTTCTTCAACAAAAACAACAACTATTAGAATTTCCAATTTTTTAAAAATCCAATCAAATTACTGGTTAGAAAATAGTCAGTAGACAATAAAAAAAATGTGATTGTATCAGTGAAAATTTATCTGTATTTGTTACTGTTTTATCAGTACTGTCTAGTGATGCCGGCCAGTAAAGCTCATTTATTATAAAAAAATAACTATTTTTTAATTTGAATTATATCTACTTTCCTTTGTAGTTCAAAATTAATAGAACTTACAGGGCAAACATATTTTTAAAAATATTTTTTCGACAAAATAACCAAATAAAAAAATTATTGTATGTCTTCTTAACCACATTTTAGGAATATATTGAAAATAAATTTCTTGCTTCTGCAACAATTAAACTAAAACAATTATGATAGCTTAAAATTTAAAGAAAAAGGAAAGGAATAATGGATAATCAAAAACGTGGTTACTAATAAAGTTATTTTTTTTTTGTAATCATGTCTTAAAAGATAACAAGACCACAAATCGATATCAATCGATCAGACAGTATCGATATGACAATATTTACAGACGATACGGCTCATAATTTTTTTAAGCCTAATATCGTAGAGTCAAGCAATGAAACAACTTCAAAAAGGGCTAAACAACATAAGTAAATTGAAAAAAAATTTGGAAAATTCAAATGAGCAAAGCAAAATCGGTTCACATTACTTACGCTCCAACGCGTAAAGCACATAAATATTGCATATACATAAATAATATATACAAGTTCCAAAAACAGAAACATTGAAATATCTTGGATTATATTTTTGGATTTACGCTTTAACTGAAAGCATCTCATTAAAGAAAAAACACTGTCATCCATATTCTCTTAGACCCATCGTTGATGAGAAGAAAAAACTTATCTCGTCTCGTCTCGCTGAATATGCATTTCTGTTAGACACTGTAAGCGGCATAGAACATTTTATTTCTTGGTAGTATTGTTAATTGTGTACTGTTAAAAAAAATTATTGGTATATAAACAAAAATGGTTTATAAAATGTTTGGAAAGTAGTAGTGGGGTTTAGTTTTAAAATATTTTTTAAATAAAAAATAAATATAAATATATTTATGTTTTAAATATTTTTTAGTTTAGTACATAAACAGTAGTAAAACAGTAAAAGTAAAGATGGTTTTTTTTTTCAAAACAAAAACACAATTTTAATAATAACGCAAAAAAATAATGGAAAATCAAATTATTTATTTAACTCAATTTTTTGATACTCGCGAGATACTCTATCGTTTACAAATTTTGACGAGATAACAAATGGCTATCGCGTCTCATCAAAAGTCTAACAGAAATTATTCACGAAACTGTTTTGACATTTGCTATTGCGTCTGTGGTGTCTAACAGAATACAAAACTATCTCTACAGAGATATTTTGACGCGATCTCGCTAGATGGGTCTAACAGAATATAGGTGTATAAATAAAACAAAAAACCAGATGTATATTTTTTGGTTAATATGCAGGCATACCAAACCTATATACTACAAGCACAAATAAATAACATACAGATGTCGCATGGCCATATAAAAAAATGATTGAATTATTTTCTCTAGCCGACAAATCTCTAGCTGACAAAAAGCTTTAATAAGAACAAAATCATAAAAAAAACAACGTAAAAAAAATAAGAATAGTAGACGTGAAAAACAATGGTAGGGTACAAATAGTGATACAAGCAATAAATTATATATGTATATATAGATAACATTATCCCACAAATAAATAACATATAGTTATGTGATTATTTTTTGTACCTTTCTTTCTTTGATTATTATTTGTATCGAGCAAGAGCAAATATGATTGAAGCACTTTCTTGGGGCTGTATTTGTTATTTTGGGTACATTAAAATTAGATATGTATAAGTTGTTGTCACTCCAATGTCTCTATATCTTCTAGCCAAGTCACACGATGATTCTTCCAGAATACTTATATCGAATTTCGATTTTTTTTTTTTAATTTTTTTTGTTTTGTGTATAAATTTTTTTTATAAAAATAAAATTAAAATTTGACAAAAACACAACTAACACAAACAAGAATATTCTAAAAAAAAATTCAATACCAACAATTAAATACAAACCCAATCAAATGTTTTTTACATGCGATTTTAATTTCGTCTGTATCCACCAGTTTTATTTTCAGTGTTCATTAGAACTTGATAGAACAATAATTACAATTGGATAATAAATGTTTTTTTTTTAAATTGAAAATTATTAATGAAAATGTTTTTGTATTTTTTTTTTAATTTTTATTTTAGCTTAGATAAAAAATATTGAATATTTTTTTTTAAAATAACACTGTATCTTAATAACAGGTTATTTATATAGCAAAATAATATCCCCTATCCAGAAGACAAAATTGATATGAAGATAAGATCTCATTTTTAAATTGGCTCTCCCAGAGGCCAGAAGATATAGACGCATTAGTCAATCGATCAGTTAAATGTATAGATTGCATATGTATATATGTGTTACATTTTTTGTTGTTATATTTATAAAGAATTCTAAGGCAATTTATAAAAAATAATATTTATACATAATTAGGGTTGCATACATTGAACAATTTAATCGATAAATTTAAACTTCTTTTGATTGTCTGATTGTAATAATAGTAATGTAATTTTATTAATTATTATTATCCTTAAAGCGATATATAATAATTAATAATGTAAATAATTTAAATAAAAAAAATTTGAACTTTAGTGTATCGATAAATTTTTTGCAATAAATTAAATATTTACCCAAGTATCGAGGAATCTCAAAGGGCTAGATTCGTGTACAACGATAAAATGATAAGATCTGTAAAAGAAAAGTCATATTCTAATGAAAATATTGTTAATTTATATCGGGACAGAATATTTTGAGAAATTAGCATATTTATTTTATTTTTAGCACATTCATTATTTATTGAATTTTAAGAAATTTCTTGAACATGCAAAAAAGAAATTATATTTGTTATACAAGATTTTGGTAATTCAAATTTTATATTAAACCAAAGATTTTGGAAATATTTTTTTTTCTTTTCTTTTTAGTGTTTAGCCAAATGTGATGATAATTTACTTTTTAGCAAATATTTTTTCTGTTGAACCGTCTTATTATTTCTGTCTTTGATTTTATATTTTTTTCTAAAGCTTTTAATATTTTTGTCTTTATTCTTTTGTGAGCTTTACCCATAGAACATCACTTTCTTATAAGGGCATAGGACATCTGTATAGAGTTATTTATTTGTGCTACAAGCTTCAAATAGTAAATTGAAACACATCTAGACTTATGATAGCCAGCTTTGTGACTGCGCTAACGAGTGCATAATTATAGACTTGCTAATTATACATAATTATATAATTCCGATTACTTTTTGTACTCATCTTTGTACTTGAAAACAATTCGAATTAATTTTACGAATAGCTGCAACCTAAATACAACTCTTGATAATCTTTGACTTTAATTTGATAACATTGACCTAGAATCATTATTCTTTGTTATTAGGGTTTAAAAAGCCTTATTTTTTCTTATCTTATGAAGTTGAGAGTTGGGACATATAAACCTTTCGAAAATTAAAAGCAAAAAATGAAAATAGACCTCATCTCTCTATCTCTCTTTCTCTCTCTTAAAATTTTTGTTAGTTACAAATTCTTCACACAACCCTGTAGCTATGTCTGGTTTTCATGCAAAACACTCTGTATATTAATACTAAATCAATGTAATAGTATAAAAAAAAACATGATGTCCATATAAAACCAAAAAGGAAATAGAAAAACAAAAAACATAAAAAAAAAAATAGAAATTTTATTTACCCAATTCGCTTCGGTACAATGAACATAACAACATCTCATTTTTTATTTTTGTTTTTCTATTTTGATTCAGTGTCCATTTAAATAATCGTCCTTGATCCTTGCAATAAATTAATCTATGTATAGTCAAAATAAAAACAAAATAATAATATCAAAATACAAAGTATAATCCATAAAAGATAACAGTAAAATATGAAAAGAAAAAAAAAACGATGGAACGATTGGAAAGTTCAACAATAAAAAATTTCAAAAGAACTAAAAAAAGACCAAAATACAGACAAAAAAAGGAAAAACTCTTTCCAAGTTCTGTTGAGATGAATGGTCAATTAGTTCTCTGAGTGCATATTTCAATAATAAATTTAGTTTTATTTGTTTTTTTTTTTCTTGTTATGTATTATTTGTTATTCTTAAATTATTATCACAAAAAAAAAAAAAAACAAAGATTTCAAAAAATTAAAAATAATCAAATGAATTTTTGTTTTTTTTTTTTAATTATCTATATTAGTAACAGACCTCAGAAAGAATATTAATTCACAATGTTCTGAAGAATTTATAATTTTTTTATTTTTTTTGTTTTTTTTTTTTAAATTAAACTTTTAATCAGCAGTCAAATAAATTTTTTAAAATTAAAAAAAATGTATTTTAATATAAATTATTTTTAATAAATAAAATTAAATTTATAAGAAATAAAACTTAGAGTGGGCTGGAATATGTGTCTAGTATACGAAAAAATTAGTTCACTGAGGTGTTACCTATTTCAGGGTTGTAACCATACTAGTGAAAAATGTAGAAAAGATAAATTTTGTTGTTATAATTTCGTTAAACAGGGGCAAAATGAATTACATTGTAAGATAAAATGTGAATGACATTCAATGTATTAACTGCCTAAAAGTGAATAATATGAAGTGAAAAGGCATTATATATATAGGTACATCCAATAACCACGTAAAAATTAACCACCTCTATTATTTGGTCCTCTTCCTACTCTATAAAGGTGTACATCCCAATCCATTTTACCACAGTACTACCAATAAATTTATTATACTCTGCTAAACAATGTGGCTGAGAACCTGTTATAGTTTGCTGTTGTTGCCTGGAATATTTTTTTACAGTTTTTAGAGATTCAATACCATGACAAGAAGATATAACTGTAACAACGGAATCGTTCATCCATCTTTCTACTAGTATATTTTCTTTTAAACTTTGTTGGTGTTCAAAAATGCCTCTGGTTTTTTTTCATCTGCTCTATGCTAAAAATGGTCTTTATCTCTAATAGAAAAATTATCTGTAATAGTTCCAGTTGCTTCAAAACCTCTTTCGGTCAAATGATTTTATTAAATTAAATCCCGTAAAAAGATTATCAAAATCAAATTTGTAAGGTAGATTTTATTTTTCTGCTGAAAGTTTAGCTATCATGCTTACTGAAAAGTAAGGCTGCCTTTTGATTGCCTTTAAAGATTTTGCCTTGATATATGTCAAAGTTTAATGTATAACCCTCCTTAGTATTAACACTTCAAACTTTGTATCCGAACCGGATTGATTTTCCTCTAATGAACTACTAAGAAGGGCCGTCAACAAAATATTGAATCAGGCTCTCAACGCGAATGTGTTCTCATGGCTAATCGTATACAAAATGTTGAACATATTTTGTTTTTGTAAGTGATACGCAATTTCCACATTTTGTCAGTTGAATTAACTTTACTGTTATCTCGGCAATCTAAACACCAATCCCTTCGCATAGCTTTGGATACAATAGCCTAATTTATATCCAGTAGTTTCTTTTTGGTGGACGTGTACTATACCAAATGAGTACCAATATTGAAAAAAAAATTCAAATTCTTCAAATGCACTTATTCGGGCTAAGCATATTCTTGAACGTGGCGTACGAATTACTCTCGTTTTGTAGCATGTCAATATTAAAAAGTCATCCAAAAAAGTTCAAATAAATAAGTTGGAGTTTCTCCACGATATTCACGATAATCTGCTTCTGGGGAAAATGGTACAAATTTAATCAAATCGGAGCATCACCATGTCAATGGTATACAGCTTTGCAAGACGACAGCTTTGCAGACGACAGTACTCTAGTAGCCTCCTACGATTTTCATAAAAAATCTAAAGCTACATCTATCGCTGTATCAACCAAAACAGACATCATGGCCAGTTCTCTCAGCCATGATTTGGTCGCAAGTTTTACACTTCTAAAACTCAGAACTGTACAATTTTTAGAAAAATTTCCATTTTTGATCCTACTCTCTTCTTTCAGAACGATAAACTTCAGCGGTTTGAAAGCTTAAGTATATTAGGCATGTACCTAAATCGAAAAATGATCTGGAATGATCATATATTTGTAATTATCTGCTGCAAGGCTTACTGCTCCACCTGTGACCCCTTGAAAATATATACAGCTTTCATACGACCGAAAATTAAGTACAAAATTCAGAGATAAATAAAATACCTTTAATAAGAAGAGATTTATTCTTCCAAACACTGTGATGACCTTGTATATGACACTCCTAGTTATTTGCCTACCTAGTTATAAATAATAATAATAATGAAAATGATGATTCTTTGTGCGCGTGCGCGGCACAGGAGGGTAATTGGTCGTTGGGACATTATTATTATTACAATTCTCACATATAGGCTGGCGCTTCTAGTATTTTTTTTTTGTACTTATTTTTTATTTCCCGTTAAAACATTTGGATAAAGTCCAAAAACGGGCTATTCGTCTAATCAAAGACCCAAATTTTACGGCTCATCTTGCTCCTCTTGGATATCGTCGTATAGTCGGAGCTTTCTCATTTTTTTATAGATATTTCGTAAGCATCGGCACATGCTCAGTGGAAATTAAATCTATATTATCTCCACTTAAGCGCTTCATCATTGAAATCTCTAAATGGTAAAAGACAAATTATGGAAATTCGCTTATAACCTCAATATCCCGAAGATTGAACCAAATTCAATCTTAATATGTGTTCCCAAACATGATAAATTTTATATTTATGTCCAAAATATGTTCAAGACGAACATTAACCTTCATTCGTCATTGTCCTCTTTCCCTTCTACTTTCCTACTTTCATAATTTTCTTTCCTACCCTAGCCAAACGTACCAATGGGTATAAAAGGAAAAAAAATAAAAAATTGGGATCCACATCGCATCATTGATGAGATGATGAGATGATTTTTTGTTTAAAAATATGAATTATATTAATCCGGGGAATTGTGGTTTCAACAGCAAACCTTTTTTGTTTCATTTTTGTTTTGTTTACTCTTTTGTAACAATGTTGAACAATAAATAGCGAATGAGTGACCTCCGTTTAATTGGTTGGCCCTACGTGCCTTACTGGGACTGTAACGAACAACTTATTGAAATCAAAAATTTGCCAATAAGTTGATTTCTATAAGACGGACCTGTCAATTGATCCTCAAGATCGTACGATTTGACACCTTTCGATTATTTCCTGTGGGACTATGTAAATTTACTGATTTATGCTTCCAAACCAGCAACAATTGACTCCTTGGAGACCAATATTGTGAATATTATTGGTGGGATAGAGCTAGCAGTGTTCGAAGAAGTGACAAAAAATTCAACGTTTAGAATGAGCTTCGTTAATAAGAGCCACAGTGACCATATTTATTTATTTATTCAATTCTTAATGTTAGTATACATAAGACGATTAGTCTTTATAAGAGTATACAAATAAAAATTATTAAAAGAAAATATTAATTTAAATACATACTTAACTTACAACTAAATCAGCCAAATAATTTACAGATAATAAAGCAATTAATTCAATTAATTCAATTAGACCAAATTACACAAGCTTAAAAAGAACACAAAAAAAAACAAAAAAAAAATAAAATAAAATAAAAAGAAAAACAATAAAAATATTTAATTCAATTAAAGTAAATTCAATTCAAAGCTATAATATTCTTTCCTCCTTCAACTATAAAAAATAAAATAATATATTGTTTCAAAATTAACTATTATCTAAGGTTTTAGCTTAAAGTATTCCCAAGACAGCTCACTAAACTTGTTAAGAGATAATTCACAGCTAATAGTACTTGGCAGTGCATTCCATAATATTGCAACTCTTACAAAGAACGATATATGTCTAAGTCTGCCATTGTGACGCGGAACAATTAAATTCACACCTCTGGGTGATCTTCCAAATATCTACTTATTGTGTAAGTATATAGGTGTTGCTTTAGAAATTATTTTCTTCATGCAGTATATATATCTGTAATTCAAGAAATTTGCGAATGAGCAGTCAAGTATCAATTTAGATACATCACTAATTCTATCAAATCTACGGCGATTGGTAACAAAACGGGTACATGCATTAAAGATAACATTTAATCTAGACAACTCACATACACTGATACCCGCATAGACCACATCGCAGTAAGTAAAAAATAGCATAATTAATGACAGGATTAGTTTCTTCTTTGCCCATTCACTCAAATAATATGAACATTTCCAAAGCTTACGAAGGCGTGAGAAAACACACCCAGAGATGTGATTTATGTGATCACTCCACGTAAACGTTTTATTAAATACAACACCCAGACACTTAGCTTTACTTACATATTCAATAACACAATAATTCAATTTAATTTGAGGCAAAAATGTAGTATCAATATTACGGACATACAGAATCATGGCTTGTGATTTAGTCGGGTTCAGTCTTAACCCATTATCTTTAGCCCAAAAGGCAACAGCATCAAGCTCATCTTTAATTTTAGCAACATACTTGTGGATTGCATTTACTGGTCCAAAAATGTAGTATCAATATTACGGACATACAGAATCATGGCTTGTGATTTAGTCGGGTTCAGTCTTAACCCATTATCTTTAGCCCAAAAGGCAACAGCATCAAGCTCATCATTAATTTTAGCAACATACTTGTGGATTGCATTTACTGGTCCACTGATATAGATTTGAGAGTCGTCAGCATATAACCTACATTGAGCCTCAGATAAACGTCCGAAATTATTTTTAAATATGCTAATGCCATGTATTAATTTTTCAAATAAATAAAAAAAGTTAATTTTTTTTGTTATTTTTTACAATTTCAAGTTCTATCTGTTACAATTAAACGATAACACTGTTTTATTATTATCGTATAAAAATATAATCGTCACTATACCATAAGACTAATCTGCTCCATAATATTATATACTCTTGTATTAACCAGTATATTAAATACTTTGTTGGAAGATTCATTTTATTCTTTTGGTTCTAATATCTTTTGTTTATTGTATTTTGTTTTTTTTTTTTATTTATCCGTTTTTGTTTCATTTTTGTTTTGTTTTTATCTTTTGTAACAATGTTGAACCATAAATAGCGAATGGGTGACCTCCTTTTAATTTTGATAGAAAAACTTTTTCCATCATAAATTTATTTTTGGTTCTGTTTTTTATTTCTATCTTTTGTTCTTCTATAAATTTTCTCATTTTTTTTTTTTTTTTTTTTCTTGTTATTCTTAAAGGAGTTTAACAAAATGAATGTTGTAACAGAAGAAGAAGAACAGGAAGAATAAAAAATAAAAAAAAACAAGTTTTTCATAAAAACAATGGTTTATGATAATTTTCCTAAATTCTTAAGAGCCATACAAGAATATTATAAAAATGAAAAAAAAAAAATTATTTAGTACAGAAAACAGTAGAAATTGAGTTGCTAATATTGACAATTTTTGGGTAAAATAAAAATTGTACAGTATTTATTTCAAAGTCATAAACAAAAATAACAAAATATAAACGAATAAAATTATGAAAAGGATGTTAAAGGTTTATTCTACAGGAGTTTATTTTTTTTTTTAGTCCCTTTTTCTCTCATATTTCTTTACAGATAATTGACTTTTAGACAGCTTTCCTGTGAGTATTTTTGAAATCTTGTTGTTGTTGTTGTTGGTATTGTAGTTGATTTAATAACAAAATAAAAAGTTAAAAGAATATTTTAAGATTTTTACTTTATTTTTATTTTTTTTTAATACAAAATTTTTTCTTAATATTTTTTTATTTTATTTTTTAATATTTACCGTTTTTGTTTTATCAAGTCAAGTACCTACTTACAAACAAGAAACAAAAATTCTCATTATATCTTTTCATAATTGACAATAACTTGACAATAGAAAAACGAAATGTTGGATGATTTGTTCTCTATTATAAACCAAAATGAATTAGACAATTGATCCTGAACAACCTTGACCGTTAATATTGTCTAGGTTGTTCAGGATCAATTGTCTAATTCATTTCGAATAGCAGAAGTGAAACAGGAGCAAAATTTCCCGATTTTATTAATATTCTGTGAATCTGTTCAGAATTGTAATTGTGTTTTGCTTGAATAAAAACCAGATAAAAATGATTTTATATTTAGTTTAGCCCGTTTCCTTTTTTTAAATTACATTCGTAGACACTTTAGTAACTAAAAAAGACACAGACATAAAATTTGTCATCGTCAGAAAGCCGACCGACACCCTTAGAGTAATGCCAAGTACATAAAATCATAGCTTCCAACAAAATATGGCCCTGTTTCATTCATGGATCCATAGACTAGTGACATTTCTTATGAAAAAGGAAAAATATAATAAACACAAAGACTATATAATTGGCAAAAAATAGGTAATCGAGCACAACGACTCTAAAAATTATCAATAAGAAAAGGATAATCTGACTACATTGTTTCAACAGGAAAGCGAAACAGAAGAAACCATGATTATATAAATAACATATGATGAGGGATTCCATTTGATGCCCGTTGTCATTGGGATAAAATAAATGACAACAAATAATTGAAAGCATAATATGGTGATAATTTAAATAAAATTGAGCTACTCTATTTAAGAAAGCTTAATAATTCCTGACAATAGCATTAGTTTTCCACATTTAATGAGTAAGCCAGCAATTTTTTAAATAAATGCTCGAAAAATATTGTAGAAATTGTGGTGTAAAATTGCAGTACGGTACTTAATTAAGCACGAAAATGTTATTCTATCTAAGTTACTGTCAAGAACGTAAAAAAAAATAATCTAGTCAATAAATAACAAATTAAAAAAGGCACAATATAGACGTCATAAGTACTAGTAGGCGACATCAACTGAAAACAATACTACAATACTAGGACCTACGAACGATAAAAATGGAAAGACATATTGTTAGTGAAATTCACAAAATATCCTGCAACATGTAAGAATTTGAGAATATATACATCGGGCAGACAAAGAGATTAGCAGCAGAACATAAGATTCGAAGAAGATTAAACGAAGCTAAAATTACAGAGACGACAGGAAAAATATAAGATTTGAGATCAACAGTAGCAGAGCACATCGCTATCGAGTGACATGGCATTAACGTAGATGACCTAGAATCAGGCAAAGAAATCAACGACATCACAAAACTAGACGTTTCTGAAAGTTTAGAAATCATAAAACAACCGCCAGGTATTCTTCTTAATAGTATCTATCACCTGAAATTGATGCACGTGACTATCCAGGTCCAGTTGCTTCTTGAAAATTAATTTTGTGCCTTTTGGATACGATGACTCGAGTTACCTATTTGTTGTTGAATGAATCCGCTCTTTGAGGACTCTTATTGCAAAGTGAACGTTGTCTTCAGCGGGTCTGTTAAGATTGTATCCTTGCTTGGCCAGTATATCTGCTCTCTAATTCACCTCTATATTACTGTGACCAGGAACCCAGAGTAAAGAGACCGAAAAACGGCCAGCTACTTTCTTTTCAAATTTCTTTTGCCATTGTTCCACCAGATTAGATGAGATAGTATCCGACACCAAAGTTTTGATAGTGACTTGACTATCCGCGAAGATGGTGACTCTTATTTTTATAGATCATAAGACTTTGATATTTTTAGATCTTATGAGGAAATGCCTGCATCTACTTCGCTGTTAATTTTCGATCCATCAGTCAAAACTATTATATCAAAGGCACATACACCGAAAAAGACAACATTTTATTGCCCAAAAATCGGTATTTGTAAAAAAACAAAACAACACCACTAAACAATTTAGTAAAATAAAAACGAAATTATATACGAACAAGTTTTCAAATATATATTCCGTATAATCCAGTAATTAGATATGAATTAGGTTACCCATATCTATACTTCTAATGTGTTTGTTTTTAATTTTAATCTGCCAATATGGGTATTTTTAAAAGATTTCGTACTTATAGTCAGCATGATTTAGTATTCGGTTAGTATAATTCTTTGTTAGTCTTTGGAGTTCATCTTTGACCAAAAATATATTCAGTCCCTCTGTATATTGCAATTTTTTATGCTCTGTAATATGCAAAGAGCTTTGGTATTTATTCTTAATATTTTTGATTTGTAATTGTTGTATAGTTTCCACATTACTTTTAGAGGTGCTTTTCCATGATTGACAGCTATATGACCAGATTGGTTTTAAGATACAGCGTAATAAAAGTTTAAATATACTCGGCATGATGCAGATAATGTCAAAAATGTAGTCAGATATTTAAGCTTTCGGAACTGTTGTAAGAACTCCTAAGAGATATTAAATATAAAAATATATAAGTATTTAAATATAGATATTTAAATACTCCTAAAGAGATATTAAATATCTATAAATCATAAATATGACCCAATGGAATACAACTCATATATGTATTTGGACCGGCGTGTCACGAACCACGTTAAACTATCTTGGCAAGATTTAAAGGCTTGTTATACGTCTTTGTGAAAATCCAAATGAGATGTCTTACCCGGTTCCACTTGTTCGAATTTTATAGATATGTCATAGGTGTTGAGAAGTGGCACTGAGAAATGTAAAACGTTAATGTCTTCTCTCCAAACAGTTCTCGATAACCAATAGAGGTTTCAAGTACTCATTTCTACACAGAGGAAATTCCTAGGTAATGCAAAACCGGCTATAATAATTCATTTATGACAACATTTTCCCGAATGTGGAACTATATCTCAAAATCAAATAATGAACCCACTTTATAATCTTCAAAATTTCTAGAAGAATGTTTTCAGCTTTAATCAAAATATCCCTATTGATCGCACTGATATTTCAAACTATGATCCAAATTATGCATTTTGGTATCAAGGTTTTGCAATCTAATGTTTGGGAATATATTCAAACAAAAATATAACGCCATTATATTGCATTACAAACTATTTTATAATCAATTTCAAGGGGATAAAATTTTTCTTATTTGCTTCTAAAACGCTTTTTCCAAGTAAATCTTCTTGCCATCCTATGTCTTTACTAATATGATTTGAAGAACAATGATGATGATGGCGATGATGAAATAAGCCTTTAATCGGGACTCCGAGGTACATTAATTTTAAAATCTTCTTTTGCTTACATCTTTCTTACATCTTTTATTGTGATTCCATTTATTTTTACTGATGAACACGTCTCTTTATTTAGAGTAAAATTGACATAATGAACACTTTTATTTTCATTTAATTTCACTTTTCATTTATTATGCCAATTTTCAATAAATTATATATGGTACTGAAGGTTTTTGAAAACAACATAAGCGTTTATGTATGAGTTCAAGAAGCCGTGTATCATCTGTATTGTATAATGTTGATGTTAGAATTTGGCTTCTATCAATTCGTTTGGCGGTATATATTGAACATAAAAACGGTTTAAACAATCTACCTTGCGACACACCAGCTTTGATAACATGTTAAATAGTCATTATATTTTACTTTCGTCTATCAGTTAGATCTGAGTTGATTATATGACTATACCATCATATCATACCTATCTTTATCAAAAGCTTGCGTTCGAAGAAAACGGTTGAGCAAAATTTTCTGATTTGAGTATTTATTCTGTGCACCTGCTCTATAGTAACTGTGTTCTAGAATAAAGAAAAATTAGTTTATTAGATTAAAACAAAAAGTTATTGCAGATAGGAGTCACCACAGCAGTATGCCCGAATTAAGCGCATGATAAACCGTCGCAATACAACTGGTTAAATAAATTTAAAAAGTTTTATATCCTTTTACTATATTTTATCTTAAATGTCCTATTAATATTATTTTAATTACCCATTTTTTTGTAACCGAATAACAGTTTGAATTTTTCTTTTCATTTTTTATTATATCAAAAATTAAAAATATAAATTGAATTTTATTAAATTTTTTCTTTAATTATCTTAAACAATTCAAAAACAAAACAAAAAACACAATTTTTTTTTATTCAAAATATTTAACAAAAAAAAAAAACCTAATAAGGATCAAAAGCAAAAAAAGGACAACGTATTTAACTCAAATCTGGTCTTTTGATTTCATCCTTGAATGATGATAAGCCTATAACAAACTTTTTATTACTTTAAAATTGTGATTTTAAAGATTTTTTTTTGTTTTTTTTTTTTATAAGATAGAAAACATAGTCATTCTATCTTATGAAACCTCTATTACTCTTTTTAATATCATTAAGATAATTAGCCCTTTTATCTTTATTCTATTATTTTTCATTCCTTTTTCAACCGACACCTTCCAGCAGTGTTTTGTGATTAATAAGCTAGAAAAAAAAAGAGAGAGAATCGCATTTATAATTTTATTTTGCTGTCAGCACTCATTCATATTTTTTTTGCTTTTGCTTTTAATTCACACTTCCTTTGTGATGGTGGATTGGTGGCGAAGAACGAATATTAAAATGGAAGGAATATTTTAAATACGAAAATTAATTGGTATTCGACCATGAGAATAAAAAATTAATTAAATAATGTGCTATGTTTTTTCTTTTTTGTTTTATTTTTCTTTTGTTTTTGTGAGAGCAACAAAAAATTTAATTTATGATAATAAAAATTAAAATTAAAAATGAAATTTTTAGGGAAATTTATTTTTTTTTTGTTTTAATAGTTAAGTTAATTATGGTAGAATATTTTACCATAGAAATTAAAACTAATTTTTGTTGTAATTAATTTGAAATATGTATAGGGTGACTCACCGTATGATTGCGATTAAAAAAACAAAAAATTTTTGTATTTTATTTTTGCAATCTATCTGAATTTGGACAATAAACAAATGAACTTGAGTACAATTTGCATAACATGCGGGTGAAGCATTGAAAATTTAACAATTTTGGAAACACTTATTCACTTATTTATCTTATTGTTACTTTTGTCTAGTAGGTATTATACATTAAGGGTGTGTGCCTAATGAGATGACTAATTCTAATTGTGACAGATATTTTTATACCTCATTCACAAGAGCGTATCTCTTATAGCATGTTATCAACGTTTAACCGGTTACATAAGATGTTACAAATTTTGTATAAAAATCAAGATTCTGATATTTTAATATACAAAATCATACGTCTTAACCCCAGCATCACCAACAAACAAATTTTGTCAAGAGGATAGTTTTCTGTTTATATTTGTTAATGAGAGGATATGCAATGTGGGCTAAATTTGTCACCATAAATACTAGTGAAAACAAGCTCATTAACATTATAGTTCAAAAATTATAACTTTTTTATTTATTTTTTATTAAATATAACGTTTTTTATTTACTCAGCACACCAAATCAACAGAATGTTCAGGTTTTTGACCGTTTACTCAGTTTTAATGATTTTCAATTCTTTTTTTTTTACTAAATTTTGGTATATTTTTTTGTTTTTCTTAAGTTAAGCCAAACATTAGGTTTCAAACGATACCTATATACACGAATGCACACTAATTGAGGATTAAAAAAAGATGAATGTCCCTTTGGTGAGCAGGGACATTTTGAATAAATTTGTTGATATTCCTCTTTAGCTTTTTTAGATTGTGCTTAGGTATATTTTTGCATGACTACAAGCGAATTTCCATAACCAGTTTTGAGCTACCTAGGAATTTGTACTGAGTAGAAGTGGGCACTTGATGTCTCTCTTATTCATCGGCGGAAAATTTTAAGAGGTTGCACTAGGGTTTTTTTTTCATCTGAATAAATGCTTAAACCTATTAGATATCTATAAAACATGGAAAGCGCTCCAACAACGAGACGATTTTCAAGTGCTACAAGGGAGAATGACATATTAGGGCTATCGATAACATGAATGGCACTTTTTTTAACTTTGTCTAAAAAATTTAGTGCGGTTCGCGATGCACCGGTCTATATATGTAAATTTTGTATTCCAACTTGACTCGTATGTATGATAATAGATATTTAGTATGTCCTGGGGAGAAAAATACGTTTTGCAGTTCAAATACGTTGCAATTCAAAAAACCCAAACATTTCGCGAACTATATTCCCAGAATATTCAAGTGTTCGATTCGATGTATACACACAGCCCCGGATAATAAGGTAGGGTTAAATGGAATAGTTTTGCGCGAGACTAAACAGCTTTGAGTTTTGGAGATATTACACTCAACTTTATTACTTTTTCCACAGTCGAAAATAATGGCTAAGTCATGGTTGAACGTGATGACCATCATGTTACGTTTAGTATCAGTACCTAACTGGTATTGTAGTATGTAATTTTCGAAGAAAATCAAAGGATGCTACCAGACTACTATCGTCTACAAAACTATGGATAGGATTGAAAGTTGATTGGCAGAAGATCATTGATAAATATCACATAGAGAGTAAGCAAGAGTACTGGATCCTTGCGGAACAGCAGCATTAATATGATGTTTGCCGGATATATGAATCCATCAATTAAAACAAGAATCGAACGATTCGGTTTGAGATTTCCAATCCATTTTATGAAAACAGAACCCATACATATAGCTTGGCACTTGATTAAAGGACGCAATGGCAAACTCGATCAAAGGTTTTTGAAATTTTCATGTCTACAGAAATAGATTCACCAGAGTTATGAATGCTAATGTTAAACTTCTCGCTAAGGCAAGTCATTAGATCGTCAGTGGAGCGTTGTGATATAAAACCATATTGCCTTTCATTAATGATACCTTGGCATTCAAAATACTTCATTAGCCTTTTGTTGATAATAATCTTCATTACTTTGGATAGGATCGACGTGATTGATATAGGTCTATTCTGTAGTTAGAGAGCTCGCTTTTGTCACTTTTTTTCCAATATGATTAACATGCGAATTGTTCCATTGAGTTGGATATTTACCTGTGGAGTATGATAAATGAAAGAGATTGCTCAGCGGTTTTGAAATGGCGCGGATAATGTCTCTCAATACCATAGCTGAAATGCCATCAGGACCGGTCGACTTCCTTATAATTAATATTCATTACTACTTTCACCACAGTGAAGTTTTTATTAACCAGGTCCCGTACTGATATAGCAAGAGCAGTAGCCATCAGTACGAGTCATTGTCCAATAGGAAGGCACGCTGCCAAGCTAGGTATTCTTTTCAGTTGCAAGATTGAGAATGAGGCAGAAGCTCTTCAACACTTCCTTTGCAGCTTCCCAGCATTAGCTAGAGTCAGACTCCGGATTTTAGGTGAAGCTTTCCCCAGCAACATAGATTTTATCGCGGAAAGCAAGATAGGAGATCTGATCAACCTTCTCAATCTCACAAGGTAGCTTTAGTACTGAGTCCCTGGAGAGAGTGAAGATGAGAGAACGACTACCTATAACAACCGACAACACGAAATAGGTCGAGTCGTGGTATCAAAAACCGACCTTCACCACAGTGCGTGTTCTAAAGTATACTCGGAAGGTGTTTACTTCAGTGAGAATTTGTACTTTCCAACTGTGGGAGAGACTGTGCTTATTTAACTGCGAATAGTTTCCCAAAAATGAGCCATAGAGAAGAAATAAATGTGCTATGGATTCAAGGTATGACCAGATGCCTAACAATGTACTGATACCTTCGCTAAACGATTTTTTTTACATTCTAACGAAAAAGTAGCAGAAACTTAATACGAGTGTGTTTTGACGCGACATTTATGCATCTTTAACAACTTACTATTTTTACTTCCACATAATTTTTTATATATTTTGTTCTTCAATTTTGCATCACATCTGAAACTTAGCAAAACGTAAGCTAATATTTTAATAAAAAAAAATTCTAAAAAAAATGTCCGAAAGCTTGCGTAAGCTCTGTTGGATACGAAAAAGAAAATATATTCATTGAGAATTTTCTTTTGTGGATTTTGTCTGTAAAAATTTTATGTTGGGAATTATGGGATGGGTATATTTTGGGGTAGTGATTAGGATTACTTATAATGTAATATACCAGTTCAAAATCAAACCAGAATCAATAAAATAATACATAATACAAAGTACTAAAGAATTTGTTACCATTATTTTGCTTTATTTTGCCGGAATTAGTTTACCAATTAAATTATTTAAAATTATTTTAAAAATTATATATTATTAATTTCATTCACTTAAAAAATTCAAAACTTTATTTTAAAACTATATTAAACTTATTACTAAAATATTTAGATAACTAGTTTTTTATATATATCTAATTGTATTTATTTCCAACAATACTAATTTTAGCGTTTGCAGAAGACATTTGAATAACATTGAATATTTTTTTCTTTCAGATAGCAGTAAATCGTACAATAGACGTTTAAAAATGCAGCGAATATGTTTATCTCCAAGTTGCATCGCTTAATATGTACAATATGGGATATAGAAACTCTACCAAGCAAATAGGAAAAAGGCATCATTGTCCCAATCCCCATAAAGGGTAATAACTAGACCACAGCAACTATAAAGCCATTATACCATTAAAAATAGCTTACAATACTCTATGGTTGAACCATAGAATTTTTCAGTAGCCTCAGTAGCAATATTTGATCGATAGTAGATCTATTTGATTTAAATCCACTTTTATTCTCCTAGAGTGTTTTCGGCTATACGCCTAAGTCTATTATTTATATATATATGATTACTTCTATGGTTCCACTATTATAAATAATAGACCTAGGCGTATAGCCGAATATAAAAAATGGTTCAATAAACGTCTTCATCTATTAAAGATTGATTTTACCCATTAAGCTTTCGGCTTAATAAAAAGAAATATGGTACAAACTTTCTATCTAGAACTATCTCTCGTCATAGCATGAGAATCCCACGAAAATTGAAAAATTATGCTAACACTCAGACACACCAAATGCAAGATAGCTGTCCAAAACGAAATAATGAACGATTTCGAAATAAAAATAGGAGTCCGACAATCAAAAAGACTAACTGCAGTGAAATTCAGTTGTTAAAGAATTTGAAATAGTTGAGTTAAATTGCTAGGAGCAAAAAATAAAATAAATTCTTGCAATAAGCCTTCTTTTCCTTCACTTTAACTCAAACCAGTTCAGTTTGCAAAAAATCAATATTTTCTTCATTATATTATCACTGTTGTTGCTTATTATTTAATCAAGTAAAGTTACACGTAATTATGATAATTAATTAATTTTACATTATTTGTAATGCTAATGCATTATTTAAATTATTAAATATGATTAGTAAAATTTTCTTTAATATCTTAACCGATTTATAACTATTTTAATTGATTTTGAATATTCTAGGTGCATAATATATGTATTATAAGATTTCTGATAATGGTTGAATGCTGAAATCAATTAAAATATTAATTATAATATTATTATTAAATATACTTAATTCTTTTTTATTTATTTATCTTAATACTGAATTTGCAGATAAAACTAAACTCAATACAAAAGTAATGAATATTAACATTTTTGCGGTAATAACTTAGGCTGTAGTTATAGCACTACGTAAAATGAGTGCGTACACATTTTTGTTTTCAATTTTACTACACAAAATTTTAATGTAAAAATATAGGAGTTGTAAAACATCATCATATTTATGACGTACAATAAACAATTTTTTTTCTTAAAATTAAATAATCAATAATTCATTTAAATTTAATACTAAGCCTAATAGAATAACAACAAAAAGAAAAAGTCAACTAAGTCATAAACACAGAATTTAAAATCTAAAAACTGGCAGTTCGTTATAAATTGCATATGCTTTGTTGTTATATAGTGTCTAGGTTGTTAAATCTTATTTTTGACGAAGCTATACATATCTTGTTTGCATTCCGAGTTATGTATTTATGTACATCACTGTTTAAAATAACTTTTACATTTGCATTAAATGTTTCTAGTACATATAAGTATACTGCACATGTGCGCTGCCAACTTGCTCTCAATTAATAAATTTATTAGTAGAATATTATTATTAAAATGAATCTGCTGTGTTGTCATTTTGTTGTTGTAGCTAAATAAATTTGTTATTGCGAAATTCACTATTTTATAACTGCACTAATTTTTCTTCAAACTGCTAGTCACTCTATCACATCCTGCATAGAATTCTCTTGGTAAGGTATTTACACACATTTTCATTAAATTTTCTTAGTAAGATAGCCAATTTTGAATGAATTGTATTCATTGCCTTTTATACCATGTTCAAACAGTATTCTTAGCAATAGTTTTCTATAAACACTCTCACAGGTTTTTTGAACATAAAAAAAACAGCAGCTACTTTATACTGTTTTTCTATTGAAGATTGGATCTCGTTAATAACATCACATAGAGCAGCTGGTGTACTAAATGTCCTTTTAAAACTAAATTGATGGGGTCATGTTAAGTTTGTTGCTCTCCAGATAATTCATGAGTTGATTATTAACCCACATAGTTTCGATAATTTTCCTATAGCTATATTTGATCTTTTATAGACAGGTGTAAAATTTTACTAATTTTTATTCAATGAGGAAATACTGCCTGAATTGGCGTTGAAATAATAAATTACAATATGACAATTGATTTTTACACATTTTGATTCCATGTGTTACATATCATATTGGCATATGACTACATCTATATCCAAATACTTTCTTAATAACTTTATTTTGTTCAATTTATAACAACTTTTTATCATGCACATGTTTCGGCAAATTTGTATGTTGTTACTAGTGCTTGAATGAAACATACTGAATTGATTTGAAACGAGATTATTTTCCCGATCAGTCTGAATATGACGGCACTTACTTTCTATAGTTATTCACAAATTTAATTATCATATACCATTAACATCTCATCTATAATCACACCGAAATACATACCTATAAAACATGACCATTTCTTACTGACATTTTTAAATTTTATATTTATCTATTCAGTTAGCTTTTGGTAAACGGTACGTTTTTACGTCCATTTCTGTATGTCATTTATCATCATTGATTGCTTTCTTTTGAATAAACAAAGGTCATCACCAATTTTGAATAGTTTATCATCTTTAAAATTCAATAAGCTATACATCAACATTGAACCAAGTGCATAAAAGTATGATACAAATTTTAAAAAAATGTGTGAAGCACCACTGAAACTGTCAGAAAATTCATATATGTATAGAATATCAACAAAAATAAAATAATAATGTAAAAATAAAAAATTTTAAAATATACTTTTATCGAAACCAAACTAGCCCCCTAAAAAGTAGAAAATAAAACTAGTGGTGGATGTTGAGCATCTAGAACTACTATAAGATAAAACACAAAAGTATATAATGATCTTGCTGGAATATTGTTAATGGACATTTTTAATATTTGCCCCTTGAAAAAAATCACGAATATTAAAAGAACATCACAAAGCGTTTCCAAATTCCCATTAACAATATTCCAGCAAGATTCATTTATTAATTTCATTCATTCATTCATTCATTCAGAACCAGTCCAAATTTTCGAAATCGGTAATAGTCGTATTTCTTTATTTGTGAAAAAGTATCTAAGTGTAAATTTTCATGCCTGTATTACAATTGGTTTTCAAATATGCCTGAGACGTGCTAAGAGTTGTTCGGCAGCAACTCGAACCAGTCCACATTTTCGAAATTGGTAACAGTCGTATTTCGTTATTTATGAAAAAGTATCTAAGTGTAAATTTTCATGCCTGTATTACAATTGGTTTCCAAATATGCCTGAGACGTGCTAGGAGTTGTTCGGCAGCAACTCGAACCAGTCCACGATTTCGAAATTGGTAACAGTCGTATTTCTTTATTTGTGAAAAAGTATCTAAGTGTAAATTTTCATGCCTGTAATACAATTGGTTTTCAAATATACCTGAGACGTGCTAAGAGTTGTTCGGCAGCAACTCGAACCAGTCCACATTTTCGAAATCGGTAACAGTCGTATTTCTTTATTTGTGAAAAAATATCTAAGTGTAAATTTTCATGCCTGTATTACAATTGGTTTCCAAATATGCCTGAGACGTGCTAGGAGTTGTTCGGCAGCAACCCGAACCTGTCATTTGATAGCTTTGTAAGGTACCGTGTCCGGTTGCTTTTTTCATCATGAGTAACTGTGCAAAATTTCAGAACTCTATCTTTAAATTCTTTTAAACAAAATTATTCTTTTTCTTTTTGCGTTTGGTTTTAATATTAACAAAAAAATTCCAACCTACCTACCAAACATACCTATATACCTATATACATACATATAGACACTGGCAAGTTAATATAAAAGTATATAAAGTATATAAATAGATAAAAAATTGTACGCATATTGTGTAGTATGTCAAATATGTATATGGGAATTTTAAATTTGCATAAATATTATCCATAAAAAAATCTTAGTAACTTATTTTGCAAAAATGAACATAAAATAATATTAGTTACTCTATATTTTTAATAAAATATCATATAAAATAAAAACAAATAAAAAACCTATATAAAAATACTAAATGACTATTCAAATCGAAAAAAAAAACAAGCTGAAATTTAATTTATAATACCATTTTAATAGAAGTATCTATTTAACGAACTAACAATAACAGACAGCTTTTCTATATAAATTGCAATGAATAGCTCAATTGTAGACAAATTTCCATAGTTATTAATATTATATACATATTATATATATATATATACATATATGTATATAGAAAATTCTAACATTTATTTAACATATAGGTATAATTATAATACCTATGATATATTCGTATGTATTTATATCAACATTATTTATATGAGTTAACTGTTGCATAGGAAATTATATCAATTATTTATGCATATAGAAAACTTGTGAAATTTTAGAAAGGAATTTAAATTCTTTTTTGTCTTCTTTTTTTTTGTTTTAACAAACATAACCATTATTTAAATTCATTTATACAGTGTTGTTTAACGATTAAAAATATTATTCATTTTAAAATCACTGGCATACTTAAAATTTTTAATTTTGTTAACATAATATACACTTTCATTAAAACAATGATCTGACGTATTGCTAATTAAAAACACCATCGAAGAATTCCTAATTATAATAAATATGTTGCATAAAAAAGTATAAAATTTAATTATACAATACATACACACAGGGTGTTTTTCAATAACCTGGCATGATTAAAAAGTGCTGATTAGAAAGGTCATAATAAAATCATAACAAGCATAATAATATTTAATAAATTCACTATTTTTAAACAATCAGGAGTTATGAGAACTTAAAATTTTTTTTATTATCGAAATATTCTAGTTTAGATTTTCACCAATAAATTCGCTGTCGAATAAGAGATGTGTAGTGTAAAAGTCGAATTGTAGTTCAATTACCTAAAGCTGATTGAACTCCTCCTATAACGTATATACTTTTTATTTATTTACTTATTTCGAGTTCAAATGGCTTATGGCATTAAAATCTATTACCAACTATTATCATAAGTCCTACTAAAGTCTAATATTATTAAATTTTTATCAATAAAATATCCTTTGAAACATGTTTATTAAAATTATTAAAATACAATATTTTTCAGTCTCAAGTATTTGTTTTTATTTCCCCGAATAATATTTTCTGTATATTAGCACCTTCCTATACTAATATAGAAAACTGCTTTTATCCTAAACTAAAAATCAAACATTATATCTACTGGGGTATCTGAATTAATATCTGAAACCATTTGGATTTCTTAAAATATTAATTAGCAACTTAGTTTTATTTTAGGAATTTTTTCGTTCATCATAACATTACTAGAACTCATCAGTAGGTATTTATAGTGTTAGACTACCTATACAACTTCTGACTTTTATTTTTACTGCTTTTATAACTTATTAAAGGATGTTATTAATACGTCTGTGAGTAACAAAAATCGACCAACATTTAATTGTAAAATGTAATTTTTACAAAATAAATTTATGTAATTATAAATATTTTAAGTGTGAAATATTATATGTATTCATTATATGTAATTACATAAATTTATTTTATTTTAATTTATTTTATTTTTAATTTATTTTATTTTATTTAATTTTATTTTTAATTTATTTTATTTAACAGATATAACGGTTTATATATACAAAATACTTAAGACATAAGAATGTTTTCAAATGTCATTGTTGTGCTGAAAAGACTGAATGACATTTCTTCATTAAAGATGTATACTTTTAGAAAGCTGGCAACACCAGGTATTCTTGAGATATAAGTCATTTAGTCCTACGCGAGTACAACATTTACATCAGAATGGCTTTTTTTAAATTAGCTTCATTTACAAAGAGTTGTAGAATTAAAAAAATTTTTATTATGAAAATATCAACTATTCTCAATTCACTGAGTTTCACCAGTTTAATCAGTAACTAAAAATTATAGTATAATACGTCTCGTTCAAATCTACGAAACTTCCATTTTGGATATCATAACAAAAAATCATATATTTGTCCTGTCAAATTCACGAATTAATATCTCCAATAAGTGGATATAATACTGACGGTGCACGCGACAAATTCAACTTTAAATTAAGTTCTTTTATATAAATTATAGTTATTTTCCCAAGAAAATTGTTTTATCAGAAAATTTAGATATTTAAGAGTAATTTGGTTAAGACATAAATTAAATTTAAAACTTTTTTAATTCATGATTTTAAAAAATTAGCAACCAGAAATTTTTGTCTCTTATACTGACAGGTGTAAAAATTGTTGAGTCTATTACTGACAGTTTTGGTTCCTAATACTGACATATGCATAGTAATGCAGTTTCTGATAGCGTTATAGATAATAAATATAGCTGACAAATAAAACGAATAAGTATTTAAGTAAATGTAATAAATGTATATTAAATATATTTGATGAAATAAAATCAAAAGCATAGCTCTTAATTCTGGCAACTGGTCTTAGGCAACTGGTAATTCACAGGAATTGATGTAATTTACACGCTAGGTGACGCAGTAGGTAGAACGTCTGCCTTTCACCCGAAAGGTCCCAGGTTCGATTTCCGATGAAGTAAAAAAATGCTTTATTGGTTTTTCGACCTGGTCTAGTACGAATTAATATCCCCAATACTTATTTTATAATTAAAGTTTTTCATTTTCGCGAATCAACTTAAAATATTTTGCTAAAGTCGCGAAAATCACTTTCGTTATTATGGCATAACAAATTTTTGGTATATTCGGGTAATTAGTAAGCAAGACAAAAAATATTATATAAAGAATTTGGAAAATTAATAGATATAGATTTCCGAGCGTCATTATCTACATCATCATATTGATTAAAATCTTAAGAATCGGACAAGAACTCTAGAAAATTAACATGTAATTATAATTTTAGCATTGATGATGGAAAAATATCTCTTTGTCGAGAGTTTTTTATTTTTATTTTTTATTCTACTTTAAATGTTACAAATGCTATAATGAGAAGCTATAAAAGCAGAATTAACAAATATGGCATGCTTGAAAAAGTTCAACGAGGTAGCCGTAATCTTCATAACAAATTCATCAGTGATGCTGATGAAATTGACATTAAAACTCACATCCAATCATTTCCTACTGTTGAAAGGCATTACTGCAGGAAGAATAGATTTAAATCTAAATATAATGTATAAAATCTACAAAAGTAAGTGTACTGACCAGCAGATTAAACCAATAGGTCTGGATAAATACAGACAGGTTTGTAAAAATTAGAACATAGCATTTTTCAAACCCAAGAAAGATCAGTGTAAGCGTTGTTTGGATTACAAAACCTTGAGTATAGAAAAGAAAGAATAGCAAAACGATATACATTTAAAACATAAATTAAAAACAACGAAATGGCTTGAAATGAACGGGACAATGACAAAATAGAAGCTCAAGGAATTTACAAGCTTTGTCGTTCAATTTTGACTTGCAGGCGGTTTTAGTTTCACCAAAAGGATCAGCGGGTCAAATATTTTACCTCAGAAAGCTAGCAGTCTATAACTTAACTATTTATAATATGGGAAATCAAGATGTTTCGTGCTGTTTATGGAACGAAATTCAAGGCAAAAGAGGACAAAATGAAATTGCGTCTTGTTTTTATAATTATGTAACTTCTAATACTTCAATTTCAACTGTACGAATGATGACAGCTGTGTGGGGCAGCAAAAAAATTCAATTTTCGCAACAATGGGCTTGAAATTGGTGCAAGATCAACGTTAGAAATTATCCAGCCTAAATTTTTTGAAACTGATGGTCATACCGGGATGAAGTGTGATTCAATTCATTCAAAACTAGAACGCAAATCAAAATTTACTCCAGTTTATTCAGAAGAAGGATGGTCTTAAATTATCAGACTATCCAGAAATAAACCTACTCCATTTAAAGTTCAAGAATACAGTTTTGATGACTTTCTAAACTATAAATTGCTGTCATCAAATTATTAATTTAAACATTTCCCTGGCAAAACGTTTGTTGGCTAGAATATAAAAAATGTACTCCAGATAAAATTGTTTTTAAAAACAATTACGACGAAAATTTTTTTACTGCTAATGTTACTTTAAAACGAGCTCGAAAAATGCTAAATGTACAAAAGGCTTACGAAAAAGAACTTCCGATATCCTCTGCGAAATATCCTCAGATAATGTGTGTCGACTTAAGTATACCAAAAGTCTAGCATGAATTTTATAAAAATTTCAATTTTAAAAAATATATAGTTAGTTTTCGGCATAATATTATTCTTGTTATTTTTTGAATGAAGAAAATTTTTAAGCTAATTATATATATATTATTCTGCATTTGTCTGGATGCTCTGAACGCTCTAACACATATACAAATTGCATATGTATACAAATGCATATATATATAAATTGCTTTGGTGCTTTTTTTTAACCCCTGTCTACCATGCCGAACCTTTGCAGGAAAAATTGATTGCATGAACTATATTTTTTTAATTTAATGTTAGTGTTCTTCCCAAATAATAAGGAAAAATAATAAATAATAATAATAATATAAATAAAACAAACAATTTTTTTGATTTATAATAATAAGGACTAATAGAAATTTAATCAATAGTTTAATATGGTATAATAACCAAAAGGCAAACAGCATTGAACACAAAAAAAAACATAATTCACTTAAAGGTTATTCTTATTACTTAAAATTATACACAATAATATACATGTGTATCAGCATATTTGTATTGTATAATATTATACATAATACTACTTTATTGCTTATACCTTTTATTTTTGTCATTATTGTGCGCGTAACTCACTTCACTCAAAAAAAATTATTTTTGTTTTTTTTTTTGTTTTTTTTTATATTATTTGCTGTGTCTGTATTCTGTATGTTCTGCATGCTTCATTCCAAAAATATTATTTTATTTTCAGTGTTAAGTGTTCACTGTTCACTTCACTGTTCAGGTTCACTGTTCAATCAATAGAACTTGATAGAAGTAGAGTAGGATAATAAACTCTACTTCTACGTCGGATAATAAAACATTGTTTTTTTTAAATTGGAAATTATTGAAGTGAGTACGAGTATACCATACAAAAATACAAACATTTTATACAAATTTGTTGGTATGGTACTTCTTTTTCTGTTATATAAAAAAAAAAGATTAGTGTTAGGCCAATTTATTTTTTTTAAATAGAAAATTAGTAAAATCTTTGTGTATGAATAAAATAAAAGGAATCAAAATCGATCTTAATAAAAATAACAATGTTTTTTCAATTTAAACTTTCTTTTACTTTATTACCGTATTCTATTATTACACAGAAAAGTATTGTTGTTAAATTATTTGAAAAAAAAACAATAATTATTCATGTTTCTGAAATATTGAAAATGTAGCAGTAGTTTGTAATATATGAATATATGAAATTTTCAAAAAGTACTAACACTAGCAAGTACTAAATATAATGTATAAAATCTACAAAAGTAAGTGTACTGACCAGCAGATTAAACCAATAGGTCTGGATAAATACAGACAGGTTTGTAAAAATTAGAACATAGCATTTTTCAAACCCAAGAAAGATCAGTGTAAGCGTTGTTTGGATTACAAAACCTTGAGTATAGAAAAGAAAGAATAGCAAAACGATATACATTTAAAACATAAATTAAAAACAACGAAATGGCTTGAAATGAACGGGACAATGACAAAATAGAAGCTCAAGGAATTTACAAGCTTTGTCGTTCAATTTTGACTTGCAGGCGGTTTTAGTTTCACCAAAAGGATCAGCGGGTCAAATATTTTACCTCAGAAAGCTAGCAGTCTATAACTTAACTATTTATAATATGGGAAATCAAGATGTTTCGTGCTGTTTATGGAACGAAATTCAAGGCAAAAGAGGACAAAATGAAATTGCGTCTTGTTTTTATAATTATGTAACTTCTAATACTTCAATTTCAACTGTACGAATGATGACAGCTGTGTGGGGCAGCAAAAAAATTCAATTTTCGCAACAATGGGCTTGAAATTGGTGCAAGATCAACGTTAGAAATTATCCAGCCTAAATTTTTTGAAACTGATGGTCATACCGGGATGAAGTGTGATTCAATTCATTCAAAACTAGAACGCAAATCAAAATTTACTCCAGTTTATTCAGAAGAAGGATGGTCTTAAATTATCAGACTATCCAGAAATAAACCTACTCCATTTAAAGTTCAAGAATACAGTTTTGATGACTTTCTAAACTATAAATTGCTGTCATCAAATTATTAATTTAAACATTTCCCTGGCAAAACGTTTGTTGGCTAGAATATAAAAAATGTACTCCAGATAAAATTGTTTTTAAAAACAATTACGACGAAAATTTTTTTACTGCTAATGTTACTTTAAAACGAGCTCGAAAAATGCTAAATGTACAAAAGGCTTACGAAAAAGAACTTCCGATATCCTCTGCGAAATATCCTCAGATAATGTGTGTCGACTTAAGTATACCAAAAGTCTAGCATGAATTTTATAAAAATTTCAATTTTAAAAAATATATAGTTAGTTTTCGGCATAATATTATTCTTGTTATTTTTTGAATGAAGAAAATTTTTAAGCTAATTATATATATATTATTCTGCATTTGTCTGGATGCTCTGAACGCTCTAACACATATACAAATTGCATATGTATACAAATGCATATATATATAAATTGCTTTGGTGCTTTTTTTTAACCCCTGTCTACCATGCCGAACCTTTGCAGGAAAAATTGATTGCATGAACTATATTTTTTTAATTTAATGTTAGTGTTCTTCCCAAATAATAAGGAAAAATAATAAATAATAATAATAATATAAATAAAACAAACAATTTTTTTGATTTATAATAATAAGGACTAATAGAAATTTAATCAATAGTTTAATATGGTATAATAACCAAAAGGCAAACAGCATTGAACACAAAAAAAAACATAATTCACTTAAAGGTTATTCTTATTACTTAAAATTATACACAATAATATACATGTGTATCAGCATATTTGTATTGTATAATATTATACATAATACTACTTTATTGCTTATACCTTTTATTTTTGTCATTATTGTGCGCGTAACTCACTTCACTCAAAAAAAATTATTTTTGTTTTTTTTTATATTATTTGCTGTGTCTGTATTCTGTATGTTCTGCATGCTTCATTCCAAAAATATTATTTTATTTTCAGTGTTAAGTGTTCACTGTTCACTTCACTGTTCAGGTTCACTGTTCAATCAATAGAACTTGATAGAAGTAGAGTAGGATAATAAACTCTACTTCTACGTCGGATAATAAAACATTGTTTTTTTTAAATTGGAAATTATTGAAGTGAGTACGAGTATACCATACAAAAATACAAACATTTTATACAAATTTGTTGGTATGGTACTTCTTTTTCTGTTATATAAAAAAAAAAGATTAGTGTTAGGCCAATTTATTTTTTTTAAATAGAAAATTAGTAAAATCTTTGTGTATGAATAAAATAAAAGGAATCAAAATCGATCTTAATAAAAATAACAATGTTTTTTCAATTTAAACTTTCTTTTACTTTATTACCGTATTCTATTATTACACAGAAAAGTATTGTTGTTAAATTATTTGAAAAAAAAACAATAATTATTCATGTTTCTGAAATATTGAAAATGTAGCAGTAGTTTGTAATATATGAATATATGAAATTTTCAAAAAGTACTAACACTAGCAATCAAAATAATTTCCATTAAAACGAGAGAAAATATATTGAACGAATATATTCATCTATTAATAATATACATGTGTATCAGCATATTTGAATTGTATAATATTATACATTATACTACTTATACCTGCTTATACCTTTTATTTTTGTCATTATTGTGTGCCTAACTAACTTCACGGTTTAGTAGGTAAGAATCCTACATACAGTGTCAAGCTACGGGGCTCATTGTATCTTTCTGAAGAATAAAAAATAAAAAAAAAAATAAAAATTGGCAAAGTTTTGACTACAAAAAAAATATTTCTTTTATGTGTTTTAGAAAATTAAAAAGTGATATAAACATAAGTACTGTAATTTCGGAATAAAGAATCTAATGAAAGAAAAAAAGAAACTAGGATTTATTTTGCTTCCGTCATTTATGACGGGTTACAAAGCTAGTTGTTAATATTTTTTGTTTTTTTTTTTTTTTATAATAAAATTTTTAAATATTGAATACTTTAATAATATTATTTAATTTTGAGTTGAGTAAAATGTTTATTTTTTTTTGTTAAAATTTTTAATTTTCTCTAATATTTTAAAGTATTTTATTAATAATTAATTTTGGATTGAAGAAAATTTTTGTTAATATTAAATTTATTTAATAAGAACAAAATTTATTCGTGTATTTAACACAAAAGTTTATTAATCATAAAAACAAAATCGTTTTTTATTTAACCCGAATTAGCCCTATATTGCCATATAGCAACAGCTAACATATAGCTGTTTTTACTTTATTTAAATAAAAACCATTATTTTAATAAAAATCGTATTGCACCTTTACATATTAATATTAATATTAGGCTTTTAAATTAAAATGACATAAATAAAAATAATGTAGTACATAGTTTTAGTTTAGTGAAAAAGAAATTGTGAAAAATGGATGACATGAAAAAATAAGTTGCATTATTTTTCTAAATATTAAACCGAAATTATTAAATTTTATCTTTGGATAATTATTTTAACTGGATAGTTATTTGTTAAGTGGAAAATTTTTAGTTCAAAAAGTATCTTATACAAATTTTTTTCATTAGTAATTGTCTGTTGCCATATGGCAACGCTGGGCTTATATATTATTGAACACATTTATTCAGAGTATATTATTAAGTATGTGATTTATTTCTGTGATTTTATAGAAAATGAACAGTAAAAAAAGCATTAGATTATTTAGAAGAGATTTTCTCGGACGTACCTTAGTCTATATTTATTGAATTACCAAATAAAATTGGATATTTAAGTGGTTCTTCCCCCTAATCTTCACCTTATATTCTTCGAAATATATAATATGTACATAAATAGCGTCGATAGAATGGATGAGAACATCAGTTTATATCGGGTTGGGATTAAACGAAAGAAATGATGGAACAGCATATTTACATGACTTCTTGATGTATCAATATACAATCCTTGCCATATTAATAGAGTTCACAACCCCGAAATGCGTCAATTGCAATTTGGTCGACAAATTGCTATATATTATGGTGGTCATTATGGCACCCAACCACTATCTGCTGGAAATATAAAACGTAAAATATTCCTCTCAAAAGCTTTATGTTATAATAATACTGGACACTTTGTAAATTCTGTGTAGAAGAAACGAAAATGTGCTGGCGATTAGTGTAAAACAGTTGGCAGAAGTATATGTATCAAATGTGATAAAAGACTGTGCCTATACTGTTTTCAATATTATCACAAGCAATAATATTGTGTTCTATTATTTAAACGTTTTTATAATTTTATTTATTTATTTATTTATTTAACAGTGGACCAACAGATTAATCTGCAGGCCAACTACAGGCCCTTTTCCCTTTTATACTTTTACTAACATATTTTATTCCAAAATCTAAAATGTAGTTATATTCCATATAATTTTTTTTTCCTATGCATAGCTCAGCTTTGCCACATGCCTCTTGAACAGCAGGGTGGTTTCATAAAGCAAAAGAAATAAAAATATACATATATATACATATAAACAGACACCGGTAAGTTAATATAAAAGTATATAAAATATGTTTTTTTTTACTCAGGACTAACAACTTTTACTAAATATAACCTCAGAATTTAAAAAAAAAAATAATCTGAACTAATCCAGATTAAGATAAATATACGAAACTCACGAAACAGCCAAAACTCCATGAAATAAAAAATTATTAAGACTCTCATCACTTTTCTTAAAAGTAGACCTAATTTACACATTTTAAGTTACAAAATATAGTTTATAAAAACATTTGAATTTCGAGTAGAAAAATATTAAAAATTTCAAATTCATTTATCTCAAAACCATAATTTGGTAGTTTCATGACTCTGGTATTAATCCGATACGATGATTGATTTTATTCGCACAGTGACATTCACTGATCTCGCCCATTATTAGATGAAACAATTTTATTAGAATAGATATCAAAATAATTTGTAACAATGGTGAAACTGTAACTATTTGTGTTTAAAATATTCAAAAAAATATATTTTTTTTCACAATAATAAAAATTAGTGTTAAAGCTAAAATTAGGATATTAGGATGGTCTAAATTAGGATGTGTTAAAATTACTTCAAATTAATAACATTCACAAAAAGTGTATTATATTGAGAGCTACTATATTGAACGTATCTATATGCACTTACAACATTTTCAAAAAGGAATTTGAACGCCTGCTTTCATTAACAGGAAATCCCACATCGATGTCCATTTATATTTTTAACAGTGTTTTTATTCAAAATTAAATAAAAATCAAATACGAGAGTGTTTCGCAACTAAATTGTGAAAAATTACACAAGATTGGAAATTTCTAAATTATACTCAGTTATAAAAAAAAATAGTATTGTATATAAAGGCCATATAACATTTAACTATAATTTCTAATGAATATTTTATGCGTACATTTTAAATATCGTATATTCGTATTTAGTGACAATTCTTTTTAATTTTGCTGTTTTTGTTTTTTTTTTTTGTATATATTTTAATTGTGGTAGCTTCTGATGCTGAAAATTAATGATCAATTATTCTGTTGCAAATACATGAAATTCCACTTTGATTATTTCTTATTACTCTTTTGTTTTGGATAGTAAAGTAACAGAAAATAATTTTAAATCAGAATTCAAAATTTGATTTAATACCTAATTTATATAAGTATATATATACATATGAATGTAGACTATATAACAATGTATATAATACGATATATAAATACATGACATGCATATATTGTACATATTATATTTGCTTATGCAATTCGTTTTTATATTTAAGAGAATTCGATAAATGCGTTATATTATTTATTTTGTTTCATCAGGCTTCCAAGGACACAAGAGAATTCGCATTCAATTACATCTACATATGTATATTTACTACTTATATTAAATAGATATAATAAAATAAATGTATATATACATGCATATACTTACATTGTATATTGTGGACGTAAACAGAAGAAGAAGGATAATAATAATGAAAATTGTTGAATTCCGTTTTAAATTATTTTAAGGCTTACTTATTATTGAAAATTCTCAAATAATTAATTTAGTCTTCTTTTGGGAAACGATAATTTCACGTTTAATTTATAAAAATTTTACCCATCCAATTTTCTTTTTATTTATTTTTATTTTATATATATATAATTACAATTCCAAACAAAACTAAACAAACGAATTTTCTTAATAATAATATTAAAATTGTTATTATACTAGCTCATTTACCAGCTCGATTACCTAATTTGGTATTAATATACTATAGAATTATTTGGTAGAAGCATCCATAAACCTAGACGAGGTTAAAATGCCGTAAGCCATACTCCAACTGAAAATAAATTAAAAACAAACCAAATATATGACAATATCGCGATCAGAAGCGAAAAGAGCAGTCCCAAAATTTTGACAAAAATTTCGAAGGAATTGACAATTTAACTATACTTCGACACACAAAACACAAGTAAATTCAAATAAAGTATATAAAGATATTAATCAAAAAATATTGGAGACAATCAGAGCATATTATTCTTTAGAACACTTATTCAGGTCAAAAGTATTATCAGGTCCTGTAAAACGATGCTCAGAACAATATTAAATCATACCTGATGAGAAACATGGGCATTATCACAGAGTGACATAAGTAGAGATGTTTAAATTTTTTGATTCACTATAAAACGTATTTTTCTACCCAGGACATGTTAAATATTTACAAATCATACATACGACCCAATTTGGTATACAATTAACATATATGGGCCGCTACATCACGAACTGCACTAAATTTTCTAGACAAAGTTCAAAAGTCTGCTATTCATCTTATCGACAATCCTAATGTGACATCCTCCCTTTTACCACTTCAAAATCGTCGTATTGTTGGAGCACTTTCTCCAATTTTGTAACATCATTGTTCAGACGAACTAAAACCCTAATGCCATCCCTTAAACATTTCCGATGAGAAACGAAAGAGGCATCAAGTGCTTACCTCTACTCAGTATAAATTCCTAGGTAGCTCAAAACTGGCGATTGAAATTCGTTTGTAGTAAAATTATGGAACATTTTTTTTATTACTATCCTCAATTAGTCCAGGCTGTGCATTCGTGTATAAAGGTATTGTATGAAACTAATGTTTGGCTTAACTTAAAAAAAAAAAAAATTTAATAATTTTTGAGCCCAAGGTAAACAATAACAATGAATATGAAATGAGACCAAACCAAGAACCAAAAACCAAATGAGCTAAAAAACAAACGAAGTCATAGTCAAATATGTATATAAAAGCGGAAAATTTAAAATGAATTCGGATGAATTCCATCAGGACTCTCAGAAGGATGTATATGAAAAAATATGAAGCCTTCAAATTTAATTTATATAGGGGAAGGTCTAGATTAAGATGGAAGGATAATGTATAATAAATTATATACAAAAATGACGGATAGATTAATTACAGTAAGGGATAAAAAATTTAGAGGATTGGAAGTAAATTATTAATCAAGATAAGCCTTGTGTAAGGCTGTTGAGCTACAGTTGATGATGATGATATTATAAGAATAATCTTATTATCATTTATGAACATATATCGACTATCTTACTAAGTCTGTCTTCAGCAATAACAGAAAAATAAAGATAGGGAAAAGTGCACAAATATAAAAAATAAATTTTATAAAAATGAATAGTAAAAACTCTAGGTATATGTTTCACTCATTTTATTAAATATCTTAATCCATTTCGATTATTACAACATTATCAGAAGACTGATAAAGTATTTACATTTACATGTTAATATTTATAGTATTTTTGTTCTATACAGAATATCTGTAATATTTTTTATTTATTACAGTTACAAAGTTTGGTCGATTGGTTGGTTAGATGGATGGGATTAGCTCTACCTGGTCATTCATGAATGAAAATCAATTTATCAAATCAAAGCAAAATACTTTCGGGTCATTTAAATTATTCATATTTAAGCTTCAATATGATGAAACACTTACAATCTGTTTTGTGATTCCATTAAGAACTGAAATCCAAATCTAGCAATAGTATAAAACTATTCATAAACATACATATTATTATCGAACAATCTCTTTGTTGCGGTATTAATCCCATATTTAATTACCTTGTAATATACAAGTCGTTTTCATACCAATAATGGCTTTTTAAGTAATTTTCTTAGACTTCGTTACTTCATTTTCCTATGAAGAAAATAATGTAAATATCGATTCTTCATTATTTTGGCTTTATTAACATAATAATGAAACAATAATTTCATTATCAGAATAATAAATATACAAATGAACAGGACCGGTGTTAGTGCAAGCGCTATACATTTAAATTGAATTGAGGTTTACGGCGGTAAAAATCACGGGTTTACGGCGAATTTTTTGTAATTGAATTAATTTTTATTTAAGTAAAGTTCACTTTTTTTGTCCACAAAATGTCCAATCTATTTATACTTTTCATAATATGAATGTGTAAACCAATTCAATTTAGAGAAGATTTACATGGCCCTGTGCAAGGATGGCACGCAAAATCCTGAAGCGTTCTAAATTTTTAGGCTAATTATTAGGATCTATATAATAAAACATATTTACTTACAATTTGTCTAACATCAACAATTGTTTCATATTCATGTTTGCGTATGATACAGCCTTATTAATGACAGGCATTATGAACACTGAGATTGGTAATAATTTGCAATATCTTAAATCTATGATATTTGATTACTACAACAAATTGAAAATCTCAGTTAACGTCGACAAAACAAAAGTCATATTTTTTATTACAATTTTTTATAGGTATAACAATAAATAATTATTAATTTATAATACAAACACAACTAAAATTAAAAGCCACAATTTTTCTAGCCAGCAGCTGTTCGTTTATAAAAAAAATAACGGGAATGAAAATATCAAAAAAAAAATTAAGCATCCATTTTTAAATTTTAAGAATAGGTACATATTAATTTTTATTTTAAATATTTAAGATTTTATATTTAACAGAATTTAAATTATTAAAAACACAAATATATAATACAAATTTTAAATTTAAATAACCACTGAATAATTTGTTATGCTTTTATTATTTTAAAATTTAAAAATATTAATTTCACATAAATTTGGAATACTATGCACAACTAAAATTAAAATCGAACTACAAGTTCAACTACATTAACATGATCATCTTATAAATCAGCTACAAGCTACAAGTCCAACTAAACAATTCCAGGCAGAGTAGTGTTCTTTTATAAAAAATAACGGAAATGAAAATATCAAAAATAAAAAATCAAGCGTCCATTTTTAAATTTAAGGAATAGCTACATATTAATTTTAAATATTTGAAATTATATATAATAGAATGTAAATTATTAAAAACACAATACAAATCTTAAATTTACATCAATACTGAATTTGTTATCACTTTGTAAAACATTAATATTTTAAAATTTAAAAATATTATTTTCACACAAAATTAAAATACTATCCACAGCTAAAATTAAAAGCCAACTACAAGTTCAACTACATTATTATCTTACTACACAACAACACAACCAAACAACCGTCGTAGTGAGATTTCAGTATTTTTTTGTTGATGGTGTCGCTGACATGGTGAATTGAAAATCATGAGACAAATAATAGTTAATAAGAAACCCGAGAGATGACGTCATGTTACGGTAGAACAACGATTACGTATAAATAAGAGTTCAATATGTAATTATTATTGTTTTATGAATATGATATTTTATTTCACTACAGCGACGCCGCCATAAACTATTTTTGAATATAGAATAAAACCACAATTCTGAAATGTCATCATCATCGCAGTTGCATATTAGGTATAAAATAGGATGTGTATTGTGGTTGGACTTGTAGTAGTTGGCTTTTAATTTTAGTCGTGTGAATTAGTTTAATTATATTTTAAAATTTTTAAATATTAATGTTTTATAAAGTGATAACAAATTCATTGTTTATTATTTAAATTTAAGATAATAATTTGAATTCTATTATATACAATCAAATTTTAAATATTTAAAATGAATCTTCTTAAAATGGTTGATTGATTTTTTGAATTGTACTTATATTTTCATTTCCGTTATTTTTCGTAAAGAAACAACTTTATAATAATTATTAAGTTGGACTTGTAGCTGGATTTGAAGTTGGCTAGTTGGCTTTTAATTTTACGTAAAAATATATTTATAAATTTTAAAATCATAATGTTTTATAAAGTACTGATAATTCAGTGTTTATTTAAATTTAAGATGAATATTATAATATTTATGTTTTTAATTATTTTTAAGGAATTTTCCTTTATAAAATATTTTTGAATTTTTTAAATTAATATTCCTAAAATGGTTGCCTGTTTTTTTTTTTGCTTATTTATTAGCCGTTATTTTTTTATAATAACGATTCTATTAAAATGTTTAGAAAATTTTTAGAAGCAGTGTAATTAGTTTTAGTTAGTATAAATTTTATTATTAAATAAGTTTTATATAGTAATTTAAATTTCAAAAAATATTATTGAATATTTTAATAATAATTATGTTTTTATTTTAATATTAGAGAGATATAACTGATTATATTTATCAGCATTTTTTATTTCAAATATAGGTAAATTATTACAATATTTACTATAATGTATGAATGTGTACGTTTATGTGTATGTAATTTCAACATTTGAAGAAAACAGACAAATAACTAGGTAAGCACAAAATTTTATTTAATAACAACATTAAAATTGTACAATTTAAATATTATTTTATTTCTTAACATTAATTTAACATCAGTGTTAGATTACATGCTTAAATGATTCAATTATATTTTGTTATTACATCCGATAATATTATATTTAAGAGGGTCTCGCTCATATGTTAACAAAAAATTAATAATAAAATGGACATACTTTGAAAGGTTTGTGATTTAAAAAAATTACGTTTGATTTATTGATCATTCAACTTTTAATAGTGCTAACCAATTAAATTAGAATTTCAAAAGGAGGTACAAGTGTTGCATATTTAACAGCAATACAACGAGTATTAAATAATGATACACTTATTCCTTAAGGGTTTGAAGTTGAAAAAAAAGTTATACGTTAGGAATAAAGATAATTTTTTTCAAAACACTGTATATAAGAGTTGAACTAAAAAAGGAAGAAATGTGGTCATATATGTAGGAATTCAATTGAATTGAATAAAATTTATTTCGGGCCGCTGAACCTATTAGGTTTTTCGGGCCATATACTATTTTTTTTTTAATATATAACTACTAAATAACTAACTATATAATTAATATATAACTACTAAATGACTACTAATATATAACTACTATGACTTTTTTAATATATAACTAATATATAACTACAAATGACTTATATATGTAAAAATAAACAAATATAGTAAATTATGTAAACTAAAACAGAGAGAAAGAAAAAATAAAAATATAAATAACAAAAACATTTAAATTTCACCGAAGATGTTGATATATTTGGTGAATTGAATAATGCGTTCCAATGACTGCTCGGTGTCCTCAGCGAGAATATTTAAAAAAAAAGGTAAATTTAGATAATGCTGATGGGAATATGTACTACTATTTATTAATTGGAGCTCCTCTTTATATATTGAAAATAAATTAAACATCATGAAATCTATATTCCAATAGATTATATTTTATTGTTCTTCAATTTGGTGGGACTGTGCCAATCCTCATATTGACTAACTTCAAATAAAACAAAATAAAATTTTAAAAATGATTCTGAATTTGTCATTTTCTTTTTCTACAAGAAAATTTCATCTAAAGTCAAAAATGATGAGGTACTATACTTCCGTGCTTATTGAAGAAGCGGTAACTCAAAAAAGTACATTTGGAGAAAAATACAAATTTGTAAAAATTATTTTGGCATCTCTTAAAGAACGTAAAATTTATTTTCTAAAACTTTAAATTATGAAATTTAATAAATATTTAAGGTTATATTTTAAAAATATATTTTAGTATGATGAAATTGTGGTAGTTTAGGTTTGTAATGAGATAAGTACTGTCATTTAGGTTTGTATTTTAATTTATTTAAAAGTGATATGCCGCCTTTTATTCTAAGAGTCCAAGTTAAATGATATTTGTTTTTGTTTTATTGACATTTATAAGAATTTCTGATTAAATATTTAATTATTGAATAAAACCAACTGATATACCGCTAATACACCTATGAATTATGATATATTGTTGATTTGTTTAGTATTTCGTATTAAATTTGAGATATGATTTTTTTGCTTAGTGTTTTTTTAATAATTTTCTTAATAAAAATATAAGAATTTTTATATTGAGATTATGCTATTTGGTGCAAAGTGTCCAAAACCACATAAAACAGAAAAACCGATTTTTTTGAGTTATCGCTTTTGCAATAAGCACAGCAGTATAGGTATTGATTAAAAAATCTGGCAAATATCTAATAAATTCAACCACAGATCGCAATTTTCTGAAAATACAATCATAAAATATTTGTATCAGCCGTAGAGACATATAATAGCTTAGTCTTAAGTAGTATTTAAGTTAGTTATAAGTAGTTTTAAATTTAAAATAATTAATATTTAGAATAAAATTAAATAAAATATTATATGCAAAATTACTATGCTTTAATTGTAAAGATAAAGAGATATAAAATATGTAATCTCTGTATTTTAAACTCTGTCAAAAACAATTATGAAAAATATTAAGGTTATAATTAAATAAATAAATAATTATAAATATGAATTTATGGAATAATTTACTGACCGTTATAATTTATTTAACTTCATTCTTTTATTTTGATTTTTCTAATACATAAAAATTATTCTAATAAGCAACACAAGGACTAGCTTTCGTACTGATTACTGCAAAATCCTAGTGCCAGCCCTGAAAATGCAAATAATTTGATATAGGTTAATATTTCGTTTTGGCAGTAATTGAAATTATTCAGTTCTTGTTCAAATACAATATTATTACAAAAAACAAGAAAATAAAAACACAAAATTAGAAAAACTTAAATTAGTTACTGTGTATTGCGAGTACACATGTGAATTTGGATATAAAATTAATATTCAACTATTTTAGAGGCTATAAAAGGTAATTAAATAAATTAAATTCATCATTTTCACTATGTAATAGGTCATGCACCATTTAATTGATTGAATATAATAAAATTAGACCACTTTCTAGTTTCATGAACATTTATATGAAATTTTAAACCATTTTTTGAATCCTGAATCCTGATTAATATTATTCTGATATAATTTAAAATGAGAGTTTCAAAATTTTCTTTTTAATATATTTTATGATTATTTTTAATATTATATACTTACAATAATAATTATATACTTTACACTTAAAACTCTTCTTTTTTAAATATTCATCATTTGTATGTATGTTCATTCTGTAAATTCAACATATTAAAAAAATGTTAGATGTTCAAATTATTATTTTATATATCAGAAAATTATAATTATAGTTCAAGGTCATCGCTGCCATACCGATTAAATTTATTTAGATATCCTTTTTTATTTGGAGTGTAAAGTAACAGTAAAAATTAACATTAAGTAGGATGATAGCTTGTATACATACAAAAATCAATAAAGTCAAAATATTAACTCTGTTTTCAATTTAATATCCAAAAAAAATTTTCGCGATTTGTAGATACCTCTATAGAATATAAATTATCTACTTTTTTTTCAGGAATACGAATGAAAGCTCTATGAAATATATTTTAATTTAAACCTGTTGATAACTTGATATACCAAAAAAAAAACATATGCAAATACAATATTCCTCCTATACTTTTTTAGAAGTAGATAAATATACTCTATTCCAAAGATCACCAATACTGTTTGTTATTTAAATATTGAAGAGATGGGTGGGATATAAAATCTCGTGTTTTGAAATCTCGCGATTTTCATATGGGATATTTTTTTAAACTTTGGAAAAGGGGGAAATGTACTCGAATTCCGATATATAGTTAACTATTTATCGATCGATATATCGATTTACGAAAAATATCGTGAAAGCGAGATTTTAGATATACGCTTAAAATGTGTTGACATGTGAAATTTTAAGACGATAAATTTTAAAGAACAAGATTTAAAAACGCAAGATTTTAAGACACAAAAGTTTGAAAGTAATCAAAAAATAATTGATTTAAGAACACATGTATATAATGTTCGATAAGCTAACTAAGCCTTCTACTGAGAGCATACGCATTAGTTTTTAAGAGGGAAGGAGCCGTTATTTTATAATTTAAAAAAAAATGTTACTAACTAAATCTAGGGTGCTCTATCGTTTGGTGATATTTTCATCTTCCGGAAAAGACTGGAAATAGGTTTTTTAAATTCACCGAAATCGTAATTTTAAAATTCATATTAAACCTCCAAAAAATATGAAACTTTTATCTTATTATTTTTTTTATAGAATATTAAATTTTAAAATAACGCTTTTTTCCATAGTCTAGAACATTCGGTATATTTTTCAAATAGTTTTTTAGATTACAGAAATATTTAACACTATCAAGTAATATATTTTACGTTATAATATCTGTATTAACTATTTCTAATCCATTTAGGTTATGTTATATACATCTAAATAAGGTGTTGTAATTCTGCATATCAGTGTTGAAAATGAAAACCATGTTTGATTTGATTTTGTTTACCTAAAAATTGTTGGGGATACAAAAGCACTTAAAACGTGCCTTACTCTAGCTGTAGAAAAAATTGTGGAACTCCCACCGATTCATCTATATCTAATGAAGACGGCAGGAATAAAATAAATAACCTCCAACATAAAGGTCCAGGGCATAGCATGATCCTGCACAAAATTAAACTAAGAACCGAAGCAATTGCAATGTCAGACTATATGACAAAAGCAATTGATTGGCGCAGGAGCTTCACTGTACTAATGTCTTAAAGAGAAAAAGTCGAGGGTTTAATAAGATCTTTAATTCCAAGAGCTTCAGTATTTATTTTTTTATTTATTTATTTCAAATCTCAAGGTGCTTGCAGCTCGTATGGAGTATATACAAAATATTTTATGTATGGTTACTGGATGGCTCAAAAATCGGCGAGAAAACCGCTGCCGACATGTTTAGACAAGGTTAAATTTGAAACTGCTGAACTCGGTAGGTTTTTTTTCTTATTTCCCAATGAAATATTACAATCTGTCTCTGAAGGAGACATTCAGTAGTTTTTATAACATTTCTTTATGCAGGTCACCCAGTGGTCCACCATCCATGATGCCAACATTGTACTGCATTGTATTTCTTGGCCCCCATTTGATTGTTCCTATATTGTCTACTGCAGGATGCTAGGACGTTCAAGGCGACTTACATCACTTGCAACCAACAAGTTGCTTGCCAGTCTGTTTGGATGTGCAGCTAATCTAATCCTTTACTTTCCGCTTAAGCTTCTAATCTCCTCCTTAATGGTTCTCAACTGCAAATCACGATGTATGACATCATTATTGACAAACCAAGGCGCGCCAGCTATCAATCTTAATAGCTTTGACTGGAAACACTGTAATATTGTAATATTTGAGGTGCTTGGTAGATATTTTGCTGTTTTTCAAGCTGAAACCTATACCATTGAGTATAAGCTGTTTAAAAACTCTTGTTTCGCCAATTTTTAAATCAAACCTTCTCTATATAGTTGTTACAAGTGGAAGAAAACAGATTTACTCTTCATTAAGGAATAAAAGGTAATCGAGAAGCAGATGTCATTGCAAAAACAGGCGCAAATAGTTATTTCTTAATATCAGAGTCAAATATTGTTTTTTCAAACGTCTACCCACAATGAATTGTTTCCAAAGAAAACTACAGAAACCCAAAATATAGTTGACAATGAATTACGTAGTCTAAAATCTTTTTCAAACTCATTACTCACCAATTAAATCAGGTAATCAAAGAGACTAGATCCCAGAACGCAGACATGTCTTATCACAGGTCATGGTACATTCAAACAACCATCTGTTCAAGATTGGTAGATCGAACACAAGCATGTGCAGATTTTGTTTAGAAGAAGAGGATATTATATTTGTTTGCGAAGCCATAGCTGAAATTGGCATTAAAGCAATAATAGCGTTCATCAAAGACATCATCAAGACCTGCAATTCTAAGATAACAAACGGAGAAATACAAAAGATCTTAAGAGGCAGCGTTTACAACTCCATAAAACTCCATAAAAAAAAAATTCAGAATCTTATTTCTTTTTTTGAAAACTCTTATTTTTATATTGTCGAATTCTGACACAGGTGAGTAGTACCATAATAAAGCGGAAGTAACAAATACAAAACAAGCTGCAAATTTTTTTTTTTAAATATGAGTCAGATTGTGGTGGAGTAGAAACAGGTCTTGTTTTATTCTGGATAATCTGTACAAAGCGGGTTGGTGACTAAATCCACATACTGAAATCCACAAAAAAAATATTATTTAACTAAGACCCGACCCTTTTCCGGAAATAAATATAAAAATTTAAATAAATTGATTCCGTTATTATTTATTATTTATTATTTGACAAATTGACAAATTCTTTATAATATGTTAATTCCAACTTAGGTCATCATTCATTATCATGCCAAAACATTTGTATTTATTTACCATCTCAACTGCTTTATTTATATAAGATAATTGTTTGATATTTAGCTTTAAATAACATTAATTTACTTTTATATTAATAATAGTATAAAGTTTTATATTAATATTAAAACCTACTAACGAAATTTTAATCTCATAAGGCATTTGAACCCGAAATATGTAAATAAATTCGTATTAATTGAAAAACAAACATTTTATAACTTGTTTGAAGAACTACGAAACAAAAATACAATTTGAGATTATGGCATTTATTGTAAATATATTTAAAAAAAAAAAAAAATTAAACTTGATTAATTATTAATCCGATTTAAATGTGGCAACACTGAATAATGCAGTTAAGTGCATATGATAATGTAGGTAAGTAGGAAATTTAAATAAATGCAATCCTGAATTTTTAATTTTTCATTGCTCTTTTATTTATTTCTTTTTTTTTTTTTAATTATATACATTTAAATTTTTATTTTCGTTATAAAATATTAATTAATTTATTGCTACCAATAAGTTGGTTTGGTAATAATAATTATGAGCTAATGAATTAAAAACCAACTTATGTTTGTATATCACCACTCTACAATCTACATTATTAAAGTGCATTTGAAAATTATAGGTGTGTGTAAATAAATAATTAAAATTAAGAGATACCATTTTAATACAAATTGGGTGGTGAATTCAAAAATATTTTTTTTATATATAAAATTTTAATAGCAGATTATAATATAAATTAACACTGTCATTAATTAATTTATTAAAATTATAAAATTGTAAATACAACAAAAAAAAAATGTTGATTGAATATTCAAAAATAAAATATAATAGCGGAAGTGAGTCTAAGTTCAGTTTCATTTTTAAGGCTAAAAAGTATTGTTGGTTAAATTAGACTTTATTTATTGTCCTAACATCTCAATATTAGTATGAATCTGTCAATACTATAATTCCTGATTTTTGAGTTTAAAGACAGTTTTGTGAACACAGTTAATTTAATAGAAATTCTTCAGGTTAAATAAATTCTTGTCCAAGGAGAAGTATTATTTTTTTGGTAGCGCTTCACATCACATTCACACAAAATATATTTTCTCTACTTTATAACATAGTCTGCGTACCAAATTATTTGCTCAGCAATGTTAATTTTTACTTGACAGTAAAACTTGTAAAAAAATTAATTTTTGATCGAATTTTTTCGAATTCGAATCTTTTGTTTTAATTTGCATCATTTTGAAGTTTGCTGATAGGTAGATTTTGACTTATCTTCATTACTCTTGTACAAAAGACGGTTTGATTTATTTTAAACTTAATATTTTGCTTCTAATTTAGCTATAGACAATAGATGGCATCCGAAGTTTTGTACGAAGTTGTCTCCCCTTGACTAAGCTGTGCTCAATATTATGGTCTTCAATTCCAATATGACACACAAATAAATGTAATTCATTTTGACTATACTAGTTCTTTTAGAACAGTAAGGCCATCAAAAATAAATTTAGATAAAAAGATTTTTAGAACATTTTATTAATTCCGCTTTTTAATTTTATTTATTATTTAAATCCCAAAAGACCTGTACCAAATCATTTGCATTTGCAAAAAGCAACATCATTTGAAAGAAAGTGTTAATCATTTACAAAAGAAGCAATGTCTTGTTCTTAAAAATAGGCCTGAAGTAGAAGATATATTATCGAACTCTATTAGTTGTATAATGAGGTTATGACGAAGGAAGTCAAAATAATACGTTGAACTGAACACCTCAAGAATGGAATTGCTCCATCGAAGAGAATCTTCGTCGACAAATCGACGTCGGGGCATACCGACGATAAAATAAATGAAAAGAACAATAACTGAGAGTATAAGTAAGTTTAGGTAACAATTTAAATATTTAAAATGCTTCATTTCTGACAATAGTAGTAGTTTTTCACACTTAATTCAGTTGATATGCAATAAATTTTGATAAATATAAATAACATTAGACACATTATATAGTAAAAATTCAGTATGGTATTTAATGCAAGAAAAGGTAATAGTACCATAGTTACTGTCAAAAACATAAAAACAAAAGGTTAAATCTTTTTTGAAGAAAATTTCTTTTTATATAATCAGTTGCTCGTTTCTATCATGACAATTCGAGTCTCTATATAATAATGCATCGTCATGGAACATCAACGAAACGAAACTCATAAAAAATGCGACATTTTAAAATTAAGAGACTATAAAGATATCAATCAGATCTTGCACATCAACAATATCAGCAAAAATAACATCAAATCAAGCATAGCGCTCTTGTCCAACACTGATGTACACAATTACAATACAAATAATGCAAGTTATCTCAGATTAATATCAGGTCATAATCTAAACGGACTAGAACAAATAATTATTAATACAGTTACTATTTATTATCGCCTATAATAGATTGCCTAATAGTATTAAAGATTTCTCTAATGTTAATTTTATAAAATATTTTTAAAAAAAAACTATATCTAAAATATTATTGACTTAGCGATTCTTAACTTACTAGATAGAACGTTCTAAACTCAATTGGATTTGAATGTATTCTTGAATATTATTTTTATATTTTTTTATTTTTATTTTTATTTTTTCTTCTGCAAAATAAATATTACTGATAGTTTTTTCAAAAACATAAATTCATCAAAAGCGAAAATCTTTTTAATTTTTATTTATCAAAACAAATTTTACAAATCAAATTAAATTTTAACCAACTTTTTGTGGTTGTAATTTAGTAAATTAGTTGTGCTTGAAGTTTTCGCAGTATACAAAAAAAAAATTTGTTTGTTTTAATTTAGATTTTGCAGTGCATTATGCATTTCCGGACAGACCCAATGTTGAATGTAGACTGTAAAACCGGCAATGTCTATCTAACTTTTTATTGTTTACATATTGACATATTATTGTTGTACTAACTGTTAACTGAGTCATTTGGCTATATTTGTATTGTCCAGGCTAGGCTACCTCGTCATTTACATGGTGTTGAAGCCTTTTTCATAACTTCTTGTAAAATTCTGGATTTCTTTATTTACAGATTCTATTTGGAAGTCAGATTCTATTTCTATCTAAGTATTTAATGAATAAACAAAGTCGAGTTACGAAATACCAACAAAAAAATGTGTACAACCTGAGAGAAGCTTATTTGATCTACTATCGCCGACGGCTCACTAAAATAAAAAAAAAAACTTTGATGGGTCAGACCCAGCAGAACTAATAGGGTCTGTGGACCATCTAAATAAGTGGACAATATTTCATAATCTTCATTTGAATGTAAAAATTAACATTATCGCATTAACGTTCATCAATTATATCCGCAGTTCTTTTACATATCAGCTCTATTACATAGATCTGTAATTTTAAAATAACAAACGGAAAAGTACATAGTTAGTGATCTAAAAAGATCATCTCTACCTCGAACAAAAAACCATATCTGATTATTCAAAAATCAATTGTTGAAAAACAATCACGACATTATTAAATTATGTCTCAACATTTGAAATAATTTAGACATCCTCACTCCTCGCTATTCTATTATTATTATTTTCTAAATTTAATTTTTTCCCTTATTTAAGCATCACCTGAATTTAAAATCTTATATTGGAATCCTACTGTTCTAAATTTTTCTATATAATCTTCTACAAAAAGCAAGAAAACAAGAGAAGAGCAACAGATTACATAAAAAATAAAAAAAAAATAAAAATTTTGTTTTCAGTTTACTTGCATGATAATTCGAGTTACATTCTTTTTATCCTGAAAATCCTTTTCACTTATAAAAACAAAAACAAAAAAATAATCAAAAATAAAAAAAAAAAATATTTATAATATTTTTGAATACGCAAAGCAAATAAGCTTTCTCACAAAAACGATGTAAAAAGGAGGTGGTAGAGGTGCTCTGCTCCTGTTCATAATCCTTTTATTTTTATTTCTTATTTTATATGTAAATGTAATAAGAAGAATCATCATAAAAATGAAACTTTTCAATCGTTTTTTATTTTTTACCAAAGTTTACTTTGATTTTAAAGTCAAAAGCAGTAAAAAAAAAGCATCAGAAGAAAACAAAAAACATAATTTTCAAGGAAACAAAAAAAAATAAAAAAGTAGAAATGGTGGAGGACAAGAAAAAATGGCATGAAAGACACATTGAAAATATGGAAAAACACCATCACAGGATTCGTTTATTTTATTTTTGTTTTATAATATTCTCTAATCTACTTATTCTTACATACACATATACATACATAAATACATATCGTTACACATATATCATTATATTCACCTGTGGAGGTGAATTGGTTCGTGGATTATTTTTTAAGTATCTTGTTTTTGTTTTTATATTATTTTTATATATTACTTTTAAATTTTTACGTTTTTTTGTTTTATTTTTATTTCATAATCCTTTCATCATTTTATATTATCCTTTTTACAAATTTTTATGTCATACTTTATTTTTAATCTTAAAGTTATGGATACAAATTTTTTGAAAAATTATTTCTACTATACATGTACATTAACAAAGCAACAATATATCTTTTGATATTTTACCATAATTTTTTTGTAATGGGGTCCAAGTTTCTAACAAAGTTTGGTGTTAAGGTCTGATATACTTACAAATTAACTAACATATTATTTCCAAAGTAATATTTAAAAATACGGGTATTCCCCGTTATTAAAGGTTTCGACATACAAATTTTTCTTACCATCATTTTTCCCTCGATTTACATCTGAATTTCTGGAATAGGATAATATTGCTTTGTCATGGGATGAAATTAAAGAGTCAAATATGCATAATGTAATTGCTTCTACATGTTTATATTTAAATGAAAAATATCAACCTGCTGAAGATGAACTACCTAACGATACTTAAACGATAAATGATTCAATTATCAACCAAAACAGGTTTTGGAAATGTGTACCAAAACAATATAAACACAATTTTTGATGACAACGAAACCAGGAGGAAACCGTTCAAACAGTGTTCTGCTAAATCCTTCATCCTTCAAACAATCTCAAAAAATAGGTATTACGTTTAGATTAAAAAACTCAAGTGAGTCCAATAAAGACATAAAGCAAATATGTAAATAAAAATTTTAACAAAGCTGCTTTTAGCCTGATGGAGTTAAAATACCAATCTGAAAGACATACTACAATTTTACCGTTAATGTTTTACCCCACAACCACAAAAAACCTAGATTAACCGTTTTATAAATGAATTTTAAATCGATATAATATATATCATTGGTATAGGTTGTCTCGTTAAAACCAAAAAACATTTTTTTGAGAAAATTGTATGTAACGGTACTTTTATAATTAACTAGCGGAGTTACATGGCTTTGCTCGAGATGTTGGGAAAGTTTTAGGAGCTTTCTTTGTTTTTGATTTGGAACGGAAAATATTATTTGATGTTTATTTTTAATAAGCATTGGTTGGCTTTTGTAGGTAGTTGCGTGAATTGAACCGATGAAATAATAAAATATTGCTTTTAAATGTTTTAATATTATGTAATTTTTTTTGCGACAGAGATACATACCGAGCGAATACGAATTGATATTAATCCATCCCGCCAAAGCTTTTGTTTTATCTTTTATTTTCTTAGTGTCATTCTTTTCTTTTTGTCCCGAAAATAAACTAACAGAATTGAACAAAATTTGGCTTTATTTTTTTTAAAATTATATGAACCCTCCTTCGAAAGTGAAAACAAATCACTTACAACAAACTTTTTGACAAATCAATTTGAAGTGAGCTCCTCGGGTAGAAAAAATATTTCTACCGTGTTTGAAAACCATTGATCATCAAGGCAGTGAGACAGGCAATAAAAAACAAAGAAAACTTATTAGACCGGGATGGCGAATCGGGTTATTGGAATTCAATAAAAATTTGTCTTTCTCCTTTTTTAAGACCATAGATAGATATAATAGAACCCTCCTCTAACAATTTTTGTTCAAGATTGACGTATCGGAAGGGATCAAAAACAAGTGATCAATGAAAAACCAAACAAAACAGCAGTGATCCTCTATGCCAAGAAACAATATTCCTACAAAGTTTCCAGTCAATCGGCTATAGCTCTTAAACTCGCATAACGAAATGAAAAGTCTGTAGACCGACGTGCCGAAACGGATTAACGGAATTTACCAAAAAACAGTGGTATAATAATATGTACTCTGTATATTGCTATATGCCTAATTAAAAAGTTATTCACATCAATAAATTAGTTCAGAAGCAAATTCATTAGCTAGTAGTTGTATGACAGCTACCCGAACCATGTCAAAATATCGAAAAAATGTGAAAGACATATTTGTTTATTTTTGAGAGAATACCTGTGTACAAATTTTCAGCTCCCTGATTTAATGAGCTAAAATTTCACACCACATTAAGTGGTTTTTGTTGTTTAAAAAACAAAAAATATACTTTTTAATTTTAAAAACAAAGCTCAGTAAATAGAAGAAAAAATCTAAAATTAATTTATTATCTTTGTCTATTCGTTACATAATATTTATTTTATAGACATTTATTTACAATTTTTATAATTTTGTAAACTTTAATTAAATGAAATTGTTCCAATTTTCATAACAAAAATCTCTTCTTTTTTTTACATTTCTTCAGAGGAGAAAATTTCTCCTGTAGTTGTAATATCTGGTGTCCAGCATTTTGTTCCCAATACCGGTGGAATATCTGATGGAAATTTTGATGGTTTTGATGGACATTTTGGATCTAAAAAAAAAACAAAAAAAAACATTTTAATACTATTTATAATAAATAATTTTACAAATTTTAAATTGAATTAGGTATCTTATATACTTTCTAGAATCCATACTCCTGTACTACCTTCCATTGTTCTAATACCAATAAAATTAACAGTTAAATTAAAATTTTGTGGTTTTAAAATTATCATTGGTTTAATTTCATCTTGTCTACCAATTTTATATACAGAATCATACCAACTAATCCAATAGCCAATAAATTGAGTTTCATTTAAAGGTGAATTTGTTTGTATTTGTTGTTGTACAGCAGAACCATTTGCATTAGCAGCTTTCATTTCTAAATCTTCTGGTGTCAATTTAATAACAACTGGAATATCATCTTGACTTCCATCATGATTTGTTTGTTTAATTAGAATTTTTGATGAATTCGTTGAACTACTTACATTATTACAACAACCAAATTGAAATTCCATCATTGGTTCTGATTTAATTGGCATTGTATTTAATGAGATCCATGCATTATTTTTCGCTCGAATTTTAAACATAAAACAACTTTCATCACGTATTAAAGGAAAATATTGATATTGTTCACTGTCAGGAGTGTTAATCACTAAAGTGCAGAAATATTAATTAAGCTAAGTTTTTACAAAATTTAAAATTATTAATTTTGAATTACCTTTAGTTTCTATTGAAACAATTGGTCTATCAATTTCACTAATATCTTCAAATATTACTTCACAATGTATGATATCACCAACAAATAAATGTATAGAACTATCTAAAATTTTCAATTGGCTGTTATATTTTTTTAAACGTTTGTTATTTTCTTCTTCACAATTAGGTTTTCGTAATTTTTTATCGAGTTTTATAGAATTCGTATACATTATTAATCCAAATATCCATAAAATATTTAATAAAAATTTGAAATTTGAGTTCATTTTTATAAATATGTATATATGTATGTATATGCAATTAACGGCTAAATTTTAAATCTCTAAAATTCACAACAATATTCAATGAAATTTAAATTGTAACTATTTTTTTCTAAATATGCGTATATATATATTTTATTTAATTCTATTTATATTTCAACCATATTCAAAAGCTTTTAAAGGCAACATAATTTAATTTTTTTTTTTTTCATATTTAATATAAAGAATTAATTGACAAGCTAAAAGATATTATTGTGCAAATTGATTAAAAAACATCACGTTTTTTAATTTAATAATTTCTAAGCTATACAGGGTGGTCCGTTTGCTTTTAAAAACTGAAAATTTTGTAAAAAACGTTGATTATCTCTAAAAAATTCGCACAACTTTCATATCAGATTTTCCGTTTTTCATGTAAAGTCATATAAAATTTCATTAACCCTAACTAATTTCAGTAATTTTAACTAATTTTGACTAAAAAATAAAATTGTTACAATATTCAACTCTCAGTTATTATTTTTCTTACTAAAACATGGGTTACCCAAATATTAAATATGACTTTACCTGAAACACGGCAAGTCTGATATGAAAGTTGTGTATGACAAAGTTGTAGGGGATGATGTAGCGCATCAACACAATAAAAAAAAAAAAAAAAAAATTAGCGAATTTTTTCGAGATAATAAACTTTTTTTATAAAATTGTCAGTTTTTAAAAGCAAAATTTTAAGTTTATGCAGTTATTATTCAAAAACGGTAAGTCTGATACTCACTCAACATATACCGTTAATTAGGTGTATTAATTCTAAAAAAAAGCTGTGAAGAAGGTGTTGCTCTAGTTTCATTTTCTTCTGAGCTGTAGTGGATATTCTTTAGACATAATTTTTCTAATCCGATTTTCTTTAACCCTCTGTAGCCCAGGTAAATTTAAAGTTAGACCCCTCTTCTAGAACAATTTTTATCCTAAAATACTCCAAGGAATCACCCCTTAAAAACTTTTTGCTCTAAACCGGACCACCCTGTATATGTAAAAATTGTAGGCCTACAAAGTAAATATTTTTTATTTATTTTTTTTTTTTAATTTAAAGGAAAATAACGAGATTAGATGAACTAAGGAATAGAAAAATTATAAAACTTTGAACTTGAATTGAAAATTTTCAATAAAGCTTTTTAATATGTCGTTAGTTAAGCGCTTCTGGATAAGCGCCAACGAACAGATTTTTGGGAGAACGAGTTTAAAGTTTAATCTGCTAACCACTTAAATAAAATAAAGCTATTCTATTTAAGAAGGCTTAGTTTTTGACAATAGTAGTAGTTTTCCACATTTAATGAGTAGAAAAGCCAGTAATTTTGATAAATAAATGCTCGAAAAACATTGTAGATATTGTAGTATAAACTTGCAGTACCGTACTTAATTAAGTACGAAAAGGTGATTCTACCTAAGTTACTTTCAAGAACATAAAAAAAAAATTACTCAAAAACTGTTCTATAGATTTTAATAAAATTTTCGCTTATAAATTAAGGCATAGTTTTTTATTAATTTTGAAAATTTAACAATTGAAGTTAAGTGTTGGGTTGGAGCTAGGTTTCTTTGAAACAAATAGCACTTATCACATATCTTTCTTTTAATTTTGGAAAGTGAGAAATATTTTTCTATATATATAGAAGTCATAACCGGATTTTCACTCTGTTCTAAGGATATTTGAAACATTTTTGATAAAATAAGGAACGGCTTCAATTTTGCAATGTGAAATCATAACCATCAAAGTAGCAACAAAAATAATTCTTAATATAGGAATAACCGAAAGAAGCATTGTGTTTTATTTAGATTAGTCAAGAATTCAAGATGCGATTAAAGCATTGAACAATAGCAAACTGTATAGGTTATATTTTATGGATCCCTGTTGTATTACTTAAATGGATCCCAAGTCATGCAGGCATAGAGGATAATAGCAAAGCAGATCAACTCGCAAAGATGTTATTCATCAAACTTATACTAACACTCACTATAGTAATCTGTATTTATTTATTTATTTATTTCGTTTAACTCAAACAAATAACAATAACTATGTTTCTGTTTCTTTTAATATAAAATTAAAATTTAACAAAATCAAAATTTTAAAAAACAATACAAATTACAATATTAAAAAACAAAAAGAGATATAACTAGAAAGCTGTTAGTTTATGGTGTTGGTTAGTTTATAGTTAATGGTTAGAGGGGTTATAGTTAGAAGGGATCTGGTTACAAAGGTATAATCGATTCCTTAACACATCTTTTAAGAGTGCTCAGTCAATAAGTTCTTATATTTGTTCCCTATTATCATCATTCTGTGGATAGGCTCATTCATACCATAGTTGGTTCTATGAAATACAAGAGTGAAAATATTAGGTGATCGGAATCGAGTGTTGTTAGAAATTCGGACAGAATTCGGTATAAATGGAGATGTAATATTCCTCTTCATTACTTGGGTGAAGAAAATAATATCAGCAACTTCACGCCTAATTTTTAATGTAGCTAAATGTAGCAAGTTTAATCTGTGTTCATCATATGGAGCCAGAAGAAGTGGATTAGACCAAGAAAGGTGGCGAAGTGCATATCTTATGAAATTCTTTTGAATAGCTTCTATTCTTTTAATATTAATTTCATAATAGGGAGACCAGACTTGACTAGCATATTTCAACTGTGGCCTAACATGGCATGTATATAGGGATTTTAAGATATAAGGATCATCAAATTCTTTAGACCATCCCTTTATAAAACGTAACATTGAGTCAGCCTTACTAATAATATTGTTATAGTGGAATTTAAATCGGTAAGTATAACACTTCAGGCCGTAAAAGAATACACATTAAAATGGGAGCGTGTGATGGGACTGAATGAATGGAGAAACTCTTGATACCCAAAAGCGGAAAAAACAAGAAAGATAATGTCACTAATTAGAGCCACAGGCATATGCACAGGGACTCTATACAAAGATATGCGAAGGACAAATGCTACTGAGAAAACATGCTGCAAGACTAGGACTAGTAAAGAGTAACCTCTGAAGCGGGTGCGGAGAAAAAGACGAAACAGTGCTACATCTAAGCTGTGTTTGTCCAACGCAAAGAACAATGAGGACAAGAAGAGTAATAGGGAAAATTTCTGAGAAGTAACGTATAAGAAACCTAATGAAGTACTTCGGTTTATGAAAAGTGTTAGATTGGTGATAACCAGAAATTAAATCTTTGATAGGGGTACAATGAATCGCAAGGCCTAAGAGCGAGTTATCCCACCCATTTTACCAACCAACCAACCGAGGTCGGCTTCTGAACAATTTTCGGCTTGTTTTACAGATTTTTATTAACTTTACCATTTAACTACTTACACTCGTTAAATGGAGATGTAGGAAATTAAGTTACAGTAAAATATTTCCTTTTCAGACAAGTCCACATCTAACAGTTAGCTAATACAGCGACAGTATATGCATTTGTCCAAAATAAGCACTAATATGGTTTTTTAATTGTTCGGATATATTAAATAGGTTTACTGCAGCTGCACAATATAGTCATTCAATAAATAGATTAACCCGAAATAACGAAAAAAACAATATATATATATATATATATATATATATATATATATATATAATATGTTAAAACATTTCTATTGGAAATGAAGTTTCGTTATAACTTTTCTCAACTAAGTTTTAGGTTGGCAGGCGGACAAATTCAAAAAACATGGATTTATCCGAAATAAACAAGAATATGATTTAAAAAATGATAATGAAAACTTGTTGGAGATGGGACAAATTCGATAAGAAATTCTGAAAGAGTACACACTAAAAATAACATAAATAACATGAAAGATAAGCACTAGAAAACATATTTGGAACAAAAAATTTGAAAATGGCGTTTGTCCGAAATAAGTACTAGGTCGACGACGTGTAAGTAAGAGTTTCTTATTAAATTTTTATTAAATCAGAAATATATATATATTTTTTTTTAAATAGCCAAAACATTAGATATCGATTGATACGTTTAGCTAGAGTGGGAAAGGGAAATAGGGAAAGAAGGAAGGAAAAAGAAAGATCTTGAATCATATGTAGGTCATACTCATAAGTATAGAATGGTTGATGTTTGGGGAATTTGATTCCACATTCGCAATGTTTTGGCTATAAAAAAAATACCATAATTTCCGCCATTTAAGAATTTCAATGGTGTAGGGTTGAATGGAGGTAATACTAGTAGAGATAATTTTGTTTTTTTTTTTTTTGAGAAACGTTAAGCCTAAGCTTAATGGTCCTATATAGTTGCGTACTAAAAATTTTAATTTAAACAGTAGAATTTATAAAATTATTTCTTAAAAAAAACATTTCCAAATTATTTAATAAATCTTCCGCTGAACAAGCATACGATGATATTCTAGAGAAGCAAGATGGGTAGAGATATTTGGATCCTTATAATAAGATTAATAGTCCATTTTTGGATTTTATCCAAATATTTTAACGTATTATAAGAAGCACCAGCACATATATTAGAATTGTACTCCATCTTGGGTCGCATGAAAGCTATAGATGATCAAAAAGAAAAATAGGTCTGACACTACAAGAAAATTGAATCATTTGGCAAGGCCTTTTACAACATCGAGTATATGATCAGCATTTGCCGATTTAAAAGCATAGTTGTAGTTGTCTCCCTGGTTGTGAAGGTTACAAATAGCAGTTATCCTTTATGAATAATGCATTTTTGAATTTTGGAAATATTAAACTCGGATTCTGTTTTCCCAATTAGATATTGTGACCAAATTATTAAGGAAACTGGTCATGATGTTTCTAAATCCTATGAATTGTGATCAATAAAAAGTTATTGAGCGCGATTAGCTATATATTAGCTATGAGAATTACTAAAATTAACTTTAAATTCACAATTTGACTATGTAACAAAGCTTTGACATTTGATTCTAATGTTACAAATTATTTTATTTATATTATCATATAGTTTTACTTTTAATGATAGATGAAATATAATTTGAATAACTTTATTAATTATGAATAGGATTGTATTAATTTTACTAAATATGCTTTTCATACAGGTAGGCATAGGCATATATTTCGTGTACTACTTGCTTACTTCTTCAGTGTTTTGTACTTGATAAAATATGAAATAAAATAAAAAAAAAAACAAAATGCACAATCTTCTATTTCGTTGTATATACTCTTGAAGAGTAGGTAGGATAAATTGAATAAGTAGCACAATGGTTTTGAAAGCCCTTTGTTGGCAATATTTCACCCAGTTTAATATTTAATATTTTTGAAATTTTGATTAAAAATAAACAACAATTTTAATTTTCATAATATTTAATAATTATTTAATTTAATAATTTATTTATTTAAATTTAGTTTTTGGCCAGCTATAATACATTTTTAAATATTTGTATGTACGTATGTATATAATAATTATTATTAACAAAACTAAAAAAAAAAATAACACAAATATTTTGTCAAGTATTATTTAAATGGTATATAATTACATATAAAATAAATTTTTTTTTTAAAGTAAAATCCTTTTTTGTGTACAAAAATTTGATTTTTTTTTTTTTTAATATTAATTATTCATCTATTTAATATCACCATTTTTTTTTTAACTTAATCTTTGAACAACAATTTTTTTAACATTAATTTTTCAAAGTTTATAAATTTAGAGCAAAAAAAAAATGGAAACAATTACAAAAATTTTTTTATATTATTTAAATTAGCAATTTCATAACATTACTATTCAATAAAGATATTATTTAAAAATAGATGATTAGAAAAAATTTAAATAATTGAAATTAAAATCTTAATCACTTCTAATTTTCTTATTCTAATTCATACAAAAATTCTCTGATAAGACCATTTGCATATAATTTTTATAATAGTAACACGATATGATCGATATCGTATCCTTATAATTATAGTTTATTTGTACAAGATACGGTAAAAATGATTAAGTTGAGAAAAAATTGGCAAAGCACATCGAGCTAAAATACGATTGATATTGGATTGATTAAAAAATGTACGAATAATTTTATCAATATACAAATGCAAAGGGTCTTGGAGCAATAAAAATTGAAGCAATTAGATAGTTTTAAATTTTATATAAAGTACATATTAGTTTTTTTTATCTATACTTATTATCTTAAATAGTCTGCCTTAATGAAGACATTAATTTATTTTGAACATAACATTTAAAATGAAAATATTATTTTAAAGAAAAAAGTATTTAAATAAGTTTTAAACCATTTAAAAAATGTTTATTGTAATTTTATTTTAACCGCGAATAACTATTATATTTTAAATAAAATAATAATTGTTTAAAAATTAAAATTACATTTAATTCTTTCAAATACATATACTAAAAATGTTTAAATACAATATGTAATTTATTTTATACACATATAATACATTATATTATGTTTCATATCACAAAAATAATAATTTGCTTAAATAAAAATCTAACACAACCAGTATATGACTATGGAATTTCTTAATATTGTTTTTATTGTTGACCATATAGAAGCGTAAATTTTATACGGAAATAAAAAATTTAATTTATAACAAAATAAAAAGCTCTTTGAAACGTAAATGTTTTAAACATTTTATAATATTAATTTGAGGTCTTTATTTGAGTTCCATATGTTTTTTTGAATTTGTGTAAATAATGTAAAATTAATTTAAATAAAAAATAATAATGATAATTCTTCCTTCACCAACACATTTACATATAATAATAACTTTTTAAAAGTTTTTTCTTCAACTTAATCATAAAATTAAATTTTTAAATTTAATAAATTTTTATATTTCAAATAGTATACATACATAAAATGTTTTTTCTTTTTAATAAATAAAATATTTAAATTAAAAATACTTGAATTAATTAAACAATTATATTTACAAATAATATATCATGTATATGCATTTAATAAATACATGAAAATTAAATAAATTATAAAGTTTATTTGTGCCTCTTTTAAATAATGCTGATTGAATTAAAACTTATGTTAAAAAAAGAATGGAATTGAAACATGTATACACATACATATGTAATGAATTAATAATCAGAAAATAATTGAAAATTATTATGTATTGAAATTAATGCTGCAAAATTTCATTATTTTATTTATAGTTTTCTAAAACGTTTCTTTTTAATTAATATATGATTTTAAAATTTTCCATTTAAAATATTCAATTAATTTTCTGATATGTTACATTTATTATATATATTCATAAAATATTAATATTTTTTTTTTATATATATTTTATTAGATCTTTAATTTAAATTTGGTATTAAATCAAGGCATTTATTAAATTTTTTTAAATCGAAATTTTTAATCATTGATTTATTATTTTATTTTAAGTATCTTTGAATAAAAAAAAAATTTAAAAAAACAATTTCGCTACAATATTACCTACATAACAATATTTTATCGCATTATTTTTTTCATCTGATTTTATTACATATTAACAAAAATTAAAAAATTAGATTGAAGGACCAGCTAAATTAGAACGACTATTTGTAAGTGCAATATCATCATCTTCTATTTGATAATGATGATGTACATTATTTTGATCAGCTAAAATTTGTTCATGTTGTTCAGCTGTTTTCTTTTGTTTTTGTTGTTTTGACAATCCATTATAATTTCGTTGTTTTTGTTTATGTAACTGCTGTTGATTTGAATCGTCTAAAGGAACTGGCATATTATCATCTTCATCTTCAGAATGTTGTGGTGATACTCTAATAGCTTGATACCATTTATCTGTTAAATCAGCCATTTGACTTTTACAATCATGTAATTCTTGGCTAGTAAAACGTCTTGTAAAGAATGGTATAAAATATTTGCGATCAATAACACCAAAACCAATATTACCCTGTACTTTTGAAAATGTAACATCTTCTTCTTCAGTTAATTCAGATAAATGCTCCGAATCGATTGCATTACCCCATTTTCGAGTTTTACTTAAAGAAATTTCTTTACGTTTTTTCAAACTAATATTACCTATCCCACCACGTTTACGATTTGTGCGACGTAATTTTTTTCCTGGTTGTAAATATTTTAATAATGGCATTGTTGAACCACCAAAAAATAATGTTGTAAATAATACAATTATTAATGTAGTTGTTATAATGACATGACGACTCTCAACACTTGATAATTCTAAATGTAATGATAGAGCATATGAAATAGCACCACGAAGACCAGAAAACCACATTATAAATTGCATTTTATTTGTTATTTTATGTTCACGAAATTTATTTACTAAAAATGCCAAAGGAAATATATTACAAGCTCTACCAACTAAACATAATACTATTGACCATATAACTAACGATAATTCAACTTGATGCTTAAATGAAAATATTGCTAATCCTAAGTAGGCAAAAACACAAGTTTCAGCAATAAATGATAATGTTCTCATTGTTTGTTGCATTGTTATTTGTGTTACGGTGGATAAATTAAAATGGGTATAGTGTGACATTACAATACCACAAAATAGAATTGCCATTATTCCTGAAAGATGAATACCTGAAAGAAAAATTTATGAAATCGTAAATAACTTTATTGATTATATAAATAATTAGTTTTTCTATTACTAATATGTAAAAGTAAATCAAAGAAAGATAATAGATATATTATGTATTATCAATAAGATATGACTTTTTGAAATAGAATATGTGATTAAGTTTTGCAATTCATAAAGGTTCATATATATGTACTATCAGTACTATTTATTCAGGACGATTTCTAATATCAAAACTGTTAAAAAGAGAATATTTTTATGTAGTTTCCGTGGTGTAGTGGTTATCACATCCGCCTAACACGCGGAAGGTCCCCGGTTCGATCCCGGGCGGAAACACATTTATTTTTTTTAATCACAAAAACTGCAAAAAATTTATTTTTTATCGTGTTGATGAAAAAACACGGAGCATATGTAAATACAAGCATCATAGCAAATTCTAAGGATGGATGTTTTCTCAAATCAATATGTTGTAATAAAAGTGCAAACTTTAATAACATGTCATAGAAATGTACTTATGACGAATATTATTATGTACTTAAGTATAGTTTGTACAACTAATTTGAAGTTTTTTTTTTTTCAATATCGCAATATAACGAAAATTTTATCAATAATTTTATCAATTTAAAGCGTAAATAATTTCTTTGATTGAATTTATTGATTATTTGTTCGAGAATAAAAATATTTTACTACCACCTCGAAATTTTAATACTCTTAACTTCATTTAGCAAATATCAAATATGTACATATATTCCCTTGATGCTGATCAACTTCATTTCAAAATTAAAGGAAATTTTTCTTTAAAAGATGGTGCTAAATATTTAGTCAAATAAAAGTTTGTTTTCTCATACCCAAACCATAACATTTCATAAAACCGAATTTGATTTGAAAAAAAAAAAAGTTGTTTCCGCCCGGGATCGAACCGGGGACCTTCCGCGTGTTAGGCGGATGTGATAACCACTACACCACGGAAACCACATGACTATAAAATAAACATTGTAACTTTTGATATTAGACAATTAGACTTATTTCAAATATATCAAAAATAAATAAGCAATCATTATTATGTAAAATGTATATTATCATTACTTACCTTCTGCCAAAACATAAGGAGCATAAGTAAATACAAGCATCATAGCAAATTCTAAGGACGGATGTTTTCTCAAATCAATATGTTTTAATAAAAGTGCACTTATTAAAGCAAATATTACTCCAATACCAGCTGATGCAAAGAACATAGCACAAAATGTTTGTAATGCTTTGATGATAGCTTCTCCGGTGGATGCTTGTGCATATGCTAAAATTTTCGAAATACATATTTTTTTTTTTAATTATTTCCTTTCTAATAACACAAATTAATATATTTACCTGGACTGTTTGCAGCTGCGCTAATTGTTGTTGTCAATACTATAGAAATAGCATCGTTTAATATACTTTCACCAAATACTAACATATTAAGAACAGGATCAACATCAAGTGCATGAAATATGGCAACAGTGGCAACAGGATCAACTGCCGATATCTAAAAATATTATATATAATAATAATATATATTTATTTAGTTATATTAAATTATATTACCAGAGAACCAAACGCAAATGATTCATAGAAATTTAAACGATATGCAACATCTGCAATACCTAACAAATATATACCAGCTCCAATTATTAATGCAGATATTGTTGTTCCAAATATTGCAAAAACTAATATTGAACCAATATTTTGAAAAAAATTACCCTTATGTAAATTATAACCAGATTCAAATATAATCGGTGGTAATAAAACTAAAAAAAAGCCTGTCGGTGAGAATACTTCTTCTCTTTTCCATGACGAACGATTATCATCAACAAAAATTTTTAAGAGCAAACCAATAAGTGCACCCAAAAAAACAACAACAATACTTTCTGGTAAATATTGAAATCCTGTCTGTAACATCATATGTATTAATAATATACCTAATGCTATTACACACAATACAAAAAATATTGATAGAGAACTATTATGTTCATTTTCAACAGCTTTTGAATCTGGTAAAGCTTGCTCAGTTGATGATGAAATTGTACTATTAACAAATGGTAGTTTTGTTAATGTCGATGTTGTTGATAATAATGCTGTTGATTCAATTGAAGTTGATGATGATGTATTTGTTAAAATTGATGTTGTATTTTCTTTTGTATTACCACTATTTTCATTTGCTGAATTTAAAGATGAATTTATTTTACCGCTTAATGATTGTTGTGTTAAAGTAGATGTTGTACTTGATGGTGTAATTGATTTCATTTCATTATTATCAGAGAATATTTGTCCAAATAATGGAATAAATAATAATAATAAAAATACATATCTGACCTTGAACTTAAACATCTTTTCTTTTTTCTGCATAAAAATATTAGATATTAGTACTAGAAACTTCTAAAAAAAAAAACAAAAAACTAAAATTACAAATTAAAATTTCAATATAATATAATTTAAATAATTATTGTTATAGAAACTTACAATAAAATTCTATGTTTATTTAAAGTTGTAAAATGTTTCGCTAAATCAATGTTATGATCATTTTTTTATTTTTAGATTGTAAGTTCTTCAAATATCGTAGACTTCCTTTAGTTTTTAATACGTTCTTGTTGTTCTTGACATTCCATTCTTCCCTTCTTGTCTTGTCATAATTTTCAATTGTCAAATGTTATTTTTGTGGCGTTTTATGTCTTAAAATGACAATTTAAATAATAACTAATTTATATTGCTTAGGGTGACATCTATTTATCAATCTCTCATTTAATATAAATAATAATCTTAAAAAATTCGTTGTAGTACCGTTATTAAAATGGCGATTTTGAAAAAAACAAAATTTGATATAAAAACAAATAAAAGTTTAATTGAATGAATATACACTTGCATTATAATATAATTGAAACTTTTTTTTTAATTTTTTATTGTTTATGTTAGTTACATTGAATGTTAGCTGTTGGTGACACACACGTCAAGGTGTTAATTATTTGTTTTTAAATATATTTTCGTATATTTAGTAACATTAAAGAATTGTTACTTTCAGTCCTATATTTATTACATACATTTTTTATATACAAAATAAAATTTTGAATTAAAAGTGATTAAAGGTGTAAATAGTTAATAATGTTTTAAAAATGGCCAATCAGGTGATTAAACAACTTGTGTAGAATTATTAAACTGAAAATAAAATGTGGAAACATATTATTATAATTAAATGTTCGAGTTTGTAGGTAATAATCAATATTTTCAAATATTTTAATACTATATGATATGAAAAATATTTAGTTTAATATGTTTCGGAATTTTTGTTACCGTTAATATTTTTCTTTAATTTTTATTTTTTATTTTGGATGATTTTTATATAACTTATCCTCGAATTTGTAATTAACAAATAATATATTAAAAAAAAAAGCTAATACATATATCTATATATGTGTATATAGCCTTTTTAATATATTATATATAATATAGTAACTATTAAATTGCAAGCAAAATAATACAAAATTGAAAAAGTGCTAATTTTTGTATTTTTTCATTGGTAAAATTGCCTTGAGACAAACCTAACCATTTTTTTGATCGTGATCCAATGACTTTAACTATAATTAAAATAAATATTATTATTTCTAAGTCCTTTCAATCATCTTATCAAATAATTTTCTACCATTATTATCTATATTATAGACTATAGTAGTATTTAATTCATGTCTAAATAATTTTCAAAATTATGACTATGCAAATTTTTTAATATGAATAGAATAGAAAACGGTTATTTTAGCAGAAAATATGATGAGTCTTATTTACAACAAACTATAAATTAAATTATCAAAAAACTGATTAATATAATATGATATTCATAAATTATAAAAATGAAAGTCATTTGTTTTCGTTTTATATTGTCTGTCATCCTTATGTTTTTAAGTTTCCTTTTTCTTTTTTGTTTGTTTTTTTTTTTTGTTTTACAAAAATTGAATTTTACTTTAGTAATTAAAAATTAGATTTTAATTCAATGATTAAAAATTCGACTACTAATTTGAATTATATTAAAATATGTATTTCGTTGATATTGTTTTAATTGAATGTTATAGCATTGGAGAGTCAAACGTTAAGGTGTTAATTATTATTTTTTACATATATTTTCGTATATCATATTATCAATAATGTTTAAGTTATATAATATACCAAATAAGATTTTAGATTAAGAGCATACAAATAGAAAGCAATAACATACTGATGTATATACTGTTTTATTTGAAATAATAAAAGAAGATAAGATATCTTAATAGTCATAAAATTAGTACACGAAAACAAAAAATGTTTGTTTAAAATTCTAAATTAATTTTTGTAAATTTCCAATTATATATTTTTTTATTTTTTATATATATAATATAATCTTTTTAATTAATTTTTTCGATTTTGACTTAATAATGATTTATATTACAATAAATTAAAACAAAAAAACATCAAAATTTGTTTTGATATTTATTTTTTTTATTCATATTGTACAGAAAAATAAACTGATAAAATTGTAGTTCATCTTGACAATCACATCATCATCATCATCATCATCACTTTATATACTTATAAAAAAATATTAAAGTGATTTTAGAAATTTCTGCCATATGGTTCCACTTTTTTGTTTTCTATTTTAATTTTGTTATTTATTACTTATTTAATTTCTTATTATTATCATTAATTTATTGTTTTAATTCATGGGTCAAATATATTCTATAAATGTGGACGTCATTCATATATTATAATAATTATTAATGAATTAAAAAATATAACAGAAGAGTTTTTAAAAATTTGAACTACTTTTTGTGTAACTATAGGGAGATAAATTAAATGAAGATAAAATATTACGCTGAAATAATTATTCTAAAATAATATAAAAATCGTAATTTGTTTGACTAATAATGATTATCTACCATCAGAGAGGACATTTTTTTGTTTTTGATATACATAATAAAATTGTTTTACTTTTCATTTCAATAATTTTTATTTTTCAAATCTTAATCAGGACTTCAATCTTTTTTTGATGATCTCACTAGATATAGAATTTTTTTTTTGCCATTTTATATAAAGTGGGTTCTTATACGTAACAACAAAATGAATTGCAAATCTTAATCAGGACTTAATCTTTATTTGATGATCTCATTAAGATATAGAATATTTGTCATTTTATATAAAGGGGGTTCTACTTAACAACAAAGTGATTTGCAAAAAAAAAAACAGAAAAGAAAAGACAATTTTTTTTTTTGACTATGTACAGACATACATACTCTTATCTTTTTCCACGAAATTGAATATGTATAGGAAATTTGAAAAGTTGAACTAATTTTTTAAAAATTAAGACTAGGTATAGGAAAACAAAACAATATAAAACAAAAAAAAACTGTTTTTTAATTGTGTTTGACAAGAGCCTCATATCATATTCAGAACTTTTTAATTAATATATTTTGTAAATAATGTAATAATACTGTATTATTTAATAATGTATTAAATTGTGATATTACTTTGAAAATTTTTTAAATTTAAGAACCAAAACGCAAAACTGGATTTTTTTTTTTTTGACAAGAAATATCTACGTCGCGTGGTTACACATTTTCATTTTTTTTTTATTATTTGATAACCTTCTGTGTTATGTATAAGTTCAATGTTATATTATGCTTTGAAATTAAAAGTAACAAAAAAAAAATAACATTAATAATAATAAAATGTGTTTTATTAATTTTTGCAATTCATTTTTCTGATTTAAAAATTGTTTTTAATTACAAAATTATGATAACGACAGGATTCTCTAAATATTTGTAATTATTACAGAATATATACATTCGAGAAGATTTATTATTATACCAATAAATTTCATTTAAATTCTTTTTGTTTAGAAATTAACAAAATTATAAATAATTTATAGTCATTATTTTTATTTTCATCTTATATAAATAAAATAAAATTATTGATTCAAAATTGCTTACCTGATGTGGTATTGTATAGGGAAAATAAATTAAAAATGCGATTGTTTAAATTGAACTAAAGAAATGAAGACATAGGGTAAGATCAAAAAATAAACACTGCGACAGTGTTTAGCAATCCAGCTTATATTTATCATATGCTGAATTGTTAAACATTGCCGCAGTGTTTATTTTTTGATTTCACCCATAGATTTGACATTCAAATATAGTTTTAATTACACAAAAGGTCTTCCACCTCAACGAACCTTAGATATTAAATTTTTTCCTATCTAACCTAAACTAGAGTAAATTTACTTATAATAAAATATAATCCCGTTATTATATCCTATTTGTCAATAAAGTTATAATATAATTATAAAAAATTATAAAAATTCAATTGCGATTTCTGACGAACCAATCACTTTGCACTTACGTCACTGTTCTTTCGGGTGAGCTATATATACATCGTCCTTTTAATTATTATACCGTTTTGTTAACTGACAGTTAATATTTTAATTTGTATATAATTATAAATCAAAATGTTTTGCTCAACATTATTTTTCTCACTGTAATATCCACAAAATAAATATTCCTCATGCCGAAGATTCAATTAAAGAGAGATAATGTTTTAATTGAAAAATAAAATACTATATTCTGGATGTACGTTCATATAATGGAACAAATTGCGATGCAGAGCACATTTTAGTAAAAACTATATTTTGATATGTATAGCAATTAATATAGCAATGAAATGATCCTGTTACAAATGATATAGAAGCTCTAGGAAATAAATTGAACCAAGATATATATTGATATGGGTGAAAACATGACGGTCAATGACTTAATTTATTTATTTATTTATTTATTCTATTATTATAGTTTAGCTGCAATAAAAAATAACAAATTCATTCTATACAAATTAAATGTACAGTTAACTTAGAACTGATTTAAAAATATGGAATTATAAATTGCATAAATATTATAATTGCTGAAAAATTATAAAATGATATGTATATCAAGGATTATGCAATTTAAGTTTTTGAGTTTGTTTAGATAGTGTAAATAAGTTAGTATAATTTATGTGTTAATCATTTTTATATACGTAGCCAAAGCACTAGGTGGGTATATGCTTTTATAGCCATTATAGACACAGGAGCAGGTTATTGATGAACAATCTTTTATATAAAAAAAACCTTTTATTATTTTATTTTTTTGTTGTATAGTGTTACTTTTATACCAATTGGTACGTTTGAATAGGGAGGAAAAGCAAAATTAGGAAAGCAGGAGGAGGGTAAAAGGGAAGAAGAACTATTACGAACGAATGGGTTAATGGTCGTCTTGAATATTTATTTAGCTCATGAATATAGAATGTAATACAGATTTAATTTCCATTGAGCATATATATCTCGTGCCTACGCGACATCTATAAAAATTGAAGGATCTCTTACTATACGACAATGTCGAAGAGAAGCAAGCTGAGCAAGTAATTACTATGGTTTATTTGAGTATTACTTGCTCAACTTGCTGTATTGGTTGATACATAATTCAGCCCTATGCCCATAGGCTAGATGGGTTACAGGAAAATGATGATATTACATAGTCGATTATATTTAATTAAGGCTGCAAAACCGATATCAAAATCAATAGCAGATATTATATTAAGAAGAAGTACCTACTCGCGATGAAAAACCAACTGATGGCTTCACGGTACAGGAAATCGATAAACATATTAAAAATAAAGTTTACCGGCAACATTTTAAGCACACAACTAGAGCTAAACAAGATTTTTAAAAAAATTTAGATGATTATTTGCAGATTTATTATGCAGTCGGAAAAAAACCAATTTCTAAATGATTAGATAATGCAAATCAACAAGAATTTTAGAAATAAATAACGCAAAACGAATATATGCGATAGTAAAATATTCGAAATCTGGTCATATACCTCAAAAACAAATCTATTACATAGACGATAATGAAAATATTATGAGTGAAGCAGAAAAAATAAAAAAACAGATACGGTCGATGTATGGAACAATATATAATTATAGAACCGTAGATTTGACAAATATATATAGATAACAAAATATATTAAATTAGATATTGATAAGCAAAACAACTCGTAACCCTTGCGATATTGCAAAAGTCGAGATCTATATAATCTAAATGAAAATAAGGCGCAAAGGTCGCCAATCGATGGTATAACAGTAAAATTTCTCATAAATGACGAAAAGTGCAATATTGTTGATAAAAGTCACGTAGGTAGTCTTAACAAACGTTTGGGAGGAAAATTTAACACAAGAAGACTTGTGTAACATATACACAAAAATAAAGCAATAACAACTGTACAACAATTTTTAGAGGCATTTCATTACTCTATGCGTGACACATAAAGTTTGATAAATAGTAAGAGAAAATTAAACTTCAATCAGTTGACAAAAGTTGGTTGCAATTTAAAATTTAAATTTTTTTTGAAAAAATTGTTACATTTAGAAGTTTTTAGTTAAAATCAAGACATGCCATTTTTTCTGAAATATAAGGTAGAAGCAAAACATGTCATTTTTTCTGAAGTATAAGATAGTTATAATAACATTATAATTATTTTGTCTCAATTTTTGATTAATTATATTTCATTTTGTAAATTAAGTGAATTAATTTAAGTGAAAACACTCTAGAATAAATAAACAAAAATGTTGTTGGTATATTATGTTAATTCACGTATCTATAAACCCACTTGTCCAAAACTATACTGTAACCCAAAAATACAATATTCTCGTTTTTTTTTTGGTAAAACAAAAAGAAAGTAGTGCGTAGCTATTCCATAATGACTATAATATTTTTCTAATAATTAATTATAACAGTAAATTTTGATTTATTAGTTAAAAATTTGCGTGATATATAATTTTTCGCAGCATCAAGAGGCTCCTACTTTTTCAAATAGAAAATTATTGTAGAAAAAAAAATAAATATTTTTTTCACTTCATATATTAAATTTTATGATCTATTGATCTTTTCTTTATCCTATAAATTATATATACGTATATATACACATTTGAAAATATAATTTTCAATATATTTGACTGATAAGAGATAATAAATTTCTTCTCATATTCAATTTTTGTTTTTATTTTTTTTTTTGCTTCCTATTTTTTTGAGATTATATTTTTAATGTTTTGACTACTTTACTTTAGTTCTTAATATAAAATGTATCATTATTAATTCAGTCTTGAAATTAAATAGTCGAAAATAAATTAAAATCAGATTTCAAGTTTTAAAATAATATATATTTTAAATCCATAATAATAGAAAAGTTTAAATTAATAAAAATAAAAAAAAAATAATACAAAAAAAAAATATAATTTGAAAATATAATAAATTGTAAGTGAATTTTTAAAAATTGAAATTTTAATATTATTTATGTAATGCAATGCATCATTAATAAGAGCAAGTGATACTAAGAAGAATTTATAATCATTTTTTTATAAACAATTTTTTTTTTCAATTTACAAAATATATTCACATATAGTGCAAGTAAAATTAAAATTTATTTAAAGTAAATTCAAAAACAAAAATGAAAAACACCTTCATAATATATTATGTATAGAAAATAAACATCAGACGAAACCTGATTGAAGCCGCAATAGATCTGACCATGAAATTTTCAAATAAATATTTAACACAAAACTTATATACAATTTTAGATCACAAACTAAATTGAATTAAACAAAAATATCCTTTTTGTAATTTAAACAAAATTTTTAGAAGTATATTTTGTTATTATTCTTATTATTATATTACGTTCATTTTATTGTGTTATTAATTATTGAACAATATCATATTTAAAGGTAATTCAAGAATTTCTTACTCTGAAATCAAGTAATAAAACTATGATGAAAATGTATGGTAAAATTAATAATTCAATACAATTATCAACATCACTTAAATGTCATTAATTAGTTATTAAAACAGATTAAAAAGTACTCGAAAACAACGTGAAATTTATTTACAAATGTATAATTAATTATATTTCATATAATTAATATAATATTATTATCGATATAATATAACTCATATTTTGATATATAATTAATTCAGAAAATTCAATAATAATGAAAGATTTAAAAGGTTTTATTGATAAGAATTCAATGTCCTAATAAACTCTGTAAAAATATAGATTACATGAAAGAGAATGAAATAAGAAAGCAAAATATTTTTTATTTATATTATTTAATAATCGATAATATATGTATTTTCCACATTTCCGGTTTAAATATTGTATAATAAAAATTTATTTTCAATAAAAACAATAAAATTAAATGTCGAATTTTAATCTCATTATTATGTATGTATTTAATTATCATCAAGCCGTTATTATCAAAAATACCGTTATATATAATATATGACAAAAAAATAAGAACAAAACTTTAAATTCTGTTAAAATTTCAAAGATCATTCACCTCATTACTGTATTGAATTAACTTAATTTACTGTTACTATCAATATTATTACTTTTTAAAAAACTTTGTAGAAAACTTTAGTGTTGTCAGCATTTATTAAAATTTAATAATGCCTACAAAACAGTATAAACAAATCTACAACAACTGACTAACATAATAGTTAATATTTCATTTTTTTACCACATTACAGTTTCCACGCGGTGAATAGCACAATTTATTGACGGTGAATATGGCACAATTTCTGTGAATAAACCAAAAACAACAACAAATTCATTTTAGGTTGGGTTTTATTTAAAGAAATAAGAATTTTTTTTGAAATGTCAAAAAAATGACATTTCATATTAATTTCCTTCTCTCCTTTTGCATAATAATTTTTTTTTAAAAGTCGAATTTTTCGCTCAATAGCCGTCGGGGAGACAAGACGTATTTTGAATATTTTTGTGTGTAAAATTATTTTTATTATTTTCTCCACTACTTATATATTTGAATAAAATAAACTTGCTAATCTTACATAAATAATATAAATTAACATTAACTTAAATCAAAGCAGTTTAATTAATATTCATTTTTAATAAAAAGAATTAAAATCAGGAGGATTACATTTCAAAGGGAATAAAGAGATTTTTTTTTTGTATACATATATCCTCAATATATATTGGAGACTTCAATTGAATTTGGCATATAGAATAAATTGTGTGAAGACTTGAGAGCATCATTACACCTACCTACCACATTTGGAAATTTTCAATTTTGAAAAGAACAAAAAAATAAAAACAAAAAGCAAACCATTCTGACCAAGAAAGGAAGAAAATAAAATTTTTATTTTTAATTTATTGGTTATAAAAGAAAAAAAAATAATTAAAAATGCCACAAACATCGACATCTAATGGTTATTCAAATGGTCATAGCTCGGCACTATATGACATGGAAGATGGGCAAGCATTCCTTTTCACATCCGAATCAGTTGGAGAAGGACATCCAGGTATATATTTTTTTTTTAAAAATAAGTCACATTTTATAAAATTGAATTTGGTAAACATTAGTTATTTTGAATAAATTTTAAAATTCTAAATTTAACATAGAAATGAAAGATTTCTCTCTAAAAAAGGATTTAATATTCAAAGTCAATATGTGTTTGAATTGATATACTAAAAAGCAAATTTTGCTATATATATTTATATACTTAATTTAATGTACTATTATATATACTAAAATAATCAATTTAATTTTTCAGTGTGTTCATATTATTGATTAAATTTGAGATTCGAATTAAATTTTTTGGAGAATTGGATGAAATAATGATAAGAAGAATGATTTAAATGAATAGAAGAAGCTATTGTATCCTATTATTCCTATAGTTTCAAAGGCTAACAAAATGGCGCCTTCTATAAAATTTACTCTTATCTTTTTATTGTAATTCATTCAGACTTTCGGATTAAATTACGTTTTCAAATTTCATATCTTTGTTTTGATTTAAGCCACGCGTGTTTAATATTTATTATTATTCAATTTTTTTTTTCTAATGAGGTAATGTTGCATAAAATTGCTTAAATTTGTGAAATATAATACTTTTGATATAATCATATCACAGTCAGACTATTTTTTAATATGAGACACAAAACAAACTTCTTTTTACAATTCTTAAAACCATGTGTTTTTTTTTTGTTTCGTTTTTGCAAATACATACTAAAAAAAATTAAAAAAAGTTTTGTTGGTTAAAATTTTATAGATTTCTATTTAAGGGTACTTAGAAGCGACTTTAAATAGTTTTTGGAATTTAAATGTTTTGAATTATATGCCCTTGAATTTATTCAGTTGAAATTTACTATTTATTTATTTATTATTATAAAAAATCAAATTATATTTTTTTTGTATATATATATATATATATATATATATATATATATATATATAATGCTATATATTTATAATAAATTATTTTGTGATAATAGATGAAAATCTGCCTCAAAATAAAAATGATCGAACAAGGATTTTTTTTTTTGAGAAGATGATCTAAATGAAATCTATATTGATTAATTTTTAATTTAGTTTAAATTTTTAATTTAAACATTTAATTATCAATAGAAAACTATAACCAATTAGAATAAAACATTTCGAAATTATTGAAGTGGCATTAATGATATTATTTATTAATATGATTTACAAAAACATTAACACAACATGCATTTATTTATTTATTAAACAGTGGACCTGCAGATAAACCCGCAGGCCTACTTCAGGTCCTTTTCCCTTTTGAAATGTGGGAACATGCATTTAGTCATTGTTTTTTTTAAATGTATCCAATTAATTTTTGCTTCATTTCGAAAATAATTCCATCTTTACCAATTTCATTTAATTTAACGAATATCGGTTTTAAGGTATTTTTTTTTTGTATTATTTAGACACAAAAACAAAACAATATATCAAAGTAACAAAAAATTTTATTTTGTATATTGAACCAAACCAAAATATGTATTTGCAGATTTTTTAAAATGCTTAATTATATCTAATTTAGAACCTATCAATTCAAATTTTGAAAAACAAAATTAAACTGATTACACTTTAAACAAAAGTTCGAAGACTTCTTCAAAGAGAACATAATTTTTGACATTTAAAATACTAACCCATGGTTACCCTCTAGTATTTTTTTTTTGTTTTTTTTTTTTTATAAACAACTCTAAACCGGTATGGATTCAATACTAACTTTTTTCTTATTACTATTTAAGAAATAACCGAAGATTAACAAAAATTAGAAGTTTTTCTCTTTTATATTGAAAATGAAATTCGAAGAAATATTTAGAATAATTTAAAAAAAAGGAATTATAATAGATTACATGTTATTTACGCATTTCTATTAATTACTTCAATCCATAGAATAATATAATAGAAATTTTACTAATAAAATTATTTGATACATAAACGTAAATAGTTCGAAAATTCGAAAAATAATTGATTTTTCCCAGATTTTTCTATTGAATTTAATTTAATTTTTTCATTGTACATAACTAGTATGTATTAGTATATGCACTTACATATGTACTTCTATTTTTTTTTATCATTTATATTTAATTCTCTCACGGAAAAGAGCACGTGTTGTACCTTATACTAAATTTATACAAATTATAAATTAAATTTATGTACTATAGTAGCTAGGTTAGATTTTCCTTTTTCATTTTGGTAGGTACTAAATTTTTTTTTTTTTTTTTTTTTAGAAATTTAGATTTAAAACTCTAATTATTGAGGCTGTTCAAAAAAAATTTGTTATTATTACCAAATTTCGTCAAATACGAAATAAATATGATATAATTTTGAATTGAATTTCAATTGTTAAAGATCGATTTTTATTATTTATTTATAATATATTTTTTTTGTTATTATTTCTCTCTTATTTTGTTTTCTTTTATTTAATTTTTTTTAAATTCTCTACTTATCTATTCTTTTAATATTTTGCATTTGATAATGATAACTTTTTTTGTTTATCATCCATCCATATTATATAATTAGGTGTGTACATATGTACATACCCATATATTATTTACATCCATATGTTTATAAATTTTTAAATATTACATATATATAACTATAATTTTTTATAGTTAATAAATTATTGATAAATATTAGAAGACAGAAAAAATGTATCTTTAAAAACGTTAGATTATTAGATTTGGATCAAAATACATTATAAAACAAATTTACATACCTATATATTATATTATAATACTTCTATATTAATAAATTAATTAAAGCACATTAATGAAAATCATTTATCAAATATGCATATAAGTACTACTATTGATGTATATAAATAAAACATTTTTTATTTTTATTTTTAAAGATTTTCCTATTGCTCTTGAAATTTTACTTAAATTTAAAATTCCTGCACATTAAATTAAGAAATTTTGATAATGAATAATTTATTGAATAAAATTAGGTTCGAAAATGGAAAAAAAAAAATTAAATGGTATATATTTTGAAATGAAATCCATCACTTTGATTTTTTACAACTAATTAAATATATTTTTCACAGCTAAATTTATATTAATTTGATAAAAATCAAATAATTCAATAACTCGCCATTGAATAATAATATAAATGTAAAATATTTTATTATTGTGATTTTGAGCATATATTACAACAACAAGAAATTTTCGTGATTTGTTTTGTATTCTTTGTTGATGATTAAATATTTTAAATATGAGAGCACGCTTTAAAGTAGTTGTAAATAATAAAAAAGTCTCGAATTGTTTATATTATTGTTTACTAAAAAACAAAAAAAAGTATATTTACTATATAAGATTTTCTACTCCACATTAGTTCCTTTAAAAACCATAAAAAAATGAAATGTTTATTTTAATAGTCGATCATAAACTACTTATATATCAATTTGAGTCGACATCATTAAATGGTTCGTGCTGCCCAGACGATATTTGATTATGTACATATACCTACATAATATTCTTTTAGATATTTAATATAGAGTCATATCTCAAAATTGTTATGTATTACATATTGGTTTTTTTTTTTTCATACGTCGGCATAAAATGTTTACCTATTAAAATTTTACTTAGAAGTCATTCATTTATTTTATTTAGAATTTATATTTTTGTTTATTTACAAATTTTTGCTCCTTTTGCAAATATTTTTATTTAATTTTCTTTTCTTTTTTTTACCTATTTATATTTTATTTTAGATAAAATGTGCGATCAAATTTCTGATGCTATTTTAGATGCCCATCTACAACAAGATCCAAATGCTAAAGTTGCTTGTGGTAAGATTTATATTTTTTATTTTATTAGTTTTTATTTTATGAAATAAATTATCTGTTCAAATTCATTATGAATCTGAAGTTTATATAAAAAAAATAATATGTATATATATATATGTGTATTAATTTGAAAAAGTATATTAACTAAGGATTAAGTATATTAAATTTGTTTTGCTATGGAATGAACAACACAACAACTTTTACGCAGAAATTTCGGATATACAATAACATACAATAGAAATTAAATGTCCCTAATTTTCCTGTATTTAAATAATTTCTCTATCATTTATTTTATATAACTTTATATTATAGAATTGTTGAAAATAGTCGAATATTTTCCCTTTAGTTTTACTAAATTGAATTCAAAAACAAGTACAAAACACTGAAGAAGTCTGCAAGTAGTAGAGACGAAATACGTGCATCTGTACGATAAGCATATTTAATAAAATCAAATGGAAAATATTCGACTATTTTCAACAGTTATACAAATTTTACTCTAACATTAAATAATTTTTTTTAAAAACAATATTAAAGAATTTTTTATTACGTACATAAATTAAAGTTCATATGAATATCATGCTTTTTATTAGCATTCGCATGATTCATAATTTGTTTTAGGAGCTATCATTAAAATTTAAATTGAAAACAAGAAATAATTTCATTATATTTATAATTAAAAATAAAAATAACATTTCAAAATACAGTAGGGAAAATGTATTTTAGTATAACATACTTATTTCAACTATTTATTATATGTAGCTGAAAAAACTGAATTTTGCGAAATAATTCTATTTTTCAAAAATCATATTATATTAAATTTAATAATGCTTACAAAAACATAAATTTTGTGTAATTTTTAGTATATTGCATTTATCATTCATTGCCATATCAGTAAATGTTACACACTACGACTGATATCTATTTTTGGAATCTTAAAAATATTGCCAAAAAATCAAAACAAAAATATTCATATAAACTTGTCGTCATGAACTTTAAAATTTTTTTTTTTTTATATTTGCCTAATATCCTTCTCACATTACTATAATTTTTTTTTTGCTGTTTTTTATATGTTCAAAGTTACGTAAGCAAATATAAAATCTAGTTGGAATTTTATTTTAGGGATTTTTAAATTACATAATAGAAAAGCAAATACATAGTGTGATCACGTGTATATATATCATATCTATGTATAAAGTAAATACAACATTAAAATAATACGCAATATTGTTTAAACGTAGATAGTTAAGTTGGTATAGAGTTGGATTATCACTATGTGGTTTGTGAGTTCAATTCCCGTGGGGTGATGGTTATTTTTCTTTATTATTAAAATGAAAACTTTTAAATGATGTTTAAATTCGGTATTATTTGCTACTCTTGAAATTTACTTGATGAGACTATCGATCTGATAGAAGTTTTCATTATATTTTTTTTTATAATTTTTAATTTATTCATTTATCTCAATATGTAATATTATAATATTTTTAATATAATTTTTATAATATAGAAACTGTTGCCAAAACTGGAATGATATTATTATGTGGTGAAATCACATCAAAAGCAGTTGTAGATTATCAAAAAGTTGTTAGAGAAACTGTCAAACATATTGGATACGATGATTCCTCCAAAGGTAATTAAAATATATATATATATATATATATATATATATATATATATATACTTGTTTAATAAAAACTACACACTTAGACAAATTTTGATAATCAAAAAAAAATTAATTCAATTTTATTTCAAATACACACAAAAACAAACCATTTATTTAAAAAAAAATAAAATAAAAAAAAAACAAAAAACAAAAGGTTTCGATTGGAAAACATTGAATTTATTGGTTGCAATTGAACAACAATCCCCAGATATCGCGAATGGGGTACATATCAATCGACATGATGATGAAGTTGGTGCTGGTGATCAGGTATTAAAAATGGGGGAAAAATTAAAATTTATATATTTTATATACATAACTTCATTTTCTTAAAAGAAATTCGATCCATTCTACTAATCGATTTTTAAGAGAAAAATTTTTGATTTAAAGGGTTAGATTCACAATATATTATATACATATATATAAAATATAATTCATCGGGTCCATATTATTTTTCAAAAATAATATTTAATTAAAATTCTAATTGAATAATTAAAAGGAATAATTTCATCTAAATTAAAATCTTGTTTGTGATTTGTCTATATTTTCGTTTTTTTATTTTAAATGATTTACATGAAAGGGTTACAATATGATATATTATAAAACGATTAAATATATTTATTATATCAATTATAATTATTGAATTTGTAAATATTTAAAAACTTCATTTCATTTAAAATAAAGAAATTAAAACAATATTATTTGAAAAAAAATAATGTTAACTAAAAAGAAAAAAATTAACAGGTATTTCAAAATTTAACAGAAGTTAACAGCATAATTAATATTCATTATATGAAACGATTTGAAATTTAAAAATTTAATATAAATTTAGTTTTATATTTTGAATATAAATCTTCAAATATGAAATTAAATGAAAAATTTTGCATGGTAAATTTACAATACAACATAATTATTTGGGTATTTAACACATAATATACACAATTATAAACATACATACATAAATTAAAAAAAAAGGAACTAAATATTTAAATAATAGAATGATGCAAAAAAAAAAATTGAGGTGTACCTTTTTGTTATTGTTTCGTTTTGAAGGTTTCGATTACAAGACCTGCAATGTATTATTAGCTTTGGATCAACAATCTTCAGAAATAGCAGCTGGTGTTCATATTAATCGACCTGAAGAAGAAATTGGTGCTGGAGATCAGGTCAGAGAAAAAAATCAAATTAAATTTACTTTACGTGTTCTCAATTTCTTCAACTTTATATTTTGCTATTATTGATATTTGCTTAAACCTCTATCATGATCTGATTTTATTTTGTAGTTATTAATATTTTCAAAAATCCAAAATTTTACCTGTTTTCAGTGTTTTATTATATGTTTTTTTTTTTGTTTTTGTGAAATTCAATTGACCTTCTGTTTGTTTCGAAAATATTCATATTGAATCAATCGAAATTTATAACTAAAATTATTATTTTGAAATTAAATTAAATAATTAACAAAATATTGTATTTTAATTTTAATTAATTTTTAATCTTAAGTTTTTTTTTTTAAATAACTTTTTTCATTTTACTTAACATTCATTGCACGAATTCAGATTCATTTATCACCTTTTTTTTTATTAATATTAAATGCATAATATATATTAACAATATAACAATAATATAACTTAATATTACTCTTCATTTGAATGGCTTCTAAATTTTCAATATAAAATGGTTAATTGTAAAATAAAATAATTTTTAAACTTAATTTTAGGGTTTAATGTTTGGATACGCTACCGATGAAACAGAAGAATGTATGCCATTAACAGTTGTATTAGCACACAGATTAAATCAAAGATTAGCAGATTTGAGAAGATCAGGCGTGTTTTGGTTTGCAAGACCTGATTCAAAAACACAGGTATTAAAAAACTAAAAAGAAATCAATATTTAGAATTATTCAAATTAATTATTCTTGTTTTTTTTTGTTTAAAGGTTACCTGTGAATATGAATTCCATCAAGGTGCATGCTTGCCAAAACGTGTTCATACAATTGTTGTATCATTACAGCATTCAGAAAAAATTCCATTGGAAGAATTACGTAAAGAAGTTATGGATAAAGTTATTAAAGAAGTGATACCAGAACAATATTTTGATGCGAATACTGTTGTACATATAAATCCATGTGGTTTATTTATCATTGGTGGACCAATGGGTGATGCTGGCTTAACTGGCCGTAAAATTATTGTTGATACATATGGTGGTTGGGGTGCACATGGCGGTGGTGCATTTTCTGGTAAAGATTTCACAAAAGTTGATAGATCAGCTGCGTATGCAGCTAGATGGGTAGCAAAATCATTGGTTAAGGCTGGTTTATGTAGAAGATGTTTAGTACAAGTATCATATGCAATTGGTTTAGCTGAACCATTGTCAATAACTGTATTTGATTATGGTACATCTAAAAAATCACAAAAGCAATTACTAGCTATCATTAAGAAAAATTTCGATTTAAGACCTGGTAAAATTGTCAAGTAAGTTTATTTTTTTTTTTTTTTTTAATAATAAATTTAACTTTAATAATAAAATTGACTAGATTTAAATATTTAATTATAAAATATAATTTTTTAGAGATTTAAATCTTCGTCAAGCAATTTATCAACGTACAAGTACTTATGGTCATTTTGGACGGGAAGGTTTTACGTGGGAACAAGCCAAAGAATTAATTGTGGAAGATTGACTACTATTAGATAATAAAAATCAACATAAATTAACAACAGCAACAGAAATAGAATCAAATTCAAAACTGGTAATTCTTCAAAAAGAAAATAATAACATTAACGATGCTAAAGCTAATAATAAAAATAATTTAAAAAATGACTCTAATTTAAATTTATTATCTTCATCAAATAATGATTATAATATTAGTTGTAGTAATATAAATGATAATGTATTAAATAATGAATTCATCTCTTCTTATTCGTCTTCTACCACTACTAATACTACAAAATGCTGTCAGTCAACTATATTAGATGATAAAATCAATAATATTAATGCTGATGATAATGACAAAAATAATAAAAAATTTATTTTAAATGATAATAATAAAATAATAATGCCATGTGCAAAAAAATTAAAAATTGATAATGATGAAACAGATGTACTTCTTGAATAATATTTATATAAATTAATATTTTTTTTGTCATATTTTTGGGTACCTTAACCCTATATTTATGTAAAGCAAAAAGTATAATTTAATTACTATAAATATAATGCAAAAAAAAAAAAAAAAATTCAATTTAATAATTAGAATAATTAGAAGGGGAATATAAAAGAAATTTAAAACAAAATTAATACCCAAAATTAAAAGAAAACAAAAAAATATATATAGATATGTATATATATTTAATATTATTAAACTTAAATGAAATGACTTTAAAAAGTCATTATTTTGTGTATGCTGTTTTAAGTCATCTATAATTATATTCTTGTTTAAATTAAAAAAAAAAAAATTTTAAATTTGTTTTAAATATTTATTATTTTAGTAAAAAGTTTATAATGAAAATAATAATGTAAATTTAATTAACAGAAAATTGTAATTATTTCTCATAATTGTAATGTTATGTTTTTTTTTTTTATATATGTAAAATTATATATTTATTCGATCAATATATATGTGCATATATATAAATATATATATTATATAAATTTATAAAAGAAAATTACATTTCTATTTAAATCTCTCTTAAACAATTAGATTACTAAAATGAAAGTGATATAATATAAAATTGTTTCGAAACATTTTTTACAAACTTTATATTTTGTGTATGTATTTATTATTACCAAAATGGAATTAATTAAATAAAAAGTATTCAAATATTAAAATTCAATTTTTTACTTTTAAATTGAGATAATTTTAAAATCTCAGATCTGATAGTATTTCTGTGTATTATTCCAGTTTATTAGAGTTATATCAGTTTTTTTTTTTTTATTTTCATATACATATATTTTTTATTTTATTAATGCAATACGTATATTAAAATTTACTTTCATTTTAGGAATCACATATATTTAAATATTAGAACATTTTTTCAAAGCAATTATTGATTATAAATGTTACTTTCTTGACTACTATCTCATTTTATTCCTTGTTTTTAAATACAAATATATTTTACCATACCTTAGTCTTAATTTTATATGTAAAAATTTTTTTTTAAATTTTAAACATAATTGATTTTATTAAATGTTGTTTTTGTTTTTTTTTTTTTAGTTTATTAACTGCCATGAAAAAAAAAACATTTTTTAATACTTTATTTAGTATGTGTATATTTTTCCTGTTTTTAAATAAATCAATACAATATATAACATTTTTAAAGTTATATAAAAATGAAAAGCAAATAAAAAAAACAAACAGTATAGTTGAATTATTCGTTTTTGGTTTTACTTATAATATTTATTTTATTATAATATATATTTATTCATTTCTTTGTTTTTGAGTTTTTATAAATAAAAAATAAAATCGAGTAATATTCATATTAAAAATAAAAACTTAGAAATAAAATAAAAATAGTATATAACTATCTGTATGAAAACTATTTGAAAGAAAAGTGAATTCGTTATAAATTTATAGTCAAAAATATTTTTTTCTGTATTCGAATGTTTTAATATTATTATTAAATATGAAAAATAAGAAAACTTATTATATTTTTATATAACGAATTAAATAAATTTTTTTTTTGTAAAATATTAAACCCAACGCAATAAGATAAAACCAAAATACATAGAATATTTTAAAAAGCAGAAAAATAGTAATGGTAGAAAATATAAAATTTACACCTAGTCTTGTCTCCTATGAACATATAACAAACACATTTATGTATCTTTAGTAGGTTTTTATCTTTAATATTGTAGAAAATTTCTCTTATTGTATTCTGAGAGAATAGCATGCATATACACTTGCTAAAAATAATATTAATAATTAAAGATACATATAAATATTTTAGAAGTTTAAAAACGAAAAACCTTTTAATAAAAATTATAAAATAAAAAAAAAAAAATTGTTTTATTATTTAATGGAGAATTTATCAGTTTTTTATTGTGGTAAATTTAAATTAATAAAATGTTTAATAAGAAAAACAATATACATACATTTACAGTATAAAACTTTAAAATCGTTCTTTATGAATTCGTTCTTCGATTTCCAGTTTCACAGTTTGTATGCTTACGGATTGTATTATAAATTAAATTAGTTAAATAAGTTTCTAGCAATTAAAAAAAATTAAGCGGGAAAGACTTGAATGAAAACACTTTGATTAGATATCAAAATTGAAGTAGTAAGAAATGGAATCAACTAGAGTCAGTCTTTTCAATATAACAGTCTCCTAATGTACTTTAGTTAGGATGTAATGTACAGCCTTTTGTACATGTATGTAGTATTTTATTTTATTATTATAATTATATAATGTATTATTATAATTATATAATGTATTATTGTAATTATATAATGTATTATTATAATTATATAATTATAATAATTTAATTATTATAATACAATTTTAGTCGTAAATCGCGTAATACAGTATTTTGTGAAATAATATTTTAAAAAAATCTTTTTCTTTTGTATATAAGTTTTTGTACTTTGTGTGAATTATGTAGTACAGTTACAGTCGTATTATTATTTGAGTATAATATTTCGTACGAGCTCAACCCTCTGAACCTTCCCATTTAATATTTATCACATATTTTTTATTGTGATAAATTTAAAGCTAACCCAACTTTTTTGCGATGGAGTAGTATATCTGTGTTTGAAAATATATTAGGGAAATCAAACTCTATTCCTGTTATTATTACATACATATATGTTTATTATATAACTTGCTCTCTGTCAGTGCTTGTGATTGGTTGTGGCTTATTTCTTTTAATAAGATTTTAATTTTAATTTTTTACTACTAATTTATATGTTTCTTAAAAATTTATAATTATTTTTTTTTTATTTTCGCTACTAAACATTATTTTTGATGTTAAATTAACAGTGTTAATATTTTAAATTAAGCTTAACTAACCAAAGATATTTAATATTTTCTTAGAATTATTGATTTACCGTTTCATAATTTGATAGTGGTTGTGACTTGTGATTAATCTTACACTAAAATTTACAAAATTTCAATTTATTCTAGAAAAAAAAAAAATTTTTTTTTGGTTCATTCTTATTAATTTTTATTAAGAAAAATGAGCCTGATTGTTTTATATTCTTCCAGAATGTGGAAAATTCTTTAATTGTTTACGGATAAAATTAAAGCTGTACCTTTGCTTCTTGGTATTGCCCACGTTATAGGAACATCTCTCTAAAGCCGTTTCTTTAAAATGGACAAACTTAGGTGCTGGGTTTTCTGAAATTACAAAAGTAGTGAGTACGTGTGTAGCTGTTCTAATCCTAATAACCTTTAATCTATAAACAGCTAATAACTCTATAGTTAGTAGTTGACGATGACGTTATAGGTTTCCGGTGTCTGGTGTTCCTTGCATGATGTTTCCTTATACAACAACATTGCCTTATCTGGAATTGCTGGCGGATATAATATTTATTCATCAAATTGTGGATTCTAAATTAAGTAACTTTTAGAGCAAATCCGAGCAATTTACGTTCAGTAAATTTATTCAATATTCCTAAACACTAGAAATTACGGATTTGAGTCAGCAATAACAATGCTAGTCCTTTCCTCCTCGTGGATTTCACCTTGTCGTGGTGAGGGGGTTTAAGTACAACCAATGATCCTTGCGGGCGATGGTGATTAGATATCGCCAGCAACCGCAGGGGAAGGAAAACGTCAGCTCACTCTTCAGTGAGAAATTGATATCCATTAGCTCGATACTGGAATAAGTAGTAGTGTGTAGGATAAAATAAATGAGAAAGTTAATTTCTACCACTCTATAGACCAACTAATTCAGCCAACCAAGTAGAAATGCTACCACTACGTGTGATAACTGTGTCACTCATGTGCGAAATTGAATTAAAAATTTAAATTGTTTTATTAAAATTTTATAACGGTTTAAATTCAAAACATTTTTCACTTATAATTGCCAAAGTTGCCACCTACAATTCATATATAAAACGTGTTTATTTACATATTGACATTTGTTAGATTTAAGGACACGTCAGATTTATGGTAATTAAACAACGAATGAAATTGGAATGCTCAGCTCATCAGCTGTTCCTTATAAGTAATTGATTTATTTATTAATTCTTTATTGTGATAGAAACACCAAAAAGAAAAAACAACAAATAGTTTTAATTAAATAAATTAATTTTTTAGTTTTTAATTAAAGATTAATATTGCATTTATTAAATAAATATAAGCAGATCAATTAGTGTGTTTCAGTTCATATACAACGCACATTTTTAAGGTGTAGTAAAATATTGTATTAAAAGCCGAAAAAGAACCTTGCGACGATTATCTTTGATAAAATTTGTATAATAAATTTCTAAACTTTTTGTAAATATGACTAAATGGTGTTATATATCAATTTATATAATTTTTGCATTAAAAAACTTAGAAATAAGTGCTCAAATTAAAAAGTCACCGGTGAATTTTTCTAAAGATTCAAAAGAAAAATCTTTTTCGCTACCACCTTGCCGGTCTTGCCACGTTTTAATTGAATCTTTTAATGTTGTAAGTAAATATTTAATTTTATATTTAAAATAAATGTTTTTTATATTTTCTACATTCAAATAAATTTATTGAAAAATTTTTGAAGGGTTTGAAAAAAACTGAAAGAGCTAAACATGATGGTGGAGATGCAGATTGGGAAGAAAAAAAACTTGGTAGTTATAAAAAAAGTGAACTACGTTTAACAGAAATTCAAGAATTTTTATGTTCTGATGTTAAACGTGGACAAGATCAATGTCATACTTTGGCCAGTGATAATGAAGAGATATTAGAAGAATGGTGGTTTAAAGAACAATCTGAAAATCCTGATATTTTCTCATGGTTATGTATTGACAAGTTAAAAGTATGTTGTCAAAATAACCATTATGGTCCAGATTGTTTAGAATGTACTGATTGTAATGGAAATGGTATGATACAATTATATATATATATATTTATTACTACAATCTTAATCATTTATCAATTTTATTTTTAAGGCAAATGTAAAGGCAATGGAACTCGTAAGGGTAATGGCAAATGTGCTTGTGATACAGGTTATACAGGTGAATTTTGTATGGATTGTAATGCTGAATATTATGAATCATATAGAGATGAAAAAAAATTACTTTGTACTGAATGTCATATGGCTTGTGATAAAGGCGGTTGTAGTGGTGCTGGACCAAGAGGTAGGACAATTTGAAATTTGATTTTTCGATTAAATCATATTTTATTTGTATTAGGTTGTAAAAAATGTAAGCCTGGTTGGAGAATGAATCCAGAAATTGGATGTTTTGATATAAATGAATGTCTTGATAATCCAAATGTTTGTAATAAGGATCAATTTTGTATAAATAATGAGGGTTCATATTCATGTTTGGATTGTGATAAATCTTGTAATGGATGTACTGGAGATGGACCAGATATGTGTGTTGAATGTACTTCAAATTATAGCTTAAAAGATGGAAAATGTACTGGTAAGTTTTAAAAAAATAAAAATTTATTTTAATGGAATCATTTATGTAGGTATATGATATTTAACATTTTATTTAGTTATTATTTTTAAAATATAATTTTTTTTTTCGTTTTACATAATTAAATTTATTTCTTATTTGTATGTATTATTTTTAAATTTTCATATTATCTAATTTTTATTGAGAGATAACATTTCTCGTACTACTAATTTCAATAATTTCAAGTTAAATCTTTAAAGTAAGATTAAGTTTTGAAATTTCATTAATTCATTTAAATTATTTTTTTTAATTTTTAAAACAAGGAATATTAAAATAAAACAAGTTATCTGTTTATAAAATAATTTTTTTAAAATTACATATTATTTATTATTTTTTATCATCATCTCTTATTATAACTAATTTACAACATGATGGTATTGGAAATAACTCAGTACTAAATCTATTTAAAACATTTTGCCCTGTATATGTTACTAACCGTCTTCTTGTGTGTATTTGTTTACATTTTGCTATATTTCCAGTTGGTAAATTATTTGCTGATATATATTTAGGTTTTTCATTTTTACATATTTCTTGTCGAATTGTTTGTGTTTTATTACCATGATTTACAATTAAGATAAATTCTCCAGCAATATTTTTACCACCTTGTGGTCGAAGAAAAGTTGTATTTGTTTCACACAACTGTACTTCTTCAATATTATCAGCTCTATTAAAAATTTGAACATCTTCTTTTTCTTCAAATCCATTAAAATTTTTTATTGCATTATCCATTAACAAATTTGGATAATTATTTAATTTAACACAAAAATCACCATTCCATTCTAAGCAATTGTTTTTCATTTCATTTAAATTTTTATCATATTTACATTGTATATTAGGAAATAATAATTGAATTATTAATAATAAAAACAAATAATAATGATTATATTTTATATTATTCATTTTGAAAATTTATTTTTCTTGTGAGATTAAACTACGAGAATCCAAATTAAACTGTTCTTTAATATTTTCTATAAATAAATATGGTGCTGAGACAAGCATTTAATTTTTGGAAATTCTAAAGTGTTAGTAAAAGCTTATCTGAGTCTTTAATCTTTGTTTAAAGCTTTTATTATTAAATTAAATCAAGTTTCATAAAAACTAAAAAGAACGTAGAATAGTTTAGGCAATAATTTTTTTTAAATAATTTTTTTAAATTATTTATATAATCACATTCGAAAAAGAGAAGGACTTCAAAGTTCGCCAACATATTCGTATATACAAGTATATGTACTGACAAATATAAATAAATGTAAAAACTTTATTTATTTTTATAAACGTTATTTAAATGTAAAAACGTTATACATATATATATATCGTTAATTAAAATTGTCCGAACTAATTGTTGCTTACATAAAATAAACAATATTTTTTAAATTTTTTTGTTTAAAATTAATTTATTTATTTACTAAATTTCGATTCGAAAGCTTGAATTGAATTATTAAATTGTGGTCAATGAATAATTAAAATTTTGTTAAACCTCAACGGAATATCTTTATATTTATTTACACTACACTAATATAAGGCTAAAAACTCCATTCAAAAGTTAAAATTATCCTTTGTTGTTTAATGGGCTATTGAACTTATCAATTTTACTTTGAAATCTTCATGCAACTTTGTTATTTTTAGATGAATCATACAGAAATTATTTTTGGATTAATTTGAGAAAGCTGGCAATTTAGATATAAATGTAGTATTCATGTACATATGTGAAATTTTGCAGAGTTTAATATCAAGCGGAAATTTATATGTATATATAAAATGAATTTTTAAATATTATGCCATTTTAAATTGATCTTCTGTTGCAATTGATTCTTTTTTATTTATAGAAGAGGAAGTTAGTGAATAAATCAAAAAAAAATTTAAATAGGAGAGTTTTTCATTGTATATATCTCAAACGTCTCTGCTATAAACGAAAAAGAAGCGGATGTAAAAACAAAACTTACATTAGTTTAGGATAGCAGATTAATTTCTTCATTTCAAGAATTCTTTCTTTTTTTGTAGTTTCTTAGTTCTAGCAGAAATTATAGAATAATTTAATAAATTGTGTTTATAATTTCTGGTTCAAGTTTACGTTATATTGTCTCACTTATTGCTAAAAAAATACAGTTTATGGCAAAAAAAAACCCAAATAAATTTTAATTAATTTTAATTGATTTCAAGACATTTATTGTTAGTTAATAATAATATTTGGATGATGATGATGGGTAGAATGTCGTTATATAATTACTATTCTTTTGTTATTAGATTGTTCAAAAAAATATCGATATTTGCACAATAAACAACTTAGTGAAATGAAATTATACATCCCACAATTAAAAAACTAATCCGATTTATAAAAATACGTAATATACGTAATATTTTATTGTGTTCAGTTTTGGGAAAAACATTGTATTTCTTTTTAATTGATTATTTTCATTTGTTGTATAACCCTGTAATTAAAAACACAAATGTTATAATCCCATTTTATACAATTTTTATTAGTTGAAGAGAAAACCTACTTGATAAAACTGTGTATGTGAACCTATTTCTTTAAAAAAAATTTGGGTGGCAATATGTTAAATTAGATCTCAAGCTTCTGAAAACAAAAGTTTATAGCTGTACAATAAAAAAAAAACTGTAGATGAAAATGGCATCAATTAAGAATCGACCCAATGCTATTCAACATCTATATAAGTATTAATAATATAATTACATCATTAATAAAATCAAGAATTAATAGAGTAGTATTTCCAAACGATCTTATCATCTGCAAAGATTCAGATAATTAATAAAAAAAAAACTACAAAGCTCAACAATAATCTTTATATAGTAATAGAATGTTTATAGAATTATGAGTAAAAGAAAAGAACATGTTTATCAATGAAGATAAAATCACATATAAAATTTTTTCTACTACTTGCAGACATCTTCAGTGTTTGACTCACTCAACTAAAAATGACTCACTCCTGAATAAAGATCAGGGATACTCTCCTTTATTTAAATTTATAGTTAAATATAATAGAACGAATAACACCACCCCTACCTGTTACTCTAACATCGGAAATATTATTTCAAATACCAACAATGAAATAAATAATAATATTATTACTCAACCCTCTACCTGTACTATTTCATTGGATAGTAAACAATCATCCAGCTGCGGAAAACGTCAAATTGCTACCTTCGCAAAAAGAATAAATAAGACGATTTTAGATTTCGCAATCGAGTACAAAACACTGCAGAAGTCTACAAGTAGTAGACGAAATACGCGTGTATCTGTATGATGAGCATATTAGTAAAATTAAAAGGAAAATATTCGACTATTTTCGACAATTATACAAAAAATCTCTAACGCTAGAAGTTTTTATAAAAATGCTAAGAACGTTAATTACCACATATTTTGGAATCAAGTTGGATAGTAAATTCAACATTAGCAATCATATTGAGTTTACAACTATCAAAGTACGAATGAAAATAACAGTCTTAAAGAGTCGCTCGAGCAACTTAACAGATTATACTTTATAAAACGTACAAATTCTAGCCTATGAAAGTGAGGTGCTATCAATTGTGTTGAAAAATAATAGATTGTTTTAAAACTCGAAACATGTCAAAATAGCGCCTACTGCATCGATAACCGATCTACCAGATAACAGTATGAAGCACAAATGATTGTACACTACAAAAAAATTAAAAGAGTTACATAATACTACATCTCGATTTGACAACAATTACAAAATAATTATTTATGACAAATATAAGTAAATACGTTAGAAATAAGGTATATAATTTCATATGTGATAAAATATACATCACTAGTTCACTTCTAGAAGAAAAGCTGCACTAGAGCAGGTGTTCATATACACAGTCATCAATTTAATCATTATTTTAATGTACCAGAAAACAAACCCCTATTTGAATAATAACTAGCCATAGAATGTACTTTAATTTAATTTTTCTTATCGAAATTGTTTTAAAAAACATATTGTCATTCTGTTCAGTTTCAGTCAACAGAATCTTCGAATCCAGACTCAAAGTTATAAGATGTCGGGGCAAACCATGAAACTATGAAATAATTTCGTATCCTCAACTGAAAAGAAGCCGCCTATGATCGACAAAAATAAAGGACTGTTGGCCACCTAAGTAAATAAGTATGACTTCAAATCTTCAATCCAATCAATTCAACAACAAAACTTCGAATAGTAAAGTAATTGAAATTAGACGACTAATTGATACTTTACAAATATAAAAACTATGCTCCAATGGATCCCAACACATGTTGGCTTACAAGGCAATGAATATACAAATCTGCTAGCGTTCAATTGATTCTAGGATAGGACTATATTGCAAAGCATCAACCAAATTAAAAAAGAAGCAATTTACTGAAATAAAAAATTCGAGAATATTAAAAAAATGTACGTAAAATTAGTTAATCTGTGTTGGTGAGTATCAATAGTGCTTTTCCGTTTAGAAACAGGTCAAAACTACCTATCCGAACTTCTTCATAGAATGAATGTGTTATCATTATCAACAAAGATAATGTGGTGTCCGCAAACTAAATTAAGTACAAAACGAGGTACACTCTACTCCGATGTACAGCATTGAATGCAGAAGAACTTTTTCTTTTATTGCCTATCCATAATTGGATGTCCGTGGTTATATGATATTGGTAACGATGTCCTGATAGATGTTTCGATCCGTTACCAAATGGATTAAATATTCAATGTTTCTGAACAGCAGAAGAATAGCATAACAAAATGATCGGATACCTGTACTGGGAGATTGTTCAATTAGAAAATAGCAACATCATTTTTACTGTTAAATTTATGGATTCATAAATTTTTATTTAATATAATTATTGTTTTGAAGGGTTGATTAAATTTAATTATTTAATAGAAAAAACATTTATTTATAAAAAACATAAATTGAATCATAATTTTAACAATTTATGAAAACATACATCATAAATTGTTAATATAAACAATTTCAAATACCTAACCACTGTTGACCAATTCGAGAATTAAAATCATGCCATACATTTTTTTTTTTACTTGTTTAGATATTGAATTATTATAATTATTGTATTATGAGATAGTAAAACCAAAAATTATGGTTGAATTTTAATAAATAATTTATATAAACAAGTGTGAAGTGAACTTTAAGTCAAAAGCTTTTCTTTTTTTTTTTTTTTATTGCAGAATCGATTGTACACTTTGTATATTTGAAACTTGAAAAATTACATTTCCTAGTTTTAAAAAAATTCGAAAATCCGGTTTAAATTAAAAAAAAAAAAATCAAAAGAAAATAAAAAAAAAAAAATTAAAAAAATATTATGTACTTAAAACTTGGCGATCCTTAAATCAAGATCTACAATAAAATTATATTACTGTAGGTTCTGCTTAAATAATAAAAATTAAATTCAGTTGAAATTCGATATTTTTCAAGTTAAAATGAAATTTGATGAAGTACAGAATTAAAGTTAATTTATATAAATAAAAAATTATTATTTATAAGGAAAATTTTGTTTGATTAAGTTTTATTTGTTTTCTTGGCAATTTTCTTTTACAAGATTACAATTCTCTACATATGTGGTGTAGGTAACTAGTTTAGATTTTAAATAAAATTCATCCCTCCATTTTCATAATTTTTGATAATGATTTCCTAATAAAAACCAAACATAAACAAATCAAAATAACAACAATTATACAACTAAAAATTGAAAGTACAATCAGAAATTATTTATTTTTATATAAATAATATATAAGTACATATGTAAATACTACATATAATAATACATAATAATGATGTGTTCATAAGTATGTAATTTCTTGTACAACTTGTATAATACATACTAACAAAATATTCTCGTATATAATAATGAAATTGAAAATATCCTAGTTGGTAACGAAAATTTAAGTCGTAATTTTTTTAAATAATTTTATTAGTATTTCCCAAGTTTTATCCGATCATGCAAAACAAGTACATACATACCTAGATATCCTTAAATTAATATTGAAATTTAATGATAATATAGATAGAGTATAGACATTAAATACACGTTTTGAATATTATTAAGATAAGAAAGGTCAAGAATCAAAAATTATGAAGAATTATGATTAATATTGTATTAAAATTTTATAAAATATAGTACCTATCAAAAATAATATAAACAATAGTTAATTTGTTAATTTAACCCATAAACCGTTTTATTATAAAAAATTTAATTAAAAAAAATAATAATAATATAAAAAAAAAAAAAACAACACAAAAAAAAACAAAAAAAATTTTTATTTTTGTTTCTATAAATTTAAATATTTTATTTTCCATCATTTTGTCTTAATAAACATTTACAACAAGTCGGTACACGGAATGTATGATTTGCAAATTGAAATTTTTCATTTTCATTATTACTATTACTCCATGTATTTAAAGTAAGATGTAAATAATATTGTTCACATATCGGTTTAAAACCATTTTCATATGTATGAAATTCATTTAGATATTTTGGTTTTGATCCAACACATATCTCTTGACGTATTTGTGTATCATTAAAATTAACAATATTACGAAATGTATTTGATGTATCTAATGCACCAAGTGGTTCTGTAAATATTTTCTCAACATCACATAAATGTTCTTCTGTATCATCTCGATTTACTAATTCAATATCAGCTTCTTCATAAATTCCATTATGCATTTGAAAATGTTCTTGTATAGCTTTATTTAATTCATCTTTTGGATAATCTTTTACAGTTTTACAAAAAATTCCATCCCAAGATAGGCAATTAGGATCAGAAATTGGTGTTAATAATGTTAATACAAAATAATTAAAATTTAATTGAAAAAAATATATTATAATTGTTATATTTATTATATATTTAAACATTTTTTATATATAATTTTATCACAATTTTGCTAATATTTAAAAAAAAGGTGATTGTTGAAGTTTACTCTTTAGATTAAGTTAAAAAACTGAGAGAATAAATTTAGTTTTGAAAACATAAAATAAACATAACAATATTTTGTTAATTTGTTTATTTTTATTTATTTATTATTTTGATTTTTGGGAGCTTTTAACAAGCTTTTTTTTTTTTATATTGAATGTATTGCAATTTAGATTTTGTTTTGTGAGAATTTTTTAAGTGAAATTCTTTGTTCAGAAACAATTTCAGATTTAAAATTTTATTATTTTGAATTTGGAAAATTAATTATTTTACTATTTTCTTTATTAACGATCTTTTCAGATCTATTGTACTTCCCCGTTTGACCGTTTAAAATTGTAGTTTCAAGGCCGTGGCGACCGCTATTATTGCGTTAATGTCAATTTCTGAATCATGCAATTTGTGCACCTTGAAATAATTATATCTTTTGTGAGTCATTATATAGCATACAAATAGAAGAGTGGACTTACTTCCCGGAAGTAGAACCTGCATTTATCTGACTTACCAATTTTGAGCAGATATTTGTTAAATGAACCGTTTTCTGTGATAAACCTTGACATCGTAAATGTCTCGTCTCAACACAAAGTTGAATACAACGTCCTCATGATCTTAACTGTATACAAAAGCTCATAAAAGCTTGACACATTGCCTACATGATTACAATTGTTGTTGATGATGTCTCCGCTACCAGTTTGACAGGTATTTGGGTTTACAAATTTTTTTAAAAACCCAATGTTGTACAGTGTTAATAAAAACTGTCTGTTCATTTTGCTTGATCACAAATGAATTAAAACACAATGTCTCAGAAAGCGTAACACAATGTTGCCAACTTATTTTTCGGATAAAATTGTAAACTTAGTTTTTTTTTTATATTGTATCAGGTTGAAGTTTTTTTTAAACCATTTACGATGTCACCGAAACTATGTTAGTGTTCTGATCTATCTGATCTGATTACCTGATTTAATCGGTTAAAACTAATTAATTAAATTTGAAGAAGATTTCAGACTGTAATAGTCCTTGTAAACTAAAATAAAACTGTCCTGTTTTACGCTAACGCTAGAAAACAAGTTTTCATAAAACTGTCCTATTTAGTGTTATCATTAATTTATTATTGTTCAACTCGATTACTAGAATTTTATATATTTTTTTTGTTTTTTAATTTTGTCAAAATAATATAATAGGTATTTGATAAAATTGTGTATATGTGTGTGTGTGTACAATAATAATTCGCAAAGAATTTTTTTATTTAAAAATTTTATATTTTTTCATAAAAATTCATTTAAAATGATAAAAAATTTTGTTTTGCATATATTTTAGAGTTGTATAGTTATTTTTTTGTTAAAAAATTACGTTAGAGATTATTGAACAATTTCGTTAGTAAACTATCATTATAGGTACTAATTATTAGCATAACAACATAAATAATAGTTCATCAAGTATTAAGAAAATTAAAGAAAAGTGAAAGTACGATCGGGTCGTTTTTCTTTGCCTAATCAGAGCAGAAAGAGATATTTAAAAAAAAATGAGTTATTTTTTGTACTCAGCTTATTCATATTATCCATTTTGCGTTTTTTTATTACCCCGAAGTTTATTTAGAGCTATCTAAAAGACAATTTGTTATCTCGGAAATTTTTTTTAGATCTCAGGGTTGTTAAAAAATAAAACGTTAGCTTTATCAAAATAAATTGTGGCTTGAGTTTGATTAATAATTTATAAATTTAATTTCAAATTTATATCATATTCGTATACTTACAACAACAAAAAGTAAACAAAAAATCACGATCAGAGCTTTTTGAATTACCATACGAATCGTAATCCAGCTTTTTATCGAGATCTTTATCCCAAATCATGTCAATTTTATAAATTCCGTTTTTTGATTAATGCTCTTAACATAACAGTTGTTAAGAAAGCTTTAGAGGTGGAAACTGGCTCCTAACCACGTAAAAGACCCACGCCGCATCGCGTTTGCGATATTAAGGTGAGTTGTGGAAGTTACTATGGAAATTTGTTTGCATTAAAATTTTCTCGAATATGAAGGCATATCCCAACAAACGCGTATCTCCAATGCAAAAATATACATATGTACATACAATCTACAAAAGTTCAAGAGTAATATTAACAAATTTATTTAAACTGTCCCTATCCGATTCAAGGGGCATTTTCCTTTCCACCATTTCTCAATTAGTCCAAGCTGTGCATTCATGTATAAAGTTATCGTTTGAAACCTAATGTTTGGCTTAACCTGAATAAAAACCATGTCTTTGTTCAGTGTAATTTCTACTTTCAGTTGTCTTTCCTATTTCTTCCCTCTTACACATTTTTCAATTTACAAACATAAAGAGCTTTTTGAAATAAAAGCTTTACTAAAACAAAATACCTTCCAAAAATTTACTGTAATCTCGGTAGTTTTTTTTACCCAATACAAAATTTTATTCAAAAAACATTTTTTCATACAAAAAATATTTCCCGGTTATGTTTACAAGTTTACCTCTTGAAAAAAATTTTAAACTGAAATTTTTATGCATATATTGAAATTTAAAACTTCCATTCAGTCAATATTCGAGATGAATTTTTAACAAGAGGCAGTAAAAATACAGTGAACGCATGTTTGGTTGGTTGGAATCATCAACCGTCTGTCTTACCCCCTACGCACTGAGGCCCCATTCAGCAATTTCACCTCCGCCTGTCAGCCGACTCCATCGCTGAGCCAACTAATACCTTTTATGAATCGAACAATTTCTGCTGGGGTTTTCATTTTAACTTCCGAGAAGTCCTCCCAGTAGTAACCTTATAAGATGTTTGTTCTCCTCGTTCTTTCCGTTGGGTATATGCAAAGTACGTGAAGTACCGTTTCCACCTCTTCTTCCCATCTTCTGCACAGATTGTTTTCTATAAGGCCCATTCTGACCGCATGTCCTCTGAGCATTAGATGGCCTGTACATACGTCTACATATAGCTTTAAGTTGGCTCCATTTAGCGCCAAAATGATTTTCGTCTTTTCCGCAACCGGTAATCCCCAGAAGTTTTTCTTCTGGATCGCCCCCTCCCAGCTCCTGCATGCATTCTGTTATGTGAATTTTTTCCATTATCACATTTATTTTCATGGCTTGCATTGTTAGTCCTACGACTAATTCCTCAGGGTCATTGTTTCTCGCACCTTCTTTTGCGTGTTTGTCCGCTTTAACGTTTCGCTCTCCGGTGTGACCGGGTACTCAGTAGAGTAAAACTTTATTCAATATTCTTAAGGAGCTTAGTGCTTCTCTATAGCAAATAGTCGTTGTTGCTTTCGCTTTTTCGTTATTTATTGCTTTGATGACTCCCTGGCTATCACAGCAAGAAATGATGTTTTCTGCGTTTTTACCTCTGTTTAGAAGGATTTCTACTCCTCTTTTAATTGTCATGATTTCACATTCCAAATCGTGGCGATCTTGCTGATTTTTGTTTTTGTTTCTAAGAAAGATCTTCACAGTGGATACCTATTCCACAGTTTTCACATTTCTTAGCTCCATCTATATATATCTTTACATGGTTATCGTATACTGCGTCGTAGATTTTACTTTCTCCATTTCGTGGTATTTGTATCTTAAATTTCGTATCTGGACATTGTTCTACAGTGTTGTAATCCCATTGTCCTTCCTCTGTGAAAATTTTTTTGGAACTCTACGCTTGCGTTATTTTTTCATGTAGTGTCTTCCTACTTGTTACCTTTCACTCTCCTGCTAATTTGTGAACGCATGTTTAGGTAACCAATATTAAAGTAAACTAACATAACCATAATCAATGATGAAGTTTGTCTTAATATTTTGAGTCCCGGAACCGTTAAACAAATATTTTCGTCACTTCTGAAAGGCATACAAATTCGACTCATATGTGTGCAACGGAAAACATTACAAAACAGTTAATTGGCATATCTCCACTAGTATTAACTTGAACATTGGTTTTAAACCATAATGATTCCCGTTTAAACAGAAACTGAAAAAATTTCGCAGAAGTAAAAAAAACCGACGCAAATGTTTCGATTCATTAAAGCTATTGGTTGGTTCAGTAATTCAGACTGTTGAGATATAGAAGTGAAATCTTTGAGAGTGTGTACAATTCTTTATCCGAGAGCATCCACCCTTTGGTTGATTGAAATACAATCTGTGTCTTGATAATTATTTACTTTTTATTTTACTTAAATTTTTTAAAAATAATTTATGATGTTAAAAAGCTTATTTAAAGTTGAATTTTTAATAAAAAGCTTATTTAAATTAATTATTTTCATAGATTATTAACTAGTTATTGAAATTATAAATATCTAAAATTAATTTCAAAACGAGTATGCGAGTGAGCGAATAATAAAAATGAATTTGCTATTGAAAAGCTACTTACGTACATAATTATATATACATACATTTTTTAAGGTATGTACATACATTTATATTTACAACATATAAATTTATTGAACTTAGTTGTTCCTACTAAATTTAAACAATAAGTATAGTATATTATGATAAGATCTACTTTTCACCTCTGGAACTGTACAGGTACTTGCTAATATATTCCCCTTTAAGCTATTTTATCTAATTAAAATTTAAGCATTCTTACTAAGGTTGCAGTTATAGCAATTTGTAAAATACTTAATGCTTAAAAAAATTTTGTGGTCAATTTTACTATAGCGGTAGACCCAAAGTTGTAGCAATGGTAAACATTTCTCTAGAAAATATATTTCGTCCCAAAATTTTAAAATTTTCAGTTAAGAATTTGATAAAATCTATTTTATTTGCAATATTCCTATCACTTTAATGGGTGTTGGTCAAATGATCTAAAAACAAAGTTTTGAAGAAAAAAAAATGTCGGAAAAAAATATCAAATGCAAAAATATGGATTGAAAATTAACTTTGGATTGGAAGCCTTAAACTTTATTTAGGTTATTAAAAGATTTAAAGCAAAATCAATTTTATTTTAAAGTTAGAGACTGATGTTTGTCAGTCTTTACAGATAAATGTAAAACCAGTCAATGAGCAAGTAAAATATTATAATTACGTGTATCTTATATTTAGAATTTTGCTGCTGTTTTGCTACGAAGTTTAATAAAATTGGTTGGTTTTGTTTTCAAATAATATCTTTAGTTAATTTTTTTTAATATAAACATTTTTAATTATTTTTACATAATTAATTTAAAATTAATATTTTCAGATTTATCTGGTGAAAAACGTGAACAATGGGTTATATTTACAAGATTCTTAACATATTTGGGTTTATGTATTGCAACATGCGCAATATTTCATAGTTCAACCTATTTAGCTGCATTTGTTGGAACAATTGTTGCTATTTATATTGCTGCATCAGAATATTGGTTAAATTCTTTACCAGCTGGTGGTAAATCACCAACAATTGATACAGAGCAATTGGAAGATTTAATTAAGAATTCATTGTAAATGTAATATTTTCAATGAAATCAAATAGAATTTTTTTAATCAAATTTAATGTAGAAAATTATTAATAATATTTATTAATTTTTTTTCTTAATAAAATTTTTAAGTTATTTAGAAATACAAATTAATAATAAATAAATAAAATTAAGAAAAAAGAAACACACAAACAGACACACACACAAATAATTTTAATTTAAATTCGACAAAATAATAAAAAAAAAAAAAAATAAAATATTACTTAAATCGTAGTTTTCCATTTTTTTGATATATATACATAAATATTTTATGCTAGTCTCTAGATTCGATTGTTATTAATTTTTTTTCTTATAAATTCAAAAATTAAGATTAAAGAAAATAATAATTTAAAATTTAAAATTTTAATTTCTTATATCATGATCGGCATTTTTTTTTATAGAAGCTCATTTATGTGTTTAAAAATTATTTTAAAACCATCTTAAAATTATATTAATTTTAATTATAAAAAATTGATTAAATACATTTTTCAGCCGGTTGATTTCTTAAAATTATTAGACATGAAAATTTTTGTTGAAAGCAATAAACAAAATTTAATAAAATACTTTTAGTAAAAATGTTTGTTTTATATTTGTTTTATATACTACTAGCAGACCCGGTGCGCTTTGCTACACCCAGTTGATAAAAATGTCCGTATTACAACCAGAACAGTGATTCCTTCATGTAGGAAGTGTATTAAAGTAAACTTTATTTGTTAAATCAAAAAATGTACAAATTAATTAATTCTAATGTTCTTTATTAAAACAAATAATAATAACTTTATATTTCGAATTTTAAATGATAACAAAGTTTGAAATCTTAAAATATGTTACTTATCTATTGCAATTCAATAAATAATATTTTTTTTTTCGTTCATGTGCAAATATAAATAATGTCGAAGGTTTACCAACACGTGAATGTCCTACGTAAAATTGGCCATGTGAGAAACTGTCATTCTAAAAATTTAACCCACATACTTGTAGCGATTGACCTTGCGATTTATTTATTATTATTGCAAATGCTAAACGAACTGGAAATTGAATACGTTTAAACTTAAATGGCATCTCTGATGGATTGATTGGTATTCGTGGAATTAATACAATTCTTCCTTTGTATTTGCTAATATAGTTCCTCCGATGATATTTTTCTCTAATTTTTTCACTAATAATCTTGTGCCATTATCATAACAGTGGTTGATTTAAATTGCGTAACATAATTATGGCCATACCAATTTTTAATTGCAGAATATGTGGGACAGTTCCTGGAAATCGAATGAATTTAAAAATACAATTAAGTAATTTAAGTAATTTCACAGTTTCATGATTGTCCATAACACAATCGGTTGACTTGTATGTAATTGTTTGGCCACTTATTTAGTTTTAAATGTCTATATTTATTTCATTGACATCTTATTTTTTGCTGCCAATATAGCGCGATCACTCAACCTTGGATAATTTGTATAATTACGTACAATATTAGGATATACACTTGATATTAGGTCTTATTCTATTATAACCGGTAAAAAAAAATGGAACTATGCTGGTTAAGAAGGCCTAGTTACTGATGATAGTAGTAGTTTTCCACATTTAATTAGTTAATATACCAGAAAATGTAAAAAAACAAATACTCGTTGATAACAAAATCTCGTTCCACTTTCTGTAATAATTTGCAGTACCGTAAATAACGTAAGAAAAGGTATTCTGACTAAGTTACTAAATAAAAGATAAACAAAACAAAAAAAAAGACATCGCCAATTCCCAACGAAAAATCATTAAAACAAAAATTGTTAACAATTTAAACAAGGTTGCCATATTTGTGAAATAATGGTTACTGGTTGCTTCGCGTAGCAATTTTTGAATATAAAAAAGGAAATGCCTGCCTTTTCTAGAGTTTTGAAGAAGACACTTGGATAAAAAAAGGTAATCATCTTTTTTTCCCAGAGGTGGGAAAATATATTAGTTTTGCGTAGCCGCTGCTGAATAGAAAAAAATATTTCGTACTAAAACCCCTTTTCTGCTAAAAAATAATAAAGTGAATTTTGAAAATTTTAGTTCTGTGTATGTCCGATTTTATTCAATATTTGCATAAAGAAATTGCTAGCGATACAACTAATAAATGAGAAGGTCCTGGTAAGTTTATTTAGCAATAAAAAATTAAAAGAAACTAAACCTTTTTAAAATTAAAAAAATATTCCAATTAAATGTAAATAGTTCTTAATGCAAATAAATATTTTGAAACTATCTTTGAGTTCCGTCTTGAAAAAAAACCTCAAACTTTTACAATGTTTTACATTCCATATTGTGTGTCAAAAATAGGGTTACAAAGTCACCAGTTCCGAATTGTATAAAATTGGTTTTTGAAACGAATGGAAATATAAAAATCTTTGTACTTGTATTGAAATGGTTTTTAATTTTAAATTTAAGGACGAAAGGTGATTTTAAAAACATTTTTTTACAATATGGAACTCGCTATATTTATTAGCTTAAAATGTTTTAAAATTTTTGTCAAATCAATCTACATATAAAACAGGAAAAAGCTACCAAACCGCTAGCAGGATTTCGTAGACAAAGTATGCAGTTTACTACTAGGACTTATCAACTGGAGGACGAAACCATAGTCTCTGAATCGAGTAGACTAGGGACATGTTGCACAGATAGATGATCAATTTGAATTGTGCAATTGAAAAAGCCCTAAAGTAAATTTAAGTAGACATAAAACCACTTTTTATTCAAAATTTAACTTTTTATTTTATTAAGAATTTTTTTTTTGTTTATACGATTGTTTTTGTCTCATTTCATCATAAAAATTTAACAACTTTTTTGTGATGAACATTTTTTTTATTTGTTTTTTGTTCGTTTTAATATCCCCCATGCAACAGCTTCATTTTAATCGTTTACCCACAATACACAATCCTTAGAAGCACAAAAAAAAAAACAAATTTCAAAATATTTGAGATTTTTCAACCTCTTGGGTAATAACGACTACATTAAATTTGTACAGGGTGTTCTATTCTTGACTAGGAAAACTCCGGTATATGATAAGGAAAATCTTGATGGTGAAACAAAAATTGTATGGCAGGGGGATCCATTTTCAACCCCTATCTAAGTAAGGTAACATAAATTATAAGCGCTTGAAGTTGGCTTGTGTATTTTTGTACTTCAAGGCATATTTCTCGTAATGGCTCCCAAGTGTGCGTTACTCCAGATTATTAAAAATGATTTTGATGAAAATGTAATTGAATTTCTCTTAAAATGGTATAATAAGTAAACAAACTATTTATAGCTTTCATTTTTGATGCTATTTGGGTCCAAGGCAAGCCTAGAGGAACACATATCATGCCAATAAGCTGTTTTAATTTGACATTATTTCATTTATTTTATCAGTTAAAGCTTATTTTTACTTTTATCATTTTAAGGAAAATTTTATTAGCTTATTTCCATCAAGACTATTTTCAGCAATCAAGTAGAATAAAAAGTAATCTCATGGCACATTGACACATACATACAACTCGGTAGGGGTTGAAAATGAGCCCTCCTGTCTGTAAATTTTTCTTCTCTAAGGTGTTCTTTATTATATATGCCGAAGTCAATTAATAATATATATCTTTATTTTAATTCCGTTATTTATTAGTCAATAACGGAACACCCTATGTATGATACCCATCAATATTTTATAAATTTATATTCATCTATGATGCAAAAATTAATAATGTTTTATTCAAATATTCGTCATTAAATAAAAAACAAAACTAAAAAAGTCGTTTTAAATTACAATCATTATTTACTATGTACTACGAGTGTACATAAGTATAAAAAATATAGTTTACGTCACATTTTAAAGGTAATTCCTGTTTAATGCATCATACCAACACGTAATATAGGCAAGAAATTTGTTTTTTTGTTATTAATTTTTTATAAAACAATTCACGTTTAAATTATCATCCATTTATATATAAAAATATAAATTGTTATAAATAAATGTTTAAATGTACACATTATGTATATATATATAAAGTATATTATATTTATATATAGTCAAATGAAATAATACACTATTGTTAATAACTTAATTAAAAACCTGTAAAGCTATCAAGTTTTTGATTTCTATAGTAAAATATATATATATATATAAATATAATAATAAAAATTTACTTTCTCTTAACGCGATTTTAATATCAAGTTGTGCAAGTGCATTTATGGAATATGGATGTATTTTTGTTTTTTTATTTGTTTTTCCAAATTAAAGAAGTGCTTAAGAGTACTGTCCAAAATTATGATGCTATATCTAAATTAGTGAATATTTCTTTTGTTACAAGCAATGTGTGATTATTTTAATCTTTAATTTCGTGTCCTGCGATACCAGAATGCCCTAATATCCATAATATTGTGACTTGATTTATTTTCGTTAGAGTTTTTAGCATGCCTGTACAATCACAATCCCATATACTTGATGTAACTTGATGGATTATGTATTATAGCTGCCTTGGCTTTCTGAGAGAAGTAGATTTCAAGTTATTTTGTAATACCTTTCCAAGCTCTCTTTCATACAAAATTTAATTGGATGTATTTCAAATTGTTTGAAAAACTGTATTTGTGGAATCAAGGCTTGAGTGCAGATTATGTGCTCTGAGAGTTTTGTTTTCCATATACTCTTAATGCTACTCGATCCATTGTTTTTGTGCCTGTCAGTGCACTATGCTGATGCTTCTTTACCAATGCAGGGTGAGTTGAATCCCAATGATAATTTAGAATCATTTCTAAAAGTTATTTTTTGACAAGCAGTTGTCGGTTAATCCAATCGACAGCATCACTGAAGCATTTTAATTAGATCTAGATGTATTGCGCGATAAATAAAGGAAGGTTAAATATTAATTTTATGAGCAAGTACTGGTTTACGCGGCTTGCATAAGATTTATATATTATTTCAGGTACTTTTGTTTTAAATTGCCTTTTAAAGAATTTAACGAGAATACCTAGTCTATTGTTTATCATCCATTCTTGAAACCAACCTGATATTATCGAATTATTTCCGTTTCTCAAATTATGTTTTTTTTTAGTGACAACCTGAATGCTGGACTACCGGTACCTTGATGACTTACCTTTGTGAAAAACTAAATATCAGTCTAAATAATTCTGAAGAAGACTAATATTATTGCTTTAGATATTATCAAAGCATTTGATCGAGTGTGGTACAGTATTGTTAGCCAAACTCCAAGCTAGTTTGTCTAGTTTGTCACATTGTAAAATTCAGGTTTTTTTTGCAAGGATTCGAGCTCCCTCCCCCTTTCAATTATTTACTTTTAAAAGCCTTAAAACCAATCCATAGCTGTGTAGATATCAGAACTCTGGTAGTATTGTTTTTTCCGTAAATCGAATGCTTTACATAGAATAGAAGACAAATCATGGTGAACATTATTAACCACAATTTGAGCAAATTGCTGATTGTTAAAAATTTGAAACTATATAATTTTGAGTTTAACTGGTCAAAAACTAAAACTGTATAATTTCGCGGAAACTTCTAAGATTCCGCCTAACATTTCCTTCCAAGGTGTTACTTTCCAAAGGCTTCATAGTCTAAATATCTTTTAATATAAAATTTGCTTGAAATTGCCACATATTGATATTGCGAAAGAGCTACCAAGTATCTGGCCTATTAAAGTCAACTTAAATCTCACTTCTCAGTCTTTGAATCCCTTTATACTTAAAAATATTTATACGATCCAATATGGAATTTCGTTCACACATTTGAGTTGGCACAAAAAGTTTTTAACCCGGATAAATGACACATTTTCAGTTAAAAGTGTATTTTTAAGATCGCCTTTAGACGTTCAATTTAGTTGTAAAATTAAGTAGTTGTACTTTGTAATGCGTCTCAGCTTGTTAAGAGGGGAAGGAGCCGTTATTTTAGAATTTAAAAAAATTTATCAATTAAATCGAGAGTGCTCTATGGATTGGTGGTATTTTTAACTTCCGGGAAGGACCGGAAAATGTTTTTTTTAGACCAAAAATCGTCAAAATTGGCCGAAATCGAGATTTTTAAATGAGAAGGGGTACTTTTTTGTGCAAATTCGGATTCTACGTCAAAAAATAAGAAACTTTATTTTGTAAAGTTAATTTGTTTTTTTTTTTTTAAACTTTTTAGGTACCTACTCAAAACAGATAAAAAATATACTAATATGAAAAACCAATTTATTTATAAAAATGATCATTATTAATTTTGGTTTACCAAAGGGAAATATGGTGGATTTTTCTTTTATTTTTATTAATTTTAAAGAAAAATAATGAGAAAACAAAAAAAATCATTTAACATAAGTTTCTTACATTTTGTCGTAGAATTTAATTTTGCATAAAAAAGTACCTCTTCTCATTTAAAAATCTCGATTTCGGCCAATTTCGGCAATTTTTCGTCTTAAAAAACCCTTTTCTGGTCCTTCCCGGAAGTTGAAAATATCACCAATCGATAGAACACCCTCGATTTAGATAATAAAATTTTTTTTAAATTTTAAAATAACGGTGCCTTCCCTTTTTAAAATGCTGATATTCATGCTGTGGTACACCCGGTATAATTTTATACTTCGCCATTATTATTTAATATGTCAAATTGAATCGTATGAAAATTAGATGATTATTCAATTTAATTGGATGACAATTGATTTTTATTATTATTATTATTATAACTATTATTATTGTTATTACTATTATTACTACTATTATTAACTGACCACAATTTAAATTGAAGCCGATCATAAGCTCCTTGCATCAGAGGTTTTCGACTTGTATGACGACTGAATTGGTTGAGAGTTCAATTTCCATCCAATTTTCATTCAATTCAACTAAATTGTTAAACTAAATCGAACGTGTAAATATTGAGTAAGCAATAATAAAAAGTGATTTACTGCAATAGTTCATGATGATGATAATGAAAATATAAAATTTAACAACCAGTAATTAGAGATAGAAATAGTTTTTCGTTGAGCACTGTACTGGAATAATAGATTCCATTGATATATCTCATCATCGATATATCTATCAAACATACCATATTAATTTATTTTTTAATTTAAATAATAATTAAATAATTATAATATTAATTAAATAATAATTTTCTAAAATATATTATTTTGAAATCAAATCTGTAGTTCTATAATAGGTACATCTCTATATGATTATATATAATAATTTAATTGAAATTTTACTTCCATAATTTACATACATGCATGCATGTCAACAAATTATTGATTTCCACATAAATATATAAACGTACATTATACGTATGATGAAAATTATCGATATAATGAAAATTAAAATTAAAATAAGAAAAATTCATACAAAATCGGGTATATGTAAAATCAATTAATGTGTAAAGGTTTGAGAATGTTATTTAATGTTGTTTTTTCGAATGTTACAAATCAGTTTTTAAACTTACAAATATATAGTGTTAATAAACACTCTGTATTTCAATACTTTCAGAAAATATAATATTCTCTAATTATTGAGAATAGTCAAATATTTTCCTTTTAATTTTATTAAAAATGCTTATCATACATCATACTTATACAGACTTGTTCACTATCTTGTACTCACTTAACTATAAAAACTGAATCTCTGTTTTTGCGCCATCTTGTTTAGAACTGTATTATTTTATTTTTATTTGTATCAAAAATTAAATTAAGTAGATTAAGTTTGTAATGTAATGCTAACCGATATTTTCACAGAAAAAGGTCCTAATTTTTGGTTCCACAATTCAACTTCATTGATTAATTCAACTAAAAAATATAAAGCACAAAATAACACAATTCATTGTTTTTGCATATATCCGATTGATATGATTTCAATATTGAATTTAATTTTGTATTATTAATATTGAATTTAATTTTGAAATAAATCTATTTGGTTTTAATTTAATATAAAACAATTTTTTTTTTGTTTTGTTTTTGTGAATGTAAAGTTAATTGTACATTAATTTTTAACAAAAATTTACATAACCTATAAATAAAAAAAATAAAATAAAAATAAAAACGTAAAAAAAAAAATAACTTTTGTGTAATTATTATTATTATTTTTCCAAATTATTAATTTCTTCCAATTTGATCAATTTGTGATTGTAAATTATTAATAACTTCTTCGGGCACTTGATCACCCAAAATTTGGAATAAATTTATTCTTTGATTTCCAGGAATTTGTTCATATGCACCCAATTCAATACCCTCTTGTACTTGTTGTATTTGAGCATCTTTTGGTATTAAAAATGTTTGTTGGGCCTGTCTAATTGCTTCATTTGTATATGCAGCACCTTCACGTTGTGGCATTCCTAAGCAACAACAGCTAACAGCAAGTATTGTTAAAAAACATACAATTGTATTCATTTTTAAAATTTTTTAATTTATTTATTTTTTTTGTTTTTGTAATTTTTTTTTTATTATTGTTTATAATTAATCCTTTAACTAGGATCCTTTATTTTGCTTTTTTTATTTTAATTAATTTATTTTATATTCAAATCACAAATTAAATTTATTTATTTTTTATTTATAATTATTGTAAAACTATTGTACAAAGTATATTTGTTTGTTTGTATGTTTTTAATTATTTATTTATTTTTATTATATTATATATAGAATCACTCTACGGTGTTAAATCACGGTGACTTCTTTTAACTGAATGTTATGAACTTTCAAATTAAATTGTTACTTATATATTTTCCCCACTGCATAAATATTTGCAGTAACAGTTTTTTTTGTTTTTAATAAAGGAATAAAAAAGAAAGAAAAACAAAAATGAAAATTATATTAAAAAAATAAACAGCAAAAATCGAAAAAAATAAAAAAAAATATTATCTCTTCAGTAAAATATTTGTAGAGGTTTTGTTTTTTTTTTCTTGAACGAAATTTCTGCATTTTTGGTCTCATCGTTGTTTTTATTAAAAAAGAAATAAATATAGTGTTTTTGTAATGATCAAGTAAATTAAGCCACCTTCAATATTTGAATATAACTGTAGTATCGTATAACTGTAATAATGGTATCTTATAGTACACATATATATATGTAAACAGGTCCAAAGAAATTCCATTTCATCTTTCTCTTTGAGGCGCCTTTAATTATACAAATTTGATTTTTTTTATCGAATTTTTATTGTTCAATTAATTATTTGGGCAATCATTGGATTCAAGATGATGCTCTTTTGTGTTTACAAATAATTTTCTGATCTCTATTTTAAGATACAAATTTATTTAGCGATTTAGTGTTAACATTTTTTTTTTGATATTATTTCATCTCTGCAACGAAGGTTTTGTGTGTCCCTGATGACTTATATCTTCGGGTCTGGGTTCGAAGATTCATTTGGTTGCAGAATTTTCATTCTTCCACCCACTCCAAATACTATCGTCATTTTCAGCACTATGTATCAGACACAAAATTTTCTTTTCTCGAACACACTAATGCAGGTCATTTGCATTGGGTCCAAGATCCAAGCGTCCAAGATTCTGATACATAAAGTAGAACCGGGAGTATGAGGGTTTTAGAAATAGGAGCTTTTAGAAAATCTGAGATGTTATATTAAAATAATGATGATGATGATGTGTTAATTAAAACTATTATGTTTTTTATTTCAGTTCTAAATTTTAATTTAAAATCAAATTCCAATATCGCCAAAGACGGTGTCTACACGGTCAGTTATTGAGTCAGTTTTCAATGTCAGTTAAAACTGAGAAGTGTCTATACGTTCAGTTTTGAATGGAAAAATATACAGATGGCGAAAACTGAGAATTGTCATTTATGTCACAAGTGGAAGTGAAAGTTGAACAATAATAAAAAGTAATTTTTAGAAAGTGCAGCATTTTTTATTTGTTTCGTTCGTTTTAAGAAAGAATAGGTATGTTTATATTATTAAATGCCTTAATTCAAATGTTGGTTTTCTAATACGCTTTTTTCTGTGTTTATGGTTATCCTGTATATTTTGACATTAAGATTAGAAACGTTGGCTATGAAAATCGGCTATAACTCACTTTTTAATTTGATTCGAATCTATTTATGTGCGTTTTAAAAATATTAAAATTCAAACTAGGACTTTATTTACTATTTAATTAACAAAACAAAATTAATGGGTGGACTAAGGAAGCAAATGAAACAACTGTTTTTGTATTGCTTAACTGCCATTAATATTCATTGGTTCAAATTTTCCATAATTAGTTCTATAGAAAGGAAGATTAAACAGATTGTCTTTATGAAAATGCGTACTAGTGTAAATATACGAGTTAATCTTGTCTTTTATAATTTGGGAATCAATTTCACCATTGTATACTTGAGATATGAATAACATATCCGCAACAAGGCTTCTTGATTGCAATGTATTTATTTGAAGAAGCTTAAGGCAACTTATGTATGGAGGTAGGATTATTGAGTTAGACCAGAAAAGATTACAAATATTACGTATTTAGGTGCTTACTTTCTGTATACACTGATGGGTAATCTTGTAGGTATAAAATTAATTTTCTCTATCACTTTGTACAAAACAGAGAAAAATTATAATAATCATATTGAACATGGATGCTGGGTTACAAATACGAACTTTTTCAACTCTAGGACAAAAGTCGAATTGTCAGAAAATAAATGTCATGGTTGTGTAACATATGGAAACTTGACAAGTATTTTTTTTCATTTATTATATATAATTAAATTTACAATTAAAGTTATCAGGTATCGGTGACTTAGTGCACTTAGCAATTGAACAAAGTAATTACAAATAAATTTTAGCCATACTTAGATGTTATATAGACAATTAATATCCAGTAGTTAATATGTGGGCACCAAAAAGAGAAAGAGATTACTTTGTAAGAAGCTCGAGCAGATACGGTTCACAAGAAGAAACAATATTGATTCTATAGCATCATGATGGACATATTTGGCAGTCATTCGTATCTATATATACCTACCTAAATTATTGAAACCTCCATACTGACCGTGATGAAAACAAAGGGCTTTTTCGGAAATTCATTTTTAACTTAGTTTTAACGTGCAATGTATTTTTTTTAGTAAAATGCGTTAACTGCAAAAACATTGTGTGCTTAAAAGCGAAAACTGCAAAAGCAGTACTGGCAATATGTACTAAAAGTAAAGCTACAATTTAAACCTGCAGGATTTTTAACGCAATTATGCAGTTTTAAAATTTTGCTTGCAAATTTAAAATTAATTACACTAATGACAGGGTTCGTAAAAATTTCATAAAAAAATTATCCATTTTTTTTCACTAATTTTTAATAAAAATAAAATTAAGAAATAATATTGAATGTCATTTTCGAACTGTTAATATTCTGTTAAAATTCAGTAGTCATATTAAAAAGTATGCGTAAATATTTTTTGCAGTTTTAAATTAAAAATTGCAGTGCAGTATGCATTTCCGACATAGCCCACATTTGACCATAGTGCCATGGAGTAGTTTTTTTTGTCTTTCACATTACACCTCCTAGTTAGCTATGGTGTTATTATTCACTTTTATGTTTCTCGATCCAATACCGATGATTTCCAGTTAATAAACAGTAATTATAAGATGTAGTTTTCAATATTATGCTCCCATTCACGGTATATCCCTTGGTACAATTTCATGTAGGTGTCAAATTTTGTTTTACGGTCTAGTTTGATTCATCATTACAATATTCATATAATATTACCTGCCTTCCTTGAACGTTGCTATTTAATAATAACCTATTTTGACTTTATTTATTGTTGTATATATATATTAACATATAATTATAACATAATATTGCATGTAATTGAAACATGCAGAGCTTGTAAAAATGAACAAATAGCGGACTAAACAATTTTACACTTTCCTCGCACTTGGTCCATATTAATTTAATATAATTTTATTATAATTAATCCAATTACTGAAAATTATTGATATTAATTATCATAATTAATCCAATTACTGAAAATTATTGGTTTTTTTTTATACACAACGTTAGACTATAACCTTTAGTACTTACGTACCGCTTGCTTGGGACAAGACAGAATAAGAAGTAAGAATCAATCTATTGAATTAGTAGGAGAGTGCAAAATAAAGTTATTTATGTTTTTCTTGAATTTCTGTAATTTATAGGGTGTTGTTTGGGCGTGGAAACACACCAGAAAAGTATAATGTTTTCGAACTATGAATGATTTTCCGTAATCTATAAATTTTTTTATGCCTACTAATGAACGGTTAGGTATTTTTGGCGTAGGAACTGAACAGGGTGTAGGAAATGTTGAGAGATGTGTAGGAATAGATGATGAATAAGTGATGGTTGGCTCATTCATTTCTGATCTTAATTTTTCATCAATAAAATACGATAAATTGTTCATTAAAATTAAGGATTTCTTCACGATTGCTTCATCAATTCATGATAAAATTTAAATATATTGTTTTTTTTGTTATTTTATTACTATACAGTTATTGATAATTTAACAGAGTTTATTATATTAAACTTTCCCTTATACCCTAGATATTATTTAAATGTTATAAATGTCTTTTTATTTATTTCTTATAGTTTAACTTCATTTTTTTTTTTTTCATTAATCAAAATTTAACTGATTATTTTTTAATGGGATTTATTTTTTGTTATTATTTTTGATTCATAATTGATGTTTACCTGTTTCAGGTGAGTATTGATTAAAAGTAGAAGTTGATATTAATTTATAAAAAAAAAAAATTTGAAATTCTCTTTAAATATTTTTTTTTTATTTATATTGATGTTCAATAGGGTACATAACTGGTGTTTTAATAAATAATAATAATAGTTTAGAAATAAGATAATAGTGCCATCTGATATCTTTTGATTTTCTGAAAAAGAAATGGTTATTTATGTGGTTAGTTTAGTTGTTATTTTACTTAGTAAATGATTATTTGTAATTTGAGATTGGGTTGGGATTTGTTTGGTAATTTTATAATTTTTATACTTAAAAAAAAAAAAATATTTCCTTAATTGTTTTTGTTTTTCAAAATAATTAACCTTATTTAATAATTTTCAATTTGAATTTCCGCTCTAAAAAACGTTTTTCATTTGTGTACACACTTATTTTAATATGAAGTACTCTTCTTAAATATGTACGTACGTGTGTTTGTACATAGTATTTAACATTTCAATATGAATTGTAATTTCCTTCGATTTAATTATTTGTAAAAAATATTTAGTGTAGATGTTACTTATATATTTAAATTTTCAAATTATGTTTATTAGTGTTGGCACCTTCTAATAAATAGAAATAAATTTGAAGAAATAATATAATTTTATTAATTATTTAACTCGTTTTACGAACGATGGGAGATGGCAAAGTCAATTTCATAATTTTTATAAACCCATTTTGCACTGCATTAGTCTTCTATTCTACTCTTTTAGTCTGGAGTTCATAAAGTAGTATTCTTGAAGCTAAGCGTATTTTCTATATACAACGGATCTGCCAGTGCCATCTAATCATGCAGTTGAAGTAACGGCTTTCCTAATTGACACTACGATTATGGCTTCCCACAGTACTCCATATTTACTCTTTCACATATTGCAGTCATATAGGAAGTCAACTACAAATAGATAAGAAAAATGTCGTTGCATGTGTTTTCTTAGACCTGCAGCAGTAGGTATTCAATTGTGCATAGATCATGAAACAAATTCAAAAAGGGCTGGGCAAGATAAGTATAGATAGACACAGAATTGGAAAATTAAAGCTTAGAAAGCTTAAGAAAGCTTAAAAAGCTAGCTCGTTTCACATTACTTACGAACTAAGTATAAAACATAGAATTTCCAAAAGCGGAAATAGTGAACTATTTTAGATTACATCTTGATTCATGCCTTAACTGGAAGCATCACATTAAGAAAACAATTGTTACAAATCAACTAAAAAGCAAGAAATATGCATTGGTTGATAGGAAAACAGTCAAAGCTAAGCTTATACTCCAGACTCCAAATATACAAACGGTATAATTAAGTCCATTTGAACTTAATGCATCTAAATTTGGAGTTGCACTAAGAAGTCTAACTTGCTCATTATAAAGCGCTGTCAAAGCAAGTTCCTCAGAATCATCATCACGAACGCATTCCTGAACGCTGAAATTGACGTTAAGCAATATAATAGCGTTCATTAAGGACATTGACCTGCAATTCTACGATAGAAAGCGGGGAAGCATCTTAAGAGGTTGTGTTTACATAGAACTTTCCGTAAAGTTCGTTTGGTTTTGTTCGTTTAAATTAAATCATCTAACGCAGTTTTGATTGTTAATCTAAAAACTTTTAGATGGACATATTGATAGAGATGACTTTTGTGGTGTACATGTAGTTTTTTTTAAATTTTTTCGATTTTTGTATGACTATCAACATTGCGAACAATGCAGTGAGCATTGAAAATGTTTCACAATATTTACTTTATTTCGGAACATGTTTAACCCAACTCTGATTATGAATATCTACCATATGCCCAGTGACCCGGTTTAATATTTGATTGAATGTTAAAATGTTGCTATATGTTGAAAGTGGAGATGCCCGCCCAATTAGCCAATACAATAGCTTGCATTTTAGTTTTAACTCTTGTTTTTTTTTTCTTTACGTGTTCATTCTATCTGAGTTTTACATCAAGTATCAAAGCAAAATATTTTACCAAATTTTTTATATGATATGACGACATTGTTTATTGTGACCAGCATGGGGCGAACTCTTTTTTTTTTATTTGTGAAATTCACTTTTGTGGATTTTGACTCATTGAGGTTAATTTTCCACTATTTGAAAATTTTGTTAGCTTGCTGAAATTTATGTGTTGCTTCTTTTATAATATTATTAACCACTAATACAGTTGTATCATTTGCAAAAGTAGACACCCTTTGCAGATTCTGATTCTGGGATATTGCTGGTAATGTGTAAATATAGTAATGTAAGGTGTCTTAATATTCATATATCTTCTACTTACTTAATCTAAAATACTAGTTTTTATGAGTATAATGTGATTAGTTTGATATTCACTTTGGGTTGCATTAGATGGAGCTTGTACATAAGTATTTCATGCCATACCTTGGCAAAGACAAAACAAAAGCACTCTTTTGTGTATCATCAAAGCACACTGAAAAGCAGATACATATTTTTCTAGTGTAATTTTGATGACATCAGTTATTTGATTGCCTTTTTCACATTTTTTTTCCTAAATCCAAACTGACGATATTAGTCTGGTTATGGCTAAATTATAATATTTAAAATAAAAAAAAATTTATTAAAAACCAACACTACCTCTGAACTGGTTTGATTACATTTTGAATACACCGACTTAAATATTTATTCATATTTACACATTATAGAAATGTTAGTTTAATTCAAAAGAGTGATAAGTAAAACAATTCATTACTGTCATAAAATTAGACCACATGCGGGCATTTTATTTAACTAACTATAGTTTCTCAACTCAATGGCGTAGAAATAGTTCTTAACAAGTTTGGACAGTTGTAAATAATATACTTGATAGCTTCATGTGCATTAAAACCATCACATATCCTACAGTGTTGTATGTAAGTTGCAATGGGTGTTCATTGGACAAACAGTGACCCACAGCACCAGTTAGTATACCCATTACTTACATAGAAATAGCTTCGTATTTTTCAATCGAGTTTTGGTCATAAGCCTATGAAAATATTACTTCATGTACGTCCATAATATACACAGATGTGCTCCATCACTATTATTGTACTTTCAATTTATTTGGTAGGGAATTTTATTTATTATTATTTTTTTTAAAATAAACAAAATACCAATCCATATTTAAAACACTTCATTGGAATGGAATACTGTAACTGTAAGTGAAATGTAACTTGAAATATATTTTTTTGGAAAATATCTTAAAAATATCTTTGAACTGAGGCTGAGAGGCCTACTATGTTTTGGAGGTTGCTATTTTAAAATTGTATTTTTGTTTTGGTTTATTTTTCTTTAGAGATCGATAATTGAGAATATTGAGATCAATATTAAGAGGATTTAAAACAAAAAAAAAACAAAAATTAAAAGAAAAAATAAAAAAAGTAGTCTTCATTCAAGTTCAATGAAATCAAAATATTATTTGAGACGAGTATTTTGTGGTTGTTGTTTTTGAAATTATTTTTTTCGTAATTGTTTTGTTTTGTTTAATCAACTTTAATTTAGTAGTGATTCAAAGAAGCACACTACATTGGTTTTTAAGGAGTATATATATATATATATTAGTTTGTTTTATTTAATTTACATTAAGATGCATTGAAATTTGGTAATGAACTTGATGTTAAAACAAAATGGAAAATTTTAATGTATTTCAAATTGTTATTTTATAATATTAGAGGTGGGTAGCACTAATTAAAGAAATATTTAAAGAAAGTTGTATTATATCCATAATACATGGTGTATCAAGTGGTGGAAAATTGGTGAAAAATAGAAGAGGGCGACCATGACAACTATCTGCTTGCAAATACAATTCGAAAAGATTTGGGGATTGGGATTGAGATTGTCCTACCACTTTAGAATCCCCAAATAGTGAGACCATCACGAGAGTGAAATTTCATTGTACTAAATAGATAAAAAACAATTCAGCTAAACTGTACCAGCAACACAGACATTCTCGTTTTCACAATCTCGTTTTCACAATCATATGCTTCTAAATTTTTAAATTTCTTAATGTAATAACCAGTGGGTATTACAAGTATCATTGTGTCGCGTATTTGGCACGAATAAATTTGAATTTGTTCCCATATAAAATGCAAATCACAAGCTACTTGAGTCCAAAGGATTCACCATTTCGATTAGAGTTCTACTGTTGTAGTTGTTATGTTTTGAAGCAACCTATGTAAGCTCCATATTTTAAATTCATATAAAATTCAAATTACACGCTACTTCAGTCCAAAATATTCACCATTGCGATCAAAGTTCTGCCAAAAGTCATTGCGTTCTCAATTTTTATATAATTCCAAGTCTATGGGACGAACACCCTGACTGCTTTTATACAGAGATTTGGAATACACAATCACATACAATAGCTTTTCTATAGAATTTTTATGGTTATATCAACTAATTTAAATGTGGAAAACTATATCTTTTACATCTAATTGGTTGAGAGTGATGTAAACTTTATAAATTGCTTATTTATGTTTGACAAGTTTGATGATTAAAACGGAAATGTAAACGAGCAAATTTGTCTTATATGATCCAACGAAATTCATTAAAACTTCCACCAAATAGAGGTTGCATGCGGGATGATTGACTGAGTCCTGGGCAATATATTAATAAATATAATAAAATTTAATAAAATGAAATAGAAATATTTACATTTGTTTTTGTAGAAACATACGTACCCCACCCCATCCAGTACTTTAAGGTACGTGATAATAAAATATATCGTGTGTTCATATACTTGCAGAAAAAAATGTGTCAGCGTCGTGCATATATTTTTACCTGACAAACAATGAACGAAAACCTTACGCAGGCGAGTAAGAATTTTTTCTGCAGTAATTTTTGTTCATAGAGGCAAAATTTGTTTTGTCAGTAGTTTTTATTCAGTTTGAAAGTTTGATGAAATTAAAAGCCACCCGGTTTTATGTGAAAAAGTTTGAAAATTAATTGCAATTATAAAAGACAAAAATTAATTCTGGCATTTCATTTCTCTGAAATATAAATTTTATTCACTTCATACATAAAATTATTTCTTATAAATGTTTATATTTTAAAATAATTTATATATTTTTTAACTGCATATTTCTGGATCTCATCCGTTACTGTTTCAATATGCAAGTCACGGTGGAGATCTTTCTTACGTTCGTACTATGGTGCATTTACCATACCACGGAGCACTTTATTTTGAAATTTTTGCAACATTTCGATGTTGGTTGCCTTTGCACAGTCCCATAATTGGATACCGTACGTCCACACAGGTTTTAATATCTGCTTATATATCAATATTTTGTTCTGTACTGACAACTCAGAACCACGCCCAAGTAACCAGTAAAATTTTTTGAGTCTAATGTTTAGCTCTTTTTTTTATTTCTTATATGTTCCTTCTATCGTAGCTTAGCATCGAGTGTCATTCCCAAATACTTTGCTGTATTGGCATGTGGAACTATTTTGTTGTTGATTGAGATAGGAATGTTTGCAATCTTTCGGAAAAACTTAATTTGAAATTGAAAAAAAAAGTAAATCAAAAATCTAAATTTAAGACAAAATTATGAAAAAAAAAATAATAAAATAAATTAAAGATAGTTATGTAAAAAACTTTAAAGAATGAGGGCTTGACAAATCCCACATGATTGATAAGCCCATAATAAAGAGCTTATAAATAAATAATAAATAAAATAATTATACATACTTATCTTTTATTTCATTTTTATTTAATTTAAACTAATACTTTAACTTTCTTACATGTTTTCTAAACACATTTTCTATTTCGGAACAAGCGTACTAACTATTCATGCAGGTAAATGTGGTAAAATACATGCTAAATCGATACTGACGCAATACCTACAACTATGAACATCAGCGTCTGCTTTTTATAACTGCGTAGATTTTTTGACAACATGCAACTATGAGCAAAACATATTTTTTGTTGGGCAGGCGCAACTACTATGATCCCGGTTATACTTTTAACTTGACCACAAATACGAAGATTGGTTGTATTAAAGTCAGAAAAATCCCTTCTATTTCTAAATTTAATAAAATAATTTTTATTACAAAAGTTAAAATTATTCTAAAAGCCAATACCTCAAGTAGGGGGCAGGTAAAGATTTGTGAAACCTAAATTCAAAACGGGTACCTCAATTACATGTAATAGCATTAATTATAGTAAATTTTTCCACAGATTGTTATCTGGGGGAGTCAAGTTATATTTTGAAAATTAAAAATCTTTTCGATACAACATCTGAAAAAATTTTTGGTACAAAATCTCAAAAACTATTGAAGTGTAAAATCTTGAAAAAAAAAATTTTTAATTTAAAAATTTTGAATTTTATCTTGGATTAAAGATTTTGTTTTTAGAAAATATCACTTTTTTATTTTAGGAGCGTAATAACTCACCGTCAACATGTTTTGATTGAAAAATATTTTTTTTAAGTTTACCTATCTACATTTTCCTGACTTCAGAAACACAAGTGTTCAATAGCAGTCATAATGATAATTTTATAACATTTGTGTTCTTGCTGGTAAGTGAATAATTTTTTTTTGTCCTTACTCCTCTTAGGAGCATAGGGCTTATACTTGACATTTCCATCGTACTCGATTTGGTGTCATCATTTCTATTTCCGAGGCAATGTCTAATTTAATTTTTAATCTGTTTATGCTGTCTAAGTAGGGAATTGGCCTACTGTAGAAGGCCACTTTCATAACTCTATTTGCGCTTTCGTGGTAAGACGACGTCATATTTTCTGCAAGTTGTCGCTGCGATTTTAACCTTCTTTGACGTTAAGATGTTTGACGTTACTATGTTTAATGGGTACGTCATGTCACATACTTTTGTCAGTTGTTGACAATTGTGTAATTATTATTAGTGTTTGTCCAATATTTATTTATTGTGTTGTATGAGATATATATGAGTATTGATATAGGTAATATTTTTAGTTATAAAGTATTAATTATTCATTATTTTTCTATTGATTATATGATTAATATTTTGCTATTTGTTTTAGTTATATTTTATACCCCCCTCGGGAATCGAACCCGTGACTACCACATCGTAATTGAAGCACATTTCTGTGCTCCAACCGATTAGAAGTGAATAATTTAGAGGGTTAATAAAAATAAATTGTACACATACACATGAAGCCAGATAGAACAATTAGGCGTCGAGTAAAAAGCTAACATATTGATTCTGTAAGCCGCAAAACCGAATGTATAATTACAAGACTGAGGCTGACCACACTGTTCTTCAGTGTGGCTTGATGTTGCACAAAAACCCTTGACAAGGTATGGCATGAAATACCTATATACAAGCTGCATTCCATGCCATCCAAAGTGAATCTCAAACTAATCGCATAATATTTACCAAAACTAGTATTTTAGATCAAGCAAGGATAAGATTTAAGAAGATGAAAACACCTTATATTTGAATATCGTCGGAGAAGACGCTTGGGAAGCACTCGATAACACTATATAGTTCATAAGGGCAACAAGTTTTTAACATCAGATATAAATTCATCACCAGCTTTTTATTTTACGTTTTTTTCTTTACTTCTATTTTTTTGTAATTTAAAACCTTTATTTATTATTATTATTATTAAACCTGTATTTTTGAATTCCTTATTCTTAATTGTTAACTTTATATTTAGTTATTTTTGTTTTGAATATGATAATTATTATTTTTTATTATTATTATTATAAAATTTTAGTTATTAAGTTTGTTAATATTACAGAATGTGGCCCAAATCTCGACCGAGGTTAAGTGGTCTAATAAAAATCTAATCAATTAATCAATCTATTCTTGTTATTAATCTTTAGATACTTTTTAGTAAATTATTTAAATAATTTTTTTTTATGTTTAATCGTTATTCATTATTTATCAATCATTATTTAAAATGATGAATTAGTTCTTCTAAAGAATAAAATCGAATTTGATGAGAATAGAATTAAAGGTGGCAAAATATATAGACAAGAATTGTTAAAACTACAAATTGTTAAAAGAAACACAAATCAATTTCAAATATTAAAACTATATTTTATAAAATTAATATTTTATTAAACATTATTTATTTATTTTTCAAATTAGTTTTAAATCAATTAATTATTATTAATATATGAAGTTGTCGTTGAAGTGAAACCTAACAAATTAACATTTATGTTAAATAATTTTATTATTAATCTCTTAATATTTCTGTTTATATTTTTAATATTTTTTTATAAATTTTTTCAATATTGAATCATCATCAAATAAAAATGTTAATCCAAGGTGTTTATCTACTTTGATTTTATTTAATTTATTGTTGTTATTGTTTTTTAAATTAATTCCTTTAAGTCAGTTGAGTTGCTTCTGTTTTTTATTTTTCAAATTCAAAACACACAAATTCAGTGTTTCTTATTAAGAAAGGGTGAACCAATTTGAGTTTTCTATGTTGGCAATACTGTGTACTTGTATGTTGGCAATACAATTATATACGGTTGTTAATATATAAGTAGGTGAATGTTACTATGTCAATTGATTTTTGAGAACCAATTCATATTTCATTTTGACGCAATTGTTCTTGTTGATTATTGTAGAGGATTACTGGCCTCCCAAGTAAGTAAGTATGAGAGAGCCACCCTGTACGATTGAAAAAGTCATATAAATAAATAATTTTGCTCCCTGCAATGAACTTTATACTAGTTAGGAAATCCTTTTAAACTAAAGTACGTATTATCAGTGTTAAATTAAAATTACAACACATTTTTTGTTTTTGCTTATGTTCTTAACAAGTAGAATTATCTTTTAATACACTGATTACGGTACTGACATTTTTTTCCTTAGGTTTAATATCTTATCCAGCATTTATTTATTAAATTCTGGCATATCAACTATTGAATATAAAACTCAACAGCCATTATAAGGAACTATGGCTGCATAAATAACTTAATTATCAAATTATTCCAATTAATTTTAGTCATTTGTTTTAACCCAATGATAAAGAAAACCAGATCAGGTGGAAAACCCTATAAATCATTTTTCATCTGGAATGCGACCTTTTGGTCTATTTACTACACTACCGAGCGTATACGAAATGGATCGCATTATCACCGCACAATGTGTTAAAATTATTAAATTGTTTCACAGAAATAACAATTCTTGAAATCGCAAAAATGCATTAAAATTTGCTGGAAGATTATGATCCATGGTGATAAAACAATTCGCGCAACCTAATGGGAAAAATTTGCAGAGACTCCATTTGATGTTCTTTAAACCAAAAATATTGCTAAATATTCTGTAAGTAGGCGAAGACCCAAAATTATCACACTTTGAGCACTTTGTGCACTTTGCGTTAGAATTTGCACCTATACACTTGTATAAATTTAATTAACACAGTAATTTTAACAACACGGAGAATATGAACAGCTTAACAGTTACAGTAGCAAGAATTATCTGGGTATGTTCATAAACAAAATACAGAGGTGCAAATGGAATAAAATAAATTCTCATGCGATTCAGGAGGCACCGTTACATTCCTATTCCTAAAAAGTAACTATTTGGTGTACATTGTGGTCAGGCGGTGTCATTAGACTTTATTTTTTTGCTGGAGGTCGGAATTTACCAGTCTGAATAGTGAACACTGTTTTACACAAAAAATATTATTGATTAAAAGACTGATGCGATTCAAACAAAAGCTCTCAGAAACATGAAAAGCTCTCAGATAACATGTTTTGGTCACGTTAACTGGCTGTTAAATTAATGCAATTTGACGCTATTGGATTTTGTTGTTAAGTTTAGCTAAAAGGGGTATTTACGCCAATAAACTGGAAACGTTTCAATTGACCCCGAAAACAACATTAACCGATTATTCAATCGGTTACAGCCGCGTTATCATCCGAAATTTATGAAAAACTTATAGCAAATTAAATATAGAAAGTATCGATCGCTCCAGGCGATTTCAATTTAATCGCAAAAAGTTAGCATATTTCAATAAATATGTGTTTGGGTCGTTTTCAAAGCTTCGGAAACTCAAATTGAATCACCTTTTACATAATATTTACAATAACAAAAACAAACCAAATAAAAAACAGAAAAACCATGAAAATTTTTATATTTTATTGTGTCTCGAATTTCTTCTACTGTTTCTTCTGTCTGTTTCGGTTTTGTTTTTAAATGGTTTTCTTTTTTTTTTTTTAAATGTAGATTTGCTACCGGTTGCCAGACCCTATTATATTGATGAAATTTAAATATGTAAAATTATGATGTTATTTTTTTTTGTTTATTTATTTTTAAATTAATTAGGCTTTCTCTTAGACTTGAACTGAAAGTGAATTTCTTTATTAATTTTTTTATTTGTGGTCATCATCATTAATTTCTAAGTAGTTTTGATTTTGTTTTACTCTTGTTTTCTTTTGTTTTAAAGATTTTCAAATTTTTGGTCAGATGTTATATAGTTTTAAATAGTATCGAATTTTATTGATAAAAACATTATGTACTAGTGTTCGATTAAAATACATGTATTTTAAGGTGGTATAGACAGTATAATTTTGAATATTATTTACGGAAAATGAATGCTAATGAAATGGAATTAAAAAATTACATTATAATTCATTCATAAGTATATTATCAAAAATATATATGTAATTCCATTAGTAAGAGAAGGCATTAGTACTTGAGCGCGGAGAATACTCATGAGAAAATATGTAATGTACATACTTAGGTTAATATTGAAGTCTGAAGGAAGAAAATTTTTTGATTATTTGATGTTGTGTGGATCTCAATGTAAGAAAATTGCTATTTTTTTTTATTAAATTATAATGCTACTATTTGGAGCCCCTGTTGAGTAATTTTAATTCAAGTTGAAGCCAAATTTAAAGTTAAAAAAAACAGTAATTTACGTACTGACATAGACTTCTCCCGATAAAGCACAAACCACTCATGTTTAATAAAAAGTTATGAGGTTAGTAAGTTTTATTTTGGACACATAAATTCACCTCCTTTATATAGTGATTCGTTTCCGATATATTCCCTATATTCAGTGGCATTTAATGCACAAAATTACTAAAAATAAAGTATTTTTGTAATTAAAGAAGTTTCTACATTATACATATTTTTAACCAAAACCATATGATTACTGCAAATGGAAATGACCAAAATATATAAAACAATAATTTGAGACAGTTATTAAAAAAATTAATATAATAAATTTTCTTTAATTATACATATATACAAATAATAAGATGTTGAATGACACAAAATGAATATAATTTATTTAAAAGTTTTGAATATTATAAAACCAAATAGAAATTTTTTCAATCCGTATGCGCATTTCTGTTGTACTTGTACATACAACTTATTTATATATTAAGAATCCATTAAGGAGAAGCGAGATAAAATGGTGTCTATTGGTCCATAAATGCTTGTCTATTATAATTATAGATGTTTGTCTTTTTCGGTGGCATATTCATTCCATTACTAGATGTTAGCGATCATATATCTTAGATGTTAAATACTGCCTAAAATAATTTTATACTCATTTTGATCCGTTGCTATATGTGTACTTAATCACCGATACATATCTATCCAGTTTCTGATGTTAAATATACTCTCATAATCATGACATTTGTCTTTTGCCTATTCCTCTTCGGTTCTCGAGTTTGCTTTTGTATGCATAATATATTTAATAAATGAAGTAAATTTAAATGGAATTGTTTTAGCGAGTGTCAAGTCAGAAAATGTAGAAAATATGAATAGTATAAAAGAAATAAATTCTAAGTATTAAGTAGAAATCATAGTTTATCTGTGTATTTTATAACAATACAGAGAAAATTGTTTAAAGCCTGTAACTAATTTATTAGTATGAATGCATCAGAAGGGATTGGGTACTTATTTCAAAATTACAAAATTCTATGAAACAAAATTCTGGATAACAATCGAATTAGATTTCATTTATAGCGATTCGTAATATGAATATGTAAAAAATTTTGTTGTCAATTTTACTGCCGTAGAAGTTTTAATATAAAAATTATAAAAACGAATTGTGAAAAATGTTTTAAAAATCAAATTGTGTTCCAAATTTGAACAATTTAAGTTAGGAATGCCATAAAAAATCTATTTTATAATTCTAAGGTAGTATGCACAGTAAATATTTACAAGAACAGTCAAATTTTACGGCAACAGTATATAAAACAGTGTTTATATGAAATATTGAGCGTTAATTATAAAAATTTAGAATTGACTTTCTTTTTTAGAATATAGGTTTTACCGCGAAAAGCAAAATAGGAGATCTGATTAACCTTCTTAATAAGAGGGAGTAAAAAACAAGAAAAAAAATTAGGAAAGGATCCCCCTATAACAACCAACAACAAGAAATAAGTCACTCGAGTCGTGGTATGAAAAAGCACAATTAAGTGATAATTTGTTTTCCAGAAGCAACTGGAATGGCCACTTCTATCACCTACCTACACCCAATAATTTACTTAATTGGATTATACTTTTATTTAATTTTTCTTTATTGTGTTTATTCAGTTATTACTTAAAAACTAAAATTATAATAATAAATCATTTTAACATGTTGTATTAAAGCTTAATAAATATTCGTTAAATCGTTAAAATGTATTAAGTTTGTTTCATGTAATAACTGGTAGATTCATCAGGTCTGAAACTATCTAAAACACTTATTTGGTCGTATTGAATTAAAATTGAAATTGAATTTGAAATACAATAAAATATTTACGTGTTAAGTTTACAAATTGCTGTAACTGAGACCTTACAAAACTCTGATTTTTTAATTTTTTGAAATAAGGTAAAATAATTTTTAAAAACTCTACATTTCGTAACTCAGAATTTTGTAATTCAGAATTTCGTTACTTAAAAGTTCATAAAATAAGAATTTTAATTTCAAAATTAAGGATTTGGATCAGAGGAGAATATCATTTATGAAGAAAGAAAGGGTGAAATGCATAAAAATGAGCGCTCAAAGTTTGAACAAAATATTTTAAACTTAAGTATGAGCTGTAGAAAAAAGAAATTACTAAAATTCGATTCTGTATATCAAAACAAAAATAATCGTAAAAACTCCTTAAAATTTATGTAAAATTCAATATGGTAGGATTGACCATGGACTCACTTTATTCGAATATACAACTCAAGGAAATATTCAAAAGCTACAGGTTGCCATCAGCTCTAGGTGCGCTACCCAACACAGCAATAGACGCTTTGAGAGTGGAGGCAAACTTCCCTTCCATAGAGGAGAGAAGAAACGCCTTATCGTTAAGGCTACTAGTCAGGGCAAACTTTGATAATCAAAGCATCCACTTCACACAATATTCTCAAATATTCTACAAAACCAATCTCCCCGAGCAAAACTCCATCCATAGATAAAGTTATGCCTCTTGTTGATTCACTGGAGCTCGATCTGTATATCTCCCGCAAGCTCTACAGGCAAGAGCACCTGTGGACCAACTGGAAATCATATATACACGATAACCTATCCTTATACCCCAAACTAAATACACCTTCTGAAAAGTACAAACAACTTTACATCCAACTAAAACAGTCACTCCCCACACATTCCGAAATATTCACAGATGGATCAAAGGGAAAAGGACATAAAGTTGGCCTGTAGATTTTTCTGCAAGTCTGCTGATAAAAATATATAAATAAATAAATTTATGTAAAATATTTAAATTTTAAAGGGTCATATCTCAGTTAGTATTGACTTTAGGGCTTAAATACAAACTTGTCATATAAAATTGTATTTTTTATTTTAACTAAGCTAGCTCGAGGTAATTTTAATTTATCTAGTAAGATCTCATTTCGCGAACAATCCATATCTAAGCAGCTATTCAGTATCAAGTAAATGGAAATGCCAAGTGAAAGCCCAATATTATTTTATCCAGAGGAAGAGGAAAACTCTACCTATATTCTACGTTTACTTGACAATTCTGCAGATTGACTGCAGGTTTGCATTTATGAAAACAATGTTACTCTCTGAGAAAATTCTTTAAGTTTACTGAAGTAACAATTTTAATGTGTTCCAGTAAGTAGTAACTGTGTAATAGTTTTTTTCCTAACCAAATTGTGGACTTAAACAATGAAACAGTGAAATTTTAATTTAAATTCAGTTTTATGTATTCCACTCAAAATATTTTCAATCACAAGAGTAATTCCAATTCTATGAATTGAATTAGAATAAAATTCTACGAAACTCTGTGTGTTTTGCTATTCAATTATTATTTTTTAATAAAATTTAATAAAAAAAAAATACATAATTAATGGTTTTTATTATTTTTATTTAATATGTATTAATAAATAAATTACATTTTTTGTTGTTTTTTTATATTTTGTTCTCAATATAGTTTTATAAGTAAATAATAATTCTAAATTCATTTTTTTTTCTTCTTTTTCTTTAAATCTAAATCTAAAATTTGAGTTTTTAAGAAAATAATAATTATAATGTATGTATATAATATATAATATGTAAGTTCTTTCTACAAAGTATACTCTCTTTTTTTTTTACTGCTTAAATTAAATTTTAATGTTTGTAAAAAATTTCAAAAAGCATACTTCACTTAAAACAGATTTTCTTTCAAATAAAATTTTCACAGCCATATTAAAACCGTTTTCATTACTAGAATAAAACAAAAAAAAAAAACAAAAATTAAAACAAAAATTCTCTAATGACATTTTGCCATTACTAGAATTATTTTGTTTTGCATAGTTTTCTCTAACCAATGATTGAAAATAAAACATTCAAGTGATGTGAAACTAAAGTGACATAAATAACATCATTTACAATGGACTGAAATTGTTATTTGAAAATTAAGTTTGCTTTTTGAAATTTTTTCAATTAAAAAAATTATAATAAAAAAAAAAATTTTTTTTAAATTAAATTTTATGTAATAACTATGTATAATAATATAATAATGATACTCGTATTTTTATTTAAAAACATAAAAAAAAAAAAATAAAATCAAATTTTATGCGTGTTTTCTAAATTTAACGAAAATAATAATTTTTATTTAAATATTTAATATTTAAAGAAAAAATTACTTAAATTATTCAATGTATAATTCAAAATATAATTTATAAAACAAAATTTAAAATTTTCTAAAATTTGGAATTTGTATATCAATTCTACAATATTAATATAAATATTGTGTTCTATAATGATACAGGGTATACCAAAATATAATTAGTGTTTTTTTTTTTTAAACTCATTTTGTGTTTTAATTATGTGTGAGTGCGCGCATTCATTAAATAAATATTTGGTGATTATGTTCTTAAATTTTTTAATACGAGATTTAATTAAATGTTTTTAGACTTTGTATATCACCTGATCTTGATGTCTTGATTAAATTATAATTATTATGTGGTTTACCAACTCTCTGTATCATTATAAGTTACAACAATTTTACATATACAATTTATTATTTTTTTCTGCTTTGTTGGTTTTATTTATTTTTTTTTTTATATTTTTTTTTAAATATAAATTTTAAATTATTCTAAAATTAATGATTTTCTATAATTTATAAATTAAATTTTAATATTTTTATTTTTATGCAATAATAATAAATTGATTTTGCTTAAAATTAAAAAAAAAAGTCTTGTGGCACGACTTAATGTATTCAATTAGAAATTTTATAATTTTCTATGAATTATATTTGTTGTTTTTTGTTTCTTATTTGTTTTTCTTGTTTTTGTTTTGTTTGTTAATGAAATAATTAATAATGAATTAATTTAATTTATAACCGATAGATAAGAAATAATTTTAAAATAAGTTTTTCTTAACCATTGTTACCAACCACATACTCAAGACGTATGATTTTCATTTTACTTTAATTATTAAAAAATGACATGCTCCCGACTGACCTGAAAACTTAGTTCAGTAACTGTGTAACAACCAAATTATGGATTGAAACAATTAAATTTTTTTTGCAATGTAATCCAATGACTCAGTTCTGAATTTACTTAAATTTATTTGGTTGTCAGTATAACGATTTAATTAAATTTTCAAAACAATACCGTTATAATTTTCTCAAAATAAAAGTTGGTTGCAAAAAAACATTTTTTTAACATTTTAAATTGAAAGAACAAAAAAATTAATTTAAAAATGATTTTTGAATTATTTTCTAAATTTCCCTTATTTTGTTGTTGTTTTTTTATTTATTTTAAAGTTTTTAAATAACAAACTTATTTATTCTATATAATCTTAATAATGGATTTAATGAAACAAAATATCGATATAATAATAATATAATAATAATAATAATAATATTTAATAATAGTTTAAGATTATAAATGAATGGCGTTTTAAATTAATTAATTTAAATATTTTCTGTTTATATTTTTTCGTTTTCTTTATTGTTTTTTATTTTTAATTTTCTTTTAAAAAAACATAAAACTATCAAAACCATAAAATGATTTTGCTGATTTTTTATTTATTTCACTTGCAATACCAGTTCCACTAATACCAACACCACTTCCACTAGAACTAATATTATCATTTTCATCTAATTTTAAACTTTCTGCATCATTTTTTGGATCGTTTCCAAGCGAGGTTGAACCATTCCCACTACCACCGCTACTATTATTATCAATTTCATCAATATCAATAATTTTATTTGGATTTGGTGTAGTTGGTTCACGATTATCAATTAAATTTGAAAATGAATATCCTCCCATACCACTACCCATACCACTACCACTACCATATTCAATATCTATTTCTGTATTAATTGGCCAACTATCATTATCTTTTAATAATTGTAAACCAATCAAACTGTAATCTTCATTTGATGATGATGATGATGACGAATTTATAATTGTTTGATTACATCTAGATTCACCAGTTCCATTAATACGTTCCCATTCTGGTATAAGACATGGTTCACCAGGAACTCTAGCTTCAGGATTTTCATTTGGTTCTATAATATCATTAAAAATTGTATCATTTTCCAATGAACTGTTTAAATCGTTAAATTGATTAATTATTTGATGTGATTCTGTTGTAATATCAAATTTAAGTTCATTTGATAAAATTTTTGGATTTTCTATATGTAATGAATCAATAACACTACGTGGTTCTTCTTTTTGAATTTGAACACCACCGGTTGCATGAACAAGTGATTTCGTTTCAGTATCACCCTCTAAATAATCAGCTGCTCCATTATGAAATAAATGATGTATACTTAAATCTTCTTCAATTTTTGGATATGCTGGATTAACATCACCTTCATCTTCAGCCTCAAATGGAAATGGTTCAGATGAAACATTTTCAGGTCCACTTGTTGATATTGTATCGTTTTCTAAATCATGATAAACAGGTTCAAAAATTGTTTCTTCTTCACTTGTATGAAAAACTGTATCATAAATTTTTGTTTCTTCGCTTGTATTATTTAATTCTGTTTCACCAGCTTCTGGTTCAGGTGTATAATGAATTGGTTCAAAAATTTCTTCCCCTGGTGATACAGATGATGAATCTGGACCTAAAATGTAAAATGAAAATTTATTTATAAGTATGTATATAATAATATATAATTATATTTCAATTAATATATATAATGATGGGATTGAAATAATTTAAATACTAACCTTCTGTGTATAATACTGGCTCATAAATTTCATCTTCTCCTGCTTTACTTGAATTTAAATTAGAATCTTCACTAGAATCACTGATTTTATTTATACCTTCTGTTGTTGAACCAATAACAAATCTTACAAAATCATCACTGCTTGATGCTTGTATTGGATCTATATCATCATTTTCATTTGAATTGTATTCTTTTGATGATGACGACGATGAGGATGATCCTTTATTATTTTGATCTTTTCTTTTCTCTAAACTATTATCAAATCTATTTGATGATAAATTTGGATCTTCAATAACATCACCACGTTGTAATCCTTTAATACCAAAAACTTTAATTGGTTTTGATTCACCATTTTTATCAATAATAACAACTTCTTCACCAGCTTGTTCGTTACTCAATTCAAAATTATTTTTATCTTTTATAATATTTCCGTTATGATTTGATACCTGTATAAAATTATTTTCACCTTTAACATTACGATTATTATTATTATTATTTGTTGGTACTGAAGCATGTCTAACAATTTTAATACTTTCTTCACCATTCAATAAATTATTATCCGAGATTACAACCTTATTTGATTCTGTTGTTGAATATAATATTGGTGAATATGGTATATTTGATGTTGTTGAAATTTTATCATTATGGTATGGTGAAATATCAGTTGCTGGAAATAAAATTGTTTTTGTTTCGACCAATGTTAATTTTGTATTTTCATTATTTAATTGTAATTCACCACCTATTGATGATGATGATGCTGATGATGATGGTGAAATAATTTCATCATCAAGTGTTTTACCTTCAATTGAATTTAATGATTGTTGTTGTGAATCTTTTGCAGTTGCAATTTGTGTTAATGTTGTTGATGAAATTTCATTTTTATTATTTGCTGCTGCTGCTCCCAATGGATTTGAAGTTGTATATACTTGTAAAATTGATGGTTTTGGTTTTGGTACACCATTAACTGGTGGAGCATCTGTAATACGAATTTCTTCAACTTTTGTTATTTCTTTAATTGTAATATTAAGTGGATTATTAAGTGGCATTTCATGTGATTGCTGATGATGTATAGTTGATGCTGCTGATGTTTGATCAAATTTTTGTAATGAATTATCTGGGCTATCAGATGCTATATTATGTATAATTCCGATAAGAGTTTTTGGTGTTGTTGATTTACCTATTTCTAAAAATATAAAATTTTATTAATAATAATATTATTTAAAATATAATTCACTTTAATTATTATACCCAATGGGGGACAATTGTCATATTCAGGACAACATCTTCCAGATATATATTTTGGTTCACAATCATCTCTTTTATAACATGTTACATCTGCGCAAACAACTTCTCCACCTAGAAATACAATTGAAAATATGTAATTTAAGTATTTTTGTTTATATTTTTAAATTCAATTTGAGTTTGAAAAAATTTAGGAATGTAATATTTCAAAGGGAGGTTTTTAATATCAATACAAATAGCAATTATCGCAATAGAATTGTTTTTGAAATATAACTTCAAAGAAGCAAATTGAAAATATTTCTTTCTGATTTACATAGCCATTATCCAGTCTATGTATATACAGTATAATAAAAAATGGTCAATTATTATTTGTTGAAATTTCCGGATCACGTAAAACAAAATTTAAATCAATAATGAAGAACTCATCATGAAAAAAAAACATTTTTCATTGATGAGCCACTTTAGAATAATTTCACTCAACAATCTGATAAATATTTTTATTATTAATTTTACAAATTCAATTAAATGGTACACACGCCTCTCTGATCAAAGGAATTTTCTATTTACAAAATTTATTTTACAATCACAATTTATTTCAAATAGAAATTAATTTCATAATTGAATGATAAAAAGAGATTTTCTTACCTTTACAAAAACAAACTTTACAAGGTGTTTGGTATTGATCTGGTACTGTTTCATGATTTGAATATATTTTTCCATCTTTTTCACATTCTGCAAAATAAAAACAATAAAAAAATTATAATTTTTTTATCTTTGCCAATTATTATCAAAATAAATCAATATAAATCAATTTATTTTTTTTTTTTTCAAATTTTCCACACCACTTTTTATTATAACCTTTATGATTCTGATTATCAACATTCATAGCAAATAATTTTGATATATATATATATATATATATGTAAATAAATGCCTTAAAGACATTCTTAAGGATAAATATAAACTAATTTTCTATTCAAATCAAATTTTATTAAATTATTTTAAGTAATAATTAAAAGAATAATCACCGCATTGATATTCAGGACAACAATATCCTGTTTTTTGTATTGCTTTACATCCTGGTTTTGTTTCACAATGAATTGTAGCTCGTTTTGTTATAATTCCATCTAATAAACATGTATCTAGAAAATATAAAATATATTAAAAGATTTTACAACCATTTTTAATATTATATTTCTTCTATTTGAATTGTAATTAATTAAAAAAATCAAAAAAATAAATAAAAGAAAAAAAGAAGTAAATATTATAAGGATAACAGTAATATTGACAATAATTACCATCATGTTCTGTTTCATTTTGTAATGGTGCTATTGGTCTATTATTTTCTAAATCTGTATAAATATCTCGTACAATTCGATGATGTCTGACATTAACTGGTCCTGTAATTACAAAAAAAAAAAATTATAAATTAATTTATGTTAAAAGGATATCATATTGGATTATTATGTTATAAACAATTTATGTTGTAGCAATTTAAATAATTATAATAACAATTAATTTGACAAATTTTAATTTAAGTAAATTTTAAGATTTGTACGGAAAATGCAAAAATGATGAGCAGATGAGCTTTAAATTTTTTCTTAAATAATATTAATAAATTAGTTAAGCCGATGAGTTAAATGTCTAATGATGTACCTATCTAATAAGCTACAAGTATTTTTTACAACAGATAGGTTGCAATCCGTCGTTCTTTGGGGAGGACAGTCCTCCTTTAGCAAGAAATTGCCTCCGTACTCCAATGACACACAAATTTCCTCCATACAAAACATAAATCGATTTTGCAAAATGCTCCAAATGAAAATTATAAAATAAGTACATTTCATAATATTTCAAAAGTATTTTTAACAATAAATTTTGTGATATTAAAATTTGAAAAAATAATTCGGTATGTAACTACAAGATGGTTATATTAACAAGGCCAGCGTTAAAGTCATATTTTATTAGTGAAGAATTGCCAAAACAAATAAAACAAGTTTTGGGAATAAAAAATAACAAAATATGCCATTACATAAAAATTGAAATTTACATGCTGTTTGTGTCGCTTATCCTGAAAATGTATTCAGAAACTACAAAAAAACTTGAGTCAAATGTTTGCACAGCTATTGAATTATTTTATATTTTTTAGGATTTTAAATGCAAATTTAATGACAGAATAGAAAAAAAATATTTTGTTTACGAAATATGTTATAACTGCTGCTAAAAATAGAAAATGTAGCAGGAAAATCTGAAATCGAAAATGATTTTTATTTGAGCTTATTAGAATAACCCTGAAATATATTAATGAACGGCTCGAATTTTCCGAAAATAGCTGGCTATTTATAATCGCTAAATTATCATTAAGCATGGGCTTTTTAAAATTTGATGATAGCAGTTGGTAAGGAGCTTAATTTAAAAAAATAATAACTGGTTTTAATATGGCCATTTTGAAGAAGTATGCTTAATTGGAAAGAGTATACATGTATTAAAGCTTGAAGAGCTATCAAACATATAGATATAGATATAGAACATATGCAATAAGAGCATTTTGTTAATATTTAATACTTAATAAAAAAAACATACTAATAAGTTTTTGATTTTTTTTATGTCCTTCCCTGGCATTCCTCAAAGGTGGCAAGTCACTGGGACCTAACTTTTTTGATTAATTTATTTTTTAAAAATGCTAAGCAATATCTTTTTTTGATTGCCCTATGAAACTCTATGTATAATTATTATGTAGAATCTATTTTTAATGGAGACATTCAGTAGTTTAACATATAATGGCTAGCAAATGAATAAACACTCAATGGTATACCATCAATTAATTTGATGAATTAAAATAAATATGTTGTGATCTCAAAAAAGAAGTTGCTAATGTAAGATTTAAAATTAACGAGGTTAAGACCAAATATATGAAAATAATTCGCACAAAAACAAATCGATTTGAGGGGCCAAAATACATTAATAATGATTATATAATTTTGAAGGAGTAAATAGTTTTAAATAAATCTATGCCTTAATAAATAATAAATATAAAAATGTTATAATAATTCAAGCTTCTCCTATTTTTAAATTGAAAATGTAAAACTTGATAATTAAATTAATAATATATTAGACCACAATAAAACTGGTGTTACGTGTTAATATTATTGATATTAATATACACAGTACAACTGCTATTAAACACAATACAATTGGTTTTAACCTCTATATTTGCGAAGCCTGGACAATGACAATCAGTGATGAAAATAAATTAGAAGTATTCGAAAGAAGAGTACTGAGAAAAATATTTGGTCTCGAAATATGGCCATGTAGGTTAAACTAGAGGAGCTAGAAGTAGCAAAAAGATGCCATCAAAAATATTATACGCAGTACAATACTAGCTAGACTAAGATCAAGATGACAAAATGCTAGTATTGAGCGAGAGCTAGACTAAGATCAAGATGACTAAACGAAATCGAATACAATTGTTGAAATTTTGGAGTTAATGGATGGCTGATAGTTTCCCAAGATAGAGTAGAATACAAGAAGCGATGTTAAAGCTTATTTGGAGCTGTAGAGTCTGCAATGATTGTGATGATAAAAAAAATTAAAAACAAAAATTAACATAATTATACTTGGAAAAAATCATTTTTGCTCACGAATTGATATTATTCAATAGAATTTAGATAGGTAGTATAACCGTTTCGTTACATGTATTACTAACGTAACAGTTTTTTTTTTTACACTCTTGACAGCTTAGGTAAAATCACCTTTTTGTGCTTAATTAAGTACAGTACTGCAATTTTACACTACAATATCTACAATATTTCGAGTATTTGCTTAATAAATTACTGACGTTTGCACTGATTGTAAATGTGGAAAACTGAAAACTACTGTTATTGTCAAGAACTAAGCTTTCTTAAATAGAATAGTTTCATTTTATTCAATTGGTTATTCGAGTATACTGCCATTTATTTTATCCCAATGACAAGGTCCAAAGATCAGATCGGAAAACCAATAAAGAATTTTTTGCTTCATTGGGAATCGAATTTGGGACATTTTGGTTGAAAAGCAGGTGATCTACCTACTGCCCTACCACTCAGCGTGTTTTGTAACGAATAGAGTATAGAAATAGGATAGTTTTGGTATTTATGTGTAATTGTAAAGCTCGTCTATATATATAAAAAAAAAATTTATTTTTATTTTATTTATTCCATAAATTGTACAATTAATTCTTTTAAATTTACTTAGATACAGATATATAATTATCTTTACTACAGTTGATTTGTATTTTTTTATTTTTATCTAGAAATTTTCGAGTTTAATAGTATAAATCTAAAGGAAAATTGGAAATGAAAAACCCTTTTGAATTTTTGTTTTGTAAAACTTAACGCTAACTTAAACAGTAAAACCTACCTACAGTAAAACCTACATACGAACTAAACTTGCCTAATTTTTTTTAACTTAATTTAAATTTCTGATCAGAGGATTTTCTCACATGAACAGTTCCGAGTGGCATCTATATCAAAATCAATATATGTCTGTTTATCCTTTATGCATTACTATCCCATTCATCCGATCGCTATAAAGCTTTGGAAGGGGGGGGGGGGGGGGGGAATTACTGTTCGCACGTATTTTAATGACCATCTACAAAGCATAAGTACAATTGTTGCAAGTCTGTGTACTAGATTTATAGAATCCGTACTTTATAGAATCCAGCTTACGCGTCGGAAAATCTTCTGATTTATTCGTGTATGCACCAGACGAAAAAACAAAAAAAATATCGCTTATCCACTAGTACTTCAATAAATAAATAGAATTAAAACGACACTTTAAAATGTTTATCATATTAAAATGAGTAAGTTTCAATAAAAATTAGACAATCCTTGACATCGTAAATGTCTCAACACAAAGTTGAATACAACGTCCACAGGATCTTAAATGTCTTCAAAAGCTAAACAAAAGCTGCAGACATTGTATACATGATTGTACATTGTACACAATTGTTGTTGACGATGTCTCCTCGACCGATTTGACAGGTATTTGGGCTTACAAAAAATTTTAAAAATCCAATGTTGTAGAGTGTTAATAAAAACTATCTGTTCATTTTGCTTGATCACAAATGAATTAAAACACAATGTTTCAGAAAGCTTTCATTACACAATGTTGCCAACTTATTTTACTAATAAAATAGACAACTTAGTTTTGTTTACAATGTATCAGGTTGACGTTTTATTTTAAGACATTAACGATGTCACCGAATCTAAATTGAATGTTATCATTATGAGTTTTCTCTGAATTTTTGTTTTGAGTTTTAGGAGTTGTATCTCAGCTACGCCAACCAGTACGAATTTTCGGAAAACGGTAAAATACATGTTTGCTTATTTTTGAGAGAATATACCTTAAAACCCATTTGCAGGTCTTTAACGCCTTTTGTTTTTGAAATATTCTTAGAGAGTGCTAGGAGTTATATGGCAGCTATCCGAATCAGGGTAGTAAAGCAAAGTAAAGCACAATTATAGATAAATAAAGATATAAAAGATAAATAAAGATCAAAAGTATATAAAACGAATAAAGCACTTTAAACAACTGTTTTTGGAAAGGGAGCAGCAACGCGAACCGTGCGGCTAGGTATTTTATAAAAATAAAAAAAAAATTACATTTTATTATTGTACAAAGTACCTAATTAACAATTGTGCAACAAATGTTCTTTTTTAAATTTTTATGAAAATATTTCTAGGTTATTTATGTAGATTTTTAGATATTTTTTACTTTATAGAAAGTCCGCTCTACTCAAATTACTCAAATTCAATATTTTAAATGTCATGAATTTAATATTTTTTTTAATTTCAACTTAAATATACACTAATAACTATAAACAAATAATTATATCAAATTAATATTCTATTAAAATTATATTTTTATTTTTAAAATTTAATTTATTATTATTTTTAAATTTAATAGCTTACTCATATTTCAATTAAATACACGATTAAATACACATTTTGAAAAAAAAAAAAAAATCTGAAGCATTTTACAAACAAACTCTTTCAAAAATGAAATTATTAATAACAGTAATCATGATGACAGTGCCAATAGTAGCATGATAGTAATATGATTAATTTATTAATATTTATGTACAGTGATGATATTAAATATCATGCATGCGGTTTTTATTATTTTTGATTGATGAAAAAAAAAATAGTGATGAAATAGTAACAATATTTTTGTTGTTTTATGAATCTTGATTTGTCTTCTACATCTTTCTAGATTTGTATTTTTTTTTTGTTTTATTTTGTTTATTTTGTGTATTATTTATTTATTCACTGATTAATTGAGTGTTCAAGTTTGATGTAATCATATTTTTTACTACCTATTTTGTTTTCCTGGTATTAATATTATCATAATAACAGTATGACAGTAATATTATAAGTAATATGATAGTAGAAAGAAATTTACAACCTTGAAAAATAAAATTCAATTGAATGTGAAATTTGATATATTCTGTTGTTTTTCCGTTTTGTTTTCTATTTTTTTATTTTTAAAAACTCATTCAATGGGAAAATCATCAAGAAAAATCGATTAAAATAAAAGAATAATATAATATTATTATATATATGTATGTATGTATATATATATATTTTATTTTAAAGTTTTCTTTTTTTAATAAACTATACTTCGTTTTAAAGTGTAAATTTCATAAGATTCTTAATAATAATAAAAAAAAAAAGTTGTAGGAAAAATATAAGAAATTATAAGAAATTAAGAAGTAGAAAGGAAAAATAGAAAAATTGACAGAAATATTAATTTTGTTTTTAGAAGAAAAAAAAATATAAAAACAAAAATTAAAAAGAAAATTAAATTTCCATTGAAAAAAAAGTTTTCATCTTTGTTTGAACAGTTACGAACTGTATGTCCGTTACTACAGTATTACCAAATAGATTATTGATACATTCAAAGACTAAAACTAATTGGTAATTTTTTTTTTTTTTTATTTTTTATTTTTATTTGTACTTACTAAGGCTAAGTTTAATAACTAGGTCTTAAAACTTTGTTTTTATTTAGGTTTTTTAATAATTATAGTCTGCTAGTTTTTTGTATTTCAAATTTTTCGAATGAAATATTTTAATAATGTTTAAATTTTGGAAAAGATAAAAAATCTACATTTATAATCTAACTAAACCTAGTTCTAACTAATTTACCCTAAACTTGTGCTAAAGGCTATTCTAAATCTATGTTTATTATTTTTTTTTATCCTTTTCTGAGATAGACATGTCACATTTGAGTAAATTTGCCTCTACAATGTTGGTGTTATACTCTCTGTTCTTGCATGTGGCCCGTCTATTATAGCCTACTTTATAGCCCTTTAGCATTAATATATATAAAATGTTCGGGTGCCGTTTTCAGGCTGTTATACTAATGTACTCTTCATTATGGTAATATATATGAAATATTGCACCATTTTCCATTGTGGTAGAGATCTGTTGAAATGATTACGATTTTTATACAATATTAACTTTTTGGTACAAAGACTTCTTGGGATAAAAATGTTTGTAGTCCGTTTCGGATTTTCTGTGTAGATTTATGCAGGCTCTTATGCATTTTCGTTTAAATGTTTTTAATTTCTCAGATGTCAGACTTGTACTTATTTTGAAGCAAATGCGTGTCCTGCACATGAAATAACAGGATTAATTGGTAAATATAAACTATAAGTTGGTAATGAATAAATAAATCTGAACTACAAACAATATATCTATCCTAAGCAATTTTGAATATATATATATGGTTAAAAGGATTTATTTACAATTTATATAAATATAAATTCCCAAGCCATCTTTTTAACATCATTCACGATATGATTTCTGACAATCAATGCTATATCTGATCCAATGATACAAAATAATGCCATAAAATACATAACAACGAAAATTGGCTTCAGAAAGGCACAGTAAATTCACCTAATTTATTTTCACTATACAATAATGAGCAATTAGAACACCTAAATGCATTCAAAGGTGAAAATCATTCATTGGCTTTGGCATATGATGCTAGTGATATTAAGATAGATAAGATATATATAACAGCTCAAAAAATGATTATAATAAATTATTTTTAGGAAATTTTTTCGTTCATCATAACACTATTAGAACTCATCATCTAACAAATCGAACTTCTGTTCTTTTTATTAAAAGTAAAATGACATGGAAATTTTAATATTTTACATTTAGAAATAAAAAAAATTTATAATTACATAAATTTATTTTATGATTATAATAAATAATATACGTTAGTGATAATAAGATATATAAGATAAATATAACCGTTTAAAATATGTTTAACCATGTAACTGATTATTTTAAAGTTTGGCGACTAAAAATAAATTACAGTAAATTTCAAACTATCCTCTTTCGCTATTTAACTATTTCTTAATTATAATTTTCAAAAACACTGTCGGAAATTTAAAATTTAAAGCCTAAAAATGAAATCTTATCAAGCAAAACCTGTAAGGAACTACCCAGTAGATTGAAATAAATAAATAAGCAGTTAAATATCTCGGAGCTCATCTTCAGAAAGCAATCTCAATTGCAAATAAGTCTTTCATGGCATGTAAGAAACTATTTTATAAGAGAATATTATAACCAGAGTGCAAATTATAAACTATCAAGCTTTTTTTTTAGACCCACTCTCACTTTATTTATTTATTTATTTAACAATACTCAAATACTTATTTAGTACAACGTAAGTTATAGTCTGATGGAAAAAAATGAGAAAATTTGAGAGAAAGTGTATAAGAGTGTGGATTAAGGAAAGTATAGCAAACCGGAAACCAATTTTGTACACCATATTTCAAATAAATATGCATATACGAAAAACCAAACTTAACAAAAAAAATCGATAATTTTATAACCCAATTATTTCGCAAGTATTATGATAGAGCTAATAACACTGCCGAAAATGATTTTATATCTCATAATATTCTAGCATAACGACGAGTATTTAAAAAGAACATTAAAATCGGGGCTTATAGCACCCAAATATTTTATATATACCCGAATAAAGAATTATATTTGTAGTCGAGAACAAAACACTGAAAAAGCCTGCAAGTAGTAGAAGAAATACGCATATATGTATTATAAGCATATAAGTAAATGAAAGGGAAAATCTTCGACTATTTTCGACAATTATACAAAAAATTTACTCTAACGCTAGAAAGCAAGTTCTTATAAAAATTAAATAAAGAAATTTTTATTTAGAATCAAAGCAATATCCCACTATAGTAGGCTCCATGCATCAAAATAGAGTATGATTAGAGTGATATTTTAAGGTTAATATTTTTGATTATAGAGATTATGGTTAAACAATTAATTTAAATATGACCTTGCTAAGACTTAGGGTTAGTCGTAGGTTAAGTCTTCAAGTTCTAATCCAATTTCTTATTTAGCATATTAAATAAAATGTTTTATTGCTTTTTATTTATTTATCAATTGACCTAAATTCAAAAAATAAATAGTTAGTAACGATCAAAAATACATAAGTTAAGTTGTAATTTGGTATAGAGTATAAGAAAATTTTTAAAAATAAAACAGAATAAAAATTAATAAAAAATATGTTTTAAATTAAGTTAGTTAAATAGTCACCGTTTTTTGTAAATCATTTTTTTTTTTCGGTGTAATATTTAATGTTAGAAAATAAATTTTTTTACAATTATTATTTGAATAAATTATTTTGGTCTGGCAATGCTACTTCTTCGTATGTACAGTATGTTCATATGTTTCTTATATTTCATATTTTAAGGATTCAATTTTCCTTGGAAATTTAATATTTTGAATAGTATTACAAAATATTTGTATACTCCAATTTTGTAATTAAAAGTTTTTTTTTTTTATAGTTAATTTTTATTTTTTTTTCCTGTAGGTAAGAATATTTTTTCAAAATGTTTATCTTCAATTATAATTTTTATTTATATTGTAAAGAATTATGGTCTTTCAATTATTATTTAACAAAAAAGAAAAGAAGAAAAAATCCAATTTGATTTAAAACTTTTCACTGAAAATCTGAATGAATTTAATTTGTATTCAAATTATTATAAAGTTCAAATTTTTCTGGAGAACCATTTTGGTTTTTTTTTTTTTTTAATTTTTAAATATTAATTTTGCATTTCTTAAGAAATTTAATAAATAATGGGACATCGTATTAAGTTGAATTTTAAAATTGTTATTTGTTTTTCTTTTTTTCTTTCTTTTTGTTTTTTTTTCAAAAGTCAATAAAGAGTTTAAAAGTTTTTTTAATTAAATATTAATTTGATAATTAGCTTAAATGCAATCATTTTAAGACATTTAGGATTTTGGACCAATATTTTAAGCGATTTAGTAAAATTTAAAATTACTGAAAATAATAATACTGGGTGGGGAGCGAATGTTGCTTAAAAACACAAAAATGTGAATATTTTTGTCATTTTTCATATATTTATTATTTAGTTGTTAGGATTTCAGACGTTAAGTGAATATGAATGATTCAACTGGATGATGAACTAAAGGGCTTAATATTGGTACAGAGACTAACTATAATCTCTATAATTTTAATACAGAGAGAACTTAGTACTCAAACAAATTTTGGACGGTTCCGGATGTTCTTTTATTGGATATATGTTAAAGGTTTTTTTTTAATTATGATGAAATCTACACTCATATTCTTAGTCTAAAAAAAAAAAAATTTAACCCAGGTTCTTCTGATGTTTAAATTTTTAACATTTAAAAAAGAGTGTTTTTATCTTAAATTGATAATCTTATAATATTATATACGTGTAATTTTTTAAATATAACCATACTTAAATTGGTATGTAATAATCTTTAATTTGAATTCATTGTCAAAATATGACCAAATACCATCTTATATATAAAACACAAGATGAGGGGGAGTAAAAGAACAAGAATAGTTGAATAGTAAATTACACCACAAATATATTAAAATTTTAGCAAGTTTAAAAATGTTTAGCAAACTTAAAAATGTTTAGCAAGTTTAAAAATTTTTAGCCAAAAATAAAAATATGCAAAAAGGTAGTGAATACTTAAAACATTTAAAATAGTTACACATTCCACAAACCAAAAATAAAAAAAAAACATTTAAAATTAAATACCAACAAACTAAAAATAAAAAGTAGAAGTAATTAATAATATACAATTGTATTCAATCGGCATTCAATCATGGGGTTGTTAAATATTTAAAAATGAATTGTTAACGCTCTGTGGTACATAGGTAATACAAAAGTACAAATAAATTTGCTCACTAAAGAAGTAAAAAAAATATGGGATAAATAAAATACAATCACATTAAAATGATCATATTGTTTATTTTTATAATTTCCAGACTGAAGGATTACCATATCCTAACTGCTTCAAGGGATTGGTATTTACAATAATATCTACAAGATGGCATAGACAATAACATTGTCTACTTCTTATCAATTTTTTTTTTAATTTTTGGTACAGCAGTTAATTTGAATGTGGAAAATTACATCTATTGTAAAGTGAAGCCTTCATAATAGCAAAGTTCCATTTTATTTTAAACGACAACGAACATGTATTCCAAATTAATTTCAAAGAATAATTGAAAAACTTTGTATGTACCTACATACATTCATGATATAAGCGGAATTACATAACATAGTGGATAACATAACCACTATACACTATCTTAGTCCGTTTAAATTAATGGCTGTCTTTAATGACGAATATTTTTTGATTATATAAAGAACCAAATCTGATGAATTAATTGTTTAAATACGCTTCAGAATATGTTCTACAATAAAATCCTAAGACCCACCTTAATATTTTATGCGAAAACACTTATTTATCGATCTATGAAAGTATTAGGTATTATACTTTGATTTCATCATAAAATATAAATATTCAAAAATCAAGCGATTCAGAAAACAACAACAATTGTACTCAAACAAATATTTTTTTTATATAAAATTGTTTTTGAAAGAAGTACTTCTGTGCAATTGAACAGGGATTCATTAGTGTTAATATATTTATTATAATAATAACGTCAGAATTTAACTTATAGCTTAAGAACTACTTAAATTGAACTTACTAACTAAAGAACTTACAAATTTATGAATTCGATTTTATCAATTTTACAAAGGGGTTGGTTAACGACCAATGATTATTCTAAATATAGTTTTATCTTTATCCGGTACAGATATGTCGAATTTCATATTATCTCTATCGATATTGCCTGGATTGTATTCAATTTTGACCGAAAATGAAATAGTATAGGAACATGATTTTGGTTTCGGATGTAACAATTTCTGTGTAAAAAGATGAAATGCTCAGTAGCTGTGAAATCCACGAGCAGAGTCTTTTTAATGTACTCCTCATTGTCGTAAAATATTTATGTTATAAAAATAAAATAAAAATAATAGAAATATTCAGATTTGTTTTTATTTGTAGTAAAATTCGTGCCCAACCGTGTGTATTAAGTTGACTCTATGTATATATATCCATGCGATGAATTCAGACTCTACAGTATAGCTTTATACTGAATTTCTAGTGGTGTATAGTATTGGAAAACTTAAAGGACCTGCTGAGCAGGAAGAGATATTCAATAACACTTTAATTGGTCCCTGGCTATTAATAAGTCACGATGTGACGTATTGTTATCTGATAAAATCATTTGTATATCTAATAAAGAGGTTTATAGAAACATTATGAAAGGGGTAACAAAAAGATAGGTAAGATTTGCAAAGGGTTAGAGCAGGAAATAGTAAATTAAAAATCTAGTAAAAATCTTAGAGTAATTATGGAAAAAGCTATATTGTGTTCAAAGGTCCAGTACCCTTTGTCATTGGGATATAATAAATGGCAAAAAATAATTGAGAGTATAATTTGGGGTAACAAATTAAGTAAAAATGAAACTATTCTATTTAAGTAGGCTTATTTCCTGACAATAGCAGTAGTTTTCCTTATTTAATGAGTTGATAAGCCAGTAATTTGTTAAATAAATACTCGAAATATTGTAGATTGTAGTACCGTACTTAATTACAGTGATTCTACATAAGTTATTGTAGAGTGTAAAAAAAAGGCCACTTAAGTAAAGTTATAAAAAAATTATGGTCAATTTAACAAATCACTTATGTGTTCCTATTGAATACAAATCATCAGAGAATATATTAAATATGTTACCTGCGACTGCTATGGCATAGCGAGAACTAATTTGAAGGAGTTTTATAATAGGTAGATATATATTTGAGCTATTTTAGATATCTATAAGCTTATCACTGGTCCGGGCTTCCCCACGAAATATGTATTGGTGCAGTTTTTTTTTACAGACGGTGTAATGGCTCCACAATTTTACATATATTCTAGTATTATTTGAACAACGGATAACTTTCTTTGTCACTCCTGGTAAATTAACTAACTATATAAGTCAAATGCTATGAAATAATTTCAACTAATAGTCCAAAGTAAAATTGAAGACAGGCGAGGCATTCGAAGGAAGCAATTATCATGGCTAAGAAACATCAGAAATTGGCCTTGCTTAAGAACTATAGGTGAACTAGTCAGAACAGCTCAAAATAGAGAAGAATTTACAAGCATAACAACAATATGTAAACGTTGACATCCATAAAGGATAAGCTCATAGGCAGTAAAAGAAGATATGTCAAATATATCAAATATATGTATAAAAGAAAAAAAAATGTTTAAATCAATTTATAACTATTTATTTTTGTTTTTGTTATTCCATATAGAAGCAAATCATCAAAATAAAAATAAATTTTACTACTCAATAAAATATTAAAACATATATACAAGATCTTTTCAGTCGTTTTATATACAAGTCATTTGATTTTTTTGCCAATATTAATAAAGTTCATAAGTTAATGGCTTAAATATTATTTATTAAAATATAATTTAAAGAGATTTCAACTTAATATTGAAATTTTAATACTATTTTTTTTTCTTCTAATTTTTAATATATGAAATTTTTTATTTAAATTATTGCAAAAATCTAAATATCAAGTTTAAGTTTGATGGCTTTTGAAATATATATGCATATAAATTAATAAATTCACAAAAAAAAAAATAAATAAAGTAAATTTCCATAAAAAACACATTAGTCATTTTTTAATGACATAATTAATTGTCAAAATTTTATACTAATTAATTTTAAATATGAAATAAGACAGGGTGAAACGAATTTAAATTTTTAAATTTATAATAATGTTTAAAGACGTCATTATGCGTGATTATACGTCAGAGATCTCCCCTATAAGTCATTAAAATTTCCAAAAAAAGTCGTTACTTTTTTTTAATCATTGATGGCTATATGAATACAAGTATTGGGTAACAGAACTGTTTTTGGGAAGCCTTATTTGTGTGTTTTAAAATTTAATTTTTTAGTTAATGTTTAAGCAGTAATTTGAAATTGTCGGAATTATCTAGATATATCATTAAATATATTTTTTGTTTATCTATTTAGTAGACTAAATAAAAATGTTAATGAGTTAGCGAAACATCTAACTGGGTACTAGGGGAGAAATGACATAGCTTATTTATTTTATTTTGATCTTGACATAGAGAAGGTGATCAATTGACATAATAAATAATTTGAATGGGTTTGATGTCATAATTTAAACATGTACTATAATGTCAAATACATTAAAAAGTCGATGGCAATTAATAAGTTTAGCAATAAAATAAAATTTTTTTACCAACTTAAAATTATGCAGAAAAGAAATATAAAAATTGTTTTCGATGACCGCCTAAATCGGTTTTAGGTTGAATAAAATGTTTTATTTTCCAAGTATCGATATTTCAATGCTCACAAGTGATTATGTAATAGTAAATAATAGTAGCAAAGCAGGATTTATCTATATCTATGGTAGGTAGGCAGCAAATATCTATATTGGGTAAAGTAAAAAATTCAATAATAACATTTTTTTTTTTAATCTATTAAAATATTACTAGTATAATGCTACTCCTAACCAGCTGTTCTTAAGTTTGTGGGCAGTTTAAAAAAATATACAGCGCTATATTGTAGACGTTATTATATGCTAATCAAAAAGGTATTTTTCAGAGTCTATTGAAATTGATTGATATTCTTTGTAATTTTTCATACAGCTTATTTAACACACATTATTAAATTATTAACTCAAAGTTAAAATCATCTGTCATCATAATGCATTAATATTTCTCACTAGATTCTACCTAAACCTAAAGACATTAAAAAAAAAATTTAAAAAAATTTATTTATTCTCTCAATTGTGATTCTTTCATTCATAATTAACTGTTTTTTCACTATTATTGTTCTTGTCAAATGCTTCAGGCAAAACAAATCAAATTAGTATATATAATATATCAGCTTTTAACTACATATTGTACATATTTTAATGTATTGTTGAAGGGATCAAAGCAGAGGTCAAAGAAATAATGTAAAAAAAAAACAAGATGCAGTAACCGATTCAATGAATCAATCCATATATACTGTAGAACTCATACTCTTTACATCTCAATTCTCCAACCAAAGTCATTCATTGATACTTGACGACATTTTCATTAAAAGCTATCACTTCATTTGTTATATTTCAGTTCCCAAAGTTAACTAATTTTATATATTTTACATGATTCTATTTCAATTGAACTATGGTTGATTTTCTGCTGACACTAAACTACATATTGTACATATTTTAATATATTAATTTATCAGTATATAATCAATATATATGAATTATGTTTGTATCTTCATAGATAACGACACTTAAAACAAATAAACCTTTGGCCTTTTTAATTTATTATAATTTACAATTTCGCTCTCAACTAGGTCTACTACGAAAAATTATATTATTTGCGTGTTTTCATAGCTATTTTCATTTAGATTACGTACAACTGTTTTGTACCAGTTACCAGTTAAATACAGTACCAGTTTAAACTTATTGCCAGATTTCAGTAATAGATTAAATAATATTCAAATATATTAAAGCCTTTAGCTAAATGAATTTAATTCTTTTCAGTGATTAAACTTATCGTAATGCGATTGCTACTTGTCAATGCTGATGATAATTGTACCAAATCTGAGAAGGTCTTTACACTCAGGAAATGTAATCAACTATGTTATCTGTGAATGTTTTAAATTAAAAGTTAATTGTAATCTGTTTGATCTAAACAAAAAATAAATTGACTGCCTAGGTCATAGTTTCAGGTGGTTTGGAGGTGAGTATATTATTGACAATCTGGCAAAAATATCTAAAATATCCAAAGATACAGACACAGCTGCAGGTGAGTTCAGAGAATATGTTCCCTTTTGTGTTGGTGTTGTATCACAATCAGATCTGAAATCTAATAGTATAATCTAGTGTTAGAATATATATCAACTTCTTGTCTTATATATGACATATTTGTTTATTAGATCTATATAAATTTAATATCTTACCACCCATGATTCATATTAAATAGTAAAATAAAAATAATAAAATAATTTTTTAACTATCTAATTTTTTAACTATAAGAACTATAAAGATAGTAGTATAAACGACAAAATAAATAATATTTTTTTTCTACAAATCTTATAATTTTATGATACGCAATTTATGAAGTGGTATACGTCCATAGATCGTCACTATAATTTTTGTTTTTAATAGTTTTGAAAATTGTCATTAAAATGGTTGAAATCATGTTATTAATTTTAATGAAAAGCTACTGGTGGTTTTAGTTAACTCATTTTAATTCTTTTCTATTTTATATTAATTTGTTTCCTTTTTGTTGTTGTTTTTTTTTTTAATAAAAATCTAACCGGAAATTTTAATTGTGTTTTCTTTAGAAAAAGAAAACAAATAAAAAAAAAACCCCAAAAAAAAGTAGATTATTTTGTCGCAAAAAAAAAAACAAATATATATTTATATTATAATAATATTTTAATATTATTTAATAAAAATTTTTTTTTAAATATTTTGTAGACTGAAAATAAATTTTTGAAAAATGGACTAAACTTGAAGAACTGGTTACAATTTGAATGAAACTATTTTGTGTGATGCGGTTATTAATCGAGTTTAAATTTGTTTTCGTTTTTTATTTTGATTTAATTTTTTTTTTTTTTTATTATTTGTTTTAATAATTTTCTAAATAAAAAATTTGAAATTCTAATGAAATTCTATTCTCACTTCTTTTTATTGTCGATTGTTTTATTAATTGTGATTTATTTCAATTTCCGGTGTTTTAAAATACAATTTTCGCGAATATTAATTTGAAAAGTCGATTTTTGTCATTTCATTTGTTTTTTTTTTGTTTTTGTTTTCATTTGTTTGTGTAGTAAAAGTTTTTTTTCGAATAGTTCAGGAAATTCGGTTTAAATCGCTCAAATTGAAAAAGAAATTACAATATTATAACAATTTTCGGAATCAGAATTATAACAAAGAAGAATAGCTATGATGTGTTCCTGTCGCTCGTTCATGAAATCGAAACTAAAATAGTTGTCTACTGATTTTTATATGTACATGTTTTTAATCTGAAAATCAAACTAGATTCAGATTGGTCTAAGTAATTTATAAGTCATAGGTATTTTTTTTTTTTTTTTAAACACCTAATGGGGAATTTATTGATAGTAATCTAGTAAAATACATACTAATAAACTATTTTTCTTTAAATCTTGATTGGTTACGTTTTTAGAATACAAAGTCTTTCCCTATGACAGTTTCGTTTTTCTTTTTGTTTATATATATATATATATATATACATGTATGTATATTATAATTTTAGTTTTGCCACAATTCAAAAGATTTTACTCGTTTTAATCTTCGTGTTGTATCATCATTGTCCAAGATTTGGATAGACTCGGTATTGATATGTTTTTGTTGTCTTTTTTGATGACTTTGTGCTATTGATTTGATAACGCTGTCAATCATTTCTACACCCAAATCCATATGTAGATTATTATTGCGTATGTACCACGGGGAATTTACTATACCACCTAGTACTTTGTTTTGGAAACTTTGTATTATGTTTCTATTGCTTTGACTGATACAATCCCAGAGTTGAATTCCATAAGTCTAAATTGGTTTCAGACATTGTTGGTATAACAGAAGCTTATTTTTAGTTGATAGCTCAGAGTGTCTACCTAATAGTAGCCAGTACATTTTTTTGTACTTTAGATTTAATTCTTCCCGTTTTTTCTTCACATGTAGTTTCCATTTGAGTTTTACATCAAGTGTCTTACCTAGATATTTGGCTGTGTTTTTATATTTAACAATTTGATCATTAATATACACAGGTTCATATTTGATATGTTTGTTGTTGAAGTCAATATGTACTGATTTCGCTCCATTCAATTTAATACACCATCGGAAGGTCCAGTTTTGAACCTTTTTAATAGCTGCTTGTAAGTTTGGTGTTGTCTCGATGTTACTATCGCCAATGGTTAAAATTGCTGGATCATCAGTAAATGTGTCAACTATGTTTTTTTCGAATGTAGGCAGGTCACTAGTATATAGGAGATAAATGATAAAAGATAAAGGATTATCTACTAGATATTACTGAAATAACGTCCTGATAGATATGATTTTAATATTTTTAAGAATTGAGCACGAAGAAGTAAGTTTAGTTTGTAGTTTAGACCTTCATGCCAGACTTTATCAAAAGCCTGTGCAACATCTAAAAATATTGATGAACAAACTTTTTTTTCTTCTAAGGCTTTTTCTATAATATTGGTAATTCTGGGAACTTGATTAATTGTAGAATGCTTATTTCGAAATCAAAATTTATGATCCGGTATCAGATGTTTTTCTTCTATGATGGGTTTTATTCTTTTTAATAGAGGTTTTTCGAATAATTTAGATAGAATTGGTAATAGTGAAATCGGTCTATATGATGTTACTTCAGATGTCGGTGTTCCTGGTTTAGGAATCTTTATTACTTCATCTACTTTTCATAATTATGGGACGTACTGCAGATGAAATGAAGCATTTATCAAATTAGTTAGTTTGGTAAATGCTTTTTCCTTTAGTATTTGACCGGAAATCAAGTCAAATCCAGGAGCTTTTTTCTGATTAATATTTGTTTTGATTTCATTTTTAACTTCATCTACTTTGACTGGTTGAATATTACTAATTTGTTGCTCTGCAACATCTGGTAGTGATTGGTACCATTTGATAGTTTTGGTCATAGGTATATAAACATATTAGTATAAACTCTTATAATGCCAATAATAATATGGAAAATTGTGTAATGAAATTAAAATAAATAATAATAATATTAACAAACGATATTAATAGAAGTTCTTAAAAAATGTGATATTTTGAATTGAAAACTGTTTAAGGTCATCATGATAAGTTGAAGTATTCTTTATTATCTATTGTTTCAGCTTTGAGTGAGCCTTAATCTCGTTTACAACTTTCATCCACTCTGCTCTATTTTTTGCACTTGTCCTATATCCGTCGACTTCTCAATCTTTCGATACTTGTCCTCGATCTCGTCTAGTTATCTTGATGTTGGTCTAGTATTGTACGATACTGCATCTAATGTTATTTTTAACATAATTTGTTTATTTATCTTCAGTACATGTTCTGCCCATCTTAGTCTTTGTGCCTTAATAAATTTTATAATATTGTGTGCATCAATTTCTTGGTTAATCTTATTTCATATTCACCTTTATTATTTATTTCTCTATATTCTTCTTTCGAATATTTTTAATTTATTTTCGTCACTAATTGTTATTGTCCAGGTTTTGCAACAATCGTTAAGACCGATTATATTATGGTCTTGTACATTCTGAATTTAATTGTACTTTTCAAAATGTGTATGTATAGAAGCATTTTCATGCTGCTTGGATTCTATTATTAATTGTCAAATGTATGTTATTTTTACAATTTATTAAGGCATCTATAGATATATAAGACTGTTTACTCCTTCAAAATTGTGATTATTTATTGTTGTATATTTTAGGCGGATCGTATTGTTTCTGCCGTTCACATATACTTAGTCTTATTCTCGTAAATTTTTAGGTTTAAATTATAAGTTGCACACAATAATTAATAACACTCCGTTCGAGTGTTGAATTAAGAAGAACTTTATTATAATAATTTTATCTTAGGCTAAGTATTACAATTTACATTTGTATTAGTTATATTAAATTATTAAAACTATTGCATTAGACAAATCATTAGAAACACTCATTTTCCATGGGCAATCCATTTTTAAGTACTTAACATGCTCTGTCAAATAGTCATTTATACATAGCACTACAAAGTAATATAATACATATTATAATAAAATTATTAAACATGTTTTTATTTAATTAATTATTTATACTTGTACAATAACTGTAGGAATATTTTTTTCTATCAACAGAATATTTTAGCTTTGGTGATGAAGTAGAGTAGAGTAAGACAATACAAATAGGCATACTGCTAAAAGTACTCACAAATGGCTTAGGTAAACAAAATTGATGTAATGTAATGTCTATCATCAACGCCTTAAGGTCCGGCCTCAATAGAAAATTTGTAGAATATAATGAAAAATGAAAAGAAATTAAAATTCTCTCGCTGTTCGGCAAAAGATGAATTGAAGCAAAGACTGCTGCATATTTGGTCTTATATAACACCAGGATTGACAAAAATTGGTATCAATTTTTACAAAAAATAATAGAGTACGTTGTTAAAAATAAAGGATATGTTACACAGTATTAATGTACATCGTACAAACTTAAATCAATTAAAATTATAAATTAATTGATTTTTTGTTTTTATAAATTAGATAATATTATATTATTGGGCTCGGCCACATAAATGAACTATAAAGATATCATTCTATCTTTCTCTATTGAAAATAGTTTTTTTTCTATAAGTTTAAAGGTTTTTCTTTTTAAGTGAAAGTTTTTTTTCTTTTTGAAAGAAATATTTTCATTTCAAGTAAAAGTGTTTAATCTATGCAAAATGGTATAATTGAGATTGTAAGTTAAAACTGAGAATAGTAAGGAAAAAGAAAAAAATAATATATATATATATATTATAGCTATAGTTAAAAAAAATTGGGTGAAGACTATATGATATATAGATAAAAAAAATAACACAGAATTGTGTAGTTTATGCTGTATTAATTGATCATTTTTGCTCATTATTTTATTTTTTTTGTAATGAAGGTCAGAAAGAAATTTAAATTAAATAATTTTATTTTAAATTTAAATTAAGTTAAAAATTGGATAAGAAAACTACGTCTTTGTGGATTTCTCTTCTCGTAAATATCTTAATTCAGTTATTTCGCTAAAAATAAGCTCTATAAAGTTTCACTGAAGTCAGATGAAAACTATAACTACAGAGATAAAATCAATAATATTTTAAACTAATATAATTACTATACTATAATATAGATCTACAATACAAGTCGTATTATCTAATAAATACACAATAAATAAGGTTAAAATATCATAAAAAAATTTGTTACAAATTTTCCAATATTAAACAAATATGATTACAAATTCAAATTCTATTAATAACATTTTATGTACAAACACTATATACATATATACATATATACATATATGATATACATATATGAAAATTATTATGACCTACTAAATTTTTTAAAATGTACGTTCACCTACTAATTTTATTTAGTTAGCCCTAAAAATAAAATTATAAAATTGAAATTCAATTAAACTGCAATATATTGTTAGTACGATGCAACGCACTGTTATAGACCCTAAATAATATATATATATATATGTATTATGTATATATATACGTTAAATTAATACGTATATTAACAATTGTTATAATGATCACCTACTTTTATTAAATAAATATACGAGTATAGTATATAATATATAAAATGTCACGTTATCACAATTAAAATGATGTAAGAATACAATGTCAATAAATTAATTGCATTTCAATTACATAAGATTCGAGAAAATAAAAAGAAGGAAAAACCAAAATAAAAAAAAAAAAATTTTTGAATTAAAAAAAGAAGATTTTAAATTTTTAAATTATTCAATGAATTTCCATTGATTTATAAAATTTTGATTTTGTTTTTGTTTTTTATTAATTCAATATTGCACGTCCTAATAATAAAAATTTCAAATTTAATTTTGATTTAAAAGCTTATTATGTTTTAAGCTGTATGTTATTATACAGGTATGTATAGTGTAATCATTATTCATTATTTTGTAGTGTACCGCTTCCGATTCAATCGAATTTAATAAATTAATTATTAAAGAATGTTGTAAAACACATGTCTTTTGAGTCATATAGCATTCAATTACATATATGGGTTGGGTTGGAGAATCATATTTCGTGTTTAAAAAAAAATATTTTATAAATTAAGTTAAGTAAAACAAAACAAAATAGTTAAATATTAAATTAAATAATAAAATTTATAAAAACTATAGAGAAGAGGAATGTTATGGAAAAAGATTGTATTGAACTTGCTTCAAAAATCTTCAAAAATTAATAAGACTAACTTTAAAAAAATACATTTTTTATTTTATTTAATCTATATTCAGAAAGTTTAAAATTTATTTGGAAATTTTGATTTTATTTTACAATTTCAAATTAACACGTTGGCAACAAATTTATCACCATTCAATATTACAGACTATATACAGGGTTGTGATATAGTAACCCACTTGCACCTACCTACCTATTTTTAATCAATGAATTTTTATATTAACAAATCATTTTATTCATAAAATTGTTTAAGAATTTTTACATTATTACACTTTCATTATAACAAATTTCAAGTTTTTTTTTCAGAACATTAAAATTGAACCTTAAAGATAATTTCACTGACATTTTTGATTAAATTTTGATGGACAGAAATAAAGAAGAATTTTTTTTTAAATTCCAGTTACTTTAGAAAAGAAAAGAAGAAAATCTACTATATTTTTCTTTTTAAATATTTCATTGTTTTTCAACTCATATTTTGACGTAATTGGAATAAAAAAATATTCGTCCTTCTTCCTTTAAATTACAATAAATGTTGAGTTAAATTTGTTTTCTCAAAATATTAATAATAAGTATTTATAAATAAATTTATGTAAAATTTTCTCTAATTTTACTTCTTTTTCTTTATCTGCCTATAAAAAAATTGGGTCACAGATTAACAATTGATTTACTCCACTCCAATATACATAGTTCAATAATATACGGTTGGTTTAATAAAAAATTTTTATTTTTTATATAAATATTTTGTTTTCAATATTTTCAGGTGACATGTAAATATTGATTGGTTAATGCTACTGAACTACACATATATATACTTATATATATATGTATATTTGTTCAGAAATTAATTATAATTTTTTTTATATAGATATGTTTGTACATGCAAACAGAAGCCCAGGTGTTGTACAAAAAAAAGAACCCAAAACAAAAAATAAAAAAAAAGTCAATTAGTTCAAAACTTTAATGAATGAAAAATACGTTTTTTGTAACTTAAAAAAAAAAGACATTGAACTTCGACCCTTGAAAAAAAGCTTCTTAAAAAATAATTTACTACCATTTTATTTTAGGTTCTATGGGTATTCATGAAATAATAATAATAATACAAAAAAGAATATTATTTTAATAGGATGAAATATATTTTCAATTATTTGGATATAGGATATTTGAGAGACAAGAATATATTTCGTATCGATTAAAATTTAAATTAAATTTGAGTTTGAATTAAAGCTCTTACACTCCTGAGTATAAGTATATAATGAATGCCTGTATCAAGCATAAATATGTACCTAATACATGGAAAATTGTAAAAATAATCTTGTCCAGGAAACCATGCTAACGAGACCAAATCCTACAAGCCTATTTGTCTGCCCCCTACAATAGTTATTTGAAAAATTATTAGGGTCCAATTTTATATTTGCAATATACCTGGAATATACATCTGCAGTAGAAAATATATTAATAGCAACTTTTGCAGAAGACATAGCGTTTGCGGTGGCTGCTCTGCTCCTATTCTATAGAAGAAATTACAAGCAAAGTGCAAAATAATGACCAAATATGGAACTGGTGCGTAAATGGAAAATTAAATTAAATGAAGCTAAATCCAATTATGTAAATTTCACTTATAAAAAAGTAATAACTAAAATCAATGACTGAAATTAAATACCTTGGCATGATTTTGGATGCACAGCAAAATTGGAAGGAGCATAAAGTTAAAAAGCAAGAATTGTTCTAATATAGAGAGCTATATTGGTTGATTAGGCGCAATTCTACGATATCGACCTATAACAATTAAAGTTTTGATGTATACATATAATCAAGTATTAAAGCCAGTCTGGGCACACGGTATTCAAGTATGGGGATGTGCTAAACAAACACACATTCAAACCATTCAAAATAATGTTCCAGAATAAGGTACTGCGCAATATAGTCAATGCTCCATTAGTATGTTCTTAATACCGATATTCTTCGAGACTTGAGGATCTCATTTATAAAAGACGAAATATTCTGCACGTCATAAGACTCACCTGATCCAATATGTCAATGTCCAAGCTTTCAACTTTATTGACAATCAAAAATGTATTAACACACAAACAAAAGCATTTCAATTATATGAAAAAACTTTCAATCTATCAAAGCATTATGGGATTTTGGCAAATCAAAGGTGTTTTAGTTACTTTGAGTTAAAAGTAAAATTAATGGGTTGTAAGACTAGTTTTAATGTTACAATAATGGGTTAAAGGCCCGCAGTCCAAAAATCATAAAAAAGCCCGCATAAAAAAAAAATGGAGGTCCAATATATCGGCAAATTATAGGAACTGTACAATGACGTATAGATGTAGTAATCAAAATTTAAATTAACTTCAATGACACACAAACATTTAATATTTTAATAAGCAAGGATATAAGAATTAAAAGAGAATTAAAGATACATTGATGAACACTAGAAGTAGAATTGATATGTTATGACTAGAAATAGATCAAAATTTTGTAGCATATCAAAATGGAAATGGAAAATTGTAAAACTAAAATGTAAAGTAAGTATATAGAATACATAAAACTATATAGAAAAAAAATGTTTTATCTTAACAATGTGAATTCGTAAAAATGTCATAAAGATTCTTTTTTTTTAAAATATCAAAATATTTTCTCTTAAATTTTTAACTTTTATACAACATATAAAATAAAATAAAATAAATAAAGTTTATTCAATGTAAAGATATTTTAAATAATCTTCTTTAAACTTTAAATAGTAACATCATATATTTTTTTACTATTTCTTTGTATAATTCTTTTATAATCCTTAGACATCTCAGAGAATTATATTTATGTTTTCATCAACAATACTCGTGTATATATATATATTCCTGCATCTTAGAGTATCAAAAAGTTATTTTAAATATATATAGATATTCTTATATATATAAATTACATAATGTAAGCAAATCACCTGGCAATCAAAATACATTTGTACATACACATATGTAGCTAATAATATATTTGAAAAGGACCTAAAGGATATCAAGTGTTAAATTGACTTTTATTTACAAAATTTAGCTATAAAATATTTTTATATACACGTTTTATGCATTTTTGTACAAATGTACGTATCTTACAATTTAAATTGCAATGGATTTCAATGAGTTTTTTTTATAATAAATAAATAAATAAATAAATAGATTTGAATGCATCTGAATATTTGGTGATCTGGAGGTGTTAAAACAATAAAAATAAAGATTCAGTCTATTTAATAAAATTAATGACATCACATCATATTTAGAATTTAATTTTGCATTTCAGTGAGTTGAGTATTAAAAAGGAATTTTAGATTTAAGGTAAATATTTCTAGTTTGATTTTTGCAGATTGATGTTTGAGTTAGTTGTAGTTATCTGTTGTCTGTAATTATTAACATCATCTGTGATGTTGAATAAATTTCTTTATTCAGTTAAATTTATCTGGAATTCAGATTTAGAATTAGAATTAATTTTTTACATGGCTGTGAACTTTTCAGTGGGTATGAAACAAAAATAAATTAATGTTAAACATAAATATAAGAAATAATTTGACATGAAATGGTAATTTGGTGCTGTCACAATAAAACAAGTATATTTTTTTACTAAATAAAATTTTGTGTAGATTTTAATAAAATTGAGTAAAGGGGTGATGATGTATGGGTAATTATCAGTAAAAAAAATGTGTATACGTGTGAGTTGGATCTAAACCAGATCGCTTAGTAATAGTTAAGTGAGTGAATTCTTCTACAGTTGTAGGATGTATTCCAACAGTATTTAAGAGAATTTTCATGGTTAACCCAGATTTCATAGCTGCACCAAATCCTTGCATTACTTCTCCAGCTACTGGACCAACGTAATGTAAGCCTTTTGGTCACCACCTCTTTCAGAAACTGTTTTTAAGTAACAACATACTTTTTTGTGGAATGAAAAATTCAGTTGGTTTATAGAAACCAGGATATACTTCAATATTATCAGCTCCATATTTTTCAGTTGCTTTTTCTTCACATATACCAACACATGCATATTCAAGTGGCGAAAATACAGTTGTAACTACATCAGAATGATTCATTATTTGTGTTGATTCACCAAATAAATGACCTTTGCGACCTACAGCAAATAATATTGTATCGTAGACATCGCTATACCATCTTCATTAGTTGCAGTGTTTTTTCATTTAATTAAAAGTTGTCCATCTTCTTGTTTTTCAACAGAAGTGATAACTGAAGTACGTATAAATGGAATATTTTTTTCAGCCATAGCATCTGCTACAATGTTGGCGATTTGTTGATCAAAACCACGTAAAATAATTGAACGCACCATAACTGTTGCATTATATCCTAATCCTTTAAGAAACCTACATTCAGCAGAATAAGATTAGATTATAAGAAACCGTAACTCAGGCATATAATAATAATAATAATTTAATTTATTTGCAATACTTATACATTGAGACATTAACATTCGTTGGCAAAAAACGAATCAATAAACAAATAGATGTGGAAATCCCATAGAGGAAATGACGTTGGATCGGGCATACTATGACCAAACCTGACAAACAACATTGGGTACACAATGCAAACCTCAGGGTACATGTCGCATCGGAAGACCTAGAAAACATACCGGAATCCATTCATACCTTAAAATGAACTTAGCCACAATTGAAGAGGTATGCCGCAGATAGGAAAGATTTTATTCCAAATCTATGCCCCGCGAATGGTGCTTTCAAATTTTTTGGGGATAATCAAAAGTATTATATTTCATTATTATAAATACAAAGGAAATATAAAGAGTAAATAGGTACAGATTGTACAAATTAATTACATAACAATTCAAAATTAATTGATTTTTGGTAAATCAAAGCTTACAAAATTTGTTGACTATGTGTTTGAGTTAGGTATTTCGTTCAATCCACATTTTCGCAGCCGCAAAAATGAAAATGAGACAAAACCTCTTGAACACTTCTTTTGCAGTTGTCCAGCATTAGCTTGAGTCAGACAGGAAAGCTAAATCGCAGATCTGATCAATCTGACCTTCTCAATAACAAAGGGTTTTACAGAAGCAAATGGAATGGCCACTTCTATCTACCATGTGTTTGAGCTTTTTTAACATAATTTGGAATTCAAGATTCAAGATTCATCACGCTCAATTGAGTAAAATTCAATCAATTCAATCAAAGAGTAAAAAAAAATTAATTGATAAAAGAGTAAAATTGATAAAGTACTAAATTGATTTCAAATCAATTGATAAAAGAGTAAACTACATCACAGTAAAAGAAATATGGTAAAATAAGTGCTTTTATTAACCTTGATACCAAAAGATACTAGATAAGTTAATTTCCAGAGTATATTGAAAAGGATACATTCTGTTGACGCTTTGTTTAATGTGCTCAGACAATGTGATAAAAACAAATTTTAAATACAATGAATACAATGAATTCTAATTTATTTTTCATAAAAAAATATTTTGATAAATTTCATTTTCAACTTTCAATTTTCATAATTTTTCAAATCAAAGTTCAACAATGTTTTTCAGAAAACTAATCAACTCAATAGTATTTTGAAATACAAACACACGCACACATATATATGCACCCACATTTACATATAATTCATGTCCTTATTATCCAAATAGATATCTTAACTATTGACTAGTATTATATTTTATGTTACTATACCAACACCCAACTTCAAATAATATGGAACATAAAATATTAAAAAATATTAAATCAATACATTAAGAAAAACAATAAAAACAAGAAAAACAATAATAAAAAAAAATTCTTTAAAAACTGTCAAGAATATCGATAAACTAAGAAAAAAATATGCAATAATAATAATAATAAGTAATAATAATAACGATAATAATAACAATAATAATAATAATAACAATAATAATAATAAAAAAATGCAAATAAATACATTCAATGTTTTTTTTTTTGTTTTCAACAATTTTAAAATGGGTGTTTATATTACTACAGGACATTGTAATAAAGCTTTATATTCAACAATAATTTATTGAAATTGAAATATACATTTTCTATTCCAATTTTTTTTTTCATTATATTTTTAAAATCCTTAAAACAAAAAAAAATTGGAATCAGAATATATAAAATGTAACACCAATACTTTTTTTTATATGAAATATCAAAATTTTTAAAGAAAATTTTGTAAATAAACTAAAAAAAAAAAAGAAAACACAAAAAAAGTACAAACCAAAATTTTTTCTATTATTGTTTATTGATTCATAAAAATTATCATAAAAATAAAATGGTCTTTAATAACACTATGTATATGTATACAGTATACAGAGTGTCAATATTTGTATTTATATTGCAAGACTCATTGTTTATATGGGTAGTTTCAATCCGCATGGTCATTTTGAGCAATCATAATTATTTAGAAAAATATGAACAGTTACATAAGAATGTAGGTTCTTTTAGGTTTATGTAATATAATTTAGTGTTTATAATAAATAATTAATATATAACAATCATTATTAATATCTGAAAGATTAGTGGTGAATGTAACAAACTAATATTAAAACTTACTTTCAAAAATAATTAAACATGAAAATCATCGTTTTGCGTAGATAGCATATTTTGTTTTTTAAAGGAAGAAATCAAGTATCTTCTAAACTATTATGACAATTTTAAAATTGTGAAAAAATTAATAATAACTGCATAATAGAAATATGCTTAAACTAAACAATCTTAAAAATGATCTTCAACAATAACAAGTTATCAATTATGATATAAATTTATGTAACTATAAATTTATGTAACTATAAATTTTTTTTAAGGGTGAAATATTAAAATTTCCATGTCATATCCATGTCAATTTATTTTATAAAAATAACATTTTACATTGAAATTTTGGTCGATTTTTATAACTCGCAGATGTACTATTGACATCTTCTAACAAGTTATAAAATCAATTTAAATGAAAAAGTTGAAAGGCCATTTTCGTACATTCATGTTTCAAAAATCTGAATCTGCACTTAATATGTTTAATAGAAATGGAAAGCTCATTAAAGAATTTGGGGGCTACAATATCAACAAAATTTTGATATAAGGAACAATTACTGAAAAATTACTGTTTTTGACTATTACTTATAGGGAGTACGTATATAGGTAACAGTTATAACATTTTAGGTAGAATGAAGAAGATTTGTTTCTGGTTCCAATTAGTTTTACAAAATAATTTAAGTTCACCTCTATGGACTCACTTAATATAAGTTATTCAGAACAAGTCTCCTATATATAATTATTTCCAAAATAGATAACTTGGCATTATCTTTACTAATGATTCTGATAAATATAATCCTTGTAAATATTGCTCTCTATCATTCCACCATTTGTCTTACATATTGCATTAATGCTCCCAAAATCTTAGAAAATATCATTTTCTACCGCTACAATTTTGGCTACACAAATATTGATGGTATAAATGACTATGTTGAATGACATGATTTTCCATCTATCGTGGGAAATTATAATTTGGAAACGATGATTATACCACATTTTACAAAATCATTGATAAAAGATTTAGCAAATATGCTCCGTTAATTAAAAACGAAAAGTTGTTATTTTTTGACGTAGAATCTAAATTTGTATAAAAACTACCTATACCGATTTGAACATCTTGCTTTCGGCGAATTTCCGGCTTAAAAAACCTAATTATGGTTCTTTCCAGAAGTTAAAATATTATCCCTAATCGATAGAGAACCCTCGATTTAGTTTATACATTAACGATTACATAACGGTTCCTTCTCCTCTTAAAAAACTGATAAGCATGCTCTGGAACAACCGGTATACTCTCTGTACGAAAGAATGAGATCTTTTTTGAGATAAATAAAATGAAATGAATCCAATTGAATTTACACGGTCAAATGTTTAAAAAAAATTTTGGTAGACTCAATGTTTTGTATTTACGGTAGAGCTCTAACTTGTGCTTACACATTTAATTTTTGTTTGGGAGTATAGGAGCAAGGGTCGGTATTTAGAAATTATTTTCTTATGCCCTTATCATGATTTTCGAATCGAATATGCTAGTTTAACGTTTGCGTAAATATGATCATGATTCGCGAATAAATTCATTCGCTGTCAAAAAGTCGTTGCTAACTTAATACTCGAAAATTAAATATTTTGAAATGTATTAAAAAAAATAAGCCAATTTTTTTTGTGCTAATAAATTTTACAAACATATTTAAAGATATATTTTAAAATACAAATTAATAAACAAATAAAAATAAATGCAAACAGAGCTCTTTATTATAATGATGGGTGGGATAGTAGACACCGAAATTTGAGATCGGCATTTGAGCATTTAAGCAAAATCCGAAGGAATATTAGAGATAACTTAAACCCATTAGAGCTTGATGGCCAAAAGGCGAAATTTTTATCAAACATTTTTTATTTGTTTTTTTTTAACCCTGCAAATAATATCATTATTCATAAATTTTATAAATAGTATTCTTGCATTTTTTTATTTTTTTTAATGTACCGTCCATTTTCACTCGAAAAACAACAAAAATATTTTTTTTAAAGGTTGTCACTCAAATTTTTCATTCGACAAATTGTCAAAGGAAAGAATTCAAGAAAGTTAATTTAAAGGATGAAATAGTTATAATCGTTCTGTTATAAAAAAATGTACATGGCGAAATTGGTTTTATGCAATTATATTCAATTGATTAGTTTTATTATTTATTTATTTTGTAGAGATTCGATATATGATTTGTAACTCATTATAAGTAAGCACTTATATTTCTCAATTCGAATTATAATAAATTTTTAGAAGTAGTTATTAGGTCTTGCTTTAGCTCCACAACATTTTTATAATTCATTTGTGTAAAAGTTTACGAAATGCAATTTTTGAGAATAACAACAAACTGACAAATTGTAATATGATAAAATGAACACTATTAAAATATACAAAACATCATATTATATACTTTTTATAACTGAATGAAAATCCTTTTTTTGGTATTTTTTTTTTATATTTATTTCACCATCATAAAGTGTGTATTATTGCAAAACATTTATTATCCTTGTTGCAGTTTACATTTAATATTACATAAAATAAAAATTTTGCATATTCTGAATATGTGTGTTGAACTAAGTTTTTAAGGATAATTTTTATATTTTATTGTTATAGCACTAAGGATATCATAAATTTATAAATCCGGTTATTTGAAGTGTTTAATTTTTTTCCCGTTTTTTTTTTATAAGATATATTAGCGTATATGTATTGTTTAAATGTAAGTTATGAGCTAATAAAAAATATATATAATGTTACTATTTGAAATGTAATCAAAAAATATTTTCTTGAATTCTATTTATTTACATGTAAAAGAAAAAAAAAAAAACAAAATAAGTCATCATATTCAGGAAAAAGAGACTTGTTGGAAAAATGAATTATTTAAATTTCAAAGGTTGTTAAAATATTAAAAAAAATATCATAAAAATAAATTGTAATTCAAGTGGAAAGTTTAAAGTGTTAATAAGCTTATTGAAAATTTAAGTTATAATTCTATTCTCGAAGCATTGTTATTTTATTTGAAATTTGTGCTTTGAGTTCGTATAGTAGGGTTGTTAGTATACAATTTTACACGGTTGGACATTTTTTAAGATTGTTTTTTTTCGATTGTTTGACTTTATATAGCGGGTTAGTATAATTTTACATGTATGGACTCTTTTTGCAGATTTATTTGTTTTATTTGTCTTGTTGGAATTCGTAATAAATCACGAATCGTACGATTTAAGTCTGATCAAAGTTATATCTTACAATATTCCGTATCTCAAAACAACTCTAATTATAATTATTGATCCACAACTAATGATCAACACCCACAACTCTAATTAATTATTGATTTTTTAAATTAATAGTTCTACAAAATCTTATATCCTAAAGATATAATGATTGAGCTCAACACATTTCATTTATTTAATAAAAAATAACCAAAATAACGTACAAACATATAAACATACATATTATACATATATATTATGTTACAATACAATTATTACAAATATTAGCGTTTTGCCAACATTAGACAATAAAAAATATTGGTGTAATTCTACTATGACAAATTAAATTTCAATCCGAACCCAGTACAATAGAGCAGATGCACAGTTACACAAATCAGGCAATTTTTTAAAGCAAAACAGTTTTGCTCAGGACTTCAATAACGTCTGGCATTACGGTTCCAACTTTAAAATTTAAACTAAGCTACGAACTGAATTCAATCAAATCGTACCTAACAGATGCATGGTCCAAAGTAAGATACAATGATTAACAACAGAGAAAGATGCTATACAAACTAGTGGACTGTAAGGTAGTGTGTTTGGGCCCATTTCATATACTGGGTGTTCCAGAGCATGCGTATTAGCCTTTTTTGCCATAGAATCCGAATTTGCAAAAAAAAATACCACTTCCCATTTGAAAATCTCGATTTCGGCCAATTTCGGCGATTTTTGGGCTTAAAAAACCATTTTCCGGTTCTTCCCGGAAGTTGAAAATATCACCAATCGATAGAACACCCTCGATTTAGTTAATAAGATTTTTTTAAATTTTAAAATAACGGATCCTTCCTCTTGTAAAAAGCTGATACGTATACTGTGGGCCACCCGGTATAATCTAAAGAACCGATCTATCTCATATAGCAGATAGATACTAACTTCATTTGACATTTGCAGATTAATAAACTACACATAAGCTATTTCCAAACAATTTTCAGCATGACTTACATCCTAATTAAATACCTACTTAAATTTTCAGGATGACAAATAAAAAATTAAAAAAAAATAAAATAGACAAATGTACACGACGCTAAACTGTAACCCACACTATAGTAAAAATAAACGGTGTCACGACACAAGCAAAACCAATAAATTATCTTGAAGTTCATCTCGATAGTAGACTTACTTCATCAGCGTTGTCATCATTGTCCTTCAATACAATCATCCGTGGGATATAGGACGGAAAGAAGGTTTAATTTGAAAAAAACATATAAAAATGAAACCGAACAAATGTAAAGTAAAATATTTTGAAACAATGCAATTTTAAAATCCATCTGTTTATATGCTTGTCAGTTATGGACGAGCACCTCTGAAATTAATAAAGAAATAATACAAAAAATACGGTCCAAAAATATTAAGAATTATTATACGTACGTAAAAAATTGAAACATATATAGAGATTTGAACTTAGTTATGGTCGGAAATGAACTCCACGTTGGGTGGTGTAGTAGGTAGAGCGCCTGACTTTCAACCGAAAGATCCCAGGTTCGATTCCCGATGAAGTAAAAACAAAAATGCTTTGTTGGTTTTTCGACGTGGTCTAGTACCCTTTGTCATTGGGATAAAATAAATGACACAAAATAATTGAGAGTATAATTTGGTAAGAAATTATATAAAATGAAAAATTTCTATTTAAGAAGGCTTAGTTCCTGACAATAGTAGTAGTTTTCCACATTAAATAAGTTGATAAGTCAGTAATTTGTTGAATAAATACTCGAAATGTTGTAGATTGTAGTGTAAAATTGCAGTACCGAACTTAATTAAGCACGAAAAGGTGATTCAACCTAAGTTACTGTCAAGAGTGTAAAAAAAAATACTAACAAGGAACCATGCTGACCAACTGTCAACTTATTCTAACAACTTAACACGAAATTTCTATGCATACTCATTAAACTTAAGATCACCTTAGCAGTGTACGTTTGGGTAACCTGAATTGATGTCTAATTACTGTATTATGCGTCTTTAATTTGGTGTTTTGGATAGTAACTTAGGTTGAATAAACTTTTTTCTTTTGAATAAGTCAAAATGCCAAGTTATTTGCGATTTGTTATGGAAAAATTCAATAATCATTAAAATATTTAAATAAGAAGAACAACAAAAAGAATTAAAATTTTCATTTAAGCCATAAGCAACAGAATAGTATTATGAGTATTTTTGATAATAATAGTGATCATATTATGATTTATTTTGATTCAAAATTTTATTTAAGCTGAAAATATGTTCTAGTAATAATCACTGTTCTGGTTTATTGTTATAATTTCATTATTAAATGTATATCCTATATATAGTGCTGCAAAATTGCTCATATATATTGCAGTTCTGAGACTTTGCAGTTTCAATAATCAATATTTTCACAAAGTGATGGATTACTCTACTGTTACAACTCCCAGGGTTGAACCCAAAATAATCACAAATATAACTATAATGCATTTTTCTACTATAGTTTTATCAAACACTTTATACACATTTTTTATTTAATGAAACAGAGCTCCCTGAGCTGCAAATTCCTCTGCAAATTATGTTTATAATGAGGTAGCGGATTCGAATACTGCTCTGGGCATGGATATTGTTATATGTAATAAATATTTTTTTCGGTATTTCATAATTTCGTGAAAATGGTTAGAGAGTATAGTATATGTATAGACCTTCGAACTCAATTATCTTTTTTTTCAGGATGTGAGAATATGATTTGATGATTATTAAAAATAAAAGTGAAAAATAGTTCAATTCAAGAAGTCCTAAATAATAAAAATAGGTAATTTTCATTTTAAAATAAGTCTCACTAGCAATATTATAAAAATGTAAATTACTGTCAGAACAGTAAAATAGTGTTTGCATAGTTTAATTATACTGTTATTTATTGAATTAAAGATATGAAGCTCTCTAGACAGATTAATGTATATCTATACAAACCATTAATCAATTCTAAACGAAATATCTCATTTTCAACTTTACTGATTATTAAAGAATTATTCTTCTACTCTTATAATTTATTCAACCTCATTCAACCGAATAACGAAAAAAAAATGAATAATAGTCTATTCAATTCATACAATAAAAAAAAAACAAAAAAATAAACAATAAAAACACAAGCAATAAAACGGAAAACTATCTAAGTAGAAAACAAGCCAATCAAATAAATTTGTCCTTTAATTTTACAGTTACAGGTGAGTAAAGGATAAATGAAAAAAGGATAATAGATTTTATTTTTTTTTATTGAATAGAATAGAAAATTAACTGTCAAACAACGACGACTGTAACAATAACAATATATTTAATTCATATAAGTTAGTAGTACATAATTAACTTGCCAGTCATTTTGAATCGATTTTTTTTGTTTTGTTTTAAGTTTTGCATTCAATTTGAATGAAGTTAATAAAAAATTCAGTTCAAGGTTAAAAAAGAGGTTTGGTTTTTTTCTTCTTTAGCAAAAAAATGCAAAAAAAAAAAAGTAAATTAAATACATTTATTAAGACTATTTAGGAAGTTGTCTATAGTAAAAGAAAAAAAAAAAAAACAAAAAAGTAAAACATATCCTTGAAAATTTGCATATGTATATCCTACACACTTTCTAAATAATATGTTATTATCTAAAAAATTATTCGATTTGCATTTTGTTTGTTTGTTTTTTTTTTTTTTTGCAAAACGTTGATAGAATTTTAAATTTTTTTGAAATTCTATTGTATAAAATTAAATATTTAATTTTTTTTTTTAATAGATTAAATGTAAATTATTTTATAAATTTTAAATTATATGAAAATTATACATTCTTTGTTGATATTGGCTAGTTTTAAAATTTTAAATATTATTAAGGTGAAATGTTAGTGAAATTTAAAATATTGAATTTTTGAATTATGCCGAAAATTGTTGTGCCAAGGAAATGTTTTTTGTACTGAAGTAGGTCTTAATATTTTTTGACATTCAAATTTCGAGAACTGGGAACAATTTTTTTGAATATAGGAATTAATATTATTTAATACTAAAAATTATGATAATAAAAAAAAAAATGTTTAATACAACAACAAGGTAAAGCAAAGGAGTATAGTTTTACATAAAAATATAACAAAGAATAACTTTTTTTTAAAAAGAAGCTTTTAATAGTTTTTTTTTTAAATTTATGTTTTGGCAAGCTTTTAATTTCATCTTAAAATTGATTGTAGAATGTGAAGCTGTTGTTGATAATCGCGTCAACTCTATTAAATCTCAACCGTGGTGGACATCGTAATAGATTTGCTGTTCTAGCAGTATAGCTATATATCATGGTTTTTAAATGTTTGTGCGTTTGATTTTAAGTCTTTATTTTCGATGTCATGAAAATGTACAATCTATAGAATTTTTTTAAATCATTTAATTTCAAAATGATCATGAATTTCATCCGTAACTGTTCTTATAGGTAACCCAAATAGATTTTTTATAGATTTATTTTGTATTTTCCGTAGTGCATATTTTTATGATAATTATTCCCTCATCATATTCTAATACCATATGAGATTGAACTATGGAACAGGTACTATACTATATTGCTAATTTATTTTTTTCAGGTATGTACTCTTTTTCAAATAATGGCTAGCTTCACACATTTCTTAAATATCTTATATTATTATACTATAATTTTGTTTTTGTGTGAAGCCTTTTATAACAACAACAATAATAATGCAAAAACAGTTCATTATGAATTAAAGAATGATAATTGAGAGAATTAATAATTTTTTTTAAATAGCTATATTATGAAAGTAGGTGTAGTGTAGGTATGTATAGGTACTAGGTAGAAGTAAAATGTAGTGAGAAAATAATATTAATGCATAATGATGAGAGATGATAAATATTTACTTTACATTGTTGTTGGTGTTTTGAGTGGTAATGTGCAGTGTATACTATTCTAAACTGTATCCAAACTTTCTTAGATTAGCAATTGCATTATACTAGTTTATTATAAATTCTATTTAACTCAATATATTAATTTTAGTTCAGGATTTTTTGTGAAGAATTAATTAAGTTATAATAACAGTTTTTGTGCTGCAATGTCAGTTTATTGAATGTCATTTTTGAAATTAAAATTATAAAAAAAAATTGTGATTCAAAGTAGAGAAAATTGCTATAATATTTTAATATTTTTTAAGCAATTACTTTATAAATATTTTAAAATATTCTGGTTTTGAAATATAAAAAAATATTTTTATACCAACTTAACCGTAAAAAAATATTTTGGCTTAAATAATTTAATTGAAATGCAAAGAATTATATTAAAATTATTTTGAATTGACTTTAAAAATTTTGAATGCAATTATTTATAAAGAAATGTAAATATGTGTAATTTTCACAACAGGAATAAAAATAATTTTCTTTTATATATTTTTATCTATTTACAATATTGTATTTATTTTTTTATTTTAAAATAACGAAATATATGTGCATAATCATACATACATTGTAGATTATTATATAAAAATAAAATTTATAATTTTTTTATAAAAATTTAAATATGTAATTTTGTCATGTAACCAAAATAGGTAGAATATAGCAGCAGCTCACTAGGAATCTTAATAATTATTTTTAAAATGATTTTCGAAATAGTTTACTTCCTTATTACTATTTTTAATTTTTGAATTAATTCAAAAACTGTCATGACAAAAATAAATATATTAAAATACAAAATGTTTCTATCTAAGTGAATTGCACTGTAGTTTTTTTTTTTAATGTATATCTTCGTCCTTTTTTAGATTTTGCTTTATATGACAGAGGTTTGAATCTTACTGAATCAAAATAAATTATTGTTTGATAGATCCGGATTTGTGTGTCATAAGGTGTGCCTCACCTTATTAGATTGGCTATATTATTTCTGATTTTTATTAATGACTAGAAGAGTTATCATGCGTTGACTGAGAGAGCTTGCTGTTCTCTTTGTTTTGAATTTGAAAGGAAAATATAATTTGATAAGACTTCCCTACGGTAGAATTAACTTCGGCGATAGAATTTGATGTCGCATACTAATTGATTACATTGAATCTATAACATTACAAATACAAAATTCTTACTTCTATCTCAGCATAAAACTTATGCTGGATGTTAGTAGTTAACATTTTAATTTTTGGTACTCTTAATTATTTAAGTAATCTTTTTCCATAATATTCAAATATAAAATTGTTAATTCTGTCTTAATATAAAGCTAATATGAGATTGTATGTGGGAGAATAATGGCGACCTCAAATTCACTGCGCACTACTTAATAAGAGCCTTAAACACTTATTTTCTATTTCATTATTTATAATGCTTTTTTATTTTTAATAGAACATCTGTGCTTAAATTTGCTGGCTTGTAATGCCTTTAGTTTTTGATATATTCTTGGCGGGTGCTAAAAGTTGTATGACAACTACCTGAACCAGCTTCAATTTTACAAAACGGTACAATGCAATAATTTTGATAGAGTACCAGGGTATAAATTTTCTAGTCTATTACGCTTTTGGATTTTAAAATTTTGTGTTAGGAGTTGTATGTCAAGTAACGGAACCAGCTACAATGTTAAAAAACAGTAAAACACATACATATTTATTTATTTTCAACAGAATAACAGAATATTATTTTTCAGGTCTGCTGACTGCTACATCTTTGGCCTTTGAAATGTTATTGGCGGGTATTGAAAATGGTATGGCAGCTGCTCGAGCAAGTCCCAATTTCGGAAAACGGTAAATGGCATATTTTTTGATACAATTAATCCATAATGATGAGGGATGATAGATTTTTACATGTGACATTACGAATGACAGATGAGCCATTGTTATATATGTGTAACTGGTCAATGGGTCAATGTATAAGTGAATAATTTGATAAAATAAACATTGATTTAATATTTAAATAAGTTTGGGTTATGCTTAAGTTCGTTAAAATAGGATTAAAAGTTAAGGTAAAAATTTAAGAATGGCTTCTACTATTAACATTCATTATTATGTACACAAAAGTGTTTACATTCTTTTTAAAATGTACAATAATCGAAATATTAAATTAAAATCAATTAGGATAAAAATAAAAAAAAACTATTTATTATATAAATATTATTTTTATAACTAAATTTACTAATTATCATTATTTGACTACATGATTATAAATTTATTGAAATAATATTATTTTATTTGTTTTAAATATTATTAGGAGTACATATTTATATAGTAATTATATTTATAGGGTTAATTTTAATCTAATAGATTAAATATTGTTTTTATATTTATTTTTACTACTAATTTTATGTTTATTATTTGTTTAGTAGATATACATAGATATCCAATTAAAATTACAAATTGAAATACTATAAAATTACACTTTACATACCACGTATATTATTTTAAGTGTGTTTAAATATTTAATTAAACATAATTTTAAAGTATTTATTTAAAAGTTAAAATTTAAGGTTATTATTATTCAAATGAAATTTCAATTAGTTTTAATTGCACTGTATTTTTATTATAATAGATATTGAAATGATATAATAGATATTGTGGTGCATGACAAATTGTGAAGATTGATTTAAGTTTTTAAGTTCATATGAGTAAGTAATTCTAATTAACTACATAAGTATACACAAGTATAATTTTTAAACTTATTTACAAGTAATAGTTAGAAATTTTAGTACACATAGGTGTGTAACAATGACATATGATAAGAACTTCAAAAACGTATAGATTAATATTTATTTAAAATTTTATTAATTGAATCTCAGCTTGGAATTGAGTCAGAATGTGAATAATAATAATATTAAATTTTATTTATTCAACCATGGAAATTGTAATTTGAATTTGAAAATTTACCTCCAAATAGATTTTTTTGGTTAGATAGTAAAAGATGTAGGTAGTAAAATTTGTCATTACACGAAAAATAAATAGATTAAACTACAAATTTTTCCTAGCTAAGTGAAATTTTTGTAATGTATATGACCGCGTTTTCCTTTTTTAGGTTTTGCTCCATACACACTCCATAATAAAGTAGCAATGTCTTCCAATTTGGTTCATTATCATATAACACAATCAAAGTTAGAATACCAATCTCCTATAAACCAATTCACTTATAACCTACTCTTTAAACCAATTTTTTAATTAAACTTTTGAGCTTAGTCAATGAGTCTTGAAAGTACTGATTAAGATAAATTGCTTCCGAAATATCGATATTTGTGCAAAAAAAAATATTTTATGAGGGCATATACGAAGTTGGATTTAATCGACTTAAATTTAATATATCACCAATTTGTACTTGCACCTGGATAAAATGTCAATTAAACATGAGCTCCAAATCATATCAGATTTTATATAAATAAAATAATTTTCATTATCATACGTACTAGAGTCACCTTTTTATGCTTGAATGAAGCAGAAATAAATCAATAAAAAATAATTATAGATAATTCGACAAAATAGAGGAATGCGTTTTTACTTTATAATTTAATTCAGTCAGATGTATGCTCATCATGCTGAAATGGTTAAACATGCAACAGATGATTGAACTTAATGTTTTAATATTTATGTTTAAAACAAAAAATGACAAAACATCAAATTATTTGAAAGAAAAACTAAAATTTTTGAACGAGATCAAACCATAATTTTAAAAAATGCGGAAGTAAAAGTTAGAACAGAGAATCAGCGAAAAAAGAACTGGTACTAGAAACTCACTATAATATACAAAGGATTTTTATAGAAAAAAGGGTTTCGATAGACCGCCAATTCATAATATAAAAATAATTCTCGACTTAGATACGTTACTCTTTTCACCTTAGAACTAGTTCATAGAACTAATTATTGTAGATTTGAACCCATTAATAGAATGTTAATAATGGGAAATGAATACAAGGCCGTAATTGACTTCTCTCAATAAAAAAACAACTGCACCAATACACAAACTAAACAACTCTCACTCCTACACCTTAAGCCGTCATTTAGTATTTAAGAATTTATGTTAAGAATTTAAAAATAAAATTTATTTAGAATTATGTATCTTTTTTATTTTTTTTTTAACTTTTTAAAATTTGTAAATTTGTAACGTACATTTCAGTAAATATTACTGCTTTATTTAAGCTTGACATAAATAAATAAAATAAAATAAAAAAAGAGTACACGTGGCGGATCGTTCTAATAGACAAGTTGGGCACTGCCCACTCAATAATACTCGGTAAAAGCTAAAAAACAGGATTAGAAGTATTTTTTCTTATTTTCAAAAATACTCACAAGCGGTTAGGCTGGTGGCCTAATGAATAAGATGTTAGTTGCACTTTATAAAATTTTAAAAGTTTTAAGCGAATGAAAATATTTTTTTTTAAATTAATAAAAATTTAAAAATTTAAAAGAAGACATTTTAGAGGGAAATGAAAGAGAGAGAAAATAGAGGAAAGTATTTTGATAACAATAATTATTTAAACATTATGCTTTTTTTTGCCTTTTTTCCGAGATAATATAAGATCCTTTGTTTCGGTGCTAAAAATGTAAAAGTTTGATAGACATTTCATATTTGTGTGTCCCCGAATAGCAAGTTTTCGCTTTTAATTCTGTAAGGTGATAAATAGTAATAATCGTTAAAGGTATTGTTTGGCACATTGTCTATAATAGAATTAATTATTATAGGATTCGGATGTGCCTCTAATTTATTTAAATACTTGATGCTGTTAATATAAGATGATTACGAATTGTTCAAGACGGCTTTATTCTAGAGCTCTAGTAAGTAAAGGTCTTAAAAAATATCTTTTATTTGGGGTTTCGAAATTCCTTCCAATACAATTTCTTAAAATTTTCTTTTCGGATTTTTGCAACTTTTCTGCGTATGTGGGAGACAGAGTGAACCAAATAGGACATTCAAATGAAAGCTGTTTGTAGAGGAGCAGTTTCGTTTTGACATTTAAATCGCTATGTAATATTAGTGGTCTTAGATAGAGTATGTCATTGCTGCTTTTGCGAGTGATTTCTTGGCGTGTTCATTGAATTTAAAGAGATTATTGAAGCTAGGGTATAGGTATTTAATTTTTTTTTAAATTGGAATACGTGCTCCATTTCATTTCTAGGCCAAGATTTTTCAATATTTATTTCAATTCCCCATTTTGCATAATATTTAGATAATAGTTTTGCGTGCTGGGCTATATGTTGTAATGTTACTTGAGGGTCTCTCCCAATACTAGTTATTGCTATGTCATCTGCATAAAGCATTAAGAGCATTTATGGCGTCCAAAAAACTTTTCTATAATAAAATTATCAATGAAAGAGTAAAAATTTTAGCATATCAAACTCTCATTAGACCGGTTATTTCATATGGTGGACCCATTTGGTTCAACATAAGTGCAAGTCTAATGGAGAAAATAAGAAAATTTGATCGAAAACGCATAAGAGCCTGCGTAAATCTACACAGAAAACCCGAAACGGACTACAAACATTTTTATTCAAATAAATGTGTGGACCAAAAAGCTAGTATCGTAAGATTCGATAATTTTTTGATAAAAACAATTCGTAATCATTTTAATAGATCTCTTACCACAACAGAAAATGGTCTAATATCTCATATATATTACCATAATGAAGAGTACATTAAAAACAGCATGAAAACAGGATTTATAGCACCCGAAAATTTTATTTATCTTGATGCTAAAGGGTATATTCAAAACCACGAGCATGTCCCTCTATTATATCACTATAATAGACGGCTACATGCAAGTGCATAGAATATAACCCGCACATTTTAGAGACAAATTCACTCAAATATGACATGTATATCCCAGATAAGGATAAAAAAATAATAAACACTCATCTCTGGTGGTTAAACCAATAACATAAATAGATTATCTAACTTTAGAAAAGGCTTAGGGTAAGTTAGGTTTAGCATAGGTTTAGTTAGTTTATAGATGTAGCTTAAGTAATTTAGGTTAGTTCTAAGGTTTTTTAAAAAAATAAATTTAAACAAGTTTTGGTTTTTTTTTATGTTTTCCAAAATATAAACAAATATAAAATATTTCTTACGAAAAATTTGAAAAAAAAGGCTAACCCACAATTATAAGAATGATGTAAACTAAATAAATTTAACGTAGTTTTAAGGTTTAGTTATTGTCAAACTTAGAATAAATATTAGATTTTGTAAGACTTTTTTCTAATTGTAACACAAAAATGAAGTAAACATAAAAAGTTAAAACAAAAAAAAAAAAGGATATTAAAAAGCTTAGTTCCCATGATCGAGCCTTGGGGCACACCACCGCTCACTTTTATTTTGTCGGATTTTTTTGCCATCAATATCGATGTAAAGATTTCGGTCTCGATGTGACAGATATCTGAATTCTACTTGACCACTGAAATTTTCAGCTATAGCACTATGTCGCACAACCATGTCTACTGCAGTGCTAGTCGATTGTATGTTCGACGACTTTGGCTGGAATACAAATTCACTTATTGTTGTGTAAATTATTTGAAGTGGAGAAGGTAAATCTGAATATTTTTATAAATATAGATTTGGAAGTGTGAAATTAATGTAATATATGAACATAAATTTCTTAATGTTATTTTTATCTTGAAATTTGTTAATGCATCTTATTATTAATGTTATTTTATATTTGAAATTATTGTTATATTTACAGTTTTTGTTTTCGCTTTCTAATTTTATCTTATTTTAATTTTAAATATTTTATAAGCAAAATCTGTAAGGGACTACCCAGTAGATTGAAATAAATAAATAAATAAATAAAATAATATGGAATAAACCCAATATGGGGAGATTGTGCCAACTGCCACAAAAAAAAATTACAAATTGTTTCAAATAAGGTTCTAAAATGATCTTAAGTTTGTCATGGTATTACAGCATGACGGATACACATTTGAAATCAAAAAGTTTGCCAACAGTTGATATAATTAGAAATATACAAACAAAATTCAGCAATAAGTGCGACCACTCAAATAATTGCTTAATTCGGAGGCTGGTTAATTATTGATCAGTGGCAGGTTGTGCTAGTCTAGTTTTACTGCTTGTACCGTTTTTTTAGTATTAGTTTTTAGTTTTTTTTAAAATAAAAATAAAAAACGGTTTTTTCCTCAATTTTCCTTTTGTCCAATTAAAAATATGTTTTCAATTTATAATTAAGCAGGCAATGATAATATGTAAAAAAATGTAAATTGTAGTTGATAGGATTATTTAATCATAGCTATAAACTAATATAAGCCGATAATTTAAGCTATATTTTGGAACGAATAAAGACTAAATTAATCAAAAATGTATAATTTTTTATAACTTTATTTAAGTGGCCCAAAAATGTATAATTAATGTTTAAATTTATATAATGTATAAATTTATATTAATGTGTATAATTAATGTATAAATAACATTTTGTGAGGTAAAATTTTGTAAAAATTGAAAATTGAATTAATTATAAAGTAAAGTAGGAAATGTAAATAATACGATAAATTTAAGAATTTGAAATGTGAGATAATATCTTAAATGTAGTATTCTAGTCTATTCTACTCTGTAGTAAACTAGTATTCACCTGCTCTTCGAAATTCGAGGAAGCTTAATAAAAAAAATTATATTGAATTTCAGTATGAATTTATTTTTGTCATCTTTTCAATTTAAAAAAACTTGGTAGTTACAGTTACAATATTTTATTTTTTATTGATTTATCTTAGATAACAATCGCATGCCTAATAATTTATTTAAAAAAATCTACATTTCGGTGGATTTATTTGCATTATGAAAATTTAATTAAAATGGCTGCTTCTACTTTATTTTTGTTTTACTATGTTTTGCATTTGTGAAGATTTGTGTTTATACTATTATATGGGTAATATTTAAAATCGAAATTTCTAATTGAAAATTAAAATTTTTTGAAAAAATATTTAATTTCCCTACAAGTCACCTGTTAAATATCTATCATTTAAAAAAAAAAATAATGAAAATCGGTTGAGAAATGGTTCTGGAAATTGTTCCGAATTTTTTCCATTAACAGATTAAATATTATGATTATTAATACAATTTTCCGATTAAAATATTCACTTTATTCATATATTTTATTGCAAAAATACATATATAAATTATAAGTTTCATATTTTAATAAATCTTAAGGTAAACTTTATCAGAAAAAAAATATTTATTCTAAATTTATTTTTAAAATTGAAAACTTTTTTAATTATTTGAAATCGTATGTCATTAATTTAATACGATATATATTTATAATATATATTATATATATATACATTATATAATGAAATTTGATGTTAAATAGCCTTTCATACCACCAACCATAATTTGATATCTAAAATTATTATCATCCCAAATAAATCTCTGTTGAATTTCAAAACATTTATTTTCTTCAATTTATTGAATAGGCCCTTGCGCTAAATCTTCTTTTTTCCAAGTTTTTATTTTTTTTTTTATTTCTTTCTTTTGGAACAGTGCTGCTCCTTTAAAAAAAGTATTCCTTGTTGTTCAATTTATTTATTTATTATTCACAAAAAATAAAATAACATAAAAAAAAATATTTCCTTTTACAAAAAAAAAAAAAAATATGACTTTGAATACAAAACACAAAAACCAAACACCCACCGAAAAAAGGATCACATAACAGTAAATGGTCTTTTGGGAAAATACCCCAACATTATATTAATGAAAGATGATAGTGTTGATGATGTTGATGACAAAATAAGATTTTAGTCAATGATTCTTGTTATCTTAAATTTCAAACAGGATATCGACGAAAGCAAACGAATGAACCGAACCGAATATAAACCGTATACAAATAAAGGTGTTTGTGATAAAATACATTTGACCATGAAAGTTTCAAATATTTCTAAATTTAAAAAAAAACAAAAAAAAAATTCTTTAAGGAGTCAAAAAAAAAAAATGTATTAAGAGAGAGAAAAAAAATACTAAGGAGCTGAATTTCTCAATGAATTTTTCAATCTAACTGAAAAAAAAAAGAAAAACATTTTCTTTTTTAATGGGATACACAATGTCGTTTGTTTTTTGTTTTTGTTTTTATATTCTTTTTTTCAGGTCATTTTATCGCAAAAAAAGGACAATAAGACCTCATACTTGTGTTAAAATAAATAAAAAAAAAAAAAACAAAACAAAAAATAAAAATTAAAAAATAAGAAAAAACAATTTTTGATTTTTAGGTGTGTAACAGAAGGGAGTTTCAAAACAGATAATTTGAGAAACAAAATTTAAGGATACTTTTGGCACATTGAATATAAAAGTACTAAGTAAGTATGCCCTAATTTTTATTTATTTTTTGTAAATATTTATATATATATATATATATATTTGCATGCACCTATCTATTGTTAAAATTTAAAATCTTCAAGAATAATTTGAGTTTTTTTATCTTTTGTTTTACATTTCGAAACATTTTTATTTCTTCGTTTAGAAAATAAATGGAAAGATCATCGACTTTAATCCCATTATAATAATAACAATAATAATAATATGAAAAAAAGAAAACGTAAGAATTTCTTATTAAAATTTGTAAATTTCATTTTATTTAATGAAATCATTAAATTGGATTCGTTACAAAAAATTTCATTATTTTATTTTATGTATATGTATATATATATATATATTTACTACCTTTTATAATTTTTAAGTAATTGATATCAAAGGTTTGTTAAAATATAAGTTAAAATTTAATATTACCTAAATTTAATGATTATAGTAAATTAGTCTACTTAAAAGAAAATCCTATTTCGTCAAGGACTAATTTTTATTTTAAATGTAAAATTTTTAATCAAAACTGTTTTAAAGGAACATATTAACCGTCTAAAAGTGTTATTTAAAATTAAAAACTTTTAGACAATTGGTTAATAACTGATTCTTGGTAATAAATTATAGAAATCTAATGGAATTGTAAAATCAATTGAGAGAGTAAAATATGAGTAAAATTTTCGACCGATTACAACTGAATGATGTTATCCAAATATTACAAGAAAAAGAAGTCAATCACAAGTTAATAGGATTGATACAAGATCTATAAATACATTTAATAAAACAAAATTTAAATCCCATAACATGCTTACCGAAGATATCGCAACATCAACAGGTATTATAGGCAAGGTGATAGGCTCAGTCCAAATCTGTTCAACTTAGTAATGTATAAAATAGTCAGAAATATAATTAAAACCTCTTGGGAATATCGAATTGACGATAAGAACGTTAACATCATATGTTACGCAGATGATGTTGTACTACTCGAAGAGGATGAAGATGTCCTGCAGATATTATTATTCAAGTATGGGTAAACTGCCAAATTGTACAACATGAAGGTATCCACATCAAAAAGCAAAACCATGATTATTTTCAAAGAACCTATTAGATGTAAAATATCCATTCTTGTTCTTGCAACACGGAAATAGAAATAACAACCCAAGCAGGAAAAGCCCCAGCCATTTTATGTTAATCTTGAGAAATGTTATGGAGAAACATATACATATTAGTAGAAAACAAAACACGAACGTACAGAATCTGTATTCGACCCATACTGACGTACGCTATTGAGACAACCACGGCCATATCTAAATCAAAACAAAAAATCCCAACCCTGAGGTAAATATACGGGAATACACGTGAAGAGATAAAAAACGTAGAAACGTTATCAGGGACGCATGTGACAATGAATATATTGTCTGAAAAGACCATATAAATAGAATGGTAAAGGTGAATGTAATGAGAAGTAATAAATGGCCAAATTAGTATCAAACGTCTACCAGGAAGATCCCCGAAAATATGATATGAATGCTGGATGTGATTATAACAAAATTGGTGTTAAGAATATGAATAGACACTAAAAGTGTAATTAAAGCAAGAAGAAAAAGAAGAAGGATGGAATTTGTAGCTTTGCACATGGAAATTATATGAATCAAGTAATCCAAAATGTATACAAATTTCGAAAAAATGGAAATTATTTTTAAAAAAAAAAAACGTTATTTCAAATCTGTTAATAATAAAAAAAAAAAAAAAACAAAATCAAAAAATTATTTAAGAAAAATTAAATTTTCTGCAAGAACTTTTAAAGTTAATTTTTAATTTAAATTACATCTCTAACATCATTGGAGATGATATTAAGTAATCAAAAATCATTCTTATCATCTACATACTATACATACAGTAAACGTCGGGCATATGTTGGGCAATTAACAAAAATTGCGAACATGTCTTATAGGTAGAAAGAAAGCTTTCAATTATGAATGGATTGGTCGCTTTTAAAACGTTTAAGATATGTTGTTCCAACTCAGGTAATAAAAATGACAAAATTTAGAAGGCAAAAAAATTAGCCTAGTATTTACTATTTACTATACATTTGGAGAAATGTATTCTAATAAAATATTTTTAAAAAAACTAATGGCTTACAGCATTGGGTTGTAAACGCACTTTTGCTCTTTAAACGCATCTTTTGCTGACCTATTAAATAAAATTAATCAAAACCATTCCCTGAATTATTATTTTAAGCAGAATTACAAATAAATTATAATAAAGTAGAGAGGTATGTTGATATTTCAAAGCTAAGATATTATTCAGATAAAGCTAACACTGCTAAAATTTACAAAAGCTAAAAATTACAAATTAAAAATCTGTCAGATACGTGGGAGTTAGTTTTATATATAATTAAAACTATAAAAAACATAGTTTACCAGTCCATTAAAAAAAATTAGGGAAGCTTATGGCTTCTCAGAAGCTCTTCTTTAAATAATAGAGTAAAAATTATCTCAGGTACCTAGCATTGATAAAATCTATACTTACATTTATGCTTGATCAATGTGTTATAGTACGTATAAGTTCATCCAAGTAATGCAAGAAGTTATTGAGAAAGTTGAAATAAAAGATAAATAAAATCGATCAATTTAAAATTAAATTAATAAGAAACCATTTCTCTAGAGTAAACTACGGTTTTCTTTATGACAGAAAATAGTCTAATTACTCACTGAATATATTTAGATACATTCGTAGGGCAATGAGTACCGGTTATATACCACCAGAAGGACAGATTTTCTCGGATACAAAAAAAATATATTCAAAATAGTGTTAGCTATAGGGGCCCCAAGCCGACAAATTTTCTGGTAGAAAGAACCAATTGGAATAGTCTCAGGATCGTTGAGGTGCCCCACATTTCACTTCATCGCCCAGATAATGAGCCAATTACTAGAATGTTTCGTGAAGTCAATTCTAATTCAATCTTGACCACCACGTAAACTTTTTGACTGTTAAAAGTAGACTGCGTAATAATGTACGAAATGCTAACTAGTTAAATGTTTTTTCTTTCTTGCTCTTTGGTTATTTTTTATTTTTATATTATTTATTTTTTTTAACTTTATAATTATTATTGACTTAATTTTTTAATACAGTATGTTTTATCAATCCCACTGATAGAATTTTTTAATTTTATTTTTTAACGGTGTTGGGTTGTACTAAATTCTGAATAAATATTGAAGAAAAAAAATGTAGTAAGTTTTTGTTTCTTAAAAACGTCAGATGTGCTTGCATTAAAACTTACAGGATATGTTCAAAGAGTAAAGGCTGTATATAGATTAAAATACCGAAAATTCTAAATCATTATTATAAGAAAATTACTTATTGAATATTTTTTAAAACTTAAAAATTAATTAATTTCCATAAATTTCTTTAAAAAAAATCAATTAAATAAATAATCTGGAAAAAAAGACAAAATTCAAATAAATTCACATAAATAATCAGTAGGTTCCATCTTTTTCAATATTATTTAATTTGTTATTTGTTTTAAAATTTGATTTCAATCTTAAAGATTCAATTTTTCCATTCTATTAATTTTCAAATTCATATTATTCATCTATAAAATTTATTTCTAGAAATGTTGAACTGAATATTTCCTTAACAGTTTTAGTTTCATCTAACCATTTTTTGTTTTTTTTTTTTTTTTCAAGGAAGGAAGTTTAAAAAGAGATATTTTACTTTCAAAAGACGAGCTTTGTTTATTTTATTTATTTATTTTTATTCTTTTCAAAATTACTATTAATAAAAATATATTATGGAAAAAAATGAGGAAGTTTTGTTCATAATTTAAAAAATAAAAAAAATACAAAAACAAAAGCAAAAAAAAAAAAACTTAGAAGAGTTTTATTTTATATCTAAACTTGACAGTTTTTCTATTTATTTAATGCAACTGTCAGTAGAATAAAAACCAAAGAATAATAGTAGATATGTATATATATATGTATCATGTATGTATATGTATATATATATATAATGTTGATGAAGTGTTATATGCAGTTGAATGGAAAAATGGTTAGTTGTTATGAGAGAAATATAAGTTTAAATATTGCATAGTAATGAATTTTAGCTAGAAGTTATCATAATGTGACAATAGTCCTAATTAATTTCTATTTATTATTTTATTATTTTTTTTTATATAATAAATAACAATTTAAAATTGTTTCGGATTTTAACACATTTTCATTTGGGAATTGAAATTTTTATTGTAGAATTCGAAGAGCTGGACATAACGATTTTATTTTGGCAAAAATTATATTATATTGTTTTTTATTTTAATGAGTAGATATCTCGTTGTATGTAGGTACCAAGATTCCTTAAACCCGAGTTTTAGTTGATTAGGAGTGTAACAAAATCATGCTTTCCAAAACTTTGTTTTACAAAATTTTGCTTTTACAAAATCTTACTATATAAAATTGTATGTTGTTAATTGGTTGGTAAAACGTGTTTGGTAAAGTAAGCCCTCGACATTATAAATAAATTGTTTTGTTTTCTATTTTTTAAAATCTTTGCTAGCTTTATTTACAAGCCAGTCCGACATAGACATAGACAAGTTTTCTTGAATAAAAATAAATGAAAAAAAAAACTTGAATGTTAAGAGAAAACAATTTTGAAGACAAAGATTTTGATGGAATAAAATTTTACAAAAAAAGATAGACAACAAGATAAATAAATTAAACGAGATAAGTACTCGACCCAAAAATAGTTATTCATATAAAAAAACACCATTAACAAAACTCTTTTATTTCACAATAAAAATAGTACTAAAGCAGTACACTGTAATAACAATGTACAATGGCTGAAATTCAAAATTATATATTTTAGAATTGGATATCTGTCTAAGAAAAAATATGGAAAAATTAAAAACATACTATAACAAGAGTTTCTGTTACACCCATTGCATACCCCAAAAAAAAACTAAAGTAATATGTTTAATATATGCCGCGCAGATTTGTTATAAAAACAGCCAGGAATTCTTACAATCCAACAACAGTAGGTAATGCTATTATTTTTTATATAAAAATAATAAAATCCCGGTGTTAAATTCACGCAAGCATGCCTAGAGTACTCTTTACTAACACACAAACATCCGTTTGGCAGATCCTATCCCCTAAATGTATTTATCATTCCAAAATCTTTACAATAAAACATTTATTCACCAAATTCCCATCCAACAATCCAATCTCATTTTAAAATTGCTCCACACCATTATACGCCATTATACTTTTAAATAAGTCTCATATATCCCTAATAAATTCACTCCTCATCCATCACAACATATGTGACAACATTGAGTAAACAGAACACATCACATTTACATAACATAACCTAACACAAAAGAAGCAGGACCTTAACTAAACCATTTATATAAAAACATAATGTATATTGATTGCACATCTCAGCCTAGTTGTCATCAGGATGAAAGCAGGATACAAACATTTTCGTAAAGAATTTATTTTATTTAATTTTTGTAGCTTTTTAGATTAGGACTGGTAACGAATACTTTAAATTTTTCTGTGTAATTTTTAGTAAATAAATATCATGAGTCTCATTGCCTCATTACATCATTGAGACTTGAACTAATTTTTATAAATAAAATTTTGCTTTATCTTTTTGTGTTTGTTAGAATAAAATTAGTAATGAATAATGTTCCGGTTCGCGTTACTGCCCCCTTTCCGAAAATAGTTGTTTTAATTGTTTTATCCGTTTAACTTTTGATCAGATTCAGGAAACAGCATATGTGTTTTTTGATACTTTTGGTTATTACTTATTACATTTTTCCATATTTACATTATTAGATATTCTAAATCTGCAGAAACGCTATTGTATTTGATTGTGTATTCCAAATCTCTGTGTAAAAGCAGTTAAGGTGTTCATCCCATAATTTATTCCATTTGAATTTCCTATTCAAAATTTGAACTTCGATGACATTTTTCATCATTTTTTAACCGAAAGTTTTGTACCATTGCAAAGTCGTGGTGGATTGATGTTTCGCAGAAGAATAGATTGGCTTCCAATCTTGATTCTCCTTGCTCGTTCGCTTGAGAAGAACTGGCTTTAGTTTGTATTCGAACAAGTTCTAATATCGCTTCCCGTTTGATCGTCTGCCTCTGAAACTCGTAATGCCTTTTTCTTTTGGTCGACCAATCAATTTCGATTTGAGAGGCATAACTGTCGATAATGTTCGCAAATAAATTTTGCGAATTTGATTGGTTTTTTTTTTCGATATTTTCAGTTATTTTATTTATTTTGATCTGCACAAAATTAAAATCAATAAGAAAAGAAAAAATATGACTTTATCTGAAAAACGGTAAGTCTGATATGAAAGTTGTGTATGAAAAAGTTGTAGGGGATGATGTTACGCATCAATACAATAAAGAAAATTATCGAGTTTTTTTACAAAATATTTAATTAATTTTTTTACAAAATATTCAATTGGTAAAAGCAAAATTTTAAGTTTATGCAGCTATTATTCAAAAACGGTACGTCTGAAGCTCATACAACACATACCGTTAATTAGGTGTATTAATTTGAAAGAAAAGTTATCAAAATGATGCTGCTCTAGTTTTAATTCCTTCGGAGCTGTAATGGATATTGTTTAGACAAACTTTTTCTAATCCGATTTCTTTAACCCTCTGTAGCCCAGGTTAAATATAAAGAAAGACTTCTCGTCTAGAACTATTTTTTTTCCTGAAATACTCCAAGAAATCGCCTTTCGAAATAGTTTTGCTCTAAACCGAACCCCCCTGTTTAAAAGAAGGTATGTTCGATTTTAGGTACATAAATATAAATATACTAGGAGCCCTTGTTGAGTAATTATAATTCAAGTTGAAGCCAATTTTAATTTGTTTAAACGAACAGTAATTTACGTACTGACATAAACTTTTCACAATAAAGTAGAAACCACTCATATTTTCATAAAAATTTACAGGTTAGTAAGTTTTATTTAAGAAACCTAAATACTGCTCACTCATATACTGTTTCGTTTCGATATATTCCTATACTAAGTATCATTTAATGGATAAAATTACTAAAAATAAAATATTTTTCTAATTAAAGAGATATATACATTATACATATTTTTAACCAAAACTATATCATTAATACAAATGACCAAAATATACAAAACAATAATTTGAGACAGTTACTTAAAAAAATTAATAGAACTGCTAAATTTCCTTTAATTACCTATTAAAATTAAAAACCAATTAAAATCTAAAAAATCTGCAGGTTCAGATCACATATCTAATCTGTGTATCATCAAATTACCACTAAACGCAAAACGATATCTAATTTTGATTTACAATTCTTGTTTAAAACTAGGTTATTTCCCGAATATATGGAAAGAAGCTCATATTATTCCGATTCTTAAGCCTGGAAAACCGATGGAGGAATTAAGTAGTTTTCGGCCTATCAGCTTACTATGCAGTTTCTCAAAAATATTTGAAAAACTCATAAAAATTAGACTGGAAAAGTTTATTTCAGCTAAAAAAATTCTTCCAAACGAACAGTTTGGATTTAGGGTAAAGCATAGTACCATTCACCCTCTTCTACGTGTCAAAAATTACATTAAATCCAACTTAGAAGAACGCAAATCTATTGGTCTAGTAGCGCTTGACATAAATTCCGCCTTTGACACTGTGTGGCACTCTGGCTTGCTTCATAAATTAGAAGTGTATAAATCTCCTATATATTTAATTAAAATCATACAAAACTTTCTTCATCAAAGAGTATTTCGTGTGATATTGAATAATACATGCTCCAATTTGTATGAAATTAAAGCAGGAGTTCCACAAGGCTCGGTACTTGGCCCAATTTTGTACAACACTTACACTGCAGATATCCCTAGGCTAGAGTTTACAAAAATATCAGTATTTGCTGATGACACTGCAATTTACTCTGCTGGCACTAATCCCAATCACATATTAACAAACCTACAAAATTCACTCAATAAGCTCTCTAGTTATTATGCAAAATGGAGAGTAAAAATTAATGCTTCCAAAACAGTATCAATTTATTTTACGAAAAAAAGGAAAGCCTCTCTTTTACCTTCTATACCATTAAAACTGCAAAATGACGAAATTAACTGGGCCGATACTATTAAATACCTAGGCATTACCTTAGATAAAAGGCTAACCTTTCAAAAGCAAACTTCTAACACTATTGATAAAATTAACAAATGTACTCGCATGTTGTATCCCCTTATTAACCGAAAATCAATCTTATCCACAGAAAACAAATTGATACTTATTAAGGTAATTTTTCAACCAATAATGTTATATGCGGCACCAGTCTGGGGAGATTGTGCACCTAGTCATACCAAAAAATTGCAAATTGCGCAAAATAAACTTTTGAAACTTGTATTCAATCTTCCCAGATGGTATTCAACCAAAAAGCTGCATGATAAAGCCAGCATGAATACAATTTTAGAAAAAATAAGTTATTTAACTGTAAAGTTCCACTCGGAACTGTTCATGTCAGAAAATCCTCTGATCAGAAATTTAAATTAAGTTAAAAAAAAATTAGGCTAGTTTAGTTCGTACGTATAGATTTTACTATAGATAGGTTTTACTGTTTAAGTTAGCGTTAAGTTTTACAAAACAAAAATTCAAAAAGGTTTTTCATCTCCAATTTTCCTTTAAATTTATAGTATTAAACTCGAAAACTTCTAAATAAAAATAAAAAAATACAAATCAACTGTAGTAAAGATAATTATATATCTGTATCTAAGTAAATAGTTTTAAAAGAATTAATTGTACAATATATGGAGCATAATAAATAAATAAAATAAATAAATAAATTACCTATGTATAAAAATAATAAGATGTTGAGTGACACAAAATGGATATATTTTATTTAAAAGTTTGAATATTATAAAACAAAATAGAAATTTTTTCAACCAGTATGCGCATTTCTGTTGTATATACAACTTATGTATATATATTAGGAGTTCATTAAAGAGAAGCGAAACAAAATGAAAAGGTGTCTACTGCGCAGGTCCTTAAATGCTTGTCAATTATAATTATAGGTAAATAAATAAAATTAGTTTTTCTTAATTTGAATTTCACCTGAATATTTCAGTAGAGTGTGTACAATTTGCAATTGTTCAATTGAAAGAAGTAATTATTTGTAGTCGAAAAATTGTTTAGTTGTATTGTGAAGTTATTTGTAGGCCCACTAACACCTAATGCCTATTACAACATATTGTCCATATATTGATGAGACCAACATATTGTTCATATATATTGATGAGAGCTTGTTGATGAAGGTTCTATTCTCATCAATAATTCAATCAGCTGACCCATCAATAAATCAGCTGATATAAAATGGCTTTATGGGGAGTGTTCAGATAATGTTATACTTATTTTTTGAGAATGTTCATATAATGTTATGATGTTAATTTATAAAAAGAACAATTTTTATATTAATTTTAATAATCATAGCAATTTTTGTAATTACACAACTGATATACTATTAAAATGTGCAAAAAAATAATTTGTTGTTTTTTAAATACAACATTTACTTTAAAAATTCAATTTAAATTAAAATCAAAAACATTCATCCAGGAATTATGTTTTCAATATTCATAGATGTTTCGTTGTTGGATATATTGACAACAATATTGATGAAAACATTGATGTGAAAAAGGCACTTTATAGTAATTATTTATAATTTATTTAATTTCCTTCATTTGCTTTTTAAACCTTCAAACATTTTTACTAAAAAAATTAATATTTTAAAATTTTTTTACTGCTAAAACATAAAATTTTCTAATTTAGTATCTAAACAGTAAAGCTGTTACAATAACTAATTCAATGCATTCAAATCAACATTTATAAAAAAAACTAATCAATCGAATTCAAATAAAAATGAAAAAAAAAATTAAATTCCCAGGTATTGAAAAAAAATCAGAACTACTTAATTGCAAACAACACAAAAAACGTAAAAATCAAAATTTTCTTTAAACTAAAATTTTAGTTTCATTATAAGTTATTACATAATTTATTTAAAATTAAAACTTTCACTACATGTCCTGGGTATAAGTAAACTTAATCAAGGAACTTTGAAAATTTTTCAAATAAAAAAAATAAACAATAATAAAAAAAAAGTTCCCTTATTCTTTTTTATTTATTTCAATTCTCCTGTTACAACATTGTACTTTCAAAAATAAAATAAATGAACAAAAAAAAAGGACATCACTTTCTGTTGTCACTTTACAAGTACGATTTATTGTGTTACAGAATGAATAAAGTCATTGAAAAATGACATAACAAGTACATATTATATTCTAAAATAAAAAAAAACACAAAAACAACAAAAAAATAATGAATTGAAGTGAAAAAATTTAACTTTAAAATGTGATCTTCATTTACTGATGACTACTCAAATAACAGCAGTTGAGAAAAGTTAAATTGTGAAATTTGCTAAAATTTTTTATCAAGTACGAGAGTACAATTTAGTGACAAAAAAACAAATGTATTTGTTTTGTACAGCAAATAAATGATAGAGAAGAAGTTACAAAGAATAGAAATAAAAATATTGAAGAAAATAATTAATGAAGATCTGATTAATAAAATGGGTATGAAATAAATATAAAAATCTCAATTTAACTGTCCCGACAGTAGAATAGTGATTTTTGAAGTAGTTAGTGATGACAATTGACCATCAGTAGCCGGTAGGTATTACATTTTTTTTTCTATTTTGGAGATTAAATTTGGTTTTTTTTTTTTAAAAATGATGTTTTCAATTAATTATTGGGTAAAAATTTAAATTTAAATACTATTAAAAAAAAAAAAAATCTCTCAATTCTTAATTTTGATTTGAAAAATATTATTTTAAGAAAATGAAAAATATGAAAACCTATGCAAAAAAAATTGAGAAAATCTGTGGTTAGAATAAACAGAAAAGTACTGACTTAATTTTAGGCAAGGGGAATAAGTCCACATAACATTAACTCCTCATGGGAATTTATTCCATAATCAATGTGAAACAAATCCATCAAATTGAAGTGGTTTATTAATTTTAGTAAAATAATAGTTTATTATGTGAAAAATCTGAGTTAATGAATTCAAAAGCTTTTTCTAAATTCAATTTAAAAAAAAACCTTCATCAGCGTTAGTTTAAAAAAGTAAAAAAAATCTAATACAGTTGCCACTAAATATTACAGTATAAAACCTTCCTTATATTCAATATAAAATGATTAAATCAGGTAATCAGAGAGAACAGACCCAAAGTCAAAATAGTGACATTTTAAATAAATTGAATACCGTCCATTTATTAAATTGGTAAGTTCAACATATAGATTCAGACAGAAATTCTGCTCACACAAGAAGAATCGGCATCTCACATTATATTTAATTGGAGGTCGTAAAATAGTCTACGACCTTGCATTTGAATAGAATGTGAGTTCAAAAGATATAAATATTTCCAGGTGTACGTTAAAATCGACACAGTTTTGCCCTGGAAAATATGAAGATAAATGAAGGTTCTTTGATGATTAGAAAAAAGGTTTAGGTACACATCACTTGATTTAGAAATTGGCAGAATAATGAAATAATCGTGTTTGGCAGGGGTTTGGATTTTGCAATTTTAAATTACCAAACGGGGAAGCATAATAAATTTGATAAGGTCGTGTTTACATAGAATACCCCACAGATAAAAAAAATTAAATCTTACAAAATTGAATAGTCAAGTACCTTGGAATATGTATACATAAATAAAAAATAACATTTTTGCTTATTGCATCTGGCTATTTTTAATCAACTATTAATTTGTCGATTCATTATTTTTTGATAAGTTTGCTAACCTAGCTTTTTTGTTTTAATATATTTATACTTTGCATTGACCAAGTCAAATAGTTTTATTCTTTTCAGCTTCCGAGCAGATTTCTTTTTCCTAGCTGTTTCAAAACTTTAACACTATCGAGATGCTAACTTCGGCATTCGTGTTTTCAAAACGAATTTTCTAATCTCTTCTTAAATATATACAGGTAAAAATTATAGACAGAATGTTGATAAAGCTCAGCTCAATTTGCCAACCAAAATTCGATTTAAAGACTGGATTATAAAATACTCATATTTACAAAGCTATAATAAAATATATATTGACATAATTATACTTTCAACTGTGTCTTTGAACTGCAAATAACTTCAAAAAAAATTAAAATTATTTCAATAAATTCAGGATAGAGTTGTCAAGATCATTAATGGTGCTCTGTGGTATATGAAAAATGAAAATATTCAACAAAGTCTTAAAATCTGTACAGTCGACGTAACTTCTTGGTGTCTGAAAAATGACACCACTTCTTGAACTGCGCTGGAGTATCAATTTAGGATCAAATTGCATTTTTCGTTCTCTAACTTAACTGACTTAAGTCAGTTGATGCAGGATTAATCCGTTTTTATGTGTATTTATAAATTTCTAAGTCTATGAAAGTCTAAGTCAAATATTCCAAATTATGAAAATGCTATAACACAAATAGTATAATATTATAAATATTATATTGAATATTAAACTGTAAAATTAGATTCAATTAGCTGGAAAAGAACTGAAAGATATAACAATATAATTAAAGAGAGTAGTTAGTAAATATCGGTCTGATTAGAGTATGAATAGGACCAAATGAAGTGGAAGAAGAAACTAAAAGTTTATTTACCAGGATTTAAAAATGAAGGATTATCATTATATTATATTTTAAGGACATTTAACGATTGTCCTTGTAATTCTAATTTTGCTTAACTTTTCTTTAAAGCCTTATTTCTTATTTTAATTAATTTTGTATTAATGCTTTTATTTTTGTTTTTGTTTATTCAAATTTTGATGTTTTTTTTTTGTCTTTTGTTTCAATTTAATGGAGACATAATTTTTTGAATACCTTAACATTACAGAGGTTATAGAAGGTTTATTGTGTATTAATTTTAATAACATGACAAAAAATTGCCCTTTAAAACTCCAGATACTATTTTATGATTTCATTTCAAGATTTAGTAAGTTACCAGGTCTCTTCTTCAGGTTTTTTTTTTAGGGAATTTAAAAATAAAAACAAAAATCAAACGAATTTTCTGATGAGTGATTTTTATAGTTTCTTGAATCTGTATATATCTATATATTGAATCTGATTTATATAATATATATATATGTATAAGTATATTGTATATTATATGTACCTTTTCTTCATTTCATAGAAATAAATAGTTCTTGTATAGCCGATAGAAGATTAAGAGATTTTTTTTTATTTTCTCTAGAATTTGTTTTTCTTTGTCCCAGATTTAGATGTGTATCCAGACCAGTACAGAATAAATTCTTTGGTGATGAATATTTTTTTGGGTTAAAAAAAAATGTTCAGAATTTTCTCCAAATTTATAGAGGTGAAATAGATTATTTGATATTTAATGACCCATGATGATAATGACATCATTATTATTTTAGTTATAAAAATTTGAGTTTTAGAGTTATATGATTCTTGTTGTTGTTGTTGTATTTGTGTTATTGTGTTTATGATATTTTGATTTTATATTCAAATATTTTAAGGATAATTGGTTGACTAAAAATGGTTATATGTAAGAGTAAATTGGTAGATTTAATAATAAGAAAATAGAGATTAGTAGATTTTTTTGATATATGAAAAAAAAGTACCTAATTAGGGAATACAATAAATAGAAACTGGTCCGATTCTCATTCGATTATATGGCAGTTTTATAAGGTAAAACATTGGAAAACATTATTTTTTTCAACTCGAGATTCAAAAATTCAAAACAAAAGGTCAAAACCTTTATGGTATGTGAATATTTAAAAAAATGGAAGAAACTTGGTACCTATGTCAAAACCAGTCCTCGCAATTAATTTTATTATTTTTGGGAATTGGAATAATTTTAGAAAATATCTAAGCATCAGAAAAGTTAGAATTAGTAAGGTAATTAAACTTAATTAATTATACAAATTTAACTAACGTTTAAAGAAATAACTAAAAGAAAAATAGAGCAAAAAATATAAATAAAAAATCATTTAAATTTCACCGAAAATGTTTATGGTTTTGATAAACTAAATGATACGGTTCAGTAACTGTTCAAAATTTTCAGTAAGATTCTTTAGCGGTCCCGATACCATACAGTATATATATTCCTTCCATATCTGTTGCTCGAACAGCCCTCGCAAATTTGTTGAACACTGATTGGCGTCTGGTTATCACAGGTAAATTTAGGTACATTTCTTATCGGTCCGTCAAACTTGTTAGAATTGAAAAATCATAAGTCGCGAGCACACAGTACACTCAATACATTATTTTCTTTGACATGTAAATAGTCATTAGATTTTATATTAGATTTAATTTTGTCTTACGTGTAAACCTTGTGCTCCCTCCAGAGTTTTGGACCTCCTGAATATTTTCACGGTGTGAAAATGTGCACTTGAAGCCAACCAAGTGTTGCGCTGGAATTGTTTGAAGGAAGGCATTATTGATTTTATTTTAATAGAACAAGTGTTTAGATACAGTTCTAAAATATTAAGACTTTCGGATAGTTATAGATTTTTTCCTTGAAATCGCAGGGTTCGGATGTGTTGATCTCGTTTAGAAGAGATTAACCAACTTTGAGTTTTGGGTTTGAACTCAACTCTGTTTGCGTTACCGCAATCGGCTTTGCTAGATCATGGTTAAGTGAGCATATATATCTTATACATAAGCATATAAGAGATACATAATTGTTATACCAATTAAATCCTCTCAAACTAATTTTTTTGATTTAAAGAAATCCTATTAATACAAAAACTACTACAAATTTATAAATATGAGTTAAAAAATATGATATTTGAAAAATAAATTTGAAAGTCAAAATTTCCATTTCGTCTTCACAATAATAAAAACTATTTTGGATTGAAGCAATTATAATGTGTTATTTATTAATTTATTTATTTTTATACAATGTACATAAGACTGCTTTTAATTATTTTATTTTGATTTAACAAATATATTTTTTATTTATTCGGTAGTGTAAAGGATTTTATCGAAAACTTAATATATATATAATGTACAGTTTTGCTTGCAGCATTACTTTATGTGTGCAGTTAGGTAATTTTGTTTAAATATGTCTAATTTCATTCGAAATGTCGTACATTCTTTTTCTGATGAAAAAACAATGTCTTATAAGTTTTTAGAACTGGTGATAGTATCCAGTGTCATTTAGGATAAAATAAATGAAAAAAATAAAAAATAATAAAATAAAATAATAAATAATTTGTCTATATCCTGATATGGAAAATCTGCTTGCATATATTTAAAACTTTGACTACATTTTAATATGCAATTAAATTGATAGAAATAAATAAATATGGGTTATTAATTATAGTACTTAAAGGAATTTATTTATTTTAAAAGTTATTAAATTTATTTGGAAAAAGTGAGAAATAAAAATTTCATGCTAATTATTTTTTTATTATTACAATTGAAATTGAAGATGCATCACAATAACAAATTACAAATTACTAGAAAATTATCTAATTTCAGTAGGTATCCCTTATAATTTTACATAATTTCAAATTAAATTTTAATAAAACTATTGAATTATTATTTTTATTTTAAACTCATGACTAAACAGTTTAATTATTTTTTTTTTTGTGTATGTAATCAATATCGAATTTTATTGTATTTTATTTATTTTATTTTAAATAGACAGGCGCCATATGCGCCATCGTATAATTTCCAATTGAAATACAATAGATTTTTGTTTTTAATTTATAATTCTCAGAATTTGATTGCAAAACATTGTAATTAATCCTAGATAACTAACTTAGATAGATTAATGGAAATTTTTTAGAAAATGAAAATCATTCTAGCAACTCATGCCAAACACTTAACTTTTTTTTTTTATATAAAAATCAAAAAAAATTTCATTTTTATTTATTTTCTTGAAATTTGCAATAAAAAACGAAATAATAACGAAATCGTGACATTTTACTTTGATGAGTGCATTCAGAGGGTGTCATTTACTTTTTCCACTTTAAAAATTATAATTTGGAATTAGTTTTATTGTAGGAAATTATATTTTATTTACTTATTTACTCAACGATTGTACAAGTAAGATTTAATCTTTGAAGTTATGCACAAGCTTAGCTTACAAATTTATAAAGAAAAAATTATAAAGGGTGATTAAATTAATACTACATATATATATTTGTTTTGAACATATTGGGAACCAATTAATTCTAATTCGGATTCAGGCCTAAATTGATTGATTTTATACGTTTTGTATATTGTTTGGCGAATCAAATGAGAAGGTAGACCAGCAGTAACATTGTGTAAGGTGATAGGTACAACCAACATTATACTCCATTGTTTTTCTTGGCCCCTATTCATATTCGTAATGTAAATGAAAAATTAGGGACAACTGATAGTTTTTGTGATGTCAAAAATCCAACATATCAGAAATGTAAACGCACTACTGAAAATATCGATGTTGTGAACCAAAATATGGATGAGTATCGAGAAAAATCAATTAATATTGATGCATTTTAAAATGTATATCAAATCCTGTTTATATGAGAATTAAATCATATGACCATTTTTTGCAAAACAAAGTTAAATCAATTAAAATCTAAAAAATGTAATTAAAAATTAAGCCCTTTGATATAAGCGCAGCAGTGAATATAATAAAATAGTAAAATCATTAGAATCTTTAGTCAAGTCCTGTCAAGCTGCCTTAGAAGTTCTTAACGGTAACCTCATCAACAGAGTCGCCCCAAGAATAAAAACTACAATAACCAACTTTCTGGTACTACTCAATAGAGAAAACTGCGGGAAGATGGTGGGCATACTTACTGGTCATAATTACTGGCCATGGACACTGTCTAGAAGAAGGAAGAAAACTCCACACATGGTGTAGAGGAAAAAGCCTAGCTGTTTTAATGCTGAGACTGAGGACCCTAAAACCTATTGACCTTTATCAAAAGGGTAGGGGAGGGGGGTTATAAAGGGTTAAAAGCCTACATGTTGGCCATGACATATTAGGGTCAAAATTTAATTACCTCAGATAGCAAGGTTAAAAAATTCTAGAACATCACAACCCAATAATGAATGTTTATAAAGTGAAGTTCGATTATATGTCATGAAAAAAATATATTACATTACAGAATGGAAAGCCATGTATTTATTTTAATATTATTAGAATCCAACTAGAAGAAACCCCCTTGTACATACCCGGCCGAGCAAAAGAAAGGAAGTTTTCTGTGAAACGGCACAATGAAATCATTTTTCATAAAATTTAACATTTGACATGTTGAAAGTATCTTACAACAATATATGGAATAGTAATATTAACAACACACGATAAAAAAATAAAAATGTTCAAAGTTAATATTTATAAATTAAAATATCAAAACTATCAGATATAATTAAACTTTTTTTATAAGATTTAATTTGTTTTTATTATTTTTTTATTTTTCGAGGGAAGGTGAAAGCTTCGAAAAATACTACCCACTAGCGTAGTCACTTAGCTGGGACTCTAACCCACTAAAGTCACCGAAACCCTTTACCATAACTGATATTATTGACCGATTAATTGAGTTTGCGCGTTAATTGGGAAAGTGTAGTGTGTTGGAATATTATTAACAAATAGTTTCCGAAAATTTTATTTAACCATTACTCATAACTATGGCTTAATACCATTCATTACCGTTTCCCAGTTATTATGAGCGAGTTTTAAAATTTATCACATAGAAAAAATTGGATAAAATGGAATATTCTAGCAAGCCTCCTGGTATGTAACATTGTCAGTTACACTGTCCCTGTCAGTTGTTTTCCCCTGTCTTGGTGCCGCCAGAATTTTAATTTTTAGAGCAGTGGATTTTGTTGCTCTTGACTTTGCTGTTTAGAGCTGGCCATGAGTGAAGGCAGGTTCAGGGAGAAAAATTCAGACTCTTTAAAATATTATTTTATAAATTTTTCTTTAAAACTAAAAAAATTTTATATTGACATGACGCTTCAACCAACTGACCTAAAATAAAAATTTATTTCGATCCCCATAGCCTAAATTATTGATTAATTGAATAAAGAAAAAAACGAAGGCACACGAAAAACAACGAAAAGTGTACACAAAAAACCAGTATGTATTAGAAATGCTTTTGCTACAAATAAACTTGTGGCAGTGGGTACAAACTGATGACTAGTTTCTCATAATGATCTAAGTCCACTGCAAATCTTTCTTATAAGTACAATAAAAGTAAAAGACTTAAGTATAACTGAAGGATTCGAAATCTCGATTTTAAAAATATCGTTGGTTTATAAAAATTCAGCAAAAAGGAGGTACACCACCCCGTTTTTGTATCCAACAACAGCTACGAATAAAAACATTCGAGGTAAATATTCTGAAAGCAAAACGATATTTTGAAAAAAAAAAACGAAATTTTGATAAACAATATTTTAAGAGACGAGATTTTAGGTAAAATTAACAAAAATAATAATTTAATAATTAATATAACAATAGGTTATAATGTTATATAGTTATAAAAATAGGTTGATAAAATAATAGTAAATTAAATTAGTACGGTTAACAATCATGCATTTACATTTAAGAGTATTAAGCCATACACCCATTTTCTGTTAGGTTAGACCCATCTCGCAAGATCGCGTGAAAATATCTCCGAAGAGATAGTTTTGTATTTTGTTAGACTCCACAACGCGAATAGCAAATTGCCGCGACGGCAAATGCCAAAATAGTCTCGTGAGTAATTTCTGACAGACCTTTGACGAGACACGACAGCAATTTTTTATCTCGTCAAAAATTGTAAACGATAGAGTATCGGCAAATTATTTTGTGTTTTTTTTTTATCAAAAAAGTGAATTAAATAAATAAATTGAATAGATAAAATAGTTAAGTAAAGATTAATAAATAATTTTTGATTATTTTTGCATTAAATTATCAAAATTGTGTTTTTGTTTTGAAAAAAAAAACATCTTTACTATTACTGTTTTACTACAGTTTATGTACTTAACTAAAAAATATTTTAAACATAAATATATTTATATTTATTTAAAAAATATTTTAAAACTAAACCCCACTAATACTTTCCAAAAATTTTATAAACCATATTTTGTTTATATACCAATAATTTGTTTTGACAGTAAAAAATTATCAGAACTACCAATAAATAAAATGTTCAATCGTGCCGCTTACAGTGTCTAACAGAAATGCATATTCAGCGAGACGAGACGAGAACAATTTTTTATTCTAGTCAATGATGGGTCTAAGAGAATATGTGTGATAATTTATTATTATTACTGATAAATTTTCCATTCCGTCAATCCTATCTTCAGTTAATTATACTACTAAGCCTGGCTTTATATATTCATACAGTCTGGCCATAATATTGAAGATGTTTAATACATTTTGCCAAGCAAATCAAGGAAATTATTTCATTCATAATATGTTTTTCTTTTAGTTTAACGATTCTTCATTTCTAAAATTTAGTTTAATTGGATTATGAAATTAAGAAAATTTAACACGAAAATCTAATTAACTTGTTTAGAATTAAAATTAAAAACTTAGAGAAATTAAAAAAACTGTATGAATTTCAGAAAACAAATTATAATATATTAAAAAAAAATAAAAATTTGTTTAAAAAAATGTTGTTTACAAGTGAATAATTGTGATAAGTATTTAATGTACAACACGAAAACTCGATAAAAATCATGTATCACGATTTTTGTTTACATTGAGATAAATAAAAATGTATACTTGTATAAATTTAGTAAATATTTACTAGCAAAGTCATCACTGACGTTGTTCGGATCCAACACAAATCGTATAAAAATTTACTTCAATTTATGAATCGTTTATGAAAGTTTTGTTTATGAAAAATAATCTAGAAGTTCCATAACATTATATTCGAACACATACTGGGCCCGATTGAAATTCTAAATTGAATTTGTGCTTCAATATAACATAAGGAAGAAATATTTGTATTATTAATCTGGTACCATAATTTTGGCTGAATAAATTTCAATAGAAACATATTAGAGCTCTTTCTTTTAATTCTGATTGGCGGTTCAATTCAATAAATTTAGAAATTCTATTGGGTAGCTAACCGATTTATTTTCATTGGTATGATCACTATTTCAATTGTACACTTCAAAGGCATCAGAAATTCTTCTTACATCAAGCCACAGCAAGCTCCGTACTAATATATAAGAATTATTTTTACTGTAAATTCTGCTCACTAAATTAGTGATACTACAGGCCTATAGCTATAATATCGATCCTCTCCAAAGTGATGGAGATCTTAATAAACAAAAAGCTGACCAAATATCTTGACAGCCAAGGTATTGTCCACGATAGGCAATATGGATTTAGATCCCACCGGTCCACCGGTGATTTAATGACATACCTTAACGAGAAGCTAAATATTTGCTTGCACAATTCGGGTGAAGCAAATATTGTGGCTCTAGATATTTCTAAAGCTTTCGATAGAGTATGGCATAGCGCATTATTAGCAAAATGTCAAGCAGTAGGCCTGGGTCTCTCTTCTCTCAAATGGATTGAAAGTTTCCTCTCGAATCGTACGATTCAAGTCTTAGTTGACGGATTTAAATCCGATCAATTCCAAATAAACGCTGGTGTTCCCCAAGGATCAGTTCTCTCACCTACCCTATTCCTTATATTTATAAATGATTTGCTCCAAACCACTTTCAATCCAATCCACAGCTTTGCAGACGACAGCACCCTAGTAGCCTCCTACGATTTTCATAAAAAATCTGAAGCTACATCCACCGCTGTGTCAACCAAAAGAGACATCATGGCTAGTTCCCTCAGCCACGATTTGGTCGCAATAGCTAATTGGGGCATAAAAAACAGAGTCGAGTTTAACTCTTCTAAAACTCAGAGCTGTACAATCTCCCGAAAAATTTCCATTTTTGATCCTACTCTTTTGTTTCAGGAAGATAAACTTCAGCGGTTTGAAAGCTTAAGCATATTAGGTATGCACCTTAATCGAAAAATGATCTGGAATGATCATATATTTGATGTTGCAAAAAACGCAGCCAAATGTTTGGGTTTTCTTAGCCGCTGCAAGGCTTACTTCTCCCCCTGTGACCTCTTGAAAATCTATAAAGCTTTCATACGACCCAAAATGGAGTACAATTCTCACATATGGGCTGGCGCTTCTAGTATTGCATTAAAACATTTGGATAAAGTCCAAAAATGGGCTATTCGTCTAATCAACGACCCAAATGTGACAGCCCATCTTGCTCCTCTTGGACATCGTCGTATAGTCGGAGCTCTCTCACTTTTTTATAGATATCTCGTAGGCATTGGCACATGCTCAGTGGAAATTAAATCTATATTACCTCCACTTAAGCGTTTCCCTCGCGAAACACGAAGGGCAGCATGTGCTCATCCCTACACCATCGAAATCCCTAGATGACAAAAGACAAGTTATGGAAATTCGTTTATAACTTCAACATCCCGAATGTGGAACCAAATTCCATCTTATGTGTTCCCAAAACATGACAAATTTTATATTTATGACCTAAACAAATTCAAGACGAACATTAACACCTTCGTTCGTAATTGTCCTCCTTCCCTTTTACCATCCTCCTTTCCAAATTTTCCTTTCCCTCCCTAGCCAAACGTACCAATCGGTATAAAAGGTTCCCACCTAGTGTTTTGGCTATGCATAAAAAAAAAAAAAAAACAAAAAAAAAGCTTCAAAATTGTAATCTTGGTACCACACAAATGTTCGAATTTTATCAGCTTTCATTCCGTTGGATATAACCTCTTGATATTTGCGTAATCAGAATTTTGAAAAAGGGTAAAATGAGTGTTGGTTTGATTTATTGTACTTCCCCGTTTGTTATATTAGAATTTAGGTTTATGTACTTGATGAACGCTATTATTGCTTCAATGTCAAATTCAGAATCAGGCGATGTATATTCCTTCTGTTTCGAGCTATGACGCCGCGAACAAATAGAAGTATGAGAGGAGAATTTCTCTTCATCTAAGTAGAATCTACACCGTCCTGTCTGTGTTCGATCTACCAATCTGAATCAAATGCTTATTAAATGGGTATGACCTGTGATTGACCATATCAGTGTTTTGGTTAGTCTCTCTGATTACTTAATTCAATCGTTATATACTTAGTTTGAAATCTCTTCCTTCTCTATCCAAGCCAAGCCGTACGTAAGTATTAAAGGTCCTATCTTAGCGCGTGGTTGTTTATAAAAAAAACGCTTTGGACTACGGATAGTTATCCAATATGTTTTGGTTTTCTGTAGTTTCCACATTCAGGTTTTTAACGCATTAGATTTTTTAAATATACTTTCTGATAGGTGATAGTCTTTGTATGGCTACAACTTGAGCTAGTTAGAATTTTGGAAAATTGTTAAAGACGTGTTTTGTATTGTTAAAAGAGATGTTAGTCTATTTTTCAGATAGTATATAAAAACCAATTTTCAGATCAGTAACACAATTGAATTTTAAAACATTTTTGATGTATTTCTGGTGCTGAGGGTTGAGTTGTATGGTAGCTAGCTATACCTGAATCTGTCATTTGAGAGTATTGTGAAATACAGCATTATGCAATCGTTTTTGATCATAAACAACTGTACTGTAATTTCAGATAATTATGTTTAAAGCTTTAGATGTGAACAAACAAACAAACAAACAAATCCTTTTCTGGTCAAACCCAATTCAACCAACCCATTGCAAACAATTATATAAGTGCAGATTATCATACTAAATTTTAAAATAGCTTGTAAGTAGAATTTTTCACTCGTTCGAACGATATATGAAATTTTTCATATACCACTCGTGAGTAAAATCAAATTTAAATCCTATGTATATATCAAATATTTATCTCATAATCGTTTGTCAAAATAATTCGATATTCAAAAATTTTGATATACCAAAATATAGCTGACAATATACACCTATTCCCCGATTTACGTGGTACATTTTTTACACTGTTTTTAAAAAAAAAAAACGGTAAAAAACAAAATTTATATATTGTGACATGACTATAAAAAAAAACAAAAACGGGGAGTTCCCAAAATTGCAGCATATAGGTTGAGTATACATACATACTAGCTTTCACAAAAGCTTTCATATTAATTAGTTCTGTCTATGGTCGGAAGCAGAAGCGTGCGCATATCGTTGAGTTGTTTTTTATAATTTTTCAAAATCAGTAGTGTTAAAATATTTATTTTTATTAAAATTTTGAAATTTGGAATAACCACATGTAAAAATGCCACGCGCGTTTAAAGTCATAAATATTTACAATCGGCCCGTTTATTGGATGGCCAATAAGAAGGCATGGATTACGATTTCTAATGACTGGTTTTATAAATGTTTTGTATGTACCCGATGTCAAAAGATATTTAATTAAAAAAGGGGTGTCTTTTATAGTGGTTATTGACAACGCCCAATGACATCTTCAAGATTTACAGCGTGAAAATGTGCAAGTTGTATTTCTACCAAAAAATACCACCTCTTTAATACCACCATTAGATCAAGGCATAATTTTAGCTTTTAAGTTACTTTACATAAAGCACACTTTCAGGTATATTTTAGAAAAAACCGAAAATGATAAGTCTTTGCAAGATGCCTGAAAAAAATTTACAATTTTAGACTCTGTAAAGCATATTGAGTTTTCATACTCAGACATTAAACAATCAAGGCTCAAAGCGTGCTGGAGAACAATCTGGCCACAAATTGTTGAATGTGACATTTCTGTTCGGCCATTAGAAGACGAATATTCGCAGATAATTGAGTTGGCGCATACAATTGGAGGAGAAGGATTTGATGACCTTGATGATGTATGCAGAACTAGATGAGGATGATTTGGTTCATATTGTTAACGATACAGTTGATAATAACATCGATTCTGCTGAGGTGAATGAAGAAGGTGCATTTACACCAAAAAGCATCCGTGAAGGCCTTGCATTAGAACGAAAATCGGATAATCATTTTCTACAAATTGACAATAATGCCGTTTTAACGAATAATTATTTTTGTTTTACCATTAAATAGATGAGTCATTTTTAATTTCTGTGTAAATAAATATCCAAATTATACACATTTTATTGTTTTTTCGATTTACACGGTTTTTCAAAAACAAAAATTTCGATTTACACGGCTTTCTGACGAACCAATCTTCCACGTAAATCGTGGGATAGGTGTATTTAAGTAACATAAAAACACAATACACACAAAAAGAAATCAAATTCTATTGTCAAATTTTAATTTATTTAACCTTTTTCAATATTATATACCCACCAATCAGTTCATAATAATCATATAATTTTTCTCTGTATATCAATTATTATTATTGACAAATTGATTAAATCATTGAGTATTGTTGTAATTATATTTAATACTATTAATATAACATCATGTACATTATTATTACAACAGTATAAATTCTGAATAAATTTGTAATTCTTTATTTAATCTTTTATTGTTTTTTTTTTTTTTTTTATTGGAATAAATTGTATCGAATTACCACCCTAAAATTAATTTTCATCTTTGTAAACAAAACATTGCTTGTTTTTTTTTTTTTTTAGACAGGTGAAAATATAGTTATCTAGTAAATGAATGACTAAACTCTTTACATATGTATGTAATATGTATGTACAGTGAATTAACTTGAATTGAATACTTGTTATATTGGTTGTATTGTATGTACTGTATATTAAAGTAATATCAAGGACATCTAGTTGAAATGTGTCAAAGTGAAACTATATGTTTTCTATAAGCCAGCAGTATCTATGTATGTATATATCGAATTAATTGATTCTTGCGATAATTATGTTCGACAACTACTACTACTACTTCTACTGATGATGCTGTTGCTGTTGCTACTGTTTTACTGGTAGTGATTTGTTTATATAAAATACAAAAAAAAAATAAACAAATTTTCTGGATTTTATATTATTAAAAAAATATCTTCTATCTCTTTCTTTGCCTTACTCTATCATATACTTATTAATTAATTACTTATCGCATGTAATAAAATTATTAAAGTTATTTGGTAAAAATAATGTTTGTAGAGAGGTTCAGACGAAAGAAGGAAGGTATAAATTTGTATACTGATGTTAATTTTATCACTGTTTTTAATTTTTTAATTCATCTTAATTTAATGAACTTTAAATGAGGTGTGGCATACTGGTCGGATATAATTTTTTTGTTTGTTGTTTTGGTTTTGTTTTGCAATTTTATTATGAACAATGTGAGTCTCTAAAACTTCTTTATTAAAGTGGTTGTGTCAATAATAGTATATATATATACATATGCATATATTATATATGCATATATTATATATGCATATATTATATATTTAACTGTATATTAATGTGTGAAATCACCTGTTAAATTTACATTTATATAAAGGAGGTTGTTTTTCAATGCAAGAAAGGAAAACAACAAAAAGTAAAAATAAAACAAAAAACAAAACAGGAGAATTGGGAGAAAAAAAAAAGAAAAATTTGTTTTCATTGAGGTATGGTTAAGGAAATTAACAGTTAAATGGAACTTTAATGCTAAGGTCATTATCCGACCTCATCGTGGTAGGTTTTTTCAATTTTGTTATTTTCTTTGTTTTTCAATTGTTTTTATTTTATTATTATTTTTGAAAATCACTTTTAATGACATTTTTAGTGTGGTTTCTTTTACAAAAAGTAAATTATTTTTTGAAAATAAATAAACACCTAATGAGGAGGAGAGAGTTGGTTAGATTTTGGTTTACAATTTTTTTTAATTCTTAAAATGTTAAGAATGAATTTTGAAAAATATGTAATTTTAAATTTTATTCTAAATTTAGATTTATAGCACCGAATTTTTAAAAGTTCTTCTTAAATTTTAAATTTTCATTAAAAATTTGGAATAAGATTTACTTAAACGCGATTGAAGAGAAATGTAACATAATAATTTTTAATAAAAAATGTTGCAAACATATTTTAAATCAATAAAAAAAAAATACAAAAATATTTTTATTTGAAATCTATTTTCATGTGACTCACCTGCGATAACTGGCACTAACAATACTTCTAAAATGACTAAAAAGGAAACAGCTATTCTCTTATAAACTTTCATTGGCGGCATGTTTTTGAATGCAGAAAACGATGATGCAGACAATGATGTTGATTGCGTTGATGTAGTTGATGTTGATGATGATGATAATGATGATGATAACGATGATGATGATGTTGATGATGATATTGATGATAAATTTTCTATAGTAGCTGAAGATTTTCTTATTGTATGTATTGGAGTTGTAGTAGATAATGTTGACACTGATGTTAAAATATTTTTGTTATTTAATATTTTATTTGTTAGATTTTGTAAAATTGTTTCCTCCATTACTTTAGAAGTATTTTTAATTCTATTAATATCGATTATATCATTCATTCGTTTTGTTCTTCCCATTGCAATATTGGTTGCTGTTGTTGCTGTTGTTGTTGTTGGAAAATTATTTTCTGTATTATGTGAAAATAATTGATATCCTTCCAATGAAATTTTACTAGATGGAGGTGGATTAGTAGTAACTACTAATTTTTCTTTTTTATTATTTTTTATTTGTTTTTTTAATCGTCTATTATTTAATAGATTAATTATATTAGTAGGTGTAGTAATTTTATTGGTAATCTTATTATTTTGGCTGTTGCAAATGTTTTTATCAGGTGATTTAATATTGTTAGGAATGTTTAATATAAGTTGATCATTAGTTAATTTTTTATATCCAAAATTACATTGCATTTCTAGTTAAAAAAAATATCTGAAACATATAAACAAAAAATATTTTAAATAAAAAATGAAAAATAATTTAAATAATAATAAAAAAACATTTAGTTTAATAGTATTAGTAGCGGAATGACCCGAGAAAATTGTCAGGTATGTAACGCCTTTAATCTTTGAAAAATTCTTGATGAATGATTTGAGTTATTTGAGAGCTAACCAAATTAGTTAAAATTTTGGATAACAGTAATAGACACATTTAGTTATTTTTGATAGAGTATCAGAGTATAAATTTTTAGGTCTGCAATACATTTGATTTTCGAAATATTCATGGTAAGAATTGTGTGACAGCTATTTTTAAAATGGTAAAAGAAATGTTTATTTGTTTTTGATAGAGTACTAGAATACGAATTTTCAGGTCCTTGAAATATGGTTGATGGGTGGTAATAGTTATATGAGAAGCACTGGAATTAGTCAGAATTTTTTGAATTCAACTTGGGTTCGATTGATTTGATGTATTTATTTATTCCATTTCAATATACAGAAATAAACTTACAGATTTTGATTACAAACTACTGTTTAAGACTAATAATTATTAATAAATAGCAAATTACAATTTTACAAATTGAAACATTTTATAAAAATATAGTGATTTTCCTTTTAAAATTTTGTCTGCTATAATTAAAATCTATAATAGAAGAGCATTTGTTATATAATCTTTGTGAATCTTTATGAGAATCTAAATATAGAAAATTCCTATCACGAACATTATATACTGGTACATGTATATAAATCTAACATAAAAGGACAGTTTGTTTCAGTTGCTAAAATTTCATACGATACAGCTGCCACATTTTACCTAGCTTCAAGTGTTGAAAGGTCTAAGATAGTTGATATTAAGCCAAATATCTTGTTGTATAGTCCAATTGCAAGTTGAACTTATGAAAACAGAATTTAATCACATTCTATTGAAATGATTCAATCCTTTTTATATGCCTAGTGTAAAACGCCATCCAAAGAGAAGATGCATATTCAAGGTGAGGGCGAGAAAAATCTATATGAAGATTAAATATTAATTTTCTGTCGAGAATTACTCCCAGATCTTTAGCCTCACTAACATGTTCTATCACAGAATCATAAAATTAGGACACACGCTTAAATTTTTGTGGTTTAAATCAAAACCATTTTAAATGCACCAAGAATAAAATGTATCTAAGTCTTGTTGCAAGGCTAGGCAATCATCATTTGACCTAATGATAGAAAATAATTTGATGTCATCAGCTTTTAATTTTACAATCAACATCATTCATGCAAAGCAAAAATAACGGTGTACCTATATGCATACCTTCAGGAAAACGAAAGGTGGCCTCAAATATGGAAGATTTTTTATTTGAAATCGTAACCAATATTTTACGCCTAATTCGTAACCATTGTAACCATGTATGTATTTTCCCATTAATTCCTAGTAACTCAATTTTACATAGGAGTTGATTGTGGTTTACTTTATCAAATACCTTTCTTTGCTTTATCAAATAAATGTCTGTGAAAGTGCTATCAACTTGATAATCTTATTCGACTGAATTAATGGTTTTATGTAGAAAGATAAATAGATTAGTAGTTATAGATCTACATTGAATGAAACCATGTTAATTTGAAAATATGTTTTCCCTGATTAAAAAAATAAATTTTGTTTCTAAAAAATTGCAAATAGGTTTATAACTAAAATTCTTGATACAATATTAGTATATCTTCAATCATTTATGAAAGCACTATCATTTAACGATATATTAAAGATTTTACAAAGTGGTTCAGTTACGCTTAGAATACATTTTTTTAAAATTAAATTTGGAATACTCTCTGGGCCAGAGCTTAGTAACAAGGTACATTGCTAAGAAATTTGTTTGTAATTTATCAATCTCTTTCGAAGTAGTTCTGGAACAAACATACGTATACATGTAAATACAAATATTTATTTGTATTTATATACGTATGTTTGTTCCAGAACTACTTACACGCTGGGTGGCGCAGTAGATAGAGCGCCTGCCTTTCAACCGAAAGGTCCCGGGTTCGATTCCCGATGAAGCAAAAAAAAAATGCTTCATTGGTTTTTCGAGCTGGTTTAGTACCCTTTGTCATTGGGATATAATAAATGACAAAAAATAATTGAGAGTTAATCTGGTAACAAATTAAATAAAATGAAACTATTCTATTTAAGAAGGCTTAGTTCCTGACAATAGTAATAGTTTTCCACATTATAAGTAGATAAGCCAGTAATTTGTTAAATAAATACTTAAAAGAAAAACTGCAGTACCGTACTTAATTAAGCACGAAAAGGTGATTCTACCGAAGTTACTGTCAAGATCATAAAAAAAAAAAAAAATATATAGATTTGGAAAAATTCTATACAATTTATTCTATTCTTTTACTTTAAAAATTTATTTCTTGTAATTAAAACGAGGTTAAAAATATCTTTTTTTTAATTAAACAAATTCTTAAATATCCATTGATAAATTAAATAAGATATAAATAGAAAAAAAAATTTTTTTACATAGAAACACCCATTGTATATAATCATATCAGTTCATAACCACATTTTTTTTCTTCTTTTATTTTAAGCCCAATGAAAATTCATAAATTGTGGGAAAATTAATAATTTTTTATATATATTCAAAAACAAAAAATGTTTAATATTAAAAAAATGAAAATGTCATTTTAATATAAAAATATTATTACCGTTATTATGATATTTACTGTTATTAGCTTATTTCAAGTACAATTCTATTAAAAATAATAAAATTGCAACCTTGCAATTTGAAAATCTTTAAGAAAATTTATAAGATAATAAAATTCCATTTTATATTATCCATATATATATATATATATATATATATCTACCATTTAAATCTCTCCAATCTCTATAACAAAAAAACAATAAGAAAAAAAAAACATCTACAAGATCTCTCATCATTAAAATATAAATAGACAATAAATCATTTTATTTGTTTTATTTTAAATAGAGAAAAAAAAATAATAACTAAACAACCTGAAAAACATTATTATGAAATTATTTCCTATTTCCCATCGTCATCAACATTATGATCACCATTATTATCATTATCAGTATAACAGAGAGACACACTACTTCAGCACTAACATATTCATTATAAGCACAACATCTCTAATCGGTGCCAAACCCAATTCGGATGTTTACTTACAAAAAAAAAATGCAATAAAAAAAAACTCGTTAAGTGAATCCGACCAAACCTGTGCAAAAATATTTTCTTATGTTTTTTTGGTTTTAGACCACGGTAAATATTACATTGGCATAACCATGATTGCCATTAAATTTGCAAACAAAAACACTATTATTTTTATTTTATTACTATTATTTTTTTTTTGTGCAAATTATAAGTGTTTTTACCTCTTGTCCCTTTGTAATAATTAATTATAATCGTTAGTTGACTGCTCTGATTGTCTACAAGAAAAATAAAAACAAAAAACAAATGAGTTACACAGGTTATAATTATATATAAATGTATACCTATATATATAATATTTACAATACCATAATAATTTAAAAAAAAAAGATAGAAAAAATCCATATAAAAATGCCATCTCTATTTTAACAATAATTGCAAATGTCGTGAAAAGATCGCGTTTATCTCATTAAAATCAGTCATCTATTCTACACATCATCATATATACATAATGTTATAATACTCGAGACGAAAAAAATATATTAGCGATCCTCAAAGCGTGTTAACAAACAAACAAAATAAAAATCTAACATTTTAAAAACAAAATAGGTACATACATTACATACCTACATACATATTAAATACAAATAGAAGCCATGTGGATTTTATTTTTGTTTTTATTTTGTTTTTATTAAATAAAAAATAGTTGTGTTCGTATGTTTTATTGTTTTGCCGCAAGGCATCATCTCTTTTTTTCTTCATTTATTTTCTCACCTCTCACATTATCATCGCGTTTAAATTTTTCAATTTTAATAGAAATATATATATATATATATATATATATATATATTTTATTTACAATAAAGATAATAATAGGAAAAAAAATTTAAATAAAACAAGCAAGTAAGCAATTGTATAGTCAATGATCATACAATTCATTCATTCCGTCAATTTTCTTCTTTAATTCATTCAATTATTCATTCATTCATTTATTTATTCATTCATTTAATCGTTCATCTTTTCTATTATATGTACAATAAATATACAGGGTTAGAAAGCCAAAGTTCAGAGTTATGAATCTAAGTTTTGTACTATATTCGTCTTCTAGACTAATTTTGTGTATTGTAATGGGATTTAAAAATTAAAATTAAAATTTGGTCCAGGAACTGGATGAATCTATAATTATATTACTATATATAGTTTTGCTGTTGAATTCAATAAAATTCCAATTTTGTTTTACTAAATGTATTTTTATCGAGCGAATATTTTTGAACCAATCTGTTATAACTATTGCGCAAATTATTAATTGGAATAATTTCAAACTATCAACAATATACAAAACCAATCTACTTGCAGTACACGATCTTTGAAAATCAGATTTTTTATTTATGACTGACAGAGGTTTAAGCCGAATATTAACAACAATGTTCGCTCTTTCCCACAAAATGTTTCTTCTTCCTTTTTCTTTCATTTCCTCTAGCTATATTTTCCTTTTTCGAATAGTCAACGGTACGCAAGTGCTTAAAGGTTCACAACCTAAGTTTCGGCTATGATATAGAAAAAAAAATGTCTAATGTCTAATGTACCAAACGCAAACGACACTATACACCGATAAGCTTATAGCCCTGGCAGTTATAAGTGCTTACTTTTATTGTAATTTTAATTAGATTTAATAAAATAATAAAAATTAATTGTACAAAGCTTAAAATAAAACATTTTATTAGTCAATATTAGCCTCTATAAAAAAATATATTTGTAATTGAATGAATGTAAATTATAAGTTAGTAATAATTAACTATTTTTAATCAAAAATATCAAACAATTAAATTCGTATATTAGACCGAGTAAAAAGAAACAATTATGCACCAGCCTTCGCAGACGACATTATAATCTATTCTGCAAATGATAATGTAAATAGCACTCAGTATAGTGTTCAAAAAATGTTTAATATTGTTCTTAATTATTGCAAAATATGAATATTAAAAATAAACTGCAGTAAATGTGAACCCGTCTTATTATTATTATTATTACTTTTATATTTACTATAATTAAAATTATAATAAAAGTAAGCACTAGCTACCAGGGCCATCCGCTTCAAACCGTCTTATTTCGTAATACGGTGGATAAAACTAGTTTGGATTTTAGAGAAAACTTGAAACAATTTATTATCAAATATCGCTTTATCTCTCGCAAATAAAAATATCATTAAGGTATTCAGCTACATCGACATCTGAATTTCATTGACTATGTAAAATATCGAAAAAGGTAATAAATTCTTTATGGCAGCAAAAAAAGCTCTTTTACAGTAATAATATTAACATGGTATTTAAAATAATATGCTACCAGACATTAATCAGGCCAAAGCTTATCCATATGGTATAACATAAGTGTAAGCTTAATGGAAAAAATACGCATGTTTGAAGGGAAGTGTTTAAGAGTTTGCATAAACAAATCTAGAAAACCTTAGTTCGAATACAAACATTTATACTCTAATAAATTTTTGTATAAGGAAGCAAAAATAGAATCAACAATTTTATTATAAAATTAATACAAAACATCATTAAAAAGTCCTGAAAATGGTTTGATATCACATATATTCTACCACAATGAGGAGTACATTAAAAAGACTATGATCACGGAGCTTCATAACTCCTGAGGAGCATTTCTTATTTTTAGATAAAAATAATTATATTCAAAACCAAAATCATGTTAAACCTATACTATTTCATTATAGTAGACGGTCTACATGTAAAAAAATTGAATATGATCCAGGCAACATCAATGGAGATAACATGAAATGTGAGATGTCTATTCAATCAAAAAAAATCAGAAATAATTGAAAATATTCGACTATTTTCACTTATATACAAAAAAATTTACTCTAACACTAGAAAATAAGTTTTTATAAAAACAGGACTAATTATTAGTGGTTAGGTATCTGGAATGAATCATAACGAAACGCTATTTTAAATTTCCTAGTTGTAAGATTAGTTGTAGTTAAATTTAAGATGAGACTAAATTAAGTTAAGTTAACCTAAGATTGTATAAAAAACAATAGACTTAAAAGATGTAAATAAAGAACAAAATAAAAGTTAAATAAAAAAACAAAAAAAAAATTAAATTCGTATATTATTTTAATAAATTACTTAATATGACAGCTTAGACTACGATCGTAAAAAATGCTTGTGTGCAATTATATTTCATTTATCGAATTATGAAAAATAAACAAATAGATATAATTAAATTTTTATATTTTTTAAATGTTTAAAATAATTAAAATTTAAATGTAAGGTTTTTACCATTTTCCTTGCAAATTTAGAATTAATAAAATTAAATATTATATTCAAAACTACCATGTTTCAGTTGTAAAGGTCAACCTAGGTCTAACCTCTGTCAAAAAACTATTATGTAAAATATTAAGGTTATAAATAAATAAATAGATATATATATTTTTTAAATAAATATAATTTACTGGTTTTTAATAAATTTCCGATTTTAATGAAAAAATAACTCGCTCTGAAGATGATCAGTTAAGTACAAATGTAAAAAAATATTACTTTCAAGCATGCCAGAATTTGAAGCCAGTTATAAAAAAATATTATTTCGCAATATACTGTATCAGGACAATATATCGAATTATCGAATAGAAAATTATTTATTTATTTATAAAATTTCAATAATTATTGTATTCAATGTATTCACGAATAGCACACAAAAAGATATATTTATATATATATATATATATGTATATTTTAATTGTTATAACAGTAAGTCGATATACCAAACATTTATAATCGTTTTTAAAAGTAAATTTTGTTATTATTATTATTTTATTTTTATTGCCTTAATAAATACAATTAAATGAAAACATATTTTGTATTTACATCACAGGACTAACTACGGGAAATGTGAGCCTATTAACATAATGCTGATAAACACAAACCAATAGAATGATATGAATAAAGATGTTGTAAAGAAATCCTTATTTAAAGTAATTTCCTAATTTCATTAAGAATTTGGTGTAAAAACTAATGGTATAATTTTTATAATCTCTATTTTAAATTACTAATTGTATTCGTTTTATATTTTATTATTGTAAAATGATTTTATTGTAAATTTTAATGTAAATTGCAATTGGTAAACACTTGAACTAAGTAAGAATAAATAAATAAATAAATAAAAAAATTAATTAATGTATATTTGCACAATATTATGTTTAATTTCATATATTTTAATTCTAATTTTTTTTTTTTTTGCTAAAATCTGTATATTCCGTTTGAAAACCATCTTCCAAGTTATTAATAAAGGTAGATGTTGACTCAACTAGATTAGTAACAATAGTAACGCTTAATTTAAGCTTTACAAATCCATGTTGAAAAGGCGACAAAAAAGAAGTACAATGATCATAAATCTAGTCAAATACAATCAGTATCGAAAAGTTTAGGTATAGAAGAAAGTTTAGCAATTGGACGATAATTTTAGATAGTTACATCGTTTTTAAGACATGTTTTGTATATAATTAGAATATAAATTATCCGACATTTTCTTAAATTTATTAAATAAGTTTAGGATAATAAAATAAAAATTTAATTTATTTAATTCATTAAATATAAACATTAAAGTTAGAATCATTATTGCTATTTTTTAATTTTAAAAATTTTTAGTAAACCACAGTGAACTGGAAATGTAACTACTGTCAATAACTAACGGCACATATTGTGAAATAATAAATTATTTTGTGTAATAGTTTTGTAGAAATGATCAATTGTGATATTTAAATTAGAAAAGGTCAAAGAAGAAAAATCATAAGAGCTCAGATACTTATTAATAGCGTCAAAATTGACTTTAACAAAATTAAAACGATAAGAAAATGTTGAATCAACATTAGGGGGTATAGGAAAGTAAAAAGAAAATTAATAGAAAGATGATCATTATCAATTTCAACCAGTTCAAATGAACTATTAATGATATCAACATAAACCCAATTCGTCGTAAATAACAGTTCTAACTGTCTACCACTGATATTACAAATTGAAGATATCTGTTGAAGTTTAAAGAAATTAACAGAGTCAATTGCAAAGCACTCTGTCTTACTTACTAAATCTAATGAAATAAAGTAGGATTCATCGTCATGTGGAACCCATTTAATATGAGATAAATTAAAGTCATCAAAGAGAATTATGTCATAATTTATATTAAGTTTACTAATAATTAATGAATCAATTTCTGATATGTATTTAATATAGACTCCCGGGGAAATGTAAAGATTTATAATGATTACATTTTTTAATTTTACTTCAATTTTATCAGCAAATTTTTCTATAATATCGATAAAATCACATTGAGAAATTTACAACTGCGAAGCTATTCGAAGTATTTTTAGCATTTAACAATACACCACCATCTTTAGGAACATTAAACGACAAAGAACAATCATATGTATCTTTTCCAAAAACCGGAAGAAAGCAAAATTTCAAGATTATTTTAAGAGCTTATACACTAAAATATTTACACCTTTTATTTCAACTTATTAAGACTAACCTGGCTTAATTATTTAGAATAAATTTCATTTGTAAAGTAACAAATGGTAAGTAAAAACCTTTAATTAATTATTTTTAAGCTTCATAAGTAAATGGTGCAATACTACTTGTTATAATCGGTTGAAAGCAATCTATCAACCAACACTTTATTGCTTAATTTATGTGACTCATATCAAAACTAAATAGTGTAAAACGGTAAATTTGTGCTAATTAATGTTTCTGATAATAAATTTTTGTCCCCATTTTTGGAATTATTCACTTACTTATTCAAACAATTTTAGTTCGCAAAAATGTTAATAGAAAATAATTTTAATTTTTTTTAACCAGAATACTGACGTGTTCATATACGTATTATTTATGATCTTATTTATGATCAAATAATAATTATTAAAATAAAAACAATTATTTATGATCTTGCAACTTTCCGTAATAAAACTATATGACATTAAAAATAAATTGGACAGTAGAATTATTAATAAAATAAAAACAAAAATGAATAAAAACGAAATCTTACTGTCACGACACAATAACGAATTATACTCATTTGAATTTCATAAATTAAAAATATCTTTTAAATTTTTCTTATTAAAATTAATTCCATAATTTAGAATAATGTACAGTAGTTACTATATAGTACTTAAAATTCTAGTTAAGTATAAAATTAATTTATTACCTTTTAAAATTAACAAAAAAAAAAAAAAACAAAAACAAAGAACAAATAACATAATAAATAAATCATCATTAAGTGGTAGCTATCTGTGTATATTATAAAAGAGTGAATCTTTTAAATTAACTTAAATAACTGAAGAAAACATTTAAATTTGAATGGAATGCAAATCTATTTGAGAACGACACAAAACGATTTTTTTTTTAATGGAAAAGGCAACAACAAAGAAAAAAAAACAAAAACACCACAATTCCCAGGTTGCACTTTACAAGAAAATTGGATTGTAATTTACATATTCTATAAATTTATATGACTTCTCTCTCTTTCTCTCTCTCCATATTTGTAAATTATATTTGCATATAACTCTGTATAATATGAAATTTGAATTATTGTAGGATGATGATGGTACATATGTTATGACTTTTGATCTCGCTACTTAATATAAAATTATTATTTATCTAGACTGACATTGATTTTAATTTTATTTTATTTTATTTTTTTTTTTGCTATTTAATTCTAAGAATATGAATTTTAATTTCTAAATGGGTAGTCATGTTGAATAATAATTGTGTACTTTGGTCTTGTATAATTTGTATATACATAAATAAATTGTATTAATAAGAAATTTCTTTTTCAAATGAGTTGTACGCGATTTTGGAGTAGGTATAGGTAATTAAAGAATTTGTAATGATCTGTAATGAAATCTGATATAGGATTAGTTCTATTGGTTCTGATTGTGCGGATTGTAAGAAGGAAATAAATAATTGAAGTATTTTAAAATATATGAAGTATATGACATATGAAAGTCTTAAGAGTCTATTTTTTATGTGGTTTTTGAACATGTTTGGTGGCACAGATATAGAAGCTCTTATATTTCAACCAAAATATTCCAGGTTCCATTCTCAATGAAATCAATATGTTTTATGAGTTTTTCGATCTAGTCCGCTTTCTGCGCCGTTACGATAATATATCAAAATAGACCAACATCTCGGAACAGGTCGGATACATCACTATTTATTTATATACATCGTTTCATATATATGTAAATAAATGGTGATGTATGCAATAGTAATATACTAATAAATCTATTAACTTTTGCTAATAGATATTTTTAAAATATGCCTAAAAGTTCTCAATTTTCATAAACGGTATTTTATTTTAAAAAATAATTATTTAAAAATTTAGAAACGACAATACTTTATGGCAGCGGTCGGCAAACTTTTTTGGTCATGGGTAAAATTCGTCTAAGATGAGATTTTTTTGAACTCGTAGTGGGTCAGTAGCAATTTTATACGAAAGTAATTTAAAAAAAGTAGTCAAACCAAAAGTGAATTCATTTATTATCAAGCAAAAAATTTTTTATATAAATATAAATTGGATAAATTCAGTACACAATAGTAAAAATAAATAAAAAAACAACAAAAATAACATTTAATATTTTAACTGCTATCAGTAGGCAAAAATTATTGTCATAATTGCATGCATATATTGCATGTAAAAATTGACAAAAATTTTTTAAGTGAAGCATATGTAACCGTAAAATGTATTTCTTGGCTGTTATTTATTATGTTATGTTATGTTAAAAACTTAAAAAGAACATTTTAAGTTTTCAACAGTAACAACTTGTCTTTTTTTATATTTAGATTTTTGTAATCAAAAAATATATTTATTGATTTGAAATCAATTTTACATTTTCGAAGCGGGTAACATGAAATGATAATTTGGGTCACTCCGTGACCCGCGGCCCATACTTTGCCGGGTGCTGCTTTATGGCAAATACATTTTAAATTTTGAATTTTTCTGACATAAATTGCATTGATAGTATGTATTATTTTTATAATAAAATATATATCAGCGTCGTTACAAATTTTATATTATTTTGAAAATTAGGAACTAATTTCGTAGGCAATTAGTTGGCTACAAAATCTGCTCTATATTATATATATTTTGGAGAAAGAAATAGCCTGATTTTGAATCCATTATTTATTAATTATAATTGGTTTATACATATGTATATGTGAATATGTAAGCTTGTAATATTCTAATTTCAACTTTATTACTATACATATTTTGAAAATATAACATTTTAAGCAAATCTGTGCAATTTTAGAATCTGGCCAACACGTATTTATATACATATATATACTTATATATAATTGATAATTTGTTTATTGATTAACATTATAATGTTATTTATAATGGTCGAGGTCCTAAAGCTAAAAATTGAGATGTTCGTCTTTCGGATACCTCTTTGACGACGTTGATCTTCCATGTTTAGGAACGATAGTGTATTCCTTCAATTATAAAATCATTCAAATTGTGTGTGTTTCAAATTTGCCTATCGCCCGATATATGATGATAATAACTGTTGTATGCCGTACAACTATAAATAATATTATTAATTAACAATAATACTGCTTCTTATTGCATACTTATAAGCTATTTTGTAAGCTTTATCTAGGCTAAGTAATTATTTTTTTTTTTTTTTTTTTTTTTTTTTTTTTAATAACTTTTTTTTTTATTTTTATTTCGTTTTATATGTATTACAATTAGCAAAAAAGTTTTACAAAACTAATATTGATTCTTAACTACTTAACTTAATATCTTAAAACTATATTTTATTTATTTAGTTTTGGTCGGATGAAATTAATATTACTACTCTGTTATGATATTTTGAGTTGAACATTCATTTTATTTTTTATTCGCTAAATTTTGGAAAAATATAACAAAACCAAAATGTATTTATTGTTATTTTTTTTAAAAAAACTTATACTATTTAAAATCTAATTTACACCTACTCTAATCCTAAATTAATTAACTCTAATCTAAGCTTAACTAACTTAATCTAAATCTAAACCTAATCTAACTTAATCTAGAGTTACTAACCGTATCTGGTTTTAATTACATTACGAATTATTTAGCCACCAATAATTATTTCTTAATAGGCTAAGTAATTATAAGATTGTACAATAGGTAAAATAAAGAAAAAAAAAAAAGTGCATACTTATAGGGGTAATATATGATAATCCATAACTTTGAGTTATAACGCAATATTTTGGGGCATAATCCCAGCGTAATCTCTTAGGGTTAAAAAAAAAAACTAATTTGAATCGTTGATTGATCTTCGATGGGTGGAGATGAATCCTCTCTATGTAATTAATCACAACCTAATATTTTGAGTTATAACCACAGACTCATAACTCCCATCGGGTTATGTAATTCCCATATAATTAAAATTAATTATCTATATTAGACACAGTTATATTCTCCTCTGCGACAAAATCATTTTTATAATTTAGAGCGTTCAAATATTTATTTTAGAGGATGTACAGCTCATTTACAAACTTTACTAATTTAGTAAATTTCAATTTAAATGCTTCTTTAATAGCTTCCTTTCGGAAATAATTTTCTTTTCATCTGATTTACCCAAAAACGACAATCAGTTCATCATAATTTATTGCATATTGATTACTGATCAAAATTTAGTCTAGTAACAGCTATTCGTAAAGTTACATTCTTAAGATTTATGTCTTCAATTTTATTACAGCAGTAGAGACAAGCTTATATAATAATAATTTTAATATATTATTATCATTTCTTTATTTATTATAATTAAAATTACAATAAAAGCAAGCACTAGCTACCAGGGCTTAATTTTAATATAAAATTGTAATGATATTCTAAAAGATGTTGTAAAAAACACATTTAGTTCCAAGTTTTCACAATTTACGTTCAGTATTTACTCTCAAACTTTTTACGGTTCGTTTAAGCTGATAAAATAGATGCAAGTTTATACTACAATATCTAAAATATTTTTCGAGCTATTATTTATCAAATTACTGGCTTATCAACTAACTAATTGACATCACATTAGAATATTATGCTTTCTTTGCACTGTAGAACTAAAAACAAAATATTTTACGTCTTCATTTTAAGTATTGCTATATAGCTGCAGACTAAGTTGATTTTATTTTATGAAAGTAAAAATGTGGATTTTATATGGAACTTAAAAGGTAATATTTTAATTAAATATCACCTTAATGTTGGATTATTATTACTTGGTGTAGATTTAAATGAAGTTCTTATACTTAGTATAAGAGAGATTGCTCTTAAAAGTACTAATTGTGTCTATTATGATCTTAATAAATAATATATATATATTTTTATAAAATATAATAATATAAATATGATATTTATTCAATTATTAAAATCAAAACTCAAATAAATATATATATATATATATATAGTATGCACACAGAAGTGCTTAATTATATTAAATTATTGTGATTTATTTATGAAAACATGATAATCAATTTGAATAAATTTCAAACGATTTATGAAAATTTACTTTTATAAACCTACATTAAAGTAAGTTCATAAATAATAGCATATAATTATTATAATTAAAAGTTAATGGTGAAAGAATGATAATAATGAAAATAAAAATGTATGAAATTAAATGAATAAATTTGCCTGTCAGTTTGTCAGTCTTTCTTGTATTTTTTTTTTTTGTATGTTTTCGACAGTAACTTATTTAGAAATATACATTTTCGTACATTAAATATCGTACTGCGTAATATCTTTAATTACATGTGGAAACTACGTATATCTGGTATATCTAGTTTATGTTGATTTTTTATACTAGCTTGTATAAACACTTGTGCATTAAATAAAAATCCACATTGGGGTATATTTGTCTTCATTTTTAGTATAACAATTAGTGTAGAAAACCACTATTTTACTTAGTTAATTAATTTTTTGCTAAGTAAATTTATGATATTGAATGCACTAAGATAAACATTTTAATCGCTTTAATAGAATATGAACACAATATTGATTGAACTTTTCCATTTAATCAACTAGGCTAGTTTTAAAATTTTATTTTACTATTTTTTGTTTTTATAAATTTTTAAGTTAAGTCTTAAGTATTAAATGTAATTTAGCTTTTGGCTTTGGTGAAATAAAGTATTTTATTATTATTATTATATTATTATTATAATATTTTAGAGAATTCAAAAAATTGGTAGTTAATTGTTTAGAATGGAAACATATACAATTTTAACTGTTTATTCACTAAATTGGTAAATGAATGCATTTTTAAATTTTTATAATAATTTAAAATTAAAATATTATTATAGACAATTACAAATTTATTTTTTATTTTACTCTAATTCTTTAATGGATTTATATTTAACGTATGGTTCATAAATTGAAAGGTATTACATTTCTCAAAGATTAAATACTACTTATATTTATATATAGAATATATAGTTTTAAAACTTAATTATAGAAGTGTTTTAATAAAATTATTAAAATATATGTGTATGTTTTTTTATATATATGCTTATATATATTTACATAAATATTATGATTTGTATATAATAAAATTAAATATTTTAATAACAAAATAATGTTGGAAATAATAAAATAAAATGGTGTTGACAAACAATATTTCTTTATTAATAAATTAAAAATTTTTTTGTAATTGAATTGTAATTGAATATTAAAACAACAATAACAGGTGGTCTATATGACAGTAAGAATTTTAAAATTGTTAGAGGAATTAATATAATTTTAAGATTTTTAGTTAAAATAATTTTAATATTATGTAAAATGAAAATGTATGAAGAATGAAAAAAAATGTTTTGAAAAATTCGAATTTAGACATAAGAAATAAAATATGTAGATATAGTTTCTAAAATTTCATTCTTTAAAGAAAATCGATTTACTTTTTTAGAATATAATTTTAAAATATAATATTAAAAATTCATGAACGTTAAGTTCAAATTTAAGTAGTCGCATAAAAAAACAATTAAGTACTAATTTGCTAACCTACTCTTAGGTGACAGCTGAAATATGGTTGTATGAGAAAATAAATTTTTATTATAACAAGATTAGAAAAGGAAAGAAATTAAATTAAATTTAAATATTTTAAATAATTTTTTGAACAAAACTACTAAAAATATATTATTGGTATTTTTTTAACATATTTCCTAAATAATAAATGTGAATTCTGGAAGCAGGTATCTATACCTATATTTTTGATAAAAACTTACAACACAACAAATTTCCAGAAATAATATTTAGTTTACTTAAATAACCCTTTTAATTATTAAATAAATTTTTGTTGTTGGTTTTAAATATTATTCAAAGAATTAGATGATTTATCTATGTAATTTATATAATTTAATTGATACATTAAAAATATATATTTTTCGAAAATAAAACTATTAAGTATACAAATTCTTTCATTATATGAACTTCTAAAAACCTATGAATTTTCCTACTATCTCAAGTGTTTCCTTCTAAACTTTAGAAATTTAAATTTAAGTGGAAATTTTGGATTAGGTTTGAAAGGGTTAAAATATTCAATATTATATATCTAAGGTCTAGAATCTGGATATATAATTTTTAATAATTAAACCCTAATAAAACCTTATCAAAAATTTACCTTCGATTGGCTTGACGCATCTAAAATTAAATACATAACCTTTTCATTTAATATTTTGTTTTACACAAGAGCTATGAATCGATACTATTGGGTTTTAAATTGAAACAAGAATTATTACATAATATAGAACCATTTTTTCATATCGCACAATCGCTCAAGTTGAGTCTAAAAGGGTTAAGAGTGTATTATTAACTTGACTGTTCTTTTTTTTTTACATTTTTAGACAAATTTTATCTATTTCATTATTTTTGCTATATTAAATAGTTTCAGAATTTTTTATTGTTTCAATTCAATTATTCAAGATTATTCATAAATTATTTAAATTTAAATTGATTTCTTCTTTTTTCCAATCGTGTAAACAAATTTTACAACAAAATTTATTTTCGCACACAATAGTATTTCAGCTGTCAACAAAGTATAGTTCGGAAGGTAGGTGGTCATTATTTATGAAATTTTTGTTGTGAAAAAAGTAGAGCTAAAATTATTTTAATCTAGTTATTAACAGTTTTTAGAAAAATTTATTCGTTTATGTTATAATAAAATTTGTAAAAATTGTTGAAAGTAGTTAAATATTTACGTTATATTTTAAATATTTATTAATATTTCGTTATATTTTAATATATAAATAAATATATAAATATTATATATTTTAAATATTTAATATTTGTATGTATTTATTTATATATTTAAAAATTTTCATTTGACTAAATATGATTAAAATCGACTCACTTGAGTAAAAAACACCGTGTTTAATGCGTAGAAATTTGTGTCATATTAATATGCGTATTACATACTTACAAACTTTAACTAATCTTAAATAATCGCAAATATTTTAATATAAATATTTATGCACAATTAAATAAAATTCCTGTTTAAGATAAATAATAATAAACATAAAAAAATTTAATTATTTCAATTTTTACTATAAAAAAAAAAACAAACAAAATAAATATTCATTCACGGAAATTTTATCTCAGAATGCGTCACAACACAACAAAATAATTGTGCCATCGTATACCAGATACCAGTTGTAAGCCTTACAATATGTATATTTTTTTTATTGTTATTTTTGTTTATTTGTATATAAACAGTAATACAGTATATTTTAAAACCAACAAAAAATTTTTAAATTAAATTCAATTCTTCGAATTCAAACATCATTCATACATAATAATTATCCAGCACAGGTTGCAGATCAATATATCGAACAACATCATAATCACACTGCTGGCATCATATATAACGTAATTTAATGTAGGGATGGATGATAGCTAAATTTAAAAAAATTTAATTTAATACTATTTAACAAATCTAATATTTCAGAACAAAAATAAAAATAAAAGTTTTTCCTCAATAATCAATACATTTCCGAGAAAATCACATTTTTCTATTTTTTATTAAACTTATTGTTCTTTTTCTTTTTTTTCAATGAAATAAATACATACATAATATGTATTACCTATTTTGTTTGATAAAATATTATACCAACAGTATAATGTATGTGTACAAAAATTGTTACAGTCATAACAGTAACACCAAAGCACAAACGAAATGAAAAAAAAAAAAACAAAAATAAAAAACGTTTTATTGTTTGATCGAATTTTAATACACCAACAACGGCAGTAATAATAATAATGACAATAACAACAACAACAACAATAATAATAATAACAACAGCAACGACAACAACAAAAAAACAATAATAATAACAGCTACAGTCACAATAATAATAATAATAATACTCACAACAGAAATATTATGTAAGTTAATAATAAAACTGTCAGTAAGTGCTGACATCAGTGTCGTCTATATAAATGAGAAAAATATATAAAAAGAAAAATTCAAAACTATGACGAAGTAAAAAATCCAAAAAAAAATAATAAAAGAAAAAATATGAAAATATTCAAAATAAAATTCAAGGTAGTACAAAATAACCACAGAAATGTGAATTAAGTTAAAAAATTTGTTGTTTTGGATAGAAATTTAACGTTCATTATGCGATTTATAAAGTTAAAAAACAAAAACAACAAAAAATCAACATAAATTCTTGGAATGAAGTTTTTATTTCCAAAAATTTTATACATTTTTACACAGAAACAAAAGAAAATAATTTAGGTTGGTCTTTCAAATTAATAAAATTTGTTTAAATCTTCGATTTAAATTAGGTTATTTTATACCGGAAGATCCTCATACATCTATATTAAGTCCGCTCTGTCCACAAAATGTATAGATTTAGTATTTTGATTTATTATAATTTTTATATTATTTAAGATAGCTCTCTATCGAATTGATAAAGGATATTGGGTATAATTAATATTTTCTATATAAAATGTTTTAATAATGAAATAAAAATGTAAAGTATCCATATTGTAACTTAGTGGAGCTTTGTTAGTTCGTTTATTTCCAAAAATTTGTTTATAAGTACATAATTTATAATGACAGTCTTTTTATGACTCCAAGGTAGAGTTGATAGCATCTTATATCTTAAGTTAGAGTTGATAGCATCAGCTACGATTTTTATTTAATTCTATTTTTATTTTGCATTATAGATTTGCTATTTTATTGCAATTTATTTTGATTGATACAAGGAAAAATGGTGAAAAATTACAAAAACCTTGTGACTACTTTCATTTTTATATTTTACTTAAAACTTATATCACTTAAACTATTTTATAACTAAACAAAGAAAAACGAACAAAAAACATAATTTAAAAGCAAATAATTTCAATTTATTTATATTTAGTAATTATCGACCAATTGCCTATTTAAAATGCTTTCGAAGCTGGAGCAGTTGACAATAAATTTGCTTACCCTAATATTTGAATTTTAAATGTATATCTACTGTACTGTAATGATGCCTGGAGAAATTTAGCATAATTTTAAATTATAGTTTATTTTGCGTAATTTGCAGTCTTTTTTATGACAGTGTGCGCAGTTTGACTAGACTGGAGCTCCATACAGATATTTATCTACTTTGGGAAATGGATTTGAAAATTAAAATTTAGTTGAATTTAGAGAGAGACAATTTCCAATTAATTAGTCCGTATAACAATTTGATTAATATTTGATGTTTTTTTAATTTATCGTCAACTAGGGATTTAAAAGTTAATTAAGGGTCTTTGGCAAGTTGCTGGAGTGTTTCTAAATAAAGCTACAATATTTGTTTTGATGTCCAATCTATAAGTAGAAGTTTTGATAATGGAATTTGATTAGTTACAGAAAATTGAAAGTATAGAGAGAACAACGAAAATAAAGTTAAAGTGAAAGTTTGACATGACCTGCAGAAAAGTAGTGTAGTTGATTTTTTTTTATTAAACATATCTTTAAAAGAGCTAGTTAGCTCGTACAGAGTTTGTAATTTATCAATTAGTTTTTATCCAAGAAAATAAAACAAAAAAGTGCAAGATTAGTTATAAATAAAAAAAACAAGACAAATATAAGCAGCTAAAATTTAAAATCAAAATTAATATCTATGAAATAAAGTGAATAAAAAATTATTGACAATTATTATTAATTAACAATAAATATACAAACAAAATTTAGTTGTCTGAGTTATACTTAGGCAACGTTTTAACGTCAGACAAAATCTAAGATTTTATCTCGTAGACAAATTCGGTTTACTGTTTACTTTCGGATTTGATCAACTTTTTTTTTGTTTCTTATATTTTAATATAAATGAAATTTACATTGAAATTTAAAAAAATATATATATCTTTTTTAAAATACACCATATTTAAAAACATAACCTGTAAACGTTAAATGGCTACTATCATATGATCGAATAAAATATAAAAATCACCAGATGGCAGTTAAAAGTTGTAAATATTCAATTATCGCCTTTAAATTGACATTTAAAAATCGGAGTAAAAATCTGATACGAGTAGTATATTTTTTCTATTTTTTCCATATCAGATAAAGTCTGATGTCAGACTACGCTTATATTTCAGACTTTCTTCAGATTCACATTTAATCGTAGATTTTGTCTGATGTGTAAATGCTGCCTTAGATAAAATTATTTATTTAAGCTCCTTCGTAAAACCTTTCTGGACATATCCAGGAATTTCGGGGGGAGATTGTTCAATGTCATAATTCATGTATTCATTATAGGTTGCAATCCAAGTGTGCTCCAATACTATATCGCAGTTGATTTGGTTATCTCGTAGTGTGCCGATTGTTAACAACTAATTTAGTATTTGTTTTTATACAATTATTCTTAAAATCATATATTTAGAATGTTTGGATTAAACTTCTTGAGTATTTTATTTTCAAAATTTTATTGTGGAAGTGAATATAAATGCTTGTAGTCTGATATGCCAGACAACCCAAACAGATTTTTAATAGCTTTATTTTGAATTCTTTGGAAAAAAGAGGTTAGGCTTATTTCATATGTGTTACTCCATTCCTATACCATAGCTTATGGTACTATCGAATAGCTGAATCTTGCCTGGTAAACGTTTTCCAATTTTTTAAATATTCCTGCAATTCTTGTGGACATTTTTATCATCTTATTTATATAACAATTCCAGTTTAATTTATCATCGAACCAAATACCAAAATATTTGAAGCTAGTAGTCTTATCTATTTTAATTCTGTTGTAGGTTAAAGAGATTTGCTAATTTTTGGCTTTGATCATCATATATTTTGTTTTTGCATATATTTATTGTGAGATTGTTCATCGCCATTCAATCATGTATTTGAAGTATGTCTCTGTTCAATTCTAGTTCGAGATTTAAATAGTGTGAAGATACCTTACGTAGATTATTTGCATACAAAACGTCTTTCCAAAGAATGGTATGGTATTAAAGCTATACATAACAAAAAAACAAATTTGGTTTCCTTGTAGCGCAATATACAAGTTTTCGTGCAACAAACGGGCTTCCTTGTATTGCACAATACTAAATATTTTTCATTTAATGAAGAAATCACTTTTAAACCATCTATATTTTTTGTCCATTATATCACATTCAAATATAATTTTTACCAGTATCTTCCCTATCGACAGAGCCGAATGCTTCAGCTAAATAAAAGAATATTAGGCTTACTTTATTTAGTTTGCTAATTTTTTCTTATGTGTTAGGACGTCAACCAATGCAATGGTCGTGTTGAAGTTTCTTGTAAAGCCATATTGAATATTAAGTGTGTTTTGTTGTAGGTATTCAGTTAGTTGATTGTTGATATGTGCTTCTATTATTTTACTGAAGACTGACGAAATTGAGATCGGCCTAAAGTTGTTTACATCATTTTTATGGCCTGATTTTTTGTTTTGAAATTAAAAAATTCTTACTAAGCTGAAAAGGGAATTTGAGTAAAATTGGTCAGTTTTTTAAATGGAACGAATTTGCAAATAAAAAAGTTAATGGTAAATAAATAAAAAAAATTTAAAATATAAAAATTTGATATAAAAGAATAATATTAATTTCCTATCAACAAATTTGTTGTCAATATTTACATTCATAACACAATATTAAATAAATTGACTTAGTCTGTTCGTATACAAAAAATATAATGTAACAAACTTTTGTATAAATATTATGAAATAAATTTCATTTAATAATTAATTCATATTAAAACAATAATTAATACATAGTACAAATAAAAAATAGAGTGTGAGGAAATGTGAAGACAATATTGCGAAATGATATTTCAAATGAAATCCTAAAGATATTTGTTTTGTCGCAAAACACAGGACAACCGAGCGAAAATTTGAGTCAAATATTAAACAAAGGACATTACCACAACTGCACAGACCAAACCCAGGTAGGAATAGATTGAAGAATTTTGCTGCCGTCCTATGTCTCTTTAATAGGGTTTCCAGCACAATGATTATGATGCAAAAAATATAAAAATAAAAGGTAATCTATTTTTGTTACTTCTTTTTCGCCAATCCAATAATTTCATAATTCAAAATTTTATATTAAAAATATATTTTATAAAATTTTGAAAACTGTTTTACATACATCTAAATACAAGTTCAATAAAACTCCTTTTTTCACAATTATTTTTGTTTTTAGTTCTAAAATTTTCCAATATAAATTCTCCCCTGGTTCTCTTTTGTATACCTGTTGTTAAATTTAATTCAACCGAAAAATATTTTCCAAGGTGATTCTGAGAATAAATAAAAAAGTGTTTGTATTTTTTTTTTTTTTTGTTTACCAAAAATAGTGTTCAGGAATTTCAACATACATATGTTACTAAATAGTTGTGTATATTGTAAACACAGGCAATGTATGTATATTATGTATATTGTATGTAAATATGGATTATTTTTATTACATAGTCACACAAGGTAAATGGTGTAATTGCACTTTCATTGAATTCATCATAAAAAATAAAAAATCAACAAAAACAAAAATAAACAAAAACAAAAATAAATAACAAACAAAATAACAACATTGACTAAATATAGATGGCGGTATTTACGACCCAGTTTTCCTTAATAGTTTTATAGAATTTTGGAGAGTATCCAGTTTAGCGCCATAATGTATTATTTTCTTTGCAATTTTTTATTTTATTTTATTTGTTTTTTCTTAATTTTACGCTTATAAATGTTTGCTGTTTGCAAGTGTTTTGAATTATTCTAGAACAGTACAGAATTATATTTGAAGTTACCGTTGTATTATCCAATTAAAATATTAATTGAAATGAAAACTCTGCAATTTATTGACATAATAGGAACGAAGTAAAGTACAGAATTTGCAATGAATAATTTTTTTTTTTTTGTTACACTGATTAGGTGCCAAATCAAAAGCAAAAAAAAAGAAAAAAAAATTCCAACGATTGTACATCAATAAACTGTATTAAATTTTAATTGATTGATTGCATTTTAATTGTGAACTTAATTTGAACAAAAAAAAATAATTTAAATAAAAAAGTCTCACAATAAAAATGTTTACTTTCTTAAATTGCATATTCATACTATTTCATAGAATCATTATCATTCAATAATTATAATATACTGTTGTGACAGTAATAATTAATTTACCACATAATCTGAATTTTATTGATTGATTAAATTCTTAAAATAATTAAAACATTAAATTTAATTTGGGTGATCAATTTTTATGTTGTTGTTATTGTTTTAGAAACCACATTTAGACTGCTGCACATCTTAAATTATTCTATATATTAGACAATAAGCTATATAATTGGGTATAATTATGAAAATATACATAACACTTAGGCAACAATAATAATTGCAAATTAAATTATTTTTATATTAATATTTTGTACATAATATGCCTTCATAATATACTACCCAAATTCATAAGAATTAGACTAGTTGTATGAATTACTTTAAATAAAAACTATTGGTATATTACAAATTATTCTATGAAAAATGCCCTATAAACGAAACCATTTGTCATACAACAATCTGTACTGCAGTTATTCATATTACTGTTTGAAGAAAAATTGCAGCTTAGCTGCAAAACTTACAGCTAAGTAGTTGGAAATAACTCTGAAAAACATATTAAAATTGTGAATTTTTAATATCAAGGCTTGAATTACCCATTTGGTGCTTTGTGTTAGGTGATTACTTGTTCAAGAAGTTCAGTACCAGGGCCACCCTGTGCAATTAAGAAAATGAATCAGATCACCAATTATGCTTCGTGCAAGAATTCTAGAATTGTAATTGTAGTTTCTATATGTTTGAACCATTAAACTAAAAAATCGTAAAGTAGTGCGTATAACATATAAAATTGTAGTACAAACCGTACTACTGAAATTTCAAACAAACTAAACATATACTAATAAATTAATTGTAAACAAAAAAAATTAAAAAAATTAAAATTTTAAAGTTGAATTTTTTTGTTTTCAAAATTGTATGGTTTGCAAATTACAAAGTAATGTAACAAAACAATTAGTTGATTGAATTATGTTGACAATGTTTATTGATGAATCATTCATCTGATTCATCTGATATTAATAAACATAAAAAAATTTATATTTACTTTTGACAATTTGTACTATACTCATCGATTAAAAATGTTTAAATAACTGGCAATGTTGTATGATAAATCGTTTACATGTGTCTGCAAATTTGAATATTATCTGTCTGTTAAATTTTTGGTTTAATCTGTTATACAACTTGCTTTACGATTATCAGCAATCAGTTCGCGTATTGAGTCACTAAATAATTGAAATTGAAATACGAAAGGTAAAATTTTAAAATCAAATTAACCCGTTCGTGGGCCATAAGAAAAGAGTATATTGTTTTTTTCTTTTAAGATCTAGTGTTATATATATTTAAATATATTTTTCAATTTAAGTTTAAATATTTAAGAGTAATGTTGTAAATTTAATATATCTAAGCATAAATGAATTGAGTATAAATAATTAGTTCATATCAATCCTCAATAATGACAACATGGTGCAATAACTAATAAGAACAAAACATTGCTCAAGATTTTGTAAACTGAAATAAGTCAAATCGAATTAATATAGCGAAAATTGTTTGTCTGAACTACGTTCTATTAGTCTAATATCAATCAGTTAATGATTATATATAATAAAAATGGAGTGGTATTTTTTCGTTTCAGAAAATTGTTCTAATGAAAACTAATAAATTATTGGTACTGTACTGATAACTGGTAATACGTGATTAATAATTTACACTTGATATTTTCAATAATTTCCGAACCACTACAGTGTAATACAATGCACAAAACACATGATTTCGTTAATTTCGTGGTGTAAAATACAAGTCTATTGCAATCAAGTCTCTCAAATTTATTAAAATATGGAACTTTAATATAAATTTCTCGTTGAATGTAAAAATTAAAATTAACAGAGACGCTTGAAATACGCTTTTTCTTTTCTCCAAATCTAATGCCTGTTTAATCTATGTATGTCTGTTTGTACTTTATGTATTAGGTACTACACCATTCATCCAATCGCCATGAAATATTGATAAGTTGTTCGAGGAGTATACCCAAAGGTTTCTGACCTAAACGTTTTTTTTTAATATCTGACCGGTTCGGGTAGCTGCCATACGACTCGTAGCACTTATCAGGAATATATCAAAAACCAAAAGTCTTGCAGATCTAAAAATTGGTGCATAAACACTTTCTCAAAAATAAATGAAAATATGTTTTACAATTTTTCAAAATTCGAACTGGTTCTTTTCTGGACAATTTCTTTAGTACCTGTCTAAAATATTGCAAAAACCAAAAGCGTTATAGAGTTGAAAATTGGAACTTAGGTACTCTCTCAAAAATAAACAGTCATGTCTTTTATGGTTTTCCAAAATTTTGGTTTGATTCGGGTAGCATGGTTCGGATAGCTGAAGTTTGTTGTTTTTGATAGAGTACCTGATTACCCCATTTATAGGTCTGTAACGCCTTTGGTTTTTGAAATATGCTTGAAGAGTGCTAGGAGTTATATGACAGCCATTTGAACCAGGATAACTAAACAAATTAAAGTCACTAGATAAATAAAGATCAAAAAGTAAAATGGTTAAAGTATTTAAAACAACTCTTTTTGGAAAGGGGCAGCAACGCTGAGCAAGTACAGCTAGTTATTATATGAAATTCATACTTATTGTTTCCTATTCAGAGATTGTGAATATGATTATAAATAATTAAATTATTTTTGTTACAAAAATTGTTATTAACTAATTTAAAGTAGGTATATAAGTAAAATATTATGAATTTACATAGTTTAATGTGAATTTATTCGTCTTGGTAAAATAATAAAAATTCACTAACACTAATTATTATTAATAAATCAACAAATAATTATTTGCAGGCCTTTGAAATAAATTAAAATAACATAATTCTACTAATTATTGTCGGAACTAATAAAATATTAATTTTTTGTTATGACATATACAAGCTTACTAATACCGGTAATAACTGATAAAATTGTAGTCGTAGTTACATTCATTAATAATGGTTGAATATAAGTTTTAGGAAATAAGAAAGTGCATTGCAACTAAACAAACCATAACACAAATTTTGACACCGTAATTATTGTTTTGTTTTTATGATTATTGCCTGCTATTAGGTAGAAATACTTGTTCGTTGATCTGTTACTACGCAATGTACAATATACTATGAACAAAAGGAGAGAAATAGAAGTATATAATATCCGTGTATAATATCTTCCTGGCGGGTCTCCAAAGAAACACAAAACCAAACTCTCGAAGCCAAAATTTCTAAAAACAAAATCTTCTAAGACAAAATCCCACAAAAACAAAATTTGGCAAAGATTAGTTTTGTGTCACCTCTATTGGATAAAAATATGAAAATATTTTCTTTTTCCAGAGTGGTCAAAAAATATTTGTTTCTGCGTAGCTGCTGTTGGATACAAAAAAGCGAAAAATCTCCATTGGGGAATTTAATTTTGGTAATTTTTTCGTTGGGTCGTTTGTCTTAGAGATTTTGAGATGGGGATTTCCTACTCAACCCATATTACATATGGCATTTGAAATTTATATTGGAAAACAGGTGACATATAATGTAATTTATTTACAACTACTAGAACTTCTTTAATAGCAGAAACTTGTAGTATATTTAATAACTACCAAATTATACCGTTAAAAAATTTTCACGAAATAATAAAAACTATGAAAAAAAATGTAATTACAATTTTAAATATAATATTTTTGAATTACAAATAAAAAAACAACCCCGAGCGAAATTGAATTAGAACTCGTGAGCTTTGATTAGTAGTCAGATGACATAACAAATATATCACGTCAGTTTTATTAAGTAGTGTAATTAAGTCAGTCAATAAAAATAGATTAGGCCTTAAAATAGATTGAAAAAAATTCAACAGTGGCGAGACAGCAAGCAGAACTTATTCAGAGTGAATTTAAGTACCAACGAATTTACAGCCTAAATGTGCAGTATAAAAATGAAAATTGAATTTTAAAAAATATGAATTGAATTCAGTACCCATTGAACTTAATACCTAGTACCAACATAATTCATCTTATAAATTCATAATATATTAATTTTTTTTTGCAGAATTTTATTGCAGTATGATTTTTGATTATTTTAATACCACACACATAATTTTTTTTTTTTGCTGCAAAGAAGAAATAGAAAAGTAAGTAAGGTACCAATAGAAAAATTGTAATAAGAAATAAAAAAAAAAAAATTGTTACCATTTTAATTCAGATCACAAATCAAAATCACCATTTTTTTTTTCTATTACAATTTTATTATTCAAAGCACATTGGTTAAATAACCTCCATTTCTCAACCTGACAAAGTACAAAATAAATGCACCTATGTATAAATAAGATTGTGATGTTGATGATGATGTTTGAATCAATATTCACTCACTATGGATTTTTAATGTTAGAAGGATAGAGGAGAGTTTTTAGAAAAATTTTTTTTGAGATTAACATTGCTTTATGATTGACTCAATGACTGACTGAATGAATGTGAATGAATGAATGAGGTGTTTTAAATTAAATTGAATGCAAATTGAGGTGAGACATAATATATTTTCGTTTTTTGTTTTGTTTTTCAAACATTTTTTTTTTGGATTATAAAGATTTGCAGAGTAAATGAACTGGAATTTGAATTCAGTTTCAAAAATTTTTCTTTTCATTTTTCTTTAAATATTTGTTCCGAGTTTAGATTTATTGGTTTAATTAAAAAAAAAAAAATTAGAAAAAAGGGGAACAAAATTATTGCGATTTATGGAAATACACCAACTAAAGCAAAATTAGCTTATAAAACATCATAAAATGAATGTAATGATAATCTTGTACCCAAATCAATGCAATGTGGTGAATTTATAAAGAATGAGGTCAATTTGACACATTGTTATCATATTAGGAATAGAAGATGAGAAAAAGCAAAAAATAGATTAGGGTATTTTGAATTGTGCTATGATTATTTTACATGAAATTTTCATTGAAATTGAATAATTAATTGTCAATTTTCCATTGAAAGTAGGATTCATTTAACAAAAAAAAAAAAAAAAATGTAATTAATTTATTCAGTCTATTGTATTTAGATCTAGGTAAAATAATTGAATTTCTTTGTAGCTTTGTGTCTGAGTGAAAATTGGACTAAAACAAGAAAATGTGATACGAAGGGAAATTATAATATTATGATGTTGGTGATAATTATTACAATCGAATACAGTGAATATAATACAAATAGTTTGTATGACGCGTACTTGAAGAATTTATATAATATTTAATATACCTATAAAATAGCTTGAGTGGGATATTAAAATATTGTTAAGAGCGGTAAAAACTATATATTGTTCAGTTTAGTAAATAATTAACCATTCTATAGCTTTTCCAAATGAAATTCAGATGTAGTCAATTAAAATTAAAAAATCTTATACAATTCACCAAATATCGTTTTCATTGTTCTTAAATAATTACATCTTAACCTATAGAAATTAGCAATGCAAGTAAAAGTTGTAAGCAAATATAAAAATATGAAAAAAGACATGCCTTAGTATATCATAGTGCCTTGGTATAATTAAACTTGCATTTTCTAGTGATTTTCTAGCGATTATTTTCAACAATAGGTATAACGGTAAAAATATCCTAGTATATTTATGATATGATAGTATTTTTTTAATGGAACAGATGTGCTTGTAGTTTAAGTTATTGTCAAGTGTACAGTTAAGTCCAACTTTAAAAGCAAAATCTGATTCCTATCAAATCTACAGCGGTTAGTCACAAAATTACAAATCAAAGCATTACAAATCATTTAACCTAAAACTGCTCTCAACTACCCTCATTCCTGCATAAAACTTCACACATTATGATTATTATCAAGCGGATCGATATGAAAGTCACCTCCAATAACAATATTTTCGTAGTTATATCCCGATTTGTCCAGAGCTTTTTGAAGAAGTTTTTAGTTTATATACAGTGGAACGTGGAAAACACCCGGATTGCTAAAAGGACCATATTACTTTTATATTTTAATTCGGTGAAAATAAATTCAATTTTATCATTATCATATCAGCTTGAATCATTACCCTAAGACCACACTAAGCATCTCTGCCAAGTCTGATCTCTTACATCTGTTTTTAAAGAGCAAGCTTCAAATATGTGCTGTATTGTGATTGGGATATCTAGAACACAGTGACATTTTGGCTGTGCATTTTTGGGACTATGAAAGAGATAACTGTGATAAGTGTATCGTGCGTACACCATTTGGAGTCTCGTCAGAACAAGAGCGGTTTTTCTTCTGGTTTGGTCAAATATATTATACCTAGATACAAAAACAATATAGTTGTGCGTTTTGGGGGCCATTAAAGAAATAGCTGTGTGTATATCGTGCTTACACCATTTGGAGTCTCGTCAGAACAGCAGGATTTTGTTCTGCTGGCCTGGTTAATACTATTCCATCTAGATACATTTCTTTTAATATACCTTAATGAGGGGTTCGTTATCCCAACTTGTGTTGTGTATATCCCATAAAGTTCGATTATGTAACTCTTCATAACCCCTGTATTACCGGCTTTGTTGTTCTGAAAGTGTTTCCTTTATCAATACGTCTGCTTCTGCATTACCGATGATATTGGCATGTTCTGGAGTTTATATAAATTCTATATTTAATTTTTACATAACTATGCTGCTGATCTTGGATTTCAATCACTGTTAGTAGGTTTTGAGATAGCTGATAACAGAGTTTGTAGGCTACTTATTCTAAAGTACTTCAGATTGCGTAACTAAAATTACGACTAAAACTTCCAAATAAAAATAGGACGACTTTGCCTGACTACAATTGGTTAGACAAATTATCCAATCAAATGAAATATTTGAAAAAGAAATTCGGCTCGAACTAATGATAATTATATTCTGATAATTCTAAAAAGTATGTATTTTCTAGAATCTAAAAATTCAATTAACTTTTGGTTCGGGCTCTCTTAATGTAGTTCACAAGAGTAGTCTTATTACTTATTTACTCTATTTTATTCATAATAGAAATTCAAAATATGAAAAACTAACATTATTAATTTTATGTACTTGAAGTATTGTGTATAAACTACAAATGATTTCAACATCATTTCATTTTATTTTATTAAAATAAACTTAAAAAATTTTATTTTAATTTAAATTTTCAGTTATAGTTATCTCCAAGATATAAGGTGCAATCTTTTACTGAATTTTGAATTTAAAATTGCATAAAATATGAAAATAATTTTTTGTAAATTATTTTTGTTTTGTTGCTAGAAGGAGCATTCTACCAAAATCCTGCAAAAGATTGTAAAAAAATAAACACGAATGGTTTATAAGAATATTTATTTTCTTAATGTAATATAAACACATATATATATACATATACTATATAATATATATACATATATGGAGTGCATAGGAAAAATTAGTGGAAAAATATTTACACTTCAAGCAATTTTTATAATAATAAAATAAAGAATGCACAAACATTATGCTTTTAATTTAAAAAACAAAAACGATAACAAAAATAAAAATATAGAAAACAAAAAAAAAACAACATACAAAGAAAATAGTAACAATACAGTGACTATATATGAGAGCTTTGTTTATGCAATAAAATTTTACCAAAATAAAAATTTCTGTTATCGTTTAGTTTCAAGTGAGAAGATAAATGATGCACTTTAAAAGGAATTACTTTATTTTTGTATCTTAAGGAATTATTTAAAAGGAAAACATAACATGTTTTAAATTAAAATAAAATAACTTTCATTTTTAGAAAAAAAAAAATTAAATCCTTTTAAAATTCTATTTTTTCAAGGAGTTTTTGAACATATTATATTTAAATTATAAAAATTTATTTAATATTTATATTAAAATTAAATATGTTAATACATAGGTATTTCTGAATGAATTAAAAAAAATCTGTATATGTACGATACAGAATTATTTATTCTTTACAACATTTTATTATTTTTTGAAGTTTTCAGAAAAATTTTCCAGATAATTGATTTTACACTTTTTTGCATTGGTTCTATTCCAATAATTATTAATATATTATTATGTCTATATTGGCACCTGGTTGCATCATAATTCTATTTTTAAATAATTTAGTTTATTCTCAATATATAGTTAATAATTAAAGTACATTAACTAAGCAAACTATAAATTTGTAAAATCAGTATAGATTGAGGTCAAATGGTCTCGACCCTACGATTTCTAAGAAAAAAATTTGCAACGGTCCGAAAGTGTAAATATTTTGTTTATGCCGCTAAAAAGCAAAAAATGTTGTACAATGAGCATGTTTTTGATATAGCTAATAATACTGCCAAATGTTTGGACTTTCTTTCACTATTTAAATTCTATTTTTCTTCAACAAATTTGTCCAATATCTAAAGCTTACAATTACATGGAATTTTTATAATTTACATTTAAAGCTCAAATGAAATGTATTTAGTGTATTTTTTTTTTGTTTTATTAAAATAGAGTTAGTAATGTAATGTTAATTAGTACGTAAGTTAGATAGTAAGTACAAAATGAAATCTAACCTTAACTTTTCTTATATTTTTATTTTATTCTTTTATTTAGTTCTCATGTCGTACATAAGTTAGAAATAAGATCCTAATGAATTGTCAAAATTTAAATTTTTGTTAAAAATGCCCACATACCGAAAGGGAAAAGGACCTGAAGTTGACCTGTAGATTTATCTCTGTTAAGATGGTCCACTGTTAAATAAATAAATAAATAAAAAAAATCTATAAAGCATACACACACGTTCTGAGCTGAAATATAACTCTCCTATATAGGTTGGTGCATCTCAAACAAACTGACTTGACAAGGTTATCTCGATAAAATTCAAAATCGTTAGTTAAGCCTTATTAGACTAATTATAGGGCATTTCAGATAATATTAAACCCTCATAGCATACATCGTAATGTTTGAGGTCTATATAGCTCATTTGTAGATAAATATCTTGTTAGAAATAACATTTGTTTTATTGAGGTAAAATCAACAATGCCTCCCTGAAATTTTTGTATTACCAGCGCAACAATAGGGAGGCGAGTTGGTGACTGAATCCACAAACCGATATTCACAAAAAATATCAATAAAATTAATTCTGAAAAAAGAAGATGTATACAACAGTTCCTATGCATAAAACTAATTTATATAGTTATTCTGTAAAAGTCTTAGAACTTTGATTTTGAATCCAACTCTAAAATCTCTCCTAACTCAGAATTTCGTATAAAATGCCGTACATAATAAGATGAAATGCGTGAAAGCATTAACTAGGATCGTTTTTTGTGGCAAAAGTCATTATGGACTTTGTTTTTTGTGAATTTAGGGACTAACCCTAGGGAGGCTCTAAGTGCTAAGTAATTTTTACGCAGTGGAAACAACAATTAAATGGCTATACTATTCTATTATGGAATACAAAAAAAAAGTATTCTGGAAAACCTAGATCTTACTTTTAACAAGATACATACTTCTTTGAGAGGTCGTGTCATACTGATATTCTGTTTGGAGAAAGCTGGAACAATAATATGGTTCTGATGAAAGAGTACTACACTGATGGGTCAAAACTGAATGAAAGAATTTAGTGGGAGGTGGACTCTATTCGAATAATATAAATATAAGCCTAGCATAAAAAACTGCAGTGTGTTTGAGGCGGAGGTTATGACAGTACTATGGTAGGGGTTATTACGGGTCATTGTCTCATTGGCAAGCATGCCAAAAGGCTTGAATTCTCCTCAAACGACTTGTGCAGAACATGTAGACACAAAGTAGAGGATTAAACAGTTCAACATCTAATCCTTACCTGTTCCGGTCTTTATCAAAAAAAAACCTATCTAGGAGCCTTCTTTCTGGACTAACTGGGTAACCTTGAAGGTACTAAAATCAAAAACCTCAACTGCTTTATAAAAAGCTTGAAATGGTTTAACGAGTAAATTTTTATGCGCGGAAAGTGCCTGTGGTATCATAATGAATTTTACTGGTCTGGTCAATGAACTTTACTACACTGTACAAGTCCCCAGATAGTCTAAACACATTTCAGAGACTCATTTATTGGGGAAACTGTTAAAATGTGGAACATAATTTTGTCTAATGTGTTCCTCTTCGATAGAAATGCTTCATTTGCAATTTTTGTTTTACCTAGTCATAATAGATTTTACAATTAAAAATTTTGATTAATTTCTTATAACTCACAGATGCATTTATAACATATTGTAGTAATTTATAAAATCAATCAATCAAAAACTAGTAGTAGTAGCTTATATGTAGTCTAACAATATTGACATTAGGCATGTGCATGTTCAATACTTTCGTTTCCAGTAATCATTAGTACCAGATATTTTAATCATCAATACTCGATATTTTCTACTTATTTACGATACTTTTAGATCTTTTTAACTGAAAACTATATTAAGGAAAAATGAAAAACTTTTCTGATTTACTGACTGATTTATATAGTGCATGCATTTTTTGTACCTATTGTATTTTTTCAGTTTTTTGCTTTATCTGAGTTCAGTTTGTTAATTAAGAAAAAATAAAATATCAACAGTAAACTTAAAAAATTCATAATACTTAATCTAATTATTTATATATTAAATATTTTTGTTGTTCATTATTTAACTTGATTTGGTTTTTTTTATATTTCCGATTTTTCTTTTAAATTTTTTTAATTTTGATTTTACCAACTTAACCAAAAAAAAACACTTTTATTTTTCCTAACAAACTGGCTATCGACTACACTATTAATCTCGATTAGCACTAAATTATTGATAAACAAACTCGGTATCGACTACACTCTCATATCTTGATTACCACAATTTGAACAAGATTTTTTTTTTATTGTTGGTATTCAAGTCGATTTTTCGAGTTGAAACAATACTAATAGTAACAGCAATTTTTACAGAAAAGTAACCGATATTTTTATTCTTGCTGAATATTCGATACTAAGTAGATACTTTTCGCACATTACTAATTGACACCCACTGAATAGTTCCAAGTAGAATTATGATATGATGAACGAAACCAGCTCGTTAGTAATATTATTAGCATGTTTAAGTATATCTCAAATTTATAACATTTTTTTATTAACGTTCTGACAACGTTTTAATAACCCATTTGGTGATGATTTATTTCTCATAAAAATATAGCAAATTTTTATGTAACACTACAAGTATGATGTATTTATTCTAAGCATAAATCTGACAGTATATTTACAAAATTAAATAAAATGTCATAAATTGCGTAATATTAGTTCATTTAGTACATATATCATTACACCATCAGATCAAAACTATCGCGTTCATGTGTAATAAACGTGCACAATACCATAATACTACTATCACATTACGACTATTTTTCATCAGTACTTTTTGTGTGCCAAAAAAATCGTTTTCAAGTAATGCAAAATAGAGCAAAGAAAATTCAAGATATGATAAATGAATTAAAATAAATGGATATATGAAGTACAATATGTTGTACAATATGTTATATACTTAAGTACAATATATTGATATTGTTGTTCAAATTGAAGAATGAATAATTGAGGTCTGTTATTAAGAAGCTATATGTTTGAACTATGAAAAATAAAAACAGCAACATGTAATTTAGCGGGTTTTTGATTTGTGCTGGTTTCATTCTGTCTGGTTTAATTTTGCAACAGTGAGATGTTTATGAATAAAAAATATTTACATTATAAATAAACAACATAAACTAATGGTTTCATTCTGACAGTGAACTCACGGTCAAAGTTTTTCACTCCATCATTCAATCCATTCGATTGCAATTTTATTAACCATTGAAATTTATCAAAATAATATTTTACATTTTTATACACCTAATTAAATTGTTTAATACTAAAATTAAAAACAATTTTAAATAATGCAGTGTTACTGACATTATAATCCTATCCTATATACAAAAATGTTTATATATAAATAAAAATTAAAATAAATCTTCTATAACTTTAAAAACTTTTGTTACTCAAACTTTTTTTTTTGTGTCATTTTTATTAATAACATTTTTTATTTGTTCATAAAATAATTCCCTATAAAACTAATTCCCAACAAGTTAATTCATCTATAATCTCCTTTAAAAATAGAACAAAAAAAAAAAAGCAAAAAACAAAATAACAATTTAAAATCAACATGTTTTTTAATAATTAATTAAGCCACTAGAGTGCAATTTTTTGGCTTTTAGTACAATTTGTTGCTTTTATTCGTTCTTTACCTGAAAATTTCTACTATACTATAAAAATTTCATTTAAATTTTCATTGTTTACCACAAAAAATAATAACAAGAAAAGAAAACCACTTCATCATACACGGTGGTAATAAGCACAATGACAGTTCAAAATGACATGACGGTAAAAATGTAAAATGTATAACAACAACCTAATGAGATATCTACTTTTTAGCATTTAATGAAATTTTAATTATAAAAACTTTAGTTGAAAATTTTCACAGTTTTATTTTTTAACATACAATATAATATATGAATGTGGAAAATATACAAATACATACATCATAGATTATATTGTGGAAAATCTTAGTAGGTATATGCAAATTTAAATTTAAAAGGATACTATTTTCTACCAAACTGTTGAGGCATTTTGTTGTATATTAATTTACTGTTAAAAGAAAAGTTCAAATTATGAAAAAAAAAATTAATAACTGAGAGTTGAGTTCTGATTTTAATTTTATATTATGAAAAATTTAAAGAGTAATTTAAGACTAATTTTCTATTGTTTTTATTAAATGGACGATCTTGTATTATTATTATGAATCTGAGCTCAACAAATTAAAATTCTATAAAAATAAATTGCCTTATAATTTTTTCAGTATTTGTCTGGTAACAAAAATAAATAAATTTTTTAACATTATCGAATTTATATAAAATAAAGAATAAAAAAAGTCGTTCTTTTTTGAAAGTTTTTCTTTTTTCAAACTTTTGTATTTTTCTTTTATTTATAATTTCACTAGTTTATTAGTCGACCGCAATATCGTGTTAGTAGAAATCAAAAATAATTTGTTTTTAATTTTCTATTTTTTATTAATATTGAAAAATATTTTATTATGATTTTTCGTTTTATCTATAGCTATACTTAATGACTATATTAGAAATTAGAAAAAAAATAATAATTTTTCTTTTTTAATGGCACTGCAATTAAAATCTAGTTTTGTTGTAATGTTATGTATTTCGTTTCAGGTCTTTTTAAAATAATATTTTGGAGTTTCACTCAATAATCTGTACACTGTATTTTTGATGCCTACATTTTTACTAGCTTTTACTATTTAGAAAATTAAGACCTTTTTTGAAATAAGAGCTTAATCTATTACTAAAACACCTTTTCAAATTGATACTGTCCTCAAAAATAGTAGTGTACATTTGAGCAGATAGTAAAAAAACAGACAGTAAAAATATAAGTGTACAGAGGCACGTAGACATTTTATTTCACATCTCAATCTATTCCTTCCTATAAATTCATTGGAATATTCTACCTTTAGCAACAACCCAAGATAGTCGGGCTTTACTTTTAAAATATATTTAATCGCTCAGCTCTGCATTTTTATTAAAGATGTTCGTTATACATTAGTTATATTATTTTTAAATGATTATCTTTTTGTTTTATTTTTCTTTTATGCTCTTGACAGTAACTTAGGTATAACTAAATTGCTTACTTTGGATACATAAGCACGGTATTGCAATTTTTCATTTAGGTACTATATTAATTTATTGTTTTGTTATGTGAATGTTTATTCCCTATAGCCGTTTTTTTTATTGTTCTGAGATCTATATAGATCCGAATAATTAAAAAAAAGCAGCTATTAAATTGAATGAAATAAATTTTAACACATAACCAGAAATGTCAAAATAAAGTAAATTCATTTACATTCTAATCGATTACGTCAGTTCGATTTAAGCCATGTGATTTTTAATGTCAATGTCAAATGATTATCTTTGCAGTGTAATCGTTTACTGTATGTGAAATAGAAATAATCTAATCGAAAATTTCATTTGTTTAAAATTTGTAAAAATATATGATAATGATCAGATCAGATTAATGATCGTGCAAAATAATTAGTAAAATATTGCGACAATAATATCAAATGCAAAAATCAAAATAATTTCTAAAATCATTTACAGTGCAATTGAGATAAAAATATTTTACAAGTTGTAGATTCCCACTTAACATTTTATTATTGTAAAAACAAAATTAGTGCTATAAGACTCCCATATGACTCCCGATTATCACTAAAGGTGCTTTAATGATGTTTTTATGGGAATAATGTAAATAATAGTGCTATAAGAATGTTCCTATAGCTCTTATAGTAGCAAGTGTAACAGCAATGTTGTTATAAGTTTAAAAGTGCGTAATCCTATGTCAGGAGTTACAGTGTTGTTATAAGAATAGAATTGTTACGATAGCAGTATTAGTGTTATTATTTTACTGTGTTCCTACAATGTTACTAATAAGCTTACAGTAGCTTTCGAATAAATATTTAAAACAAATATCAAAATGACAACGACCATTATTTTCTACAAATATGATAAAAACAAAATGTTTTTTAAATAAACAAAAACTGAAAAGCTTTATTTTGCATTCTTTTCACAAAAGTATCATTTTTACTTAAAAGAATAATTATTGAAATATCAAATTTGATGTTATGATTTAATTAACGTACATTATTTAACACTTTAAAGATGCAGTTTAAAAAGATATTTTCTTTTATTTATTTGAAAAGTGGTTATTTTTTAAGGGCAATGTATTTTCTCGAAGTATTATTATAATAAATGTCAAGGAAATTTCTTTTCCAGCCAAATTTTGCATTTTGGTCATAATAATTATTATATTATTCTTAATCGCAAAACATTATTAGTAAGACATATTTTATATTATAAATCATTTACATACAAATAAAAATATATAATTAATATTTATTTCCCTTTCTCATGAAATAAATATAAACTCCATAAATTATTATTTCAAAATAAAAATAATACCTATCTCACTCTCGCATAACATAAATTATTACAAATGAATTTCATTTCCAAATATACACTAATACATATATGTATACTAATCCTATTACAATATTACATGCAATTGCTCTGGTGCCTTATAGGATTCTCCATGTTAGTGCTATCACCTGTTTATAACGTTTCGCAACAAATACGGAGCACTCAAATTAACACTAATACTGCTATAAGAGTGTTTATAATAGTGTTATAAGAATGCGCAAGAGTCTTATAGCAATGAATATGTTACGTGGGTTATCAAATGTTTTTGTAGTTGATGTTAGTTTGTCATTTTCGTTTCTAACTTTAGACTTGAGATTTGACTAAATGTCAAAATTTTACTGCCTAAACAATAATTTATATTCTGATAATTTAAAAATTTATGTATTTAGCTTTGTTACATTACTATTTTTTTTAATTTTTAATAGTAAAAGGTATGTTTAAGCTGACCAACATTTTAAGAATTTAATTTTATGTAAGAATAAAATAGATTGGTGCAAAGAATTTGCTAAATTTCTATTTGGGAAATTTATTTTATATACAAAAAAATATTGTTAAAACGTCAAGTCTCCATTATTTTTAAAATATTCCCATTAAATGATATACTGTTCTTGTGGTACGCATTGAGTTCTCATATAAAATAATCTCATTTCATGCCATTTCTTGCTTTTTAGAACCAACAAAATATTAAAAGTCCTTCTCAAGATAAATGCAATATATTACATTTAAAAAAAACAAAAAAACAATCAAAGAAATGTTATAATTCAGAAGGCTTTAATGCCTAAAATTATATTATAGACCTTTATAACAAAATTGTAAGTTTTATAGAGAATCTAAATAAACGAATAAATAATAAAAAAATATTAAAAATCTTAAAATGTTGGCCAGATAAAAGCCACCTTAATACACGGTATGGATCCGCATCCCAAATTCAGCAAGACAAAATCCTTAAGAGCAAACTCTTGAAAGACAAAATTTCCGAATGGAGATGTTTTTTTTTGTATTCAACAGAGGCTACGAGAAAAAACTTTTTCGGAGATTTTGTCTTATTCATAACTTTGATTTTGTTTTTTATTTTGGCCATTTTGCTGGTCTTTCGTAATTAACGCGTGAACAAAAATGTAGGATTTTAAGTTTTTCCATACAGTATTGGCAAATTCAAAACTTAATTTTCTCAAAAAGTGAAATTTTGAAATGTTGCAGTATTATTCTAGACTCTAGAGGATTGATATCATCAAATATGTCTCAATTTGAAATATTGTATGTATTCATTGATTTTAGATTAAAGTTTATAAAGTAAAACTATTTTCGTGATATTTCATTTTTCTGATTCATTTCATGATTCAATTATTGATTCATTATTAGTATTATTACATTTAGTGATTTAATTATTGGTTCATTATTTGATTTATTGTCGGAATCAATTGATTAATAATAAAAAATTCATATTTCATAAAGAAGATAAGCAAAATAGTATAATAATTATATTGGCTAATTCGTATTTAATAACATATGATTGAAGGGATAATAATAGGACAATGACGTGAAGTAAATTTACAAATAAAATATTTGATTATCTTATAAATTACAGTTAAAATGTTAATTCGACATTGTTTTTTTTTTTGGCAAATTTAATTATTTACAAATTAGCAAAAAAAATATGTAAATCCACATAGAAGTAAAAAATGTCTATTAAAACTAATTTATTTGCCAACCTTGTTTTTTTAATTAGTTTTTCTTTTTATTAAAAAATCATTCGTGCAACACTTATATGATTGTAATTTAGTTGGTCAAATTTTATCTTTTGAATGATTTTAATATGCATCAACAGTTTGTTGTTTATTTTCTTTGTTTTGCAAAAGTAATAGCAATAATGAAGAAAAATTAAAGAGAATAAATGAAAAACATGAACTACTTATATCTCATAGTACTGAATTGTTTTTCTTATTTTTATTTTATTGATATTTTAAAAACAATAGCTTTCCAAGCCTTAATTGATCCCAAATAAATTATGCTGCTCTCGGCTGCAATAAAATTGAATTTAACTAACTTATAATTCTTGTATGGTTTCTAACAGTTTTATGGAGGTGTTCAGGATTAAAAAGAGAATGAACGGGGTCTTACAATGATATTGAAAAAGAGAAATAACGGGGTTTTACAATACTATGTAAAATTACTGTTTTAGGTAGCTACCATACAACTTCTTGAATTTATCAGGAATATTTCAAAAACCACAGGTATTACAGACATATGAGAATATGAAAATTGGTATTCGGGTACTATATAAAAACGTTTTTTTTTATTGTTTTATCAAATGAGGTAACATAAGGTTTTTTTATTCTATCATATTGTCATCATCCACAATTTATCAGAATCATTCAACATTTTTGAAATTTTTATTGTTTTTATTTTAGAATATTTGAAATTGTTCAATGGAATTTGGTTTTATAATGATCGACAAAAAGAGCTTTAAAAATTTTTAATAAAGTCTTTCAAAATCTAAAAAATAATTTAAATATCATGGTGGTGAAATTATTTTTGATAAGATAACAAAATATAATCTATTATAGACCCAGATCAAAAACTGATGGCATTCGATAATAATTATTAATATTTTCAAGCTTAAATGCAAACACGAATTTGATGTGATAATTACTCTTATATATTTGCTCGGAACTTTCTACGGCTTGGTAAACGAGTCTGAGATTTATATATCACTATAAAAATTTTAAGTGACTATGTTAAAAAGCTATATTAGCTCCAAAAAATGTGTCAGTCAGTTTAATTAATTAATTCACTACAAAATTTTCAAATCCCTCAATACAACCATCAATGAAAATTGAGTTGTTAACTACTCAACAGAATTTTTAAATTTGATGGATTTAACCAGTTCATAAATGATTAACCGGTTTGATTCGGTTCAGAAATAAAACTTTATCGAATTAGTTTCTATACATTTTGTGTTGGATCCGGAAAATGTCCGAGTAAGTATATGTTATTCAATATTTTATAAATTAATGTAATTTTTTTTATAAAATATTAAAATTTAAAAATATTATTTCCAGTGTATACAAAATCTCTCCAAACTCTACAAAAATATAATTTTAAATAATACACAGTTAATTTACTATTTGATTTTCCTGTTTTTTTTTTAGAACATTTTAATTATTATTCTGATTATTTATATTGTTGAAAGCCGCCTTACACAATATGTATATTAATTTTATTTAAACGGGGTGGTTTACCTAAATTTTCATCTGAATAAAAAATGAATCTAAAATTAAATTAAAAATTGTTTTTCGCTCAAAACAACAAACAAAACATTTTCAGATGACGAGACGTAATTATTAACAAAAATAATTTTGGATCAATTATTAACAAATTAATTTTGGATACTTGATTCATGTATTACTATTTTTTATGATTAAAAATTGATATTGATTGAGTTTATTATTGCACCTGTATAATATTTTAATAAATACCTTTGATTAAATTAAAGTAACGATTAAACAAAAATTATTTTTGTTTTTATTTATTAATTTTTATTAAAATGAAGAAAATACAAGTTGCTCTGGGTTACTACGACATTTACTATTAGAACTACAACACTGATTTGTAATTCTGTTAACCCCTGTGTGTAAACAAGTAGAAATTTTAATTTGATTTAAAATCTTTATATTTCAAATAGATTTGAAACATTAAATTTTCCGATAACCAAAATTTGGTTAACAAAATTAATATAATCGAAAAAAACGGCTGTGATTCCAGAAAATAGGGTACTAAAAGTAAATGTCCAGGAAATCCTGGTTCGGGAACACCTGCAAATTTTTCTATGATTTCTTGTAAATAATTTCTTGTTTTTAAACCTTTGAGTCGTAATTCATCTGAATCACTATTTGCCGCCATAAAAGACATTCGAATTAAATCTGATAAATGTAAAATCAAATAATCTCCAGTATTTCTAGTCATTTGCTTGCAATAAACCAAAATGTATAAAATTATCTGTTTCACATGTTGTAATTATTTTGCGAATGCATTCAGCAGCAAAAGCTTTAGTAGGACAGCGGGGTTGAACAGCTGGATGTGTAGAAACATTTTATTTGGCATGATATTCTGTAATATCATCATCATTTTCAAGTTCATCATCATTATTAATTAAATTTTTCTTTGATGGATTGTCAAGACATTTTTACGCATTCCACGCCATTGCGTCAAATTGTCTGATGTCAACATTTGTAGCATAGAATTTAAAGTATCGTGAATATTTTTTTATCATTTCGTTTTCTGTATCTAACATACTAAAGAGTATTCCAGGAAGACCATTTTCTGTGTTGAAGCCTGCTCTTTAATTTAACGGAATTTTTGTTGCGTTATATTACGTTTGTATACACTCTATTATACACTACTGCTGCACTGCTTAGTCCTGTGCTCTATTTCATAAAAATATTTATCTAATGAAATTGACTAATTTAAATGGTCCATCAAGAGGGTGTGTGGCTACAATATCTAAGGGGACTTATTTATTGCCAATAGTATTAGTTTTCTATATAAAATTAATTGATAATATACAGGAAAGTGAATAAATAAATAAATATTGAGTATTCGTTATACATTACTTCGTTTAATTTTATGCAGTAAATTGCAGTACCGTACTTAATGTACGAAACGAAAAACTTATCTGCTATACTGGAAATAATTATAGTGTATTGATTTGATTTATCTCTACTTTCATATTAGTAACATTATCAGGTTTTTATTTAAGTTAGTAAAAAATTCATGTACTTTTTCTAAATGTTTGTAAAACTTAGTATATAAAACATTGTAGTATACGAGAGATCAGTTAAGGTACATTTTCAAACCATTCGATTAAGTAAGTACTGTTTGTAATTTTCATTTGTGAAGATTTCAGTAGGGATAAACATGTTTCGTTTATTAACAAATAACTTATTTTATTCCTAAAAGATTGAATATTATAAATTTTTTTTTTGTTTTAGCCAACGTGTCTTAGGTTAATTCAGAGTTTATGTTTGTCTAATTTCCATATGGGTATGAAGTTTTTAGTGGTTATGACATTCAAACTTTTTGTAGGTTGTTATTTTTATTCTGCAGAGATTGTTGTATTAATGTTACCAGTGTTATTGACTGGTCGTGTAATCGGTTCGAATCAAGTAATACTGTACAAATTTCGTTGTTTGATGTTACTTTTCAAAGTACTACATGCAACTAGTCCAGCCTACTTATATTCCAGGTCGTTTTTTCCAATTTAATAAAAACAAGTCAAATTACGATTCCAAGTTTTAATTCTAGTATCTACTATGGATCATTTTTTTATTGTAAAAATTATATAATACCATGGAATTGGTTAACACTAGTATTAGGGAATACAATTCATTAAATCGATTTATTCATCAAAGCAAAATATATTTTTAAGCCTAAATCTATTTTGTTTGTTTACATCCAAAACTCATTCTAATTTTCAATTAATGAAATTTTTAGTTTTTGTTTGGGATGGACATACATATTTAAAATTTTGATATATTGCGCATTATCGTAACATAATTTAGCACTTAATTTTTTTCTCAAATTTAATTTTTTTATATATACATATATTAGAGTAGTTCGTACTATTTTATAAATATCAGACCTTTTTTGTAAATTTCAGTTAAATGAATAAAATATGTAATAATAAAATATACAATTTTATTATTGGGGGTTAATAATTTGAATTCCAAATTGATCTGTTTACAATAAGTTGAGATTTTATCAATCTTTTTGTGTAATTTTTTAATTTTTATTCTTATTATATCAAATTTAAATGAAAGCAATATGTGAGTTATAAAACCAAACCAAATTATTATAATTTTATTGATAAAAAATATTTACTTAGTTGGCTTTAGATCTTATATTAGGCCTTTTTCCACAAATTTAATCTTCTCTTGCTTCCACTTGTCATCACTGCGATGATGTTTTGTATAACAGTTATTCGAACAAGAATAATCACTGTATACATATTTTATAACCCTTCTCAAAATTTTAATTTGGTATTATTATCTATGTATTTGTGTGATGATTGTTCAACAAGTAAAATATTTGTTGAACACTCACTTTTTTAGAAATACCCTTAATACAAAATGTGTTTGTTGGTAAGAAGAGGGTATGAAACGTAAGCCAAATCCGTCTTCATGACGATTCGTCGAAACAGCCCTAATCTCTATTTACTCATAATGATATCATTAAGTGAGAAAGTTTGTTATCATAATGCATTGAAAAAATAGAGCATTGACACGAGTTACTGATTTTGATACTGGAATAGGTTTTATTGATTTTGGAACTGGTATTGTGAAAATATTGACCTGTATTAGTGTTTGTACTAGTTATTGAATATATTTTAAGAGCAAGTATGTTGGACTGGTACTTGTATGGCACTCGTACTGGTAGTGGTGGTAGAAAATAGTGCAATATAAACAGCCTGCGCTTGACTAACGTATCAAAATACCTGACTGTAGATAATATAGATAATACAGGTTGACATAAATTGAATACAATATCCAGAGTCAGAACCGATTTAATAATTTTTAGTGAAGAACCAAAAATACCTGTATTATAATCAAAAAAGTTATATTTGAATTGTTTGGCCACATAAAGGTTAAAAAGGGTGGGATTTATTACCCGAAATAATAGTAGTATCGTAATATAAGTAGTAGTAGATTTATTTCTGTTTTTTTGGAGATTAAAAAAGTGAATCTACATAAAATATTCATTATGAATCAATTCATAAAAATGTTAATGAGTATATCAATTAGGTGAGTTAAATATACAGCTGTGGAATTTTGTTTTGTTTTTTTTTTCGAATTTGAGAAACCAAAAAAACAAAAACAATTTTATGACTAATTGGTTTCTGATTATACGAATTAATATAACTATTAAAATACTATTAAGTTCAAACAACGTCTTAAAATTCTTAGGTTTTTTTTGTAATTTAAATTTTTAAAATATTTTTTAAAGAATTTTTTTTTTCACAATTTTTTAAAACAAATTAAATATGGTAAATTAACACAAAAACAACTAAACAATTTACGTAGTTTTGTTTTTTTGTATTTCATTTTTTTTTGTAGCAATGATAATTTTTATTATTTTAATATCCATTAAGTAAGACACCCACAATGTTTTTAGGCCATAGACAAACAAATGGTCAAAATTACCTTCTCTAGAATACGATGAACTAATAATAATAATATTCTAACTTGCATGAATAATAGTATAATAATGATTACTATATACATATGTATGTACATACATAACCGGTTATTTTCAAATAAAACTTAAAGGAATTTAAATAAAATTCCAAATTATTTTTTAAAATAAAATATTATTAAAAAAAAATATTTAATTTGGAAAAAATGCGTATTTTTCTTACTATTGATGATTTAATTTGTGAACATTAAACAAAAAAATATTATATATATATATATTTGGTCAGACGGGACTGAGCTATCTTAATGAAATCAATTAAATAAAAAATCTATGCATTAAAAAAGACCCCACAAGTTATATAAAATTTAATTTAGTTATGAAAAGATGAATTAACATCTACATTTTATGATAAAAATTCCAATACGGTCACTTAAGACAACTAAAGTGGATTTCCTCTTAATGGACGAACGTCCGGACAATCTTTTTAATTAATCAAAAAATTGTATTTACCAACTCATATACAAAATAAACTCTCGGAACAATTTAGTCCATCCAATTTCTTAGTTAAAATGTTTTTAACTTTTGGTTGAAGGTTGAAGTAAAAGAAAAGGATAGATATATAATTATTTGATAAATATTTATTGTTATATCGTTTTTTTCTGTGACATAACAAATATTTGTCCTTCGCGTATTTGGAGGAAATCATGAAATTTACTTTTATTGATATATGTTAATATTTCATCATAGTAACTGGTTATTTAACCCATTACACCATCATTTTAAATTATATTTGTTGACTGAAATGATAAATGAAATAATAATCTGCATGCTTCTTAAGGACTCGAATCAATATAGAATTACTACAAGCAATCATAATAGTATATATAATAAAAATATTATAATAAAATTAGTTCACGACTGCGGTGACAGTAGGGCCTACCCATTATAGATATGTAAGTAAATCTATTAATTTATATTAGATAAAAAATTTTATTTTATTATTGGCTTAAGGCAGCTAGCAACTACTTTAGGAGAGCTTCATCAGGAATAAAATGCGTAGGAATAATAACTGGCCATCTGCCTAATAAACAGTCTTTTATCAATTACGTTTATGAACTAAACAAACTTATATCAATTTTAATTTGTTTTGAATAAACTGTAAGTTATGACTGCGATTGATTAAATTTTTTCTAAATTACGAATAATCATTAATGAAATTGTAGTTAACACTCTGTTGGAATTATAAATGAAATATCAAATTTATAATACCATTAAAAAAAGAAGAAAAAAGAAATAAATAGTTTTTCCAGTATTTATGGTACTTTAGAACAAGTGTCAATATTTGGGAACCATTAAATAAGACTTGAACTCAGCTGAAAAATTCTATTTTAGTTGTTGAAAAGAAGGCGGCATTTTCTTATTTAAAAAAAATTCCAATTGACATTTGATTAGCAAATAAAGACAAGTTTAAGTTTTTTTTTTTATTTAATTTTTTTTTTTTTTTAAATTATGATTTATGTCAATTTTTTCCTATGACATTTTATTATTTTTAATATCTTGTAAATTCCATTTATAGATTTTAAACTTTTTTTAAAGCTTTTTTTTTGCGGAGATTCAATCGGAAAAAACTGGGGAAAAAAAATAAACAATAGATGGAAATGAACTTTAAACAGTGTCCAAATTAGAAAAATTATGATTTCTTTATAAGGTTTTATTATTTACTAAAAATTATTATTTAGTCATTAAAAATAATTCATGGTCATGTAGATTTTAGATTATGATGATTTCAGTTCGTAGTTTTTTCATTTATTATCTTTGAAGGAGTCTATTTTCATTTCCTTTTTAATCCTAAACAATAGATTTTATTGTTTGTTTTGTGGTAGACTTTATTATGTACAATTTGAGTCATCCCAAAATATAAAAATCGATGGACTTGGATGTCTGTAGTTTTAGTTTAGGCGATTATATAATTTCACTAGAAAGCCATAAATTGAAATTTCGATTACAGCATTAATTTTTATATGTTGTTTTTTAATGGATGTAGATATTTGAATTCTGAGATAATAAAATTAAACTATGGTATGGATCACATGGTTTGGCTAACTGGTAGATATATAAGAAGTAGCTATTCCAATAGTTATCAAAGTTCCAAAGACTAATAAACTGATCCAATGAGTGATGCCAATCAGTTGAATTTGTTTGTGAGCTTTAATTTAATCAACTAACAGCTCTATTAAACAATTATTAAAAATATTTTTATTTTACATATTAACGAATTATGAACGATATTCTATTCGAAGAGATAATGAATATACTTAAGGCTGAGTTTATATAGGTTTCCATTATGTCGGTTGACAAAATGTGCACTTTTTGGTCTTCAAAAAATAATGTCGATTATGCTAAAAATCTACCTTCCAAAATGTTGACTGACAAAATTTTGATTCTTAAAATATCGACGTAAACATCAATTTACAAATTTTTTAAATTTTTTGTAGAAAATAGTGTTGTAATTGTAAATGCTTAATTTTTTGAAATATTTATAGGATCACCTCCGAAATTCTTTTTTTTTATATTTTGTTTTTTCTCCAGAAGTAGCTACGCACAAAATTAATTATGTAAATATTATGTAAAAGGCGTACAGCTTTGATTTTGAATCCAACTCTAAAACCATTCATACATGTGTGGAATTTTTTATTTTGGAATTATTTTTTTTTAGTGTTTGGAATTTTTTAACTTTGAAATTTTTTTTTGGAATTGTGACACCATCCCGATGTACATACTATAATTGTTGGTTTAACAGTTGTATTTTAAATCAGGATTACCGTTTTCAGAATATGTATATATACCGGGTGTTCTAGACCATGCGTATCAGCTGAATTTACATTAAACAGTACCCCTTCCCATTTGAAAATCTTGATTTCGGCCAGTTTCGGCGAATTTGGTCTTAAAAAACCAATTTGCGATCCTTTCCGGAAATTAAAAATACCACCAATCTATAGAGCACCCTCGATTTAGTTAACAAACTTTTTTTTAAATTTTAGAATAACGGCTCCTTCCCTTCTTAAAAAGCTGATACGCATGCTCTGGAACACCCGGTATAAGTCGACATATTTGACGTCGACATTTCTTAATCGATATTTTGTTAATCGACATAACTTATCAATTAAAGTCATTAAATAAAAATTTGTTTTGAAAGCAGGATGCAACCATTTTGTTAATAAATTTTTTTAATTTAATTTTATTTTAACTATTTAGATTATGCCTGAATTTTTCTGTCTAATTTTATAGTACATAACTTAGATTTAAGGCTTAATCCAATCTTAATACAAATAAAATTTATCTATTTTTAAGTTTTTAAGATTGTCAATAATTAATAAAATAAATTTTTAGACATTAAGATTTGGTAAATACCTTTTTTTTTTTATTTTTTGTGTTTGTTACAATAAAATTAGTAATAATAATGTTTATTTTTATAAAGATAGTAATAATTTAGAGATGATAATAATCAAGAGATGTGAACCTGCAAATATAGTTGTTGGCCTCCTGATAAAATATTAAATAAATAAAATATATTTTTCTTGATTTAAATTTTACAATAATTACAATTTAGTAAAGTATACTCTTATATAATTATAAGTCGTAAGTTCTACTCGAAAAATCTATAATTTACACAATACACAAGACATGCAAAATTGTGGCTATCAAAATTTTGTTTTTTGATGTCCAATTATGATTACAAAATTTTTCTCCAAATTTTCTAAAACATTTTTTTTACAAGTTCTCATCAATATTTTTAGTTAGAAATTCGTTAATGTAATGTAAGACCAATTATTAAGTATATAGATTGTTTCATTCAATAGGTCAAGGATTGATTTTATATGTATATGGAAGTGATGAGGTGAAAATGAAACTTGAAAATATCACTTTCAAAACTTTCAACGGCTGCTTTTAACTACACAAATAACTGTCATAAAATTGACTCACTTCATAAAATTAATAAAATTGTAATACTGATAATTCAATTATTTTTCGAGTGAAAAAATGAAAAAATGAAAAAATTTTTTTTTTGATAAATTTATGTAGAAAAAAAAACAACAACAACACATAAAAAAATCACAACATGTTAATCACAGTTTTTTTTTTTTGGTTACCTTCATAACCACCTTTTGTCATAATATTTATATAATAAAGTAAATACCTAAGTATATATTATAAAATTAAGAAAAATAAAATGAACAAGAAAAACAAAAATAATAACAATAATAAAAACAAAAATTGCGCTTAATTCAATATCGCGTAAAAGTCGCGTAATATCCCAAAGTTTATGCAAATTAACAGTAAACAAACCATCTTCAGCTTTTTTTTTGTGTCTTTTAAACTGGTAAGTCAGTCAGCCAGCTGGCCAACTGAACTGTCATTATTGTCGTAGTTGAGCTTTTTTATGTTTATAACTTTTTGTTTGTTTTTTTTTGTTTTTTCTGTAGTTTAGTCAGCCGGCGTCTGAATATTTTTTGTTGTTGTTTTGATGTGTTAAATTTTATCTTTATTTTGGTTATGGTGTCCCCAAAACAAAAATGATTTTATTGTTTTTTTTTTTTGTTTTAAAGTTTGCATACCTTAGTTTAGTTGCATTTTTTTATTTTCTATTCATTTTTTTTTTTATTCAAATTTATTTTAATACTGTGGTATTTGCGAAGTGATTGAAGCAAATTGCATTTTAGCCTTCTTAAATTTAATACAAAAAAAAGTAAAAATAAGTTTTTTTTTTTGCATATGAGATGATAATCGGAAGATAGTAGGCTTTTTTTTAATTATTTTTAATTTACTATTTTCACAATTCAAAATCTTGAATATATGTAGATGTGCCAAATTCTATTTATTGTACAATGACATTAACTTGATCACAAAATTGATATAAATAAAAACGTGACTTCATCGAAAATGTTAAGTAAATTTTATTTCAATTTTTTACTTAATCTGTGTCAATTTACGAGTACAGACTTAAAATTATAATAATTATGTCGACGATGTAAATAGAGATTTTCTTGATTTGAAAAGTTTGATTTGTGACATGACAAACATATTAAATAATATCACTTCTCTTAAATTGGCTATAAAAGGTTTGAATGTTTAAATCGACAAAATTGGGAGGTATTTCCAGTTTCCATTTCAATTCTAATTAAATGAAAATTGTTCAATTTGACATTTCTGAAATTGTAGCAGCTGTCATCGATAATACTGCACCACTGAAACATTAAATTTTTTTTCTTCTCTTTTTTCCTGACGTTTTTAACCTCACATTGTTTGGTTTTTTTTTTTGACACGGGTACTAATACTACCGTATAAAATGATTATAATATACAACAATGACAGTAACAAAACAAAAAATGTATTAACAAAATTTCGAAACTTCATCAGTATAAAAATTATTTTGTCGCATGCTATATTTAAATTTTTTTTTTATTTTTTTTTGAAAGAATATCTGAGTAAAATTTTTAAATAGTTTCAAGTTTCTTGGCTTATTGTTTTAAATTTTTTTTTTCGGCTTTTTGTATTGCTTTTATTTTTTTTTGTTGTTTTTTTTTTTTTTTTTGTATTTTAAGTTTTTTTTTTTTTTATTTAACTTTTTAACAAGACTAATTGTTTAACGAAGTGTTATAATTAAGTGATCGAATATACAAGTAGTCGGTGTAGCTTTGTGGTTAAATAAAAATTTGTTGTTTTTTCTACGTTTTTCTTTTTTTTTTTTTTAAAAGTCCCAGTACAGTTGAATGGTATATATTAATTATGACGATTGGATATATATATTTTAAGGTTAGTAATTCAAAAGAAAATTAATCCGAGAGTATACGAGTTAAAACATTGATAAAAAATTAATTTTTTGTTTTATTTTCGAAAACTTAATTAATTTATTGGTTTCGCTAAATTGATTTGTTGACGTATATTTGATGTAAAAGTCAGTAAATTTGTATTTTAATCACCAAATCAAATTTTATTATGCTACTAAATTATTAGCTGAATAAAAATCAAAATTTATTTTTTAGAAATTAAAATGGAATTTATTCGCCAATTTTCAGTACCTTTTTAAGAGTTTTTTTTTGTTTGTAATGATCTAAATATAACTATACCATTTAATGCGCATATTTATTGTTTTTTACTTTATTTGAAAGTACGGTGTAAATGTGTATTATTAGGTATTAATTTATATTAAAATGTTTTTATGCTTTAAAAAATTGAAAAAATACTTAGTTAGGCTTAGTAAATAATGCAGGCTGATTTTTAGTGTGGTGGTTATGTCATCTAACCACTAATCAGTAGGCCCCGGGTACCCTCTAAGGACATGGATGTTGTAAAAAAAATTTTTTTTTTAATAATTCTTTGAAATTGATTTGGAATACAATTTGGCTATCATTTAAGATTGTTTGTTCAATTGAACTCTAAAGTTATTGAGTTAATAAATATGTACAAAAGTATATTTACATTTTACAGAGATCAAATCTTACACTAAATATTTTACTAAAAATTAAATATTATTTAGCAAATATATTTATTTATTAAATATTAATATTATTTTATTTGTTGCTAAAGTCCAAGATTTTTTGTTTTTAATATTGCAATTTTGATAGAAAAATGGAAAAAACCTCACTAAAAAAATTATTTGTTTCGGTTAGAGCTGTCTTACGCTATTTACGGCTGCTTATGACTAATTATTTAAGATTATTTATTTATTTTAACAGTAGTTGATCCTACAGATAAATCTGCAGGCCAACTTTATAGATCCTTATTACTATACTAATTAGTACTATTCAAACACTGTTTGAAAATGTATTGATACCAATTTTTGATCAATCTATTTTCAGCTACAAATAATTTGTCCATAAGCTTTCTAGTTTTTAATCCAATTTGATTAGAAATAAGTTATATTTTTGTTTGATGATTGAATTTCTTAGTGCTATAGAAATGTAGATATAACATTAATTTTAAAGTTATGTTTCATGTGGATGTCAGCATTTTGCGAACAAAGGAAATGCATACATGCATCAATGTTTGGGAAAAAAATTACTTTCATAATAATTATCACTTTATTGCCGTCACATAGAAGAGATTTTCTATTGATAAGAGGGTATAATTTTTTAATTGTTTTGTTACTGAAAATAAAATTGAACTATAGTAGGTATTGTGAAGTCGAATTTCGTCGAATATTTTAAAATTGATGTAATTTTTTATATGTAAATTATTTTAGTTAGTTTTTAAAATTCATTTATTTATTATACCATGTTACATATTACATACCTTAGTACATTATCATAAATTAAATTAAAAAATTTTCAAAACAATAATGGTAAAATTAGATAAATGTAAGATCATTCTGATATTCCTGAGAATATGTGATGAATGAAATAACAAGATGAATAAGTTTGTGAGTAAAAGTAGATAAGGTTATATATTCCATCATTATCTTGGAATTATTAAAAAAATTAATACAAAATAAATGTTGACGAATTTGTGTAATCTTCATCGCATTTAATCGTAAAATTAAATTAAATTTAATCTTAATATTATTTATCGAACAAAAATTTCTTAGAATTAAAAGTAAATAATTGTGTCAAACCAAGTGTATGAACAAACTGTATGAGCCCTCCTGCTACAAAACCAAAACCAAATCCAATGTGGTTTAATGTACAATTTGATGCACTGCAATTCATCAATAATCTACACGCAATTAAGCAATTAAGATGTCGCATTTAATGACATTTAACAAAAATTAAGAAATTAGTGATTAAATAAATATAAATTCTTACCAAAAATTATATAAGTAGTTCAAAATTACGAGTAGCTTTGTATATCACTTAAACATAAACAAACAAAAAAATATCATGAAACAAAAATACGTTTTTCAAAATTAAAAGTTCTAATATATAGCGTATAAAGTGTATTATCATGAGCCAATTTTTACTACCGACACGTCGCATGACATAGATATACTATAATTTAACTTGGGCAGGCAATAATGTATTTAAATGAGAGTTAACAGAATCAAGGCATCTATTTTGTGAAATCATTTTAAAAAATATAATTTTTTTTATTGCTATGCCGATGACTTATGGCAGCTGATTATCACAAAGGGGATTGTAATCTTGTGTTGCTGTTGTTGTTTTAACAAAAAAAATGACTTTGTTCTGTTTCAATGGCATTCTGGTGATGACAGTGCTTTAGTTCTGCTTACAGTATTAAATTCAATTAACATAATGATGATTCTAGTTAAATATTTTGGAAAGCTATAGAATAGAGGTTATCTTGCAAATGAAATGAATTGTTAAATTTCTTTTTTTTAAATTTATTTTCCTATGAAACAATACAGTTTGTCTCTGAAGGAGACATTCATTAGTTTGTATAACATTTTTTTATATCTACACAACATATAATGGCTAGCGGACTAGAGATTATGGTTAAACACTCGTGATGTTCACATTATATTCCATTGTATTGCTGGACCCTTATTCTGTTACTCCTACTGTCTATTGGGTAAATAGTAAAATGCTGTGGCGCTTTAAACGATTCACACCACTTGCAGCTAACGAGCTGTGCAAATATTTTGTTCGAATGTGTAACTATTCTTATTTGGTATTTGATATTGAATTGTTAAATAGGAAATATAAATGAGACCTAATTGATTTTTGGCATGCAAAAATACATAATATGATAATCATCAATCTTAAAAAGACAAATATATATGTCATGTAATCTCTTATCGAACCTTAGTTTAGTACTTGCTATAGCTGCAGACAATGCTAAGAAAGATTAAGAAAAGAGAAAAAAATTCCAATATTGAAATCCAATGGTGTGTCAGACGTTCGTATTTGTAAATTAAATTCATTTCGTACAGAATTCATCAACTTTGAATTCATCGTCATTGAACACCAACAGTAATAGAACTCATCAGTAGGTACAGTTGTGTTGGACGACTATCTAGTGTTAGACATTGTAGTGATACTTGTCTACGGTTCCCATAATTATTTTTAGTGTAAGTATATTAATACTGATGCAAACAGTTGATTGTATGTAATTGTAATACACATGCAGAATGACATCACTCAGTTAATAAAGAACTCTCAATGAGATATGACATAAAAGAATAGTTATTACATGGCGAAGTCGTAAAGTCAAAAAAAAAATTATAAAAAATTAAAACTTAATTTTAAAAAATTCGTGTTGTTCATTTTAATATTTAAAAAAAAAAAACCAAAAAATTTTTTTAAATTATATAATTATATTATGTTATATATAGATTTCAAAAATAAATTCATATATGAATTATAAAAATTATACAAAATTATCACTAGGTCAAATTTCTTTCTTGAAAAAATAATTAATAGTATATAATTAAATTTTTTTTAATAAACATTATAATTCAAAACCAATAAAAATAATATGAATACAATATACAAAAATATGTACCAATAATTACTATATAAAGGCTAATATTCCGAAAACGGGGAGCAACTGGTGATTTAATAATTATATTTACTTTAGAAATCAGTGATTAATTTAACTTGTTCCTAGGTTCTACATTTTATTATTTTTTTTTGTTTAAAATATTAAATAAAATATTGTACAGAAATTAATATATTTTGCCCTACTTAAAGGTTTTTTTTTTCAGAATCGTTATATTCCAGGTAAATAGCTATCCCCACAGTCTTCTAAGAAGCATTATACTCAATAAGTCCAAAAATAAAACGTTACTAATAAAAACAAAAGAAAACTGATGATGCAATAAAATTTAACCATAAAGTAGATACTAAACTATAACTACTCAATATATGATTTCACATTATTTATGAACCAACTAATTGTTCATAACTACTGTTAAATGCCAATGCAAATAAGTTTTTAATAATTTTAATTATCATAAATACAATTTGAATTTTCAAATAAATGAAATAATTAATAAAAAAAAAATTGAATCAATTTTTGCCATTTTCAAGTACATTACCCTCACTTTCTTTTGAATACCATTAAATGAAATTGTAATAATCTACCCAATACATATAGCGGTGGCGTAAGTGATTTACTCAATTCATTCAATCGATTGAAACATTTTTCATATATATAATTTAAGTGTCTGAAAAAATTGTCACAAAAAAAAAAAAATTCAAATGGCGCTTTAACTTTAGTTAAAATTATAAAATTAAAACTGACGAAAATTTTTTTTTTCTAATTGACTACTGTGTATTTCTAACGTTTTTTGTTTTTAGTTAACATTTTTTTTTCCTTTAACTAATTTCAATGCTATACAATAGGTTCGTACATGTTAATAAATTCAAAAAGCAATATCTAAAAAAAAAAAACCAACAGCAACCAAATATCAATCGTTAATGTATCGTGATTAGGTAAAAAAATAGTAAGCAAATCTAATAAACGATTTTCATTCCCTAGAGTAGAAAATAAAAAAAAAGTAAAATACTCAGGTGAGATTTTTAATAAATTCAGCATAAGCTCGTGCCAAAAGTGTTCACAAAAAAAAAATTGTTTTTTTAAGTATTAGTATTTTGAATATGTTAAATATAAAAAAGTTTAATGCCTTGTATTGAGGAGTGTTTTACTGTTTTGAGTACATTGAATAAAAAAGAAGAAAAAAAAATAAAATCGCCAATAATTGGTGGCTTAGTGATAACAACAAATTTTTTTTCTATTTTATATAATGCGGCTTAAATCAAGTTCCGTATTGATTTCTTCAAATTATGTATATATATATTTATATATTAATATGAATATGTATACAACATATACATATATAAATAAATTAGGCATAGCTCTGAATATCAAAGAAGCTTTTCTACACATAATCATCGTACTATTAATTTAAATGTCGTCACTCATGACACAAAAAATTTGGCTATCATGGCGATGATTATTAACTATTGCGAAATATATTATTTATCTTTAAATGATCTTAGCCATTTCAATCAAGATAATATTATAGTGTTGTACATTGAATAAAGTCTGTAAATTTTTAAATAGAATTGAAACCTATTAATTTTCATTGAGGAAGAAAACTGACTCCAGGAAAGTGACAAGACAAATTGAGAGGGGAAAGTGAAAGAGAAAAATAAAATGTTTTTAATAAATAATTTAAGTTGATGTTGAACGTAGCAAATCTGTAGATAGTATTTTTCTTATCACTTTTTTTATTAAAATTTATTTGTATACAAATTATAGTAGTTTTGGGAGACTCAAAACCTTTTTGTTAATTTACTTAGAATATTTTATTAATAGCTATCATTGATTCAGTTAAATTGTGGAAAAATTCAGAAATATGGAAGAATTTCAAAGTTATCAGTAGACAACAAACTAATGTTGTACAAGTGGCTATGTGAAATATCACCCCAAGAAACAATATAAAATTTCAAATTATTAATTTTTTGTTTGTTTTATAACAATCCGCCTTCTGCCCCACGGATAGGATTACACAACATATGATAATAAGCAGTAGTGTTATACTATATCAAATAGTTATACTGATCCAAAGCTCATGTTTATTTGTTTACTGTATTTATTTATAAATCTTAGAATATCATATAGATAATTAAATAGAATTTATTTACTAAAAATTTATTCATGAATAAACTGCCATAGTAACAAAGTATTAAAACTATAACCATAATATACCACACATCTGAATTTTTAATTGAATCTAGTAGTAAAATCTGATTAATAAAACTGCAAGTTTTATTCGTGATTCCCGCAAAGTATAGTGATCTATGTATACTCATGATCTTTAAAAAATTATGTGTAGCTGCAATTATTGTGAATTGCCTATTTTTCAGAAAACTATTTTGTATTTAAGCTTTTCAATTCATTTGGGGATATAGGGCTTCGACATAGCTTAGATATTGAGTGGTTCTACTGCAGAGTTTCGGTTTTAGTAATCATTAATTTCATAAAATAATTGATCAGTCTACCTTTGCTATTCTACTTAGTATGATTTGTACCATCTATTATCTAGTTTTAGTAGACACTATGTTAGAAAATTTATATAAGCTCATTTAAGTTAAACAAAAGACAAAGAAGAATAAAGAAGGGAGGAATTTGATCTCGCTGGAGATTTGAATCCGTGCTTTGTACACTATAAGATTACATTTTTCTGTCATCCCATAAACCGTTTAGGGTGTAGAAAAATAGTGTTGGGTACCTTAGCCCTTCGCAATATTTTTACGCTTTTATTTTGCTTATACAAAGGTTAACGACCTTTTATCTTTTGGCAATCCAAATATGCTACTTTTATTTTGGCTTCTAATGGTTGTTACTAATTCTAAATGGTTGTTTCATTTTCTTAAACTTTACAGTGAATGTTGAAAGTACATTACGAAAATTCTTCTAAATTGTTCTACATTCCAATTTGGTTTCAGCAATTTAGTCGACACAACACAGTTTCTTCGTTATCTTTATTTGGTCCATAATTTGATCATTATATCAATTTTTGTCGTGTCTTTTATATAGCGTTTTTTTTTTTCAAATTTATCCTCTGGCATGGTGTATAGTTACTGATCTGTTGTACATCGTATTACGTATTGCAGTTTATGTTGCATATTTGTTGTGCGGTACAGATGCACTTCATATTCGCATATGCTATGCGTATTTGAATTTTTTACGCGGTTAGGCGGAATGATTCTTTTATTTTTCGATGAAATTAATACTGTACTGTATACATAATTGATTTCACTGTTAATAACTGTGTATAACGAACATTGCTCATTTGTCTCTCATACTCTTATTTGTTTTTATTGCCTGTTTTGTCTAATTTATCTATTATTTTTTTTTTAGAAAAATTTATTCTTTACCGTAAGGGTAAAATTTGTATATAAGATTATTGAAAATAGCCAAATATTTTCCTTTGAATTTTTTTAAATTACTTATCCTACAGATACGAGTATTTTGTCTACTGCTTGCAAGCTCCTTCAGTCGAGTACAAAACATTGAAAATGTCTACAAGACGAAGTGAACAAAATACTAAAGTTTTTAAAATATTTTCAATAGTTTTAATTATTTTTGTGACATCTCTTATTTCGTGTTTTACACGTAGCAATGTTGAACTCTATGTCAACAATAAAGTTAAATTATTGTTAAAATATTGATATATTTGTTGATTTTATATATATAGTTTACTGCATTTATCTGGATTGCCAGTTGACAGATGACAGATGACAGATGACAGATCACAGATGACAGGTGACATATATAAGCAATAATAAAAAAAAACAGAGATTATGTTTATGACAATTACATGATATTACAATTTGTATATATATATTGCAATTTGTATTCTGTGTTGGAGCGTTCCGACGAACCTCCATCCAGTTCCATGGTTCATCCACCCATCCAGATAAATACGGAAAACTATATATATATAAAATACCTAATTTTATTTTTGCGAACTTATTTCATTTTTAATTTCAATAAATTTTTCGAACTTATTTCATAATGAAAAAGGTTCCATAAAATTAAAAATTAAATAAATAAGTTCGATAAATTTATTAAAATGAAAAGTAAAATAAATAACTTCGACAAAAAATTGTGAATTTTTTATCGAAGTTATTTGAATCGAACTAATTTCGCAGCGCTACAAAAACTATGTAGGTATAACAAATTTTTTTTTATTTTGTTTTTTTTTTGTTTTTATGAAGATATTGATGGTTTTTCGTCAAACTTTGACGATACTTATGCAGCTATTGAATGTTAACACGATTAGCTTGATTCTTAATTATATGATAAATTTTCAGTGATGGCCAATAAGACGTCGTTGAAATGATCGAGTAAATGACTCTTAGCGAATAAAAAATTTTGCAACTTACTACAAATATTCTGTTTATATGGTAATTAAAAGCCTTCTAATAAAAAAAAATAAAGGTATGATAAATTAGTAAGCAAATACGTATTTTTCTTAAACTTAAAATGAAAACTTTAATGAAGGAAAATGCTAGAATTTATTTTGCTTCCGTCATTTATGATTACTCTCAGTAAGCAATGAATTTGAAATTTTAATCTGAGTAGGCTTTAAATGTTGAATGCACATGTTATACAAATACAATACACTTTTTTAAAAGTTAATATCAGTTACAACGGATCTATATTTTAATCTGAGTGAAATTTAAAATATTTAGTTTTGAAAAAGATTTAGTGTTTTACAATTTTAAATAACGTGCTGAAATATTGGTAAGACTACAATTTTAAATTTTTGATTTCAAACTTTAGATTTGTATATACTTTTTTTTTAATATAAAATATGAATTTAATTACACGATTTCAATTTACACGGTTTCGCTTTACACGGTGCTTTTAGAGAACTAATCCACCATGTAAATCGAGGGTTAGGTGTACTCTATAATCTATAAACAATACATATATAAATATATCTCAAAATTGTAGCAATAATTTAACTTTACTGTTAATATAGAGTTCAACATTGCTACGTGTAACGATGAAGTTAAATACGAAATATGTAAATATAAAGACAAATATGTTTAAAAACTGTTAAAAATAGTTGATATACCTAGTTGAGTATTTCGTATTTACCGTATCACAACTTGCAGACATTTTCAATGTTATATATATATATAATTTCTATTTTAATCTCTACAGAATCAATTTCTTTTACTCCCAAACAGAATAATTGATAGAAGTTTCCAGAATTATAAATATGTAATAAAATAATGTAAAGTAATGAAAATTGATTTCATGTTCTTGAATAATATCGTTGTCATAACGTTAATTACGTTAATTAAAAAAACAAATTAAAAAAGAAATAAACTCATAAAAAAATGACTACTGACTTTATTATCTAAATTCAGAAAAATAATAAAAATTACATAAATTTTTTTTAGAATACTTAAAATCGATTTACACAGAACTCAACAGATATTCTTTATAATAAATTCCATTTGTTTTCAATTTTAAGAAACAATTACAAAAAACAATTTCCCGGCTTAATTGATAAAATTATCAACGAAAAGCAAAAACTTACATATTCATCAACAGTATTCAGAAAAATTTAAGACTCTAAACTATTAGGCAGTATCACAAAACTTTTTTGTTTTTATATTTTTTTTTCTCTTGAATACATTAGCCCAGTTTATGGGTTTATGTTTCATTCAAAATTTCGTTTTAAATGATTATTTTTTTTTTTTTGTTAACTAACATGGAATTAAATTAAGCTTTATTTTTAACTACCGGTTAAAATTTTTAACTTTTTTTGAATACCGATGAATTTTTTAATACTAATAAAAAACAAAAAAAAAAAAAAAACAAATAACTAAATAAAAAGTACGAAACGTAAAATGTTGATTATGATCAAACGCAAATATAAGCAAAATATTTACCATAGTCAAAAAATACATCTAATAATATGATAGTTAAATATTAAGACCTTAAGATTTTCATCGTAATTTTCTTAAAAATCAGAAAAATAAAACATTTCATTGGTTTATTATACATATTAGCATATTTTTTGTTTTTTTTTTGTTTTTTTTTTGGCAATTAATCAGCATGTCTATTGTATAGCGATGGCGTTAATGATGATGATGATGTAGTGGGACTCGAAAAATGTTATAATCTATTTTGAGAGTAAGCAACGTAAAACGAAACAAAATAATTTGACATTTATATAACTCTCGGCATCAAATTGAATTGTAGTATTCAAGTTGTTTAATATGAATTGATATGCCAGAAATTTAATAAAAACACGTAAAAAGTAGTAAAATTTACAGTACACGAAAAAGACCTTAACTACTGTCAAAAACATAAAAAACAAAAGCTTATTTATAAATAAGGAAAGATTACAAAAAAAAATATTTTTTGTTTTTATTAATTATCTAATATTTGGCTCTGATAGCTTTAGTGAGCGGTTTTGTTCGGAGTAATAATAAAAAAAATATTTTCCCGAAAGAGTTATGATTTGTTATAAACTTCAACATTATCCAGTAAAAACTAGTTACCAGAATACTAATCAGTTTTCGGACGATGGTGTAATAACCGAAATCGATCAAGATATTAATTAAGATTATTAAAACATATATAGACTTTTTCATCTTTAAGTGCCGATTATAATCAATTCGATCCGATCCGATTCGAAAAACTGTCAAATTCGGTCTTATGGCATTTCAATATAAACGGTTATATTAATCAAATTATATCGAATCGGATCGGAAAGGTTGAGCAAATTTCAAAATTTACGAAAAGTATAACCTAAAAATAGTGAAAAGAACATTAATAACAGAACAATAATAAAAATGGAGAGCACAAATAATAATTGTGAAAATACTAAATAGGTAAATATTTTTTTATAATTACAATTTTATAAATATAATTTTTTATTTATCAAATATAGAAGAGTTATTGATAGAAGAAATAATAAATAATATAAAAAAAAAATAAAATATATTTATGTCATAGATAATATTTCAAGTGAAAAAATTTGAATATTAGTAAATATTTAGTAAGTAGATTGTAAATACTAATTATCTTCTAATAATGCCGAAAATATAAATAAAAGCGATAAAGAATTGTGAATATTCGAATCGGATCTGAACGATTATAATCACCTATTCGAAATAACATTTCGAATTGGATTGAATCGGATCGGATCAAATTGATTATAATCGGCACTTTATCATTAAAAATATTTTACCTAGAGTCTACAGAACATATTCTATAATATAATATAGATGATTATAAGTGTTTAGAGGTATTTTCATAATATTTTTTCGTTTATGAATTCAAATATCTGTTACTGGGTTCATTGTTTCTATTACGAAAATATTTTACGTTGTTAAAAGTCACTAACGTCATAACATAACAATATTAACTTTTGCAAGAAGTAAAATAATAATTGATGTGGATATTTTTTCTTATTATCTATAAGTAAAAAAAACTCAAATAATGATTGTTCATGGATTGAAGTCGGCTCAGAATTGCTCAAGGACAATTAAAGTTAAATGATCTATGATTGACCGCGTATAAGAATAAGAACATACTTTTAGAATTTAATTCAAAAAAATATTTGTAAAATAGCATATGGTAACTTTACCAATAGTGACTGATCGTAATTAGTTTTTCTATTTACGCTATGTTTGTAAATCGAAACACAAAATATCGATGGTTTCTTGTATCTTGTCTAATTTGGAGATGAATAGATAAAAATATTTGAGATTTATTTTTTTGATCTTGATTTATATTTATTTTGGATTATATTATGATATAAAGTAGAAATACTACATGTTATACATATACATGTGTACAGGGTGTTTCTTTAGTTAGTATAACTACATGCCATTGTTTAGACCTTCATTAATATAGTATAAATTTTTGTATAAAAAATATTTGAGGCTTAATTGAAAACTTTTTTTTAGTTTTTATTTATTTTTTATAATTTAAATTATGAAATTGTTACCATTGAAATTTCGCAATTTGAAAGATTAAACTGATGATATCTTTAGAGCGAATATATCATCAATTTTATTTCACTTTACACCAAACCAGGATAAAGTTTTAAATTAAGATTTTTTTTTTCTTCGATGAAATCCAGGAGGTCACGCACCATGCAGAAAGCGTAATTGAATTTTTTTGTTAACTTTAAGATTAAATAAACATCATTGCCAATGAACAAGCTAATAAATTTTGCCAAAAGTCTACATTCTAGTTGATGATAGCTGACGAATATAAAGTTACAAATATGAAACTGGGTGTAACGAACCCATGGCTAATAACCCAAAAAAAATAAAAATATCAACTGCAACTTGGAAAATGTATTGATATTGTAAGCCGAAAGAATGGATGTATAGTTATACGACTGAGAATATAGAACATTCGCAACTGCTTATATAACGAACTAATTATAGTTGTACCTATATGTCTTTGTGATGGCCACTTTTAGCCCTATTCACGCTTTATTTCAATAACTTTATTCATTATGATTTATGAAGTATACACGATGTAAATTAAAATCTTTGCTAAAGATCCCGAGCAGTCACTGGACTGTATTATTTAGCTCACTAAAGTGAATCAAGTAATTTCTTATTTTTTTTTTAGATCTATTTTTAATTTTTGATACTTTCATTTGTATAATTAACTAACTTTTGTTTATTTTCATTGTTATTTTTCATATTCTTTATTAATTTTTGTAAATTTGTTTATTTTTTTTTTCATTTAATTTTTATTTTTAAATAATTTTTTAATATTAAATTTTTGTTCATATTTGTTTACAAAAACAAAAAAGTATATGGCTTCAAAATCCTATTGACATTCAACGGCCTGAAACTCTAATTCAATTATTGAGTAAAAAAAATAATTTGAAAACATTTAACATAAAATTATTTTCCTCTTGTACAAAACTATTATAAAACTTCTAACAAATAATTGAAGCCCCAAAAATTGCATGTAGGTCATAATATCTTGAAGAATAGATGATAAATTTGCTCGTAAAAAATTAATTTAAATTACCTTAAACTTTTATTCTACCTTTAACTTTTTGTTCTTTCTTTCTTATTTACATGTTCATATTTCTGTTCATTTTTTGCACTGGTACCGGGATTCTGTATCGCACTAATCTTTTAAGTGAAAATTGCATTAAATTTTACCTTTCAAATAAAAGTTCCTTAGCTGATGGTCGTCCAGACTTTGAAGGAAGATTACATCAAACATTATATTAGTAGCTAATATGTTTATTATTCATTATTGCAACAGGACATTTAACATTTTTTCATACGAAAGAATATATTTTACTGATGCTGGAAGTTTTATGCTGGAAGTTTGATGAAACAGTAGGGGATTAGAATAAAACATATGGGTTAAAATGAATAAATTTTATTGTTTTCAAATACGATTGGCCCTCATAATCACCGTACCACTATAACCTTTATGTGGTAGATGTGATAATAAAATGATTAATGTAAATAAATATTATCGAAGTAAAAATGATAATTTGGATGACTATTCGGAATCTTGATGTCTATCACACAAGTAAAACAGCTGCGGTTTTGTAAAAGCCTTGCCATAATTTAAAGTTTCTTCAAATATTTTTCCCATATATATTTCGAAATCTATTAACTTTCTTCTGTTTATACACCAAACTTTGAATCCAAATCCAGGCTTATTTTTGATGGACAGCCATATCTTCCATGATATTTCATTAGAGATATTCCACCACATTCATCTTTTTCTGCAGAATCTTTATCTGTCAGAATACCAACTATACTTAGTTCTGCAATAGTCAGTTCACGATTCGACAAATTTCTATACTTTGTTACTTGAGTTGTCAAACTTCGATGTAATTGCAAATGTTACATATAAGTTACGAAAAACGAAAAAGCAAAATATTGTTTCTTATTAATATACATATAGCGAATGTGATATTAATTTTTTTTTTAAATTCTTCAAAATAGCTATTATTAGATATTTCAATATATTTTATAGCTTTCAATATTTTTCACTATAAATGATTTTTCACTATAAATGAATTTTAGTATCTGAATTTAATCCTTTAAATTAAAACCTACTATATTTGTTATATTTTTTAACTTTCAAATGTTGAATATGATATTTAAATGGTAATAATACTACGTTTATAGTGCAATTCAATAATATCATGATATTAGGTGACACACCTATAGAAATATCACTATGTTAGCAATATTACAATATCGATATTACATGTCTGTCAGTAGCATAAAATAAAGATTTAAAAGGTTTGTGTGACATAACTGTGGATATGGATAGGATAATTCCAGCAAATTAAACGATAAATAAATAAAAGATCATTCAACCATCCTGTGTTAATTACAAAATGTTACTTAGTAATGAAAGTCTAAACAATGGCATATGTAACATTTCATTGCACAGGAAATACCCTGTAAAAATGGTGATGATTATTTTGTTACTTTACTAATGAATGATTATTAAATCTATGATAATATTATGTATTTATTTATTTTTGTTTTTGGTTATAGTTGAATATTTTAACCTAAAGTGTTATCGAATTTGTAGTCTTTTAAATCGTTGAATTAATCTTAAATGATTCTATTTATAAAAAAAAAAAAAACAAAACAAAAAAAATAAAACAAATTTTTTAATAAAAAATAAAATTAAAAAATATAACCTTAACTTTTATTAGTCATTATCATTGCTTTATATTCATCAACAACAACATTGTATTATTATCAATTCAATGTTGAAACAAACATTTTTTTAATATTGTTTTTTTTTTTTTTTTTGTTATTTCTGAAATTGCTTTTCTGCAATTAATTTAGAATTTAATTTTTTTTTGTTTTTCTTATAAAAATTCTAATAATAATTATATTTCACAAGTGTCTACTGAATTCTAAATATATTGTTTTAAAATTATACACCATATAAATAAAACTGCAATCAACATTTTTATTGAAAGTCCATTAAAGGAGCGCTTGTACATAATAATAAAATAGTTATTTTTAGATAAAAAAAATTAAATCTATTGATAGGAGTTCTATTTTCAGAGCAATACTATTTTCTTAAGAATCATCATAAGAATTACATTTTGCTCTACATTGTTTTTATTATATTTTTTTTTTTTTTGTTTTTTTTTTGTTAACATTCCATCATTATTACTATTTTTTTTTTTTTTTTTGTTATCAACAATAACAACAACAATAGCAAAAAGTATAGTAAAACCTAAAATTAAATATTAAAATAATTGAAGTTATGTCTAAGTAAACATCACTATCCAATCATCATCAGCATCATCGTGTCAAAGAAGAATCCAACAGGTCAACAACATTAAATTTAATGCATCAGAAAAAACAAAAAAAAAAAATACACAATTATTGCAATATTCTTCTAACTAATCAACTTACATAAAAAACAAAAAAAAATTAATTTTTTTTTGCACTTTTTATTACCTTAAAATTACTACCTTTCCATAAAATAATAATAAAAAAAAAACATAAAATAAAATAAATTATTGCAAACAGGCAAATGTAAAATTACAAACTGTTTTAGAAGAATCAAGAAAGCATCATCATCATCATCTTAATACATATAGTGTGGATATCCCAGAGTGGTACAAAACAAAAAAGTATAACAATGATAAAACAAAAACAAAAAAAAAAGTATCCTGATTGAAATTGCATCTGCTTTATTACAGCATTTTAATCATCATTAAACAATTTGAAAAATTACTCTCATGGAAAATTCATTGCATTTATAATGTACATACATACATACATATACAAATATATTTTATAAAATCATCTTTCATCACATCCATATATAGAAGATGCAGCATCTTTCATCAACATACTATTTCTTATATTATTAGTATAAATTTGTTTTTTTTCGTTGTTTTTTTTTGCACTGATTTTTAAAATAACTGCCCAAAGGGGAACGAAATACAAATAAAATTTATACATGATTATATATGTACCTACTTAAATCAGTAAGATGGGTACCTATTCCTTACCCATCAGGAGCCAATTCCATATTTAAAAAAATTTTTTTTTTACTATCAGAAATAAATTATAATAACGTTGCTCCTGAATTTCATTATTTTTTATTCCCATATTTCTAAACTTTTTTCTTTTTCTGGGATACATTGGATTGCATGTAGTGTGCATGTAGAGGACTTTAATAGTCCTAACTTGAAAATAAAAATTTCTAAAAACAAAAAAGAATTAAAAAATTGCATTCCTTTCAAGTTTTTTTTTTTTTGTTTATTACCATCTTTCATTGAAGAGAATTAAAACAAATATTAAAAAAAAAAAAAAAAATCTCGGACATGACTGACTGCAATAACGTGAAAAAAGGAGGAAAAGAAAAACATTTTTTTTTTATTATTATTGCTCGTTTTGTAGCATTTGTTAATTGCTAATAGCAGCATAATAATTATCCAAAAAAAAAAACTAATTCTTAAGATTGTAAGTAACAAGTCTTGTTATTGCAGATGATGATGATGGTGATGATAAACTGATTTGATATTTTTTGTTGTCTTTGAAAAAATCCTTTCTGTTCATACCCTCTTCCCTAAATTGTAAATTCAATTTAAAACTATTAATTATAAAGTTGTGATGCATCTAATGTAGGATAGTGCCTTTACAACACAAACAACATAAAAATATAATTAAAATTAATTTTTTTTGCTTGTTGTTAAACAAACGCACTCACGCATCCCAGACAAGAATTTCATCTTTTAGATACTAAATATATCTTATAGATGTATAACATATATCATAGGTCTAGGACTATTGGAATAGACTTTTTTTTTAATTTATTTTAATAGTAGTTAGTCTAGATAGAAATTGTAATGTTTTTTTTTTTGAGTTTTTTGAAAGAATAATTAAATGTGTTGTTGGTTAACAAAATAACAAAAAAATAACAAAAACAATACGAAAAAAAAGGAGATGAACATGATGAACTAAAAAAAGAAAGGTATTTTAAAACAAAAAAAATAGTTTTCTATAAATTCTGGTCCACTAACAATGATGATAGTTTGGTATGTATATATATATTATGTGTATTAAAATGAAGAATGAATGATGAAATTGTAATAAAGAAAAAAACAAAATCAACTGCAAAAAATAATAAAATACAATTTTTTTTTTTATTTGTGGAAGAATTTATTTTGTTTTTGTTTTTGTTTTGTTTTTTAAAGATATTTTAAAGAGTATAATATTTACACCATTACTAAACTTAAATCTTTAAATTTTTAAATCTTTCATCATCAAAATACGCATTGAATTCCATAATAATTGTTTATGTTGCAATATTTGTGTACTACTCAGTACAGTAGTGGAAATTTAAATAGATGATTTAGAAAAATCAAAAAAAAAAGTGTAAATTAATTGTTTTTGGTGTATTTTACACTGTCTTGTCAATAATGGAAGTTGATTTTGTGTACATTTTGTTTTCTCTTGGAGAAAATTGCACACACTTTGCTAGAATGGGTTTGTTTAGTTATGATATTATTTTTTTCGTTAGTCTTTTGAAGTCGGTATTATTTGGGTAATGATTTTTGTAGAGAAGTTGAATAAATAATGTTTGTGATTCAAGTTTCTTATTAAAATTTCTCAGAAAAAATAATAAATATTGTGTATGCTATAAATTGAATAAAATTGAAATTGACAATTAAATTATTATCGGACCAAGTAATTTTATAATCCTTTTCATGAATTTATTTATTTCGAAAAATTGATTATATTCAGAAAACAACATAAATTCTGAACTAAGTATACCGGTATTTCCCCATTTAATTTAAAATTTCTTATTTTTAAAGAATCCAAATATGAAAAAAAAAATACCCCTTCCCATTTGAAAATCTTGATTTCGGCCCATTTCGGTGATTTTTGGGCCTGAAAAACGCTGTTACGGTCTTTCTCGGAAGTAGAAAATATCACCAGTCGATAGAGCACCCTCGGTTTACTTACTTACTAATTTGTTGGGCGCTACAGACCTTTAAGGGCCTGACGCAAAATAGCCCTTCCTCCCTCGATTTAGTTAATAAAATATGTTTTAAATTTTAAAATAACGGCTCCTTCTCCTCTTAAAAAGCTGATACGCATGGTCTGGAACACTCGGTATATATTGTAGCAACATATTGTTGTAAAATGTGAATTTCGTTTTGTAAATCACTCACTTGTTTTGTAAACCGGTAAAAATCACCTTTAATATTGTCATTATTATATTTTCATATATTTCTAGATGTATAATTTAACTTATACACACATTCAATATTTGAAATCAAGAATTGATAAACATAACAAATATTTTAAGCTTTAAAAATATTAATGCCTATATATTATGCCAATATTTTATCCTACATAAATTTATTTTTTGAATTGAAAGCACTGTTACTGAATTGAATTTGAATTGAAAGCACTGTATATTTCAAATTTGTATGCTTAATACCATGAAAACTAAGCTTCTAATGCAAAATTCTGTCCAAAAAAAATTAGGTTAGAGAATTTTTCATCACCCTATTCTTTTGAAATAATATCATTTGGCTCATCAAAAGTCAAATACAAAAGAGTGATTGTATAAAAATGTATATTATGAATATTATAGTTACGGTAATTTTTACAATAAAGAATCTTATCATTTGCAATAAAGAATTTATGGTTATGATGATGCCAGCTAGGGTCAATTGAAATAGTAATAGAGCATCAAGCAGTTTGCATGTTGATTGTTATTAACACATTCGCCTTCATCTAGTTTTTATAAAGTCTGCTGAAAAAATCACTTGATTTTTCCATACAAAAAATGTTGACGGCGAATCCCGCAATTTTTCTCTCATATATTTCATATTACGATTTGAGAATCGTACCACAGTTAAAAATTCGTTATTTTTTGAAATTGTGTCATATATTTTCGTCCTTTTGAGTTAAATTATTAAAAAGCATTGCTCAATATAAAACAAAACTTATATTTTGGTACATTTATAGCACTCGGTGACTATTAAATTAAATTTTCAAAAAATGCGGGAATCGCCATCATTACGTTTTCAGTGGAAAAATGACGGGAATTGCCGCAATTAAGGCGAGTGTGTTAAAGAGATAATAATTCTACTAGATATATTTTAGTTACACCGTGGTCAAGTTTATATATGTACTTACTTCGGGAATGATTTTTTCCCCCATATTTCCACTATTGTATAAATTTGTGTACATAAATATGCATTCATATATAGATGTATATATATTGCATACATGGGCAGAAAATTCCTTTTTAAACAAATCTTTTTATTTGTCTCTTGCTAATAAAATGATGATAATGATAGTGATAATGATGAATGATTATTATTATTATCATGATGATGAGGATGGTATATAAATAAATTTGGTGCTCAGAAAGTTGCATCGTATAATGCATCACAGTTTTAGATTTTTTTTTTTGTTTTTTTTTTTTTAATTTTTTAGCACGGAATGTGCCTAAGAGGTGGTGTAGTTTTATTTCTTTTTTTGGCTCTTTTGAAGTAAAGAAAAGAAAAATTTCTTCTTACGTGATATGATATTTTACAGAGTTGGTAGTTGGTTTGGTTAGTTGAATTTGTTGAAACCAGTTCATGTGGTAATAATAATTTTTATATTATATTATTTTTTTTTTTTTTGTTGTTTTTACACGGCATAATTTTTCCACATAACTGAAGAATTTTCGAATGAATGATGATGGACGAAAGAATGGTAAAAGTGTTATTTACTGATTAAATTTATTTATTTAATAATGAAATTTAATTGATTGGAAAATTTCAATTATGGTTTAATTCTAATAATTATATTACAATATAGATTGGTAGCTTGATATACCCCTCTCTTTCTTTCTTTTTAATACGTTATTCTATTAATCATATGTCATTTTTTAGTCAATTATTTTTAAATTTTTTAAATCAAAAGTTATGATTCTGTATTTTTAACAGCAAATTTTTAATATGTGGGTAGTCGTATAGAAGTAGAAAATATTCCTTTTAATTTTATTATTAAATTTAAAATTAGTTTTTTACATTTTTATTAAACATTTATTTTTTATGAGTTATTTATTGACTGTTTCATTTCTTTTCATAAAATCGATCATTCGTTGCAATTTTGAGAAAATTTTCGTCCTCAAACGGCAAAATAGATCTTCATTCTTAGATCTGTTTAATAGTTTTCATTGTATTAACATCTTAAGACTTGACAGTGAAAGTGTGGTAACAAATTTTATTTAAAAAATATTAATTCAATTTTTTCCTGAGTTTGATTGAACGTTTATGTAGTCCGATTCACACTTAGCATGAAACTTTGATTTTACATTTAAATAACAAACTTTATTACACATATAAAATCTTTTGAAACGGATGCTTGTAATCAGCAAATGGACAAACCGTATTTAACATATTTAAATGTATCATAAGCATACCATAGATGAATTTGGGGCTTCTATTGGTTTATATTGATTTTTGGATCGATAGGTTGTGCACCTTTTACAGCTACTAACACCCATAAGTAATATATCAAAAATCATAGTTGTTACAGACCATCTGATACTTGGTACTCAGACACTATCTTAAAAATTATTTTCAAAATTCAAAGTTATTTTGGTAGTTTGCCATACAAGAAGTATTTCAAAACCAAAGTTGTCATAGACTTAAAAATCGGTACTTAGATTCTCTCTAAAAAATGATTTTTTAAAATTCGGAGTGGTTTGGATAGCTTCTTATACAACTTCCAGTATCCATAAAAAATATTTCAAAAACGAAAAGTGATACAGATCTGCAAATTGTTAATATAAGATCAACATCACTGTTCTGAAGTCCCACTTATGGGGTATAGAGCCGAAACTAAGATATTCTATGAAAAATGCACAAACGCAAAGCTCAAGCTCAAGCTTTAGCCTAAACAACAATTTATCGTTAGGCATTTGAAGGCTGCAAAACTATGTATTAAAACATAAATATATGTTACAAACCATATATAGATTCATATACTAGTACACAATTAATAAAGAAATAAAAAAATGTATACTCTATTTTACACACTAAATATGTATATTATTTTCTCTTCTTGTTCTAATAATAATAAAAAAAAGAAAATATATCTGATATGTACTAATTTGGTTTTGTCTGAAGCCTTTTATCACAACAACAATAATAATGATATATATCATGAAGAAATGAATGAAAGAATGAGAAATTGAGAGAATAAAACAATTATTTTTTTTTATGTATTAGAGAAGTAGGTGTAGGTAGAAATAAAATGCAGTGAGAAAAGAATAGCATTATGATGAGATATGATACAAATTTACTTCACGCTGATGTTGTTGTTTTAAGTTGTAATGTGCATATTTTTTTAAACTGCACTCAAACTTCACTAGATTAGCAAGGGCATTATACTAGTATATAATAATAATAATATCTTACTTAGATTTCTAAATTATGTTATTTTCAATTTTATTATTTCTTTTTGTATTAAATAATTCTACTTTTTAATATTACACTATTTTGAATTTTTAATGTAATTTTGATGTAATAAAACTATAATAATATAAATATTTTCTGTACGAGCTTGCAAGGTTTTTTGGAGAAATAAATTAAATGAATAAACGAAAATAATTTATTTATTCAATTTTCAGTAATAGATCTTACAAATTTTATACCACACTAGTGCAAAACAACGTTCGGCGGAGTCTAGTTGTAGGTATTTAATAATTTTAAAAAAAATCAAATATGGTCTAATTAAAATCCTCATAAAAATACAAAGATCGTCTTACTATTTTCCAAATTTTTTTTTATAATATTTTAAGTTTTTTTATTTATTTTTTGTTCTGTTATATTTGCATTTAAGTATATATAACTATATATGTGTAATATTATTTGAAGTATTATTTTGGATCAATAAAAAATAAAAATCAAAAATAAAAAGAAAAAAGTTGCAATGTACTCGTAAAAGTATTTTTCTTCTACTTATTTAATTTACTTCATAAAAAAAAAATTTCAGTTATGATTGCGTGCAATTTTCGAATTATTCCAGAGAATGAAATTGTCACAAATAATTTAATGGAATCATTTTTTACATTAATTTAAGTCGAAGCTAAAAATTAAATTCATTTTATAGTTATATTAAATATTTTTGATAATATATAATATAATATAATATACATATATTTTAATATTTTGTACATTGTAAGTAGTTATTTTTAAATGAAATTTTTAATATTTTGGATTAAAGGACTCTTAATATGATTAACTAAATGGTTTAAATTGTCCTTTGAAGAACCTACATTATTCATCAAGAGATAATAATCAAGTAATTTTATATTTATTTTTTTTTGTAATTTTTAAAACTTTCAAAAGTAATTAAAATATTTTCAAACTAAAACAAAAATTATTTTACTAAATAAATATAACTTACTAATAACTACATACATACATACATGCTTACATTCAAAATAAAAGAAAACAAAATTATTTTTTTTATTTACTGACATGAACTCAATAAATTAGTAAAAATAATTATTGTTGATTTAAAACGAAAATTAAATTCTATTTTTATATAAAAAAAAAAAATAATAATAATTTCAGGATATTTTTTGAACATTTCTAGGACACTAGGTAATAGTCAATGTAAAATAATTTTATGTCAGTTAGTTACCATGTCAATATTTTATCAAGTTTCATAATAATACCAGTAACGAAAATAATAAAAAAAGTGTTGTTCTATTTATGAATTTTGTTATATATATATTTTGAGATATTAAGTAACGTTTTTGTTAGTTAAAAGGAAAATCGTTATTTTTTTTATATGTTTTTAGGAGTACTTCATAAAATATATAAGTCTAATATTGAAAGGTTCTGATTTTATTCGATTGAAGATAGAATATAAATTCTAAGATATCAATTATATAATTGATAAATTATTCTTCACGATCTCAGAATTTTTAAAAATCAAAAATCAACCGGAAAATAGTTAAAGGATAAAGTCCGCCTGTGAGCAATTATAAAACTAAAAAAAAACATTTTAATTTAATTTAAAACCGATTCAGTCAATAAATTTTTCAAAATACATATATTAACTCTTAGAAAGCAGATTTATTGATTACCTAACCTTCTTTAGAAAAGAAAAAACCTCAATACATTGCTTTGACTTTTCACCCAAATAAATTAAAAATTAAAACAGAAAAATAGGCAAATAATCTGAACACATGGATCAAGAAACGAAAATATAGTAGATTTTGTAATTGTTCACAAGAACGGACTAATATTAATATAAAAAATTCTTTCAGCCAATGCAAGAACATTCCATGCAGATTTTAAAGAAGTCATATAGTGGCTGCAAAGATGAAAATGTCGAAAGATAAATTTATTCATTTAAGATACACAAACAGCTTCAATCTTTGAAACTTCAACAATAATAATAAGCTCCGAAAACAATAACGGTAATATGAAAATTGTTGTAAAACTTATTACATATTCAAAGGAATAAAAATGTTAAGCTTTACAGCTGGATTACACGAATAAAACAATTCTGCTGATTCAGAAGTCAAACATGAAAGTAAATAATATGTATATAAATTACGAATACGAAATAATTAAACATAAAATACTACGTAGCAAATTATTAGTCAGATTCAGGTTCAAATGTAGAGAAATAACATAGAAATAAGAAATTTTAATAACAGAATGATTTTCGGTCAGAGTATAATTTTAAAATTAAAATAATAAATTTTGTATTAAATGTGTCTCGACTTTAGTTAGGATATCATAAGATTAACAGCATTGTATTTAAAAGTTAAACAAAAACAAAATACTGAAAATTTTAATATTTTAATATTGTTTTGTTTTTAGTTGAAAAATAAATATTAAAGACGTTTGCGAACCTAGTATAGCAGTCGCACTATTTTAATACATACATATATGACAATAAATTTTTAGAAGTAAAATCAATAATACTATTTAAACATATTTTTTTAACTTTTTATATCAAATTTATTTTGAAAACAGCAAAAAAGTGCTTTATTCCAACAATGTTTAGCAACATTTAGCAATATTTATTATTATAATGCATATGTGGCAACGATGTCAATTTTTTAATTTTATGCAAATGTCATTATTGCCATTTTACTTAAAAAACCTTTAATTTTATGAAAAAATATAATGGCTTCAGAAAAATTTAAATGAAAGTAGGAATATTATATTATTGCATTTTTAATATTTATATTATGATAAAGATTAGATTTTGAATAATTATTTATTTATAATTTTAGTGGCAATTTTAATGAATTTTTTTTTTAATTTTCACTTTAACTACTGAACAAACTTTTCTTTCTTACTTTTCTCATATATATTATTGTTTTAGTGAGATATCTAGTGCACTTGAGACTACGCTAAAATTTTGACAAAATATCTAGTGCGGTCAGCTAATTTATTGCAAAGATTGCGGACGCATTAAAATTTATTTGGAATTTTTCGGAAAAAATTTAGTGTCTTTAAGTAGTAGGTATAAGTAGTTAGTGTCAAGTTTGGAAACGCCTTAAGTGCTGGAATATATCAACACTTGATTCCTAATTCACAATTTCAGATTCATGAAAATGAAAAACTGTGTAAAGCCATTAAAAGGAACCTAGCTCTATATTTATTTAGTCATATTTAACTCAAATAGCTAGCAGAGCTCGTACTGAGTGTTCATATTTAAAAGTTATACATCAAACAGTGCCGAATATAGAATTTGAAGTAATGCACTGATACCGATCGAAAATAAGCAATTAAAGAATTTAATTTAATTTAATTTAATCGACCGAACACAAATATCCAGCTAAACAGTTTGAGAGCAGTTGCAGAAGTAAAGCTATTAACCGGGTCGAATTTAATTTTTTAATCTTTTTAATTTTATTTTGATTTTGTAAGATTAGAAGGCCCACAAAGCAGTACTTAAAAGACCCAAATATTATATTTATATAATTATATATATGTATATATATAGTAAGGACATTTTGAAATTGTCGTTGATCATCAATTAAAGTTAAATTATTATGTTTACTTTGACAATATACAATGCAATCCAATCCAATACAATGCAATCCCCTACCTTTTTCATTTTATTATTTATTTAATAATTATTTATATACCAACTATATGATACTGACGATGAGTTTCATAAGACTATATAATTTCATTAAATGATTGTCTATTTTTATTTATATGCGTTTTAATTATGTAGTTTCTTCAATTTTCTATTACTATATACATAATAAACTGTACATCTCAAATTTCCAAATGACCTTTTTCCCAGTGCTTTCAAATTAAAATGAATTAACAAATTTGTTTTGGTTTTTTTTTTTTTTAAATTAGATACTTGCGTTTCAATTTCATTACTAAATTAATTAAATTTATTTTTATTTTTCATATTACCCCTATTATATTATATTATGTTATATACTCGTATGTATAAGCTTCCTATGTAATCAAATATATATTTAATAATTAATAATAATTTTTTATATAACAATTAAAAATAGAGAAAAATTATAATAATCTTCCCACACAAGTTTTCTTTATATATTTTTTTCTTTTTGTTTTTGGTTATTTTTGCTTAATAGATATCATTTCATTTATTATGCTATCCTCATAAATTTATATGAAACTGTATAAATATAAAATAAAAATAAAGAAAATATTTAACAGGTGAAAAAAAAAAACAATTAAAGACAGGTATTCATTTATTTAACGTTTTAAAGAATTTTCATTAAGTATTAAATTTAATTTTGTTTTTGCTTTTTCTGTTTTTTTTTTTGTTTTTGTTAAATTAGAAATTCTAAAAATAAAAAAAAAAATTGTTTAGTATGTGATAATTATAATGATTTTTTATTTATAGTCTTAATATCTTAATTTAATATTTTGTGGTATAACAGTTTCATTAACCACAAGTTTTTTATTATTTTTTTTTTGCTATTTTAGTTCTTGCGAATCTGATAATAATATGCAAAATATAACTTATTTACTCACTTTACTGACCAAATACTGTTTTGTTGTTGTGACAATAACAATATACCTACCTACTAGCACGTAAAATAATAATTTTATTTTTATTATTATATTTTGATATTTGATACTCTAGTGACGATAATTGTAATATAATAAGGTGTGAATGAAAAAAAATAAAATTTGTATATTTACAATTATTTGTATAATAATATTGTGCTACTGTTATGATACTACCGTGTATATTTTATTTAAAAATAGCAAAATTAAATTCAAGTAGCATTCATACTAATATACATATATACTATTATTATGTACGTGTACATAATTTAATTCGATTGTCTCGAAATACTTGGATTGGAATACGAGTAAATCTTGTTAATTGTTTTACTATACAATACAGTAATTCTATTATTATTATAATTTTAAAATTAATTTATTACTATTTTTTTTAAAGATGACTTCAAATAAAATGTAAAAATACAAAAAATATAAATTTAAAAAAAAAATTGGTTTTTATTTTTATTAAAAACAAATTCAAGTCGAGTAAATCAAGTTTGTTTATTGCTTACCGTATATTTTTGTAATGTTAAGACCCGCTTTGATATGAAACATAAAAGTATCTGATTATGTTGTCATCATCATCAGAAATTATCTTCAAATCGTAAATGTATTTAAGGATTTATTAAAAATTTTCTTTTCATTTCAGTTTGACATTTTATTATGAATTCGTATATAATGAAGGGATAAGTTTTAAAAATTTATAGATTATTGATATGAGACGGTAGAATATGTACGTGCAAATAATAATAATTTTAATTTTCATTACATTACATATATATATATATAATATATAGGTAATTATAAATAAATTATATTAATGGTGCGAAAGTGAGCAAGTATTTATATTACCATAAGAAGATGTAAAAAGTATTATCGCAGTGGAACTAACTATAAAAATAATGTATACTAAAATGTAACTTAATGAAATTTTACACTTCTTTATATTATCTGTCCAGTGATCATAATTGCAAATTATTATAGCAAATTTGTATAGAAATTTGCTATTAAAATTATTTCGTTTATTTTTGCAATCCTCAATAGAGATCTTCATCGTAGCGAATTGTGTAAAGGGAATATAATATAACATTGTGTAAATTATTACAGTAATAATTTTTTTAAATAAGTCGATTGAATATATATATAGCCAGTCTCGCGATATCGGTTGTTTTAACCGAGCATATTCATTTAATTTACTTTTATGCAATTTGCAAACTTTTGATTCGGTATGTGAAATTGTGTTGACATATGCAGTATTTTGTATTTTGGTGCTATTACCTTGATGGCATATACTTCATACTGTACAGCATAGTTTATAGCTTTTCAGGATACTCTGTCATCCCCTCTAAGAGTATTTATTATAATACAATTGAAAATGCAGCATCCATATATTATTTCGAACGTTTTATTAAGTTATGACAGTAAAAATTATATTTTTAAATGCATATCTAGCTTTTACAGTTATACTTTTATTACGTGTACAATAAATTATACTTCGTTTTAATTCTTTTACGCTATGATGCACATCGATCTTGTAAACAGTTGGTTATCTTATATTAATACTTTTGCATATGATGTATAATGGAGACTTGATATTATGTATATCTTGTAAATTTTGTAAGTTAGTACAGTAAATTTTTTAGATTTACATAAAAAGGTGTTGTGAACATTTTTTTTTTGTTTTTTTTTTTTTGTAATAGTATCTACCTTTTTAGAATTTTTCTGTTTTTTTTTTTAAATTTATTCTTTTTGTTTTTTCTTTTGTGATTTTTATTTCCGTCTTAGTAAAATTATATTTTATAATTTACTCCTTCCTAACCCATCTGAAATTTTCATACTTTTAATTAATTTTTGTTTCAAAGTGTGTGACAATAGAAATCTGCAATGCAATGATTAATTTACAGATGTACAAAAAACTGACGAAGAAGCTTGTAGCAATTAATTATTCTTGCAAAATGCTGTATTACATTTCCTACCAGCATATTAATGTATCAGCACTTCACCAGTTAACATTTCTGTTTCCAGGTACGGTAATCACTGGTGATACCAAAATTTTCGGTCTTCCAGATACAAATTTTCTCCCAGCGGAGGACAGTAACTCGTGGTGGAAATAGAAATGATCATTCTAGTGTAACTCTGTATGAACTTACAAGCTCTCTTAGAGATTTGGATATTTAAAAAAAAAATATCCATATATTGTACCTGAAAGGGGGATCACTTGTGATCGCGGTAAATTAAGTGTGAAATACTTAAAAAAAATTATAATAATAATAATACTAGATTAAGTAGTCTTTGGGTACAATATAATCAATCCTGTTTACATTCTAATTTTCGATTCAGTTCACAAAAATATCGTTTACCAGTAACAGATTACTAACTATATCTGAAGAAATCTTTAAATTTTATAAATTTATTTTCTATTTATAAAAGATATTACAAAGTGGTTTCCATTGTGCATGTTTTGTCAAATTGAGCGAAAAGGCTTTTTGTAAAAGTACAATAGATCTCGAAAGGTTTCATCTACATATAGAAAACCTCACAGTTAACAAAAAGTATTAAAAAACTTATAAGATCTGCAAAAATGTCTATAGATTAGAATATCCATTTTACAGATTCAACGAATTATTGAACTACATTATTATCATCTTCATCTTCATCATCTTCATGTGATTGGTCCAATGTTGTATTTATTATACACCTGCTGATATTCCAACGAGCAAAGATACGATGATGGCCACATTTGCAGATGATACAGCAATATTGTGATCAAATAAAGACCCAAAACTGGCGTCACAGCACCTTCGAAGGGGATTCAATAAAGATCAACAAGGGCTAAAAATTTGGAGAATAAGAACTAACAAATCCAAATCGGTGCATGTTGCATTTACCACCAGAAGAAGGACATGTACGCCAGTAACGATAAACATCAAAGTTTTACCGCAGGAAGATTCGATAAAGTATAGTTAGGCTTGTATCTGGACAGCTTTTCAAGTTTCATCCATTCAATTTACATGAACTTTTTCTGGGCCTTTACAAACAGTACAATTATTAAGGTATCTTTTATTTCTAATTATATATTATCCGTTATCTAATCTTTTTGGACCGAGTATTTTTCAGAGAATTTTGCTTTTGAATATGGGTAGGCATCTTCTATTCAGTTACATTTGTCTATACCATCACTATGGGTCGTATGAGAGTTTCATATATCCTCATTATAGCTTTTTGTGATGTTAGCTTTAATTATGAAAACTTACTGTTTTTATAGAATGAACATAAAACAAAGTATTTAAAAATGTCATGCAAATGAAGAAAAAAGGCAGCCAAAAATGTGGCAATATGAAGCCATAACTTTGCCATAACTTTAAAGAAGTTGATTGATTTATCTTTTGTATTTGTGCATAAAAAGCAGAGTCCAAGCAAAATTTGGAGGAATATAGTCAAGAAGACCAAAGCTCACATAGAGCTGTAGTACCACAAGATGATGATAACGATGATAGTCAAATCTATTTCCGCTTTCAGTTCTGCTATGAACAATCTATATTACACACCTTTAACTACATTTATTATTATTACAAAAACAAAAATTATAATTAACTCAAATTACTTATATTATAAACTACTGCCATCATCAACTCACTTAAATATAATGACAACAAGAAAATTCTCAAATTCCAAATGATGAAATTACAAAAAAAAAATAATTTAAAGAATTTTAAAAATTTCCAACTGATGATATCTCTACTATAGTAAGACAATAACACACACATTTTGTAATCTTAGTAGCTACCTAATATTAAATGAATGGGTGAAAATATTTCGATTCAAAATTATGAGAAAAAAGAAAAAAATAGAAAATAACAAAAAAAAAAATTCTTTTGAATTTCATTCAAGAATTCCATTGATTTTTTTTCTTCTTCTTATTTTTGTTTTTTCCATAATTTTCTCATTTAAGTGTCTCTCTTTGATATTTTGATTAGATGGCTTCTATCATCATCATCATAACATACATTTACATATTATTACTAATGCCTTTAACATTTAACTGTCTTTTCCATTAATATTAAATAGAAGACAAGTCATTGACTAAAAACAGAAGAAAAAGAAAAAAACAAGAAAAATAAAAAATAGAAAAAATCTGAATTACAGGAATTTGTTTTTTTTTTTTTGTCTTTCAAAGTTCAGTTCCGGATTTTAGAAAACAAAAACAAATAATCTTGTCATCAAATTCCAGAAATTTTTTTAAACATCATTTCTCTTCACGATTTCTAATTACCTACTATTATAGCCATAATAATTATATTCTTAAGAGTCTAGCTAGAGGAGGTGATTTCCTATGATGAGTTTTATTTGCAGGTGGTGATGATAATTCAGGTTTTTAATTAATTTGTATTTTATTTCTTTCTTTTCGTATGATGGGTATAGGTAGTGGCATGATGGTTTAGTTTACCGGCCGGCAATTACAGGTTTTGATATTTTTTGTTTTTGTTTTTTTTTTATTTCTATGCTTTTTATTTCGATTTTAGTTACGACGTTTTTTTTTATAGTTGATGTTATGATGATATGGAGAACAGCGGTAGGTTGAAATAAAACAAAAAAAAATTAATTTTTGAACATTTTGAATTTCTAGGAATTTTTATTAACCTAATGATGTTTAGATATGGTTGTCTATTGTTGTTAATTGTCTATTTCGTATTAATTATAGTGTTACTCTAATTGATTGATTGATTTTGATTAGAAAGGATTTTTTTTCTTCTCTTACTTAAATCTTAATTCTTCTTAAAAAACGAATCATCATTAGTATATGTACCAGAGTTGAAAATCAATCAAAAATTTATTCAAATAAAAATTATTGAGTTGTACAGTTTTACATCAGTGTTTTAAAAAGAAATTAATTAATTAATCACAAAAAAAAAAAAAAATTTTTTTTTGATGTGAATCCGGTTGAATATTAATTAAAAATATGAAGTATACCTCTATTAACTATTTTTAAAATTAATATTGATGGTTAGATAAATAGTATAAGTTATAGTTATATACAATTTTACTTTTGTTCAGCGGTGTGCAACCAATATATATATAACATGAAATTTCAAAATATCAAACAAATTAATTGGAAAATTGGAAGATTACTAACTTTACTACTTAACTATACATATTTTTGCTATATTTTTTATGTGATTTTTTGTTGATCCGTTTTGTAATCAACTTGGGCCTATAAGTTTTCGGATAAAAAATAAATCAAAGAGTACCTCAAAACTATAAGCAATCGATATATTTCATTGTGTATGTTCCATTGCACAATTACATACGCTATTCAGATATTGGGAAACTATATATACAAAAACTATAAAACACACCAATAAAAAATCTTTACGATTACAAATTGAGAAATTCCACAAAATTTATACACTGCAATCATAAGCTATTACCAATTAACCTTCTCGTTAAATGCAAACTGGCAACCCAGGCACATTTTAGAATTAAAAAAAATATAAACACAATCATCACAGCACAAATAAATAATGACAATTACAACACCAGAACAGCTGATAATATCAGGATTATTTCGTCAAAAGTCAGATTCAATAATCATGATGCCATCTACAATTTAGCATAATATAAGTACTACAATAAATTACCTAAATATATAAAAAATATTAATGAATTTAATGAGTTTAAAAAAAAAATTAATGAACACTATTTGTTATTAATATATAGTTAGATTTAATTTAGGTTAATAATTAATTAATGAATTAAAAAAAAAAAAAATGGTCACTAATATAGTTTAGGCTTACTTTAGAGATTATAGATTAATGAATTAAAAAAAATTTTTAAATTTTAAATTTACTTTTACAACTCACCACTGTACTACATATTACTTTTATTATATTGTTATACTAGCTGAGTTACCCGGCGTTGCGCGAGATATTAGAAAATTCTTAGGAGCTTCCTTTGTTCTTAATTTGGAACGGAAAATATTATTTAATGTTTCTTTTTTAGTAAGCTAACCATTGGTTGGCTGTTGTAGGTAGTTGCGTGAATTGAACTGATGAAATACTTAACAAAATATTGTCTTATATTCAAGCATTTCTTTTAAATGTTTTAATATTATGTAATTTGTTTTTGCGATAAAGCCACAAACCGAGCGAATACGAATTGATACAGGTGAAGATAAAAATTGCTTTTTGAGTTGGAATAAGAACTTGTAATAAGAAATATTTTTGGTAATATTGCTTATTTCTATGTTAGTATGAAATTTATTTTAGGTATTATTAATAAACAATTTTATTTCTATAATATTCAAACAGTAAATTCTTAATTTTATCTTTTTATAAACCTTAGGCTAGATGTAAGTAGTAACATTTTCATTTTTGGTACTTAAAATTATTTAGATAGTCAATTCTTATGAATATGTTTTTGATTGTTCAAAAAAAGCAGTCGAAAATTTGATTGAAAGCAACAACAAATTTAGTAAGAAAATAACAGTGCAAAACAAAACTTAAAAGGACAAAAAGCAGAAAGACGAAACAGACAAAACGACAAAAAAAATGGATTAACGAAATTTAATAAAAAAAATATGCCTAATTAAAAAGTTATTCACATCAATAAATTAGATCAGAATAAATATCTGTATTTACTCCCGTTTCTTGAGGACAAATTTTTAGCTCAGTAACACCTTTGGTTTTTGAATAATTTTTTTAGGGTGCTAGGAGTTGCGTGTCAGCTATCCAAACCAGTTAAAACTTTGAAAAAAGTAAAAAGGAAATTTATTTATTTTTGAAAAGTTACCTCAGTACAAGTTTTTAGCACTGTAACACCTTTGGTTTTATGAAATATTTTAATAAAAAATATGTAAGTATTTGAAGATTTCAAATTAATACTGTTTTCTGGAATATTTTTTCTACTGTTTATTAAGTATTTGCAAGTTTCTTCGTTTCTAACTTTATAAGTATATTGCCTAGCCGATTTTCCTTCAAAAAATATTTTGTCTCTAATTTTACATTTGCACCTAAATTATGTCCAAATTATTGTGATAACATTGAATAACTGCTTAATCATGAGAAACTGGATAACTTTACAAAACTCGCAATTTTTTTTTTTACTTTATTTAGCTATTTCTAAATTTAAAATTTACAATACTTTTTGCTTTTTACATAAAAAATTTTGAATAAATAATTTTAATTAAGTTTGACGAATTTTGAAATAATATTCTATTCAGAGCCTTAGCCGTAGCTGTCTGGATTTTTTATTCTGCTCTCTTGAACTCAAGTAGTATCTTCAGTTGGACTTAAGTGTGTATGTGTGTGTGCCATTTTCAATTTCACATATGCCTTTCTAAACTAAAATTTAATCATAATGGTCATAGTTACATGTTTATTATTCATTTGCTATAAAATTAAATTATGATCCACTCAAAATATAACAATAAGTAATCATAATTTTGAAGGAGTAAATATAAATAGATTTATATAACTCAGTGCCATAATAAATAATAAAAATTAGATGTATTGGACAATTAGCAATAGATATTAAGTAGCAACAGAATTTTTCTATGCACATAAATCTAAATTTTAAGCAAGACAATTAAAGAATGTGTAAAACGATAATATTGTAGTAGACTAGTATAAATTAGTCTTAACCTATAGGTAGAAGCCTATATAGATAATAGTCGTGACAAAAAAAAATTAGAAGTCCTTTTTCTAAAGACAAATAATTACTAAAGATTTGGTCTAAAAATAAATGATAATGGTAAATACTTAAATATCAATATGATCCGAATACCAGTATAATATTGTAAAATTTATTAAGGGCCAAAAACTAATATGGACACAATAAGTAAAAGGATAGCTAAAATAATATTAAACGCAGTACTGTACAAATATTAGTGACAAAAAATGACCAATCGTCGGTTGATTATTATTTTGTGCCATACGCCAATTTTTATGTTTTCAAACTAATAATGACATTTTGGGTCTTGGGGACCGCTCTATTAAATGCGCTTACTCCGGAAGCTCAATATGCCATGGTTTAGCGTTTACCTACCATTAACTTTGTTCCATATCCACTTTTGTCCTATATCTAACTTTACCCAGATTTTGGTATATATCCAAGCAAAATTAGTTAAAATGTTTGTTATTATTATTTTGTTCCATCTTTACATAGTATATATATAAAAATTGGCGTTTAGCACAAAATAATAATCAAGCGATGACATATATAATCATTTGCAAATTAGTGTTCAGAAATTTTTTCATAATTTCTCTTGAAAAAAAATACATTTTTTTACATACAAATTTTGCCCAAATTTGTGCCTTATCCCAAGGTAAAATATTTTTGTTATCTTATGTATGATATGGGATAAAGTACGGTTATGAAAGTGAAGTACAAAAATCGTAATAACTTCTTTAATTATTAATTAAAATCCTTTGAAATTTTTAATATAATAAAAAAATTTAACAATGTAAAATAAAGTGTAAAAAAACGAAACATTTTCGGCCAGTTTTCGAACAGTATACTCGTACACCTTAAAAATAGATTTTCTCAAAACTAACCAGTTGGCGTGTGGACCAAAATAATCAAGATGACTGGATGATCTCGAGTACAACAGTCGAAAGATTAAAATTAACGGCTGGAGGACATCAGAGTTGAACAAAATAGAGCAGAATTGACGAAAGTTTTAAACTAGGTTAATCCTCACCCGAGCTGTAGAACCAAAATAAGATGGTAATGATTATTTAATTGAAACCAACGGTAAAAAAAGAAAACAATTTCATCAAGAAAAGAGAGGTAATGTTAATGCAAGTTATTTGCAAAGAATTTGATTTTGACTTTAACATTCATTCCAAAGCCTTACAAAAATGATAGCATGCTTAAGAAGAGCTATTTAATATTTATAGGATACATTTCCCAAGTAGCATTTTTTTTACGTTGTTTACAAAGTTACGCACGCTCTTTTTTTCATAAAAAATTATTGCATGTCAATTTATTTTATTAGTGTATGTTAAACGTCAGTTTAAGTCAAATAAAATTAAGATTAAAACAAAAAATCACTATTAGTAGTTGAAAAAGAAATATTTTAGAGTTACAAATAAAATAATATTTTAAAATATATAGCGTAACGTAACGTAAATATTTTGCTATATTTAAATAAAAATTAAAGAAAATAAATCTCCTGGAATTAATGTATTCGGTGAGTTGCTTGCAATGCCAAATATAGCTGATCTTGCAAATGGACAAAATTCAAATTATTGGAATACATACATTAAATTTATTTTCTTATGGAACAATATACAAAAAATCCAAAAGATTTTCTAGAATTGACACCAACAATGAAAAAAAATTTCAATATTTGACAATAGTTACAATGGAATGGTAGTTCATATCAAATGAATTCCATCTAGTGATCTATTAGAAGAACTTGAAATAAAAAATGTACGTGATTTGGAAGATTTAATTATTGAAGCTATTTATTCTGATATTATTCATGTTAAATTAAATCAAAAGAATAGTCAGTTGGAAATCGATTCAGCATTGGACCGTGATATACGTACATAGGATATTAAATTAATATGGGAAGTTCTTAAGGTATAGTCTGAATCATGTGAATCGGTATTATTAGGTTGTATTAAAGAACAAATAAATCGTGCTAATTTTGAGAAAGCTACACGAATCAAACACAAAAAATTTATTGAACAAGAGATTATGACGGCCAAGAAAGTTCTGAAGACTCAATTAACTGATACGGATCAGGCCATGACTTCTGATCAAAGAGAGATAACATCTGGTAAAGAATGCCGTAAAAAATCTTTTTTTATATGAAAAGAAACTAAAAATTAAATTTAATATAAATAAATGTTAAATAACCTAAAGCGCATATTGTGAATTATAGGTTTTTTATTATAAATATTTTTTAAATATTTTTATATAATAAATTAACAAGTGTTTTATTTTTTATTTTCAAATTATTTAAAATTGCAAACAAACTAAACTAAAGAAAATTGACTTAACTTCTTAGAAAACTGATTGGAACTTTGAAGTCACAAATTAAAAGGTTACAACTTTAATGTTCCAAATTAAAGTACCACAAACGTTTTTTTCACTTGCACCAAAACGTAACCGTGTTCAAAAATTTCAAATATTTGCTACCGTTTTTGGAACTATAGAAGTTACCTGGGTCTTTAAAGTTCCAAACTAAAGTACTACAAACATTTTTTGCACTTTCACAAAAACGTAACTGTGTACAAAAATTTCAAGTAATCGCTACCATTTTTGGAACTATGGAAGTTACCATGTAAACACTACAACTGGTTAGTGGTATTTCAGTAGTTTTTGGTACGTTTTTATAACTTGAAAAAATTCTTTATAGTTTTCGTTACAATAACGTAATAAGAGTTACTATACCGTAACAAAAACCTCGTAGTAATTTATTTGGTCCCAAAAACGTCATTAGGGACTTTTTATTCACCCAATCTAAAAAACAAAGTATTCTGTCACTTTAAATGCTAGTTGGGTTATTTAGAAAACTTTAATTCTCATAGTTCAGTTTTCCTTCTCGACTCAATGTTTCGGTTTCATGCTTTTATTTTTAATTATTCTCCTTCAAATTTCATTTAAATTCTGTTCCTAGTATAGTAGATTTAACTCAAGTGCTTAAAACATAGTCTATTAGATTTTTTTTTTTTACTTAAAATCTTATACTAGAAGTGTTTATAAATTCTGTAATTTTGTACCTACTAAAATCTCAATTTTATATCAATAACTTCTTTTTTTTCATTAGTTACATTCCAAACAATGTTTTAAATTTAATGTTTTATTTCAAATTTATGTAGGCATTTATGCTTTTGTTTGTAAATATTTATTTTCAAATTTTTGTTACAAGACCAACAAAATCAAGTCATTTTTTTTTTATTGTTTTTGTTTTTTTTTTTTTTTTTTACTTAGATACCTTCTTTGTTTGAATTTTATGAATCCTTTTCGTTGTTATAAGCCAAAAATAAAAATGTTAAACATGCAAATATAAGTTATTTTTGTTTTTGTTTTCTAGTATATATGTATTGTTGTGTTGTGTTATAGAATTGTGAGGCAGAATGAAGGCAGAATAAATGAAATTTTGGAATTCAAAAGTTTTCCTTAAGTTGTCATTTTCTATTTGTATATTTAGTCAAATTTTATATGATATTCGTAATTTTTATATTTTTATAAGGATATTTTTGATTAGAAAAAAGAGAAGAAAGAGTGAAAAGAAGAATGATGAAAGGGTAGTGTAGTGAGTGAAGTTCATTTCGATTTTCAACTCGGTATATTACGTTTGGGTTAAAACAAAAAAAAATATTTTCAGTCTTTTTTTGTATTTTTTTAATGTGTCAAAAGGAAAATTTTTATGCTCGCCTTCACTGAGATTTTTCGTTTTACCTCACCCATTTTGAATTGGTTTAGTTGAAAATTGTTTTTTGCTGTAGCTGGCTGAACAACAAAAGGAATATCATGAATTCAAATGAGTTGATATAGTTTGATTAAAGTAGGCATTTTTTTGAAAAACAAAACAACAACAACAATAAAAAAGTACGCATATCGAATTTTATGTACGTGAAAGAATTTGAATAGGTGGGTGGTAATGTAGGTAGAGATGAAATATAATTTTTTTATTTTGTTTTTCCGTTTATATTTTTTTTTTTTTTTTTTTTTTTTTAGCTAATTGTAAGGATGAGAACCAATTTTTCTAGCATATGTTTTTATTTTTCTCAGAATTTTATTTTTATTTATTGAATTTGCATAAAAAATTAAATTATTTCACTTTGTTGGGTGGAAGAATTTGAATTCATTTTGTAAAGTGATATCCAAAAAGCGTAGAGATTTAAATCAATGTGTATTGTATAAGTAATATATTTTTTTTTAGCTAGCTGTATTTATTTTGGAGGCGATTTCAATTGTATTTTTATTTGTATGCATATATGTATGTATATGTACGTATATGAATTTGATATTCTTGAAGAATAAAGCTATTCTTAGAATAGAAATATAAATATATTGTGTAGTTTAATATAACTTAATTTAAATATTATTAAATATGTTTTCAATAAAAGAATTTTGATAATAATATTTATTCAAGTAAGGCTGATCGAAGACGGTTATTTACAAAAAAAAAAAAAACAATGAAGCAAAAGTAATGTTAAGGTCACTTCAATGTTATAGGTTAAATAAATATGAAATTTGTTGTGCAATTGCAGGTACAATTAAAATATTTTTTTACTTATTTATTTATTTATTTATATTATAACATTTATTTAGATTTAGATTTAGATTTATTAATTTATTTAGTTTTATACATGTAAATATATAAACTATTACAATACTATACTTACAATATTTTTTATTTCCGAAGGTAAATTGTTAAATATCTTTAACCCTTCATACAATAAATTCTTTTGAGCCATATCCGTTCTAAAAAAATGTAATCTAAAGTTGGAGATGTTTAAACTATAATGTTGAGCATCACCTACATATGTTAATTTTTCTGATAAATAGTTCGGCATCTTATTGTGCTTGATTTTGAAGATGAGCACAAGTGTATTAAATATTAATCTTTGTTTAATATTCAGCCAATTTAATAATTTCAACATTTTGTCTATATGTGTTAATCTATTACATTTAAAAATACTTCTCATATTTTTATTTCGTAGCTTTTGCAATCGACTTATTTGTTCATTATTTAAAAATGCTGTTAAACTCGAATATACATAGTTCAAAATTACAATTAAAATCCTAATAAATTACTTTATTAAGCTCTAGCTGCTTGGATTATCGGCTTATATTGCTAAATAAATTTTTAAAAGGTGACATTCTATATACCAGGTGTTCCAGAGCATGCGTATCAGCTTTTTAAAAGGGGAAGGAGCTATTATTTTAAAATTAAAAATATCAGCTCCTAAAATAGACCCAAATATAATAATACACCCGGTATATCTAAGTTGTTAAAACGTAATTGATTGCAAATGCTTAAGAGGTTCCTTAGACTTAATAACAGTTCTTTATTTTTGATTTTATTTAGTTTGCAAAACTATTATTAAATATTTATGAAAATAATTATTATAATTAACTGAAATACAGTCTCAGAACTACGATAACTAAGCTATACCGAAGCCCTATACTCCCAAAATGAGTAAAAAGAAAAAATCCCAACAATCCCAAAAAATAAAAAAACAATATTGTTTAACTGTTATTGAAATGAAATTTTTAATTTTCATTGAAAAAAATTCTTAATTTACTTTTAGGTTACCAGTAACTAAAAACTTGATTAACTCAACTCAAATTGCAATAAAAAAATCAAAAATTAAAAAAATATTTTTTTTTTAATTTAAAATTTTTTTTGCAAAATACAAGAAACATAAAAAAAAGAAACAAACAAAAATGCTTGTTTAAAAATTAAAGAAAGATGTTTGAGGTACGTTTCCTTAATTGGAAAAGAAAGAAGTATAAATGTTGTTTGTTTTTTTTAATTCATATTAACTCGGGCAATGACCGTAAATGAAAAAGATCATAAAATTTTAATGACAAGAAAGTCTACGATTTGAAAAAAAAAAATTGAATTACGAAATCTTGAATTTAAATTAAAAAATTGTTAAAACAAGATTTTTTAATCAATTTTTTACTTAAGCAAATGAAAATCTTTTTTTTTTTCAAAATTCACGAAGTAAACTGAATTAAGTACTACAATAATAAATCGAAAATAAAATGTAGCATAAATTATAGTCATACCTAATAAAAAAATAAAGTTATAAGGGCACTTGTTCAGATAATTTTTTTTTTTTTTTTTTATTTAGAAAATGGAAATATACAAAAAATCGGAATTTTCGAGATACCAGCAAAGACGTAATTTTGATATTGAGGGATTTTTATATGATAGGATTTTGATTGGTATAACTTTTTTTATCGGGGTATAGGTACGTCATTCATTTGTTTGAACATTTTTACATAATTGTGCGCTAGACTTTCGTTTCCCAATTTTTATTTGTTTGTTAGTTAAATTGTTAAATAACTCATTAATAATTTGTTACAACTTACCTATACATAGTTATTTTGACAATTACACGAATTTCGATTTAGAAATATTTTTTTTTAATCTAACATGTTGAATGACGTAAGAGATGGAATACTTACATTTCAGCCGCCTCAGATTCGATTCTCGGTTGTAGAAAATTACTTTATGAGTTTTTCAACCTGGCCCATTACATGGGTTACAATAAATGACAAAAAAAAATAAGATTGAGAGTACCTTCTTATTTAAATATTATAAAGCGTACTATTTACGAAGGTTTAGTTCCTAAGTACTAATAATAGTAGTTTCTTTTAAGTAATTATTCCCGGAAAATAATTAAATCGTTGGAAAAACTCAAATAAACAACCTAAACAAATAAAAATAAAACCTAAATATACTAGAAAAGGCATTCGTCGTGTAAATCAAAATTGTAAAAATATAAGATATACATACTTAGACATTATCCAAAAATCTAAAATAGTTTCAATTAAACCATTATTAAATCAAGCTATCATAGAATGTCAACAAAATCAAGGTGGTTTATTATTACTTACTGCAATATGTTTGCTATACCCTTAACAACTAGTACAATGGAACTAGAAAAATAAGTATACTTAACGAGCAATAATAGAAAATATTCAGATGATTGTTTTAATATTAAATATATTAATTAACTAAATTTCATCGATTTGAAGGCATTGGAATATAAATAACTGCATAATATCAATTTAATATTATTTGTACAAAATATATACTATGAATATGGTAAAAGTCGTTTAAGGTTTGTTTTTGTGTTCCATTTGAACTATATATACACTGTACAGTTGTAATTGCACCATTTCAACTATACTCTGTACAGTACAAACTAATAATAAAAATAACTAAAAGCATTGTAGATTTTTTTTTTCTGGAAAATTTTTGGTCATTCGGGATATTGATAGGCGGTCAATTGTAACTGTTGGATACCCAGTATTTACATACTAACAATTTTTCCGTAACTTATTTATATATATAGAGTAGTATTCGAACGAGGTCAGTTACTTCTTAGAGTTTGTTTTACATACTTATACCGGGAACGTCAAAAATATAGCAGCCATTTTTTAATATAACTGTAATTCTAGTATACCAAACATGTTCATATATAAGTACTATTCGAAATTCTTACAGAAATTTGTGTTTAATTTTAATTATTAAAATGAGCTCCCAAATAAATTTTACGGGTTACTATAATATGCCTGTATTTCGTTTGTCTGTAATGTAATTTGCCTGTATCTTATTTATTTGTATTTTATTTGATTGGATATGATAAATATTATAAGCACATATAACTATATAGACTATGCATGTATGATTATTTATATATATATAATCTATCTATATATATATATATATATGTAATGAAATTCATTTGTATATACAATATCAAATGGATGGGGCACTTCTAAATAGATTAAATAATATATTTTGTTGTGTAATCATCCAGAAGAACCTAAGGTTCAAATTTTTCTATTCCAAACGAGCTCTTTTAGCCCTTTATAAGTTTTATTGGGATTTAAATATTTTTTATGAATAAATAAAATTTTTTTTTTTTTGTTCTTGACAGTAACTTAGGTAGATAGAATAACCTTTTCGTGATTAATTAAGTACGGTATACTGCAAGTTTATATATCTACAATATTTCGAGCATTATTATTTATCAAATTACTGGTTTTACCAACTCATTAAATGTGGAAGTCTACTGCTATTGTCAGGAACTAAGCCTTCTTAAAAAGAACAGTTGCATTTTATTTAATTTGCTACCACATTATACTTTCAACTATTTTTTGTCATTTATTTTATCCCAATGACAAAGCGATAACCAGGATCAGGTCAAAAACCCATTCAGCATTTTTATTTCTTTTTTGCTTCATCAGGAATCGAACCTGGAACCTTTCGGTTGAAAGGCAGGTACTCTACCTACTGCGCCACCCAGCGTGTATTATTGGCATATACAAGCAAATGACACTATAGCCAAGTGACAGTACAGACAAATTGCAAGAAATACAGGCAAATGACACGCTTCCAAATTTTCCAATTATTAGAGTGACTTTAATTTGTATTAATATAGCAACCAAACTGTTATTCTTAATATTCTTTTAATAGATCCTAATTGCTTCTAAGACGGATATGTTATCGCAGTAATTACATATATCCGAAAAACATAATATATCGTATCATCAATCTACATTTAATCAATTAATGAAAAAGCTCCTAAATTATCCAATTAAATTAAATTATTTATAAAGTAAATTAATGAATAACATGAAAAACAAAAAGTTTAATTTTGATAAGCAAAACTTCTTAATTTTGTTTAATTTATTTTTTACACTTCTAAAATACATCTATTAGCTACAAGTTAATTAAACAATATAATTAAGTAAGTATATATAGTTATATTTTATTTATAAACACGAATTGTAATTAATTTCACCTGCATAACAACAATAATTTAACTTAAATATTCATTTTAATATAAAATTAAATTATTTAAAAAGAAAAAAAAAGTATTTACTCAAAAATAGTTTTTAACATATAAGTAACCTATTAATAGAATATCCTCATAAAACGTTAGTATATAATGTCATAATGTATGAACTTGTATAAAATCAAAGGTCAATTAAAAGGAAACAATAACTTAAATAGAAGAAATATTTTAATTAAACTTAATATATATATAGTTATATATATTTTCAAATGAATTGAACGACCTAATTTGTTCTTGAACAACTTAAAATCAAAAAAAAAAAAAAACAAAAAATAAATAAACCCAAAAATAATTTTATTTTCAAGGTAGAAAAAAATAATCCCCTATTTAGTATTTAATAAATACAAACACGAACTTTATTTTAACTTTTATTGAATAACTATATTTAAGAAAATACAATAATAGCACGTGCAATTGTTATAATAGTAAATTAAATGCGGCGACATTGACCATTTACCCAAAGAAAACAAAACAAGAAACAGCAAAATAAAATTGTTCTTTAATCATTGTATGTATATGAATATATATATACAACCTAACAAGTGTATTATACTAAATACTGACCATTCATTATATTAAAATTAAATTAGAAAACCTGACCAATTCACTCTATATGTATATAATAATGTACATATACAAAAATTCATACACATAATGATAATAGAAAATTAATCACGAATCTAAAAATAAATAAGAATATTTGATTTTACTAAGGTACCGTTATACAAAAGTAAAAAAAAAAAAATTTTCCAACCCTTCAAAATATAAAAAGAAAAATCTATTTATATATACACCCATATTAGATGGCAGTGATATTTTAGGCTATTTAAAATCTTTATTATTACCATCACAATTTCTTATGCCACTACTGCTTGTATAAAAATAATATTATGATAATGATAGTAAATAAATTGCATGCATATTCGCATGTGCTATTTGTTATATATACCAAAAGTATTATATTGAAAGGTTGAAGGTTAAAATTATGAATTTGGTTTTTGTTTTGCTATTTTTACTATTATTATTATTAAAATATTCTGACCGGTTAAAAATATAAAAACAATGAAAAGAAAAATTCAGTTTCTAATCATTGCGAATAGCAAAATAAAATTTCGATTAACGTCATCATTTAGAAATTTTCAAATTTGTATTATTTTAGTTTTATTATCTTGAAGATTTTTTTTTTTACTTTTGTATTTTATTATCTTGAAATCTTAATATCATAATTACAATTGAGATTGTCCTTGTCTAATATTATTTTCTATCATTACAATAACAATAATAATAAATTTTCGTTGATTCGACGGCAGTCAAGCATTTTATATAACAAATAGTTGTCATCATTTTAAACAAAGATTTATATTTTAATAAAAAAAAAAAATTTTGTATTTTGGTTCCGTTTGGCGATTTGGCGGCTTTTTCGTGGGTAGAATGAATTTTTTAATTTATTTATTTTTTTTTTCTATTTGATTTTTTTTTTTTAAATTTTAATAATAGTAATGTTAATAATAATGACTTTTAAAAATACGAAAAAAAAAAAAATTAAATAAATAAAATAACCATTTATTATAATGGAATAATTTCATTTTGTATAACTACATTATTTTTTAATTATGTTGTGAATGTGGTTTAATTTGTAGATATGATATAGTAAGTATATGTATATGAATAATTAAGGAATATATTCATTATACATTTTGTGATATTTTGTTTGAAAAATTTGTTAGAGCGGATATTCAGAATTAGTAGGTAAGTAAAACAGACTATGTCCCATTGAAAAAGTTACAGGACATTGATTATAATGATAAAGTTGTATTCTGCCTTGAAAGAGAAGTTCGAAAAAAACTATAAGAAATTGTAAATCTTTGCTGAGATTTACAATTTCTTATAGTTATTGTATTAATTGTAAGTCTAAGCTGAGAAATTGTAAATCTTTTATTTAGCTGAGAAAAACTTCAACAAATAGTGAAGAAACAAATATTTAAATAGTAATAGAAACCTATAAGTATATGACAATGTCGAAAAATAAATCTAGAGAATAGCCTCAGACTTTTTGAATTGTTTAACAAAAATATTCAGTGAAGTGGAAAATTTTAAATTTTCTTGATGTTATGATGCAAATTAACAAATTTATTTTGTATATTTGTATTACGACAGTAAACCAATATTATTTTGTGAATAAAAACTGTATATTACAGTACAAATTGCTATCAAGTATAATTTAAAGACATAACTATATATATAAACATAATACGTCAATTAGTAAGATATAAATGTAGTTCATACATTTTTAAGAACTTAGCTGATGATGATCTTAGAATATTTTAAATTTTTTTCTCCATAAAGTAAGTAGAGGAAAAAATACTGATTGACTTAAAATATTTTAATGGTGGCCAGTAGCTTAGGTTGAACTATTTTTTGGAATATAAAGTATGGTACTACTATTTATTACATGAATTGGTTTACGAATGTATTTATTTATCGATTCGTAAACCAATTCAATAAATTAATTAAATGTTGGAAATTACGAACTATTACGAGGAACTAAGCTTTCTAATTGTATAATCTGTTAAACTTTAAAGAAATCTTATGAAAAAATTAAAATATGTTTATGTACCTACTAACTATCTACATTTTATTTTCATTAATGACTTTTGGTTTTTTTTATTTATTTAATAGGAACTTAACTATTGGTAAGATATATAATAACCAAAAATTATCTCTAGTATTAAACAAGTCTGAATTTCGATACATTACTAATACTACATATACTAATTTAATTTTAATATTTTTTATTAGCTTTATAATGATGTAATCTTTTATAAAATTTAATTTAGTTAGATTTAAAATACAAAACTGTTAATGTTCAATAGTTTTTTTGGCAATCCCAGCGGCTGCGGCTACGATTAAAATAAAATTATTTGTTTGCTATCTCAATTTGAGTCTGAATTATTAAAGAAAAACAAATAACCTAAGCTTTCTTAAATAGCAAAGTTTGAATTTATTAAACACGACAATTAAATCTGTTTTTTTCTATTCGAAAGTAATTTTATTAAATTTCTGGTTATGTTATTTTCCTTTAGCTTAATATCAATTAATTCAATCGTATTATGAACTTTAGAGAGTAAGGAATGAGTGAATAAATATAAATAAAAAAAAATTAAGAATGTTTTACCAGTTTTAACCTATATAGTTTCGAAGCCTGAACATTCAAAATTAGCGACAAAAATAAATTAAAAGTATTCGAAATAAAAATATTTACTCCCAAAATAAATTATAATGGTAAATACCAAATTCGATCATATAATCATCTAAAAACACTACTTAATTGATGGTCATAATATTGCAAAATTTATTAACGCACAAGAACTAAGATGAACAAACTAAATCTGTAATGAGGATGAATTTTCAACAAATGCAAAAAAGATTATTTGATGCAGTACCGTACAATACCAGAACAACAGGTGAACCAAGATAAAAATGAAATCAAGAATAACTGTTGAAAGATTGGAGTTAATAAATGGAGGACACTAGATAAAACAAAATGAAGGAAAGTTGTAAACGAGATTAAGGCTCATCCCGACCTGTACAATCAACAGATGATGGCCAAGTGATTATTGAAATTCATATTATCAAATTTTAAAATTTTGTTATTTTAAGAATAATGAAACAATGATTATTTTAAACATCAATTACTGTAAATATGGGGATTGGAATCCGAATATACACGATTTAATAGACTTTAACATTTAAGATAAAACTGATTAATCTAATAAGTATACAAAAAATAATATTATTTACAAAAGATACATGAAATCGTCACTGACGAAGGCCCAGAACAAGATGGGTATAAAATGTTACTTCAAAAATATTAATAATAAATTGGAAGCCTAAAAATGAGGTAAATTTCAGAAAAATATAGTTAAACATAAACAAATTATAGAAGCAGTTAAAAAAAACAGTAAAGCTGGATTTTCATTGACCAATATTTAAAATCTTAAAAATTTTATCGGCTCTATAAACGCAAATAACATGAAATGACATTATTTTATATGAGAGCTCAATGCTTGTCGAACAGAAAATATCATTTACCAAGGGATATTTTCACAAAAATTGGGGATATTTTAAAAAAATTTGGGATAAAGTATATTTTTAAAATATCGGATAATTTTTTAAGTAAATGTACATAAAGAAAATAATTTTTTTCAACAGAAGGTTTTGGACGGTTGAATTGTTGTTTTTTTGTGTATAAAATATATTTCCCAAATAGAAATTTAGAGAATTCTTTGCAACGGTTTATTTTTTTCTTACATAAGAATTCAATAAGAGTATCTCTCTTTTTAGAGCCAATAAAATTTTTAAGATATATAGAGTTATAGAGTTGAAAAAAATTTCCAAAAATTGCTAAAATTAGGAAGTATTATATACAATTGAAAGTGTTGAATACAGCAAAATACCGAAATTCGATTCTGTTAATAATTATTAATAAGTAATATTAATTTATTTAAATATTCTATAATTTGTAGTAAATATTCACATATTATACATAAGTATATGTAAATAATTAGAATTTCCTATAACTACGTTAAATTATTTGCAAAATTTAAATTTTTTAAATTTCATTAAAAATGGATATAAAAATGAAAAAAGAAAAATTAGTAAAAGTTAATTGAAAAAATTCATTATATTTTCACTTTGTTAATAATTTCACATTTATACGTACATATTCATATATGGAAAAGTATATTTTAATTTCACAAAGTTAATAATTGGATCATTTTTTTTTTATTAATTTTTATAACAATAGTTTTTGTACTTTAAATTATAAAAAAAAAAACAAAATCTCACTGATTTAGTTTCATTTATGTGATTCACACAAATCGTAATAACAAAAAAAAAAAACTTAAAAATAAAAACAACCAAAAATCGCATATGCAAAACTGGTCTCTCACGCAACCACTAATAACGGTAAATTCTTGTCAAAAAATTAAAAAAAATCAACAAAAAAACACAAAATAAAAAAAAACGAATAATGAAAACTTGTAATTCTACATACATATATATTTATGTATATATATACATAAATATATGTATATATTAATTTTTTAAGGTATGAAATTTTCAATTGAATTTTTTTTTCGTACACAGTATAAAATAATTGAGATCAACTCAATAAATTTTTATTATGACCAAATTATGATTTTTGTTATCTTTCAAATCAAACAAAAACGAAAAAAATGTCTAAAAGATTTTTGACCCACATTCATAAATTTTTGAAAATGCAAAAAAAATAAAACATTAATTTTTTTGAGTATACATTTAAAATTACAGATACCTACAATAAATCGTATCTCAATTATCATTATTAAAATACGTATGTACATACATATTGAATGAACACTTAAAGTACTCAATTTTGAATTCAAGTTTCAAATTTGCAAACATTTTATATAGGTACAATGGATGTATTCCTATTTAGATTCATAAGATGTGGTGAATATCTTAAAATCTAGTCTTTGTTCCTTAGATTCAATCTCTACATCACTGTATTTAACAGTACGTACATATATTGATGTGTATTTATTATTTATTTAGATAAGTTCTACTCCGATGTTGTTTGTTTTTTTTTTTTGTTTTTGTTTTGCAGTTTCTGGATTTGAAACAATTTATAAAATTATGTTATAAATTTTAGAGCAACAATGCAAGAAACCAACAATTGAAATAACAATTGAATAATAATAATAATAATAATAATAATAAAATCAATGAATCTATTCTTCTGAAAGTTCTTTTTTAATAGATTGTCCACTCTAAATTCAACACAATAGAAATAATGAAGCACAACAGCAGCAGTAGCAGTAGAACCACTTAAACCTTTGACTTTTGTTGTTGCTGCTGCTGCTGCTGCTGCAGGCTACTACTTATGTTGTTATTGTGGTATTAAATCGTAATATTGAATTTAAGTACAGGTAAATGCTAATACTGAATAATAATGATTTTAAATCACAATTCTATGTAATAAAATGTTTATTTTAAATATTATATTGTAACAAAAACAAAAAGAAAAAAAATTAAAAGAATGGGCAAACAAAAAAAGTGCTAGAGTAATAGAGAGACAGAGAGAGAGAGAGAAAATGATGGGGGAAATTACTTGACTTAAAAGAAAAAAAAAATATATATTTTTTTTTTGTTTATAAACTCAACTCACCTTTTAAAAAATGTAGATATATTTTTTTTGCTTGAAGTTGTTTCGCTCTTCTGTTACTACTGCTTGCTTGCAATACAATATTATTTCTATTCTCTGTTAATAATTATTATTGATTATAATAATGATATGATGATAATGTTGATATTGATGATGACGATGATAATAAAGTAATGTTTAGATTAGTCACTTAATAAGTATTTTTTTTTTTTTTTTTTAAATAAAATAGCGATTATATTATGATTATGGTGGTTATACAATATTATGTATATATATGTAAATATAAATATTTATATAATATATATATATATATGTATAATAAATGTACAGGTACAATATTTTAATTGTTATTTAAATAAGTTTAAAGTCTTAAGAAGGACATTTAAATAATACACTTTGTGATTTTTATAACAAAAAAACAAATTCTTTTAAATTTAATATTTAATAATTTTTTTTTTGTTGTTTTGTTAATTTTTGTTATTTACTCTTTTCTAGGTAATTCTATTTTAATTGTAAATAGGAAAAAAAAAATGGTAAGAAAATTAATTTTTATTTTTAAATTAATAAAAAAGAAAATTTAATAATAAAAGAAAAAAAACAAATTTTTATTTTATTTTTTAACTTTTGCTTTCTAATTCAGTGTTGCGCAGAAATTTATTTATGTTTTCGGTTTTTATTTTTCTTCTTTTCTATTATTTTTCTTTATTTGTAATATTATTATTATTATTGTTACTATTCATTTCGTTACAGTTAGATTGTTAAACTTTTATTTTCACCTGAAGAAAATTTATGAGAATATAATATATACTTGTATATATATAAATATGCATGCATATATATATATACATATATATAAATATCTACATATGTATAAATTATTAAAAGAAAACAATTATGATAATAATAATAATATGAAATGAAGAATTTTAAATATTTCTTGTATCTTTGATATTAAATTAGATTTTTTTATTATGTTTTTTTTTTGTTTTTGTTTTATATAAATTAATTAATTTTTGCATAAAAATTAAAAAAAAACTTTATAAAAATATTTTCTGTAATACGAAATAAAATTAGTAATTTTATTTTGAAATATTGCAATATATGTAGGTATCTTACATTTTATTCGAAAGCAAAAATATTTGTTTGAACCAGTGAAGCAAGAATACAAAACAAAATTACACAAGGTTAGGTATTTAGTCCTGAAACCAGTGTCTATAGTGATTGAATAAAGTATTAAATAGAATATTAATAACTTAATACAATCTAGCGATCAAACAGAGTAGGATAAGAACTTTATTATTTTTATTTACCATTAACTATAATCGATACGTAGTTAATCTAATCTTAATCATTCTTCTAACTATGATGAAAATATTAAATTATTTAAAAATTTAATGTAATATTTCTGTAATGCATCAAATTATAAAAATGGTAACATTTGTTGATCATTTAGGAGATAAAAATAAATATAATTCAAAAATTAGACTTAAAAGTTGTCAATTAGAATACCTTATAAAATACCAATTAGAACAAAAAAAATGAAAATAATGCTGTGTGTTTTTTTTTTCTAAAAAAAGATCCCGATCACAAAAGCGCTTTGAATTTTCATACAAATAATAATAAAGCTGTTTTTATCAGGACTGTTAAATATTTCTCATACGTATCAGAAAAAAGACTATCATATAGCATGCAATAAATTTAAAAATTTTGACACTGAATCAAAATACAAAATATCATGTAACTAAACGTTTTTTTATTGATCCAGATCGGGATCTGTATAGAATATTAAGCTATAAATAAAACCTAATACCATTTAAATTAACCTAATACCACTTTTTTAAAGCTATAAATTAAATCTAATACCATTGAATATCTAACGAGTAAATAAACTGTTAAATGCATAATACTTAACAAAAGAAAAACAACAGTCTTCTGATGATGGTGTAACAACCGAAATGTATTTTTTATTATTATTATTTCTTTATTTACTATAATTAAAGTTATAATAGAAGTAAGCACTAGCTACCAGGGCCATCGTCTTGATAATTTATATATCAATATAACTTATTGAAACATGTTATAGATTTTCTAATTTTATTAGCTACAAAAAAAAATACTTATATAAGTAGTTAAAATATTTAGTTACAGATCTTTAAAAATTAAATTTTTTATTTAGTTTTACTATAACATAATTAAAAATCGGAAAAATAGAATGCCAGCAATTATGTACATGGCTGTCCTTATTAATAGTCATTTTGTCCAATTATCCAACCACAGACTATATAAAAATTGATTTTGAAATTAAATGTTAAAAAATTCACATAATAAAAATTTAAATAGTGTAGCAAGAACTGTTTACATGCATTTGGATCACCCTGTATATAAATCAAAAATAAAAACCATGTACTTATATTTACTATATAACTATGTATGTAATTGCTGAAATTTTCGTTCGTGATCTATTTATACAATTAGAGTGTAGATATTTTTTTTCTTAATTTGCATTAGGATTTGCATTAATCAATCAATCAATCAATCAATAGAACATAAAAATTTGTTAAATTATGTATTTAGAAATAATTTATTTTATTTAAAAATTATAAATTATATATTTTTAATGAATGTCTGAAATGCTATTTTATTATAATTAATAAATTAACAGTAATACTGGTTTTTTTGAATTAAATTTTCTGCATAGGGTATTTCCCTAAAACTAAAAATAGATTTAATTTAAAATGGTTTTTTCTTTTTTCTTGAAGATCCAGGACCTACTTATAACTATTTAAACATATTAAATTTAATTTTAAAATTAATTTTCAAAATTAGGCTTAAAAAGAACAGAATTAAGAAAATTGAAAATATAAGAATATTTAATTTAGCATTCTATTTTTGTACAATTTGAAATTTATTTTTAATTCGTACATATTTAATTTAAATTATTAATTTATCTTATAATAACTGTAACATTATTACGTATATTATAACTTGGAAATAATAAATTATTAATAATAATTATTATTAATAAAAAATTTGAAATTTTAATATAATAAAAAGTAGTTTGTTGTTAATTATAATTATTATATGCCTCCTATACCCTAAGAAAGAGATTAAAAGGCAATAATGATGATGATAAACGTTTGTATAAACCAACATACGTTTTATAGGATTGAAATAGAACCTATACGATTATGGAAAACTTGGACACCCAAATAAACCTTGTATACGCATATAATATCAGAAGTTAGTCAATACTTTCAGACATGGAAAAATATAAAGACATTAGCAACAAATCGTATGCAATGAAAATGTGAATTCGAATATTTACGCTTTTTCCTTGAACACACAAGCAAACCTTGCATACACAATAATATCAGAAGTTAGACAATCCTGTCTACCATTGAAAAATATTAAAACTATAGCAGCAAACCATTGTGAGATGAAAATGTTAAAAGTCGCTTTGTCGCCGACCAAAATATAAAAATTTAATATTTGAAATATTTTCTAACATGCTTAATTGTAGTTAATTGATAATCATAAAAATTTGTTGTTGTTATATCAATTGATGATTTTAGAACTTTAGAAAGTCATTATTTTCTGCCATATTTAACTTCAAACAACTTGTTATAAAGTTTTGATAATCAAATTTTTAAATGTTAATTATTTTGATATTTAACTGTATTTTGAACGCCATTAATAATGTATGTTGAATTAATTTTTCTTATTATTTGAATGGACCAATAATGTTTACTGGGTTTACCAACAACCATTTTTCTAATTGAATATAGATTTCAAATAAATTAATTTCAAGATCTACGGTAATTCTATATATATACAAAATTACAAAAACAGAACCAATTTTTTTTTATCAGTAAAAACAAAACAAAAAGAAAATTCTAGAATTAAATCCTTTCTACAAAATTTTATTGAGTAGGTTCATTAAAATATTCAAGTATATTAATATACAAAAAACTGATCGCAGTAACAAAGGAATAATAATTGATTACCGGCAACGGAAATTAAAAAAAAAAAAATAAAAAAATTAAGAATTTATGTTGCAAATATACCTACATGCTGAAAATAAGAATATGCTTAAAAAATATAAGTACATTATTGTTGGTCATCAATTTCCCATCATATTCAACAAAATATGTACTTGCTATGAATGAATTTAATAATATATAAATGCAACAATTATAATATGTATATTGTACATACTATTCCATATTGGAATTAAAACTCTTCTTTATTATTCTTCTTTTAAAATAATTATAAATTTTTATTTTTGAATTGATGACCTTACGCATTAAATGGTGGGTGTGCTTACCACTGCATCACAAAATCATAATCATGGCTATTATTTTTATATAAATATTTTTTAATTTTTATGCTAAATAGGTAGTTAAGTTTATTTTTTTTTTTTTTTTTAAATATATTTTTATTATTATTAATTTTATTTTTAACACATAAATTCACACTCTCTTTCAATTTTAAAAATAAAAATTTGAAATTATATTCGATATTGAAAATTTTTATTTCTTTTTAATTATTGTCACTAACAAAATAACATACAAATATATAGAAAAAAAAAATAACAGAATTAACTAACTGTAATAATTTAAAATGAAAATCTTTTTATAGGTATAGTTTTAATTTTTTTTTATTTTATTATTACATATATCAAACCATTAAGAAATATTTTTTTTTCAAATGCTTTTCTTTTCAATTGCTGAAGAGAGTTATTTTTTTTTTTTATTTTAAATTTAAATAGTTTACTTGAGAGCGGCTTAATGTTAAGTTTCTTTCATATACGATCACACTCTTAATATAAATTTATGAAAAAAAGACTGTAGTACATTAAGAAATTAAATTATCATCCGAGTTCATAATAAACTATACTTTACGGTTTGAATTCTCGTCACTTACTAATTGAAAATAATTTTTTTATTTCTATTTTGTTTTTTTTTTTTTTATTATTGTTTTATTTATCGTTTTTCTTCAAAGCATTCTTTTTTTTTTTTAAATGAACTCACATAATACAATACACCGCAATATATATTTTATTGTATATATACACATGTATATACATACTTTATATACATACATATATATATAATTAATGTACAAGAAACGTATTATAAATATGAGGCAACAAAAGAAAATGTATAAATTCTGTTAAACCAATACAATAAAATAATAACAGCGGCAACAAAATATCAGTTAAAATCATATGTGAAGTTAACCATCGTTGTCGTCGCAATAACAAAAATTATTACAGGTGAACAAAAAACAAAAAAAAACAGAAAATAAAAACAGAAAATATAATTTCTGTTATTGAAATTAAAGAGAACTAACTGTTAGTGAATTGGTTGACTAATATTATAATTTGACCATTTTATATTATAGTTACTGAAAGTTCAACTGTTAATAATCATAGTAAAATCGAATGATTGGAGAATGTTAAATTAAAAGATTTGAATTTGACAGAATTGTTTTTACCTGCATTATAGGTCTATTGCCGGTATTATCATTTCGTTTCAGTGATTTTCTTACATTTATTTTGTTATTATGTTATTTTTGTTCTTGTTTTTTTTTTTTGCTTTTGATATTTTGATTATCACCAATGTCATGATTCTAATACTATATATATATATTATACTCTTGCTCTTGTACTCTTTTAAGAAGTCACCATTTACATAAACACCGAGAGAAATTTTGTTGAAATTTATTTTGAAAATTATTTTTTTTATTTATTTGTATCAGTGTAGGTACTTGCTTATTAATATATAGGCGAATGTCAGGCCATTTTTTTCGGAATGTGGGACTAATTTGGAAATTTCATTAATTACATTAATAGAATGAAAAATCTTTGAAAGTGAAAATCTTTTGAAAGACTCTAAAAGGTTATAACAAAACCTAATTTTTCATCTCTGCTTTTAATTCCATTGAGAGTAATCTATTTGCAGTTATTTGTTTTATTTCAAGTTTCTCTCTCCACATTTGTTTTTTTGCAGTAAATTCGTGATTTTAAAAGATTTCTTTTACCCTACGGGCTCTACTTCAGTGCGGATGATAGTACCTGGTTTTGGTCTTCTTAAAGTGTTCTTGGGTCATTTACGTTTGCCTTGTGTGACTGGGGGTCCATTGTTCGTAATGGAAATTTTTTGTTGATTTCCGACTTAATATAAGATTTCCATTTACTAAAACCACCTATAATTTGTATTTCCCATTTAAATTAGTTTTTACTAAGCTAACCGTTAATTATTTTTCCTTGCAAATTTAATTAACGGTTAGCTTAGTAAAGCTAACTAGTTGTTATTAACGGTTAGCTTAGTATTTCTAAATTTTTTTTAAACATTATATTATCAGTTTAACTGCAAAATTTGATAAAACTTATGAAGCCCTTTTCCATTTCAGGGTTTTTTTTACCTATTATTTTTGGCAAATGACAAAGTGTACAGAAACAGGTCAAAAACCAACATTTCGTTTACAATTGTACAGTTTACATCGAGTATTGAACTTGGATGCTTTCGATTAAAAGTGAGGCTCTATTACCGCGCTCTCCGTCATTATTGTTTTTTTTATAAAAAATATCATATCCTAAAAGTCCTATTATCTCATCAATAACACTTATTGTAACGAAAAACAAGTTTATACTTGAATACAACTGTAAATATAAAATTAAGTAACTTTCCATCAATTGAGCATTTAATAATTCTTAAGCAAACTGTTAGATTAGAGTTTGAAGTAAGTCAAAACATTTTGGAAGCTGACTAGAATGAAGAAAGAAAATCGATGAAAATAAGTGTAAATGGGGTTGGAAATTAATTGTTGGTATATCTTAAGTTTTCATAAATTAGTAATAATTTTTATTTCAAAATTTTTTTTAATACTTTATTGAATTAACTTTTCGTAAATTAAAATAATTAATAAAATTTGTTCTCTGCATGGAACTGTAGAAAAATTGATACTGAAGTTGTACATATAATATTTTGTCAGATGAGAGAATATGATTGGCTATATTGTAATTTTTTTTTAATTTTCTTTGTACAACAGCTTGTAATATGCAATTTTGAAAATGTTGCAAAACTGTTTTGATGTTTTACAGTTATTAGACAGTCTTTTGTAACACAGTTTTTTGAATATACATTTTTTTTAGCTCTTGAAAAAGGAAATTATTTTTGGTGATTTCGTCTTACTTTACATGGATCTGGGATTTTTGTACGTCTCCCTATTTATGCACCTTTTCAAAATTTAAAATATTCAATTTAATTTAGTTTCATTTACATTAACACCTAATTAATAATGTAACTGTTATATATATATATATATATATATTATAAATTAAATATATAATGATATAAATATCTATTTATCATTTTTATATATATATATATATATATATATATATATATATAAAATATATAATACTAGTATTCACCCGCTTCTCGAAATTCGGAGAAGTCTGATAATAAATCGTACTCAATATTTCGTTATGAATTGTTTCCCATCAATTCAATTTATCGTAAACACTGTTTTTTATTGAATTATCTTAAACAACAACCTTATACGTAATAATTTATTTAAAAAAAAAATTTAATTAATTAAAATGTTTGTATCTTAAATTGACTTATATACAATTTTCAATTAAAAATTAAAAAAAATTCTATATTTAAAATTAAATATCTTATTTAAAAAGTTAATAGAGAAAATGGGTTTTGAAATGGTTCAGACAATTGTACTAAAGTTTTTAATTTAAATTACAGATTAGATATAATGATATAAATATCTATTTAACATTTATGCAAGTATATATTATATATTATTTAGGGATAACTGGTTTAGGATTATTTACTAACTTATCCGAAATTTAAATAAATAAACTTAAATAAAAATGAAATATTTAACAGTCTATTTCATATTAATTTTAAACTGAAATATAAATTTTTTCTGAGTGTGATTGCATATTCAAATTAAAACTCGTTTAGAAAATTAAAAAGCAAAAAACATAGTTCAACCTACGATATTAAAACTTTTCAACATATTTTGTAAATATCGTAAAAATTAAAAAAAAAAACGTCATCAATTACGTGCTAGAAATTAAGTTTTGTATTAAATTCGCCTTCACATTTTTCGCTTATATTTTTTGTAGTTTTGTTATTGTAGTTGATTTTTCTGTTGATTTTAAATAAACTAAATTTAATGTTTGTGCTTGTGTAGTTTAGTTTGTTTGTAGTTTTAATGTATTATGTTACCAGGTAAACAACAGTCCTTTTTTCACCTATAATAATAATACTGTAAAATTGGTTTATATTTACATAAGTATATTTATTAAATTGTTGTTATTGTTATTTTTATATTGAAAATTTGGTCTTATATAGTCAAATTAGAAAAAAAAAAATAGTAATTTTGAATAAATTCTAATAACATTTTATGTAATAAATTCTATATGGTGATTATATAACGAATATTTTCAAAATATTAGCTAAATTTACGATTTTTAATGAATTATTTTCGAAATATATTATTTTTTAATACACGTATGTCATCAAATTGCTTTAAAAGTGAATCAAACCATTTAAGATGCCAGAGTAGGCTCGGCGGCAAGAACAAATACGTTATTTCATTATATTATTATGTATTTCGAAATTTATGAATGGAATTAGCAAAAAGTCTACTAAACATTTTAATTTTGTGTCAACAAATTTCAAAAACATATTTTAACACGCGTTCGTTGTATATTTATTAACCCACACACGTTGATTGATTTTAGTACAAAAAAATAAAATTGTTTTTTTGTTCTAATTTTAAATTTTTATGTAAATTCGTAATTACAAACTTAAGTTTATTCACTTAAATATTGTGTAATAATCCGCCACAATAATAATATTTAAAAAAGAAAGAAAAATTGCTGACTTAAAATTATTACAGAATGCGTACTTTACAATAAATGAAAATATCGTATGATTTATTTTTGGATAGACATTTCGCAGCAAATCAATGAACGCAATTTTAATGCAATCTAAGCATTGTTTTTATTTAGAAATTTATGTCTATATACATATTATTTATTTATTTACATATTTATTTTTTCAAATTAATATTGCAATTTGAAATTAAATGTTTTTTATGTTTTATTTTGGCCACACCACCACAATATCCGGTCAAAAACGATTAAATTTCAAATAAAGGGATTATTGAAAAGGGAAATGAAAATTATTATGAAAATGAAAATTGATTGAAAAATAATCAGAAAAATAAAAAAAAAAATAAAAAAAAATTTCGAATCGTACGCCTAGTAATTGTGTAATAAGAGATATGTACATACGTAATTAGAACAAATTTATTTTTGAAATAAATTATTTATTATTTGATTTGCAAAAAAAAAATTATATTAACATTGTTAAAAAATGAAAAGAAAAATGATTAATAAAATATTAAAGAAAAATAAATGAATTCAAGGAATCTGAAATAATTACTGATTCCATTTCAATAAAATCTTGATAATTAAATAATTAATTTTCAAAACTAATTATAAAATTTTATTTATAAGATTTAATATCAAGAATATCGACTTAAATATAGGCTTTAATATTGTAACTTAATTACTCATTACAATTTACAATCGCTTGTATAATTCTAATTGGAATTAACTTAACAAATTCTGATATTCTAAATATGAATAATAAATGAGTCGGCTAAGTTATATCGTTTTTTAAAATGTCGATTCACAAGATATCGATTAACAAATGTACGCATTCAGCATGTTGACTTGCACCATTTATCGATTTTTGAAATGTCTACATGTCGACTTTCAAAAAGCAAAAATTTTAAACAAGAGATTATAGTTCTGATTTTGTACACCATAAGCTTCATGCTAACTTACAATGCGGAATATTTTGGAAAAAGAGGCAGAACTGATTTTAAGCTCAACTGTAAAACAAATGGAATTTCATATATAGAATAGAATAGAAATTCATATATAGGTAATAATTATTATTATGTTCTTTGCTGTAACACAAGCTAATGAAAAAATGTATTAATGTGTTCTACTTTGGTTTTACTAAAATAAATTAGTTAAGATGGATTCGAAATTTTGAATAACAGATCCGGATAAGCACGCATTCAAAAGATTTTTTTTTTGTTTTGCTTTTTTATAGAATTTTGTATTTTGTTTGTATTCGTTTCGAATTTTGTTTCAAATTGAAGCTTGTCCGCAATTATTGTGATATGCCTTAACAAAATTTCCTTTTTAACAGCGGTGGTTCCTCCTAAGGGGCAGGTTAGGCAGTGCCCGCCCAGTAAAACTGCTGTTTTCATATTATATATTATTGTTCCAAAAATGGATATGTGATGTGATTATAGATTCACTTTTACATTCTCATAATTATGAATGTGTAAATAAAAATAACTTTTAAAGTAATTTTTTTTGTAAATTGGTGAAAATTGGAAATATGGAATTAGAAAAGACTCAAAGGAGATAGAGTAGGTAATTTTGCATTTCGATTAATTATGTATGCATATAGATTTGTTCTTTTTTTTGTGCCCAACCAAAATTTTTCACTACGATCCGCCACTGCTTTTTAGTCATGTTAACTAGTACTAACTTCAGGTAAAATATGAGCACTACTATAGAGAACTTTTTACTATAAGACTATTTAATTGTGCTCATATGAAAATATTTGGGACAGATTCACTTTAAAAAATGTCGTGTTATTTAACATAACTGGCTTATCAAACAATATAATACTACAAAGAGTCAAAACAGAAGATGGTAGAGCTAGGGGTAGATCGGTTCTATGAATTAAGCTCGACCAAAAATTTTATTTATTTTAAATTTTCGCAATTGTTTCATAATGAATTTCGAAAACTTCGAAAAATTAAAAAAAAATTATTATAATTAAAAATAATAATGTTTAGTTATCCATCGCTACTACGACACTACATCCCGCACTGGGTTCGCTGATATTTTTTACGACTTTATGCCGGTCAGAGTTTTCACTTGTCTTCTGGTGAACGTATGAATATTACAATAAATCTTTTTAAATAGTTAGATCAGCTTAGCTGATATTGGTCGCGAATCCATTTCCTATACCCTATTATTCTGTATATTAGAATGTCTATTTTTTTTATTCTTTTATCTATATAACTTCGGCATATGTCATATAATTTGTTAAAAATACTATGTTTAAGTTTTTTTCAATAATCAATAATTTTAACATTGTAAATACATGTTTGATGTTATTCTGTAAACTGTAAATGTAAGTTCTAAATGTAGTTCCATATGCCGTGGGTTGTAAATAAGGTTTTGATTATCTGTATATCTTTTTCGTTAGTAAATTTTAGTGTTTCTGTGCTCATTTACTTGTTACGTGTGTATTGATAGTCCAGTGGTGTATGTTTTATTGTTAAGTTTTCGTTGTAATATGTACATGTTGGTCTAGATGCTATAGAATAGACCATAAAATCGCGTATAAGATCGATCCACCTAACGAGGAGACGAAAGTGTTTTATATCTTACATGCAAAGGTTCAAATTGCTTACCACATCCCTAGTATGCATTTTTCTGCTATCCTACCGATTAGGCTATAGATAGATGATCGTTGTTATATCCTATTAAAAAACCCTTAAAAATTTAATTGCTGATAATAAATATAACATAAAAATTTTTTTTTTATTTTTTTTTTTATTATTTTCTCGTTTTTGTTTTTTTTTTTTTGTATTTTACTTTTTACAGTTATGTATAATTTTTAAACTTTATTTTTTATTTCGAATAATGACAAAGAAAAAAAATTGCATTTTGAAATTTAATTTTTATTAAAAATTTTTATTTTTAGCTTTACATAATTTGAAATAAATTTTAATTAAAAATTTTTAAATTGAAATTTTTATAAAATATAATATTAATATATTAGTTATATGCATATATATTTAATATAGATTAATTAATTTTAAATTTATATTAAAAATTGTTTTTATTTTTTTTTGTACATTAAAATTGAATATTTTGAATTTTTTTTTCGAAATTGTATTTTTAAAAACTTAATTAATAAAAAAAATATGATTTAAAAATTTAGAGTATAACAATAATTAAAACTAATTACTATATATGATATAATTAGATATTATAATGAAATTGAAATTTTTTTTTACATTAATAAAGTATACATACAATCATAATAAAATGTATTAGGGGATAAACCATTTCACACTTGCGTATTTACTTTTCATTTGCATGATTTTTAAGGAGAATTAAAATATTTTTGCAATACAAATTCTGATCATATTATAATGACTATCACGAATAACCTTTTATATTGAAATAAAATATATATTTTTTGCGATATTAGGCAAGCGTAAATAATACTTGAATAGTTTTGTAGGAATAAATATTTTTAAATAGAAATAAATAATAATCATCATCAAAATGGTTTTCCTAATACTCATAATAACTTTTCCGTTTGATATTAATTCCCGTTGTTTCTGAGGTTGACTTTAATAAATTTAAATCCATTCAAATATTTATTGAGATGATATTTGAATGGTACTCAAATTACTCCAATCTTGTATCAAAATCAAATTCATATAAAATTTTGACTAACACTGATGTATCTTGAATGATTTTGTTTTCGAACGTTAACAGTTGCAATGTTATTCTAAAACAGATATAAATTTCCACATTTAGATAAGTTTAGATACCCTTTATTTCTTATTAGTACATTTCTATGTGACATTGCGTAAACCTTCATTAGCAAGCTACATTTGTTGTTGTTTTGGGTTGTAAAAGAGATAAATAAAATTACAAGCTTAACTCACGCCCACCTCAAATTTTAAGCAAACTCACAATTGAGCAAAATACACAAGCTCATAGGTAGAGCTAGCTCGTAGATTGAGCTTATAGTGTTTAGCTCATATGTGAACTAGCTCAAAATTTAAGTTGAGTTCAATTTTAATCTTCTTACATTTTTGTTTTATATCTAGTTTTCATAAATTAAACCATAATTTTTCCATTATTATTTCATAATTAGAAAAAATCACTTAGGTCTCAAAGAGTAGGCTTCTATATCTTTTAAATAAGTTTCGATCTCTACTGACTGTTTTCAAAATTCTTAAAATAATTTATTTGAACTGTCGAAGCTTAAAAAAAGTATCATTTTTAAATTTATTTCTTTATATTTGTCCAGCTATAAGGGTTCACCTTTATGGTAGACTAAAATGATGGTTGTTGTTTCACACAAATTGAAATTGTTGAATATAAAACTGAAAAAAAATCATTTACATCCGTACTGTAACTCTAGATGGGACATCCGTACTAAAACGCTGTATAGTACATCCGTACTGTAACGCTGTTCCCGTAGATGGGAACTGTTTTACATCGACATTTAAAGGATTCAATTTCTATTAATCCAAACTTTCGTTAAATGTCTTTTATTGAAACGAAGTTAGGGTATAATTTATAAACATTACAATATATTATAATATTTTGCCCACCTAGGATCCATGTGAAAATTGTTTCCATACGAAGTATTAAAATTAAGATTGAAACATAGGAAGTGCAGCACAGTGCAGAGATATAGACAGAAATAGCACAGTGCAGTGATATAGGGATTACTTTGTATGCCAAAAGAGACAGCCATTAAGATATTTCTCACATAGTATTCGAAAACTGTAGAAATATAAAAAAATGTTAAATTTTTATTCAAAAATAAAAAGCTGTTGGGTAAAGACGATTGAATATATTGAGAAAGCAGACACTATAGTTAGTTATCTTTCTCCAGCTGAGAAATAGACTTCTTGATAAATCATGAAAATTTTTCCAGTAACAATTTAAAGTCAAAATGTGATTTACGTAAAGGCTCCACAGCCATTAACTCGTTTAATAATTCTAAATCCATGAGTTTTCTCCGTAAATTTGGCAAAATTACCACCTCCTACGTACTCATTCACAAGTCTAATACTTTTTCCGTTTTTATAAGCTCTTTTACGTAATATGAATAAAAAAACCATAGCCGCACAAATTTGTAGTTGTTGGGTACTCAGAATCACTGTTTGCACAAGACTAAATTATTTTTACTAAAATTCAATTTATTAATCTATCCTATATAATATAAAAATACGTAGACCGCATATTAGAGCTGCAATGACTGTAGCTTGAGCTTTAATGAAGAGCTTTATCTATTAAATCTTCGTAGATAGAATTTTTTGGTTGAGTTACACTCTCCTGCAAGCACATTTGGTAGAGGACACACTTTTACTCATTCACAACGAAAACACAATCACGACGAATGACGAATTTTTCGCTTTCAAATACATGAGATTATATGTAAATCGTGACGAATGACGAATGGCCAAAATTTCGCGTTCAAAAAATAAATCTATTTCTATTTTACTCATCGACGAATGCGAATGACATTCATTGATACCAACATAAATTGTTCAAAATGGCTTTAATAAATATTTTTAAAATTCAAATTCAAATAAAAAATTTTTTAAATTAATTTTTTTAAAATTTTTCCTCCATTTTTTTATAAACAAATTCTGAAATTTCAAATCACAAAAATTTGTTCGTCGCGAATAGTTCGTCGTGATTGTGTCTCTAAGAGCGAATTTTGGTCATTCGTCACTCGGCATTCGTCGTGATTGTGTTTTCCACATTAAATAATTATTGATGCCTATTATAATTGGCAAGCGATCGATTTATTTGTTTGTACAATTTTTCCATAAATTTTTCGAAAATAAACCCGAACGATTTTTCTTAGAAATTTACGAGAATGACGTTAGTGGGTAATTTTATACAGAGGTTATATTTCTTAGAAGTCAAATTTTTATATTCCCATTGACGTTATTTCCATTAACGGTACAAGAAAATTGTAACAATTGAATCGATTATAGGCGCATGACGCTTCAACTAATTTCATTACAAATTTGAATGTTTTATACTTGAAATTAAATGGGATCACCCCATTATCTGAAAAAAAAATTTCGAAAAAAAATCTGGAAAGCAAAAATTTCGAAAATATATATTGAAAAAAAAAATCCCGAATTTCAAATCTCGAATTCGAGATTTTTTAATAACATTTTATTTAGAGAATAAAATCGTTTTCCAATTATAATATAAGCAAATTGAAAAGAAAATCCAAATAAATATATTCGAAAAAGTAATTAATTAAACGTTAAATGTAAAAATAATTAGAAAGAATTAAAGAGTAGGATTCAAAATAAGCCAATCAAAATATTACAGGGTGTGCCTCTTGTGTATGTGCAAGATCCTGAACTAGGAGAGACTTTAGAGTTGGATTCAAAATAAAAATATTCTCCATTGCAGAATATTTACCTTAATTATTTTTATGCGTAGGCGCTGTTGGATGCAAAAACCGGGATATATCTCTTTTTCCAGAATATCTATTATTTTGAAAGTTTGGATTTTAATATTTGGATTTTGAAAGTTGGATTTTAAAATTTGGCTTTTCACGCAGATCTAAAAATTTCATAATTTCTGTCAGTAATAACGGAAAGTAGCTTCGTATAATTTCTGAAACTATTATGAAATATTTTTCTAAAATTTGCAGTGTCCGAATTAATGATTAGTGTCGTATGAAAGTAGATAAATAAAATTAAAACAAAAATTATTTTAAATTAACATATGAGTATATTTCACCTTATTCGACATTGTTTTTTCAACATTTTGTTTTTCAAAATTAAAAGTTGACTTAATTGACAACATTGATTTAAACGAATTCAGCCTCAAAATTGTCAAAGTGACGTAATGAGCCCTTAATGCCATAATCGCTAACCGATACTTTGCAGAACTTAATACTACGTCATGACGTACCTTTCTGCAAAATTTCAAAAAATTTGGTTAAGATAGTTTTTCGGAACTATGTATATAATTTTTATTCGAGATTTTTTTTTCGGAAATTTTCTTAATTCGAAACTGTTTTTTTCGAGATATTGTGGGTGACCTAAATTAAATATTGCGAAATTTGGACCTCATTTAAATATGGACCTCTGCATACACTGTACTGTTACTGACTGTTGTGTTTTTCTATTCCTTTTCTCACACACACCACTCCATCTATTCTAAAACATATTAACTTTTTTGAAGTATATGAAGTAAGAGCCTAAGTTGTTATACTTTATGAAAATCACTAAAATTTCTGTCATATTGGTTGTTTTTTATTAATACATACAAAAAATCAATAAAAATTTTATAATTTTATCATACCAAAAAAAAGCTTTTGATAAGGTATAGCATTTATAGGCTTATTATGTAAGCTAAACAAAGACCTGCCATGCGATTTCTACGAATTTCTGAGAAGTTATACAGAAAATCGTACGTTTTATGTCAAACAGCAAGATTTTTACACAAAACTTTTCGACGTTCAATCTGGCGTGTCCTAAGGTAGCGTTCTGGGACCCCTACTCTACCTCATCTATACGGCAGATATTCCAATGACACCAGATGTGAAAGTAGCAACTTTTGCTGATGATACGGCAATTATGGCTTCAGACATCGATCTATTACGAGCCTCAAACCTTCTTCAGCCGAATTTCAGTCAAATTCAAAGCTGGCTCGACAGGTAAAAAAAAAAGTCAATTAAAACAAGTCAACCCATGTGACATTTACACTGAGAAAAGGTAACTGCCCCCAGTAACTTTGAACAATACAGTTATAACTCAGGAATATATTATGTCAGATATTTGAATGTTCATCTTGATAGGCGTTTAATATGAAAAAAACACATAATTTGTAAGCGCGTTGGTTAATGAATAAAGGATCAGAATTGTCTTTTGAAAACAAGGTGATGCTGTACAAAGCTATTCTTAAGCCTATATGGTCATACGGAATTCAACTCTGGGGTACTGCAGCTAAAACCAACATTAATGTAATTCAAAGATTTCAGAACACAGTCTTAAGAATTGTGGTCGATGCTCCGTTGTTCGTTTAATCCACAACGATTTGCAGGCTCTTTCAGTACATGATGAAATATCAAAATACTGCTCAAAGTACAAAAGTAAATTGGAAGTACATCCAAACATTCTGACAAACAATATTATGACGGGCCCAGGCCATAGAAGATTAAAACGTAAAATTTAATGCGACCTATAAAATAATATAATAAATAACAAAAAATATATAATAAATAGTGAAGTATTATCATAGAATACTTCTCTTCAAGCCAGTATAAAACTCCAAGTTATTTAACTTATTGAATTATAAATTATTCAGATTGTAAATATTAAATGTAAGAACAAAAAAAAAAAAAACAAAAAAAATATGTCATATTATATCATAACAAAACAGTTTTGTATCTTCAACTGAAGAGAAGCCGCCCATGAGCGCGACAAAAATGAAGTACGTTGTTGAGCCAGGCCCAAGGCCTCATAGTCAATTGACCACCTGAGTAAGTAAGTAAATAAGTAAAAAAATATGTTTCACTGATGTTTGACCTTTTCAAAAAAATTTTAAAATGAAATTCTTAGGCGTACATTCAAACTTTCAAAAGTTGTAAGAGAGAAAGAGTAAACCTGGGTAACAGGCAGTGAAAATTATGACAGTATACATAGGTCCAAAGACTTTCTTAAATTTAAATTTTCTAATCGCTTAAAAATCAAAGTAAATGCAATCGCTAAAAAAACAATTCAAATCAAATCTTAGTGTTATAATGGATACCAAACGCGTCGTAGCATTCTTGATGTTATAAACAACAAACGTCATTTTAAATGTTGTTTAGAATGTGAATAATAGTTTTTAAGAATTTTTAAATAATTTCGATGTATACCATACTTCTTTTACATAAACGTGTATTTCATTGTTTTTTATTAATAAATTAAGATGAAATTTTTAAGAATTGAAAACAAAAATATAAAATTCAAATTAATTTGATGAGCATTTTATTTTATATATGAAAAATATTTGAACTTTTATTTATTTATTTTTTTTTTTGGAAAATTTGTGCATTGATAATAAATTTGATTTAATATATAATATATTTGTTTTGTTGTTTTTGTTTTTGATTTTTTAAATATTTCTGAATTTAGATTCTTTAGTTTGAAGAAGATTTACATGATGTATTTTAAAATATTTTTTTTTTGTATTTATTTTTATAAATATATATGCTAATAATGTATTAATTCATTAATAATATGTAATAGTATATGTAAGTATGTATTTTAAAATTTTAAAAATTATGTATAACAATTTGATTTGTGTTATTGTATGATACATAATTACATTATTAGAGAGTTTTGACTTATGACTATTATTAGTTATAACAGATTACATAATATTTATTTATATATTAATATAAATTTAATATACATAATTATTTATTATTAAGTACATATTAATAAAATTTAACTCGATATTTTTAATTTCATTTATTTTGTTTGTTTGTTTTGTGTTTGTTTGTTTTTTTTTTAGAAAAATATTAATAAGCTGAAATTTGTTTTTAATAATTATAATATAGATATTATTATAAATTGGTTATTTAAATTGTTATTTTTTTTTTGTGGAGAGCATTATTAAATAGTGTTAATTTTAGATATGTAGTAGTTACAGAGATATTGTATATGTTGAACTTACAGTTTGGTTTTATTATTTTTAAAAATATTTATTTCCAAAATTAAAATTTTTATATAGAATGTTTTTTTTTCGTGTTTTAATTAATTTAATTTATTATTATCAAATTAAATACCATTTCTAATTTTTATTATTTAAAATTTTAAATTAATTTTATTAAATTTATTATTTAAATTAAAGACAATTTCTTTCTAAATTAAATTATATTATAATATGAATGTAAAATTTGTTCTGCTTAAATTAGATTAAATGTGAAAATTTGGTATCAATTGTTTTTCGAAGTATGTTTAATTATAATTTTGTGATATACAATTTGTTTTTGGTATATTAATTTAAATTTATTTAAAATTAATTCTTCACCTCATAACTAATTGTTTTTTAGATGGATTCAAGAATGTAAAGAGAATTATGTAATATGGTATTTCAAGCCTAAAGACAGGTAAATTTACCTGATTTTGATTTAAATGCTATTGTCTGTAATTTAGTTTTCGTATAATGAGTTTTCGTACGTTAAGTACTGTTATTTATTGCGTAAAGTCTATAATAGTTTTTATTAATTCATTTATCAATTGTCTAATACATAAAATTAATTATTATAAGCAACTGTAGGCTTTCTAAAATATTATAATTCGAATTGATTTCAGTTAACACTAACTTATACTTTAGCAGTGTTCGCCTTTTTTATCGCATCATGATGTTTTATGTTAGGCATTGTATTGGGCATGTATTATGGCGATATATATTAGCCCTAATTCACAAAATGAAAATTAAAGATATAAAAACTATTTTCCCTTTTTTATATCTTTAAAATAATATTAAAAATAGCAATTTAGTATTGAGGTACATATCTTAAAAAATATTATAAAATTATATTGAAATAATTTGATATTTCGAATTAATTATGTGGGATGGGGGCTATACCAAGTATTTTATTTCCATAGCGATGATAATCGATAAGGCTAATTCACATTTTAATATCATGATATTATGCATCTTGATGTTAATAAGTATTCAAATATCGAATGGGAATACAATTATTTTGTTATCAGAAAAAAATTTAATAGTCTGGTAATAAATGTGGCTTGAAAAATTAGATTTCTAGCGTCAAAATAATTGTACCAAAAATGTAAAGTAGAAATTATAAGATTTTTATTATTTTTGTTTCATTTGAGGGAGAAAGCTTTAAAATTCTGCAAAGAAAATAAATTGGTACAGCCATACCAAATAAGGAAAGCAACAATTTCGTTTGCAATGAATAATTAGGGGTTTCTGAATTTTAAAATATAGGTACTAAAACATGAAAATTTAAAATGATTTAAAATCTTGAAAAAAATTTTTTTTGGAATGACAAATCCCAAATGATACAAAATTCTCACGTAACAGTTTTATTACTATAAGGCTCTTGCGCACTCTTATAACACTATTATAAACACTCTTATAGAAGTATTAGTGTTAAATTGAATACCGCGCAATTATTGTTAATAATGCATAACATTGTATGAGATTAGTATACATATTATATATAACGGTACTTGTTTTTATTATTCAAAAGCTATAGTATCTTTATTAGTAACATTATAGGAATATACAGTAAAATAATAACACTACTACTGCTATTCTGACAATTCTATTCTTATAACAACACTTTAACTCTTATTATAGGACTTTTAGACTTATAACATTATTGCTGTAGCACTTGCTGAAAATCCCATTATAATAAATCCCGAAATTGCTATAAAAACATTCTTATAGCAATATTAATCACATTTTTCCCATAAAAACATCATTATGATATATTTAGTGTTTATCGGAAGTCATATAGGAGTCTTAAAACACTAATTTTGTTTTTATAATATTTTTAGATTTAGATTTAATTTATTCCGAGAGGGATCCAGTCCCTACATCACCGCAGCAACAAATGGGTTTATTGTGATAAATAATTGTGACATTGTAATAAAATAATTTTTTTTTAAATGTGAAATATTAAAATTCCTAGATGTCTATTTATGAATATTAATTAATAAATCGAACTTGTTCTTTTTATTAAAAGTAAAATTACATGGAAATTTATTTTATAAAAATAGCATTTTATACTGAAATTTTGGTCGATTTTTATAACTCACAGATGTACTATTGAAATTTTCTAATAAGTTATAAAATCAATCAAAATGAAAATAGGAGTTGTATAGGTAGTCTAACACTAAAAATACCCACTGATGAGCTCTAATAGTATTATGATGAACGAAACAATTTCCTAAAAATATTTTGTGATATTATGTTTATAACAATAAAATATTACGTGGGTTATGAAATTGTTTTTTGGATTTAGCTATACATAATATACTCTGAATTATTTTGTGTCAAAGAGTTTATGCAAAATTTCTGCAAAAAGAAGATACAGAATGATTGCATCTAAATTTTCTTTAGCAAAAGGTTTAGATGAAATTTGAAAAATTAATGAAAATTTAATTCAAATAAATTGGATATAAAATTCCTGTTTATAGTTTGCGCCTGATTTAGAAGGTCTACTAAAAAAATACAAATTAAAAATATGTGTTCTATTATTAATGTTTCTGAGATCTGTTATTAAGTAAAATTATATAAAAATAGTTTTTATATGACGAATAAATTAATTTTGAATAAATTTGAATTGTAATTTTAACGAAGATTGATATCAAATTAAATTGAAACAACTATATATGTACATGTATGCACAGTACAGATTTAGTTTCTTTAAATTTTAATTTAATTTAAAAAAAATTAAGAAATGAAGTAAAAAGTAATTCGAAGCAGATATTATTTTTTTTAAAGACTTAAATTGAAAAAAAATTAAATATTTTATTTTAATACTATTACTAATTATTAATTTTAAAAAGCTTTGTTATTTTTTTTTTTTTGTTTTTTATTTTGGTGTTTTTTTAGTTTAAAATTTTAAAATTTGAGAATTTTATATAATTTTTTTACGAAATACTAAATTTTTAGAACCTATTTTGTTAAGGTTACAGGGTATTTCTGTACGATAGTATTATTTTTCAATGCAATTAAATTCAAACTAGCCCCAGAAAAATGAATAAAATAAAACTGAAAAATGTAGATATGTAAGTTTTTTTTAGTTTAACAACACCACATTTCGCAACAACCAACTAAAAATTGAGACTAAATAACACATTGTTTACTGAAATAAAAACGGTTGTTGGCATGTCTGAATATATAATAGTTTTGAAAAAAATTTTTTTGTTAATTTAAAAGCTTGTAACTTATATAGTACAAAAGGCTAATCAGTTTTGACTGTATGAAAAATCGCCAAAAGCCAAATGGCCCAAAAACTGAAAATGAAAAATTACCTAAAAAAACAATCAAAATAATCATTTGGTTTTTTTTTTAATTTTTTGTTTGGGCTATTTTTCAGTTTTGGGTGTTTTTTAATTTAATTTTGCATTTTTTTTGGGAAATTTTTCATAATGAAAAACTACCCAAAAATATTGGGTCATTTCTCATTTTCAGTTTTTGATCGATTTGCCTTTGGGCACTTTCTTAAATATTTTCATCAATTCTACTTGTTGAGATTAAAATGGTGGCTGCGTGGCGGTAATAAAATGTTGTTAATAAGGTTAAACAATAAAAATTTGACGAAAAAAAATAGAACTAGGACAGAAGACATCCGCCGTATAAATGAAACGGGAGTCCACCTAAATCCCAAAAAAAAAACCTAAACTGTTAAAGTTTGACATTAAACACAATAAATGTTAATCAGTACGACCTGGTTTACCTACTTACGAAAAATAATATAATCGCATCAGAAAAACTCTGTGTATAGTATATGTTATAAATTGTTTCCCTCATCAGTGTACTGCTACATGCCATTGTCTACATCTTTAATAATAGTAGAGAAAACTTTTCCATGGAACGTGGCTTTATACTTGAACGATTTAGTTTGTTTGTTTTTTGACATACAATCCGAATTCGCATAAAAAAGAACCTCTTTCCATTTGAAAATCTCAATTTCACCGAATTTCTGGTTTAAAAAAATTATTTCCGGTCATTTCTGGAAATTGAAAATATCACCAATCGATAGAGTACATTCGATTTAGTTAATAAAACTGTTTTTAAAATAAGGGGTAAAATATTTTTGCATTGAGGAAGCACGTTTGAGAAAATTTTACCATACAAATGAATTTCCATAGGCAATTTTGAGTCATCTAGGAATTTGCACTATGTTGAAGTGGGCACTTGATGCCTGTCTTGTTCTTCGATGCAAATATTTTAGGTGTGACATTAAAGTTTTTATTTCATCTGAATCAATGCCTAAATCTGATATCTATAAAATAGAGAACGTGCTTAAAAAATACGACCATCTTTAAGTGAACGTCACATTAGGGTTGTCAAAAAGACGAGTAACACACTTTTGAACTTTGTCAAGTTTTAAGAAAATTAGTTATTGTCCGTTTTGTAGCTTTTTCATTCTAAATAATTTGCGAAGAAAAAATTTTCTTTCAAATGACTTTGACGTATACCTGTTTTTTTTTTCAAATCCAGTTCAGATTTAGTTCTTTTGCTGATAGCTGGATTAGCTAATTTAAGAGGTATATCCAATTTGATTAACGAATATTATATTTTTACTTTTTCTTAAGGCTTGTAGTCAAGCTTGTTTTTTTATTTATGATTGTATTACAACTATCTAATAAATTACTAATATTCAAAAGGCATATTAAAGATAACAAGTAAAAATTTGTCAAAATGTAAGATTTTTCAATGGTTTATATTTGGTCAATCAAAAGTACTTCTTTGCCTGCGAATTAATTTTCACCAATTTTATCTTTAGCATATGGTTTTTATACACTCTATTTGATAGAATTTTGTATGCGCTAGCTGGTAGCATGATGCATCGATAGTTGTTACAATTTGTTCTTAACTGGAAAAAATTTACTTTAAGACTCTCATACTTTGTAAACTGTTCGAGTATTAATATCAAAGTTGAATGATAAATTTTTGCCTAGCAATGAAGATTTAAACAATGGCATAAAGCAGTTCATTGAAGTGGAAAATATTCTTATATTATAATACACATACTATATATATATATATTATTTAAATATACACAATTAATTAATGATGTACCTTGTGATTACAGTGATAGAATAATAAGTGAAAAAAAAAATTAAATTAAATTTTATTAATTAAAATAAATGAAAATTAAATTTTTGGGATTAATTATTTTAATTTTATATTTTTAATATTTTTTAATTCGAATTAATAATATTCATATACAATTTAAATTTTAAGGCTAGTGTTATTATCACTGGATCATCAAGGTAAATTACCTACTGATTTATTAGATTTAAAATTTTTAAATTATTTTATTTAATTTTTATAATTTTATTTTATATATATATATGTATATATAGGTAGGAATTATTTAATGTATGTTTATATTGCAGAGATATGTTTAATATTTAGAATAATAGCAATATGTTAATGATATAATATTCGCTATCATGGTATTGGTTGTATTTAATTTGAACTTCTAAAATTGAAATGTTTATTTATTTTTAATTGATTCAATTTTTTCAACACAAAACAAAAAAAAATATTATTAAAATATTAATTCATGAGTGAAATTTTTAATAGACAATTTAAATTTTTATTATAATTTTTTTAATGTTTTAATATTTCCCCATCATTTATTTTTTGATTTTCAAAATAAAAAAATTATATATTCTCCTTGATTATTAATAAAAAATATGAGATTACATGTAAGTACATTTTCGTTTTTATTTCTTTCAAATTTATTTTCAAATCGAATTTTTTATTTTATAACTTTTTATGTTATTCTGAATTTTCTAAAAGTTTTATAAATTTAATTCTCAATCCTCACCTCTCTGCCGCATTTCTTTGTAATGATATTATTTTCTTTACCTACGTAATATATTAAATCATAATTCTTCTATAAACACACACAAACCCATATACATATATATATATATATATATATATATATATATATATATATTCATATATACTCAAATAGGTATCATTTAAATGTTTCCGGTATGATGATTTCAAATGAAAATTTATTAGGAAAATTTTTCTTATATTTATGATGATGATAATGATAGCGATGATAATGATGCTTATGATGATAATAATAATAATAATAAATTTGTTGATACTAAATCAAAAATTATAATGATAATAATAATTATTTTTATTATTATTATTTTTCTTAATATTATTTGTTAACTATATAGAATATAATTTTCCAAATGAAATCACTCTGTATTTAAATCAAAGTAAAAAAAAAAAAAAAACAAAAATAAATTTAACACATTTAAAATTCAAATGGATGTGAGTTTAGAAATTTTTTGAAATTACAATGAATTTGTCTGTCTTCTAATTTGAATTTATGTTGGTTGTGATGCCATACGAATTCTAGCTGTTGCACGAGATTTATTATGAATTTCAGCTGTTCGAAGTGTTATACCGAATATATCTTCATGATAACGACTTTCATCCTGTCAAAATTTAAAAAAAATTAAATTAAATTTAATTGTTTTTAATAGTTATTAAAAATAAAATTAATTTTTGTGATTCAAGAATTAAAATAAAAAATGTTACAATTAAAAAATAAATAAATAATATTTCAGTTGTGTTGATCTTATTTTACGTTGATCTACTTACAATAAGATCTGATATTCATAAAATTAAATGTAGAAAATTTTGTGTAGCTATTTATATATTTCTGTCTTACCTTGTCCGTATTTATAGCAAGCTCCACTAAGCAAATGGAAAACCTTTAGCAAAAAAACATTTAACACCAACTAAACATTTAACAAATGAAGATTTGGCAACTCTATGACAATTTCAATATCTATTTATGATTTTTCTATGTAATGTACTTGTAGACGACAATTTTGAATGTATACAATCTACAGGAGATATTTATGGAATTGGAAATTCAAATTATTATTATATTCACAATATTATAGGTTTAACTGATGTCAAAAGAAAAAAATGAGTATATACGCCTCTTACAGAATAAGCCACAGAGATATTTGAACCTACGATTTTAAGTGATTTAAAGTATTTTTCCCAAGCCCCCGACAAAAAAATATGTACTGTACTAAATTTTTTTGTCGTTTTTCCGAAATGAGATTTGTTTGCTGAAGGTCTGCCGTTCCAAAATTTAGGACAGAAGACATCCGCGGTATAAATGTTATAAATCTGAAACGGGAGTCCACCTAAATCCCAAAACAAAAAATTTCAATGATACAAAATCCTTATTTATTTTTTTATTTCTAGAAAAAGCAGTTATCCAGATTAAAATTCGCAATCCCCTAATTATGTGTTCGTTTTTGATTTTAGGGAGTCTCGTACAGCTGTTCTGTCCTTTAATGATTCTCAGAACCACAAGAATTTTATTCAAACTCTTAAATAAAATGAGTAAAAACATTTAATTAATGTTGCTTTATATTTCTAATATACCTAAAACAAAAAGCTTTTTCTAGATAACAGTAACATAGAAAGCAAAAATTTTGACTAAAACTTCTAATAGATATTCGATAAGTTTTTATGATATGATGTATACAATTTTGAATAGTGTATTGGATTGCAAGGGTAGATTTCAACAAATATACTTCTAGGTTTTACATTATATTTGATAGCATTAGGTGGTGAGCCTAGACGGAAGGTCCGCTGTTGAGAAGTGTCTTAATTTTCTGTGTTGTCTACCTGGTTATCCCCGCAGTTTTTCGAACAGTGGATTTGGGAGGTTTCCTAACCGGGTCCAATATCTTATGGTTTTAGCAGTTATTTTTGCCTTTACAGATCTCACTTGTAAGTTATTTCTTATGACTGAGTTTCGAACATACCAGGGCGCATTGACAATTGCTCTGAGTACCTTTGCTTGAAAATGTTCAATAATTTCTTTATTTGAATGGCTTGTCGTACCCCACACTTCGATACTGTCAGTCTATATTAGTTTCAGTATACTTTTATACTAGGACCTTACTTTCTAGAGAGAGTTGTGAATTTCTGCCAATTAGCCAGTATAAGTTGGAAAATTTAAGACGTCGTTGTTTACTTTTTGCTGTAATATGCTTTCCCCAGGTTAATTTTTTTGTCCAAGCGAATCCCCAAATATATCCGCCTTTGTATTGTTATTGATTTTAACTGAAGGACAGATTTCTGTCCTAGTAGTGAAAGTAATGTGGATAGATTTGACTTCGTTTGTTTTAATTCTTCATTTTTTTTATCCAGTAATTATGTCATGTAAGAGAAAAATATAAAAACGAAATTCTTAGGAGTAAAGGAACACGAATTTGACACAGGAACACACTTACGAAATTCTTTGTACTTCCACTCCGTAACCCCTTTGCTGTTTTTCTTTAATTATTAGCCTTTATACTAGCAAAGCCAATAACAAATAGGAAATCGTGCAAGGTATTAGAAATAAAAGAATAAAAATTTAATCGCCCTCATTGATTTTTTTTTCTATTTCCTAAATTAGTTGAAAATAAAAATTGCAGGTCCGATTTGTGTAGAAAGTAAATCGCTATGTAGGGTTTTCTACATGGTCTAGTCAGTACTTTTTGTCATTTAAGTAAATTTTTTTTCATATATATGTAATTATAATTGAAAAGCATTTAAGGACCTGCGCAGTAGACACCTTTTAATTTTATTTCGCTTCTCTTTAATGAACTCAACTCATATTAGAAGGGAAACTTAATGAAACGTAACCCTAATGCAATTTTTTACATACACCACAATAAAATATTTCAATTAGTTGAAACAAGTAAAAAATACCATACTAACTTTAGAATTGCCGTATAAATGCATTTGCATATGCATATGCATATGCTTGCCTAAATTTTTATGTACAAATTTTTATTGGGCTGACAAAAGATAAGAAAACGCTTATGAAATTTGTATATGCGGGTTGATTATTTATGAAGTACATAGTGAGAAAAAAAGTTGGGACAGTTAAAGATTTTATATTGAAATTTTAAATCAAGATCTTAATAATACGTCAAATAAAAACAAAAAAAAAAGTAAAAAAATATAAAATCAACAGAAACAAAAATAGAGTATCTATAATTATAATAGCCAGGCACATTTAAGGACATGCGCAGTAAGCACCTTCTCATTTTATCTCGCGTCTTCTTAATGAACTCTAAATATGTAAATAAGTTGTTTGTACAACCGAAATACGCAAACGAGTTAAAAAAAATTCTATTTCGTTTTGTCATATTCGAACTTTAAAATAAAATATAATCATTCAATAATCAACATACATTTATTCAACATATTATTATTTTTATACATAATTAAAGCCAATTTCTATTAAATTTTTTAATTAACTCTCTCAAATTATTGTTTTCTATATTTTGGTCATTTGTAGTAATCATATAGTTTTGGTTAAAAATATGTATATATACATATGTATACTCTATAATTACAAAAATATGTTATTTTTAGTAATTTTATCTATTAAATGCCACTTAGTATAGGAATATGTCGAAACGAAACAGTATAAAAGAGAGCAAGTATTTATGTTTTCGAAATAAAACTTACTAACCTCTAAATTTTTATGAAAACATGAGTGGTTTCTACTTTATCGTATGAAGTCTATGTCAGTACGTAAATTACTGTTCTGTTAAAAACTTTAAATTTGGCTTCAACTTAAATTATAATTACTCAACAGGGACCCCTAGTTTCCTTAAAATGTATAAAATTAGAGATATTTAGGTTAAAAATGAATAAAACATTTGGCTTGTAAATTTTTTGCTAATGTGTTTTTTAACATTTTTTTACTTATACAATAAAGAAAATTAAATTAAATAAGTAGAAAAAATACAATTATTTGAATTGAATATATAAATAATAAGTGGATATTAACAAGAATTATTGTCAAATCTAATTTACTACTCAACTATTGTGGGATCTCCGGAGAAAACATATATTACAACTCAAAATGTATTATTGAATATCTTAATAAATATTTGTTTTCTAATAATTTATTATTCTATTCAAAATATTTCTCTTTAATTGGACTGTATGATAATGTACGTATCTAGCTCAGTTTATTAATAACATGATGTGTTCAAAAATAATTCAAAATATTTTTGACAGGTTTGTGTAGTTGTGGTTGTAAAGAAAAAAAAATATACCTAGTCAAGAAAATCAATATTCAATTTCCGTACAAATCTATTCAAAGTGACAAAATGTGACAGAGTAATAGACAAGGCGTATGAATATCATTACCAGTTAATAGTAACAATCTATTTTATTTAATTTTTAATAACAAAAATATTCCTTTAAGAAAACATTAACCATCAACCTTTGAATATTTTCAATTCAATATTTTTCTTCAAAAATTATTTTATTAAAATAGGATTTTGGTATTGAACTGAGGACATTTTTTTCAATTTACAAAGAAAGCAAAACCAAAACAGCTCATAAAATTTAATGACAAAGTCTTTAAACTTTGATCCAAAATTTGGTTGTGGTTTATGTTGTTGTAGAATTTGCCTAAACCAAGAAATCCCTTGACATAACAACTTTTATTTATTTTCAAAATATGTACTGTGATTGACATTCGATTTTTCTATATCTAGATGTGGTTTTTTTTGTTATTGTTTTTATCCCTATTATTACTTTTATTTCTAAATAAACTTTGGCGTCAATTTGATTTACGAAAACATAATCAAAACAAAAAAAAAAAAAATAAACAAAAAAAAAAATTAAAACTGAAAAATAAAAAGTCAAAAATTGAATCGATGGTCAGGGACGAACAATAAACTTTAATAAATACCTAGTCTTCAATATAATGGTTTGAGTGATTTAAATTGATATTTAAAATGTTGTCTAGTTGGAATTTATTGAAATATAATTAAATTTTTGTTTTTTCTTTTGTTTATGTTCTTTTTTTTTTAAAAAGAATATAATTATACATTTTTGATGGTTCCGATTATTATAAGATTAAATGGTAGTTATATATTTATTATTATACAGCGTGTTTCAAACTTAGAGATCAAGAATGATATGATTGAAATGAAAATAGTGTATGTGAGAAGGGATTAATTTTCTCTATTTTATGAGGTTATAGAATATTTTAGATTTGTGAATAAACCTATCAAACATACTTTGATTTTAAGCATTCATATGACTCAATGATATAATAAAGTAAAGATTGTAACAAATAAAAATATAGTTAGGAATACCAAGCAAATTACTAACAATTATTAGGACATCAATAACTGATACAACAACCAAAATAAAAATACAGAATAGTCTAAGTAATTCGTTTGAAATAAAACAAGTCCTTAAATAAGGAAATTGGCTCGCTGATATTTGATTAAACCTAGTCCTCGAAGCAGTAAATAAGAAGCTATCAACCGACATAAAGTCAACATTGATTGCAAATTAGATATGCAGACACTCATACTATCTAACTAAATTAATTTGTGGAACAAAAGTCAAAGAGTGGAAAATCTGGAGTTGGTAAAAGCGGTCAAATCATCAGAGTGGGAAGAATTAGAATCAGTAATTTAACGATAGTCGAGCATAGTATTGAGTTGGTCCAAATCACCATATTCCCACAGTTGGAGTTAAGAAAGATGGTTCAACAAGCAGTGATAAGGGGGACACATATAAGGTTCAATAGAAAATTATGAGCGGGATATTTCGAGCGTATATCTGAGAACCGAATTACCCAAAAAATACTTTATAGGAAATATCTTAAAAGTAAATCAGTTAAACGTCTGGTGCACTACGCAACATTAAAAATTTTATAGTGACTTCGGTTTGAGCCTAGAGAACCATCAAGGCATATAAAAGACGCACAAGGCTCGATGTGCACTGTAGCGTCATGGAGAGAAGAGGACATGATTTCTTAAATTGCGAAAAGATTTTATTCAACCTTAAGCGTATGCTATGATATAACAAACGACAAAAATTAAAATGAGCTTTTAAAGATATATTTAACACTTTTTACATATAGACATCAAATCATAATATCAGACTAGAAAAACGATACTGATGAAGATTATTCAATATTCGGATTAGAAAAATGATATTTCGTTCCATATTAATAGAAGAAAATATTAAACTAAAGTATAAATGTTAACAAGTTGGCTGTAAATCATATTTTCTTAAAATCAAATTATGTAATAATTGGTTTCTTTGTAATAGCTTTCGATTAAAAAAGCCTAACATAATGCTTATAGTGATATGTAAGGGGACTGACTCTATTCCTACTTGTGTTCACTCTTACGGTTTTGTGTTCATTTAAATCCCTTCTAGGCGGTAGAAGCCTCCCTCGGAGTGGATCCAATATGTACCACTGGGTCGGGTGCACCCACATATATAATTTTTATTGATTTGAGTACGAAATACTCAATAAGATAAAATCGAAAATAATACTTTCTCTAATTCTGGGAAAACAGATTTTCCCATTTTGTAAAACTAAGTTTTTGTCAACATTTGAAAAAACCGTGCTTATTTTTGATGATCATTCGCTCCACTCTTTAAATTCATATACCTAGAGGTATGTTTACATTTTAATAACTGGGATTTAAATTTTTAAGAAATTTAGTTCTGCAGATTTTGTTTTTGGAAAATTTTAACCTGGGGCTTTTGTATTTGGGGATTTTCTCAACATCCCTTTTGTAAATCGTATTCTTTGAAGTATTTTACGATATAATATTCTGATATTATAACTGATAAAAGCGTTTATAAATAGGCTCAATTTTTTTTTGGAATTCAGAAAGCAAAAAAATAAAAATCCGGTAAAAATATTCTAGAAAAAAATATCCAGATACACAAAATCCGTAAATTTCCAGAAAAATTCAGAAACATGTCAAAATACAAAAATAAAACAAAACCGAATCTAATTTAATAACCAGAACTATTTTATACAACCCCCACTTCTAATGTATCGGATCTCTGTTATTGATGTATGAATTTAAGCGTAGACCGCAATGTTTTAATGAAAAATATAGTCTGTAAAAAAGGATATTTACATTATTTTAACCATTTACTGCTAAATACGGAAAAAGAAAACCCCAAAGATGTCTATGAAATTAATCGTACTTTAAATGTCCAAGATTTGCAAAAAAAAAATCAAAAATTTTTTTCAAAGCCAATTACAGATTTTAGAGAAAAAAAATATTTCCATTTTCCTATCCAACTAACGCATAAAATTATATTAAGGCAAAAATTTTGGACAAAGCTGATATTCCCTTATTGTATTTAACAGTTGCTTAACAAAGCAAATATTTTTGCGCCATTTTGAAAAACAGATATTCCCCCTTTTGTAAAAACCGACTTATCCCACGTAACAATTTTATGGCTATAAAACTCTGGCGCACTCTTATAACTTATAAACACTCTTATAGTTAAGCAATAGTGTTAATTTTTGCAAAACGTTATAAATACATTATAGAACTAAAATGGAGAGTCCATGGAGATATCAATGCCAATGTTGTTATAAGTCTAAAAGTGCGTAATTCTATAACAATTATGAGTTAGAGTGTTGTTATAAGAATAGAATTACTAGAATAGCAGTTGTAGTGTTATTATTTTTTGCAAAACATGGAGAGTCCAGCAATTATATTCAATTGTATTAGTGTATATCTTTTTTTTTTAATTATTTTGAAATAATTTATGTTAGGCCAGAGTGAGATAGATATTATTTTTTATTTCAAATAATATTTATTTCATGAGAAAAGGAGACATATATTTTTATATTTGTATGTAAATGATTTAAATATAAAAAATGTATTACTGATAAATAATACATTTTCGGTTAAAAATAATTGCTTTAATATTTATAATTACTGTGACCAAAAGGCTAAATTTTGGCTGGGAAAGAAATATCATTGACATTTATTATAATAATACTTCGAAAAAATACATTGCCCTTCAAAAATAACCAATTTTTAAATAAATAAAAGAAAATATCTTTTTAAATTGCATCTTTAACATGTTAAATAATGTACATTAATTAAATGAATGCATAACATCAAATTTGATATTTAAATTATTATTCTTTTAAGTAAAAATGACACTTTTGCGAAAAGAATGCAAAAGAAAGCTTTTGTATTTAGGTTTACTTCAAAAAAAGTTTTTTGCCATATTTGTAGAAAATAATGGCCGAAAATATTTTTTTTAAATATTCAATAGCTACAGTAGTGTATTAGAAACATTATATAATACATTAAAATAATAACACTACAACTGCTATTCTAGTAATTCTATTCTTATAACAACACTCTAACTCATAATTGTTATAGAATTACGCACTTTTAGACTTATAACAACATTGCTGTACCACTTGCTGAAAATCCCATTATATTAACTCCCGCGATAGCTATAATATTAATCACATTAATCCCAAAGCATCATTTTAACACCTTTAGTGCTTATCGGGAGTCATATAGCAGTCTTATAGCATTAATTTTGTTTTTATAACATTAAAATGTTACGTGGGATGCCAACAATAGGTAAACGAGTACCTAATTGGTGTAGTTGTAAAGGTGTAATTGGTATAATAATTTCAGTTAGAATAAGAATACTGTATTTTATTTGTAATTTGAATAAATTATGAAGTTTTGCTGGATTCTGGAATTTCTAAATTTTTTTCTGGAATTTCTGGATCTTTTTCTGGCTTCATTATCTTTCGTGAATTCCAGAATTTCTGTATATTTTTTCTGGGTAACTTAATGATTCCAAAATTTAATATTATAGTCTCTAATATTATAAATCTATTTAATCCTAAGTGTGATCATCAAGTCTATAAATTATAATAACAGTTTTACTTTTTAATTTTAACAAAAATCTCCCAGATTTTTTTTCTTTTTGTTATTATTATTTTTGTATATTTTAAACAATTATCAAACGTGACTAGAATCATTTATGAATTGATTAAGTATAAAAAAAATTTGTTGTTAATCAATCAATTGTTTTTTGTCTTTTATTGTTATTTGATAAACGTGTCAATATTGTTGCACTTGTTGTGCGTAACATTATTATTTTCATTCAAAAAAAAAAAAAAAACAAAAAAAAAAACAAAACAAAAACATTAAAATCTCCTTCAACCCAAACAAAAAAAAAACAAAATTATGATCAGAATTTTTGTTACAGAATCGATTTAAAAATGTAAGTTCGATATAATTTTCAAGTTTATTTTAAGAAAACAAAAACAAAAAACAAAAACGGGTAGCTTCCGAAATACTAGAACTGCTTTTTTTTTACTTTTATGATTATTATTTTTTTGTTTTTAATTTAATTTGCATTCAGATATGGTTTTGTAATTTGTAATCAATATTTTGTAGGTTATACTTCGATTTATAATTTCCTGATGTTAACTTAATTGTTTTGATTGTATACGACGCGCCGTCATAGTATTACTTCATCGATAATTATAGGTTATGTCATTGATATTATTAATTTTATTTTGATGTTGTAATTTTTTTTTGTAATAAAAATTTATGTACGTGTTCTACTGACAAAAAAAAAATAAAAATTGTAACTTATTCTATATATAGGATTATTATGTATATGACTTAGTCCTTTTGCATCACTATATTCGTCTCCAAATATCGGATTTACAAATGATGACGTACTAAATGGCATGGTAGTGTAGAAATAATTAAATTTGATATTTAAAATATAAACAGAATGGAGATACTTGATCAGACCGGTTTTTATCTACATTAATGTGTTGCCTAAAAAAGAAAAATATTATCTTTAAGTTTAATATGTCCCCAAAGTCTTCATCGTCATTGTTTAGAAACTTTTTCAATAGATCTATGCAGCACAAAATCAATGGGATATAGATCTATGGTAGCACATAAACCTTTTCATCATGTCAACCTTTCAACTCACTATCATTCCACGTCATGGCTGTTTATATTTTTGTAATCTTAAAAAATCCCCTCAAAACTATACTTAATTTGATACACAAAATTTATATGAAAAAATCGTATTTAAGATGTAGAATCAATATTAATGGAATTATGGGCATTACGGGCAAGTATTTAATTCATTAAAACAGAAAATAATGGAAGTCTTCAGCTGTTTTTATATATTTTTTTTAATTGTTTATTATAACTTTTGTTAGTAATAATAATAATTAGTAAAACTTGTTATATTGTTTTTTAGAATATTTATTATGAACATTTGTTAGTAATTTGTTATTGTTTGTACTAAAAAGAGGTTTTATTAAGAGCCAGAGCTTGAATAGATATCCTTTACATAGTGGTGCTTTACGTAGTGATGCTTAGCAATGGCTAAACACACAATCGAATGTGGTTACCGCATGTAGTACAACATTCATCAATAATGTTCCACACAGTGAGCTAAGTTACAAGTGATGATGAGTTTTTATACAAGACAAACATTTTTTTTCAGTGCCACAATACCCCACCTGTCAAATACTTTTTTTAGTTTTGAGCTCAAATTTCATAATTTTAACGTAAAATATGACGAAAAAAAGTACAAAAATGTCCAGTATTGTTATTGTGAAGTGAAGATTTAGGTGGTTATGCTGGAGTCCGTCGAAATGTCAAATTCCGTTTACATTCCGCATTTCGTATGCTGAAGTCCGTATTGTATGCCGCGGTCTGCAACTGTTATTATCTATCCGACATTTTTAAATTTATGTATGCTGTACTTCGTCGGAACGGAAAATAATTTGAAAATTGTACAACAGAATTTGTCATTCGGTAATACTTCCGAATGGTTCGTAAGTGAATTATAAAGCATACTAAATTTTTGTATTTAGAATGTCAAGAGAAGTAGAAAATGTAATATAAATATTTTTTTTTCATTTATGAAAAATAATTTTTTTTATTTAGGAATAAAAAAGCGCTTCAAAAATGTATTTATTTCAGCATACCGATTTTTTCGTATTCGGATCAAAATTTTCTGCAAGGGAGCGTGCTGGAGCCTTTACGTTATCTAATATAGACAGCTGAACTATATAAAGAACAGAAAATACTATACTATAACTGCTGATTTGCAGATGATACAGCGATACTGGCATTTCACCCAAATCTTTCCATGGCATAAAATAAGTTATAAATTGTTTTAAGATAGACTATTCACAATTAAAAATGGTTAAAAAACTGGCGAGTCCAAGCCAATGTTGGAAAATTGTCATCTTACGTGACCATGTAATACTAATTTTCCTTGAATCAGAAAAACATCTAGAAATACATCTAAATAGAAATTTGGGTTGCAAGATCAATGTGTTAACATCAGTACATGGTAGGGGCCATTACGGTATATTGGCTTATGGGTAAACATGCCTTGAAGGCTTGGAATCCACTAAAACGACTTTCGCAGAATGTGTAGAGAGGAGGAAGGGATCTTCTTTCTGAACTAGCTGAGTGATCTCAAAGGCAGTAAAATCAAAGACCTCCACGGTTTAATAAATAGCTCGAAATGATTAATCGAGTAAAGTGTTATGCGAGGAAAGCTCTCGTGGCATCACAATGGACCTTAATATTCTAAATGTGTCACTGTACTGTTGACAGTCACTACTAGCTATCTATCTAAGTACAGGCGGCTGTATTAGTATCTATACAAGCATACGACTTCGAATTTATGTAGGGAATAAGTTGTAATACAAACATCGATATAATAGAAAGACTTTAGTCCAAAATATTGAAATCACAGTAAGTGCACTCTACATGCAAAAGCATCAAATAAGAGCAGTCCTTAATAACAGTGTTCAGTATATTTAGAACAAAATCGGACAGAAGAGTTTTGTACAATGACAGTAAGCTGTCAAACACTTTAGAACCACTTAGAACAGAAAAGTCTACTGCACACCTTTTTTGAACTTTTTTGTTCTAATTTTTGATTACTCTCAAATTACTCTGTTCAACTGTCAATATTTAAAGAAAAAACAACAACAAAAAAAGTTCTCCAAAACTTTTCAGAACAAAAAAGATCAGTTTAGAACAGTTTCGCACAATCTAATGAACACAGAACAGAACACTTTCGGACAAAAAAGAACAAGTAACGGAAACTAATGAACACAAAAACGTGCTCTGTTTTAGTCTAGAATGTTTTAGAACGTTCTAGAACAGTTTACTGAACACAAATCATATTATAAGACTGTCACTTCATTCAAACGAACTATCATTATAAACTATAGATACAAGTGAAACAATACTCAGACTCAAAAATTATAACAGTCATCGTCAGATATAAAAGATAGATTCAAAAATGAATTACTTGTTTTTATTTAATTAATTTTTTTATCTAATCACATTCAAGCTGGATAATTAATAATAAGTTACATATATAAGATATATACAAGACAGTTGAAGCAAATAGATCAATGAATGTCAATATTCATAAGGTAAAGTTGTATTCTGTTATGTTGAGAAAAGTATTCTGTGTTTCGAGAAGTTGATCGACTGTTAAACTGTGCTTAACCTACTTGAATAATGATATGTCAACAAATAATTTTTTTAATAGAAAATCACTTCAGTAAGTAGAAGCAGACCACTTTCGGAAAGAATTACCTTTTTACACAGTATAAGAAAATTGTTACATAGTGTTGCCATCAGATATCAAGATCTGTACCAAATTTGAATCAAATTAACCTTGTACTTTTTTTTGTTTTTGTTTCCTTACTCCTCTTGGGAACAGGGCTTCTATTTGACATTTCCATAGTACTCGATTTGGTATCATCATTTCTATTTTCGAAGTAATGTCTAATTTAATTTTTAATCTGTTTGTACTGTCTAAGTAAGGAATTGGCCTATTGTAGAAGAACACTTTGATTTGACTCTATCTGCGCCTACGTCGTAAGACGACAACATATTTTTCTGAATGTGTCGCTGATTTTATCCATCTTTGACATTAAGATGCCTGAAGTTACTATGTTTACTGGGTACGTCATGTCATATACTTTTGTCAGTTGTTGAGAATTGTGTAATTATTATTAGTGTTTATCCAATATTATTTATTGTGTTATTTGGTTATTGTGTTGTATGAGATATATGAGTATTGATATAGGTATTGATATAGGTAATATTATTTTTAGTTATATAAAGTATTAATTATATTAATTATTTTTTTTTATTGATTATAAATTTTTATATATAATATTTTTTTTTTGTTATATTTTATACCCCATACGGGAATCGAACCCGTGACTACCACATCTAATTGAAAAATATTTGAGTGCTTCAACCGATTAGGCCACGGAAGGGACATTGTAGTTACTGATACATAAATTTTAGTTAGAAAAAGAACTTCGGCAAGAAACAAGGAGTTCTCATAATTTAGAAAATCTTGTTATGATCAGAAGCTAAGATGTGTAACAAATTTGAATTAAATTAAGCCAGTAGTTTATGTGATATAAATTTTGGTCAGAATAAGAACACCGGCAAAAATCAGGTTCTCCAAATTTAGACAAAAAATGTTATTGTCATGAATAAAAATGTTTACCAAATTTGAATTAAATTGGCCTAGTAGTTGCTGAAATATGAATTTTGGTAGAAATTTGAGCTTTGGTGGGGATCAGACTCTTAAAATTAAATATAATTGCAAAATGTGTTGTCTCTGGGATTCAAGCGTATGTTTAAAAGTCTCTAGCTCATCTCTCAGTTAGTTTCAAATCGATTCTAAAGTACGCAACAAAAATGAAGGAAAGTTGTTCAAAATAAGTTGTTCTTAATTTTGTAACATTAACTGTTACAAAATTAATAAAATATAATTTCAGTACTGTTTTCTTAAAAAAAATCAAATTAAATTTCGAACCAAACATTAAAATTTATAATTTACTTTTTCATTCTGCAATTTAATATGTTTTTTCAATTCACATGTAATTTTTGCAACAATTGCAATCGAACTCATTTAATGTAATTTACAAAAACAAAAATACAGCACAAAAAAACATTTTTTTTTTATATTTTCAACACGTATGCTAGGGACAAAAAAAAAAAATTTTTTCTACCATTTGAAAATATTTCTTCTAACTCAATTATAAATTAAGGAAATGGACATGATAATGATTTTTTATTACTATCAACATTAATCATCAAAATGATCATCATCATCATCATCAGCAGTAATAACATCTCAGTAACCAACGATAGAGTATACATATATTTACATTCTTTGATTTCTATAAAATGGCTATATTGAAATAATTTGTTCTGAAAATTCCTGTAATAAAAATAAAAATGTGGAATAAAATTTCAACTTACCCGTAAATTTAAAAGGAATTTTTCAACTTCAGATTCTGGTCGTTGCTCCTTCATTGCAATTATTTTTCTAAAAATTGTGTAATACAAAAAGGAAGAAGCAAAATATTGAAAGAGAAAAATTAGTAATTTTTCATTTTGTTATTGTTTTTTTTTTTTTTTTTTGACTGAAATTTTCTACCTTAATGACCCTATCACATATCGACCAAATAATTATCCAATAAAAATGAAAAAAAAAATTAATTGAAAATTTTTGTGTCACTAGGACGGACACAAAATTTTATTTTAAAATTGGTTAAGATGTAATCAATTGAATTTAGTTGAAAATTTGTTTTCGGTACAATAAGAAATATCATTGTTTTTTGTAAAATGTAGAACTAATTTTTGTGGTTCTTCATTAGAAAATGTTTTTATGTTTTCAATTACAAAACTTTTTTGGAATCGTAAATTTCAAATGAAAACTAAAAAAACATTTTCTAAAACAAAAAAAAAAAAAATAGAAAACAAATAATTTACCTGATTGTCTGGTATACATGTTCTGCCATTGTTACATCACCACAAACATAAATGTGTCCTTTTTCTGTTACAATTAAATTATATAAATCATCTGATTCTCGAGCAGCTATATCTTGTACATAAGTCTATACAAAAAATAAAAAAAAAAATGTTTAAATTAAAAACCTAGCACAACAACAAAGTCATAAATAAATATTTTCTTACCTTTGGAACATCATCTGTACGTGATAAGGCTAAAAATACTCTATCTAAAACACCAATAGATTTCATTTGTTCTTTTTCATCTCTATACAAATCTAATTCTCTAAGACGACAACCAAAAAATAACCATATTTTTGGTATAACACTATCTGGTTCTTCTAATTTTTTTATTTCTAATTCTTGCCAAAATGATCGGAATGGTGCAATACCAGTACCCGGACCAATTAATATAGCTGGACTTGAATCTTTGGGTAAATGAAAACTTGGTGCACTTCTTACAAACAAATACACTGGATCTTTATCTTGTATTGAATCTAAATAATTTGAACAAACACCATAATGTTCAGTACCTTGACCATCTTCTGAACGATATTTAACAACACCAACCGTTAAATGAATTTCATTATGATATTTTCTTAATGATGATGATATCGAATAGAAACGTGGTTGTAAAGGTGTTAAATGAGCTATAAGTAATGAAGCTGGTATTTTACATGATGGAAATTCTTCTAAAACATCTAATAATGTTGGAAGTTTCCAATGTCTCCAATCTTCATATGCCGATGATTCACTTACAAGTATATTAATACGTTCTTGATCATTTTTATCATCACAAAATGTTCCAAACATTGTTAATAGCTGTCTAGATGGTGGTGTTGTTATATCGAAAAATCTCAATAGTAATTCTTTAATTGAATTTGGTGGAATTTTTTCATGTGCTTCCCAATTTTTAAATATACCACTTGATGTTTGTTTTTCACGTAATATTTGTAATTCAACAGGTTCATCTGGATTTTCAATGCCAGGTAATCGATTTAGCAATCCATTAACAATTTCATTACGATTTGCTGGATATATACCAACATGATCACCTGGTTCATATTTAACACCTGGTGCAATAATTTCAACTAATATTGTTGCACGTCCTTGTGGATTATTACCACCATACAAATTTATTGGTCTACGTTTAAGATGATATTTTGATACTTTTTTATTATGATATTTAGTTAATAATTGTTCGAGTGGTTTACGCTCTTTAACAGACACAAAACGTACTGTATTTGTTGTTAAAATTTCACCTTGTAATGATGCATCATATAAATTTTCATCGGGATCTAAACAAAATGTTTCACATGCAGCTCTAAATACAACTGGTGCCCATTTTCTAAATGATTGTTCTTGACCACACATTTCATCACCAAATGATATTTTTAATAAACGTTCACCACCTAATTCACCTAAAATATTATCAACATATTTGCCGAATGCACAAAAATTTGGATATGCTGATGAGCCTAAAGCAAATACAGCAAATCTGAAAGAGAATTGAATTTTGTTTAGGAAGTGTAGGTATACTTAGTTTAGTGAATGATATTTATTAATTAATACACCTGTAAAGACTTAAACGAGATATTTTAATTTACATACGCTATAGGCGCATATATATTTTTACCAATACGAAAAATAACTCTTCCAGACAGGGAGAATTTTTTTTTTTTTATTTCCCAATGACACATTACAATCTGTCTCTGAAGCAGACATTCAGAAGTTTGTATGACATTTTTCATACAGGTAATTTGCACTGACTATCGGATGAGATAACCCAGTGGTCATCCATCCATGATGCCAACATTATACTCCATTGTATTTTTTCGCCCCCATTTGATTGTTCCTATTGTCTACTGGGTAGCTTCAGGATGCTAGGACGCTTAATGTGACTTACATCACTTGCAGCCAACAAGCTGCTTGCCAGTATGTTTCGATGTGCAGCTAATCTCATCTGGTAATTTCCGCTTATACTTCTAATCTCCTCCTTAATGGTTCTCACCTGCAAATCAGGACGTATGACATAATTATTGACAAACCAAGGAGCGCCAACTATCAATCTTAATAGCATTGACTGGAAAAGCTGTAATATTGCAATATTTGAATTGCTGGCTACTCCCCACAGTTGGATTCCGTAAGTCCATATCGGTTTCAAGACGGCTTTATAAATAAGCAGTTTGTTTTCCAATCATCCAATACAATTTGCTTAGCTTCAAGCGCAGTTGCCTTCTTTTGTTATGCATATGGATTTTGCATGTGAATCTCCTGTCCAAGTGCATGTCCAAATACCTTACAGCTTCTTTTTAAGGTACTACTTCGTTGTTAAGTACAACCACCGTACAAGTTTTTCTCTTTAGTGTAAATGTGATATGTGTAGATTTTGCTCCATTCACCCGGATTCTCGACTTTTTTAGCCATTGTTGAACTTTGTCTATGCTGTGTTGCAGAATCTCTGAAGCATACACTGGGTTCAACTCAACTCATCAACGAAAGTGGCGGTGGTTGTTTCATTTGTTGTTGATAAGTCTGCAATGTAAATGAGATATAAGACAGAACCTAAGACGCTGACACTGTGGTACACCTGACATAATTTCATTAGTTGGTTCATCAGACCAGAAAGTGTCTTTCGATAAGATATGACCGCCGCAATAAGTAATAGTTCTGTGGTTACATTTTTTTAAGTTTGTACAGTAATCCTTCATGCCAGACTTTATGCCAGACAAGTGCTTGACTAATATCTGGAAATATCGCTGAACAGTACGTTTTTTTGCTCTAGGCTTGACTTTATTACATCTGCTATTCTATGTATTTGCTCGATAGTTACATGTTCGTTGCTGAACCCGAATTGATGAACAATTTTGAAATTTTCCAAAATCGGTTTTAATCTTTCCAAGAATAGTCTTTCAAATAGATTTGATAAGCACGGTAGTAGGCTAATGGGTCTGTATGATGTAATTTACTAATTTCTTCACTTGGCTTGCCTGGTTTTGGTACAAGTATTATTTCAGCAATTTTCCACTGGGATTGGAAGTAGCCACGTCTTAGAACAGAATTCATAATGTACATCAATATTTTATAACCTTCTTCAGACAATTCTTGATATATTTTACCACTAATTAGATCATAATCAGGGGCTTTTTTTATGTTATTTTTAATCATAGAGGTTATTTCGCCCATGGTAAAATTCTTGATTGGTAAATCCATTTGAAGTGGAGTGTTAAGGAAATTGTATATTTCTGAAGCTACGTTTGTGTTTTTTGATGGAAATAGTTTAAATATTTGCTTAAAGTGCTCTGAGAAAGCTTCTGCCTTGTCTTCATTACTACGTGCCCAATCCTGGTTATTAGTTCGTGGATTGAACTACTATGGCTGTTTCAGTTTTCTGGTAGCTTTCCACAATGAATAATCCGCAGCCTCTGTTGGTGTTAAGTTACGGAGATGTTCTTGAATAGCTTAATTTTTAGCATTGTTGAGTAGTTTTTTTTAACTGTTTTGTGACCATGTTAAGTTTTCTTTTATCACTGGCCAACCTAGTTGTTTGCATATTTGTCGTAAATTGGGAATGAAATTTACAGTTTTTGGCATATCACTGACTAAATTTAAAATATTGGTATTAAAACTGATATTTTTATTGTTAAGGCAGTTTGTCATAATTCGTTTGTAACAACAATTACACAAAAGAGCAAATTAACATCGGAAATTACTGGCAGTAGTCAGTGGATAACACGTTTAAAAAAATTCAATTGTATATTAGTGAAAATTTGTCAGAATTTGTGCACTGTCTCGTATAACCGGGGCATAAGATAAAAAAAAACATTTTAATTACAGTAATACGCAAATTAAATTACACTTTAGTCAACAGTGGGTTTTAAGTTTTATAACTTTGAGACATTAAACAAAACGATGCTAACAGGTACAAAGCTACAGTAGTTAGACAGTAGTTAGACAGCTACAGGATACAAGCGAACATAGCGTAATTATTATTTTTTTTATTTGTTATACATAGCTAAAACACTATGTGGATCGACCTTTTATACAGAGTGGTACATTTGACTAGGATAGGAAAAAAAAACTAGGAAAAGAGGACAATTACGAACGATGGGGTTCACCTTGAATATATGTAAGTCTTAAATATGGAATTGATCATGTTATGATAAGATAGAATTTGGTAAAATATTCAGGATGTTCAGATTATAAATGAATTTTCATGACTTATCTTTAGCCATCTAGTGATTTCTACGGTGTAGGAATAAGCACATGGTACCCTTCGTGTTTCACGCGCTTAAGTGGATGTAATATCAGACTCGTGCTATGTGGATGTAACGCTATAATAATGGAAATTGTGCTTAAGTGAATGTAATACAGATTTAATTTCTACTGAGCATGTGCCCGTGTTTATCTGTCACAGAACCTCTAATATTTCTAAAATATGTGATTTAAACAGCTACAAGATACACAAACTTAAAAAATGTTTGAATTTGGTAGCTATAATTGTATTCGTTTGAATTCAAAAACATGGGGCGATTTGAGCTTTTGTTTTCATCCTTTTTTTCTTCCGATTTGTATTTTTGCATATGAGATACGAATGAATAGTAGCAAGAGAGCAACACACAGGAAAAGAAAATATATATATTTTTTTTATTTTTAAATTAGCGGTCATTATACGTACATTTTTGTGTCTATTTTTATGGTGGTCGGATCTTGTGACTGTTAAAATGGCAGCTGGAAGAGGCTTAGCTACTGTATTTATATGGTGGTCTGATTCGGTATCTTGTGACTATGGACCCTTAAATGTTTTATTTTATTGTTTGTAAATATAAGCTATATAAAAACAAATAACCTATTTGAATCAGGTATCTGTGGGCATTAGACCTGACGTTTGTTTTCTTTTTTAAATTGTTTGATTGAAAATTTTTAGGTATACAGTGGGCCGAAAACCAGTAGGATATAAACCAACTGATCTTGATTTTTATCTCCTTTTTATATCAAATTTAATTGTGGTTCTTTCTTATTCGTTTAATTTTATATCTGTAGTTTCAACGCCATTGCTTTTAATGCTTCAAGTTAAATTGGTTTCCATACATGTAGCATAGGTTTTCAAACAAAAAAAAATGTTTATTAGAAAAATGAAATGACTGTGAAATGAACATTTTAACTGCTTTACGTAAACTCCAACACTCTAATTGTCTTGGACCAATAATCATTATTATTGCGTTTTCTTTTAAATTCTTATACTCAATGCTCGAGTTAACTATATGACTATACTTACACTATACTTTCATAGTGAAAGTAAAATATTATGCAAATCCAATAAGGGACCCAAAAATTATTTGAAATTTCTATAGAAATATAGTGTAGTGACTGTTGTACATATATAGATTACTCAATTCAAATAGAGAGTCCACTAAATGTACTTAAGTGTTTTTATGCTTGTTGAATATAGTTTTTGAATGACATAAACCCACAGATTTATACAAAATTTAAATATCATAGATTTAAAAAAAGGAACTATTTTTTTGTTTTTGTTTTTGTTGGTAAACCAATTATCTCTTGGAATAACGATTTGGAGATTCATTCTAGGAAGATATTTTGCTATTTGTATTTTTGAATATTTTACAAAATATTTATACATTTTATATAATATAATATATGTACACAATTTTACATAATAAATAAAATATATGTATGTTAGTATGCATTTGGGAAATTTTACACTTGTCAAAATACATTTTTTTTTACATATGTAAAAGTTCAGAATTTAACAATATGGGATTGAAAATACTTGTAAAAACCTCAAAATTGGGTGGTGGACCAATTAAAAATATTTTGAATTTGGCCAGGATTTTAATTATAATATCAAAAGTTAATTTTTGTTTTTTTTTTTATTATTTATATATTCTACTATTAGTAATTTGTTTTTATTTAGAATATACAGTAATGAAGAATAATTTAATGGTGATTTGAAGTGATTATGTTTTGAATTGGATAAATACAAAGTCATCAAGTAGGATTTTTGAAAGAAAAAGTTTTTTGTATATTATAAACTTTTTATATACATATTTTTGTTAATTATAATAATATAAATATTTATTTTGAAATGAATATACAGTGAGTCTCAAAATTATTTAGACAATTTATATTACACGGTGAAATGTAGATAAATGAAATCAATGTAATTAGTGATATAATTTTAAAAATATTTTAGTCAAATTTATTCCACAAAGTCTTTAATTAATACAAGACAATATAAAACTGAAACACTGGTCATGGGCCCATCATAAAACGCTATAAATTAAATGAAATTAAAATAAAAATAACAAAAATAACATAAAAAGAACAATAGTGTTTATAGCAAGTGTTCATTGTTTCATAATTATTTAGATAGGCTTCATGAGACTTCAAAATACGGATATTTAAACAAATCTAAAACATTAGAACATCTGGTAAACAACAACGTGTCTTCTGAATAATTACCAATATTTTGTGTAGCTTATTTCTGCTGAAATCACAGCTTGAAGGCGTGTAGCTACTGAGTTCATTAAATTTTACAGCATCTCAGACATAATTCGTCGACTGAGATCTGAAAGGTTCCATAAGCCATTTTCTTTGACTTAGGAACAGATTTTTAGGTTTTGCGACACGCTTTTTCTTTTGGCCCGAACCCTTTTTCGCTATCTTTTTACCGTTTCGAAGATATTTAGTGCCGGATTGACCCATATCGACTTTTGTAGTACTTTATTAATTATAAAATGCCCCATACGCCAATTTTTTGGATATAGGTAATTTTTGTATAAAGTTTGATATTAAGATTGACTTATTTCTGAAATGCCCCATGTCCATATGCCTGACACATATGTCCAACAAATGATCTAAAAGCATTATTAAAAATCAAATAATTATGACTGAAATCGTAAGCTTTTATTATGGGGGGAATAACCATTGACGTCAAAAACGTATGGTTATTCTCGCCATAATAGAACCGTACTTCTTTAATAGTTATAAGTTAAGGTATACCTAGATAAGGTATCACATTTTTCCGGGCAGTTAACCATAATTTTAAAAGTAATTTGTAATTATTCTCTTTTTTCTCTTTTTAAAATATGTAACTTTTTATACCGGGCATGCGTATCAGCTTTTTAAGAGGGGAAGAAGCTGTTATTTTAAAATGTCAAAAAAAGTTTGTTAACTAAATCGAGGGTAATCTACCGAATGGTGGTATGTCAACTTTCGGAAAGGACCCCAAAACGATTTTTTAAGACCAAAAATTGCCGAAATCGAGATTTTCAAATGGGAATGGAATGACGTAGGTTCCGAATTTGCATAAAAAAGTACCCGTTCCCATTTGAAAATCTCGATTTCGGTCAATTTCATCGAATTTTGGTTTAAACAACCGATTTGCTGTTTCTTTCCGGAAGTTCAAAATTCCACCAATCGATAGAGCACCATCGATTTAGTTAAGTGTTTCTTTGATTGCCTTTGTCAGTGTTTCAAAGCTCGGACTGGCTCGGATGGTTCACATGAGGGGCAAGATTTACCTGAAACAATGTATTACAGACATGAAAATTGGCAATTAGGCACTTCCTCAAAGATAAACAAACTCATATTTTACCGATTTCTAAAATTCGAACTGGTTTGGGTATTTTTCCGTATTTAACATAATTTTGCAATTAAAAAGTGGTTCGAGAGAATATTCAAGGCCGACTGAAGTTAACTAGTTATTCAATTGCCAGAAAATCACGCTATAAACATTATTAGCAAAACAGAAAATAAACAACCGATTAGGTAAATCTGCGGCTTACAAATTGTAAAGTTATGATCCTTAAACCGAACCTTAAATGTACATAAGCTCAAGTGTATTACAAGTTTGATTTAGAATTTTTTATGGGTACTTTGTATGTGGTGAAAAAACCGTCAATAGTTTTGATGATATTAGAAGTGAAAGCCGAACTGTAGACGCTTGTGAATGAGGCTGTCATGCCAAATTGAGTCAGAAAAAGCTGCTGAACATCGAGTATAACCATGCCCACCGATTTGTCTTTCCATAAATTTGTCCTGATAAAATATTTAGTTCTTGAAAGATGATTAGCTGTATTATGACAAGTTCTGAAATCAAACTGTTGCATGGGAAAAATACTATTTAATTTAATAAAATCATTCATCCTGATTGGAGTAAGCTGAATGATCTATAACAGTTTGTATCATCGCGGGGTTTGCTAGGCTTGTATATAGGTATCACCTTTGCTTTCTTCGTTCTACACATTGAAATAACCATTTCTTAAACATGAGTTATAAATAAAAGTTAGAAAATCAATGGCTTTGTTTTGGTAATATTTATTTAGTACAAATAAAACGATCCATACCAGGTGATTTTGTATTTGGTAAAGAAAATATTTTATTGGAAACATGATCGAACAGCTTTAATTAAGTGATTCTAATTGACATAGGGTTCATCATTTCTATCTGTCTGTATAATATGAGTTGTCTAAATAATTATGAAAATCACTGTATTTATATATATACATTTATATTCAAATTTAATTATTATTCAAGAATAATAATACAATAATATCAAGAAGTCTTAAAAAAATATTTAATGAATTGTTGTTTTTATATTGAAGGACATCAGTAAATAATTGCTGAAGTATATTAATTAGTTAATTTGAATAAAAATTTTCGGTTTTATGTTTAAATTTAAATTTATTTCCAAAATAGTTTTAATGCTAGTTTATATTTTGATATATATAGACTTTCGAACAGTATATTACAATTTTACAAAATTTAAACTGAATTTCTTTATAATAGAAGCAAATTGCTTATTTTTTATAAATATAATATAAATTTATTATTTTTACAACTTTAGACTGATTTGGTTGATTTAAATTGACTTCAATAAAAATCTAAGATTTTGAATCTAGTTTAACTTTTATATAACAAAAGGACTGATTTGAAACTAACTTTAAGCTTTAAAGGCTTTAAAACCAGATTAAGTATTGTAGTTTTGTTTTTTACAACGATTTATCTAGAATTTTTTCAATTGTTCTATACAAACTGAAAGATATTAACTTAGTTTGTTTTTCTGGAATTAAATTATTCAAATAAAATTTTAAAAAATCTAGAAAAATAGGAAATTTAAAATTAGAAAACCCAAAACTAAATAAAAAATGTTATTAATAAAATTCATCGTTCGTTTATTTTTTATTTATTTTCAAATATTTGAAATTTATTCAAAAATAAATTTAAAAATGTCCATATTAAATACAATTTTACCATTACCATTGAATATTAGTTTTATTGAATGTTATTTTCATTCAAATAATATGAAATATTTAAAATTTGTTCTGTTGTCATCATCAATAAATGATTTTTATTTTACAAATAAAACATCAAATTCACAATTAATTGAATTTACTAATGAATTATTAAAAATATTACATCATAAATTAAAAATACCAATTATTTTACAACATTTTGATTTGGAACATGAAGATCCAATTGATGATATTAGTCAATTGTATACATGGTCTGGAAAAAAATTTCCAACAAGATCTATAAAAAAATTTGTATCAAATCGATGTGTATACAATACAATTATTAATAAAAACAATAGTAATAATAATAATAATAAAAATGAAAGTGAAAATTTTAATAAAAGAAATAATAATTGTAAAAAATTTCGTTGGTCTAGAAAAATTACAAAAATATGGGATGAAAGTGAATTTGGTATTATTCTATTAACTGATAGTTTACAAATATTAGATGAATATTTGTATGGTTTTCCTAGATAACCATTTCATACACCGAATCGTAAATATTTAATTATAAATTTGCATAGAAATTATATTGAAAAATCAACATCAATTTTATCAAATTTTCAATCGATAGTAAATAAAAATAATTTTAGTGAAAATATTTATGAATTCTATAAAAATAGAAAATTTAAAGGATATTGGTTGTTGGCAAAACTATGGAATTTTTATGGTATATTAAATGTCGGTTTAGTTTATTACGATAAAATGGTAAATATTAATTGATTTTTTTGATTTCAATTAAAACAAATATTAATGTTTTGATTTTTGTAAAACGTACGTCGTTATTTTATGTTATTCAATTTTTTATTTCAGTTTTGGTTTTTTTTTTTATTTTTGTATTTCCGTGGGGCATTTTAAAGTCCAATGGGATGTCATTTTGAAATATTTATTGATTTACATTTAAAATATTAATTTTTTTTTAGAAAACTTGTATTTATTTCTAACTAAAATTGACAATTTTATTTAGAAAATATGGTGCAGATCAAAATTAATAAAATTGAAATACAAAATGTACGAACTCCATAAATATTAATTAATAAGTTAATAATTTCTCAATTGTTTCTTCAAGACAACAGATCGATGCATGACGATTGGTTTACCATTAGCGCTTAATTGTGATTAAACTCAAGTGCAATTGAGCAATTTATTTAACTCATAATTGGTTCAATAAATTGTTCTTTTTTTTTTGTTGATATTCTATTAATTTGATCTTCTATTTTCAAAAACTTGATTTAATTTTTATGAAACAAAAATTTCGTAAAATATTAACCAATATACCAGCAGTTTTCACTTACGACAAGCTAAAACAAATCAGTTTATGTTATTTGTCTATACTATTCACCAATCTACTATAATTCAGTAATGGAGTAAAACCAATATGTTCTAAATCTAAAATACAAATGCTGTAAAATAAATAAGACAGCAGATTGTTGCACGACGGTTGGTTTACCATACGGAACTAAAGCCTGTTTTAGTAGTAACAGAAATTTTTGTATCACACAAATTTTTTCTGTGACTTTTTATACAACAATGATATATAAATACGGCAGATTCAGTGAATTGCAGTCACACTTTCACATTTAAAAATATTGTGTAAATTGACATTTGACCATATTGTAGCGTTGTTACAAATAAAAATTTTATAATATTTAATAACTCCCAAGTGAATTTCCATGGCTTTCTCCTGATTACATTATTTTTATAAATTTTAGTTGATTGGTGCATCATATAAAATTACGGTGTTATTTCTATAGCTCTTATTATTTTTTCAACATTATCACTCATTTTAATTTAATTTAAACGTAAAATATTTAAATTAAAGTTAAATAAAAACAAAAATATTATGCTGTCACAACACTCCACCTGTTTTAATGAAATAAATTTATTATATGAAAGGTTTAATTGTGATAAGACGCAAGTAAAGCTTGAGCTGCTATAGCTCAAAATTGGTTCAATAAAATTTCTATTTTGAAAACTTTGATTTAATTTTTTGTTGATGGAATTAAAATTTCGTAAAAAATTAACGAATATCCTACTAGTTTTGACTTACGGCTAACCAACACAACCCGGTTTGTGTTATTTTTCAAATGTTCACAATCTTAATCTTAAAACACAATCTTCTACAGTTTTTTTAGCAAATTAATTTGGGAAAACCCAGACCGAAAAAACAGAAAAACAATTTGATAAAAAAACATGCATGGCCATTGATTGCCTACTTTTAGGTAATTTTGTCTTCAATTTTTATATTGTCTTCATATCCTCTGATATTCAGTCACTCGCTATTGTTTAATAGTTGAACGAGGAGCACCGCAATCAAAAATTGGGGGCGTGATTACTCCCCATTGCATTTTCCATGGTTTGTGCGAATTCTGTTCTATGTTGAATATTATTGACGCAGGAGATGGGGTTTTCCAGCATATGTTCAATATCTGTTAATAAAAACCATTTTTTTTAAAATTCGGTTCAAAGATAAGACTTTTTTACTTATGGATTTACGAACTTTGTTGCTTTCATTAAAGATTGTTGAGTATTATGGAGTATTAAGTGTTATAATACTTACTACTTCAGTATTATCGAAAACTGTTAAGTATATTGAATATAAGGTAATTTAAATTTTTTTAATGTTTAAATGTAAACATTTTTTTTTATCAAGTCTTATCAACAATAAATTAATAACAAGATTGTCTAGTTTTATCCAAAATCCTGGATTTGCAAGACTTTTTAAAAAAAAATACATTTTTTTTTGTTGGAACAAGCACCATCCCTAATTTCAGTGTAATCTTCAACAAAATGCTTACCCACTATTTCAACATTTTTTTCACTAAGCCTTGTTGAATTAAAAAAAAATTTAAAATAAATGCTAATTAAAATCAATTAGATGTGTATTTTTGTTTACATGTACACTTTCCTATATTCAGATAAATAAATTTAAAATAAATTTTATCAGAACGTCTTCATTCCATGATAACAAAATTTACAATAATTATATTTATAAGTTCATTATTGGGTAGGTTATAATTTTTTAAATATCACTGAGTATTAACAATAAAAATCAAATACTAAGTTAATACTTAAATGTTGAAATAATTACCTAGTTAATACCCAAGTAACAATTTTTAGAGCTCTCAGCATAATTGGCTCTAAATGACTTCTAAAGCGGTATAAAAATACACTGTAAGCTCTACAATAGAATAATTAGCTCTATAGGTGTGTAAAATAAATTTATTCTACTTTAGAGCTAAAATAATAATTTCTTTCTTATATAGAACATTTTGCTTTTGCATTGTATAATATTATGTTGCTTTAGAGCTGTTGGAATAATTATATTCTTTTATAAAACAACTTGCTCCTTCAAAGTGTAATTGTATGCTGTTTAAAAACTAACAGCGTGGTATTACTCCGAAATAGAGCAGTTACTGTAATTTCCATTTACTGCTCTATTAATTAATTTTGTTATGCTCTTTTAGAGCTAAAACAATATATTTTTTTTGATACAAAGATGTTTGCTTGCTACGTGATTTAATATGTTTGCTGTTCTTGTTATACACACTGAATTATCATAAAAAAGTCATTTCATGTTATCTCCCTCTAACAAATTGATTAACTTTATAATACATTTTGCAGCTCTACAATTGCTCTATATCAGTGAAGAAACCCTCTATACCCAATCGCTATTTTTATTGAAATTAATATTGAATTAAAGAAATGTAAACATTGAAAAACTACGAAATAAATAAATTAAAATACATATTTTGAAGATAATCAACAGTTTTTAAGTTTGTTTTATCTTTTGGAAACATTTGACTAAAAATATTCAAAGATACGTAAAAAAAAATTTTCAAAATTTCAACAAAATTTTTTTTAAACTATTATAGGGTGTTGTACATTTTCGAGATAGAAGGCTAATATTTACGATAAATTTGAAATGCCAAGGAAATTTAATATTTAATTAGAAAAATATTCACATTTTAAATAAAAAAAAATATCAAAAATGTGTATCACAATGAAAATAATAAAATATGTAATACATACTTACATACATCCTCCTAAAACTAATTTATTTAAACATTTAAAGAGAGAGAGAGAGAGAGAGAGAGTGCTCTAAAAGAAAAGCACAAAATACTTTTATAGAGCTAAAATTAAAAATTGAATCAGCTCTATAAGCGACACTTTCGTTGTTATAAGAGCTCCATAAAGATTCTAAGATCGGATATAGAGCTAAAAGTTGGAGCTAATAGCTCTAAATTTGGCTCTTGTGCAGCACATCACTTTTATAGAGTTACAATTGTTACTTGGGACTCAATTTGTTGCAGAAAAATAAGTAAATACCACAAAAGGCATTAAAACTGAGTAATAGTATAGAAACTTAAGCATTATTGAGTACATACTTAGTAAAGCTCAAGTATTTGCATTTTCTAGTAATCTACTCGCACTTAATAAATACGGGCCTTTGTCTAACCAATTCTGAAATTTTTTGTTTGAAAAAGTGAAAAACAACTTAGATTATGGCTTTTCCGCTGATTGCCTAGTTTTAGGTAGGTCTTTCAATCTTCAAGTTTTATAATTTTATTTTCAGCACAAAATTTCTTATGTGATAAATACTTTAAACTATAAAACTTCGAAATAGTAATTCCCAAAAAAGATTATAGTAATTCCGAAATAGTAATTCCCTGATTTTTGAAAAAATTAATTTTGTGTTTATAAACTCGTAATTAACGGATATTCCAATTAAAATATGAATTTTGTGTTTCTGTACATATTGCGTAGTTAACCAGCCTTAATCTCTTTACAGATTGTATTTTTTATGATTTTAATGTTAATGAATTTTGTATTTAAGGGTTTTGTTTTTATAAATTTTTATACCAACCCAAAAAGTTATTTTATAATTTTGAACAAATATTTTTTCAGATTATCATGACTTACAATCCATTTCAAGGATCAAATACTGAATATAATTCTGATGGTTTTCATATTGAGAAATTAAATGAAATGCATTGTTCTAATTATGCTCCAGTTAAAAAAATACAATTAAATGGTTATAAGCTAAAGGTGATATATTTTTATCGAAGTCCAACCGCTGTACCATGGAAAGAATTTCCCAATGGATATTTAAGAAGTAGTTTTGGTGAAGCTAGTAAATTTTGTTTATGTTAGTTAATTGTATTTTTATTGTAAATTAATTTAAATATTCAATATTTTATTTTATATTAGATCCTTTACGAGATAAAAATTAAATTTAACTCAATTAACTTATTATAAAATAGTCCACATGGAAAATGAAAAAGGGTTAAATGTTTTGTTTGTGTATTATAAATATGAGGTGAATAAGCTAAGGCAAATAAATTATATGATACAGAAATTACACAAATTAATGCGAGTTAACATACAGACCTATAATTAAGTTAATTTATATTTTATCTCTTAAAGAAATTAACTAAAATATAATTACAATTTTTTTTTATAATTAATTTAATTTTCGTTTTTGCATAAATAGTTGGTGGTTTCGATGGAATTTTATTTGGTAATCTAATAAAATCATTAAATTTTACACCAATTATGAAAGAAGTTAGTAAAGAAAATCGTTATGGTAAAAAATATCAAACTGGTATATTTGAAGGAACATTAGGTGAAATAATATATAGTAGAGCTGCAATTGTTGCTAATTCACGTTTTATAATGGATTTAGGAACAAAAAATATTGAATTTTTACGTCCAATTACAACCGATCAACTTTGTATTATTGTACCAAAAGCACAAAGAATACCACAATATTTGGCACATTTTAAATGTTTTCAACCACTGACATGGCTATCAATTTTCATTATATTAATTTTCTATTGTACAATATGGCAATTATATAAATTATGGATTATAAAACAGAATCAATTTAAAATAATTCAAAATGTTAATAGAATATATTATAATGATTTATATCAAACATTTAATGATGTTCTATTGATAATGACAAATGGTACTATAACTGATATAAATTTTCTACGTTATTCAGAGAAATTTTTCATATTAAGTCTTTTAATATTTAGTATTATTATAAATGGTATATTTGAGGGTTCATTAACAACATCATTTAGTACAATAAATTATGGTAAAGATTTGCAAACACTTAAAGATGTAAAAAATTCAAATTTAAAAATTATATTATCATCGTCAAGTTTAATACCAGTTTTTATGAGTGATGTTCAAAATGATGTTTTTAAAGGATTGCAAAATCAAATAATTATCGATGAAAATTTTAATAAAATGTCAACAGCCATATATCGAAATACATGTTTTTTAGATAAACTATCAGATTTTCAAGTAATCAAATTGGATTATATACAATCGGATGGTACAAAATTATTGCATCGTGTTCAAGAGTGTCCAAGCACTTATCATTCATCATTGTATGTTAGAAAAGGTTGGCCATTAACTGATACATTTAATTGGATTATGTCAGCTTTATATGAAGGAGGTAAATAATTTTTTATTGATATTTTATATAAAGTTATTTTAAATTTTTTTTATAAGTTTATCAAATTGAAAAATAATATTTTACCATGTAGCAATTTAGTTTGATTTTTATAACTCACATATGGATTTATTTTAAATTTAAATATTAGTTACGAAACTAAGCAATATCATAATAGGAGTTGTTTAGGTAATCTACAATACTTACTGAGATGAGTTTCTATAGGGTTGGTTAACAAAACACTCCTTTAATTAAAATCTCTTTAAGTTAATGAAAAATGTAACAAAAATTTTTCAGTATTTAACCCTAAATTTCATAACATATTATTTTTTCCACGTAAATTCATAACATGATGCTGGCAGACTCACCTTATAATGTAAATAATGTAATAGAAGAACAATAATTTTTAATGAGTTTTTAAATTTTTTTTTACAAAAAAATTATTTTTAGATGTTGAAAAATAACAAAATAAGCAAAAAGTAACAAAAATCAAAATTTTAATATTTCAGTTACTTTTTTTTTTACATTCTAAGCATTCTCGAATCGTAGAGATGAATGTGTATTACACAATTTGTTTTGGCAATAGTCTTAGAATTGTTTTTGCATTTTGGACTTTTCTTGGGAACGTAAATGGCATCTGCGCCGGTTTATATTTACTATGGCTGCAGAACTAGGACTAGTTAGACATATTGATGAATGAATCCATAAAAGTTTACATTTTTGAAATTTCAGTGCGCGAATGTAATTGCAGTTTTTAGTACGGTTTTTGATAAGAGAAAGCTCTTAGAAATAAATTTCTTTTATTGAATTTTATCGGGCTCCAAAAAAGGCATTTTTTTTGTCCAAATAATGTAAGATGCAACATTTGAAAAATCCGATAAATTCATACAAAAAGCAAAAGACTAACCGAATTGTCTTTCTTTTTAGCATATACTTATGCACTGTTTGATCCAAGACATCAACGTTTCCCTCTGTTTAATTATAATATTTAGAATAATAGCAATATAATAGAAGAACTATATTTAGAATCAACTTCAACTATAATTTCGTTGGAATGATGTATCGTGAATATAAAAATGACCGCTTTTCATTTTTTCGGAATATGTTAAGCTATTGTTATATTTTTTTTAAATCCAAATCGTGTTGATCTTACATCTCGATCTTTTACTTGGGAGAAAATTATATGGAATCTTCGTTTTATTCGACATAAAATTCCTACAACAGATTGGACAGTAAACTTTTTAAAATTTAACATTGTGAAATAATTATCCACTGTAATGTTCCGTCCAGTTCCAAAATATGGTATACACGAATTTTCAACTACATTTCGAACAAGTCTTGTTGCTCGGTTATTACCTTCTTTCTCAGTACATATTACATGGAATTCCTTTGAGTGGGTATGCCGACTGGGAGTCACAAATCCACCAAATTTTAATACCATATACTTGACAGGCTTTGATAATATAAAAGAACAATGGCAGCGACAATGCTTTAATTGTTCGTCTATACCATCAGATGTTTTTGGATATGTAATATTTTCCCAAATTATTATTTATTGCTTCAAACACGTCCCAAAATGGACTAATTTGTCAAATTTACATTGATTACTTCTCTTGGTTTTTTCATCAAGTCGAATTAAAACGTAAGCGTCATCAAAGCGGTTCACGTCTATTATAGTAGCTTTGAATATAATTGAACCATATATAGTGGCTCCCAAACGATCAATAACTCTGGCTGACTTCCAAACTGCAGTAAAAAAAGTTTTAATACAGTTTAAATACAGTTCAACTACCGCTTAAAGCTTTTATAACCACTTCAATATAAAATAAAAAGGGTCCAAGGAATTGGGGCAATCGTCATTTGGTCCGAAAGTCAGGACCAAAGACCTTGAACCAAAAAAAAAAACCAAAACCCCCGCTACTCATATAATAAAACCCTGTTTTTGACTACAACAGGTAAACGCAGACGGCAAGGTTTTTCAATAAATTCTGGACTTTTTCTGCTAAACTTTGGTAACAACAAAATAAGCGTCAAAAGTTTTAAATTGTGTTCCATAATGTAAAAAGTTCCATATTACAGCAAATTTATTATTATGTAGAAAGTAAGTTTTAAAAATTAAATTTAAAAACAGTTTAAAGGCGGTTTAAGAAATGTTATTTTTACAATATGGAAGCCACGATATATTATTAAAAGTATATATCAACTATAATGTACATTTTGCAGAAAATATAGTCAAATATATTGAAAATACTGTGATGTCAAAAATTGCATTATGTAACAATTATTATGAAATCTTATATGAAAGCCTCTTAAGACTCATGTTATGAATTTATGCGATATTTTTTTGTAAGCAAAAATAAAAATACAAAAAAACAAACAAAATATTATATATTTTTGTAATTGTAATATGTAAATCTTGACCTAAATGAAGATACGTAGATTCAAAAATACGTAGTTTACAAAAAAAATTGAGCCTCATAGGATCATGTTATGAATTTTAGCGTTAACTGAGTTTATTAATATTATTGAATATAATGAATTAATATTATATATGAATATATATATATCAGTCGCGTGCGGTCATAGAGTGCAAGGTGTGCACTGCACTCCCTTTAAATAATCAATTCATACTGTAAATAATCATATTTTATTAATAATAATTTAAAAAAATCAAACCATAACTTAAAATCTTCCTCGCTGAAAATTATTAGATTGAAATTTGAAATGTTTTTTACACCAATTTTTTTTGCATATATTCAGGCAAACGTGAAAAATAAAATTAAAACTAAAAAATATGGTGAAATTAATTACTACGTGCAGTATATTCTTTTGCACGTTTATTCATTTTGTTTTAGAACCACTTTTGTGCATATATTCAGGCGGAAGAAAAATTGAATTCTAATATGACAACGTGCAGTATATTTTGTGCACGTTAATTCATATATTTAGATATCAATCTGTCTCTATTATTTTATACTTAAATTTCAGGTTAAGTTAAAAAACTTATACTACTCGGGTGTGCAGGCTTGAAATTGCACGTGGTGAAATAGAATTAGCTGATGATATACAAAACAAAAACAAAAAATTAATGTGACAACGACAAGTGAATAAATAAGTAAGACGAGAAAATAAAGTTAGATAATAAATTAATATTCTAAAATTCTTGTTATACATTGATTTGTTTTCGCTTAAAAATAAATGCCTATTAATTTTCAAGTTAGACATTTTGATTAATATTAACAGTTTATGGTAAGTTTATTTTTTATATTCTGGCTTTTGACATTTTGTTGATACATAATATCTACAAAGCAAAGATTACATGCATTTGCATACATAAGTAGTTTCATTTCATATTTAACAAACTGTTTTATTTATTTTATAAAAAAAAAGAAATGGAAGCAAAATCTATTATTCAAGATTTATTGAAAAATCCTTTTTCGAACCGGGATATTTGAATTTAAAAAGAAAATAATGCAATCAAGACCTACACCAGATTTAAATATAACGCAAGGTATAAAAATAAAAGACAAACAATGTGAACGACATTTTCAGAAATCAATTTATGAAAAATTCAAGTGGATATGTGGTTGTTGTGAAGAAAATAGATTATATTGTTGGCCGTGTCTGCTGTTTGGGAAAGACAAAAATATATGGACTGTACAAGAATATTTAAATCATTTGCATGGAGCTGGAAAAAAATATAGAAAACACAATCTCATATATTTTCAGTTGTGTCCTCAAAAACCTTCGGCACGGTGAGAATAGACTTAATGTTAGATCAACAAAAATAAATATTGTGAAACATAACGAAAAAGTAACTAGAAATCGAAATATTCTGAAAAGGTGAAAAGATTAATTGATGTTGTTTGTTATTTGGGAAAACAAGAAAATGCATTTCGTGGACCTAATGAGAATTCTACTTCTTTGAACCGTGAAAACTACATAGAATTATTAAATTTAATCAGCAAATATGATGATCTTTTGTCAACCCACCTTAATGATTCAACTGTTTTTGCAGGAACTAGCAATAGAATACAAAACGATATTATTGAATCTATATCAAATATTATGTTATTAGAAATTAAAAAAGAAGTCGTTAACACTCCATTTGTTCTATCATGTTAGATGAAACTTCAGATATTTCACATAAATCACAATTATCAGTTGTTTTAAGATACCTTAATTTTACTGGTGTACCTGTAGAGCGCTTTTTATATTTTAGGGATGTAAGTGCCGATCGATCGGCGAATGGTCTATTTAATCTTGTAAGAATAAAACCGTATTCTCGTAATACAATGGGGCAAAATAGATTAAGTAATTGATCTTTGATTGCGATTGAAAAAGAATTGCTAATTTATTTGCAGTCAAAGCTAGATTTTTATGAAAATGTAATTGATCATTTTGTTATTAAGACAGATAGACGGATGGATTTTATTTTTTTCTGTTTTTATTTATGTTTTAGTTTTCAAGTTAATGTTTTTCTCGATTACATATGTGAATTAAATTATATATGTATATTTGTTTTCCGAATACATGTCTTTTAATTTTATTGCACACCTTATGACAAAATCCACCGCACGCTACTGATATATATATATATTTTTATTAAATATAATTTAATATTAATTTTAAATTTATTTATTTTTATTTTTATTATAATAATTTTCTAAAATATATTTACTGGAAAAGGATTTTACAATTTATGGTATAAACAGGATAATATGATGCTTAGTCGAAAGAAACAAATGGCAAAACGTAAAGTTAATCGAAATTTTGCTGTAAAACGTACTGATCGACCATTTACAATTAATGATATGAGAATTATATTATATGGTTATGTTATTGGATCTGTAATTTCAATTATTGTATTTGTTAGTGAAATCTGCTTTTCAAAATATTTTTGTAAATTTTTAAAAAATAAATTTTTTGCATTATTTAATTTTTTAAAGCATTATGAGACTTGAAAATTTTGGAAAATTTTATTAACAAATAAAACTAAAAATCAATAAATTTTGTTTTAAATTTTCATAATTTTATATTGTTCGTATAATTTGGTGTTTTTTAGTATCTATATGTACATAACTTACGCTTTGAATGTATTTTTTATTTATTAATATATATTATTATTATAATATTTTTATTACATTTAAATTTTTAATAAATTGATGTAATATCACTTTGTTTTTTTTTGTTTTTAAATCATGTCAAGAAACTTACCTGACATTTGATAATGGTCCAAAGGTTTCACTTGTTAATGTATCAGAGGTAGAACCACGTAACGAATCCAAACGATCAATTTTTTTAAATTGTTGTAATACTATTTTACCTATTTCTTGACGTGAATTTACTTTCATAAATGATTTGGAAGATGAAACAGCAAGACTGTTTTTTTTTTGTTTTTTTTTTGTTAAATTTCATTTTAAATTTCGAATAAATAAAATGGAGTAAAAAAAGATAAAAAAATATTTTTGTCATATAATAATTTATTCGTATTGTTTTTTTTAGCGAATATTTTAATTTTTACATAATATACATATACATTTATTGCAAAAAAAAATATATATATATAGAAATAAAAAACTACAACAATAAAAAAAAAATACATATAAAAAAAATTAAGTAAGTGCATTCAACAGATTGAAAGTGTTGATAGTTTTTTAATAGTTGGTCAAAAGTGTTAGATTAAATAATTTCCAATTGGTGCTTGAGTAAATTTTTATTATTAATTGGCCAATATTTCAATAATACTCTCATAATACTTTAATAGTTTTTAAATTATTGTTTGTATATTACAACAATTATTATTATAATTTTTTTAAATTTGTACATTAAATATTAAAAATAAAATAAAAATAAAAGCAAAATGTTTGTAAAACTTTAATAAAAAATATTTTTGTAATTATTTTAAATAATGTGGTAGGATTAAAATAGACATAATGTAAAAATGAATTAATAACAAGATATTTAAATAATATTTTATTGTTCAGTGAATTGTTTTACAGAATTAATGTCATAATATTTAATCAGAAATTTTTTATCTTCAATAATTGTTGTATCAATGCTTATTAAAATTTCAGTTAATAAATTATTTTAATTTTTGGTATATAAATTATGAAGTGTTGCTTTTATTTATTTATTTATTTATATATCAATTTACCTTCATATTTTATGTACTGAAATATACTTATATATTGTAACTTGCTTGATTTAAGCTCGGATTAAAATGAATAAATAAAGAAAAAAATATACAGTCAAAGTTTTCAGGCCCCCTTCTCTTTCGAGATGTTGGCCTATTGTTTTTATTTAATAATATTATTAATTTTTAAAAATTACAAACATCTTGTAAATTTAATTAATTATTTATTTTCCACAATTTAACTTACGCTGAAATGGATATTCTCAACTGCGTATATTAATTTTGAGATTAACTTATAATATTGTCTTTATAACCTTATTTAACATTTCAATAGATAAATTTAAAAATAAACCGGGCTCTTCTGAAATAAAAGTTGTACACGGACCAAATGACTCAATATCTCAAGGATGCATGTTGCTTCCAGGTTTTCAAAAATATATATCTTTAATGCTCTATCTTATTCTTCAATGATGAAAAGAACATTTAAGATAATTTTTGTTGTTTAAATATTTTTATATATACACCGTTATATCTGTTGATCTAAGATGCTTGACAATTCACAAAAAGAGTGAATTATTACCAATGGTAATAAAATTAAAACACTCTGCTATGGAGATATCGTTATTTTCAGGAAAAATAAAATGATTCGTTATTCAAATTCTAAAGGATGATTAAATTGGATGAATTTACAGCAAATAAAAACCAGTGCCAGTCAAAGGAGAATTAATGATGCATTAATCATAGAACAAGAGTAATTAACGGTAAATGAGAAATGGTAGCGAATAGAAAGAACTATCACCATGGCGGCTAGGAAGTAGTTAAAATATTGGAATGCAATGCTTACTGTTTTGGTAATGAATCTGCAAAACAAATCAAATACGGAACAAGATGCTTCAAAGAAATACGACAGCAAATGCTAACGGTTATAAAGGAACAGAAGTGTAACAGTAAAATTAATAGCAAGAAAAAGAAGGCAAGCAAAGAGTTGAAGAGACATCAGTAGACATATTTTATACAAAACTCAAAATTAAAATTAATCAAGCCAGGCACAATATCTGCAAAGATATGAAATGAAATACTCTTGCACAAAAAAAAACATGACGGGAAGATGGTGAGAACATTTCGAAGAGGATTAGAATATACCTATTAAGACGAAGAAGAAAATATGATAAAAAACACTACCATAGCACAGTCGGAAGAATATTGAGGAAAATATTTGGCTTCAAAATAAATGGTGAATGAGATCAAACGAGGAGCTAGAATGCGCTAATTAAAAAGCTATAATATAGTTCAACTTATTAAGATACAAATACTTAAATTTGATCATAATGAGGATGAATGATCAAAAAATGTCAAGTGGTAAACCAAAATCAATATGCTGAAGATGAAATCGAGAACTGTTAAAAATTTGGAGTTAACCCATAGAGAACAGTTGCACAAGATAGCGCAAAGCGGAGCAGAATTGTAAATCAAGGCTTTTCTTCAGCTGTACAACAAACAGATAATGATGAACGTCGTTGGTGTGCATGTGCCAGTTTTTTCTGACAACTACCGCTACATATGTAATATTTCAAAGTGCTATATAACTTCAAATTTATTAAAACACTGCAATATAAAAAAACATTAAGTTTTTAGTCTTTACAAAAAAACGGGAAACATAGTGTTCATATGATGTTTATTTTTAAGTTCTAAAGCTAATTTATTACATTCAGAAACAAATTAAAAACCCATTTTTCTCAAAACATCAATTTTGAACATTTATTATTTTTGCATATACCCAACGACATATAAATATGTACATAGCTAGAGGAAATTAAACACAACCAAAACAAACCTACTCTCCCACCTTCGCGAATTCTATGTAAACTGTAGTGTGTGTATTAAATTTTAAATAAAATCTTTTGAGTAAATTAATTTTGTTTTGATAAAAAATGAAAAAAAAAATAAAAACAAGAAAACAAAACAGGAAATAAAACAGGAAAGAAAAATTTTGAATAATCCATATTATATTCATCTCTTCTATGTATACAAATCTTTTATTAACAAAAAAAACATTGCTTTTTGAATTTATATAAAAAACAACAAAAAAAAGTAAATTTCATTTTTTAATTGTTTGTTAATATTTATTGTTTACCGTTATATTAAAATAAAATAAAAAAACAACAACAAGAAAACAATTTAATAAATGGTAAAATTAAATTCCCTTAATTGTATAGGTATATGTACTGTAACTGTATTGTACGAGTATACACTTTTAGACGACTTTATTGACTCAAAAAGTCAATTGTGTTCACATTCAATTTGGGGTGTATGTTTTGTTTTTATTTGATTTAATTTTAAATTTATGAAAATAATAATAAAAAAAAATTATTAAATTTATTTTGCTTTAAACAAATTATTTTAATTTAAAATTTATTTTGAAATTTTAATATCCTTTAAAACATCAATACATATTCATTACATAATTTTTTTTAATAAATCGATATTTAATTTTTCAAACGTTTGTTTAAATTTTGTAGAACCTTGACAGTTGAATTAAATATTTGGTTTTAAAAATGGTATTGTATAACTTGTAGCAATTACCAAGATTTGAAATTTAATCGATTTATTAAAAATATTCTCATTTAAAGAATCAGCTTGCATAGACCCATCAGTTAATTGTCTGTGCTGTCAATAGTATTTGAAAAAATTACTATGGAGTACATGGAGTTATATTTAAATATCAATTAGTGGGCCACCTTCTAATATTCACAATTATATCGCAAAAATTAATGAAGAACTTGGTGCAATTGCTTTCTGGGCCGAAGATAACGGATTAAGACTTAATCCTTCTAAATCTAAAGCTATGGTTATTTACGTAAGAAATACTAATACTATTATTCTTCCTAAATTCAAACTTAACTATTCTGTAGTAGAGTATATCAATATGACCAAAAACTGGGTATCATTTTCAGTAATACATTCACTTGGCATGATGACTACATTGATTTTATTTCTCAGCGTGTATATTCAATACTTCGTAAACTATGGAAGTTTTCTCTCTATATTAATGAAAATGTAAAGAAAAAGCTTGTGCTGTCATTGGTTCTTCGAATCTTCATGTATTGTGACGTAGTTTTTGCTGGGGTGAGTGCATATGAACTTAATAGAATTAATATTATATTTAATGCATGCATTTGTTTCATTACCAATCGACGTAAATTTGATAGGATTAGTGATGTTGCTAAGACGATACCAGGCTGCACCTTTACTAATTTCCTAAATTTTAGGTACACTTGATATATGAGGATAATAATATTTAAAACTGGTCATTGTTTTCCAAAATAACTTTTGGAATATCACCAAGGAGTATGAACCTAATAATCCCACGTCATAATGGTAGACTCAGGCATTTATCTTTCTTTGTAAAGACTTCAGTGCTTTGAAATAGGTTGTCGAATTCCATTAGATCTGCAACTTCTCACTGTAAATTTATTGAACTTTGTTGGCAGAATTTTAGGCAAAAATCGTAGTTATTCAATTATTTATCTTCTTTTATTTTTATTTTATTATTTATAGGTTTTAATTATTTAGCTGATTTTATTTATTTAAGTTTATAAATTTATTGAAATTTAATAAATTGAAATTGAAATTAATTCCCCTGCACCAATTTGGTTTTCAAACTGAACATTTTTTTTTTATTATTGTCCTATCAAAATGTGTCTGAAGAAGACATTCAGTCGTTTGAATCACATTTTTTTATATGTTCACATTATACTCCATTGTAATACTGAATCTTTACCCCGTTGATCCTACTGTTTATTGCGTAGTTGCAGAATGCTATGGCGATTAAGATGTCTCACACCACTTGCAGCTAATAAGCTGTTTGATAGTCTATTTGGATGTGTAGCTAGTCTTATTGTGTATTTGGTACAGAAACTATTAATTATTATAAATAGTTCTGTGGAAGAAATTATTTAGAATAACTGCTGAAATAAAATAAACACTTGAAGAAAGTAAGTTCTGTTGTAAGTCCGGGTTTTTGGATGTCAGCCGTAATTTATAAGTTACAACATAAGCTACCAAATGACAGCCCAACCTAAATAGCCCAGCGTACGGCGTGTGTCAAAATTAGCTCATGATAATACATTTTATATGAAGGTGACCGAAATACGCAACGGCGACACGCTGTATATTGGAATTTTTAATTTTGACAAGCGTATGTTTTAATTTTTTGGTTTATTTATGTTCAAGAGATATACAAAGCTATTTATGATTTAGATGAGTGCTTATTTAATTTTTTCTAAGATTTGATATTTTTTTTCAGCATTAATATCTTAATTGAATATATTTTTAATATAAATTATTATAATATTCTAATATAAATTAGATGTTGTTAGAAGTTTTCAGTTTATTTTTCTCTAAAAAGTGAAAACATGTGAAATTGACACGTTAAATTTATAAACGCCACGTTTGATTTCGGTGAGCGCCATTCGTTTCAACGTACGGCGCTTATACGTCGTACATCGTACACTCTTATTTAGGTTGAGCACTGAGTATTTAGCCTACTACTAAAGTTTTATATAATCAATGGACGCTTTATAGTTAGATTCAAATCTTATTTAATAGTAGAGGATTTCATGAAATCAATGTTGGCGTCCGACAAGGTGTGCTGTGATCACTTTTGTATCTAGTTGTAGTTTTGTTTTGTAATAAAATTTATTTATGTTATATTCTTTATTATTATAATTAAATTTAAGCTTTATTATAATCAAACTACTTCAAGATTATCTTAAACTACGTTACATGTAAAGAGGTCAACTTGAGTTGAAGTCCATTCATATGAAGAAATTATAAAAAGAATTTATTTATTAAAAAATATAAAAATATAAAAAATTTATTTCAAAAATATTGTATCGTTTTTAGTGATGGAATGCTAGACAGTATATACCTCTGGTATATCGGAAAACAAGAAGATATTAATATCCACCTTCGTAGACAATAAGTTATTATAATATTATGTACAATATACAGTCTCACTGATTTAGGTGGATAAATTAATGCGGTTTTCTCAACATTCAAAATCAATAAAAGTCTCGGGGTTATTGTTGAAGATATATTTTTGCACGTAGAATGGTAATGGTAACAATATCTCAATTTTATCTTATTTCGACTGAAGTGGTTGTATATATTGACCCCTATAATCTCTCTATTCATACCGCGCTTACTTTATTGACTCTGTAAATCCTACTAACTTTGACACTACTTTCCTTCAATTTAATTTTGGTAAAGCTTATATTCAAAAATTAAATGATTTTTTTGATTCCTATGACTTACTTGATCAACATTAACCACTTAAGAAAACTTGGTGATAACAAAACTACTGACACTGATGTTGCCTCTGAGATTATCCTAAGATAATGCTTAAAATATTTATCTTTAACCCTCGTTAAAGTCTTTAATCTATTGATATCCAAGAAAGTGTTTCCTTTTTTATGGAATGAAAGCCTTCATCAGAACTGTTCACGAGAAAAATGATATACGTAACTATCAACCTATGGCAACATTATCTTATGTACCCAAATTATTTGAACTAATCGTTTTTGATCAGTTTGATCACCATTGCACTTGCTTCTTAATACCAAAACAGCATGGTTTCGTAAAACATAATTGACATGCAAATTTTTAATAAAATTTCGTCACTAAATGTGTAATTCATTCTTACTCCAAATTGACCTTGATAATTTCTGTATTTCATTTATGAATAATAATCTTATTTTGAATTTAAAAAAATGTGCAGTGATGACATATCACAGGAGGCGTACCAAATACTTTTCAAATAACTGTTTTCTTAATGGACAAGCATTAAAAGCTGTTAACTCTATAAAAAACTTAGGTGTCATTTATGATGATAAACTCTCATTTAAATTGCATTATAATAATATCGTCAATAAACCTAATCCAAAGTTAGGTTGTCTAAAAACGTTTGTCTAGTCAATTTAGAGATTCATATATCCCTTTTTGCATATCTTGTTAAGCCCCAATTAGAATATGCTAGTTAGGTGTGGTCTCCTTTTTATGAAATTTATATACAAAGGATTTAGGAAAAAATTGGTTCACAAATTTTGTTCACAAACTTTCGTAATTTAGAATTAAGTTCACAACATATTGTAAAGGATATTAAAATAATTTCTAAATGGAAGAAACTTGATTTGAATATTATTAAAGTGCATTACATTCATTCTAAGTACGTGGCTTGCAAAAATACCAACGCTTAGAAAAATTAACAATAATTGTAATACATTTACAAAGCAACTGCATATAAGCAAATTGATTTTTGCTTTGCAAAGCTTGTACAATTTTGTATGTGAAATCCCACAAACACTCTCCAATGCGTGTAATATTCGTACTTTAACTTTTATTTATTTAAGGTTACTTAAAACTAAACTACTTATCAATTGTCTTGTTTTTTACAACAGTTAATAACAAAATAGTGCCGCTTTCTATCATGTCTAGGTGATGACAAAAACAATTGTAACAAATAACAAAAAAAAAAAACAAAATACCGAAACAAAAAAATATTCTTCAAGGACTTGTCAAAAGGATACAATTTAATGATATCTCTGTATAATTGTGGCAGGTAAAATTTCCCCAAAAGAAATGTATAAGAAACATATAAAACAAATTTGTCAAATGCAAAAAAAAAACAAAAAAAAAAAAAAAAAAAAAACAAATAAGTATCCTTAGGATCAAGGTAATTTGGTTGACCTTTTGTTTATAATTTATGCTTTTTTTCATTCAGTTTTTTTTTTCCTACGTTTTTATTATTATTTTGTTTTTGATTTTTAAATAGAACTGACAAAAAAGGATTTTATTTTTATGTACTGTTTATTTTTCAGGAAGTATAACACATTTAGACGCTTTTGTAAAAAAATTACAAAATGTAGGGTTTTATTATGTTTGGGTAGAATTTCAAGTCTTTTGTTTAAAAAATTGTTCTTACGTCATATTTTTCATGTTTTGTTATTAATTTTTTGGTTTTACTTATTTTAGTTTTTTTTTGTTTTTTTTTTTTTTTTGGTTTTTGTATTGTGTATTTGGAAATGAGTCGTCACAGCTTTCATGTAATAACAAACATCATCAAACATTGTTGTAATATTAAAAAATAAAAAAATATGGAATAAAATAATTCTCGTAGAAATAATAATGAATAATAATGCCCATGAGCTTTAAAATAAAATGAGGAAATATAAAACAACAACAACAATAACGAAAGAAAGTAAATAGTAGTAAAAAAAAAAAACAAAACAATAAAAACAAAAAATAAGGATATGTTATTCTGTGTATATGTTTAAGTGGGCCATGTTTTGTTTTTTTTTTCATTTTATTTTGTTTTTCTTTTGTGGCTCTCATCTGGTGTGTATGCATATATTTTTTTTAGTATTGTCTTGTCATACATAATTTGAACGGTATATAATGGAAAAACATAAATTCTAACCTATTCTTTATATCTATCTCTTTTACACTTATCGTTTAATAATTTTTCGTTTTATCGTACAGCACTCTCTGGTTATGAATAATTACAAAATATGCATTTGGTAAGTAAGTGGATAAACAACGACCAAATGGTGATGATGAATTGAAAAAATTTAAAATATTATTTTGTTGTTTTTCTTGTTTTTTTTTTAAATTAACTTTAAAAAGAAGAAAATTTCTGCTATAACTTTTGACTTGCAGGGGTAACCCTAAGCGGAGTATTCTGAATCTCATCTTATATTTACTGTACACCTGCGATATCTCAAAGCTAGAATATGCAACTTTGGCGATTTTGGTAGATGATACTGATGTAGTAGCGGTTGATAATAATAAAAATGAAGCAACAAATAAACTGCAGCAAGCTTAAAGTAAAACGGTCAAAATAAACCCAAATTTAATTTAAATTAATTTAATTTATTTGTTTCAACACATTCAGTGCAATCAAAACTCAGGACCTTTTTCCTCACGGATCCCGGATCCCGGATCCATCAACCTAAATTAAAAATAGAATTGTCCAATCAACATTGTTCATATAAAAATTTTGCAAAATATCTTGTTATGGCTCTAGATGCCAAGCTCCTATAGAGAAAAGAACATGACATGAAGAAAACGAAACAGGATCCAAGTGCATTTGGACCGACATATAACACAGTTTTATGATCTACAGTAAGATATAAAAGACATTCTAATAGGTATACCCCGGAATGGATACCTGCATTTTCAATATATCAAATTTTTTTTTTTAACTAGCTACTTCAAAATCCAAATGTAATACACTTTATTTTGGCTATCTAGACATGCGAACATTTCTGGATATGCTACAATGCTACAATGGCTACAATGGAACCACTCGCTACCGATTTCAAATACAAACTATATTATCAGGATTGTCAATACCTGCGAAACGAAATTATATGGGAAACGTACTTTAAAAAGTATAAAGTAAACTTAAGACTTGTAAAATTAATGTATTCAAATGGTGAAACGAAAAATTAGTTTCATTAGCCGTAAAACCTCCGTGATAATAACTAAACTGGGCATATACAGCAGTCTAACGCATAGTTGCCTCTTGGATGACCCAGAAACAAACAAACCCACATGTAGTTGATTCATAGGATTCATCATCACAACACATCATATTCTTGATACTTGTTCTTTATTCAACAGTGTAAGAATCGAACTTTTGGTATTACAGGGTTGGAAATTCTGAAGTTAGAAAGAACTGAGGTTACAGAAAAAGTCTTTGAATTCTTGCACATACTTAAAATCATCGATCAAATATAACACCGGAGAGGTTTTTACTCAAACTCTCCTCTTTGCTTTAAAATTATTGTGTTATTATAAGGCAATACTAATTTGGCAATGGTAAACTAGTTAAAGTAAAATTAATATCAATTTAAAATTGAAATGAAACGTAAACATACTTTGGGAACGATAAAGCCCAAGAGATTGATGGGCCCATCACAAAACTCCATAAATTAATTAATTATAGCAATTTTTTCATGTATAATCCGATATAATAGTTAATCTGGGCATACGGCATGGCAAAAATTTGTATAGACTATGCAAACGTCCCAAAACAAAGTGTTGCGAAATAATATCAATGTTCCTTGGTATTTTCGAAATGCTGATATTCATAGAGATCTTAATATTCCTATTATAAAAGAGGAAATATGAAGCGGTACCCCAAAAAAGTCATCTTTGTCAACATTTTAATATAAAATTTCACTTAGCTGACAATCAACCCTTTACTAGACGACTTAAACAACTTAAACGAAATCGTTTGAACTGTGATTGGGCTTAAATATTTTAATTCGAAGGGAATTTTGATTGATCAAAGATGTTGGGATGAACAAAACCAAAATTGGGATAAGATAGGCTAGTATAAATTAGGAAGAAAAAAAAGGAAATAGATTAGTAATAGGGAGTGAAGGTATTAATATTTTCTTTAAACTTTTGCAAATTTTAATTTGAATGTGGAAGCATATTGGGAGGAATATGATTCCACATTCTTGAACTATGAACTGTGATCGAACTTCCATAATCTTCCTTGGTTAGTCTAAAAGCCTAGTTTTGATTTGAACAATAGATAAGGCGTTTTTAGTGGGTTAAAACCGGCACAGTCCTTCAATTCGCTCTCCGCCAGAAAGTAGAGCGGAGGATAAAGGCTCTTTTGTAAAAAAAAATATTTGGTTGTTTTTGGTTATTTGTCATTTAATAGATTTAGAAAATAAAAATATGTACACAAAATTATATTTAAAAAATTTGTAATTATTTTGTTTTAGCAAAGTTTTCTAAATTGAAAGAAATGATGCAATGTTATAATATAAAATTTAGTAGGGATGTTTAAACTCCCTCTAAATTTTACATTTTTTAACAACAAAAATTGTAGTTTGGAAAAATAAAATGAATATTTTTTGTACCATTCATTGAAAATTCAAATTGAGGTAGCTGACTTCTAAGGATAATTTATTTATACAAGAAAAATATTTAAACAAAGGTTATTGTTTCCATTACAGACAAAAAAAATTTATTTTAAAAATGACTAAATAATTAATTTTGAGAAGTCATTAGAAATAAGTATGGTATGTGTGCATATGTTGGTGAAGTTATTTTAGAATAAAATTTTAAGGTTTTATAATAATAATTAAAAAAAATAAAATTGTTGAACTTTTAATTGGCATATGTAGTTTGTTTCTACTTAAAAGTTTTGTATTAGGTATACAGACATTTCGATTGTTTCAAAATGGTATAAACATATGTGATGAGATATGATGAAAAACTATTTAATGAATGAATGTTAAAAATAATTAAAAATTCAAATTAAAATAATATTTTAACTAATTATGCCTATTCTGTTAACATTGTATGCGATACCATATATAGAATAAAAATAATTGTTTTTATAAATAATTTCAAGTTTATGGGATGAACACCCTAACTGCTTTTACACAGAGATTTGCTATACGCAAATTACATACAATATAGTTGCATAAAAACAAAGACAATAGGTGAGGGTCGGGCACGCTATACTATTCCTCTATAGTCCTCTAAACTATTTTGTGAAAATATTGATGGCTGAAAACTAAAATCACATTATCTTAGCTATGCCGAAAGTGGTGTGAATAAAATCTTATATCAACCCCAAAATTGGTTTAATGTTTATTCTTTGCAAAAATAAATATCTTGAATATAAAAAAAAATGTATCTATTAGTGACAGTTTTTTTAATAGGGTGTTGTCAAACAAAATTGTATGTTAAATAATATTTCAAATAAATTATTCCAAGGATTTTATTTTGATTGGAGTATCAGATCAATATGTTCCACATTTACAAAAAGGGCGATGTAAAAACTATAGATGAATATTCGTGTTCAATATCACGTACAAAACCCTATCCAGCATTTTGTGTGCATATTTGAAACTGTATCTTGATATTATTATTATTGTTAGTTATTAATGTGGCTTTCGTCCTGGAAAATCAACAAGTATAATCATATTTTTGTACTCAAGAAAATTGTGTAGAAAATCTCAGTTTCAAATTAATATACTTCACATATTCATCGATTTTAAGTCGGCATAAATCAAAAAGCCTCTGCAGACAGGGCTTATAAAATTGCCCATAATTTCAAATGCGATTAATTCAATAATAACAATAATAATAAGTCGGTCTAAATATCATATATCGCTGGAATGCAGTGTCAGCCAAGCTAATTCGGTTATCTTGAATAGCATTTGAAAACACAATATGTGCTATGGCAATCTTAAATAATTTCGATAAGGATATTTACACTACCGTGCTATTTCTTCAATTTAGTAATATAACGTGTAGTGAGATGGCTGGTTACACACACTTAGACCTGTAAGGTGATACCACGGAAACTTTCCTCGCATAAGACTCTACTCGTTCAACCAATTTGAGCTTTTAACGAAGGGGAGGAGATTTTTTATATTAGTGCTTTCAAGGTCACCCAGCGAGTTCAGAAAGAAGGCTTCTAAAAGGGTTTTTCTTTTATGGTAGAGACCAGAGCAGGAACCGGGTAGGTGTTGGACTGTTTCATCCTGCTCCTCCTCTCTACAACTTCTGCAAAAGTCGTTTGAGGGGAACCCCAGTCTTTCGGAATGTTTACCAAGCAGACAATGACACGTAATGACCTGTGCTATAGTGCTAATGTTACCCCTTTTCAGAGTTAGTGGGTTAAGGGATCGATTCAGGGTCAGCATAGGTCAGATTTGCTTGGTGATGTTGCAGTCTGGTCTAGCTGATCATCTGAAGTTTGAAGCTTTTATTGCATCTCTGTGAAGCAATAAATTACCAGTAGCTAGAGGTAGTTGTAGTGAGAATGAAAAATGACAAATGTACTAATAATGAAAATGGTCGATACTACTTTTTAAAATCTGTTCAAGTACTAGGGTATATGTTGATGAGGACATTGACATCATTGTAGGATCAAAAAGGCAGTTGTTGGGTTTGTTACCAAGATCAAAAAGAATGCGAAACAAATGGATTACTTTGAGAGAATGAGAATAAAAATAAGATAAGTGTTGTAGAAAAATGAAAAGACCTTTCAACATCATAGAGCAAGTAAAGGTTCAGGAGCTTATTTACTATAGAAATAATGTTAATTCTACAATCAATATCAATGTGGAAGTTCGGCGAATTTTCCCGCTTACATACTGCTTTTGTTACAAATTATCAAAAACTTTTGGGTCCAAAGCTACTATTTTTCATAGTTGTAAAATGCTGAACTCGCTGTTCTGCTTTATTGATCAAAATTATGAACATTTTTCAAGACTAGTGAGAGTGCATGATACAAAATTACATAAGGGTAACAAGTACACAAGGGAAACTTTAAAGTTAGTTGTTTTTGTTGTGCTCATTTCTAGACCGTGGAAATACCCAAGTGGTCCATAACTGATTTCGGAAATTTTTTTATTTTAAGACCTGATAAAATGTGGAATATGATTCCATCTCATGTGTCCCCAGGGTTTATTGTAAAAGTACCAATGTTTAAAAAGAACCACTTCAAATTCGTCTCCAACTTACCTAATAATTCACCCCTAGCATCCTATTCCCCTCCTAATCTTTTCCGCATATCTGAACTTACAATAATTTTCAATAAAGCAATTTTTCCTAGTGTTATGGTAGTGTGTAAAAAAAAAATCTACAATCCGAACCCTATGAGCAGTATAAATTGGTGAACATAGTTACGAAAAATAAAGTCAAAAAACTGCAAAGCCTAGGATGTTTAGAACATATGAATAAAATTGCTCCAATCAAGTTATCATCTTTGAAAGCAAACCCGAAGATACAAAATATGAAATTTACCCACATAAGTAACAATTTTGTATTTTCAACTAAAGAGAAGCCCTTTTTAAAAAACCAAACCAAAAGTTGAAAATTCCAAGCTCATCTCTTACAAGTTATTTCTTCTATAATTTAATTATTTAAAGAATTTTTAATATTATAAAATTATTAATAACACATCACATTCTATATTTTTATATTGGATATATTGAAGTGCTAATTAAATCATAATATTTTCCCCTATTTAACCCTCATAAACTGTTAAACTATGTTAAAACCAAAAAGGGTTACAAAATTCCCAAAAAATACCAACACCACAATGATTTTTAGTTATTAATCCTAAAGTTTACATAATATACTCGGTATTCAAGTCAGTTATTTTGCGTAATACATAATAAGTATGTATGTAATACAATATACATGTTGTATACATATACCACAGCATAATATTTTACTATTATTTTAACAAGATAACATAATAATGTTGACAAATAATATTAATTCCGAAAATTCTGGGATAGAACGAACATTTTTCATTTTAAAACATTTTTGTAACTATTTAGTCCTTGGTTGATTGCTGTTACAAGTCTAAAAATTGAATGTCGTAACTTTCAACTAAAAGTGTAATGTTTAGTTATAAACGATTTTTTTATGTCATAGTTTGTATGATGAAGGGGTTTTACATTCACAAGATTATGTTTTCATAAAAAATACTTCATCGACTATATTTTCATTGTCCATACTTCAGTACTTTATGTTAAGACTAAAGAGACAATAGTTTTGTGCAAGCTTAGTATACCTAGACAGTAATTTTAATTGATAACCATTTCCAATTACTGCCGAAAAATATATTAGAAGTTTGTTACTCCTCCAAAATTATATACGAAAATATATAAATTACTGGACAATATAATTTTGTCTACAACTTACTACGATACACACTACATTGTCTTTGCCCAAGCACCTACTTACATTTAATGATGAAAATAAGACTCATATGCTACCTATTCTATGTACTCTCTTGAAATTTGTATAAATCAAATGGTGTACTGGTGTAGGTGTGGTCGTGGTGTGGTGATTTATTTTCTCTAATTTTTGGTGAATAGATTAAATAATTTTGAGGTGAAATTGACAACTAACTCTATTATAAATTATAATTTATAATATATGATATTCAAAACTAGGTGCACCTGTGGGTTAATTATAATGCAAGTTTAAGCCAAATTTAATGCTTTTTCACTGTGAAATCCACAAGAACTTACATGCAAGCTTATATGTGTTTTTATATATAGATGGGGAGTATAATAATAATACTATATGAAATTAAGTTTTCCTGAAAAATGTAAGGTAGTTAAATTAAGAAATTCTTAAATAACTTTTAAGGGACTGTTCGATGGAGAGCCTTTGCTGGGACTTTTTTTTTTTGTATATAGTTAAATTTCTTTTAATTAAATATTAAACAAAAATATGTTGCATGACACAAAATTGAATCCAACTTTGAATATTTCCCTTCGTAGTTCCTGAATGTTTCACTATTTTCTCTAAAGCGGAAGTATTTCTTTGTTATCCGCTTGTACTACCGTAGTTTTGCATTACATTTTGAATTACGATATTTCTATACTGGTTTTATTTACTATACTGTATCAGCCTATGTTGGATTTAAGTACATTACTAAAACCATGAATCTAGCTAGAAATCTGAATAAATTTATCATGAAAGTAGTTTCAAAAGTTCAAATTAACTTTTTGTAACTACTAAGAAAGTAAAATTCTTACATATAATTGGTATGGAATGGGAATGGGTGATATCTGCGAATATACACACACTCTTAAATCTTTTTTTTTTGCTTCAATGACTATGTTTGCCAGAAATATGTTTGCTTTTGAATTGACAAATGCTTGATAATAATACCAGTACCCGCTTGAAATATAAAATTCTAATACATAGCAAAATTTAAAAAAGTTTGTGATAGAATTTCAGTAAAAATCAAACTAATAACACTATTACAAATTTACATTTTTTGTACTTTACTCCCACATACATAAAAAATTAGAAAAAAATTATTACGAGAAATTGAAAGCGACAACTTAAATCTTTTAATATCTAAAGCCTTGTGCAAAGTTACTTGCGTTATAACTTTGAGTTGTTAAAAATTTAAAAACAATAAAAAAAATACATTACATATATTGGATAACAATAAGATAAAGTTTTGAAAAACTAACACTGTCATTTATATTATCAGTATATTGTCATTTATGTATCCACCCACTCATACTCATGTTATACATTACACATATATAATTCATTTTCTGTAAAAAGGAAGGAACGTAAAAGTTTTTTTTTCCATTACCTCGCATCACCATATTTTTAATCATAATTTTTCAACAAGAATGCTTTTAATTCAGAAAATATTATACATATACATATATATATAGTCAATTCAACCGTTTTCAGTACATATATCTATTAATGTATTAATGTATATAGTACTTAAAAAATAAGAATATACATTAAATGATCCTGTGAAAAGATTCAGTCACGAGAAATTAATAGTCTTTTACAATATTTACAACTAGATACATTATGTAAAGTTTAAAAATCATTACAATAGTTTCGTGCGTTAAAACTTGTTGATATACCGTTATAAATACTTGTATGATGATGATGAATAATAATTTTGTTTTTTTTTGGTTTTTCTCAATTTATTATCCTTTTTTTTTTAAATCCTTCTCATATCACATATTTAAGCCCAAAATATTTTTTATATTATAAAACTGGTAAGGATCATTCATATAAGAACAGGGTGATTTATGAATATGGTATTAGTTTTTTTTACAAGGATGATATATTGAAAAGATTTTTCTGAAGTTAAAGTACTGAAAAAATGGAATTAAGTTTACTGATTTCAACTAGTATTGAGGGTTGATTGATGTATACATATTCAATTTAAATGTGTGCTATCTTGTGCTCAATTTGTTAACGAAAACTCTTGCAATCAGAATAAAATAATTATTAATATGTATACTATGTAATTAGAATACAAGGTGGTTCAACATTGTATTCTGACATTGAACAATATTATATAACTGTAACTTATATAACGTGAGTTTTGCCATTCGGCTGATTTAATTCCTCGCATTTTTTTTTTTAAATTTTCATTTATTTAGTATTTGAGTGTCGTGATGGTTTCAGTTTTGATATAATTCAGTCCATCACTAATAAATCATATGCAAATACATGTATTGTTGTAATGCGTATTAAAAACATCAAAAACAAACTAATTAAATATATAATAATTAAAAATTAAAATAAATAAAAAATAAATTAAGTGAACCTTATTTTCACCATACTAGATCATTTTAGCTTTTGTAGTTTTCTTCTATCAATGAACTCATATTCAGTAGTTCAGTCGGCCTTACATTGCCTTGCAAAATATTTATTTAAATTTAAAAGCATAATATTGAAGTATAAGTGATGAGTAAGTTGTCACTTTTTGAATTCTTATTCAACTATGAAGTGATAAGTAACTTGTTACAGTTCAATTAGAAGTGAAACTATAAGTGATAAGTAACAGTTGAATTAGAAGTATACTTGTGTGATATCATATACTTGACAGCAATGTATAATTAATAAAATTAGGTTTTTTGTATAGCCTCATAGCTAACCGAAATCATAAAGACTTATGACAGAAACTCAGATAGGAATACAGAGTGTCCCTTTCTTGACTTTTAGAATTTCGAAAACTATTTTTATTTTAAGAAAAAAACTATTTTTATTTTAAAATTATCCAATTCGATTTAATAGTTAGACCTTTACTTATTTTTTCAAAAATGATACAAGACGTGGCAAATTCATATAAATTTTTTTTAAATTTTTTAATTTTCAATTAGAAATTTAAATTTAAAATTTCACCCCATTGCCGCAACTCAACAATGTACAGAGTTTTTCTTTTCCATTACCAGAATTAAGTTAAAATTTAATTTTTTTTTAAATAAATTATTACGTATGCGGTTGTTGTCTAAGAAAAATAAATAAAAAAAAATTGGCACTTCTGAAGGAGATATTGTATCGGCGTAGGACTAATGCCTGGAATTGCAAGCTTTCCAAAAATATATATCTTTGGTGACTCATCTTATTCTTTAAGGAAGAAAAGCACATTTGAAAGTATCCTTGTTGTTTTGAAGTTTTTGTATAAAAACCGTTACATATGTTGATTTATTAGATACATATATATTCAGTTATATATTCTAGAAAGTTTGAAGCAAATTTTAAAAAAAATTACGATAATAATAACAACGTACGAGTTTGTATGGATCCCACTTCTGGCACCATGTAATGGTATGAGCGAAAGATTCATCTAAAGTTAATTACCCTAATATAGCGGGTGTTCCAGAGCATGCGTATCAGATTTTTAAGAGAGGAAGAAGCTGTTATTCTAAAATTGTGGCTCTATCGATTAGTGATATTTTCAACTTCCGGGAAGGACCGAAAATTTGTCTTTCAAGCCCAAAAATCGATGAAATTGCCCGAAATCGAGATTTTCAAATGGGAAGGGGTACTTTTTTATACAAATTCGGATTCTATGTCAAAAAATAAGAAAGTTTTTAAAGTTTCTATTGCCAAACAAGACCCAAATAGTAGAAATACCTAGATAGCATAATGCAGGTTACGGAAATTCGTTTATAATCCGGACTTCACGAATGTGGAGTCATATCCCCTCTAATATGCTTCCACATTTAAATAATACCATATTAGTGCAAAAATTCAAGGAAAACATCAATAATTTCATTCTGCAAATTTCTATCAATTCTTCCAATAACTTTCTTCTTTCTTCATATCCTGTCTTATTCCATCCAAGCGGCATGCAAGTACTAAAGGTAACATCCTAACGCTTGGCTGTCGTTCATCGATCATCAACTGCATGCGATTTGCATTTAATCGATTGTCAATCAATCAGTTTTCAAGATTTGCTGTCTCGTGGTTTATAATGCAGCTTCAGCAAAATGTATGTTGAATAGAATATTTGGCAGCGTTGCTTTCTATTTTCAACAATCTACTCGTAGTAAAAGCCCCTGAGGAGAAATGGCAACAATTATGGTTTTATAATTAAAAAACGGACAAAAAAATCCGCAAGCGCGGTGAATGTTTAAAATAGACCTTCACCCTTATAATGCTTTCTTCTTCAAGCTGACATTCTACCAGATAAAAACCAAGTGCGGATTTGTAAAAATTTAAAATTAAAACATGCCCATTATAATTTAAAACGAATTTGCCTCACTGTCGAAACTGTTTATTTTAAGTCAGAAAATTTTTCCCCTACAGTATGCTGAAAATAACAAAAACACATTCAGTACTGTACAAACGACCAGATGGTCATATAGCAACACTATGAAAGTAGTCCGAAACACTTTCGGCAGGTACTGAATGAGCGAGACACTCTATATAACTCTACTGAATAAATAGTATTATTTTTTTTTATTTTGTATGAAACTGTTGCACAAAATTATATGTACATACAAAAATATTGAACAATTGTAGTTCTTCTCGAATGAAGTCTGAGAATTTAAAAAGTTTTTCTGTTTTTAATCTATAAAATTATTTTTTCTTAGTTTTAAAATTTTTTTTAAAAATAAGTTGAAAAAAATTTATATATTGTTATTTTCTAAAACTTTTTTTATAATATTTTATTATACAATCGATAGTTGAAAATGGGTCTTTAATGATATTAAATAGAATATTTTAAGAAAACATAGATATTTGTTAATATGTATATGAAATGGTAGATTAATTTAGACATTTTTGTTATATGATTTGAAAATTTTTCAAATAAATTCTCTTGATCAGAATTTTCTTTAAAAAACTTTTTAATTTTAAAATGTATTTAATTTCTTTGTGAATAAAATAGTTTTGAAATTGATAAATTTTTTGAATTAATTTTAATGGAGTCTAATATAAATTTTCTGTTTGATTTTGTTTTATTTTATTTTTGTTTAAAGTTTAATAGATGGTTTTTTTTCTTTAGAAGAATATTGAAAAATTGAATGTGGTTGATTGAAAAATATTTATAAAGCATTGAACTATAGATGACTAGAATTAATGAATGTAGTAGAATTTGATCAAGGAAATTGGAATACATGGAATAACAAGAACAAGAAAAAAATTCGGAATTAAATTAAACAAATCGGAAAATAACTCTTAAATTAATGTTCAAATTTGAGAAAATTATCCACGTCGAAATTACATTATTTAATTTAAAGATTTCAAAAGCTGTTGACAATTAAATTCATACCAAAGGTTTTTTCAGACAATATAAGTGATAGAAATGAATAATTAAAAATGAAAATTAAAATATACTCTGATGTCTTTGCTCTAAGCATTAATCTGACAGTATTAAAAATGTCAAACAACTCAAATGAAAACAGAATGTCAAAAAAATGTAATGGAAAATATTTTGCACTTTCAGACTTATTTGGGTTGATTCTATTATCTACCTTCTTTCTGTATAGCACTAGGCTTTCATATGCATCTAATTTGTGTATTTTTATTTTACTTCTTTTATTGATTGTAAATTACTGTTATCAATTTTATGTTTGTTTTCCAGTAAGTATTTTGCTACTACTAACCTAAATGTATTGCGGTTAGTTCTTTTCTCTGCTATATCGGCCTCTTTTAAATGCTCTTGTAATCAAACTGTAATTAATCTATTAGATATTGACATATGTACGGTATTGAGATATTGACAATTGGTACTATCTTGGCATAAAAATGCCACTAACTTCACCTATTCTCTTTTTGTCTTTAGCATATCCTTCTACTTAATTATTGGTTTCAGCAGGTTGTTACTGCTTCTAAATTATATTTCTCATGTACCCTCTGGATTTTGTTCACTAAACGACGAATGTGTTAAATGCACATACCCATGCCCAATCCATCGCTCCCCAGAATCAGACGCCAAACAAAAATACACAAGGAAGAAAATGAAATGAGGGAGATAATAGCTGATATAAACTCACCAACATACAACATATCAAACTGGTTGATAGCTAATTTATTTAAATTAATTAAGTTAGTAGTTGCAAATTTAACAAAATCAGGATAATAAACAAACTCCTGCTAATAGTTTTAAGATAGAGAAATTAAGATAATAAAAAATAATAAATAAGAAAATTTTGTTATACTTTAGTTTAGTTATAGTTTAGTTGTTGGTTATAGAAAAATTATTCAAATAAAATTTAATTAGTCATAAGAACTGATGAAAAAGATATGCTGCTTGCGAAATGTTAATATATGCAAAAAGTAAATTTGATGATAGTCCCTTTCACGGATGACAAAGTTTTTCTGTGAAGCATGACGGGTATTATCTTTAAAATTTATTTTATTAAAAAAATCACATTGTCTGTAACTGTCATGAACTACATGAGTTTGTATGGATTGTTTATGTTAAGTGTCCCACAGAAACTGTAAAATTTTGTTTTACTGCCCGTTTAAATTCAAAAATAATCATAGCCACATAGATATTGATTTAAAATACAATTTGGGAACTTCCCAGAAAGTTATGACGTCTTATACCTTCAATCTTATATCTAAAGTATTTTAGTGTAGAAATTGAGTGACTTTCTGAATAGACGAATACGTTTAATTTTTAATTTATATAATTTATAAAAGGTAAATATTTACAATAATTAATATTATATAATAATTGATTTTGTAGTAATAGAATAAAAATATTTAAAAACATTGTTGACCAAACATAAAAATGTCGTATGACGAGGTTAAATAAAGATTAAAAAAAGATTTGCTACTTCTAATTTAACAGCCACTGGTTTTTACATTAATGCTTAGAGCAAGCACGCCAGACGTCTATTGCTAGAATTTTATTATGCAAATATATCATCATTCAATATGGTTAGGGTTAGTAAAACACCGCTACCTTTAATTAGAAAAAAATTAAAAATAAACTAAACCAGATAAAGTTAAAACGGATGTCAATAACTATACATTAATTAAAAAATTACTAGTGAATCCCCTGTGCAATTGCACAGAAGTAGTTATTTCAAACACAATATAAAAAAAAAAATATTTGTTTTGGTATAATGGTATTTGTGTTCTGAATCGCTTGATTATTGAATATATATATATAATGAAATTAAAGTATAATACCTACTACTTTATGACAAAATAAATACTAATTTCAATATAACTTAACACAACAAAATCCCATTACTCTCAACGTAGTAGATCGATATATTTTAGTTCATTTATATAGTCAAAAACGTTTGCAGTCACAATTCTGTTATACCAATAGTCAAAAATTTTATTTGAAAGAAAGTAATAAACTTTGTAAGTTCATACAATCGATGTAGTTTATAGTCACATTAAAATATAATGCCAAATTTTTCAATAAAACAAAAAAATAAGTCAAAAGTGAATTATTTTATTAAAAAACTGATTTATGCATTGTCTTTTTCTGTTCTTAATTACAAATATGTATTTTTTGTGATTATATAACAGAATTGCTATTTATGAATCAAATAAAGTTTAAAATTGTTATACGAAAGATATTTTATTGAATTTGATTTTGTTTATAAAGATGCAATTTTTTTTTTGACTACGCCTATAGTCACAAAACGGTTATAGTCAGAAATATTACTGAAATTTAGCGAATGACTATAACCGTGTTTTTCTGTATATATTTTTTTTAAATAGCAGAAGCCAATGAACTAACATTTATTATATCATTTTTGAAGAGTATGATCTGATCTGATTTTTGTGTTTTGTTTTCAATTTTTGTTTTTGCTTTTGTTTTTGTACTTTTTTCTATAAGTTTGTGTGTCTATTTAAAATGACAGAATTTTTATGAAGCTTTTTTGAAAATTTTCCGGGATTGAAATTTATTTAAGAGTAACTTGGAAATAACCGTTATTTATTTGGTATAACTATTTGAAATGTATTAAGTATTCAGCACCAAGAACTTGCTAAAATTTTAATATTTTTGTGGTGTAATTTACTATTCAATTATTCTTGCGTTTTTACTCACCACGCCTTTAATCTTGTGTATGATATATATAATATATAAGATTATATAAGATATATAAATAAAAGTTAGGCTGAACTTTGGTCGTAATCCAAATTATTTAATTATTATCTGAAAAGAACACAAATTCTAGTAGCTCAAATGAAGACAAAATAGAACCACGCTATATTACTGAAAAAATAAATGATGAAAATTTATCTGAAATTGAAAGTGAAGCGTAGATCAACGGTCTGATAAAAATAAAAATTATAACTGGAAGACCGGTACTGAAAGCATTCCAGAATTTAATTTTAATAGAACTAAGCCTGGAATAAAACTTGATATTGTTTGTAATGCTACACCATTCGATATATTTTCTAATATTTGGACTCCAGAGATTTTACCAATATCTGTTGATGACATTAACACATATGGCGAAAAATTATGTATAACCTATAAAAACATTTAAAGAAACCAATGTAGAAGAAATTAAAATAAATTTTGTTTAAAAACGATTCTAAAAACATAATAATTTTATTTTTATATTAAAATATTTATTACCGTCTTGACAAATTTTTTATTACATCACCAGACACTGTCATGACGATTATAAACGTTTATGATGTAAAAAGTTTATGCTCAGAGTGTCCCCCGTTAACGTTTTTGGGGAAAGTGGAACATTAAAGGATTAAAAGTGAAATAAAATATTCTGGGTGGAAGTTAGACCTATCTCTCACCGCTAAAGAGTTGCGAGTCCTCATACATTTTCAATTTTAAATTTGTATTTTTATTCATATCTGTTCATGTTTTAATTTACAAAATTTAGTATTTTTACACTACCAATACCATTGTTATTTTTAAGCTCTATATTAAAAGTAGATAAAGGGCGAGTTGAAAGTAAGAATAATAAATTTTTTACATGTAAATTAAGCAAAGTAATTTTTTTCATAACTTGGTAGATTTTTGAAATGATAAAATCAAAACAATAATATTAAAATTCACGTTTCCTTATCATGTACAACACAATAATATATTTCTGAATAAATAAGATTTCTTCAGTTTTATTCCTTTATTGCAATAGATTTATATTCAAAAAACCTTTATTACAAATCTCATTTTCACTAAGGCGGAACAACGTTCGCCGGGTATGCTAGTATTAAATAAAAACTATATGGTAAAACTATTCCAGTTCCTTCTATGATAATATGCTGATATAAAAAATGTCCAGCTCGAATCTAGTAAAACTCGGTATATTCTCTAAATATCTTTTCACAGAGTTCAATAGATTGCAAAATAAACACAATATTTCTTTCGAATAATATATTTTAAAATAAAAAATTATGTTATTATTGTTTTTATTTTTGTTTCTATAAATCATAGTAAAAAATTTAATTTAAATTTAAAGTATTTTAAAGCGTTATCGATGTTTCCAAAATTTAAAAAATAAAAACCCATGATTATATTTAAACTCCTGTGTAATAGAAAATTATTCACACCATTTTCGGGAATTATTCACACATAAATTATTATTAAAATATTTTGGTGTTATAATAAAGGATTCACTTTGAAAATTAAATTTTCAAAAATAAAACAAAACAAAACATAAAGTAATGAATAATTTATACCACACCAATATAATACCAAATATAATTCAATTTGTGTCCTCGTATCTTTTGAATATTAAAACTTAATAATTTCATCGAAACAACCACAAATCCTTGTTGTAAAATTCTAAGGGTAATAAATTTTTTTTTTCAAATTTGTTGTTTTTCTTTTCTTTTTTGTTATTAATTTTTTAAATCTTTATTTTATTATGAAATAAATTACTTCAAAAAAAAAAAAAAATCTGCGAGTTAGTATCGTAAAAATTGTTTTAAATTTTCTTTAAAAAATTGAATTAATTTTTTTTTGTCAGATTCGCCTGATCATTTGCCTTTTAATAATTCAGTAATAAAAACAGGTGTATAACAAGATTTTGAATCATATTTTATGAACTTTTTTTTTCCATTTATGAATAATTACAGATCCTTTAAAGGTGGATTTAATGAATCTAAAATTATTACAATTTTTTTTTTGTTTTCAGATTTAAATAAAGGGATTAATTTTACATTTATTAACTTATATTTATCTAGTAACTTTTGAAAGAAAAAAATTAATAATTTTAATATTCAGGAAATTAAAAAAGGATATTCGGATGTCCTGGGTTTTCGTATATTTTTTCTTTAAATTTATTTTCTTATCTCATTTATAATGCAATATTGTTTAGGTTCAAGATTTTAATAATGTTTTTTTTTTTTTATAAAAAATTTCTCGTTGTATTTCATTTCCTATTTATCGTTTATCTCATATCTTGTTTTGTTTATTATAAAAGAAAATCCCATAAAAATAAAATAAATAATATTTTTAACTGTTTATCCTTAAAAGAACATTTATGTGTTTTTTTTTTACAAATGTTATATTCTAAAAATATTATCGGGTGTAGTACAAATTGGCAAATTTCAAATCCCAAATTTACATTTGGTATTTGGACATTTCGCAAAAACCTTATTTGGAAAAATGGATACTTAGCAAAAATAAGATTAGCCAAATGTTTTATTGTTAAATGGAAATTTGACATTTAGACATTTGGAAATTTTTTTGTACGTACACGTGAATAAAAGTCGGCGAAAAAAAATAGGAAAGCAAAAATCATAATTTGGCGATCTACATTTTTTTACTTGGGAATTATAGTTTATATTTAGAATATTTTTTTACTTTACCGAAGCCTTCAACAGTTCCGAATTCTGTTTTGCCGAACCTTGAAAATTTTGTTTTGTAAATATTATTATTAAGTTAATTTCAGATATATACGTATACAGTTTCAAATAGTTTATTTAGCCACCGGCAATGAGCGACCCATGGGCTAAATGCGGCCCATTCGGTTCTTAAATTCGGCCCATATTGAGTTTTAATTTTTACTATTAGTTTTATTCGTTCGACACTATCACAATTCTTAGTTAAAAAACTCGACTCATATTAATTTGACTGTTCCGATATCTAGTATTGCGAAGTAAGGTGGCTTAGTTCAGGAAATGCACAAAGGTTTTTTTAGTTGACAGAAGCTATATATATGTTTATGGTTGAAAGCAAAAGAGAAGTATTAGAATTATCGGATCCAAAATGGTTTTTTGATTTAGCATTCTTAATAGACATGACTTCTGTCGTTTCTAATGAACGAATTAAACCGAAAGCTTCAAAAGGAATTTAGATTAATGAAGCATATTGAAATATAAAAGCTTTTCAGATTAAACTAAAACTACTTAAAAATAATATTTTAAAAAATTAATCACATAACTTGCCTTTTTGTGCAATAATGTTAGAACAAGAATCGAATCTTTTTTTATCAAATAGCAAATTTCACGATTATATTGAAATCTTGGAAAATTAGTTTTCCATACGGTTTTCTGACTTTCAGCCGTTCCAACAGCCGTTTCAAAGAAATTAACCTTTTTCAAAATCCATTTGCAATTAAACTTAAAGATGTTCCCAATTACCTGGAAATGGAGTTAATTGACCTACAATCCAATGTTGTTTTAAAATCATCTTTTGGCCCATCGCATCAGCTGAAAATATTTTATTCTAATCTACCAGACTCGGCTTTTCCGCTTTTAAAAAAAATTTCTGCTGGGTCTGCTGGAATGATAATAACTTTGGGAAGCACATATATCTGCGAACAAACATTTTCAAAGTTAAATTACATAAAAAACAAATATCGCACTAGGATAACTGATGAACACCTGCATGCAATATTAACAGCAGGTGCAACCAACTTTGAGGTGAACTACATCGAGTTGCTCAAAATTTTCAAACAATACCAAATTTCTCATTAATTACAATTACACTATTTAGTTTTCGTTTTTGTTAAATGGATTCTTATTTATTTTTGTTTTTTTTTTTTGTTAAATGGATTTATAAAATTATGTAAAAAAATAAAAAAGTGTATTTTTGAAAACTTGTTTTAATTAAAATTAAATTATTTGTGACAGTTGAAAATGTAACAGTAAGTATTAAACCCCTGTGGCCCATGCTCTTATCCAGAAAATTTATTTTGGCCCATCGCTTTTCAACCGATGCCGATGGTTGAATATTAGGTTGTGAATAAGTGATAAACATAAAGCGTCTTAATCTTCTGTGATTGTCTCAGCAGTTTTTTTTCTAGTGAATTTGGGTAGTTTGGTTGAATATCCTTTCGTTAAAGTATATATTTCCCCTTTGACATATCTCACTTGTAAGTAATTTTTCATGATTAAGTCATGAATACCTGCTAAACCTGGACAATGAAAATTAGTGATGAAAATAAATTAAAAGTATTCGAAAGAAGAATACTGACGTTGGTCCCAAAATAAATGACAAATTAAATCAAACGAGGAACAAAGCCTATAATGGGCAGGGAATGTAATCATGATGAATGAACAATACTAGACCAATATGAAGATGGCTGCACGAAATCGTGAACAACTGTTGAAAGATTGGACTCAGCGGATGGAAGCCAGTAGCACAAAATAGAGTAGAATGGAGGAAAATTGTAAAACGAGGTTAAAGCTCGCTCGAATGATGATAATGATGATGCTGAGTTATGATTATACAAAGGCGCGTTGACGATTGGGGTTGAAGTAGATTGCAAGTATCTTTGCTTGCTTGAAAGCGTCAATAATTTCTATATATTTATACCGGATACGAAGGCTTCACTCAGAAATTCTAGACCTTCCGCCAGATGGAAAAACAACAAAAAATTTAAGTACAATATGATTTTTTTTTGTCGTATTGTACTTAAATTTTTAAAAGCGAAGACCATAGTTCCATTTCATTTACTATAAAAACCTGGTTTCTAATAGAAAAAAAAGAGACGGTAAAACAGAAATCCCTTTAGAAAATTACCCTTGTGTTCTAAAATCTCAATTTATCAATATATCGTGGTTTATACTGTTAAAATCTTATTGTTTCTGAATGCATAAGTAAAGCTAATATTGTGGAAAAATAGGGAATATCCAAATATATTCCAAATAATTAATTCATAATTTAATAAAAAGGCCCATATTTCGAAAGAGAAAAGGACCTATAAAGTTGACCTGCAGATTTATCTGTATAGGATCAACTGTTAAAATAAATAAATAAATTAATAAATAAAGGGTCCTGATTTTGAATTCAACTCCAAAATTTCTTCTAACTTAAAATCTCACATATACTCAATCTGGATCTCCAAATAAATATTTTATACAGCAATTAAAAATACATATTGAAATCATAAAGCTGCCAAGTTTCCATTTGTCAAATGTTTATTTGGGAAAGGTTTGTTTTGCTAAGTGTTTATGTTTTGCTAAATGTTTTTTAACTAAATGTTTCAAATGTTTGAAATAGCGAAAGATGCCAAGATCTACACTACAGAACCGAAATCTACACTCCACTTACTGTCTGTACAGTAACTAATAAAATTGCAATAGCACATAAAGTAAGATTGCTTCAATACGTCAACACCGAGGTGCTAAATCTTTTGGAGATCACCAGCTCGACACGAAGGCTGAAAAGATTAAAATTCTTCGAGTTGGTGCCATAAAAATGAAAACGAATTAATATTGTAAAATAAATATTGAAACAGAATATTACTTAATATTTAATTTAAGTACTAAATCTTTTAAACTTTGTTGTTATGTAATCGCTGAATCTTAGGTAAACCGCTGTAAGACCTTAAGCCATTTACTTTATTATTATATATATAATTTTCTGCATTTATCTGGATGTTTGTAAGTTCGACGGAATACTCCAACACATATACAAATTGAAATATATATACAAATTGTAACACCATGTAATTGTCATAAACATAGTATCTGTTTTTTATTGCTTATATATGCTATCTGCCATCTGCCATCTGTCATCTGTCTTCTGTCATCTGTCATCTGTCATCTGTCATCTGTCATCTGTCATCTGTCATCTGTCATCTGTCATCTGTCATCTGTCATCTGTCATCTGTCATCTGTCATCTGTCATCTGTCATCTGTCATCTGTCATCTGTCATCTGTCATCTGTCATCTGTCATCTGTCATCTGTCATCTGTCATCTGCCATGTGTCATCTGTCATCTGTCATCTGTCATCTGTCATCTGTCATCTGTCATCTGTCATCTGTCATCTGTCATCTGTCATCTGTCATCTGTCATCTGTCATCTGTCATCTGTCATCGGTCATCTGTCATCTATCATCTATCATCTGTCATTTGTCATCTGTTATCTGTGTCATTTGCCCATCATTTTATAATGATTGTCATGTCATTCAAGTGTTAAATTTAGATGGCGCCATAGAACTTTTTATGCCTTAAGTAATTTCATTTTACAATTTGAATTTTACAGTAGAATGCTGCTATGATTGTAAAAATATAAAATTATTGTAAGTTTATATTATACAGTTAGAAATTGTTTTCATTAAAAATATTATTTGAATTTAGTATTTATATATTAATTTAAATTGAAATTATCTTTTTGACAAACTTATATTATAATTAATTGAATACAATAGAATTTCTAAGAATATTGATTATTTAGAATTACTGAGGTATATGTTTAAATTTCCAATGATGGCAAATAAGATGTCGTTAAAATGATCGAGTAAATAACACTTAGGTAATTGAAAATGTTGCACCTTACTACAAATATTCTGTTTATATGTTTCTATTGATGATATTAAAAGCATTCTAATAATTCTAATAAAGGTATGATATTGATAAATTAGTAAGCAAATACATATTTTTCTTAAACTTGAAATGAAAACTCTAACGAAGGAAGAAATGCTAGAATTTATTTTGCTTCCGTCATTTATGGCGGATTACAAAACTAGTTATATTATATTATATTACAAAAACTAATGTTAAATTAATGATTGGTCCACAAGACCACTTTCAATATAATAATATAGAAAAAAAAACTGATTTTGTAAAATGCCCATTTGCTAAGTGAAGTTTGCTCGACGGCGGCCAGCATTTATTATCAGATAAAAAGTCTAAAAGAACAAAAAACAAATAAAAATTTTTTAAATTATTTTCAAAATTTTATAACTCATTTTATACCTGAATTGAAAAATTGTCTTCAGGTTGCTTTTAATTAAGCAGGAATATAATAATACAATAATAATTGTTAAAAGGTCCTTTAAAATGAAATTAAAGGTATAATGGACATCAAAAATTTCAGTAAGTCATTAAAAAAAATATTTTATTATGATTATAAAATGTGACTTAAGGGAAAATTTACCTTAAGGTCAATAGAATCACATTGAATAGAAAAGTTTTGTTTCGAAACGAAGCGAGAGAGAGAGAGAGAAATATACATTGTGTTGTGAATCTTTTTATTTATACAAAATTCAAAAGAATTATATAAAATTAAAATGTTAAACGTTTCTTTCAATAAATTGAATACTCTGTGGATATTAATTATTAAAAATATTAAAAATATTAAATAAAAGGAGAAGAGATTTCCTTAAAGAACACACAAGAGAAATAAGTATTTAGGACTTTTACTTTATTATTATGGTTAATTCATTAAGAATTTTTTGTGAGTGTAAATAAATTAGTTATGAAATCAAAAAATTCATTTTTATGTAAATCAATTCGAAATTGAAATATGTTTTCACTGTTATGCTGTCATGCTTATTGAAAAAGCGTTAGCCTAACAAAATAAGTTTTGACCAAAACTATGATATTATTCTAATTTGTTTTGTATTTCGATTTAATATTGAGTTACGGTCAATATCTCGGGATCCCGAGATATATAATAGAGTTTACTCTTGTAAGAGAACAGCCTTTTAATGTTCTCAAATAGCCTTTTTCGTGAAAGTATACGAGTTGTAATTGAGATTATACTAGTTGGTGTAAAATATCAACCAAAAACTCATATAACAGGAAATCGAGATTTTTGAGATACCGCAAATCCAATACGCACGGACATTGTGGTTAAGTTAGAAAATCATAAATCTTAGAATTTGTTGTTTACATCAAAAACAAATATTTATTTTATAGGATTTGATTTTTGTAAAATAGAACTTAATATGTAGTATGTGAAGGTATTTGGAGTTACATTAAAAATTTCTGATTCTGGAGTAATCTGGAATGGCGTAAAACTGCAATGTTCTCCTGTTACATCTACTGAATATATGGCTTCGGAGCAAAATTATTTATGTCACTAATTCATTTTACTAAAATTTATGTCAAATAAGGTACTGTTATCCAAACGGGAAATCAATATTTTAGTAAATGTAATTTAAACGTTATATAAGAAGATTTTTTAATAGAAATAACTTAAGTGTTAAAGTAGATTAAGCCGAAATGTGAATTTCAATTTGTTCCACTTGGTTTGGTCTTATGATGAGGACAATTGCGATATTGTTGCATTTAATATTGGATTCTTATAATTTAAGTCGATTTGTTTTGAAATTGAATTTTGTCTTTGTATTTGTAATCTACTTCTGCAAAATTTCCAACATCAAAAATACACTAGGCGAATTTTGTGTCTGAATTTAAAGAAAAATTGTAGTTTTTTTAATACCAATTATACTGTTGAGGTATATAAATTGTTCGTATATACCAATCCGGTGTGGAATTATGGTTAGTTAATTTTTCAGAAGATTTTTTTTTTCTTTATTTTTTATTTGAAAAACTCTAAATTTACAGTAATTAATATATTTATACAATTTTTTAAATTACATGAATTTTGAAAAAAAAAAATTATTTCAAGCCTTAGCCATATCTGTCTGGCTTAATATTTATTTTTAAGTGTCCTTAACGTAATATTATATTGAGTTCGAACAAATTTTTATTTCCTTTTTTGAAATAGCCTAGACTATCTTTAATTATTGTGAAAAAAAAAGAAAAAATATTTATATTTTAAATAATTTAGTTTTAGTTGATTTTTTAATTGATTTTATTGGCTTGAAAATGTTTTTTCCCTTTTGCCTTAATATTTATTAATGTTTTTTCTATGTATTAAAATTTTAGTTTTTACTTATTTTTAAGTAATTAATTTTAGTAATAATAAAAGCTAATAGAAGCTATTATTTTCAATCTTATGTTTTCAAAACATATGCATTGATTGTATTCAAAACGATGTCAATTATTATAGTCTCAATGAATTTTATGTCTATCTATTCGAATATATTATTTCTTTGTTAGTTGCGTTATGTATCTTTAAAAAATACATCAACATTTTTTTTTTTTTTTCAAATAACAAATTCACTCCTGACGAAACCTTTTTTCAGAAATCTGAATGAATTCTATCGTTACAATCACAATTTTAAAACTAATAATATTCTTATAACGCAGAACTATTGTTAAAATATTTTATTAATAAACAACGAATTTTCTTCCGGCCCAGACGGAATTTCTCCGAACCTTCTTAACGAATACATGCTCATGACTTTTCTGTTTAATTTGCAATCGGGTATTTTTCTCTGTTTATCTCATTATTCCAGTTCACAAAAAATACTTCAGAAATGAATGCACCTATTGTGGCCTATCACTGACCTCTTGTGTATTACGAAACTGTTTGAGCCGATATTATATGATGCAAACGCTTTATTTGTGTTGAGCAACATGGTTTGCAAAGTGGTAATTCAACGACTAATGGTTGACTATACGCAAATGACTGTAAAGAAAAATGGTGTTTAAATTGACGTAATTTTTACTGATATATAACTGGGGGTTAGACAGAATTCCTAATAATATCATACTACTATAAAGAAAAAAAATATAGAATTTTCACGACATAGTCTTATTTTTGTTGAGTCTTACATATGTTCTAGTGAATACTATTTTTTATTAACACTGGACTTTATGACCAATATACTCTGCATCTTTTAGAGTTCCTCAAGGTAGTTACATAGGTCTATACGTTTTTATTCACCAGATTGTTTCTTGGTTTAGTTAGATTAACTGGTTTAGTTTATTTTACGAACATCTTTTTTTTTATTAACGGTGGCATTGTTTTACTAATCTTACTTCGATAATAATATATTATGTACAATCAATTTTAGTAACGTTTCATTTAGTAATAGACGTATGATGTGCTTGCTCTAAACATTAATCTGACAGTATATTAATAAAATAGTTCGTATGAAGCCAATTCAGTAAATTTCAATCACAGTTTAAGACTCGCCGTCTTAATAAATTAATATTAAAATTTAGAATTCAATAAATTGAATAATGATTTATCACTGGGTTCAGGTATTATCGTGCCAGAAATAATAAAAAAAAAAATTGCATTGTATCACCATTTTTATTTAGTTTGCCATTTTTTTTGCGAATATTCTATTACACTGAAAAAGCTTGTATGTAAGCCCAAAGATTGCAAAAAATTAATAATGAACTACAGTTCTGTTACCAAATTATCATGCATTCCAAAATTATTCGAATATGCAAGCTTTTTTACTCTTTCCGAATGTCTAAGTATAATTTTTTTTGTTCATTTATTTTTTTTTGTTTTTTTCTTTATTCAATTTAAAAATTACAAAAACTTAACATAACCTAATGATAAATAAACTAATATGTATAGGTAAACAGAAATAAGTTCCAAAAATTTTAGGTTTGTTTTTATAGACCCTAAGTTGTTATATAGCCTAAGTTGTTTGGTCTCATAGTTTTTTTATCAATATACAATTCCAAGAGAGTAGGCTTTTTTAATTGTTTTCGATTTGCTTAGTTTGTCAATAATTCGAACTTTTTGTTAACGGTTCGATAAATAGTATTTGAAAAAGTTCATGGTCCACACAATCAAAAGCTTTTTGAAGATAGATGAACACACAACCTACATATTTTCCACTATGTGTTGATTTAGTAACAAAATCTGTTAGACTAAGACATGCAGAGGTGGTATTAAAGTTCCTTTGAAAACCCATTATGTAAGATGTGATTATTTTTAATAAATATGTCTAATCTGTTTTTATTTGATTCCAATAACAAAGGATACTAGTCCAGATCGAAAATCTTATAAATCCAATTTACTTTTATCAGGAATCGAACTTACGACTTTCCAGTTGAAGGACAGGATGCTCTATCAAATGCACTAATAACAGAAAGTACTAAGCCTGGTCGCAAGCTTGATAAAGTATTTTGCTTTTATGGTGAATTGAACCTCCGACCGAACCTCCCATTCGAAAGACAGGGAGGTTCTGTATATAATGCATCAGCAGCTAAATTAGTATATTATATACATATTTTGGGTTCCTATATATTTACAGGAAACACCTATATATTTTCACATAATTTCTTCCTATGTTTTATCTACTTTAGATAACTCTTTTTTATATCTAACTATAATTTATGAAAAGTTTAGTAACCTTTTCGTTCGAAATAAATACAAAGTGAATCATGAATTATTGCCCTCCATATTTAAAATTTTATTCCCAACAAAATTAAATTCAATAATGTTATTTTAAAATACTTCCAATAACATTTCTTCCTTATTCCTACACACTCAATTCTGTTCAAGTCTTTAATATTAAACATTCACTTTATTAAACAAAATAAACAACATAAAAATTAAAAAATACAACTCACATTCTTTATCATTTATTTAATAATTTTCCGTCAAGGTTGTGTTTTTGGTACCTCAACTTATTTTTGAATAATTTTTGGAATTTTTTAAATTCAAATTTACATTAAAATTGCATCGCCAGAAAATCGATTAACCTCTTTAATATAAACTTCCTCTTTTACCCAGATATTAAATAAAAATTATTTCGTTATTTTCACATTTTTTCACAATCGTTGTACGTCATAAAATTAAAAACAAAAAAAAAAATGCTTACAAAATATTTCGCACATTCTTCAAATAATAATCAAATCGGTAGAACATAAGAAAAAATAAACTTTTCATAATAATTTTTGAAGAAAAACAATAAGAACAGAAAATATAAAAAAAAAAATACACACTAACCAGAAAACAACAAAGTATGACAATATTGATTTTTTTTGTTCTTTTTTTTTCATTTTCATTGGAAAGTACAGTGAGAAATTTATCGCCCACTTATTTTCAAAAAAAAAACTATATAAAATCTGTTCAATTCTGAATAAAAAAAAATCATCTTTGTTTTTATCAGTTTTCATCATCATCATCATCATCATCAATATTATTATCATTATTGTTAATGTTAATATACATACAGTCAGAAAATTCTAATGGAGAATCGCGTACCTATATTCAACTAAACTTCTGTATTTATTTTTAAATATTTATCGTTTGTTTATGTTAACAAAACAAAAAGAAGAAAAAAAAATAACGGAATCCTAAAAGAAAATTTCAACTTTTTTCACACGTATTACTTTGTTATAAATTCAAATGTAGGTATGTATGTATCATTTTAATGATGTATGTGTGTATTAGTTTTTTTTTGTTTCAGCAAACAATTTGAAGAGCAGAATTTTATCACCCTTAATGAGTTGTAAGATATCCATGCCCCCCAAACTAAAAATCACTTGCTTATTTATGGTGTTGTTCAATGTGATTCAATTTAGTTAGATTTAAAATTAATGTTGCATACTTTAAGGCTGAATGTATTATTTTTGATCTTTTTGTTTATTTGTTTGATGTTTTTAACATTTTTGTTAAAATCTTTTTTTTTAAACATTTTTATATTTTTTTATTTTATCATTTAAAAAAAATTCAGAAAGTGAATTAAATACATAATCTATATATGCTACTATTGACTGTGTAAATGCTTCATCACTTAATGGTGGTATTATGATTGACAACAGTTTTAAATTGAGTTAAACACTAAACAACACAAGCCAATGATACCATCAGATTTAGCTATTATGGAATAAAAGTTTATTGCAATTGCAGTTAACACAGCTTGTTACAAAAGCTCTCACCATTGCGATTGCATCTTTATATGTGTATGTAAATGCTGGCAATTCGAATTTTTTATCGGTTTTGTTTTATACATAGCCAAAACACTATGTGAGGACCTTTTACATCGGTTGGCACATGGGAAGAGGGTAAAAGAGAAAGATGAATGATGATAACGTAGGTGTTGATGTTCGTATTAAATTTTTGTAGTTTATAAATATTGACCATGTTTGATGACATGAGATGGACAATTTCATACCACATTCTGTATGTTCTGGTTATAAATGAATTTCCATAACTTGTGTGTTACCATCTAGAGATGTTCATGTTGTAGAAATAACCATATGCTGCCCTTTGTGCTGTTAACGATGATTGATGCTTAGTGTGTGAACATAGGTATGAATATCATCTTATTGTAGATGTTAATTGGTTGTATGTCAAGACAGTAAGTTGATTCTTCTATTTATACTAATAACTATTGCATCTCAAAATAAAAAATAAAATTTTTAATTAGAACATTATTTTTTAATCACAGATTAATGAACGTATTCAGTACTAAAATATTTTTCATAGATAATGACAACTATATAGTTTTAAGAAAAAATTCTCACGTTTAAGTTGTTTCAAACAAATTAAAAACAAAATTTTGACACTAAATAGTAGCAACATATCCAAGCAACACAACCTAAACAATATGTTGGGTAGTTTTGACAGATAATTAGTTCGTGTTGTCATTCTTTTTATTTCATATAAATTAGATTTTAAACACGTTTTATTTATGGATCAACTTAGCTTCTGTAACGGTGTAGTTTTGACAGCATCTCTTGCATTAAGTGGTTAATTTCAGCAATTCACAGGAGTTAACTGTCGATTATTTATATTTTAATATATTTTTTATGAGCTGTACATTTTTTGTATTTAGGTAGGTAGGTGGTGGTAACTATTTTAGTTATTTCTGGAATATAAATTAGCACTTAGTTTTTGTGTTTTGCAATTTCAAGATTATAGAATTAACATCCTAACTGCTTTTAAATAGAAGCTTGGTATACACAATCAATGACTTTCTGTAGAATATGTGATATTTCAACTATTTCAATTCAATTCATTTATATATCCACATATTTTCATTCTATGTAAAATACATTGCAGAGATCTGACCTTATACCAATTAATCTACACAAATGCTAGTTTATTTGTTTCTGAATTTTACGATTTTTAAAATTAAAATTACAAGAGGAAAAATTTCAATAAAAACTTAATTTGTTTGTTTCGACTAATTTAAATGTGGAAAATTATACCTATTGTAGACTATATTCATTTCCATAACATAATTGTTCCATTATTTTTAAATAATAACCAAACCGTACTCCAAATCATTCTTCAGGAATCATTTAAAAAAAAAAGTTTATAAAATCAATGCCCTGAGCGGGATTCGAACCTGAGATCTTCTGACTTGTAATTAAATAACATAGAGAAATTAAAAACCAGCAACTACATCGGATTAAAATTCGTTTCGATATTGATTCGTAATGATTTACACATTAAAACAGCTACGCGATCGAAAAAATTAACGAAAAAAAAAAGTTATTAGTCAATGTAACTTAGATTTGTTTTAATGGAAAAAGGTGGAACATTGTGTGTTCCAGTCCCACGCTATCAGTTCACGCCGGGACTACCTTCTCTCTTTGGGAAAACCAACAATTGTTCAATCAGTTTAAAACAGATAACTTTCAAATTCAAAGCTTTTATATCGCCTTGACTATTCCCTAAGATGAAAGCTTTTGTTTTAGTTGACTGACTATGATGAAGTATCTTAAGAGCTTTTTCAATTTGAAGTGACTTTGCATGACACTAGCGTACATAAAAATAAGTTTTTAGGAGTTGTTTCGTTCATCACAACACTACTTGAATTCATCAGTAGGTATTTATAATGTTAGACTACCTCTACAATCCTGAGTTTTGCTTAGGTTGATTTTATAACTTATTAAAAGATGTTATTAATACATCTGTGAGTTATAAAAACTGACCAAAATTTACTAGGATATATTTTTACTTATTTAAATTTATTTTGTAAGCCAGAACTATATATTCAGTCAAATTTTGTGAACTTATTTTGTATGTTATCTTTACTGTTTAGATATTACAAAATACGAACAGAAATCAAAAACATCTTTTAAAATAGAGATTTACATAGAGAAGAAAAAAACAATATAGAGGACAAACAAAATCGAGCGAAAACAAACATTACAGAAAGTAATAAGAGGTATGTAATGCAATTGAATAGTAGTAATATTTATTCTTTTAATACCATTTTAAGCCCCAAATGTTTCGTAAAACACATTTAAATAATTTTATTATTATAGAACGAATCAAGAAATTGAATGTATATGTGTATATACTCAAAAACAATAAAAATTCATCCCTACCATAAAAATATTTTCAATTTAAAAAAAAATATTATAATTATGTAAATAAGAAGATTTGGTTTTTAAAATACACAACAGCATATACGATTTCAATTATTGAAGAAACTGGGAAAAAATAATTTAATTTTCAATAAACAAAAAAAAAAGAAATACTTTTTTTTCAAGAATTTTCCATATGAATAGAAATATTTTTTGATACTCAGAAAAGGAAAATATTTTTATTAAAAAAATTTTTACAACCGATGTAAAATAAATTTTAAATAGTTGTGGTGTAAATTTACTTTTTTATTTTCTTTATAGGTTTATTTAAATTTATTTTTTTATTTGTTGTGATAGAGATTGAATTGAAAGGTTATACCTATATTTTTTATATTCAGTAATGAATTTAATAAATTCATAAGAAATCCTTTTAAATTGAATTATATAGGTTTTAAATACAAACAACGTGTATCAACATATATGTAGGTGGAAATATAATAATAAACCCCAACTTATTTGTAAAATGATGAATTATGATAATTGAATGAGTTTTAAATGAAGCAAATGGATCGATTGAAATACTTTGCTGAAAATTATTAAAATAATTTAAAAAGAAAAAGGAAAATTTTTCTTAATATTTTAATTAAATTAATTTTTGTAAATAGAAAGTTCAGTGCATGAATTTTTTAGGGTTAGTTGTCTTTTATATAACTTTGTTTTTGATAAGTTTGTTTTGAAAAGTTGTCAATTAGAAATTTTTTTTTTAATAGAAAAATAGTTTTAGAATCTTACCTAGTTTAGCTATTATTATTCTTAGTTTATTTATTTATTCATTTAATTTCTCAAAAAGAGCTAACGAAGCTCGTATAGAGTGTTTACAATTCGTTTTAAAGTGTTTAGTCAAGTTTATACAAATTCAATATAAAATAATATATAATGCAAAAAAAAAATCAAAAATAAGAAATTAAGAAAGAAAGAAAAAAAAAATATTACATGTAATAGAACAGAAGTGATGAATATGTGAATAATTTAATGAACAATAGTAAAAATATGATTAAATGAGAAACAAATTAATTACAAAGTACGAGTTCAATATTGTGAAATTAGTATTTTTTTACATTTACTCTTAAATATTCTTTTTTGACAGCTTAATATTTAATGGGAGACTATTAAACATTTTGATAGACGAGTTTATTACTGATCAATATTAATAAGCTCTGCAACATACGAACTAACCTATTACTTTGTCAATCAATCACTAAGGCTAACACAAATAGTTTTATTTGAACATCATAAGTTTGTGTGTGCCAAATAATGCTACTTGGAAGTAAAGCAAAAATCAAAGAGTAAATCTGAAGCAACTGCCACACGCTCCGGAAGATATAGATAGCACAGATGGTTACGAATAAAACATAGAATAAATGAAGTAGCAGAACAAACGCTTGAATTTGCACCAAGAACAAAAAAATAAGGATTATATCGAAAATTTCAAAACACTGTTGAAGCAGGAAATCAGTGCCACAAAATATACATTAAAAGATTAACAAGAACAAAAAGCAAAGATTTCATTACTAAAAGGCGATTACATACAAGTTTTTATGTTGACAATAACTTAGGTTGAACAATCTTTTGGTGTAGCAATTACGATACTGTAATTTTTTACTACATATCATTTTACGTCTAAGTTCTACAAAATGAGTTATTGAAGAGAGTTTTAAATAAACAGATATAAGACAATGAAAAAACTTAAATAAAGCTTTTCGAGAGATAAAAGTTATTACTAAAAGATAGAAAACCTAAAAGTATGCTTTATTGAAATGATTTGGGGGATATGGTTAAAATCTATAGTGATATTCAATAATTAGAAAGAATATTGTGGACAAATAATATAGGAGAGATTGACATTCAGTAATGTTAACAATTATGAGAACTATACTAGAACCTATATATTAGAGCCAATAATGTGTTCTAACTCACTTGTTGTGACTAAAATTTTATTTTTTAAAAAAGAAAATAAAAAAACTAAAACCAAAATTTATTTACTTATTTATTTATTTACTGACCATTAATCTATCATATACACAAAATTAATAAAACATGGGCAAAATAGGCTAAATTTCTTGATACGGAAAAAATAGACAATAAAAGAAATCCCAGTGAATTGAAGGAGTTCAATAGTATGTATGATCTATGTATAAAAGAGAAAATTAGCTAATATGCAATAAGTAAAGATTAAGTACACTATTATGTATGGTATATAAGTTTTCCCAATTGTACTTGGAATTGACAAAAATAGCAGGAAAAACCATTGATGAATGTGAAGCAGTCTTCTGTCGAAACAGATAAACTTGTTATAGTCAAACAACTGTTCAACCAAGCATTGTAGAAAATATAAATCGATATCTATCAAATATACGTTAATTTCAAAATAAATAAGATGTCTCCAATTATATGAAATTCTGACACAACTATACAAATACTAAGAAATTTATTGAGAATTATCAAGGCATCAATCGATAGTACCTTAATTATACAGACGATGGAGTTTTTTAAAATCCGGTCTTTTTTGGATTCGCCGAATACGATTTCTTGTTGAGATCCGTCGAATCCGATTTCGATTCCGATTCTAAGGTCGGTCGATAAAAAATCATAATTTCAATTTACAAAAAATATGTCGTTTATTAAAGAGAATTGAGTTATCAGTAATTAATTAAATTAACTAACTAAATAAATTATGAAATTAGTAGCACAGCAGTATTAAAAAATGTAATATTAAATTTTTTTAAATTCATTTTGCTATTTAAATAAATATAAAATTTCTTAAACAATAGCAAGGAATTGAGTAATTTGTCTGATACAAAAATCGTATCTTTGTTCAAAAGCTTCTGGACAAAGAAAAAGCTCTTTCTGAAGAGAATGAAGTCGGTTTTATACTTATATATTTTATTTGGGTCTTTCAAACTTTTAAATAGTTTCATTAAATTTATATTTAATCTTATTCAATTCTTTTCGTCAAATTTAGTAATAGCTCAGAACTTACTTCTGTATTAGCTTCAGATATTTTTTTTTCAGAAAATTAATAGCTAACTCAGCAGAAAGTAAGGTGTAGTATCCTTACGACTTAGCTTCTACTATTAATTTTATTGGCTGAAGTACATTGTTTGGATTCCAAATTATTTCATGACTCGGTTGAATTAAATTCGAGAAGAGCATCTTCAATATAAATTCATACTTTTAACAAACTATCAATCATATCTGCAATTTCTATTTTATATTTTAAAAGTTAAACTGGAACTAAAATAATTGAGAATTCTTACATATCAATGCAATTTTCGCCACCATGACATTCTACCCAAACAACAGAATCTACTAAGCTTTGTTTTTTTTTTTTCAAATTTGATCATTTGTCAAGCTCTCTTTAGTTACCAAAATGTCTAACGGATGGAACAATTAATATTGTATTTTTTGTTATAATCACGATTATTTATTTTAAATAATAGCAAATTTTAAAGAATCGGGATTCGGTGAATTTCAAAAACGGATCCCGAATGCGAATACCAGCGGAAAGATTCGCCGAATCCGATTCAGAGTTATTTGGTAACTCTAATACGAAATAAATATCATTTGTCGATCTGTAACCGGATAATTACCAAAGAGTGCTACTTGGAACAGCAAATAAAACCAAAAGCATCAGGTAAGCATTGAGGTAAAATAAGGAAAGAAAAGTAATGACACAAAGCAGGAACTGAAGATCAAAAATAGGTTGGTAATCTAGCAAAGTGCGAGAATAGTACTGCAATGGTGAATAGATTCGAATACCTGCACGGTTACCAACCCAAAAAATCAATTTTAGGAAGGCAGAAAAATTAATTTTACAAGTAAATAAAGCAGTTCAAAAATTATAAACATTTTAAAATCTAGATGTGTGCGTACAGGAGATCCAAATTTAAAAAATATAAAATCCTTATCAGAACAGTACTAAGCTATGAAAATCGAACATCAACTCACATATAATAGAAAATATACTAAACTCTCCAGATCTCTATACAAATGATGAAATATTTATAAATTTTTAGCTTCATATGCTTTAAAAGTTCTGAAGCAAAAAAAAAATAAATCAAAATAAAAATTAAAAATCTTCCTAGTCGTTTTTTCAGTAATCTACACTAAGATCGGAATCTATATAAAAATTTTAAAATACCATTCAAAAAGGCAGCTTTCCGGGACAATGAACATTTTGTCGTGATGATTGTAGCTACAATAATTAGACCACATTAAACGCTGTTGTATTTGCATCTTACACTTTATTTTTCACTTTCTTACCAATTTCTAACAAATTTAGTTTGATGGAAAAAGTATGAAAGCTAAAAAAAACTAACATAAATTTATAAAATAGCCCATTGTTATGTAAAATAGATCTGAAATTTTATACGATTTTCGGAATTGTGCTTACAAATTTTATAAAGTATAAAATTTATGATAAATTGTCAAAATTAAAAAAAATGATGTATAAATTAATTATTTTATTAACTTTTATGGAAAATTTTAATTTAGAACATTGAAAAAAAAAATTTGAATAAATTCTCATTTGTTAAAAAATTATTTAAAAGAAAAAAACTTGCATGTATTACAATTAAATTTGGTTAGAGAGCAATACTCTAATTTCAATTATAATAATTTTTTTTAACAAATTACTTTTCATCAGTTGTACTCTATCAAAAGCTATGTCAAAAAAATATGAATTGTTTTTTTTTTTAATTTTCATAAAATTAATTAAAATTATATTTTATTAAAGTGTCAAATTACATTAAGTCAAATGTCTTTAAAAAATAACAAAAAAAAAACTTTCCTTACAAAAGCAAAGCAAAGTGAAAATATATTTTATTTTATTTTTCTAAAAATAAAATTAATATAATTTTGTATCACCTGTACCCATTTGTACAACATACTACATTGTATTAAAAAATTAATTAATAAAATAAGATTCTACTAAAATTTAATTTAAAAAAAAAACAAAAGATAGAAAATTCGAAACAAAATTACATTAAAGCAAAATTTTCTGAAATATTTACAAAAAAACGGAAACCAAAAAAAGGTAGAAAGAAACTCGTAAATCATTTTCCAAAGCAGTACATTGAAAGAAAGTAAAACACATAATATGTTTTTTTTTTCTTAAAAACTTACTTCGTTTTTTGTCCATCGATAATATCACCAGATTCTTGAAGTTTCATTGCATATAATCCTTGAGCAAATTCCTGTGAGAAAAAGCAGAAAATAAAAACAACAAAAAAAAATATTAATACATAGAAAACTTTCAACTAACGGTGTTTCATTCCAAGTAGCTATCATAAAATGAAACTTTCACAAAGAAAATAACATAAAAAAAAACAAAAATAAAAAATTTCTAAAATTTTAAACTTTAAAATTTGAAACTTACTTCACCATTCTCTGGTGGATCACCATTACCAAATGTTGATGCAATCACGATTAAAAGTGCTTCATGCTCAATTGATGATATGTCATAGTCCGACATACAGTACACCTGTAATATTATTAATGGCATTATACAATAACAATTATATACAAATACCATTGCATAAAAAAAAATAAAAAACAGTTGCTATAAAAAATATGTTTTTTTTTTTGGAAAAATAAAAGCCAAAATATTGAATGATAAATATAGTTTCACCTTTGGATAGAGTTTATTTCTTAACAGATTTGAACCAATTTAGAAACTAAAAATTTCACATGTATAAAAAATAAAAGGATATTAACCGAAAAAAGATTTTAAGAAAATCATAAGAGAATACGTGTTCAATGCATTGAATGGAATTAAAATGTTAATGGATGGAACTTAAGTTGAATTGAATTTATAAAGAAAATCTAGAATCAATCTCGATAAAATTAAATTTTCTTTATAGAAAAATATTTAAACACGTTTTAAATTTTGATTTTCTAAAAGGATAACTTCTATTAAAATTTATATGAGTAGATAATTTTTACTTTATGTTTTTAAATTATTTTTATTATTTTTCATTTTTTTGGAATAGAATAAAATTTATTTATTGTTTTTTGGTTTTGTGAAGAAAGCAAAAAAAAATGTTTGCATATAAGTTTTAATATATATTTATAGTGTTTTTTTGCAAAATATGTAAATTTGTAATATATGCAAATAAAATTACAAAACTAGTAGTGATGGAATTGGAATATTTAAAGTGAATATATTATTTGGAATATATAATTTAAATATATTTTTAACAAGGATAGTAAAATTGTGTATTAAGCATTAGATGTAATAACGCTCAAAATACTGTAGGTAAAAGTGCGCGACTACTTTGCCTCAACAAGCACAATAAAGAACTGAAAACAGAAATTTTTTAATTTTGTTCTTCTCCGAACGATAACTATTTATTCATTCTATAAAGTGTATTTCGATATCGTTTTCGGCACAATGTAAATTAAAAACCGATTCAATAGATACAAAATCGTAGTGAATATTTTAGTAAAACAAAATATAATGAAAAGTATAATTATTATCTGTAGAGATGATACGATATATAAATACAGTGATTTCGTCAATGTTATTTTTCACATTATTAGGTGTATTATTTTATATAATATTTAATTAAATTTTGTTATTAAAATAATCAATTGTATAATAACTAAACTATCTAATCGTCTAATGTGTAATGAAATAAATAAAAAAATAAAATTGTTGCCAAAGAATCAAAAGAATAGGAACAGTTATTCCTCAATAATATTTATTGTTATTTGTTATTTTTCAAGGAATAATTGCAGAATTTTTTTTTAAAAATACTAGTAGATCCCCTGTGCAATTGCACAGAAGTAGTTATTTCGATTTTATACAAAAATGTAACGATTTTATACAAAAATTAATTGATTTGGTATAATTGTTGTTGTTTTCTAAATCGCTTGTTTCTGGAATATATATACTTTATAATGAAATGAATACTAATTTCATTATAACTGAACACAATAGAATCCCATTAGTGTTTTCGAATAATATATTAAAGTGGTCTTAGGATTTTATTGTAGATTATATTCTGAAGCGTATTTAAACAATTAATTCATCAGACTTAGTTCTTTATATTTATATATAATCAAAAAATATTCTTCAATATTAAAAACAGCCATAACATATTAAAAATAGTAATTGAAATATCTATAATATAATAATAGGAATAGAAAAACAATATGGAATAATGAATTTATCTATTATTATACATATACAAAACCTCCCACATTTATCTGTAGAATCATCTTATATATTAATACGCTTAAATGTCTGTTAAACGTTTCACAAAGCTTTTACAACACAAAGCTTTTTTCAACTAGATTAGACAACTTTATTAGAACTATTACGAATTACGATAGTGTGCAAAATTTAATTTAAAGACATAAATCACAAAACAATAAAAGAATAAAACCAAATAAAACCAAAAACAAATTAAAATTAACCTAAAAACAATTCACCTATTGAGAAATAGCATTGATTATATCTGATTATATGAATTAATTTTAAAAAAAACAAACAAAGTAGCAAAGACAAAAACCGAATTATCAGAATATTATTATTATATTGATTTATAAATAATTAAAATAGCTTTGTTGAAATATTACGATATTACGATATTACAGTAAAAAAACTTACCGGTAAAACAAATAGTAAATTTAGAAAATATATTTTTTACCTCACCCATGTTCAGAAATTCCAATAATTGAAATTTATTTATAATAATTCAAAAGTATAAATAATTCAAAAATATAAATTCAAATGCGCACTAGCATTGGGTAAATATAATATTGTATATGGAGAATCATAAACTGAAATTTACGATCTGCTAAGAACAAAAAAAAACCAAATATGTTATGACATTATTATCAAGTTCCAATTCAATACAAAGCAAATTTAGCACACATAAAAATTAAAAAAACTTTAAAAAGAAAAATCACAGACTATCCTTACCTACATCAGAGACCCTAGAAGGATAACAATATAACAAGAAAAACAAGAAGAACAAGAGAAAAAGCATAAATATTGGCTTTACCCTCAACTATAATAGTCATAAGGCATCAATAAAAACTGAACAATAAGAGAAAAAGCATAATTATTGGCTTTACCCCTAACTATAATAGTCATAAGGCGTCATATGATGTCATATGATACTTCGTTAAATAGCCTATATGATTCGATATGATTTAACAAAGCCATAACCATTCATAACCTTCACTATAATGGTCATTATCTAATCATACCAAAACGTCAAAACCAAAATTTAAAAGAAGTGAAATAAAAATATAAATTCAATAAATAAATGTTTTTGTTTTTTTATTTTGGGTTTTGAAATAGTTAGGGCTATTATGATACTAAAAAAAAAACAAAGAAAACGTGTCATGACTATTTTAATGTGTTTTTAATGAAAGTTTGGTATGTATTTAGTTTAAATGCATTTAATTTCATATCTATACTGCCAGCGACATCTCTGTTCGCCACATTTTGTTGAAATGTACGTCTCTATTAATAGTATTTGTTAGCGAGCATTTAGACATCAGATTTTGTTTCATGAAAGTTTTGTTTTACTTATTTTTATTACATTAACAAATTTTATTGCAATTACATCAAATTTTATTTCAAAAGTTTTAATTACATATCTCAAAGATAAACAAATATAGTTGCAAATTATACTATATTTCTTCATGCAAAATCCACTTTCTAACCTTGCAAAATACGAAGATACGAATATGCGTTACGAGTACTAATAATAAATGCTTATAAACAAATATAAATATACAGTGTAATTTCAGAACATTTATGAAATATAAATATTTAAATAGTAAATCAATTACTCTAAGTAAAGATCTGGCCTGAAAAAACCTATATTGTGTTCAAAGGCCACTTAAATAAAGTTAAAAAAAATTACTCTAAGTATTTGTATTGATAAATAATAATAATATTTAATACACATTTTTTGTATTTTCCAATGTATATCTTTCAATATATTGACATAACACACTTAGAAGTTTATAAATACCTTTTCTCGCGAAATTCACTTTTTCAACTTGCGAAATACAAAAATGCGTGTCGAGCACTATTATTTAAAAATAAAAAAAATAATGATATTCTATAACAAAATCGGATGTCAAACTTTAATGAACATCATTTATACGTTATAAATACAATTCAAAAACGTATAAACGCTGCTTTATATAAAAGTTTTATTCAAAACTATTAGCGGTCAAAATTAATTTATAATAAATAAATAAATACCTAAATAAAAAATATAAAAAAAATAGTTATAGATAGATCAAACAATATTGTAAATTACTAGCTATTCCCGGCGTAACATTCACCGGTCTAGCATTAGCATTATCAATGAAACAATTTATTTTATTAATTTATTTTCTTTATTTTGTTAAAAAAAATCAATGTTTAAAGTTCATATACATACTTCTTTTTAGACCTAATCATCAATTCGTGCTGCTTCAAAAACCCGTTACGAGGTATATTAATGTTCTTTTTCGAAACAGTAAAAAAATGGTTTGTGAACAACGATTTTAAATTAATATTTGTTTTTAACGTATTTAAAATATTCCAAATTATTTTGAGATACAAAGATTTTAGAAAAAAAAAAGGAAAGATTTATAATTAATATTGAATCCAATAGGTGAAACATCAAGCCTAAATAGCATGCAGACTATCATTTCATTTATCATTTCAGTTTTCTCATCATTTTTTACAAAACTGTCAGTCCTTATCAAAAATTTTTGATATTTCATCATTTAAACTGTAATTCCATCATTTAACACTATTACACCATCATTTTAAATGACAATTGCCGACTGAAATAATAAATAAAATAATAGTCTGCATGCTACTTTAGAGTGCTACTCCCATCCGCAACAGTATTTACTTGAGTTATGTCTCATACAACTCAATCTAATAGACAACAAATCCCAATTTTGCTTGGCTGAATAACAACTTTTAGCTGTTGAAAAGAGGTTGTATGTCAAAAAATAAAAATAAAATAAACAGTGTTGCCATTGACAAGTGACAATTTTAATAGTAAAATCAATTTTAAAACAATAATTAAAATAAATTTTATAACAAAAAATAATAAATAACATAAAAGTAAAAAATAAAAAGTAAAATTAAAAACAATAATAGAATTTTTTAAATTAAAAATATAAAAAATTAAAAATGTTTGCAAGTGTAGAATTTTTTACAATGAGATCGTAATTTTATTTTTTTTAAAATAATAAAATATTTTTAAACACTTCTCTTTTTTCATATTTTTAAAAGTTTTTTATAAAAAAAAATTCTTCATAGTAGATATATAGTACAATGTTTTTCAAATATTTTTATTTATCAAATTTCTGGCTTATCAACTCAAATGTTGAAAACTATTGGAATAGCTACATTATGATATATTATAATATAGTTAGTTGTCAACATTTCATCTCAAAATTATTCAATCTATTCACCAAAAATGAGAGAAAATAAATCATCACACCACAACCACACCTACACCAGTACACCATTTTATTTATACAAATTTAGAATCATAGGTAGCATATGAGTTTTATTTTCATCATTAAATTTAGGTAGGTGCTTAGGTACAGACAATGTAATGTGTATCGTAGTAAGTTGTAGACAAAATTATTATTTTTCTTTTTTTTTATACCTATTCATTAATAGTGAAAAACATCAGTATATTTAAATCCCTGTTCGGTTGAAAACGTTCAATGTGGCTTTAACTTGAATTATAATTAACAAATAGGAGTCTCTAGTTTTATTATAGTTGTTACCCCAAACTCAAATATTGTTTTTTGCATCTGTAGTTGGTACTTATAAAAAAAAAACATATGAATCGTAAAAAATTGAAAAAAAAAAATATATTTCAATTCTTTTCGTTTCCAAAAATTTTATTAAAACTAAAACAAAAAAAAACAATTAATTTTGATTCATTAATAATATAATCCCAAAGCAGGACACGCATCAAATAGAATTTTTTTTTCTATTTTATTATTAAATATGATTTTTTAATAAACAGTTAATTTTCTAATAACATGTTTTCCAATTTAAGACCACCACCTAAGCCCAACCAAAAACTAACTCTTTTAATTTAAAATCAAAAATTTTCATCCTTACTAAAATTACCTTAATATTTATTTTATTATTTTTTGTTGTTGTAAGTCTACAATTTTCAATAGAAACAACCAACCCTAAATAAACATGAAATCTCTTAGCAACTTAATTTTAACCTTTAACCACAAATTAACAATATCTTACACATAATATCTCTAAATATATATATATATATATATATATATATATATATGTATACTGGCAAACAAATATTTAAAAATGTTCTCTTCACTAAAGAAACATATTTGAAGAAGCAAAACGATCCTCCAAGGAATTTTAAGTTGTAACGAAGATCTTCCTTTATTTGTATTTTTTTTTTTATTTTTTCCTTTTCTGTTTACTTTTCTTCTTTTCTCACAATATTGTCATACCAAATGAGACGTTAACATCATAAAATAACGTTCAAATACTTTCACAATACAAATCGAAAAGGAAAAGGAAAAAAAAAATAAAAACAAAGACAAGGAAAAATTTCAAACCAATTCAAAAGGATAACAGACAAAATATGTTTATAAAAATGAAATTTTCATTTTTGGTTTTTATTTTTTTTTCCTTTTTTTTTCTTTTAATACAAAAAACGTGATCAGATTATCAATAATTTGCAAACTTCATATATCCCTTTTGCTGATAAAAAAAAAGATAAAGGATATGTTTTGGTTTTTTTTTTTTTTTTGCTGTGCTGTTTTTAATATGTACAAAAAAAAGGTGATATTATATTGTGGTAAATTCTTTTTATTCATTTGAACAAAAAAAAAAGAACAAGAACCGAAATGAGTTCTTTGAAAAATTTTGCTCATGTTAAGAAAATTCCCGTATCGAAAAATCTTAAAATTTACATGTTTGTTTTCTAAAAACATCTTTCTATTCTCTTCAACCCAAGTAGTACAAATTTTACAAATTAACATTTTTTTAAAGACTCTTTACCACCTATTTCAAGCCAAATATTACTCAATAACAAATTTTTATTTTTGAAGGACTCCTTGCTTTGCCATGTTCAATCTTAGTAGCTGAATACAGGTTCAAAGATTTTGTTCAAACAAACTTCATGATTTCAACAAAAGGTAAAAAACCTCATATTTGCGAAATACAAAAAAAAAAAACATTTATTACATAAAAACAAATTGTGTGTCTGTATAAATGGTGTGTATATATTTAGATGTAAGTTTAAATAAAAATAAAAAGTTTGAGATAAAGATCCTTTTTAAGGATATATTATTGTATTCATGTTTAGATTATTTGATAATATAGAATTTATTTATGACATATTATATTCGGTGATGAATTATTTTTTTTGAAGTGTATTTGTGTCCGTATTAAAGGATATAGGTATTGAATACACAAATAATTGAACAATGAATTTTTTTTTTTTATGTTTTTAGAAATATTCTAGGTAATATGGTCGTATACCTAGCAATAAATTGAATTCTTAAAATTAAAAAACAAAAATGATTTTATTTGATTGAAATGTGTACTGAGATGACATTATTATTATTGATTATAAATATTTGATTTGATGAAATTGAATTTTTTTTTTGCTTTAATTTAAGCTTTTTTGGTCAATAGTTGTGCAAATATTAATGTAATTTCGATATGATGGTTTGATTTCAATAAATTAGAATTTTTTGAATTTTGCTCATTTAGCCTATACTTTTGTATATCTTTTATTTGTATAACTTTTATAGATTATACAAATTTATTAGATTCAATATTATTACACAGCACAGCCCGTTTACAGATGAAATTGACGCAGTTATTGCCAATTCAAATACAATCAGGTATCAACGCACCGATATGAGCACTTAAACACTATAATTTAATTCCCATAATTATTGAAGAAATCATAGCAGTGATAATGCATTGAATTTTTTTAATTGTAAATTTCATATTTTAAGATAAGATTAACAAAATTTTACATTGTTAAGATCAATGTAATATTTATTGTATTGTCACGACCATTTCAAGTGTCTGTTTAATATACCCAATTTTTGAAAATATTGAATTATTCTCTGAATTACCATAGCTTTTGAAATGCATTGGCACAACAATGTATTACGCCTATTTTTACATAATCCATTACCGGAATGTCAAATCCATCTTTGACTCGAATTCGATGTCAACCAAAGATCCATAAAGAAGGTAATGAAATGAGGGAAATTATTGCGAACTCTAATTCATAGCAAAATGGTTTACAAAAAAATTCAAAGGCTTAGGAAAGGAAATTAGCAAGAGATCAATTAGAAATGAAGCTGATCATTAAAGCATTATTTTCAAGCCTACCAGTGAAAGAGGCCATATCTAAACTAGACCACTGGTTAAATAAAATAAGCAACTCGAATGATTGGAGGAAAAAAGTAAGAAGCTAGATCACTCTAGCTTCAATATGCATGAATGAAAATTATTTCACTTTTAGAGGCGAATATTATAAAACTTCAAAAGGAACTGCCATGGGTAACCCACTCTCACCAGTTCTAAGTGAAATATTCATGAGTCATATTGAAGACAGAATAGAGAAAGAGAGATTTATGCCGATAATTTGGATGTGGTACATAGGTGATATCATCGCAGTAGTATCAAAGGATAAAATATAAATGATATTAGAAAAACTAGAATAACCTAGATAAATGTAAGAAAATGTTTAAGAAAAACAATCTTGAACTACAACTAGCAAAAGTCAAAAAATGAGCAGTATACTTGGATCAGCAAAGGATAAAAAGGAGATGGAAGAAGTTAATGGCATATATAAAATATCATCCCTAAACTGTTCAAAAGTATATATAGGGCAATTAAAATGGTTAATTACGGTGGGATTCCAAGAACACTTAAGGGAAGCCGAATAAGAGGTACTACCAATTTTCGGCAATTGCTAAACACGTAATAGAGGAACACCATAAAATTGATAAAACCAATTTATCATCAATAAAGGAGGTACACAAAATAAGCAAACTAGACACATACAAGAGTTTAGCAATTTCGAGGGTACAACAGGTAGACGACAGATTGAATAATGATTTAGGGAATGGATATTCACCGCTGTTTAAAATAATTTGAAAAAGTACAAGTAAAATATAAATTTAGTACGGAGGGAATATGATGTAAAAAGGAAAAAATGAATTAATATATACAGTTAGTCATAAGCACTGATGAAGGAAGTATGTTGCTTCCGAAATATCTATATTTGCAATCAAGTATTAAAATATTATTAGTGAACGAAAACCTGACAACAAGTAAATTATTTAATTTAAGTACGCCCATGTTTTGCACTGCAAAATTTTTTAGCCAGTACGAGAAGGGACGGTTCAAAAAGTTAATTCCAAAACCGTTTTACTGCAATGCTGTTTTCATCCAAAATCCATTTTTTTGTATCCTGGCTTTGCTAAGTTTAGGTTTAAATAAAAAAAATTACTATTTTTCAAGTTTAATTTCTTTCAAACTCTTTGGAAAAATTTAGGCTGTTTGCAGAAGTTTTATTGTGAATAACCAGATTAAATCGATTTTGAGCTAAAAACACACCGAATTTTATCGGATCGAAAAAAAGCAAAAAACAAATCGGATTTTAATTAAACACGATTTTCATAAAATAGGATTGAGATAAATTGAATTTCGTAGTATATTCTTTTGATGCAGGTTATAGGGTAAAGTAGGGTAAATTCATTATTGATGATTTGTTATAATGATAAAATTATAGTGTTATACTTTACTTTGTTGGATTTTTTCTTTTTAATTTGTATAAAGTGGTAGCTTACGTGATTAAACTCTATAAGGGTTCCATTTAGCAATGACAATATTAAAGGCTCGATTTAGTCTTAAATGTTACTTAAAAAGGTGTAGCATATTTATTTGTTGAGCTATGTTAACCTGATATGACTTAAATGTAATTACATTTTCATAAGTTTTCATACAGCCTTATATGAAATTCGATTTTGATATATAAAATTTTATTATATTAAAATAAAATATATTTTGCTTTTTTATCTGTAATTTAACAATCTGTGAACTAACGTAGCTGACATAATAAAGACTCAACAACGCCAGCTGACTTTGTTTGCTTAACTCAATATACTAATCTATACAATATACAAAAAGTACCTCAATATATGAGTCAATTCATATTAGAACTCGTTTTAATTTTGTGTGTTAGTAAACTTAACTAATATTAGTTCAAAATCAAAGATCACTTTTTTTTTAATTCTTTGGATATTGGTTATAAAAATTAATCATTTTCGTTACACTTAATAAAAGTTTTCATTGAATTTAAGCTTAATTGGATTAAACTAATCGCACGGTGCAATGAAAGTTTGAGCTGACTTAAAATGTTTTTAAAAGCTGAAGTGTAAAATTGGCGTAAATGTTCAAAGTTTATATAAATCTCTAGATTATAATTTGTATTAATATTATTTAAAATTGATTAGGTAGCCTTAAATTTAATTAAATTTAATCTTAATCATAAAATTCATATTTTATTAGTCATATAAGGTTTTCTTGCTCAATTTTCTTTTTAAATATATATTGTTCAAACATAACCGTATAAGACGGAAAAATTAGTTCCGATATGTCTCATATAACTAAAATTTAATACGCAATGGAAACAGTTAATGTTTTTTTTTACACAAATGAACAAAAGTTAGAGATCGATGGTTTTGGGTTTTCAATAAAAATATCTTTTATCATTAAATAACAATTGTTTGAAGTTGGTATAAAAGGGTTTATCCCTGGTATCAAAAACTAAAAAAAATATATTATTTATGCCTAATATCTGTATAGCTTATGTAAAAAATATGTATCTACGCTATATTTTGATATGATTTATAGATATAAATAAAATGTTAGTAATTTAATGCCGTGGAACATCCGTATAGTAGTGTATTATAATTTAAACACTAAATATATATTTTAACTATCTATATGGTCCGGGACCTATATTATATTACTATGATACTTAATAATAAAGCCTACATAATAATTAAAACATTGACAATTTTTTATTTGTCATCCTCAATAAATATTTTATGTATTTAGAATGTAATGTTCACTAAAAAAAAACTATTAGCAAATTTAAATCGACTAACTTTTTGTTTACAGAAGCAAGATATCTTCATCAATTCACTATTTTCAACCATAGTTTAAATCACTTTTAAATAATTAAAACATTTTCGATCACAACATGACTCAGATAGGACACATGTTTAAATCATTCAATTATATTGAATGGATCTAACCTGAACTGTTCTAACTTGAACAATTTTACATCAAAATTTAACAATATTCTACTTACATCTGTCATTAGTATTGTATAACAACTCCTCCTACCCTACTATGTACATTTTAAATAATAACACATTATAAAAGGTTTTCGTTTAATGTCATCTTATATGGAAATGAAAGACAATAGCATAAAATTTCATCAATAATATTTCAGAAAATAAAGGATAAAAATTGGGTTAAAAAAACACATAAAAACAAGCCTTGAAGCTTATTATTTTTCTCTCTTTTATTCTGAAAACAAACAAAAAACCTTATGGCTATATTTCTTATTACTAACTTGTTAAGATTTAGCTTTGAATAAAAGTGTAAGTCTAAATTTGAATTTAAATATAATTTAAGATTTCGGGTTTGTGGTCGATAAAAGGTCGATTTGTGTTTTTATATATATATAATATATATATTTTTTTTGAAATATTATCTAAGATTTCACAATTTATTTAATATTTTTTTATTTTGTTAACTGTAAAAATTTTGTATTTCCATTTAAAATCCGTATTTACTTTTGTTATTTTATTCAAAAGATAAAAATAAAAACTAAAAAGAAATATATTAAAATTTTCTTATATTTTTTTTTTAACCTTTAGATTTTCTTTTATATCCTGTCATATTGAATTTTCTTCCTTTCCTAATATTTTTTGTCAACCTATGGTATTTCCGATTTAATTTTTTTTTCCATATATTTTTGTAAACTAGATTAACGTAATCATTAAATTATCACATAACCATAACGAAAAATATTACAAGATTAAGGCGTTTCGAAATTGAAATGATCACCCGCTGAATATTTCGTTTTTGTTATTGTTTTTATGTGTGGTGAAATGTGAATTTTTGGAATGTAAAATGAAAGGTAATGACATTTTCATAACTATGACAATTTAGATGTTGATGATTTTTTAGTTATCATTAAACCGGATATTAAAAACAGGATTTCTATATTTTACAAAAAGAAAATGTACAATAATTTCTATGAAAAAGGACTTCTATAAGGACTATAAATGAAGGATAAATAAGAAATCTATGAAAATAAAAATTAAGAAAATAATAAAACTTTAAAAGATTTAAAAAAAATAAATCCTGCGTCGATAAAATGTTAAGGAAAACTATTTAAAAATAGTTAGAAGAATTTATACTGTTATTGTTATAAGGTAATTTCTTTGTAGCAACATGTAGAAAACATCAAGGATCCAGTTTTACAAAAATACAATTCTCTAATGGCGTCACATATTCTTTAAGGACGAAAAGGTCATTTTGGATAATTTTTGTTGTTGTAATCTTTTTGTACATAAAACGTAATATCTCTTGATCATATTAGACATGCATAATATATTTATTATCTAGTAACATAACGATAGGTGTTGCCGTTGTGCAGATATTGTAGTTAAATAAATTCATATAAGTTGCATTATCAAATTTTATAACATTTTGTTTTAAATTTATTAGATTTGGTATAAATATTTTTCTTTTTGTAGTATGAATAAAACAGTTAGCTTAGTTAATACCTAAATTAATATTTATTCAAATGAAACATACCTAGTTTTAAATTTAAAAAGGCCCATATTCCAAAAGGGAAAAGGACTAATATACTGGCCTGTATATTAATATATAAAAAGTTTAAATAAATAAAGAATTAAATCACAATGCAAAATCGTAAAACAACAAAATCTTGAATTTATACAAACAAATATATTTTCGGCATTTTTTTTCTAATATGGTTTATGTAGAATTTCTAAATAAAATGGATACCCTTTTCCAGTTATAATTTAAGTATAAGTATGTGTAAGTTATTATAATAATTGATAAATAATTCACTTTGTGAAAAATCTTTTGGGAAATGCCTTATACGCCCTTTTCCGAGAATTCTATATAAACTAGTACAAAAAAATCAAATCCCGAAGGTATTTTTTTTTTTTAAGTATAAATTCATGATTGGAGTATTTTGATATTTTTGGTATTTTTTTTTTAAGAATTTATCATTTTAGATTTTTGTTTTCGCGAATTCATTTCAGATATTGTTTTGTTGTGAATTTTTTTTTTTTCAGTTAAGCCATCATTATGGTGGATAAATGATAATTGTATTTCTTTTTATTAATTTTTACATATTTATAATTCAATTAACTTTCAGTTTAGAAAAATTTCAATGTTTGGGTTATGCGGACGGAACATCCGGGTATAAATGATTGAATAGTTATAAATGATTCTGAAATCAGAAGGCGCTAGTACTGAAACATATCGTTTGTTTTCTTCAAAATTTATTAGCTTAAATGTAAATGATCACTCTAGCTACAGGAGGATATGAAGTTAAAACTGTGAATATTTTATATAAATATTTCCCAGTTTTTTAAAATTGGAAAATTTTATGTGAATATTTCTATGAGCAGTAATTTGCTGGTTTTAAAATCTTAGTCAAAGATTTGAAACCAATTCCAGTACTGGCGAGATGAATCAAGTCAACATAACATAAATAGTTTGTTTTAAAAATTTAGTAAATAAGTAAAAACTATTCAAGGACAAAAAGGATGAAAATTTTAAATAGTGGAAATTTTATAAGACTAAAAGTCTAATGTACGGAAGAAAACTTATCTGTTAGTAAAATGAACGCGTCCTAAAGTAAGAGCATAAAAACCGAAAGTAGTCCTACTATTCTGATGTTGAAAATTGCATCTGCTGCAAAAAGACAAACAAACTCGGGAAAAGGACAAGAATATAATATCGTTTACTACAACAATATATAACCTAGGAAACTGCTTTTCTTTGTTAGTTTGACACACAAGTAAAGCAAAACTGATTTTGTATTGATACTTTCGAAATTATATTCTAAATTGTTGTATAAATTTAAAATTTGTGAAATTTTATACCAAAGTCACATAACAAGAATACAGATCGAATGTCGCATAGATAATTATATACTTGTCTTAAGGATGCTACGAAAATTTATTCCTATTGTAGCACATTAAGCAATTATAATCCTATACAATTTGAAATTTGTGTTAACTAATATCTTTTAACTTACCTGTGCATTAAATGCATGTCCTAAAAGTTCACCCAATTGTTTTGAATATTGCTCAGATCTACCAGTTTCAGTTGCATATAATACAGTTGCTTTTATACGACGTGATAATGCTCGTCCAAATAATTTCGATGTAAATTTTACTGCCCTGTAAATTAAAATAAACAAAAAAAATGAATAGCTTAAAAGTTGAACAAATTTTGGAAATTTATAATAAATATTAAAAATTTTTAATTAATTATAATTTTAGAGTTGCATTTTTTGATGTTTATAGTTTTGTTTTATTTTTGTAAGCTTATATGAGCCATATACTTAAATGTAAAGGGTTAAGCGTAAAGATAAAGAGCCCAAATATTAGGTTTACGTACTTAAATGTAGAAACAAATTAATAAATAAATAAAATAATATAGTTAAAGACATTTTATTAAAACTCTTTTATACTTTAATTTAAATTATTGAATCAACAATTCACGTACTTAGGGTCATGATGGTAATAATAATAACTATAATCAAGACTCTGGTTCATTATATTATTATAACAATCGGCTCAAGATTACAACTTGTTGTTATCTTCAAGTAAATTTATTTATATAAATATAAGTACAGAGACAATTATGTTTATGTTTAATTAGGTGTAGGACATTTAAGTTATATACTTAAACCCAGTCAATAAAAATTTCTACAAAATTATAATATACAGTCTGCGACACTTACTTAGAGCCACTTTTTCTATTGCATATTTTTAAGTTTTGTATCAACATTGTAAAACGAATATAATTTCTGTGTTCGCAAGGGTGAGAGTTTTTATTTCAATTAAGCTTTATTTCCATATTACAAAAATAATTTTACTGTAGAAATGTCCGAAGAAATATATCGTAATTTTTGTAATATTTTTACAATCCTAAGTAAATATTTTCGCAACCTTTGTCAGAATCAAAACTAACATAAAAATATTGACAGAAAAAATTCAAAAACAATGATCTAAGCTAATCCACAAAAATGTTCTAAAAGTTTAAGTTTATTATATTTATATTATTTTTAATTATTTCAGGTATCGAATTATAGAACAATTTGACTACTTTCGCTGACGACACAGCTCTAGAGCTGTCATATGGAAATAAATCTTCTATGTAGTTGCTTGTACAATCTTAATAGGATTACTGCTAATCCTAATAATATGTATATTCTGACGAATGCTTCTTGATAAATACTGTAGATAATTTTAAATAATTAGGTATATATCTAGACACAAAACTCATTTGGAATTATCACACATTGTATCTTAAACAATACCTAAACAAAGTTATAAGACAAATCTATCATTAAGTCAATATTGTTCACAACATGTTTTAAAACTAATTTATAATAGCTTATTTAAATCTAAACTACAATATGGTCTGAGCTGTTGGGGAGACATATATTTTAATAAAATTATTCCTTTACTAATTAAGGAAAAGCACACCATTAGAATAATATGCAAAATTTACAGAAGAATACCTATTTTTGACTACTTTAAAAATTTAAATGTTTTGCCTTTAAGATATTTATTATTTCATAAAGTCTTAAAAATATTCTTTGAGAGGTCTGGCCATTTAACTCCCAGAACCTATGACAACTATAGTCTTCGGGCAAATAATAACTTTTTGATAACGGTTCCTAAATTTAATAGGACAAAAATTAGTCAATTTTATATCTTTACTGCTCCACGGTTGTATAATCTACTACCATTGTTTTCTAGAAAAGTGAGAGTAAAATCATTGTTTTTGAAGCAAATTAATAAGCAATTAATTATTAATATTTTTTATTTTTGTTTTAATTTGGTTTAATTTCTAACTTTATGTACTTGTAAAAAACAAAAAAATTTTTTTTTAATCTTAATTTGATTTTATTGAAAAATATATAAAAAATCGCCCCAGCGTTGAATTTAATTATTATTATATTGAATTTTTCTTATTGAACTGGAGCATTCAACACTTATCTTTGGATAACAGAATACCCTAACTATTTCATTAATTATATAAATGAATATAAATTGTAAATTGTAGCTATAAGTTATTAAAAAAATGAAATAAAGAAAGAATAATTATTTTATTATTATTATATAATTTAACGCAACATCACTCCACCTATCATTAATTTCTTCATTATTATTCCCGAGTAATCACTGCCTAAACTTAAAATTTCAGTATACTGATAGTTTTATGAATAATTTTTGTTTTACCCCAATTTTTTATTTACATCTATCTCAATGTCGCTTCCTTACATTTTGTTTTTGGCGAAATATAACCATACAATCAGTATCCTATAATATTTTTTTCGCTCTTTTAAATTAATTTTTCTTCTTTTTATTCATTTGTAAACTCAAAATCTATTAATTAAATCATGTAGCCTATATTTTACAGGCGTATATTTCTGCTTCTTTTTTGTTCTGGCAGAGTGTTTTATCATTGTTAGTATGGGTTGAGATTTTTTATTGATGTTTTAAACTAGCATGAGCTGAGATTTTTTATGATATTTTAAATTTTTTAATTTATTCATTAATTGTCAATATTTTTCAATCCTGGTGAGTATCATCATTTCTCGCATACTATTTGGCTCTACCTATCGTTCTAATCATTGTTGTTTGTACTCTTTGTATTAAATCAATATCGAATTGTTTGAGGTATTCCTAATTTCTGTTCCAGATATCCATATCAGTCTTAGTTTTGTTTTATAAAGCAGTAGCTGATTAATTTTTTTGACCCATAGGACAATTCTCTACATATCTGCAACACACAACGTTCATATCAAACGTGAAATTTCCCATATAATATCATATCTAACTTTCAATAGCTTCAGTAATATTTAACTAATAAAATAAAATTTTTACAATACTCAACCCTCAGTTTTAAGTATTTTCTTACACAATAATTCAGAATACCAAAATATTATACACGAATCTACGGGAGAAACAGCAAATCACAAATAACATCCAAAGTTATGTATTGCAAAATTATACCAAAAATCGAACCATCAATGCATGAAAATAAGAATTAAAAAGATAGACAATAAACTTTTTTTTATAAAAATATCAGTTTGGCCAGCTACTACTCAAAAACGGATAGATAAATTAATTTTTAAAAAAATTCTGAAAAACACATATTTGTAGTGTATTGTAAAGCATATTATTGTTAAACGTATTTGTTACATTTTTAGCCTGTGAAAACAAAATTATGTATGACATAAAACCATAACATAAACATAATATAAAAACATGAGAAAACAAAAGTATATCTAAATAATTGTCGCAGACCGTATTACAGTTAAGCTCTCGACAAGTCAAACAGAACAATTCAGTACTAATTCGTTATTAAACAAGTTATTATAAAACTAATTTTCATTATCCTTTAAGTAAATATTTATATATAAATATCCTGTTTAATTAAAAGATTTTATCTTAAAATGATATTATCCTTTCTTAAGTAGATAGTAATGCGTACACCTGAGCTCTAAAGAAAATTCAAAAAATTTCAAAAGAAAATTTTATCCTTAACAAATTATTTATAGAAAATAAAAATTTTCTTGCGTTCAACAAATTGGAGTAAACAATTTATGTTGTAAATTCAAGTGTGAAGCAAAGACTTTGTTATTAAAATGAAGATTAATTGTTAAAAAAGTAACCGAATATAACTTGTTTCGGAGGAGTGAACGCTTCTATAAAAAAAACATTATTATTCTTATAAAAACAACAAAGATGAAAACCCATGTAAAAATTCACAGGGGGTACATAAATTACAGAACTGATTGATGTGCTGTTTGTTTTTTGAACATTTTAAAATTTTAAAGAATGTTTAACTGCAATTTAATATTATTTACTTGGTTATACATATCACATTATATGTAAATTCTCAGATTTGAATTTTGAACGAAATATAGAAAAATTCTACATGCAGAATGCATTCTCAACGGATTCAATGGTAAAAAACGAAACAATATTTATCAGGTTAACTAGATTTTATGAATTTCCAATGGAATTTTCCCAATATTTTTTATATGGTTTAGATACTAATATACATATAGATACATATATGTACTTTATTGAATTCACCAGTTATGTAAATATTTTTTTTGGAAATAGTGTGTTAATGTGGTTAACCACCAATAAATAAAGTTGTTTCAAAAATGTAAAATAAATCACAATTTCAAAGTGTAATACTCTATAAACAAATTTGTATTTCTAATATTTCTGTATACAAGCAATAATAATGTTGTAAATTATTTTTGGAAGAAATATGGACATTTAAAACTAAACAGACAAGGATTTATATATGGGTGAATAATTGATGAAAATAAAATACAGATTTTAAAATCAGAAAAATGAAAAATCGATTTTAGGGAAACATTTTAATTTTTAAATTGAAATTCTATATACTTTATCGTTTTATATTTGGAAATTATTTGGTAAATATTTCTTTGTGGTTATTGATTACTTGGCAATTTTTGAAATATTTAGTAACAGCGAAGATGCAATGACTGTGTCTAGAAGAAGTTAATAAGAATGCGGCCCATGATAACTTAGTAACATAAATGGCCATCATAGTAATTGAATAAACAAATTTTTTGCCAGCTGGATAGCTGTCCTTATCTGGATATTATCTTGCAAATAAGTATTTACCTAATTTAGAAATTCAAGTGTAAATATTTCAGTAATTAAGGAATTAAATTTAAAAATTCAAGAGAAAAGTATAAGAAAATTAATATTGACAATGTTTGGGCTTTCAAAATTTCTTTAAACGATACATATTTAATCGGTTTGTAAATTGACAAGAAATCTGTTTATTTATTTATTTTTAATTTTCTAAACTCATAAGAGCTATACAGCACATCAGTGTTAAGCCAAATAAAATATATGTACATATTTAACAATACTTAATACTATAGTAACAAATTAAAGCAATAAAATGTATGCTCAAAACAATATTTATGTAATACTTTCATTTAAAATAATGTATTAGTGAAAACTTATTGTTGGTATTGAAATCCATAAAAACAAAATCCATAAATCAAAATCCCTAATTTCACAATCCGTAATAACAAAATCCGTAATAATTAAAATCCATACGTACAAAATCCGTAGAAAATTCGTTAAAAATCCGTAAAAAATCTATAAAAAAGCCGCGCGAAAAACTGCTTATACATTTTAAGCTTTTAAGAACATTAAGAATAACATAAGGTTGTCAGAGCTTCAGTTCAAAATCATTATTAGCACTTAATATGGGAAATTCCCAAAAACAGCGTGTAGGAGGAAACTACGAAATTGATAATGTGAAAAGCCAAATGGACTAAATACAAACGACAAAATAAAGAATTTCGAAATCCAAATACGACGAATAACATTTTTCGAAATCCAATTCGACAAAATCCAAATTTTAGTAAAATAGCAAGGTTAGTAAAAACTAGAAAAAAAAAAACAAAATTTATTTTTAAATTATGGAGCTACCGCCAACAAGCCCCCGCTACTTATTTATTAAAACCCTGTTTTCGAAGACGGCAGGTAAGTGCAGACGTCAAGCTTTTAGTAAATAATATTAAAAAAAAAAAAAATTATTTCTAAAGTCGAAAACTGCCATTTGCTTTTCTGTTTTGTTTGTTTATTTTTATTTTCCGTGTCGCTGCAATTGTGTTTCATTTGGCGAAAAATAGTTGAGCGAAGCGAATTTCGTTGGTAGTCGGTGGTCGGTTAGTCAAACTTGTCATTAAGAGATTGGATAGCAATATTATTTTTCAAAATGTCAAAAGTAAAACATGATGAAAGTATTTGTCTATACGTGAGGATAAGGTACGCATGTTTAAAGACTTAAGTCTTGTTGTGTAGCTAGGGAGATTTAAAAACGAGTTATATTGATTTCTCAAAGAAAATAGAAGAAACTGTTTTTGAAGTGACTCAAATTTATTAGAATGAATTTGAAAAGTTGTATGCCATATAAGGCTACCGTATTCTAAAGTTGATCGAACAAGGAAGCAATATTCTAGTTAATATTCCAGTTAAAAACATATCTAGAAAGCAATCACCTTCTAAGCGATTGCCAATATGGTTTTAGGTCAAAAAGGTCAACTGGTGATCTTTTGACCTTTTTGACTGAAAAATGGTACAAATGCATAGAAAAATACGGTGAAGCAAAAGTTGTCGCTCGCATTACTAAAAAAACTAGAAGCAATTGGTCTAGGAAACTTACTCAATACGTAGATTGAAAGTTTCCTTTCAAACCGTTCAATACAAATTGTTTTGGATGGGTTTATGTCCCAAAAATTCAATGTCAATGCTGGTGTCCCTCAAGGCTCAGTTCTTTCTCCAACATTATTTATAATCTTTATAAATGATCTCCTATCCACGTCTTCAAATCATATACATAGCTTTGCTGATGACAGCACCCTTGATTGCTTGTATTTTTTTGAGAAAGCTGCTGATGTGACCCAGACTTCAGTAAATAGAGAACGAAATAACATCTCTCGAGCTCTAAACAGCGATCTCCAAAAAATTCAAGCCTGGGCAAGTTTCAAAAACCCAGAGCTGCCTAATATCAACAAAGCAAAGGCCTTCATTACCAAATATCCTTTTCGATAATGTAAATGTTGAAAACTCCGAAACCTTAAGAATTTTTGGAATGGAGATAAACAACAAACTTTCCTGGCAGGACCACATTTTTGCAATTGCAAAAGATACCGCGAAATGTTTGGGATTTTTAAGCAGAAGTAAAAAATATTTTACACCATCCATTCTTCTTCTAATCTATAAGGCATACATTCGACCACGACTTGAGTATAACTCATATATTTGGGGCGGTGCTAAAGTACAAAAGCGAGCCATCAAAATTATTAATGATGGAGATGTTACACAACACCTAACATCGCTGAGTCACCGTCGAAATGTAGGAGCAGCCACTCTGTTTTATAAATATCTATTCGGTAATTGTTCTGCGAAATTAAAAGTATTATGCCAAAAATAAAACCATTCCAACGAAATACTCGCAGAGCAGCCCTTTCCCACAAATTTGTAGTCGAGCCTCTTCGAACCAGAACTGTGAAATACAAAAATTCTTCCGTTAACCGAACCTCTAAACTATGGAACACTCTACCGCCTCATTTGTTCCCCCAAAAATACAACTTAGAAGTTTTCAAAAAACGAGTGAATCAATTTCTGTTAAGTTGTCTGTAAACCTGTGTTACTATTTCTTTTCTATTTCTATTCTCATCTATTCTCTTCTTATTTTCCGTTTATGTTATTTATTTATTTCCTTTATACTTTCTTTTATTCTATTGCTATACCAACTGGTTAAAATTCTGCGAAAGCAGCTAAGGTGTTTATCCTATTATTTTGGCCATAAAAAAAAAAAAAATATAGGGTTTTAATCACAGCTAAATCACTAAATTCTTTAGATCTTTTCTTAATGACGCCCAATATTCTATTTGCTCTTGAAATTAAATGGTAATAGTGGAGATCGGAGTTCAGCTTATTGTCAATGAGAATTCCGTGATCAGTAATACTAAAAAACCTTTCAAGTATAAGATTATTTATTTTATAGTATATTAAATTACAAATATTTAGAAAGTTAAAATGTTAAGGAGGGGTATACCATTAATATAAAAAAAAAACACTTTTATGATTGAGGAGAATGAAGACGATGTACAAAAAATAATGATCATTTCACCACTCCCGCTGAATAATATAAAATGAAAATGGTACAAAAAATAAAAGATATTTAGAATTTAAAGATAATGTACATTAAGGGAATGTTATAATAAGGACGATATATGGTTACAACTACTGAATGTACAATAGAGAATTTTGAGATTTTAGAACCCGAATCGGCAAATAAAAAAGCTAATTTAAATATTATATATGTACTGGAAATTTCCTCTAAATTATTAAAATAAATATGAATACAGCACAAATCTGTTTGACTTATTATTGATTTATTAATTTATAGTTTTAGTTTTCAGCATATTCATAACTATTTGATTTATTTTAAAATGTTGTTCTAAAATCAATATGCCATGCTCAATTTAAGATTGCATACTTAAGGTAACATTATCATGGAAAATAGACTGCCCATAACTAGTGATAAAAAAATAAAAATAATTTACCCATTACTAGTGATATGTAAATCATTAATAAAAATTAAGAATAAAAGTTTTTACATTTATATATTCTATAAATTTAATTAATGAATCGAAATCTAAACCAAATATATAATGATAATAATTATCATCATCATTGTCCTGCAACACCTTAGTATATATTAAAAATTAAGAAAATAAAAATATCTCTAAATAATAACAAAAACTCACCTTGCAATCTGTTTGAAATGAAATTTTTTACGTGGTTTCTTACTTTTCCCTTGAATACTACCCTTTTTCCAAATATGAGTTTTCCATGCCGCATCCTGATAATCAAATGATGGTTTTAAATAATATAATGACATTTCTTGATGAAAAACTGGTGTTATTGAACTAGACATAGGTGGTACTATCCATATCCAATCAGCAGGGCATCCATTTCTATATGTAAAAAAAACCACATTTACATAAAATGTAAATTTTGTAGAAATATATTTTATAATTTAATTAAAATATTCTATTTTCTAAATTAAATTAAAAAGAAAAATAAAAAAACATATATATTTTAAATGTTTGAGAAACTTTAATTGAACAAAAGTAGTACAAAATTACATAGTTTCCAATATGTATTGTCGATTTTGTAATTATTCAGAATTTAAAACAAAAAAAAAAAAAAAAACAGAAAGAAAATTAGAAATGTTAGGTTTTTTCCACTAACTTTGATTTTGCTCTTAATCTTGTGTAGACAATGATTTTCAACGACCAAGATAAAGTTTTAATAAAATGCAAATTAAATGAAAACAAATTTGTAAAACAATATAAAAATAGGTTATAAGGATATTCAACGATGAAATTAGTATGTAAAAGGATAATAAAACTAAGCATATGGAATAACTTAAATAAGAAGTTATGTATATATATATATATTTTATTTCTAGCTCGTAATATTTAAATTTAAATAGATTTAAAAATTTATTTAAAAAAAATATAGATATACAAAAATACATTGAATGTATAAATTTGTAACGAAATTGGCTCAGTGAAAAAAAGCTCTACGAAATGACTTCGTACAAAAAAAATAAATAAAGCCACGAAATTTAGATTCATATTTCATAATAGAATAATTAAAGCTCTGGTAGTAGGTGAAAAAATATCTCAAACAGTAATGTATTAAAATTTCAATTTTCTGTTTGGGTAATAAATTGGGCTCTGTGAAATATTTCACCTAAAAACAAAAATGAAACAAATCCCAAAATTTGTATCGAATTGCTATTGTGAAATAAAACCCTAATTTTAGGTCTTATGACCAAGTTGGAATTTTATTTCATTGATTCACTTTTCAAACTACCCTACAAATTCTAATTCACACTATTTTCAAAATTTTCAAAATAATACTTCTGTTTTAATATAAGTAGGTATTTTTCGGACCTTTAACCTTATTTCATTTACTTTTTTGTTTTATTCAACATAATGAAATAAAACCACAAAAAAAATGTCCTCTAATTTTTTTTAAGCTTTATTTTACTTTCGGGAATTTATTTTACTTGTTACATAATTTTCGATTTAGGGGTTTTATTTAAGAGTGAATTAAGACTTCAAATTTTAGGGCTTTATTTCATTTTTGCTTTAAGGCGATTAGCAAAAATGTTTTATGCTGAATTTTATGGAAAAAACGGATTGTAGAATGATATCCCAAATACAAAATCCCAATACACCAAAATCTTAAAACAAAAATATTTTTTTATAATAAGAAAGACAGCTTTCTGGAGAAAACAAATATTTTTCCTGACTCTGTAAGTAGCACATACTTCGGTTTTTTGAACAATAAAAATTTAAAAAAAAATAATTAAATATTTTTTTATTGTACCAAAAATAAAATTTTGCATTTTGGTACATTATGATTTGTTTTTGGGATTTAAATTTAAGCTCCCTATATTCATTTTTCCAGAAGATTTAATTAGTTTTGTAGTCTTATTTTATTGTTTTATAAAGCCACAAAAAATTAAATAGAATTAAACTCCAACATTAGGAACTAACATAAAAAAAGAACGGTGTTATTTCATTATAAATATCGTACCAACCACAATACACAAATTTTGAGGTGTAATGTATTTTTTTGGCATGCTATTTCTTTGGGAGTTATTTTACCGACCCAATTACCAACAGTTAAAAAGAACATTGATTTAAAATAATAAAAAATATTTTAATAATAAAAAAAAATAAAGCTTTAAAAATTACATAAATATTTAAGTAAGATAATAATCACCTCAATTTGGATTCATTTTCAAAATGTTTCATAAAACTTTCACTTGCTGTATGATGATCAACAATTGTAATATTTTTACTTTGATATGAATATAAAACAGCTAAATTAATTTCAACTAAAGCTTTATCCTTCCATAATGTTGTTGATGTTCTTGTATCTAAATCCATTTTAAGAGCAACAGTCTGTAATGGAATCAATGTAAAGAAAACACATAAAATATTAAATTTGAAAATATAAAATATTTTAATTTAATTAATTAAATATTTTTTTTAAGTAAATTGAATTTATAATTTATGTATTAACTTCATTTCATTAAAAAGTAAAAATTTATTATTGCATTCAACAAAGTAGCAAACATTTGACTTCAAATCTTTTGAGAGACTAATAATTTCCTTTGTGAAAATTTATCATGGAAAAAAATGGCTCCCAAGAGAAAAACGAAAAGCAAAAAAACATTCCATACTAAATTTGTTTAAATTAAATTGAAAAGAAAAATTATTTTAACAAATAGACTTGAGTAATTGTCCATATTATGGGATACTGCTTTTTTTTCTTTTGAAGATTGTGATTGTGAAAAGAACTTTAAAAAGGGTCCCATATTAATTTCGCTAACTTCTATTACAGATAAAGGTGGTAAGCCTTTTTTTTTTAAAAAAAGTCAAACTATGCAAGAACGAAAAAAATGTCCCTTCCGTGGAATATTGGTGATATTTTCAACTTCCGAGGAGGACCGGAAAAGGGTTTTTTAAGCCCAAAACTCGCCGAAATTTGAAATTATACATATGATCTGGTGAACTAGACATATATCTGGCGATTCTGGTTCTACATACAGAACTATTCAAGATAAAAAAAATGTACAAGCATACAAGCAACATGCAAATTAAATAAAATTTTAAACTATTTGGTATTTCCTTACTATTTACCAAAGACTTCCACCATATATACTCTTTTCGGTATTGAGTCGTAGCAGAATTGAAAAAAGACGATGAGGTTATGATGGTTTTAAAGCCAACTTTGCACAGCCACGAAATAATCTGTGATATTCCATTATCTACAGCTAAAAAAATAAGCTCTAAAATTGTCCTGAAATTCAATCAAATCATGACTGATAAAAAACAAATAATATTTACTTCCTCAAAGAAAAATTCCACAGTACTGATGCAAATAGCAAGAAAAAGAGTATCAGTTCATAGCGGAGTTTTTACAAATCATTGTTCTTAAAGTTTATAAGCATATGCATAGGTTCTGCAAATCGCTGACCACTGGGTGCAAACTAGATCATGAAGTAGAAGAAATTGTACAATATATTTTGTACAAATGTAAAGTGCAAAGACAATCTTATTTCTACATGGACATGGATTTATTCAACCATAAAAGTTCATATTTAACGGATTTCATTCAAAAACCTGAGTATGACATATACATAATTTATGGGAGGATGTTACAATAGGACTAACTAACGGCCGCAGTTGGGACTCTAGAACCAACTTAACGTATTTTTCTATTTTCCAATTTTATCATATATAATATTTTAGAATACGGCTTTGCCTAAGATCAAAAGAGAAATATTTTTTGTTCTCTCAATTTGATTCTGAATTGATACAAAAAAAAATTATAAAAACATAGTGGTAGCAAGTGGTTTACATTAAATTATCTTTTATAATTATGCTGAATATGAATCAATGGCTCTTCTTAGGGAGTTGTTGTATCGGCGTAGGACCTTCCCTGGATAGCTGGAATTGCTAGCTTTCCAAAAAAATATATATTTAGTGGCACATCTCATCCTTTAAGGACGAAAAGGACATTTGAAAATATCCTTGTTGTTTTGATGTTTTTGTATAAAACTCGTTATATCCGTTAATCTATTAGATATATAAATATATATTCACTTATATATTCTAGAAAGATAATGGTCTGGAGCACATTTAAACATTTATTTATTGGATGATGATTGGTTCTGTCGTTATGGAGATATTGTAGTTCAAAGTAGAAAATTTTGGAAAAGAAACAATCTTTATTTTCTTTCTTGAAAAACTAAATACCTCAAGATTTTATCATAAAACCACCCCAATACTTATATACTGTTGGAAAGGTATCGTTTTTTTCTATAACTCAAATATATACATATGTCTTCGTCGAATAGTTTAGAAGATATATAAGCATTTATTTAAAAAAATTGTTTTTTTTTTACATTTTTTCTATATAAAATTAGGAATGTGCCTAGATATAACGGTTTTTATCAAAAACATCAAAACAACCAGGATACTTTCAGATGTCCTTTTTGTCCTTAAAGGATGAGATGTGCCACTAAATATATATTTTTTTGGAAAGCTAGTAATTCCAGCTATCCTTGGGGTAAGGTCATTAGGTCATACGCCGATAAAATATCTCCCTCAGAATCCCCCAAATTTATACTTTGGATTAGTATTAGAGTTCCATCTAATTATTATTTTATTACTTCAATGTGTAAAATGATCATATTCACAATTATAAAAGAAATAATAATCAAGAATAAAATATCATTAACACATTCTTCTTCTTTAGCTAATCATCCACTATTGGATGTCTGACGTCACATTTTTGAAACTCTCACTATCATACGCTGCGTGCATTAGTTCTACCCCCATTTAGAGGCCCGTCCATTACCTGATGTTAAGAGGTAAGAAGAAGTATTTTTATTGATAAGATCATTAAAATCAGCAATCAATTTATTGCACATAACGAACGCTGGGTGGCGCAGTAGGTAGAGCGCCTGCCTTTCAACCGTAAGGTAAAAAATAATTGAGAGTATAATCTGGTAACAAATTAAATAAAAATGAAACTATTCTATTTAAGAAGGCTTTTAGTTCCTGACAATTCAATTTTCCACATTTAATGAGTTGATAAGCCAGTAATTTGTTAAATAAATACTCGAAATATTGTAGATTGTAGTGTAAAATTGCAGTACCGTACTTAATTAAGCACGAAAAGGTGATTCTATCTGAAGGTACTGTAGAGTGTAAAAAAAAAAAAAAATTAGTATAATTGTTTATTAAAATGTTTGAATTAATAAATGATGTCACACTATATAAGTTTGTTTTAGATTTTACAACTGTGAGACTTTCAGAGACATAAATGTTGTTTTCCAAAAGACCCATAATTATAATATGATCATTTATATTATTTTCTATAGTTGCTATTTTAACATTTAGAAAACTATTATTAGTAAAAATAAGATCAATACAAGAAGAGTTTTTTGGTCTAGTGATTAAGTTATGCTAGTGTTCGTAATTAAAAGGAGACATAAATGATAAGAATTCAAATTTCCTAAAGTCATTACTCAGAAAATTGATGTCAGTATCTTGTTTCCATATCTGAGTTCTAGTTTTCATTTAACCAACATCCTAGATATTTAAAACTGGAGATTCGTTCAATTATGGTATTATTTATGGTTAATGTTATGTTGTTAAACGTGTTGGTCCTAGAAATAACCACAAATTTGGTTTTCCTTATATTTAAGGCGAAATTATATCTCCAAAAAAGGTTAATATAAAATACGCTTCTGATACAATATTTCAACCTCACCAATCACTACTCTCTCACTCCCATCAATTAACCCGGTTAATCATGTATATTAAACCAATATATTACTAAAATCATTTGCAATCAAAGTCCGTTCTCCAAAATTAGGTTTTGAATTAATAAAAGTTTTTTTTATTATCGAATATGTTTTATCATATAAATGTACTTCTTACTTAATGTTGAATATCTTAACAATTTATCAAAAAATCTTAAAAACGTTATTTCTCAAAAAACAGTAAAAAATTCGAACTCAAAATAAAATGATGAAAATTAATTATTTTCAAAAGAAATAATAAAACGTTTGAGTGATTTTTAATAATAAGAGCAAAAAACCAGCATTAAAATCATAATTAAACTTATAATAACAAATATAACTATATAATAACTATGAACAATAATAAAAAGAAAAATAATTTTAAATTTTCATTTAAATCCTTTATAAAATAATCCTTATATAAGATCTTTATTTGTAATTCGTTTTTCTTTATTGTTTACTATTTCATCATCAACAAAAATAATTCGACTAATTACCATCACAAATAAAAATCTCCATTTTAAATTCAATGACCTGTCATAATCATTCACTGCCGTTCATTTATTCCTCCAAGCTTTCCAACACAAAACAAAAAAATATTCAAATTAAAAGAAAAAGGACAATAAAATATAGTAAGTAAAACTTTACAATTTTTATTTCTAAATACCGTTATAAAATGGAAAATATTATTTTAATTTTTGAATGGTTCTTTTTATAATAAACTCACCTCAAGAATATTAAAACGATTTACATCACAGAGATCTCTACAACCAATTTCTGTTGACATATACCATCCACTAAATGATGTTGCTGGAAATTGTATACCACCACAATCAAACATCATACCAGATACTGCAGGTAAAGCATACCATCTTAAATTTAATTCAGTGAACCATTTAAAACTGTTGTTGTTATTGTTGTTGTTGTTGTTGATGTTTTATTGTTTTTTTATTACATAATTAGAATTGTAATTGAAAAATAAATAAAATTATTAAAACAATGGTTATAAAATGAAAATTAAATTATTTGAAAAAACAATAAGAAAAATAATAAAAGAATGTTAGTAGAAATTCAAATTTTAATTTTTGTAATTAATTTTTTAATTTTAATTCACCTTTAGAATGGTGAATTTTAATTATGAACTTACGTTGGATGTGATAATGGTACTTCTAATATTAACTCTGGTGGATAATCAAAATAATCTGGATCATGTCCATTTGCTGATACAACTAATGGTAGAATATCCCATTGGCAATTTTTACCTTTCCACCCTAAACCCTTACAAACCTATTTTGGAAAATATTTTATAAAATTTTTTGTTTTTGTAATTAAAATTAAATAAGATTTTCTGGCAGAACGTAGATACTATAAGACGGTTTTAATTTTTTTCCCTATCGGAATCGGTAAGAGAATATCAAAAATTTGTTTTAAAAAAAATAATAAATAAAGAACGAATTTTTGTATTTTTTGTTGTTGTGTGTAAATAATGTACTTTTTGTTCTAATTTCATTCTACCTCAACTTTATGTACCTAAGGTAAACTCTATACGAGCTGTAAACGAAATTTCAAAGTACGAAGGCTAACATATTTCTTAACTCAATTGGAAGAAAATATTAAACAAAGCATCAGTGTCCCGATACTTGCCAATTGGCATCCGCACGTCCCTATTATCTAACTCTGCCTATTGTCTATTATTAATAAGCTTGTTACAAAAAAGATTAGAATGTTAAATTCAAAATTAAATCGACTAAAATCAATACACTATTAAGCTTGAAGCTCAAAGCTAAATGCTGGTAAAATGGTACACATTAGGTAGGTTTAGGTGGACAGGTATGCTACTATTATCATGAGAACCTCGCCTGAAATACATTCGTTGTTGTAACTTAACTTTAATGTAACTAACAAATTTTTAAACCTTAAGTAATAGGGTAAATACATTTTTTTAATAGGTACCAACAGCCTGCCAGAAATTCAACAAAATAATAACTAGAGCAAAAAAAGACCAAATAATTAATAATTAATAAAAATTCATTGTAATTAAATTAATAAAAATTCAGTAATAATAGAATAGCAAAAGTAAGATACTCACCTCTGTAAATTCAACATTAATTGGATCACCGATAATAGAACCATCTGGTTGCCTATATCCAGCGTATGAAATTAATTGACTGTTCCATATACGATAATCATGACGACCATCAGTTCGTTGTGGAAATATTGTAATGGCAGATCTATAATGAAATTTTTAGAATGAATAAAATTCAAATGAAATACGAAATTGGTAAAATTCGTATGTAATATAATAAGTAACTAGTATTCGCCCACTCCTTGAAATTCGATGAAATTTGATAAAAAAATCATACTCAATATTTAGCTATGAATTGTTTTCGATCATTTCAATTTTATCTTGGTACCTACTAGCTATATAATTTTGTTTTATTGATTTATCTTTGACAACAACCGCATATGCAATAATTTATTTATTTAAAAAAAGATTAAATTTAAATTTAATTGGGGCAAGAAAAAAGTGAAACTCTTTACATTGTAATACTCTGTACCCTAGGGTGAAATTTTAAATTGAAAGTTTAAAATAATATTTCAACTCGCTCCGTCTCTTTTTATAATATCTATCGTTTAGTCAGTTCTTAATAATATGTTAAATATCTATCATAAAGAAAACCAGTTTCGAAATGGTTCAGATATTTGTACCATACTTTTTTCAATTTACATATTATATATTATGATCTAAGTGATATATTCAAAATATAATAACTAAAATATAACCTAGAGTATAATACTGATGAGAAAAATAGAAAATTAAATGAAAATTGACACAAACTATAAAATTGTATATGAATAGCAAAGAGACAAGTTTATACCCAATTCGGAATGGTTTTTAAATTATTTATAATTATATTAATTAATTTCTAAATTTAATATTCACCTTAAATTTCCTTTATTTGTAGCATATTTAATATGATTACAAATTGCTTCAAACATACCACTTGTTGTTGTTACATAACGACAATCAAACACCTGAAAAATATTTTCAAAAAATAATTGAAGGTTAGTACACCAATATCGATATTTATCGATATTTATTTGTAAATTTAATATAGGTAAGGATAATAAATTCTAAAATAAATTTTTTTATTTATTTTAAAACGTACAAAATTGATTTTTTTAAAACTAGATAAAAGCAATAATATAAAAACTAATTATATTATTAAAAAAATAAAATTGATTAGCTATATGTATTTATAAAATTCAAAATTGTACAAAAATAGAATATAAAAAATTTAATATTGTGAAATAGCGATATTTTTTTTATAAGAAAATTTAATTATAGCAAACAAGATTTTAAGTATTTTAATTCAAAAGATTTCCTCAACTTCATTAAGTATCGTATTATATGAATATTCATTTTCTTAATATTTTGTCTGATAATTAATTTATATTAAATTATTTTACTCATATCTGAATTTGGTGATGCTTCCATAAATATGTACAGTATACACAAATAATCAATAATGATTAAGTGATGAAAATAAATTATTTATCATTATAAAAGCACTAGGTTTATTTCATTAATTTTTATTTAATATATTTTAATCGATATCTGTTATTATATCAACATCAAAATACTGAGACATATGATTCATCTAAAGCTAAACATCATATTCAGTAGAATTCATAAATAATTAATTATTAATAATTATGTAATTAATCATTATTGAATCTTCCTATGATTGAACTTAAATGTTAACCCTTCATTGACTTCATTTGAATTTGGATTACCTTATTCGGATAATTTAAATATTATTAAAATTAATGTGCATCATACTAAGTTGTTTAAAACACTAGATTTGATGTAAAATTTTCTTGAAAAACAATACAAAACTGGTTCCGAAAATTGACTTTAGTGATGTAATCTAGCCATAATATACAACATGTATAGAGAAAATTTCAAGAAATATGAAACTACTTTAAAATAAGAATTTGAAATATATTTCATTAAATATAATGAATATCGTGATCGATTTTATTTTTTATATTATCAGGAGCCGAAAAAATTTGCATACATCTTTGTACAGTTTTCTGGTGATAATTTATGATTCATATAAATTGCACATAGTTTCGGACTAAGTATCTGTCATGGCTATCAAGCATTTTCATAATTTGCAAATAATAAACTGCTATTAAATAAATAATAAATGTCTTCCTTAGAGTCATTATCAGTAAATGTACTTGATGAACTATTGGTAAAACTAATATTTAAGAATTTTCTGTTCATCATGGCAGTATGATAACGTTGCATCATTTTTATTCTTCCTCTTTGGTGCTATAGAAAAATATCGGTATTTAGCTTTCCATTAACAATTCTGTAAATTTCTTTTTTTTGCTACTCCTTTCCAGTTATTTAGAACAGTTTAGTCAGCAGTTTGGTTAATACCAGTTTACTCATAACTGGTTTTAAACCAATCATCCATGGATTTTTTTGGTTTTCCTACATTTGTGTTAGAACCAGAATTATTTAACATTATTTTCATATACCACAATTGCAATTGAGTCTGGCTATGTTTAAAACAGTTGTCCATTGCAGCTCTACAATTTATATATCTGGATATACTTAGATCTAAATGTAATGGTTGGTGTCAATAACATTTTCATGGTATCTGTATTGGTTTAGAGCAGAATTGGTATTTATCAAGATTAGTGGACTATTTTGTTTTGTACGATCTCAATATTCATAAACAGTTCGAATCAGATCGCGTTAAATTTGCAAAAATCGAATTTCAAATAAATCAACCAAAACCATTGAAAGAAAGACAGAAATATTTCAATATGTATGCTAAAGAATAGATGCAACTGAATTAAACAGAAGTAGAACAATGCAAAATGAAACGAGTAATAAGAATCTAAGATTTGACTCTCTAATCAATATGGTTAACGGTTTGAAGAGCCAGGAATACACAAACACCTGTAAACAAATTCTAATATCTTTGGATTTCATCAAATCAACAGTGAAGCAAATTAAGGTGTAAGAAGACAATGTTGCGGATGAAATTAAATCATCAATTTTATTTGAGGTTAAAAAAAATTATGGAACGTCTTCAACATATTAATCAAAATCAAGTGTCAAACCTAAATATGATATCGGAGCGTCTTGATGAATTATTTTGTATGGTCAACAATACGGGTAGCTTTTCTTTATCGCAAAACATCAAAACAACAAGGATATCTTCAAATGTCCTTTTCGACCTTAAAGGATAAGATGCGCCACTAAAGATATATATTTTTGGAAAGCTAGAAATTTTAGCTATCCTTGTGATATGGTCATTAGGTCCTATGCCGATACAACATCTCCCTCAGAAACACTGAACATTTTAGTTAAAGATTTTATTCTGTTAATATTGACAGCTCTGCAATATATTAATTATTTGTTTGCGAAAGAACCCAATTATTTAAATTTACAAATTTTAGTTGTTCACTCTGATGTTTTGACCAAATCTATGTTTTTAATTTGGTCTACCTAACAACATAATTGTGGTTTTATTTTAATTTATACGTAACCTATACTTTGTTTGTTGATTTTTCTAATTTAACGATTAAATGCTGGGAGCGATACGAAATTTCTCTTATTTTTTAATAACGCTTTTGATAATTTCGGTTTTTTAAAATCTCACTTTTCAAAATCCTTAATTTTTAGCGTCGAAAAATTACAGTTTTTAGATTATAATAAAGTGAGATTTTTGTCAAAAACTGTGTCAAATTCAACAAACTTAGAAACTCACTTGGGTAATTAACAGTTAAAATATTATTGGTATTTATACAGTTTAAGTCTTCAGAAAATATTTTTTCAAGTTCTGATCTAATTGACAAGACCTTACCATTTTTAGACTTTACTTTCAATATTTTAATTCTAGTATGTATTTTAGTGATCAACTTTGAAATTTAAATGTTTTTCAACAAAGTGGAAGCTAAAGACGATGATTTCGAGACAATGTCATACAGCTACTAGAACCTGTCATTTGGTAGCATTGTAATTGTACGGCATTAAGTTTCTTTTTTGATCATAAACACTGTGCGAAGACAAGAAATTAAAAATTATTGAATTTTTCAATAAACTGAGACGATAGCAAGCTTTTTGTCTTCTGAAGTTAGATAATATACAAGGTCAAACCTTTTATTTAAGTTGTTTTTGTAAAATTTCTTTGAAATTTTGATTTTTCATCAAGAACAAATATTTTTCAGTAGATCCAATCTTGTATACACCAATCTGCAAAAAATAATACTAGGGTAGGGTAAAACCACCCTGTGATGGCATAAACATTTCAAATATTTCATTCATGATGTGTTAAACTCATAATATTATGTATTCAAAAATAAATAACATTCAAATTCGAATACATAAACTTTAATTATGTTCATTGTGCTGTAGGGAATAAAAATGTTTCTAAATATTTTATTACTATTATTGTTGTCAGTAATATTCAAAAAAAACTTTTAATTTATCCATAAGGTAAAATTTTCTAATAAATATTATTTTATTTTGAAAATTTATTAAATTGTAGACATTTAAAATGTATTTCAAAGTTCATTGTAAATATTTATATTCTTTGAAATAGACAAAAAATTCAAGGTAACACCAATCAATTTTTGAAATTATTATTCCCTCATGGATGGAAATAAAATTTCATCTTGATTTGTTTGTGTAGATGAATTTTGCATACAAAATCATACATTAATAATTATAAACTATTGTTATGGCCGAATAGTATACAGTAGAACTTTGATAATTTGATATTTGAGTTGGATGAATTTTTGAAACTTGGCAGTTTTCATTTTGCAAAAACTGTTATATGCGATGACGATAAAATTTTTTTTTATTATTTATTATATTTTATTAAATACTAGAGTCACACCACGCACTGGTTCAACACGAAATGAATAAAAGTTACTTTAATAAAATTTTATGTATGAAAAAAATTTAAAAAAAAATTATTTCGGGGAAATATTCTAAAAACTCCATAACAGATATTTTAAACTTATGGCTCCATTCAAACATATTTTGTACTTCAATAACAAAAACATGCAGTAATTTTGTATTTGTACTATATTATTCATCTGGTATTGTATAGTTTTCACCGACTAGAATTTCGCAGAAGTATAACTCCTACTTTTCGTTTTGATGTCGAAATTCAAATTTTTTGAGAGATTACCTAATTATCGACCGACAATCAGATCTGTAACACCTTCAATTTTTAAAATATTTCTGATGGGTTCTAAGCCAGCTATTCAAATGCCAGTCAATTGTGATAAATTGTAAAATATGTGTTTCTTTATTTTTGAAAAGAAGTAAAAATGTATAAATTTTCAAATATGTAACACCTGTGGGTTTTAAAATATTTCTGATAAGTGCTAGGAGTTGTATTGGCAGCTACTCTACTAGAACTAGCCCAAATTTTTTAAAACAATCAAATACCTGTGGAAACAGAAATTTCCTACAATCGAAGTATATATCAAGAAAATCAAAGATGACGATGTATAAGACTCTAATAAAATCCGTAGTGACCATGCGAGGTATAGACCATGAATGTAGCTGAGGAGAACAATCAACGTATATTTGAATGAAAAATTCTCCGAAAAATACTTGGTCCAAAAATATTGAAGAATGGAAAATATACCGGGTATTCCAGAGCATGCGTATCTGTTTTTGCTCTTTTTAAAAGAGAAAAGACTTCTACGCATGCTCTGGAACAGTAGGAGTGGTTATTTAAAAAAAAATTATTAATTAAATCGAAAATTTTTTAATTACATCGAGGATGGTCTATCGATTGCTGATATTTTCAACTTTCGGATAGGGATGAAAGTAGTTTTTTGTAACCAGAAATTCGCCGAAATCGAGATTTTCAAAGGGGAAGAGGTAGTGTTTTTATTCAAATTCGGATTTTACGTCAAAAAAAAAGAAAATTTTGTCTTATTAATGTTTGCTTTTTTTTAAACCTTTTTCCGACCTTTTTCGTAAGTTGAAAATATCACAACTCGATAGAGCACCCTTTATTTATTTAGTTAATCAATTTTGTTTTAATTTTAAAATAACCCCTTCTTCTAGAAATATTTCGGTAACCATCCGGTATGATTCGAAATAACCCCAAGATTAATAATATGATTAAGAATCAAAACATTGTAGGGTTTGCAAAGGACCAAAGACTAAGATGGTGTAAAAGAGAAAGCTCAAGAGTGATCATGTTGATGGATGTTGATGAAAAAGCAATGTTAAAAATAATGCCCAAGCCCTACAAATCCCAAAATGTGATCCCAAAGCTCACCCAGAGCTGTAGGGTTATACGATGATTGATGGCGATGAATAAAAAACGTGTTTGTTTATTTTGAAAAAAGTGGTATCTAAAATTTTTAAAAAGTAACGATTTTTTGGATTGTCAAATGTTCTCAATGGATCCTCAGGAGGAGTTCAGTTGTATGTCAACTACAGGCGTTAGATTTATGTAAGGTACCCTTTTAAGATTATCAATTACTGTCCAAAATTTCAGAAATTTATCATTTAAGGTGTTGGCATTCATAGCAAACAAATAAACACACTTTCTCCTTAATAAGTATGAATAGTTTAGTACCGTATATATAATGTATCAAGATATAAATTGTCAAGATATAAATAATAAATCAAAAACAACATAAAATCCACAATGTAAGAAATGTCTTGTGTTTCAACAAAAAAATATTATAACAAACAAATTATCGAGAGTACACTGTGCATTTCCTATATTACCATTTATAACAAATCTATTTTTCCACAATTTGTTTACTTCAATTTTATAGAGTAGCATAAGTTAATTTAACAGATTTCTTCATTAATAATTATTATTACTCTTTAATTGCATGTAAAATTCAAAAACAATAAATAGAAACTCTATAAAAGAAAACTCTTTTTTTAACAGTAAAACCGTAAAAAAAAAAAAAACATTTTTTTTGAAACATCAAATACAAGAAAATTTTTCAAGGCTATATACAACCTTATTATTAGTGTTAAATTAAAAAAAAAAAAACGAATTTCAATTTTACATCATCAGAAACCTTTAGTAAAAGTAAACACACTCTTAAAGGTACACATAAACACACATGTATTTGCATTTGTATAGAAAATATTATTTGTTATTTTGCTTCTCTTGATGTGTGCCTGTTGACTTTATATTTAATAATGTTCTTTTTGAAAGAAGCCCGTAGTCAAAAGTTATTACTCTTGAGTAAAATATTACAATCTAAGGTTTAACAATAATAATACAAAAAAAAATATAAATAATAATAATAACAACAAAAATTATAATAAAGGATTTATTACTTTATAATAGCAAAACCAGATAATAAAATTTTACAAAGAAACACAGTAGTACTATCTGTTGTTATTACTTTATACATACAACAATTTTCTCTTATTTAAATTTTTTAAGGCTTTCAATCGAAAAGAAAATTCTACCTATACCTAAAGGAATACCTTTCAAAATAGGTATTCAAGTTACATCAAAAAATTTTTTTTTGTTTTTGTTGTTTTCTAAAAATTTATACCAGATTGAATTTTTAATTAAAATTCTCTTCTTTTCAAGAAAAAAAAAACTAAAACAAAAAAAATCGGAAAATAAGAAAATGAGGCTGTTATTAATTTGATTTTGAAACATCAACAACAAAATTTAATTTTAGTATGTCTAAAGAAGTTCGTTTTTTGGAAAAATTTTAACTAACTTTGAAAGTATTAAAAAATTTTCATTGTAATATTTTTTGAGTCTATAAGATATGTATATTATTGTTGTTTTTGTTTCTTGATTTATGAATTTAAAAAAACAAAATAAAGAAAAAAAATAATATTAATTTTGGAGAAAAATTTTACGAATTTTGACACCTTTAAAAATTTATTTTATTTTTTTTTTTAATTAAATTTGAAAATTTTAACCAACAGTAAATTATAAATTACATTAAAATTGGCAGATTTATTTGTTTAATTTCTCCAATTGTAATAATAATTGTATTTATTTTTCCAGGGGTATAGTACTATTAGATTTGTGACACACCTATTATCAGTATTAGTCAGTAGGATGGTACTAAACTGTGTGAGGTGTGAGGTGTGAGTTGTAAATTGTTTTTAATATTTCGTCGGTAAATTTCTATTTCCGGACAAACGCCATTTTTGTGTTTTTTGACTTAAAACGTGATCCTTAGGTTTTTTTGGCATTTTTTTTATCCGTTTCTAATTATCTATTTCAGTTTTTTAGATATGGAGAGGCGAAATTCGGACATCTCCACTTTTTAAACGTTTTTGAATACTAAATTCGGACATATCCAATTTTCTGGTTTATGTCAGAAAATTTGTATCAAATTTTCGATAATTTTATTGTAATTCTTTAAATAAGACATCTTTCAAGGACCCGATGTTATGGACTAAAATTTTTTAGGTTTTCCGTAATTTTTTAATTGGTCCATTTTTATTATGAAATTTTATATAGTATTGATAATGATATGGCTATGTCCAAAAATAAAAATTGTTTTGGAAATTTCGTCCATTCCCATATATGTATTTTGTTTGGGTAGTAATAATTTTATATCGATATTTCTGAAAACGAAATAGTAAAATTTTTATACTTATTTCGTCCATATTCATATATTTTACTAACTCATTAGCAAGTTTATATGGATACATGGATACTAGCTTGGTAACCCGCCATAAATGACGGAAGCAAAATAAATTCTAGCATTTCTTTCCTTCATTAGAGTTTTTATTTGAAGTTTAAGAAAAATACGTATTTGTTTACTAATTTATCATACCTTTGTTTTTGTATTATAACGCTTTTAATTACCATATAAACAGAATATTTCGTCAAAGTTTATAGCGAACAAATAATATTTTATAATAAACCACAACTTTGAACGAAAACAATTTTAAAAGCAAAAATAAATAAAATTGAAGGGCATGGGAGAAAAACATGATATGCCACACTTTTTCAATTTCGAGAAAATTGAGTTTATAAGTTTAAAAAAAACCCATAAAACACATTTTTAATCAGAAATTAAAAATTTTTTCAGTATTTGTAGGTTATTGGCTCTAACATATTTTACCGGTAAAGAAAAATTGATTCGTTAAAGAAACATTTTGTAATTTAGAAAAAATGTGGCTTATATTGTTTTTCCCCCTATTAAAAATTCAAAATTTGTGGTATATCTTGTTTTTCTCCCAAAAAAAATTTTATTTTTTTAAATTATTAATAAAAAAATAATTCTTCTTGAATCAAAAATACAGGTAACATTTTTTTTTAAATTTTATTTGATACAAATAACATAATATAGTTTCATTCATTTTTCTTTTAAGAAAACAAAATAAAAGGCAAAATAATCGAAATAAGTTAAATTCATTTTAAACAAAATAAAAAATTGCACATGTAAAAAATAACAAAATTTGTCAATTTTCTTTGACATAATAGAATAATAAAAGTAATATCAAATTAATTGAGTCAAAATTTTAATTCAAGTCTTCTGTTTCCAAATTTTCTGTAAAGTCTTCCTCTCCATTTGCTTCTGTGAATCCATTTATACTTGTAAAAAATGAGTGGTGAGCGGATGGTATATAGGGCATCAGTTTCTTTATATCTGCCAACTTTTTTGTATCAATCAACCGTGGACTGTTGTACTTTTTTGGTAAATTGTTCAAATTAAAAACTTTATTATTTACTGGTCTTCCCTTTTTGGTAATAGTGATCGATTTGAAATCTTCATTTATATAATGCTTTATAAAAATTTTATTTGGCTCGTTCGCATCGAACATAAAACATCTAGCATTCGAAAAATCAACTTTCGATTTATCATCTGCTATGAGTTTTTTTGAAACATTTTCCAATAAATGTTCAAAGCTGTTAAAATCTTGTTCTTGCAAAATTCGAACTTCAAAACGATTTTTTTTTTTAGCTTTTCTTATTAAACCTGCCCATTCTTCTGTTGTATATACGTGCGAAATTTTTCGTTTATGCTTTTCTATAATTGCAAAATCACGGTCTGATGGCAAGAAGGTATGTCCTGGAACTAAAAACCAATGCTCTATTTTTTCATACTTCTTTTCTCTTACCATATTCAACCATAAGGTCATAATGGTCCAATTTTTGTTTTGACCGCCACAGTTGTCGGAAAATATTAACAATTCTTTTGCTTCCGGCATATGTGTATTTAAATAAGTCAAAAGAACACTAGGTACTTCTTCCGATCCCCTTTTTGCTGTTTTTTCGGACCAAAGATTCATGTAACCCTTTTCGGTCCCACAATTGTGAATTCCTAAGTTATAAGTCCATATTTTTCTCAAATAAAAAGCTACACTTGTTGTTAATGTTGGCGTGGCAAGTGCCTGTTGCAAGTCATACGTGATCACTTTTCTTAAATCATTTTGTTTTGCTTCTTCAATTTTATGTTTCATGAAATCTTGTAGCGCTTGACTACGTCTTTGATGGAGTTCTAATTCCGTTTTTAATTTCCCAATTTCATTTTCTGCATTGCAACTAGAGATAGAATTTTGTAAGCTATCACAAGTTTTGCAAGTATCAGATCGTGGCAGTTTAAATCCTATATTACATTCGGTTCCAAAAATTCTTCTATATTTATCAGCTGATACTGGCTCAATCTGTCGTTCTTCACACCAGGGACGATACAAATCTGTATAAAGTGTTTGTATTGAGAAATCAGAATTTAAATATATCCTACCAGGATTAGTTGTTCTACTGTAATGACTTGTATATTTTGGTATCAAATCGATGTGTTTCTTTACAGATTTCAAGCTTTCTTCTGAATGCTTGTTAGGTCTATTGGAATGTTTTCCTCTTCGATCAGTCCTTGAAATAGATAGGCCTGAAATGATCTGTTGCGCAATTAATTCAATTCTACATTTGCTGTCTTGTAAGCCATGAACAGCTAAAAATTCTTCTTTGCATACTTTTACGTTCTGTCCATTTGGTTTGACATAGTAAGTAATTGTATGTTGTCTTCGCGAATGCCCTGATCTTTTACATTTTTTTGGATATCTTCTTTTTGGTGATATCACTTCTATTTGAGAAAAAAGGTAAGCATTCTGCATATTATAATCACCCATATCCCAAAATTCTGTGAATATATTTATTTCCTTTCCATCAAGTTTTTTTCTACATTCTTGTTGGCAACTGCATGCGCTTCCTAAAAGTCGAGCTTCAACCTTTTTGATTTTATTTAAATATCCTTCTCCCAAATTTCTTTTAATTTTTCGTTTTTCTGTTTTAGAGACTTTTTTCTGCCTCCAACGTGTGGGATTTTTTTCCACTGATGGGAAAATTTCATTTTCTCGCTATTTTATTAAAAAATAACAATAAAAAAAAGATATTTCAATTAAAGCAACATTTAAAAACAAAATTGACCTAACTATGACTACGGCAAATCCTTATCAATATAGATTTAAGATAAGCCTTAATTATTTTTAAACATTCAGTTTTCCTCTGAACAAAAATTTTAAAAATTTTGTGTAAAAATCAGATATGCCACACACGAAATATTATTAATAATCTTTTATAATTACCATTACAATATTTTCTTCATCGCTATGTGGAATGAAAGTTGGATCGTTCCAGGATCCAACACTGAAATCCGTTTTCGATTCAGAACTCTCTGAATCGTATAACATTTTTTCAAAAAAATCACTTCGCGACTGTCAGTACAAAATATAACTTTTTATGTTGTGGCTTACCTTGTTATTCTGGGGAAAAACCACATTTTTCGTAAAATTGAAAAACAAGACTTTAGCATTTTTACCACCATCTGTTGGAATATTTGAGAAATATCAAACTTGAAAGTTGTATTATTGCTCACCAAACTTAATTATAACTAAATCACCGTTTTTTTTAAAATGTGGCATATCGTGTTTTTCTCCCATGCCCTTCAATTGTAATTATAAAAAAACAATAATATTGTAGGTATACATAATATTTATTTCGATGAATAAAATAAAAACTCGTGTTGGAGAAAAAATTAAAATAAAAAAATTTACTGCAAATAAATAGGTATTTACAAAACTGTTCATAACTTGTGAACCATTGATTGGTTATTTAAAATTTCATTTCATTTAAAAAAATTCATTATCATACATGAATTCACACAGAATTATTATTAATAACATACATTAAAAAGAAGAACAACAATCAATATGTTTTAACCGATACCTATATATACCTATAACTACTAACTATATTAAACAAAATCATCAATCTCTAAGTCTCTACAACATACATTTCTACACACTTGAAGAAAATAAATGTACCTAAAAATTATAAATTTACAAAGATAAGAAATAAAAAATAATAGTACAAAAATTCATTTGATTTCTTTAAAAATGTATAGGTTGTTATTGTTTTTATGTGTAAATCAGCAGAACTAAAACCTAACTTCATAATATATACTAAATATTATATATATATATTAAAACAAAAAACAATAAACAAAAAAAAAATAAAAATAAATAACAATTTTTACACTTCATCGCATCACATATCTGGCTAGAGTATATATACCTATAGTACTATCAAAGATAATATACAAGCAAAAAAATAATGCAAATATACATTTCTCAATTAATTTCAAGAGAATTAATGAAAGCTATTCAAAAATAGCTTTAAAATAGCTTTTAAATTTCTGGTTTTTATTTTATTAGGCGATCGGACATCTACTTGTAAATTATCTTTGGTACTATAGTACAGACAATGCATACGGTAGCAAAACTATGATGCTACGATCATTATCATAACCACAAAGATAAATAAAAAAAAAAAAATATGTAGACACATATGCATATTGTGTATAATTTTAAGTAATAAGAACAACCTTTAAGTACATTATGTTTTTCTTTGTGCTAAATCCTGTTTGCCTTTTGGTTATTATACCATATTAAACTATTGATAAAATTTCTATTAGTCCTTTTTATTATAAATCAAAAAAATTGTTTGTTTTATTTATGTTATTATTATTATTTTTTATTTTTCCTTATTATTTGCGAAGAAGACTAGACTAACATTAAATTAAAAAAATATATTTCATGCAATGGTATTTTTTCCTACAAAGGTTCAGCATGGTAGACAGGGGTTAAAAAAAGAGAACCAAAGCAATTTGTATACATATTGCAATTTGTATATGTGTTGGAGTATTCCGTCGGACTTATAAACATCCAGATACATGCAGAATAATATATATATAATGTCTGTCTGCATTTTCATATTTTTTTCCGTTTTGTTAAACTTCTGAAACTCTTAGCATTATCTTTTTGTGTTGTTTAAAAAAAATAATAATGGAAAGAGAATCATCACCATCACCGGCGTTGCCGCTAACTCTTTTAGAGTATGTATTTTTATTCTTGAAATGAATTTCTTGTAAAAGTTTTTGTGCGTGTTAAGGATATAAAACGAAATTTTTAACAATAGTGAGGAAGATACGACGTGCTCAAAAAATGTCAGAAATACGGAAAGATATTTACTCTTCTGATCTAAATTTTGCTTGTATGTATGATTGTCTGATATTTTTTATTTTAATTACAGTATGGAATTGATCAGTTTGCACAATAACTGTTTCATAAACTATTGTTTATTCTTTAGATTTCGAAAATAGTTTTGATAATTTTAAAAAAGGTGCAAGTTTATCTATACCATCTATTTCAAGTTATTATGGTAAATAAATATTAGCTAAGAACCCTTTTATATTTAAAATGATTAATTCAATAAAAATATTTAGAATCTGTGCGAACAATAGCCTTCATTGGTGACGAAAAAAATAAAAAACCTGATTATGGAAAATAAATATTCAAGAGAAATTACGAGAGGCTGGTTTATCTTATTAAAATTATAAAAATGAAGATATTTAACCGAAATATGTGAAACCTCCTTGTAAAAATACTTGTAACTTTTTCTGTACAAAAATATTTTCAGAAAAAGATTGGCAGAATATTTTTGAAGCTCTTTTTTAATTGTCCGATAATGAAAAGACCAAATTTTACTTGAAATTTGTAAAGTAATGCAGTATTAAACGTCACCGTACATCTAATAGCAAAAACGTGAAATCGTTTTCATTTAAATATTATTTAGTTTCATCGCATATTCACAGAGTATGTCGACTTATTTTTTACGAAACAAAAGTTGTGAAAAAAGCTGTTAATTTAAAAATTTTACAAATGAATAAATATTTAAAAAAATAATAAAAAATACTGTTTTTCTCTTATTTTATTCAATTTTAACTTTTTTTTTAGACTTATCTACTTTACACCACTTTAGTCAAAAAAAGAAAATTGTGCTAGAATCGGACATATCCGAACAAAATTCATACAATGTTAATCAATTTCTTAATGCTCCATGGGATATATCCAATAGCAACAAAAGATGGGTTCAGTTTTTTAGCTTTATCTCCTCGAAACTTGGGCGCAAACAGTCATGATAGTTTTGTTTGTATAGCTTGAAAATATACAAAGCTAATACTCAAATTTAAAAGAGACTTTTATCGGGCAGTTTTTTTTTATTTTTAAATTTCAAACTTTAAACTCGATTTACCTGAAACTAATCTAAAACGGTTGTCCGAAAATAGAAATAGACCGACAATTCGTATCTTAATAGTTTTTGTTAGGTTGGTAGAGTTAGATAGTCCTTCAATCTGTAGCAGCATTAATAATACTATTTAATAAATTTATTTAATCAATTTGACTTTTTATAAATTTTCACAATTTTCCAATCGTTTTCCTGGCTTTCGAAGAATTCCATAATTCATTTTGTAACTTTATAATTTTGTTTTTATAAAAACTTGTTTTCCAGCGTTAGAGTAAAATTTTTGGTATAACAGTGAAAATAGTCGAATATTTTCCTTTTAATTTTACTGATATGCTTATCATACAGATACGCGTATTTCGTCTACTACTTGCAGACTTCTTCAGTGTTTTGTACTCGACAGTCGAGTATATAACACGAAATACGCGTATCTGTATGATAAGCATAACAGTAAAATTAAAAGGAAAATATTCGACTATTTTCACTGTTATTTATAATTTTGTTTTAAATCATTTAGTTTTGCGATAACTAAGGTTGAATAACTTTGCAAGCTTTTAAACGATTATACACTTAGTTTCTTAATATTAAATACGATAGAGTTGAGATATTATGTATAGGAATTTATTTTACTATTTCTTAATTGGATATGTCACAGTTATCACATTTAAGAAAAATTAAGTGTCCCAAGTGATTAAAGAAGATATTGATGATTACTAGCATATGCAGTACTTAATCAAATCGTATACATAAATGTTTAATGTTCTCAAATTCTCTATACAATTTAATATTATCCTAAAATAATTTCTGGTGCAATGAAGGAGATAAAAAAATTTTAATGAATGATTCCTGTTAAAGCTCCAGACTAAGTAAATCCCTACCATTCTATTACTAACTATACCTGCACTATTAAAAATTTTGTAAAAACTAATTGTGTGAAAACTTCTTCCCATTATTGAAATTAATAAAATTTTATCCTATCAGGTTTATATGGCCAAATATTAGGTCATAAAACCTTTATACAAAAATGTACCTACAATTTGGACTATCAGAGGATCGGAGAAAAGATAATGGCTCTACTAAAGTAAATGTTAAAATGTAAATGAATACCCGAATAGGATCAAAAACTTCCAAAAATATATATCTTTAATGGCACATTTTATCTTTTAAGGACTAATAGGACATTTGAGAGCATTCTTGTTGTTTTATTCTTTTTGTATGTAAACCGTTATATCTCTTGATATATTAGATACATATGTTTTTTATCTAGTAAGATAACGGTCAAAAAATATTTTAACGTTTATTTAATGACGATAGATGTTGCCGTTATGTAGATATTGTATGTTGAATAATTTTGAAAATAAAACGGTATTTCTTTAAAAGCCCAATCATTCAAAAGTATAACAAAAAATTGCCCCATTGTTGGACAGGCCTATTTTTTTGCTAGCTATAACATACTTTATGTCTACAAACAAATTTTCATAGTTGGTTGTGACCCACCTAGAGTTTGCCACTGTAGAAATGAGCACTTTAAGCCTCTCTTGTTCTTCGACGAAACTATTTTATTTAGGAATAAGCATTCCATTATTAAACAAGTACACATTTGATTGTAAACAATATCAATTAAGGCTGTTCGATAATGTTTGTGGATATAAGTTGAGCATTGGACAAAGTATGGCATAAAGATTTATTTTGCAAACTATATCTAACACACTATTATTATTAATTGCTCAAAAGTTATATCAATGGATCAAGCCACATCAATGGTGTGCAACAAAGTGCAATTATTTTCAAGTATCCATACTTGCGAACAAAAGCTAATCGTAATATGAAATCAGGGACGCATGCGACATTGAACATTTTGTATTTTGGAATCGAAATAGACGAAGAAACTGGAGAAAATGCCCGAAAAGAATTTCAGAAGGTCGGCTAGCGAAAGTAGTAATGAATGGCCAAATTAATATCAAATGTTTATCAAGAAGACTTCCGAACAGATGGTGGGAGTGTAAATCGTTGTGATCACATAATTGAGGATAAGGTATATTTAAAGAGAGACATTAAATGCCTAAATAAAGAAGAAGTCTACATACAATCAACTCATGAATACCTCACAGAAGTGTTATCAGGCCTTTGTTTACTTACTTTACTTTGTACACTGATCCATTCATGAATGTCTCAAACTGTAAATAAAACTTTAACCAGTTTTGTGAACGACACAGTTATTCTTATACGTTTTACAACAATGAAAATATCGGATTTAGTATAAATTATTTGTTTGAATAATCAAACGACAGATTAGAGCAAATGAACCAAAAAATAAATCCTTGATATTGCTTTAATTGTTTTGTGTTTTTATACTTGCAATCTATCCTAATTAAGACTATATAAAAACAAATAGACTTAACTAACGACATGCTGATGAAGCCAATAATAATCAAAATTAAAAATTTAACAATTTCTGACATAAATTGTTAATTTCTGACATAAAAGTCATATATCTTTAACATTTGTTATATTAAACAGTTTTATATCTAAATATTGTATGGAAGTCTTCGCTAAATCTGAACTGTATCCAACAATTTTTTGAATGTTTTCATACTTTTAAAGTCTCTGTTTGTGTTTTAAAACATAAATTAACATAAAAAGCCAACTATTACTTTACATGTTAATAATAATATCACAAAACCTATTTTTTGTAAACTTTATCTAGGCTAAGTGATTATAAGATTGTACAATGGGTAAAATAAAGTTTAATAAAAAAAGAAAAAAAAAAAATTTGTGTTTTAAATGAATTCTAATTTCAACTTTAATTTCATCTTCTACTGTAAGCATCATAAGACCGTGGTATGACAATATTATTGGTAACATACCAAGTAGCATGTAGTAACATTTATAAAACCTTTGACTGGGAAGGGCTTGGTTTGATTAATGTTAAACACTGAGACTGTCCACCAAACCTGAGACTGTCCAACAATTTTTTGAATGATTTGATGCTTTTGAAGTCTATGTTTGTGTTTTAAATTAATTTTAATTTATTGATATAAGAATATTGTTGGTAACATACCAAGTAGCATGTGATAAAATTTATAAAAGCTTTGACTGACAAGCGCTGGATTTAATTAATGTTAAACACAGAGACTATGGCATCGAGCTTTGGGGAACAGTGTAAATATCTAATACTGAAATTATACAGTATTATAAAAATAAAGCAGTATGAGTAATATTTTGTTAAAAATATCGTTTGTTAAAAAGCCATTTAATTCACACAAATTTAAAAATTGTAATGATCCATGAAGAAATTTAAAGCTATATTGAAAATTATACTTTGGAAAATCATCTAAAAAGGCACATATATACTGATGACAAAATGCGATGAGTAGCGCCGGTTAACTTACAATATAAAAATTAAACTTACTGTAGGTTGATTTCACATATATTTCATTAGGTCAATACTAGGTTACAACTTATTAACTAATAATCGATTATTGTTATTGAAATACAAATAAAAATTTAAGCAAAAACAAACAAAAAACACAAATTCACTTTTTATAATTTTTTCAACTTACTTTTCAACTACTGTGCCCAAGGAAAGCAATATTACAAAAATTAAATCAATTCTGAATGTCAAAGCTTAAACAACATTGTACAAAAATATTATAGCAACATAGTTTATCATAATTAATTCTACGAAAAAAGAGCCGGGTAAATTATGTCAGGATAAAATTATAAATAGAATTTTACGATTGAACTTTACGGAATTAAAAACTAACAGAAAAATTATTATGAAAGCATCTTCGTCTTCTATTATAGATAATTTGATTATTTTTATAAATTCAACGAAACTCACAATTTAATTAAAAGTCAATTAAGTAACATTTAAATAATTTTTAAAAGCAAATTTAAGAAGAAAACAAAACAAAATCAAATATCTATGTATTGAAAAAAAAACATTATAATATAAGATAAGATATAATAATATATACCTGTAATTTTGACCATTGAATACGTCCTATACATCTGGATGAATTTCTCCAAGCTAATTTTGCTCCATATATCAATTCAGTTTCTGTTAATTGATAATTTCCATTTTCTTCAATTTCCTTTTGAACTTGTTGCCATCTACTTTCATAAGCTGGTGAACCATGTCTAAGTGATTATATAACAAAAAAATATATATTTTAATAACATTGTATATGTGTATTTATTAGGAATATTTTTACTATTAAATGAAAAATTACAAATTGAATTTTATCATATTTTTTATTTTAAATATGTATGTACCTTCGAATTGAAGTGAAATATTGATCTAGAAAATCTTTTGCATGATCCAGTATTGTATCAGCTTTTCTTGCTTCATTATTTGTTGTTGTAAAATTCATAACACTACCCATACATACTCCACGTGAACATGAAAGTGTCTGAAAAATAATAAATATAAAAAAAAATTAATAAATCATTTTTGTATTTCTCAATTCTACAATTAATGATGATATGGGCTATCAAAGATAGAAAATTTAATTCATTTTTATGAACAAAATTCATTTACGCTATACTTGTTTTTGACCCATATCATTTAACATCCTTAATATCTATTTTTTTTTAATATGATGAAATTAACAAAACTAATGAACTGAATGTTTTGAATTTTGAATTGTGTAATATTATGTTATTGGCTTCAACTAATTAAAGGTATTTAAAATTGTGAATATATCGTAAAACACTTTGGTAAATCTAGCATAACTGAGACTTAAAAAAAATGTACATTTATTGTTATTTCTGAATATTTCCATTTGCAAATATTTCAAATGTAGCAATTTGTTTATCAGAAAAATTTAAAAATAAAACAATTTTTGATCTCTATCTGATAAAACGAATTGTTCTGTGCGAGTGGTCACAAAAAAATTAAACAAAAGCTCCAATCAAATTAACTAATGCCCATCGGGCTAAAAACGATATTGATATAACACAAGCATTCGTTAACACTTTAAACAGTATCCACTCCACATGACATATGAAGTAAATCAGCACTACCATTATACAATACAATCACAATGTGCAGTTTTCTGTTGATTAAATATGTTCACCCGAAAATTTGTTGATTTACATAATAAACAATAACTTCTAAAATGTCTCCAGAAAATGCGCAAAGTAGTAATTGAAATAACATTCATCTAATATGCATATCCAAATGCAACTCTTCATTTGGATTATTTCGCACCTCATTTCATTAATTGCTTTTTCTTCTTGTTCTTCTGGATTTAAGCATTACGTGCCTTGAGAGAGTTAAAAATGGAATACTTATGTTATATTCTAAATGTGTAACCATGCACATCTACTTTTAATATAATTTTAGTACATATTGTAAAAGAATCAGTTAAAATAAAGCATTTGACGAGTCAAGTCGTCACAGCATAATACGGTACCCACTTTTTCAATTTATCTTATCCTCTAAAACAATTTTGTGATTACAATGTCCAATATTCCTACAATCTTTTGTCAGGCTTTCGTAGTAGATACTTGATGTCGGTTTAGCTATTCATTACTATCATCGCTAGTTGATCTTCTGTCATTCTATTCTCATGATATTTCCAGTTTCTCCGTCTATTTCAACTACAATGGATAACTTCTTGTATGTTGCAAATCTCCTTATTTCATTTTGTTACGTTTCTTCTCTCTTAAAGTGTATCCAGTAGTCATTTGGATTTTCTTTCTTTTGTTACATAATATCATACACATTTATAATTTCCTATAATTTCCAAAGTGTTATAAAAAATGTTCATACAAAAATTAACCCTTAAAAAATAATACAAGGGAATTATGCCACTTCACCAGCTAAGTTTCTAGGTAAAGCACAATCGAATAGATACATAGAATAGCAAAAAACAGACAAATGTTCGAGGACAAAAATACTGTTCTGCCATAATTCTTAGATACCGACCGACACGTTTCGGTTGGCAGAGTTTCTCACGACAGCCTAATATACAAAACTAAATCTGAACTATATTACTTCAAGCAAACCCATTATTAGAAAGTTATCTGTCATTTAGATCATTTAAGGTAAAATTCAAATCACTCATAACCAAAAAACACCAATTTAAACCTGGGGTAGCACAAGGCCCCTTTCCCGGACGAATATTTAATATATGCCTTTGATTTTCAAGAAAACACACAGGTATTTTTACTTTCCTTTTCTGGGGCAAAAGTAAGGACCCATAAATCACCAGGCATCGCATTATAAACAATGGAGACCCTCTAAATGCGAAAATAAAAGTCCCCAATTAGAAAATCCCAAAGCTTTTGAAAATCCCTAAATACAAAATTCCCCAAACATAAATTTCATACAAATGCTGGCGTTCCGCAAGGATCTGTTCTTTCACTCTCTTTTTGATTTTCATCAACGATTTACTCCAAATGTTCTTCAATCCAATCTATAGTTTTGCTGATGATAGCACTCTGATAGCATCCTTTTCTCCGTAAATCTAATGCTACAACTACCGAAGTTGCCAAGAGAAGACAGATAATGGTTAACATGATTAGCCATGATCTGACTAAAATTACTTACTGGGGCAAAAAGAAACAGAGTTGAGTCAAAAACTCAAAACTGTATTTTTTCACACAAACATCCAAGATTTCAACCTAATTTCTCCTTCCAAGGTGTTACCTTACAAAACACGGATAGTCTAAATATTTTAGGCATGCGCGTGAATCCAAGTATTACTTGAAACGACCATATTTTTGATATCGCGAAAGGAGCTGCCAAGTGTTTAGACTATCTAAGTAGATGTAAAGCTGTTCTTTCACCATTGGAACTCCATAATATCTATATATCATTTATACGACCCACTATGGAATATAATTCATACATTTGGGCTAGCGCTTCCATTACAGTTTTAGGCTACCTTGAACGCCTCCAAAATAGCGATATCCGTCTAATTGGCGACCCAAATATAACTTCATCCCTAACTTCTCTTGGACATCGACGTGTAGTCGGAACACTTTCTGTGTTTTATAGATACTTCGTAGGTGAGAACACATGCTCAGGAGAAATCAAAGCGCTGCTTCCTCCTGTTAAACAATTCAAACGCGAAACAAGAGGAGCAGAAAATGCTCACCCCTACACTGTGGAAATCCCAAGATGGCATAAAGTAGGTTCGCACTTCAAGAATGTGGAATCACATTCCTCCCAATATGTTTCCACATATTTAACTTACAATTTGCAAAAATTTAAAGAAAATATTAATTCCTTTATTCTTCAACTTCCAATTACTAATCTATCTCCCTTTTTTCCTTCCTAATTTATCCTATCTTATCCTATCCTATCCTAACCAAGCCTCACGTAATAGTGATAGAGGTATTTTCATATCTAACGCTGTTTATAAAAAATCTAAAATCCCAAATACAAAATATCCACAATACGAAATACTCAAAAGGGCGCGGCACGAAGTCCCTAATAACAAAATTCAAAAGCTTCAAAAAGTAAAGCCATTATATAGAATTAAAAAATACCTACAAAATGAGCGAAGTTTATTAAGAAACAAATTGCTAAATTGCTAAATATTGAAAATAAGAGTTCACGCATCACACTCACATTGATCAAAGTTCATGTCTTAATACAAGTATTTCCTTAATGAAACATCTCAATCCAAACAATTGGAAATACTTGAAAATTTATTTTGATAGAACTGCTGGATGGAGATAGCAAAAAAAACAGCTTTAAATTAAAATTGATCTCTCTGTACTATTTAAATATAGGGAGAAAATAATTGTTAATCCTTAAACTGAAAGTTCACAGCAACAAAGTGATAATACAACAAAATATGGTCTTACGAGTGCTTAATTTGAAAAATATGTCCAAAATGAGCTTGAATATAACTCCAAAAATTAGAATCAAAAGCAATGAGAATGATAACAAGAGCACTGTTGAGTATTAAAAAAGTTCAATCTTCATTAGACCCGAAATTTATCTGTAGTAGCAGAAGAGATTGAATTAGAAATACGAAATTTTAAGCTGTCATCTAGAATGCTCATAAATCTACCATCAAATTATAGAGTAAAAAAAACTAATCAATTTAGTTGTATCAATACAGTGTTCTGGTTGACCAACGGGAAAGAACTACTTTAAGATTTGAATACTTTTTGTAATCATAAACATTAAAAAAGAAAACTTATGTAAAGTTATTGTTCCAAAGAATATTGGAAATATTCAATTAAATCAGATTAAGCTTAAAAAAAATAATTATGAGATTTATCGATTAAAATTTACTCAAAACTAATAAACCATTTTAATTTAATATTTAATTTAATTTTTTCTTTAAAAAATCTGTAAAAATATTCAACCTTTAAAGATTACATAATTTTTAATTTTTCTCTTTCACATCATTCTGAAAGAAATACAACTGAAGACATAATATTAAAAATTAATAATAACCTAGAGAGTCTAGATCCTAGCTAGACTATTATATTACGAGAATACTAGTTCATATAATCATAACATTAAATGTAAACATTTCTGTTTTTGTTTTCTTAAATGTGACATATTATTGAGTCAAGTGCACAAAAGTACCATATTATCCTTTTATAATCTTTTAATTTTTATTCGTCTTCTACTTAAGATTGTCTTCTACTAAATCCTATTATGATTCTTTTAAGAATGAAAATATAGTTTTTTATTTTTCTATTTTTTCAACTTGTTGGGTTTTTCATTTTTATACAGGAAAATAATTTGGCATAAAGAAACATTTTAAGATATAGTACATATTATTAAGTTTAAAGTGCAGCGCATTTTCATTTACAGGAAAATTTTATTTTATTTTTATGAAAAAATAACAACAAATGAAAGTGAAAATTTCCTTATAAATTTATGAAAATCCTGAGAATAAAACTGGAAAAAATGAAAAATCAAAAAAAAAAGAAAAAATAACATTGACTAACTCTCTGAAAACAAAATAAAATTAAGAAATAACTTGAATTATCCTAGATTATTCAAAATTTTTCCTTTATTATCCTTTTTTTATTATTTTATTTGTATATTCTTGAATTTTTCTCCATCTCCCAAACAGATTTTATTTCTATGGTTCTTTTCCTCTTCGTTGCTTCTTAAAATATTTTTTTAACTTAAAAGTTAACTGGAAAATTAAATTATTTTAGTAGGGTTGCCAGATTAATTGAAATAATTTTATTAATTAATTTATAGAAGTTTAAAATATAAAACATACCATTGTAAACATGATATCCAAATGGTTGTGCAGAATCCCATTTAATAGCCTAGAAGACATGATTGTATAAATATGATTGAATAGAATCCCAATTAATATCCCAGTCAAATGTGACATGTTATTTGACTTGGATATTTGGCTGAAAATGCATGGAATTACAGTAAAATTCAATTTCAGTCAAATAACATGTCACATTTGCAAAGCAAAAAAGTGAAAGTGAAAATTTCCTATAATATAGTAATCACAATTGTCTAAATGTGTAGTTCCCAAATTAATACAAATCAAAATTATTTAAGCCTTTATGATCCAAGTTTGTGATTTAAGAGTGAGAGAGCTTATGCTTAGCTTTTTCACAAATTTGTATATTCATAATTTCGTATATTCAATGTAAACCTATATACAGTGTGTCTAATTCAACCATTTTTTTTTTAATTTTTTTGTTTCAACTTCACTTGCTCTTTGCTGTCTATCTTAGTTATTCTCAATCATGCCAATTTTAAAATAGAGCTATTTCATATTTTTAATTTTTTATTCTGGTTGGGCTCATGCCTCATCACTAACATCAAAAAATAATTCCAAACCTGTAAAAAAATATATGGTGCAATGTGGAAATAAAAAAGAAATATATGGTGCAAAGTAGCTTCTAAGACAACAAATTCATTTAATCATTTGTTTTAGCACAAAAAAAAACAAAAAGCATAAACACAACACTATGTATATTTGTCTCTGGCAGAGAAACATTTCTGTTTAATTTATTGGCTCAATTGGGAAATTTCGATATTTTTTATATTTTTTGGATACTTTTAGGCTTTATCATATAGACACTAGGAACTGAAAAATTCAATTGAAATAAAATTATGTCATTTATAAGGCCCTTGAACCTATGGTTGAACTTTTTAACCAACCCTTCTTAACTGTTTTAAACATGTTAAATATGTTCAAAAATACAATAGATGAAGTCAAGTAAAACTAAACCAAATAAAATTGGTCACAGTATTATAACAAAAAGAAAAATAGAAACAGCAAAACTTGGAAATGTTTAGTTATCAATAAAGAAGTAAATAAAAAATAAATCAAGATATATTGCTTAATATTATATTATGGTTCAAGTTAAATTTAAATTTAGTAATTATACTATTAGAACTAAATTAATTTTTATAATTAAAATTAAAACAAATCATTATCTTATAAATTTTAAAAATGATTTTAAATCCAAAATAATATTAATGAATCTTATGAACTGAATAATATTATCCAATAACAAATCACCACCTTGTTTAGGCTCATACAGTGTATCCTTGCATATATCTAGCGCGGACAGTTGACAGTTTATTTATTTGGATAAATTTCTTATTTTTTGACGTAGAATTCGAATTTGCAAAAAAAAGTACCCCTTCCACTTTGAAAAACTCGATTTCAACTAATTTCGGCGATTTTTGGTCTTTGGCGGTTCTTTCCGGAAGTTGAAAATAACACTAATCGATAGAGCACCCCCGATTTAGTTAATAATTTTTTTTTTTTAATTGTCAAATAGAGGCTCCTTCCGCTCTTAAAAAGTTGATACGCATGCTCTAGAACACCCGGTATATGGTAATGACGTACAAAAACAAAAACGATTTGGAAGGCCAAAATTTAATATAGAATAGGTACCTTAATAAACAATAAAAATATACATACACTCTTGACAATCAATAACAGAATCAGAAAAATGTTTCTAAAATATGTGCTAGGCTTTTCAAATCTAAAATGTTCAATAGGACAATCAAATTAAGATAAGACATTAATATAAATAGCTTTAATATCTGCGTTGCCTGGACAATAACAATTAGTGATGACGAAAATATATAATTATTTGAGAGAAAAATACTTTGGTACCAAAATAAATTAAAGTTATTGTAAATACAAAATTGGAATTGAAGTCCACAATATTGTTAAATTTATTAAAGAACAAAGATTAAAATGAGCAAGACATGTAGTTAGGATGAATGATCAAAGAATGCCAAAAAGAATTCAGATTAATCGTCCCAATATTAGAGCAAACGAATGAAGGACATTTGCATAAGAAGGACCAAAATTTAGCATATATGTACCGCTGGTTTGAGCACATATTAGAAGCAATATGATTTCACATTCTTAGAGTCCAGACTATGAACTAATTCAACGTATGTAACATGTTTCATACCATCTTGGTAGGGTTTACAGTGCAGATGTGGGCATTAACGACTCCTCTTGTTTCCCATTGTATTGAATTGTATTGTTCACACCTATGAAGTATCTATAAAATAGGAAAAGTGTGCTTCAACTATACGTCGATGCCAAACACAGCTTAGAGATGAAGTTATGTTTGGGTGGCCACCAGTTAAACAAACAGCAAAATTTTAAACGCGAGCAACGTGGCATAATGCTATTAGAATAGGTGTTAACTAAAATTTTTTACCATCTTCGTATTAATGATTGATCAAGGAGTTTCAAAGGGGGAAGAGACTATTCTTTATAAAACAGAAACACATTCCACCTCCCCTTGTGATATAAAAAATATGATAGTTTTAAATATTTTTTTGATTCACCCGTATATATAAAATGTTTAAAGTATCTGGGGTATTGTTACTTTAAAAACACTTACAAAAATAGTGTTCTTACTAAGACGAAAGGTAAGAAGTGCTAGTTCTGATTACTGTTCAAAATATTAGCGCAGACTTTTAATTTGCGATTTTGGGTTTTAGTCTTAGTTAATCTATTTTCTTTTTTCGTATAAATATTTTAGTTTCCATTTTAGTTCTTGCTGCTTGAGGGTAGATACTATAAATTACCATATTAATTTTCTAAAGCTATACCTGTTATAGGAAAAATTTGTTGTCAAAAAAGCACGTTTTTAATAATTTTTTTCCCTAAAATAGTCAAAGTGCTAGGATATTAGAAAAATTGATACAATACCAAAAATAATAAAAAAAATTTGGTAACCTTTCTAAAATGAAATTAAAATCTAAACCTAAATAAATATTAAGACATCTTTTTTTTTTTATTTTTAATAAAACATTGTAGTTGGATATTTTAGCTTCGGTTTAAAATGACTTGTCTTTTAATTTCTTTCATGTTCTTTCTTATAGTAGATATACATCTATATTGATGTACTAATTATATAACTAACTATATTATTAATAATATAGACTAGCTATACTAAATATCAAAAGAATGGAAAAGTTAAAGGAGAGAAGAGTATGATATAATTTATAAAAATATGTCAACAAAATTCTGTAAACAATTTCTATAAATGGAAATTAACTTTTATGTTACTTTCTAAGTGGTGTGCATATCTTTAAAATTTTATAAAATTTAAAGGATTATGTTTATGAAATGTGTTTTGTTGTATCTACTCTGTAGTGTTTTTTAATGTGAATAATTTCACGGCAACGTTTTTGTCCTTTTTTTTTTGCTATTTTATTTTCTTTTATTCATTAGAAATTAGTCTGAAGAAAATGACTTGATTGTAGGAGGAAATTAGATTTATTAAAAGACCCTTTTTTTTTTTGTTATTATTATTTTTATTGTAATAATTGTTGTTATGCAAAATAATAGGATAACAAAAAAATAAAAACAGTGGTAGTAGAGTAGTAAAGCAAAGTTTAGAGGTAAATTACAAATTTATGAAAGAAGAGAAATGATAAAATAATATAATAACAGAGATAATAAAAATATTAATTTATACAGATTTATTTAAAGAAAATTGAATCATTTAAGGAACAGAAATTTTTTTGTTAAATTGTTTTTGTAGAGTGCAGAAGTGTTTTGAAATAGAATAAAAGATGGGAGAGAGGGATAAAAAACATTATTAAAATTAATAATATTCATTTATCATTGTTAAACTTAATGATAGCAAAATTATGTTTCTTAAAAATTAACTGGAATTCATTTTCATTTTATTATGTTTATCTGAAAGTTATTATGTTGTTAAATTAACAAACAATAATAATGGTGGCACAATTTTAACATAAGTGACAGTGAAATGAAATAAGTTTTCTCTAGAGCAGAGGTCGTTAAGGAGCTTATTGATTGCGACTCTATTAAGTGCAATGGATTTGACTTGTTTCTTTGTTATAAAAAGCCAAGTATTAAGATGTAACTTTTAATTTAGGTAGTTAAGGACGAAATTAAAGTTGGGTCGCCGATTAAATAAAATTGCGCGATTTTGAACACGGTCAAGTATTTGCGGTCACGATTCGTATTTCAATTTGACATCATTTTTGCTGTAGTGGTTTTTCACCTCTAATGGCATTCAGTAGAATTTTTTTTCTTTTAATTTACGTTCATACACAAACTAAATAACTATACAGACGATCAGTTTCATATAAAAGTTTTTAGGTTTCTTTTCTGGTACAAAATAACAAAATTTTCTGGCTCCACTATAAAATCTACAAAAAATAAAAACCTAACATATATTTCTCATTTTTTGCAGTTTTGTATTTTCTCTCCAACTTCAAAATCAAATCTGCAAAAAATTAATGGAATAGAAATGGATTCTTTTTCTTTGTTATTTGTATTATTTGCAGCGGAATAAAAAGCAAAACAATAAAAGAAAAAATAATTTTAAAATAATATAAAAACTGACATATACCATTATCTATTCTAAATAATAATTTCATCATTCTTTACTAGTTAGTGTCTTGTGCTTGTCTAGTCTAATTTTCTTCAAATTGAATGTGATTTATGGAGAATATGCGTACCTCTATCTATACCTATAAGTGTGCACAGAAATAAAATATAATTGTAGGCAAATGCGAATTTATTCATTTTGTGTGATCATATTTTAATATCATAATAAAAAAAAAATATATAACTATTAATGTATAATCTGAAAAACTAATGCAGTAGCATTGATAAATTTAGTAAGTTTTCCTTATTTATGTCCAAAAGTAAGCTATTAAACTTCATTATCATTTGGTACAAACTTTGAGGGGCATACTTTTATTGTTAGAGGACATACATCGTAAAGGAAGATAATTTTTTTTATACTAATGTCAAGGTCAAATAATAGAAAAAAAAAAATAGACAGAATCACAAATCTATATCAAATTTTTGTATGAAGATAAAATTAACGATTTTATAAGAAAATCAATAGCTCCATTTCTCGTTCATGTATCCACAAATTCATGTACAACGCATATGAAATGAATACGAAACGAAAAAATAGAAAATCGACAAAATTTTAGAGAAGAAAAAAATATTTTTATTTTCATTATCATCAATTCTTAGAGGAGGATCTTTTATAAGAGGGAGATGTATCATGTATATCGGATAAACCAATGGTTGAAATGTTTTTGTTGTTCTTTTTTGTTTTTATTCATTATTATGAATTGACAAATATAAAGAAAAAGAAAACCAACAAACAATTTTTTTTCGTTATTATGATTTTGATTATATGATTACCAATGCCTCTATATTTATTTTTGCTTCGTTAAAAAAAGATTTTATTTGCATGGAAAATCTTCGTAAAAATTCGTAAATCTTCGTTTTTCAATACAAATAAATATTTCAAATCAAAGCACAAATTAGTTTCGGGGCTTTTTAAATATCGAGGAGTTGAATGATTTAAAAAAAAAAAAAAAAATGATTTGATTTCGAGAGAAATAAAATCTGCAAAAATTTAGAAATAGCACTCAGAAAAATCATATCATTCAGTAAATCTAAAATGTATGATTTGTATAAATGTAAATCCTATTTATGTAAATTTCATATAAATCCTATGTATAAATTAGTCACAAATGCTATGATCGCTTATTTATAGAAGTGTGATTTGAGATCATATCCTAATCTTAACGGCAAAATAATTTATTACAACTAAAATAGACAGTTATGATTTCTTTGTCACAATTTATAAATAAGATTCACAAGTTATGTACATATGAAAAAACGTGATTTATTCATATTTTGTGATTTATTACCATTGTCTATGACTTTAATGTAGAAACTTAAAATGTAATGCTAAATCATATTTTGTAACTAATAAAAATAATTTAATCCTCACAAAGTCAATTCTTATGATTTTAAATCATAAAATGTTATGATTACTTTTTCTAAATAATGATTAACGAATATGACTAAATGCAGATAAAAGTTAGTTCTTATGACTCTTTTGTATAAGTTATCTTCATAGATTATTCTATTTATATCTCATCGATATTTACGCATAAGCAATATCTTGTAGCAAGTATTTCTATAACCCATATTTTTTCAAATAAAAAAAAATTTATAATGACCAAAATTTTATAAAATTATACAGGATGATACGCAGTAATCATACACTATTATTATAGTGGTATAAGTTATGTTTACATATAAAATGTCCATTAAACTTAGAAATTTACATTGAAAGTATAGTCATACACTATGGCTATAATGGTGTTAGCACGTATAAGTTATGCTTTATGCGGGTCCATACTAAAGTTGTTGCTGTTTTTTTAATTGTTAATTTTTAAAAGTTTATGACTCAGATTCATACCCACTGATTTGGAAAATGTTTTAATTAATAATAATTTATTCCAAATTTTTGAATGCATTAATAACAAAAGGAATATTGAATGAGTTCTAGAAATATCTCTGTAAAATAAAAAAAAAAACTAAATTAATCCTTTAAATCATGAATTATGATATTTTCATTTCTCTGGGTGATATAAATAAAATCAAAAACATAAGTGAGTGAGTATGAATCTTATTATATTTGCCTTAATTAACTTGCCTTGGACTTTATATGTTTGTTTCAATTTGCTTCAATTCAACAAAATACCCATTTCAATAACCATTTAACCAAAGTATATCCATAAAAAGAGTAAGAACTCATGTATGTATTCATTTGTTTGCACACAAATTCATATGCAAATTTGATAAACATTGTCAGAAATAGACGATAATAAGAATTTTACGTGTAAGAAAAAGAAAAAATATAGTAAACAAAAAAGAGTAACAAAAAAAGTTGGCTGAAATTAAATAATAAAGTTTATAATTTTGAAAAAAAATTTCGACAAAAATTTCGTTGAAATATTTAATACAATATTATTTTCTAAATTGTATCAACTATGCATAAGATTTTTAGGAGACCTAACTAAAACAGTATCATATTCTTTAAATTCTGTGATTTGTAAATAGATGTTGTCCTCAGTATTATTTTACAATCGTATACCGATATAATAAATATTTAGGTTTACCAATATAATTAATAAAAAATAATAATGTTTGTAACTCCAAATTATTACTGACAAAAGTATTAATAATATTTTGTATTATTGTAATGTAATTATAATTTAATATTTTTAATAGGTACATATATACGAAAATAATAATGTTTAAAACGAAAATATTAAAATAATAAAAGATCAGAATTAATCCTCGTATAAGGGAACAAACTAAATTAGAACTAACATTTTTTGCCAGCCTGCCTCATATAAATAATGGGAGGAAACGTAAGCAAATCCAAAGGAGAATAATGAGAACGCAAAATTATTTTACAGTATAAAGCAAAAGGCAAACATCTGTTTTGTACCTTTTCTCTCTCATAATAAATTTGGTATACGATAAGTAAATGTAAATTTTACCTCTTTTGACTAATGATATTTTGCTCGGTTTGGTATTTCTTAAAAATTAGGTTTACGTAAAATGGGAGTGTATATTCTTGTTAATATAGATTGTAGATATTCTTTGCATTCAACTAAGGTAAAATTTACATATGTGTGTGTACTAATAATGGAATATGGATATTTGATAAAGTAAAAATTTGGTTTCTCTTTAAATTCACTATATTTATTGACATTTCTATGGTGTAAAGAAGCAAAAAAAGAAAAATAAAAAAGGAATATGTACAAAATAGTGTGCATTACAAATTATTATCATTATATTTCAATCATTTTCTATTATTATTCAATTTCAATTATTTTCAATCATCATTTTCATTATATTTTTTTTGTGTTTTTAATTTGGTTTCTTTTATTAATCTCTTTCTTTTATTATTTCTCTTTCTCTCACTAAGTATATGTTAATGTACGTACATGTGTCATATAGGGCTTGCATTTGTTACATACATAATCATATGGCTTAGTTTAATTGAAAATAAAATTCAAACATTATTTATGGAAGAAAATAAAATTAGAACCTATCAGTTATCTATCACTCAGTTAGAAATGACTCTTCTCGAATGTAAAAAAAGTTTAATTTCGATTTATGCATGTGTATATTATACTTTTATATGCCAATTTATGCTTAGGCAGCGTTTACACGTCGGACAAAATCGAATTTTATCGTAGATAAAGTCGGATGAGTGTTTACATTTCAGACTTTTTCTCAGATTTAATCTATGATTTTACGTCAAATATTTTTTGTATTTAACAGGGTTTCTTTTTATAAAGTGCGTAATTTTTTATTGATGAAAATTTTTTGATACGTAAATTAAAAAATTAAAAGGTATCTAATCAAAAATCTCCAAAAAGTCTTTAAAAATATACATATTTTTATAAAATTTGTTACAGTAATATAAAATATAATTACACATTTTAAGTATGAGCAATAATAACCAAATTGCGTTATAGTGAATTTTAGTGCCATTTGATTATATGTGTTGTTCTTTAAAAATATATTATTTTTCATTAAAAAAAATATTTTCACTAAAAAGTCTAAAATAAAATAAGGAAAAAAAAATTTTTTTTTAGAAATATTTGCCTTCAATTTAAGTGTACTAAAACTACAAAAATAAACTTTAGAATCGCATCTTGATATAATGTTTTCATAGCAAGTTATGATTGTAATTACGGAAAAAGCAAATTAGCCGAAATTCTAGGAAGTCTTGAGATGAGATTAAGAGATTTGGTAAAAAGTTCGGCTAATTTGCTTTTTAGGTAATTACAATCATAACTTGCTATGAAAACATTATATCAAGCTGCGATTCCAAAGTTTATTTTTGTAGTTTTAGTACGCTTAAATTGAAGGCAAATATTTCTAAAAAAAAATTTTTTTTTCCTTATTTTATATATTAATACGCTTAAACGTCTGTTAAACTTTTAACAAAGCTTTTACAACACAAAGCTTTTTTCAACTAGATTAGAAAACTTTATTAGAACTATTACGAATTACGATAGTGTGCAAAATTTAATTTAAAGACATAAACCACAAAACAATAAAACTAAATAAAACCAAAAACAAATTAAAATTAACCTAAAAACAATTCACCTATTGAGCAATAGCATTAAATATATCTGATTATATGAATTAATTTTTAAAAAAAAAACAAAATAGCAAAGACAAAAACCGAATTATCAGAATATAATTATTATATCGATAAAATAGCTTTGTTAAAATATTACGATATTACGATATTACAGCAAACAAACTTACCGGTAAAAAAAATAATAAATTTAGAAAATATATTTTTTACCTCACCCATGTTCAGAACTTCCAGTAATTGAAATTTATTTATTTTATTAACAAATAATTCAAAAGCGTAAATTCAAATGCGCAGTATCATTGAGTAAATATTATATTGTACATGGAGAATCATAAACGGAAATTTACGATATGCTAAGAACAAGAAAAACAAAATATGTTATGACATTATTATCAAGTTCCAATTCAATACACGGCAAATTTAGTACACATAAAAATTAAAAAAACTTTAAAAAGAAAAATCACAGACTACCCTTACCTACATCAGAGGCCCTAGCGGGATAGCAATATAACAACAAAACCGGAGAAAAAGCATAATTATTGGCTTTTCCCCTAACTATAATAGTCATAAGGCGTCATATGATGTCATATGATACTTCGTTAAATGGCCTATATGATTCGATATGATTTAACAAAGCCATAACCAATCATAACCTTCACCATAATGGTCATATCTAATCATACCAAAACGTCAAAACCAAAAGTTAAAAGAAGTGAAATAAAAATATAAATTCTATAAATAAATGTTTTTGTTTTTTTATTTTGAGTTTTGAAATAGTTAGGGCTATTATGATAATAAAAAAAAACACAAAAAACATGTCTATGACTATTTTAATGTGTTTTTAATGTGAGTGTGGTATGTATTTAGTTTAAATGTAAAAAAATAATTTAATTTCATATATATACTGCCAGCGACATCTCTGATCGCCACATGTTGTTGAAATGTACGTCTTTATTAATAGTATTTGAACATTTATGAAATATAAATATTTAAATAGTAAATCAATTATTCTAAGTATTTGTATTGATAAATAATAATAATATTTAATTCACATTTTTTGTATTTTTTAATGTATATCTTTCAATATATTGGCATAACACACTTAGAAGCTTATAAATACCTATTCTCGCAAAATTCAGTTTTTCAACTTGCGTAATACAAAAATGCGTGTCGAGCACTATTATTTAAAAAAAAAATAATGATATTCTATCACAAAGTCGGATGTCAAACTTTAATGAACATCATTTATACGTTATAAACACAATTCAAAAACGTATAAACACTGCCTTATATAAAAGTTTTCTTCAAAACTATTAGCGGTCAAAATTAATTTATAATAAATAAATAAATACTTAAATAAAAAATATAAAAAAAATAGTTATAGATAGATCAAACAATACTGTAAGTTACTAGCTATTCCCGGCGTAACATTCGCCGGTCTAGCATTAGCATTATAAATGAAACAATTTATTTTATTTATTTCTTTTCTTTATTTTCGTAAAAAAAAATCAATGTGTTACAATTATAGTTTTAAGTTTTTCAATTTAACTTATTTGTTATGTAACAAAAAAGTATGTAAAACATTTATTTTTTATAAGAAAATAAATAAATAAAATAAATTGTTTCATTTAAAATGCTAATGCTAGACCGGCGAATGTTACGCCGGAAATAGCTAGTTGTTTTTTATTTGCAGAAATGGAGCCAGACTAGAAGAATTTTTAAGGTAAAATTGAAAAAATGGAATTGTATGAAACTGATCGTCTGTATTGTTATTTAGTTTGTGGTATTAGATATTTTTGTGGTATTTACCACAATTCTGTGACCCTTTGCGGCGATACCTGTAGTTCTTGTGTTATTTGTTTTCTTTTGAGACTAACAAATTTTAGCTATAATACAGAAGAGTAGTCTTAATACAGGAATGAAAGTTGTTGAGCTTTGTGCAATGTGTAATCTGTGAGCTTTTCTAAATTGAAATTAGTCTTCCAAAGAAGATTTTCGGTTTGTTTACCATATTATGTACTTCACAAGTAACAGAATTTATTAACATATTCTTAGACTTTATCGTTAATTTAAAAATGTTCTGTATTGATTCGATATTAAAATAAAAAGAAATAAATATTCCTATATGGTTTTATTGAAAATGGTCTCACAAATTGTTTGTACCAGAACTCAATAAATGTAAGTTGGCAGAGATTTAAAATTTAGTATTTTGTAAATTTAGTATTAATAATAATTTATTTAATTAATTACAATTAAAAGTTATGAATTGAAGAAAATGATTCTATAATCGTTATCAGTAATTGAACTATTCAAAATAATATAATTAAATTTTAAAATACTGAATATTTTAAGTAAAACATTTTTTTCCCTTCTTAAAAATTCACTTTATTTCCATTTCAAATTTTCTTCTTAATGTTTACATTATAATTTTATTCTTACGTCGTCTAAATCCATTTAGAAAATCCCATTTAGATACAGGTAATCTCTGTAATTGAGGTAATAAATATTACAAACAGTAAAAGATTCACAGTAAAATGGAATCGTTTTTTGTTTTTATTTTTTTATTATTATTATTATTGTGTATATTAAATGGGAATATTTTATTCTACAATTTAAAATCACCAGAAAGAAATTTATTTATAAAATAAGAACGAAAACCAAAATTATTTGAATAACACTTTAAAATTTAATATTTAAAAAAAATTAAATTTAAAATTAAAAATATTTTTAAATTAACTTTTATTAAAATTTATTGTATTAATATAATTGAATTATAAATTTTTGTTTTGTTTTTTTTTTCGTTTACTAAAAGTAATTAATTACTTTAATTATTTTCCTAATTAATGAGTGTGAAAAATAAATTGAATGAAATGAAAATGAGTCTATTTGACATTTAAAAAATTCTATTTAAAATGTTTTACTACAATTTTATTGGCAGTAATTCAAATCAGTGACTTCCTATCATGTGTTAATCATCAAGTTAGTGGTATTTTGGAATTTTATTTAGAAGACAACCAGAATGTTTTAATTAAATTTAATTGAAAAAAATTGTCAAAGAATCAACAAATTGTTTCACTGTAATTTGATTGCATCATTGAATTGTGTGCTTTTGATTTACATCACTTTAGTATTGTTTATTAAATTAACCCGTAAAATTTATTCAAATTACATTCTAACTGAACTAATTACCTATTAGGAAAAAAATTAATTGAAAATTCTCAATAATTAGGTTAGGTCAATTATTAACAAGCTTTCGAAAGTAAATAAGTACAAGTGTACTTATATACTTTCGAAAGCTTATATTAATAATTGACCTAACCTAATTATTGAGAATTTACAATTGATTTTTTTACCAAGTATTGTCTAGGACAAATTTGGTAAGTGAAATTTATTAATTTTTAGAAATAATGGTCCTAATAACTACGTAATGGGATAGCAAATTTTTTTAGAATTACTTTAGTTTAAATTAATGCAGTCATTTTTAAATTTTTTTAAATAAAAATGTATACATTTCAAAAGTTTATCTATTTCCTATCAACACAAATGTAAACGGACGAATTTTAACATTATCCTACATTGCATATCCTACATAACATTATCCTACAGAAACTTAAACTAGAAAGCGAAAAAATCATGATGTCTGTTTACATGACAAAAAGAAGTGATTGTAACAGGAACTTTATTGTAATGAAGGGAAAAATGAATACGAAAATTCAAATTCAATATTAACCGTTTAAATCAGGTAATGAAGGAGGGTGAAATCCAATATCAGAATTTTGACACGGTTTATCACAGGACACGATCCATTTAACAATATTTCTATTTAAAATTGATAATTTCAACATAGATAGATGCAGGTACTATTTACGGAAAGTGGAATCATTCTTTCACCTTATATTTGTGATGCCCTGAGTCTTTCCATGATAAATTGTATTGTCAATGCTTACTGAAATGAAAAAAAGAAAAAATGGCTTCAATCTGAATTAAAATGTGTTTTATTACAATTTAAAGTTTTATCATTCTAAAAACAACACCCGTTACTATAACTGAAATTTTGATTCAAAGTTTTTTGGCTGTTTAATAATCCAAAATCGGAAGTGGAAGTAGAATGATTGATTCGCTCTATATGTTTCAATCACTAACGTTCTTTGACTTTAATTTTCGTGACTACGTCCAATTTATTTTTTGTTCTTGACAGTAACTAAGGATAAATTTCCTTTCGTTGTTAATTAAGTACGGTATTGCAAGTTTATACTACAATATCTACAATGCTTTTCGAGCATTTATTTATCAAATTACTGGTTTATCAACCTCATTAAATATCGAAAACTACTGCTATTGTCAGGAATTAAGCCTTCTTAAATAGAATACGTCCATTTTATTTAAGTTGCTACCAACCAGATTATACTTTCAACTATTTTTTATCATTTATTTTATCCTAATGACAAAATATACTGAAGAAGATTGAAAACCCCATAAAGCACTTTTTTAGCTTTGTCAGGAATCGAACCTAAGACCTTTTGGTTGAAAGGTAGGCGCTTTACATATTTCGGCACTGTGTCCCAAGTAACACAAATAGGTTGTGACATCGTCGTACTATCGTTGGCTAAATAACTACTGGTCGGCTACATGACGTTGAAATAACTTTCAGATAACGTCATTATTACGGTATTGAGGAATAATTTTTGAGTCGTACCGTAGTTAAAATAACCATTATCCGACTACTCAACCGACTATGAAGCGACCAAATTAGAATAAAAGAGATAGATATATTATTATATACTGTGTATGTATTTTTTTTTTCAACGAAAATATTTTAACAATAATGTTGTCCTTCTTTCTCCCACTATAATTAAATTATAAATATGTTAATGTACATTTACATTTACATATTTATAATTTAATCAAGTGAGAGAAAAGATGTTACGAAGATGTCATATATTGCACGAAATTTGTGCAATATATGACACCTTTTTGCAAACGAATAAAAATTTTTAGTGAAAATAAACATTTTATTCAACTAAAAGTTTATGGACCTTAAAATTTTTTAAAATTAAAAAAATATATATATTTTCTTATTATTATTTATTATTTGCTCACATTCAATTAAAATATTTTTAAAACAATCCCCTTATTAAAATAATTAAAGCAATTACTCGCATTAGTATTAAATTTGGGATTAGAAGCTAAAAAATTTTTTTTTTATTTTCTCATACAAAATACATTTTGCAATAATTATTGCCGCTATATTTAAAATGGTGGAACTGTCCAAGTTATAGATATCCTAAAAATGACCAATAAATAACCAAAAAGTTATGAACACATTTCATCATATCGTGCCTATTACAGGTATCACTTTTTTTGTCGGATCCGAGTAATTTCAGGTGACAACACTAATTACTATTACAACTATCACGCGCCGACTGAAAAATGCGACTCAATTGTCACTTGCAATTTATATGTGACAGGATTCCGTTTGCCTGTAATTTTGTAATTTTTTGTGTCTATATAAATTTAAATAATGAATTCTGAAAAGAAAGGGTATATAAATATTTACAAATTTATTGAAATAATTTATATATATAATATATATTTGAATTTGAATTTATATTATATAATATATATTTGAATATATTAATTCAAAAATTGAATGATAAACATTTTTGTTTATTTTAGTTTAAAAAAAACAACAAAAACACAATTTAAAAAAAAACATAAATAAACACATCAACCAACTTTGTATTCTTATAAAAATATCTTTTTAAATACAAACGTCAAATGAGTTTTTCTGTCAAAGTACATAAAAAATACGTTCAGAAATTTGTTGCTGTCGGATGAGACTTGTAATACGAAAGTAAATTTCATTCGGGTGACTGGGAAAAATGACTGGAAAAGTGGTGTGACACCTGTAATAGGCACAATCATTAGCATATTTATAATTTACTTATAGTGAGAGAGAAAAGGACAACATAATTGTTAAAATATAATCTATCTATCTTTTTTATTCTAATTTGGTCGTTTCATAGTCGGTTGAGTAGAGTAGTCGGATAATGTGTATAAGATATAAGATATTACGATGTTATAAGCAAGTCGTCGGTATAACGTTATTTCGGACACTTCACACAGTTTTAATAGTTGCGTCATAGTTATAAAATGTAAAAAAAGTTGTGAAGTAGATTTAAAATAACTTTGTGACAACTGATAAAAAAAACGTCATATTGTAGTTGTAATGACGAATAAATTATAACTTTTCCATTTTTCACTATAAAGTTATTTTTCTTAAACTTACGACGTTATAACGACGTTGGTATGGAGATATTTAACTTAATAGTTATTTAGTGTTACTTGGGGTGTGAGTTTGGCATTATATATTCTCCTCCATATCTCATTGTTATTTTCAGGTTGGATTGGATTTATATCCATCGGAGAATTTTCCTTTTGAAGAAGTCAAATTCATGCTCACTTGCCTAGAGCTTTTTCTATTGTTCTGATTTGTAAAGTAGAACTAGGAATATGACCGTTTTGTAAATTTGATGTTTCGGGATATTACCCAATATAACCTTTGACCTATTTTTATTTGTCTACAATATATATTTCTTTTTTCCTCATTTACTTGCAGACTATTTTTTTTTTGTATAAATAGCCAAAACACTAGATGCAAGAGACCTTTTATACGGTTTGGTACTTTTAGCTAGGGAGAAAAAGAAAGCTAAGAAAGGTGGGAGGTAAGGAAGGAAAGGAGGAAAATTACGAACGAAGGTGTTCATGTTAGTTTTGAATTTATGTGAGTCATAAATATAGAACTGGTTGTGTTTGGGAAACACATAAGATGAAATTTGCTTCCACATTTGTGATGTTCTGGTTATAAACTTATTTTCATAACTTTGTTTTTCTACCTGTATAACAACCAAGACACAAAAGAATTATAAATAATTTCCAAATAACACCCTGAATTGTATATAATAGATGTGTTTGCATAAATTCAAGTACATATTATACAAAATATACGAATGTAATGCCATGACTATAAATAGATAAGATATTAATATTTCCAGGTACATACAAAGCCGGATTCAAAAATGAAATTCATTCAATAATAACATTCCTGCCAAGGGCATATACATGTAATAGCCAAACGGAGTAGTACAATAGATCTGAAAAAGTCGAGTCTACATAGAACACCTCCCAAGTAAAAACAAAGAACAATAATTGTTATTATTACAGTAAGAAAAACTAAGAAATGGTCTACCCGTGTTTGTTAGTTTCATTCTGAGAGGGAAGAAAAATTTACTAAATTCTAATGCTAATTTTCTTTTGGGCCTAAAATTGAAAACTGTAAAACTAAATTAAAAAAAATAAATCATATAAATTTTTATTGAATTTCCAGAAAATTTAAAAGTCATATCCAAAAAATTTATACTTGCTCAAATAATATGCAATCTAAGCTTAACTCATTCTCTCCAGTCAATAATTTCATTGTATATAAAATTAAAATTTGGAATGAATAAATAAATTAAATTAAAATTAAAATACATTTTGTACTTTTAATCCCGCTAACAAAAAATATTACAATAAAAGAAATAAAATTTCTTTTATAAAATATGATTAAAATTGAATATTCATCATTCAATAAATATTTTGTTTGCATTTAAAAGTATAATTTTAATTGTATAAAAGAAAAATATTTTTGCACAACTTAATCCGAACATTATAAAAGGTATGAATAAAATTATGCAAACAATACTAAATTTACAAAAATTACATTTTTAATAAAACGGAACATTGATAACATTAATGTTTTACAGTAATAAATTATGTAAATTAGTATTATAGTAATATCCTTTTTCTATTTAAATTAGAACAACTTGTATTACAATAATTGCAATTTCAAACATTATGTTATTTATTTTTTTTTCCTTTTTTGTATTTTTTTCTTATTCCTTAAATTAAATCAGTTTAATTATATGCTAACAAATTTTTTGCTAATTATATCTATCAACTGAAATAAAACAAAAAAACGAAATCCTTTACGCAAACAGCTGTATCTTGTGTACATTGTGAAACAACAAAAACCTATTAAAAGTCATTTTACACAAAAAAAAAAAAAAAACGAAATGAAATAGAAAAAACGAAAACTGTCACAATCTGAAATAACAGTAAAACAAAAGAAAATAAAAAAAGATTAAAATACAACTGTATTTTTTATAAACGAGCATAGCGAATGAATGTCAAGGCTATATTTAGAAATGCATTTGAAATCACTCTTTATTGTTTTTTTTTTCTTTCTTTTTGCTTACATCTTTATCTCTTCTTCTTTTGTTAAAATTACAAAGCTGTGGCACTACAGTTTGCTTTTTTTTTAAATTTGATATAGAAATTTTAAGGTTCATTTTATTTTCTTTCTTAAAATAATAGAGAAAGACTATACATAAGTCGAGTGTGTAAAAAAGAATAGTTAAATATAAAATTATATACAGGACAGAAAGAAATTAGCTTGAAAAATTCGTTCATTCCATTTCTAAGAATGGTTCAATTTGAAATACAGTGTAAATACTGCAAGAGAAATGACCGAACTATTTAAAGCTGAAGGCGATATTTTGGTTAACTTCATGCACCAAATCATTGGCAATATTTGGATGTAAAAAAGCATGTTCAGTAATTGTGCTACCAGCTCCACATACCCCCATTTACAAAAACAACGACGCAATGTCTTTAAAAACTGTAGAGGTATATTTCTATTAAATATCGCATATAAGATCCTATCCCACATTTGATGCGACTGTTTGAAGCCGTATTGTAACGCTGTCATTGACAGTAATTAATGTTTATTTCGTTTTGGAAAATCAACAAGCGACCATATGTTCGCACTTAGCTAAATCCTGTAGAAGAGCCATGAGTTTCAAATCAATATACAATATTTATTTATCGGTTTTAAGTATGTATATGATATCATATATCGCATCGAGCTGTACGCTGCTATGTTGGAATTCGATATATCCCTCAACTCAACACAAAATATGGTGATTGAAAATAAACCTTCTGAGTTATTCCTATTCTATTATTGATAAGGAGGTGCACTATTATGCGACTTCTTCAATCTAGTACTCTTGGGAAGTATAATGTGATGAGCGTAATTAAAAGAGCGGGCAGGTACTGTATTTTTCAGATCTGCTCAACTATTGGGATGCCGACGACATTGAGATCATCGTCAAAATATAATGGCTGGTTGTCAAGGTTTTTACCCAGATTCAATTGAAAGGGAAGGAAATGTGTCTCAAAGTAAATGAAGCAAAAACAAAATTTCTCTCAACATCATATTAGTCAAAATATCACTGTCGGCACGTATAATTTTGAGGTAGTTTAAGAGTTTATCTACCTTAGAACCAGTATTAATTCCACAAACGACATCAATTTGGAGAAACGGCGAAGAATAACGCTTGCAAGTCATTGCTGCTTCGGCTTGCCGAAACATCTAGGACCAAACAATGTCTCTCGACAAAAATGAAGCACGCTAATGAGTCATAGGCCTAGCACCTACATAGCCTGTTGACTTATAATTGTATGTGAAATCTTAAACACCTTATCTGACGCAGTAAGCATATTCTATGCGATTGCTTGGTACCAATAAAAACTATGTTTAAACAATTGGGAGAGTAGGTTTATATTTGAAGAATGTATAATAAACTTCAAAGACACATATTTGAGATATATATAGATTTATCACGGTTACGAGGAAATTGCTTTTGAAGAAGTAATTGTACATTTTATTTTATCGAGCATTTGTTACGACTGGATTTAATTTTATGGTAGCAATGGATAGTTTTGGGTGTTATTCTCCTTTTGTCCCAACTAGCTAACTTACTAGTTATATTGGAAAATTATAATTTTTGTTGATGAGTGAAAAATTACTAGCCCTTTCGGAATTTATTCGGTTCAATTTGATTTCTAGCTACTATAATTAATTTTATTATTACTTTTTATATTATGTTACTATTTATTTTTATAACTGGTATAATTTAAATATTTATCTAGCTGCCCAAAAGAACTCTGGCATTGAGAAATTGCAGTTATTTTTTTTAGAAAATAAGATAACTTGATATTTATACACATATTTTTATAAACTTGCACGTATATCGTATATATTTTGGAAACTGAGTGAAACTGTGCTTAATGTCATTTGAATTTTAATTTGCTGTAGTGCATAGAATAACAATAACCTAGTGATATAAGTGAATTAAATTCAATGTGATGATTTCATAAAAGAAATAAACCTATTGCCGAAACAACTAAAATAGAGTGTACATTAAATTTGCATATTTAAATAGTTTTCAACAAAAAATCTTAAACGTTAAAAGTATTTATACGGTCTATGGCTCCGTTTCATAAATATTTTACGTTCTGCTTAACGTTCCGTTTCTTTAATACCAGTCTGATTTCACATCAGCTCCAATTCGGTTTCAAACATTTTGTAAAGAAGTTATAAAAGTTAATACAATCGTTAGAAAAAAAAATATTTTATTAAATTCAATGAAAATAGTATAACAAAAAAATATAATCATCATTTATATTAAATAAAAATGTACACAATAAACATGAAAGATGAAAATGCCATTTCAAGGCAATTTAGTTTTAGTATTTCAATCTAATTCTATACTATCCCAACCAAGTGGTACTTTAGTTCTAAAGGTAATATCAAAGATAAAACAGAAATATAAAAAAAATTTAATTTGAAAAAAACATCGAATTCAATCTAAAAAACTAGACCTAAGAAGCAAGATATGTAAGGGACTACCCAGTAGATTGAAATATATATTTTAATTTCAAAAATTTGGCTTCAATTCTTGATCTTAATTACTTCCTTAGGTGCCCAACATACCATCATGCAGGTCTCGTGCTTTATTCTTTATTACTTAATATTCAATAAGTAATCAAAATTTAGAACTTTCAACCATAATTACTTAAGTAGTTACTTTTCAATTTTTCAATACAACTAACTTAGTACAATTTCAATTTTATTTTCAATATTTCTTTCAGCTTGCAAATAATTATTTTAGCTCGAAAGTTGGGACAAACAATACTTACAAAACATATCGTTTCGTTTCGGATTGCAGTCAATAATATTTTTGAAATAACAACTTAGAATATCAACAAAAGAATATCGGCTAGTTCTGGTTCACATTTACGCTTCTGTTCTAGCTGTGGGTTGTATTTCTAACCCAATTCCAGTTCTGGTTTCTGCCTCTAACCCCTCTTTCAAAATATAACACTATGTGAAATAAAACTCTTGCATTTTTATTTCAACTTTTTTTTTTAAATAAATCTGTTTTTGGAACACTTTAGAAGCTAATCCGCTTTATTGCACTGTAAATAGAATATTATTTACACTTTATAAGTTCTAAGAAGATTAAGATAAGTTCATAATGAGTATTCAAATATACCAGGAAAAGTTTAATTTTTCGAAATATGTTACCTTAATTACACTAAATGATCACCATTTATTATTTTCCAACAAAATTCCTTTTATATAAATTTAAAATTTAATTACGTTAGTTATGTTCAAGGACCAGTTCAAGGATATTAAAATATTCTAACTAAGAAATTAATTCAACAAACAAAAAAAAAATTAATTTTTATAACATTTTAATTTCCTACGGCATAAACTTTAATAGTAAAACTTTCTAAGAATCTTTTATTTTTATTTAAAAAAAATTTAAATTAAAATTATAAAAATAAATAGGAAAAGATAAAAAAAACAAAAATGAAATCAGTCATAGCAGTTACAATTTTTCTACAAATTTTTTCCTAGATTTAAGAATCCATCATTCTGAAAGAAAATGAAAAATCACCTGGTTATTCTTCAAAATGTAACAAAAAGTTAGAAAGAATTTGTATTTATACCTATATATTATATATATATATATAGGTAGGTATGTATATATATATATATACCTTTCTATTTATTATCATTCTTCTGTCAGACATTTTTAATTCTCTACTATATCTAAAATCATTATTATATACTTTATATTATGATCTATATGCATATATAATAATATTTTAATTTGTAACAGTAAATTAAAAATATCTAAATAACATTTGAACTGTGTGCAACCACTTAAGGGCTACAAATGTCTCAGTAAAAACAAAATTATTTTTTATTCTCCTATCCTTTTTCATATTTTCTTGTATATAAAAATATTTTACCGTAATTATTATTTATATACTGTTATTTCTTAAGAAGGTAAATTTTTGCTTGATGAAATTCATTTTCCTGACAAGAAAAGTTTTAAGAATTTAAATTCATTTTATAAGATATACCGTTACATGTAAACAGCATTTATTCACAATAAAAAAACACTAGAAAAACAAACATAAAAAAATAAAATGGCTATTTGTATGATAAGAAAATGGAAAGTAACTTAAAGTATAAATAACAGTTAACAATCTGAACAACAGCTTTCTATAAAGGAACAACCAACAGCAACAATATAGAGCAAAATAGAGAGAAAATGTACTTTTTGAAAGTTTTGTTTTACCGTTATTTTATCATACCTTCAAGGAAATTTCAATATACAGTTTGAAATAAGTAGCTAACGGAAAAAAATTATTTTTACTGTATATTTAAAACTATTTAAGCATTAAAATTATTTATTTAATATGAAAAAAAGAAAAGAAAAAGTTTTTAAGATGGAACCTACTACACCTACAACAGGAAAAGGTGATGTTTGTTTTTGTGATTTAAAATTTAAAAATTAACAGTTATAATAAAAAGTTATAATTATTATTTGAGTAAAACTATTATTTAGTATTAAATAGCCACTTCTAAAATGAATAATGACCTTGAAATATTATTCTCATTATTTTAAGTTTGAATAGAAATATAAAAACAATAAATAAAAAATGAATAAGTTGGAAAATCAGCATCAAAACGTGAATTTTTGTGAATAGAAAACCAAAACGGATTTATTTTATTATTTCTGATTTTTATAGAGAATTAAAATTGTGAATTATTATTAAGTAATTTTCAGTAATTTATAATACTACATTATAGTTTAATAACAATCTTATATATAAAAAAAATAGTTAAATAAGATTTGCATTATTAAAAATAATAATTAAAAATATTCACTGTATTTCTCCTACATATTATAAATCTTACGTTTTTATGAATTTATGTTAATAATAATATAATTTTAATAATATAATTGAATTAAATTTGAATTAATAATAAAGATAATAAATGAAAAAATAATAAATTTGAATTAATCTGAAAGTAAAACTTATTTGCTTAATTAATTTAATTTCAAATAAATTGAATAAGTTCAGACAGATGAAAATAAAAATGAGATTCGGCAAATTCATTTAATTTAATTTAATAATACAATATTTTAAATGAAATTGACTATTTGAACATTTGAAACTTTGGAAAAATTAATTATTTATAAAAATATTTTTTGATTGAAAAAACGGGGATTCTGAGGGAGATTTTGTATCGAAGTAGGACCTAATAAACATATCCAAAGGATAGCTGAATTTCCAAGCTTTCCAAAAATATATATCTTTAATGGAGCATCTTATTCTTTAAGGACGAAAAGGACATTTGGTAACATGCTTGTTATTTTAGGGTCTTTGTATCTGTTCATCTAGTAGGTATATAGAATATGTCTTCGGGTTTCTATCTAGTAAGAAAGATAGCAATCTGAAAAATATTTTAACGTTTATTTGATGACGACAGATTTTGCCGTTGGTTAATGTTAAAATGTGCTCTAAGCAGTTATCTTTCTATAATATATATATAACCGAATATATATATATATATATATATATATATATATATAAATATATATATATCTAATAGATTAACAAATATAACGGTTTTTTTTTACAAAAACATCAAAAGAAGGATACTTTCAAATGCCCTTTTTGTCCTTAAAGGATAAGATATATAGCTTTAGAAATCTAGCAATTCCAGGTATCCTGGGGATATGGTAATTAGGTCCTACGAAGATATATATCCCTCAGAAAAGCCGAAAAAAAGTATTATTTTTTAATCTATTTTTTACTTTATATAACATTGAGTGACGACACTTGGTGAAAAGTTCTAGGTAGGCAAACTGAAATTTTGGAAGCAAAAAACAAAAAAATTAGTAGTATAGTTAAGAATAGTGAAAACTATATTAGTCCATTTTTTGACATACATATAAATAATTTTAAATAAAAAAAAAATTATCCTTCTTAATATTTTTTGGTCATGCTTTACCCAACAAAACTGATTAAAATTCAATCAAAAAATTTAGATTTTCATCAATTTATTCATCACTATTACTAGCAATTTAGTAAACATTATCAGTTCATTCAAATACTAATATTCAAATCAACAATGAATATTTTCAATTAACCATAAGGATATAGGAACTTATATTTCTAATTGGAATTTGTTTTTTTTATTTTATACACGCTGGATGGAGCAAAAGGTCTCAGGTTCGATTCCCGACCAAGCAAAAAAATGCTTTATGAGTTTTCCGACCTAGTCCAGTACCCTTTGTCATTGGAATGAAATAAATGGCAAAAAATAATTGAGAGTATAATCCGGTAACAACTAAAAATAAAATGGAGCTATTCTATTTAATAAGGTATATCTTAGTTCCGGACAATAACAGTAGTTTTCCACATTTAATGTGAATCAAGGTTGATAAGCGAGCAATTTGATAAACAAATGCTCGAAAAGCATTGTAGATATTGTAGTATAAACTTGCAGTACCGTAATAAATTAAGCACGAACAGGTGGTTCTACCTAAGTTACTGTTGAAGCATAAAACAAAACAAAAAAAAAAAATAAAAAACAAAAAAAAAATGCCGACTATCATCATGATTCATCATCTTGAATTGTACCTACTAGCAAAATTTATTTCAACATCAAGACTGAAAATAATTATATTTTGGTACACTGTTGCGAATATCTGTCATAAACAAAACTTTTGAATGAAATTATTTTGTTATCCAGAGTACTGCACACTCATCATTGTATAGAAAATTATAAATGTAGCGTGATAAAGCGAAGGTATTTGATCATTTAAGCGTGAAATATATATTTATCCATAGAAGGGAACACTTAAAATGAAAACTAATAATAAGCAAATACAATGCATGACTGTAGATTGTTCAAGTAAAACAATAATATTGATAAACTAGAAGAGCATGCGTAACGTACTCAACGATTTACTGCCAAGCTTAATAAAATAAGCAAAAAACTAGTGAAAACTAGTAGAAGCCATAAAATAACCAGCATCGATCAGCAAAAGATGAAAGGAACATAGCAGAAGTCAATGTTATTTTCTCGAACAAAATAAATATGATAAGATAGTTGGAAATTAAATGTAGGGCGATCAAAAGACTAATTATAGTAAGTAAGATATCAGAAATATTTATGAAAAAGGTACTACTAGGTCACCAATAATTAATAAGCATATAATTGAAGAATATCATAAAATGAATAAAATTGAAGAACATATAATAAAAACAAGTACCATCCAAAAATTTTTAAAATAAAATTTTTTATACAGCGGGTTTCCACATTACAACCCGCTCTCTTATTTTATCATCAAAACAATTTACTCTTTAAAACAATAATTTTGCTCTTCAAATCTTATACGAATACTTACGAATATGATATGAATATATCGTACATACATAAAAAATTATAAAATATCAGAAATTCAGATAATCAATGTTGATACTGATTTTTGTGCTGAAATAATTATGTACAATAATAGAATCACAAAATATTCTAAAAATCTTTTTTATAATATAACAGTAATAAAAGAATAAAATATATTAGTTATGTATTATAGATCGTGAGCTGTCTACGAAATACCGTTTTATTTTCTTTTCTCAAAACTTCTCTAAAAATCATATTTCCATTTCAATTTTAGTATTTTAATTTTTCAAGAAATGAAACAATCAACAATAAATTGTTGATATATTATTTGTTTATTTGTTTATATAATATTATCAGATTATGTATATATGTACAAATACATATTTATATACGATTGATACATAAAAGCGGGGCAAAATTATCAAAATCAAAAAATATATTCTTTACTGAGAATTTATAAATATACCTAATTTTAAGTATACTTTTTAAAACAAATAAAAATGCATATAGAGAAATAATGTACGAGCATAAATTCATTGAAGAGTGGAGATAGATGTGTGACCTTTGATTTGAAAAAATATTGAAATATATCTACTGGATGGACTGGACAGAGTACTGTATTATTTATTTATTTTTTTTAGCAAAATTATAATTAGGTACTCTTCTTTGTCTCTTAAATTTTTATTTTCGTTTCATTTTCTTACCTTGGATAAAATCCATTTATGTCTTTAATTAAGAAGGTAGAAAAGGAAATTGCGCATACGAAATTTAAGCAATTTCCAGGAAACAAGTATATAATATTTTTAAAAATGATTTAGAAAAGTGATAGTTATAATTCACAATTGTACAAGTTATGAAGATATTGCTTCCGAAATATCGATATCAATCAAAAGTAAAAATATCAGTGAAATGACACTTGACAACAATCACATAATTAAATCAGTTACACGAAAATAAAAAGTTTTTTCCACAATGTACAAGGCAAAATATATCTGATCATCATCAAATTAAAATAACTTCTTATCGATTCAATCGAATTATAGAACAGAATTTATTCGAACTCAAAAAATATTTTCAACCCGGGTGTAAAATTTTTAAAAACGATAGCAAAATTCATATTATAATGTTTTAAGGTAGAACACGTGTATCTTTATAGTAAAAATGAAATATTTTTAATGCAAGAGAGGCTGAATTAAATAAAAGATTTACATATATAGGGATCAATTCATACGACTATTCGTATACTATTCTATAACCTATGGTAGAAATTGGAATTACATCAAAAAAAAATAAAACGCAAAATTAAAATGTTTTACAAAAATGTCTGATTTGTATGCAAAACATACAAATTTGACTTCCATCTGTGTTAAAACAATTTAAACTGCTGGATCACTTGTTGTTTTCAAATTTTTCTTTTAGTTTCACGTCGTGTTAGTTTTTTTTCCAAAAGTTTTATTTTTGATTCAAATACACACACATTCGAAATTTGAAAACAAAAAAATTAAAAAATATCTACTGGTTTTCATTTAAAAGACGAATATTAAATGCAAATCTGTTAAGCTTAATTTATTTTTAAAACAAATTGTAAATTGTTTCTTACAGTTTTAGTTTTCATCTTTCAATTCTATCAATATTTTTTTATTTGTTTAATTTTAGTTTTCCTTCTATTTTTCTTTCTAGAATCTAATAGATATGTACGTTTGTTCTAATAGTTTGAAAATTTTTTATTACTAAAATTGATTTTATATATGGAAATTGAAAGAAAAACAAGTTTAATATGTTTAAGTTAAAAAAAAAATTAAAACTGAAACAGGATTGTTGAAAAACCAAAAAAAAATTGAAAAAATATAAAACTTTTTAAAGTTTATTCAATGAACCATAAGAAAGTTGAACAGAATTTAGAAAGATGGAAACGATTAAAAATAATATATTAAAAGTTCATACCAGAAACACTGTCTGATTTATTTGAAAATCTAAACGTGATAAATAAATAAAATTGAAATTCAAATAAAAAAATTAATTGTGCATGTCTAGAGAACTTCAAAGGAATTAAAAATGAATATATCCTTGAAACGGTAGCCTAAGGCTAGTAAAATTTTGCTTAGTTCTTTTTGTAATGCATATAATGAGAGTAATGAAATAACTCTAAGTCAAGTTTAGAATTTTTGTACATAATTTTATACGTCAAACGACAAAAAATTAAACGATATTAACAACAATTCTTGTATAACTCTATAGTTATGTAATAGATCTAATAGGTGGTGTCTGTCAAAGATATATTTCAGATGGACCATTAAAGAGAATAGAATAAAATCTGTAGTTGTATAAGTAAAATATTATAGTAGTTATAAAACACAACGAATAATAAAATTAATAATAAAATCTGTGTAAATAAAATAAATATATAAAACGATAAAACATATAAAATTAATTCAAAAGTAAAGTGTGTTGGAAATTAAATAATAATAGTTTAATCATTATAATAACTATAAAAGAAAGAAAAAATATTCCGAAGAAGAAATATTAACTATATACTTAATAATAAGTCTTACTTAATAAATCTATTTTTGCACGTAAAGTCCATTACCATATTAATCAATTATTTAATTACAAATTAATGATTTAGAAAAAACTTAACATCACAGCCAACAAGATTATATTCCAGCTATGGTGAAGTCTTATTTGCTTGGGAAGATTGAAGGCTTCACCATAGGCCTCACTAATAGTAGGTTTCACCTTAGATTTTTTCTTTTGTTGAAATCAGACCCTTAATTTTTTTTTTATTTTCCAATTTCATGCATTTAAATTATCTGCGTAATTAAATTGATATATTTCATGGCTATACGTAGAAGAGAAGACAAAAAGATATACATATATACCAAAAACACTTTTCTATATCGAAGACATTTTAATTCAAATCAATTCAATTTTATTATTAATTTATTTGTACATGCATACATGAGACGATAAGTCTCTTCAATTGTATACAAAGAGTATGGTGTATAGATAATTATAAGAATACACTCAAATTTATGTAAAATCTAATAAAATCAGCTTACAGAAATAGAAATACTATTTAGTATCAATTTTAGTTATAATAATTTCATAAAATATAAATCTAATTCAAGGTCAATATTAAGAAAAGAAAAAATACAAACAAAAAATACAAATAAAAATTAACTTTGAATTAAAATTTTAATAATATATCTTCTTTTCGTTATATCACTTTCGAAGTGAACATAAAATCAGGCCATAGGTTTTTTGTAAAAAAAGCTGCAACAATAATTTACATCTAATAGGCAAGGGAAGCATAATTCACATCTAATATCACTTGGCAAATAGTTTCCTAATCAAAGTCCTAAGAAATAATGATAAAAGTCTTAGTTGCTCACAGATTGATGCGAAATAGTTAAATTTACATTTCTAGGTAGTGTTAGAACTAAAATTGAATTCAGAGTCAGGGTTTTGATAACTTTTGTTCAATAACTCGTTCGTAGATAGAATTAAGTGTCAACAGAAAATGTTCCACAATAAGAAAGGGTTCAATCGCAACTTATCGTCTGGATAGCAAATTGAACCTAGTTATTTCATTAAAATACTAGGCTAAGAAATCTGAATTAATTTGTTATATAATTTTGTAAATTTAGTATGTAAGTTAGCTTCAGTTGTTTATCAAATAAAGAATTATTATTATTATTATTATTATTATTATTTTTATTATTATTATTATTATTATTATTATTATTACTATTATTATATTTTATAGCAGATATTTGTTTATTTATTTATTCAGTGTGTCTGCAAATAAATCTGTAAGCCAACCTTATACCTTGAACAGAATGAGCGAAGCCATCACGCAGCCATCGCGCAGAAGTTGAAAAAGTTTTAACTTCAACGCAGGAATTTTACTTTGACAACTAATAAAAATATTTTTTATTTGAATGTGTATGTAAAAGTGAAATTATTGTGTGACTGTAGTACAACACATTTATACAAATTAAATTGTTTTGTTCATATTCATTGTAATCAAATCATAAAATCAATTTTAAAATAAAATCAATTTTAAAATAAAATCAATTTTAAAATAAAAAAAGCGGCAGAGCTCAGATATAATATAATAAAATTAATTTATAAATTTATAACATCTATTTAACATTTATTAATTTTCTTGAAAATTTATTTAATAAGAAAAAGTAAGCAAAACAATGTCAGTTACAGCTTTCAACGTTTTGCATTCTGTGCACAAAGTTAGATTGCTGCGTTTTTGACATTTAGAAACTTTGTTGGTTGCGTAATGACTGCGTTCATTCTGTTCAAGAGGTTAGGTTCATTTCCATTTCAGAATGTGGGCTAACTTCAAACTAAGCTTATTAGCTATGTACTCAAAAATTAAGTAAAAATGAAAAAAATATAATTTAATTTTAACAAATATAACTTAGTAGATATATATTAACAAAAAATAATTTAACAAACTTTAAATTCAAATTGAAAAAAAAATTCTAAAAAATTAATAGATAAATTAATTTGTAATAAATTCATTAATTATTATAATTAAGCCAATCAATCTATTAACCAAATTTATCAAACCAATCATTTAATCAATTGCACCTAAACGATTATGAAAAAAACTCGGTATTGAGGTAAATTAGATTTACATGAGATTAAAATAGTATACAATGTAGTATACTGGGCCCCATGCTATATTTACTATACACTAGTGATATTGCAGAGATAGAAAATGCGACGGCAACTATTTTTGCAGATTACACAGCCATATTAGAAGTCGGTAAAAATATAAATGAAGCTACAAATAAATTGCAACAAGCCAATAACAAAATCTCCATTTGGTGCGAAAGGTGGAGAATTAAACTGAATGAAGGAAAATCCACGCACGTTAATTTTACAAATAAAAACAATTGAGTCGCATATTCCAGTAAGATTAAACAATGTCATGATACCATATCAAAATTCAGCAAAATATCTTGTCAGAACATGTCAAGAAAAAACAAAAAAAACTGGATCTAAAATAAACATTTGTATTGGCTAATTGGGTGAACATCTACCCTTTAGACATATAACGAAAGTTTTGATCTGCAATCTCAATGTCACAAAAACAAAGTGTATGCATATCAATATTAGATCTGCAGCCTCAAACTGTTCCTGCAGTTTATATTAATAATGAGATTATTGAACATGTTACGAGTATTAAGTATTTAGGTGTTATAATAGATAATAAACTAAAGTTTCGTGAACACTTAGACTACGTATGCGGAAAAATTAACAAAAAAAATGCCTATCTACGTCGAATTCGAAGCAGTCTTTCTTTTGCAACAGTGAAAATGGTGTATAATGCGAATCAGATATTAAAGCCAGTCTGGGTATACGGTATTCAAATATAGGGTTGTGCTAAACAACTACATATTCAAACTATCCAAACATTCCCAAAGAAAGTATTGCGAAGCATTGTTAATGCCCCATGGTTCGTTCGCAATGCTGATATTCATAGGGATCTCAGGGTTCCTCTCATAAAAGACGAAATAAAAAATTTGCTGTATGCCATAAAACATTTCGTCTCTCTCAACATGTCAATGTTGAAGTTTCACGTTTAGATGACAGTCAAAACTATGTTAGAAGACTTAAACGGACGAAACCGTTCGAATTGTGTTAGGATAAAATCTTTTATCTTACAATAATTCCTAACGGAATTTTGTTTGATCAAAGATATCTGTAGTAATAGAGCCAAAATTGTATTAATGGTTAGTCTTAAAGACTAGTTTTAATTTTAACAAAAGGATGGGAGTTTTAGCGCCTTAAATTCGGCACAGTTCTTCATTTCCTTCTTCCCCGGTACTTAGAACAGAAGTAGAAACCTCTTTTGAAGATTTGCTTCTATCTGGTAAAAAAAATTAGATTAAATTACATTACATTACAATCTTATTAAATTACATTCGAGTAAATTTATTATAATCTAAGTCTACAAGATAGAGAGCAGGAAAATTGACAAAAAAATTTTAATCTATAATATATCAGTATGCAAAACAGAAACATGCATACCGGAACAGGATTTGTCATATGAAAAAGTACAAATCATACTGTAGGCTTCCCATCAAAAAATGATAGAATTTGCACAAATCTAAAAACTACAGCAAAAACAATAATTTAATAATATACAACTTGCATGTACATTATGCTACAACAGAAGACACAATTGACGAAGAAAAATATAGATTTTATTTACAACTAAAAAAAAAATTGATTATGTAGGAACATAATATGGATTTAAGATACTATCATTAGTCTTAGTGATTTTAATGACAAAAATAAGGCTAACGCCATTATGGCAACACTCTTTACATAGAGAAACAGCTTCTCATTTAATTATAGCCAGCATCAATTTTTTACAGAATAATATTAACAAAGGGCAAACCAAATTGTACTTGGTCGGTAATATAATAAATATAATATCAATAATTTTTAATATCTAATCCTGCTGAGTTGTTATGTTCCAAACACTTTATGATAAATGCTTAAGAGTCTAATACAAAAACAAAATACATACATACACTGAAGCTATAAAGAAAATTAAAGAAACAAGAAATAGGTGGATATTAGATAGATGGATTAGATTAGGTAGTTTCGGGAGGGATATTCTACACTTAGGATATTCTTTAATGATATGCTGGATAACTCACACTGTTCGGGAAATGCTGTTCCCAGGTGTCAAAGTCTGGTATGAGTGAGCCCAGATTCGCATTCACAGAGCAGATGCTCAATATATTCTTCCTCTATTTCACATATTCTACGTAAGTTGTTTTCGGTTAGACCCATTTTATAAAAATGCTTCTTTACTAGGCAGTGATCTGTTATTATCTGCCATGATACGCATTATTGTTACCTATTGAAACTTAGAAGAGTTTTAGTTTCCTTGAGCTAGCGTATTGACAAAAGTATTTTACTTTACGATTTACAAGAGCTTTGGGCCAGAAATGAGTAGCTTTTTGCTCTACCCAAGCTTTCAACTGCATCTAAGCTATGCTCAGGGAAATCTTACAGGACGGATTTAGCTTTACGAAAGACGTATTCGATACCTTTCTTGCTAAATAATCTGCAGAATGCACATTTACCAAAATTATTGTGACTTTGATTGATTTCGCCATGTTTTTGAGTAACCAATCCCATACTAGCTTTGATGTGATGGTATATGAATGATGATCGTGAATATCAAATAAGCTCAAATAAAAAAGTAAAAACGCTAATTGCACAAGACAAAGACTAAGATTAGCTGAACAAGATGAATGGTCTACGGATGGCAAAAGAAAATATTAAACGTAGTACCAAAGCCATAAATTAGATTAAAATCAAGATGGCTATCGGAAGTTGAAAACAATTGTCGAAGGATTGCAGTTAACGGATGAAGGACAGTCACCCCTGATAGAACAGAATGAAGGAAAGTTGTAAAAGCAAAGTTAAAACTCAACCCAAACTGTAGAACCATTAATGTAAATTCGAATCCATAAATTTTATTTAATAAATTTATTAAATATTGTATACACATATAATATTGCAAAATTAATATTTAAAATTTACTCCGAATGTAAATTTAATCTGGATAAAAAATCAATTTTAAATATCGTTACAATTTTCTTTAATAAAATGAAATTTAATAACACTGAAATTCAACAAAATAATATTAAATAAAAATGTTCTACAAAATCCTTAAAACCATCAAAACCTTGAAATCATCAATCTCCTTATACTGATTTAATTCCTTATTTTTTTATTTTTTTTTTCATTTTTGTTTTTGTCATTTTATTTTTTTATTTCTCGTTTTTATCATTTAAATGTACGTTCAATGGGTACTACATTCAATTTCAACAGGTTTCTTATGCTATTATTTGAGACTTTATTGAACAAAACAAATTCTATTTTTGGTATTGCCAATCGATAAAAATCAAAAACACACAAAAAAAAAAAAAGACAGTTAAATTTCAGAATGGTATATTCATTAAAGTAAAAAAAAAAAGGTAGTTAGACATTTTAATTCAAAAAAATTTAGAATTAAATTGAAATTGTTTTTCCTTGAAATTCTTGTTCTTATCCACTCAAATTGAAATTTTAGAAAAAAGAGGAAATTTTCATTTAAGAATCAATCAAAACAATTTTTTTTTTTGTTTTTATTTCAAAAAAATTTTTCACACAATTTAGTACTATAAATCCAAATTTTTTTTTTTTATTTCCAAACACTTTATCCCTATTAATGTTAACCTTTCAGGAATAGCAAAAAAAATTTAAAAACATTTCAATTTAAAGAGATTTTTATGAATTTTATACACAAAAAAAAAAATTAAATATCTTGTTACGATTTAAAAAAACAGAATTTTCTTAAATAATCTGGCCTGCTATGGTGCTCAAAGTAATTGAGAGATATTGAGAATAAATGGTTTTTGAAAATTTAGTCAAGCATATCATATGACAATGACCATCAGCTTTTCAAATAAAATACGTATATTTATTTTTTTCCGCTCTCTCCTTTTAAGGACTACCAAATACCAAATAAAAAGTCCTTATCAACTAAGGATCAACTTAAACCAATTCAATTTTGAATTTTCAAATGAAAAGAACAAAATTAAAGTAGAGAATTACTATGTGAAGTAGAAAAAAATAAGAATATAATAAGAAAATAATATAACGAGTAAAATAGGATAATCACATTTAATATAATAAAACAATAAAATAAAAAAATTAACAAGTGCTTGTTTTTAGTCTTATGTCCTTAGAAAAAAAAAAAAATAAAAATACTAAAATGTCTGTTTAAAATTGAATTGGAAGAAGAAAACAGAAAAATAATATTCTATTCAATATGCCTCACACAATAAGAATATTATTTTAGGTCATTTTTTTTTTAAGGATATTTAATTTTTTGCTATTTCTATTATTTGACTTTTTGTTTGTTTAAATCTCTTGGGAAGTTAGAAAATAAAATAAAAATTGTAATTGGTATTTAGCCAACAATAATCTAAGGAAATCATTTTTTTGTCTACTTCTACATAAAATAAATACAAAACTATAATATGAGAACATTATTGAGTCGATGACAATTTGCAGAAGTTAAATTTGAATATTAATAAAAATGTTATAAAGAAGTTGTGAAATGTTTTTGGTAAAGAGTCTTCAGATACATTGAATAAAAAATATGAAAAATTAAAAAATTAAAATAAGCAATTTTGGAAAATTATTAAAATCCAGTATGAGAATACATTACGAATTTGTTGGGCTTACTCTGGAGAAATTAGAGTATTTCAATAAATAAATAGAATAATGTGATTTTTTATTACGCTAATATTATAACTCACATTATAAGTCATGATTATTACAGTACCAAAAAATTACCGATATTTCCTTTTCGATTTGCTGGGAAATTAACACTTACAGATATTGCTTAAAAACTAAAGTTTATGTAATATATTTGGTATAAATTTAAACATAAATAATTAAAAATTAGTAATCTATTCAATCTACTGGGAATAGCAATTACAAATTTCAGCTTAAACTTAAACAACAACTAAAAGTAGTACAAAATAAGTACAATTAATTAAAAAAAAAATGATGACTTTTCTCTTTAAGACTTGTCTGCTATAATGAAATTTTATTACGGTATTAAATAAACTTTGAGAGTTAACTGTAGGTTCAGGAAAATTATAATTAGTTCAATGAGATTCGAGATATAAAAATTATATAAATTTAAAATAGATAGACAGTTTATTCCAGCTGATAAAACATCATAAGAAAACATTACTGAAGCAATATTACGTTTAAATTTAGTGAGTATGACTATTAATAAGTTGAAATTTGACAATGTATTGTCAGTGACATTAACCTACCAATTAAATTTATGAAGGCAAAATATAACCGCATCTTTCTCAATCTAATAAAAACAATCTAAATTCCTTAATTCGTCACTGAAGTTTTCATGGCTAAACTGGAGTCAGATTTAGCAGCAGAAGAACGGTTACCAAGATTTTGGAAGAGATACGTAGATGATATTTTTGCTGTAATAAGAGAAAGGGACTTAGAATCAACCTTAACTACTCTTAACGGACTTCACAGGAATATACAATTTACTGTCGAAGTAGAAAAAGAAAGTCAACTACCCTTATCTTAAATAAAACAGGAACGTCTCTATAACTAGAGATTTACAGGAAACCTACGGATACTGACAGGATCATCCCCAATACCTCCAAGCACTCCTATCAACATAAGATGGCATCGTTCAACCACATGATCCATCGAATGTTAACACTTCCCATCTCCCAAAAAAGTTTAGTAAAACAAACTAAACACATATTTAAAATTGCGAGAATGAACGGATATCCGGAAAAAACCATCACGGCCTTACTTAGTAAACGGAAAATAAGTTTACAACGGAATTCCCTCATTAACCTACTCACTGATCAACAACCCAAAAGAAGAGTAGCATTGGAGTTTAGCAAGATTTCTCTCCCACTCAGAGCGAAATTAAGAAAACACGGGTTAGACATCGTATATAGCAGCAGAACTAACCAACTCAAGTCTGTTCTAGGTTCAACTAAAGACCCAATCGGACAAATGGAAAAATCAGGTGTATATAAGGTAACTTGCAGTATTTGCAACAATGTTTATATTAAGCAAACTAGGAGAAACATGCAAACACGACTCAATGAACACCTAAAAGAAGCAGAACTGGATAAAAAGAAGAACTCAACAGAGCTCCGATCCAAAGTAGCAGAACACATCATCCAGGAGAATCATAGCATTTCGAATGATGACATTGTAATGATAAATTACATTAGAGATTCTAGGAAACTAGATTCAGCTGAAAACATCGAAATCTACCAAACTAAAAATGACTCACTCCTAAATAAAAACCAAGGCAACGGATATTCTTCTTTATTTAAATTTTTAGTGAAATATAATAGAACGAATAACACCACCCAACAATAAAATACCAACAATAAAATAAATAAAAATATTTTTACTCAACCCCCTACCTGTGCTATTTCATTGGATAATAAACAACCATGCAGCTGCAAGAAACATCAAATTGTTACCTATACGAATAAAATAAATAAGACAATTTTAGATTTCTATCCTCAGTCGAGTATAAAACACTGAAGAAGTCTGCAAGTAGTCGCCGAAATACGCGTATCTGTATGATAAGCATATATCAGTAAAATTAAAAGGAAAATATTCGACTATTTTCACTGTTATATTTAAAATCATTTATCTGAATTAATTGAATTCTTTTTTATGTGATTAGCATAAAATGGCCATCCAAATAGGTATAGCATATTCATAGATAAAAACGAACTAATGAAAAATATAATTATTTTTGATACTCAAATTTATTTTTAGTGACATATTTAATTTATGGAATACAAGTAGATTTTCCTTTGACTTCGTTCATCAGTGCTTGCTACTAATTTAGTCGATTAGATCAGTCGCAAGCACTGATGAAGGAAGTAAGTTTCTTTTGAAATATCGATATTCGCAAAATAAATATGAATGACTAGTGAAATATATACTTCGCAAACTTGTATGGATCAATAAATTGAAGAGAATTTTTTTAAATAAAATATCAAGCATACAAAATGATTTAGTTAAGATCAAATCAACATGCTGATTAAAAGTGAGTTTATTGTCTAAAATTACCTCCAAATCAGATGAAGATTAACAACATTCATATCAGACTTATTCAATTTATAAAATCAATTTGTAAAATCTCATAGCTTTACATTTATATTAATAACTAAACTGAACCCATTTATAAAATTTCTCAAGATCAACTTGAAGTCTACGACAGTCAACTAACGTACTAATGGTAACAAAAAAATTTGTATCATCAACAAATGAACTCTAGCTATCTTGTCATTTTTTCAATATTTCTAGGTCAAGGATTATTAATGTCAAAGATGAAGAATTATTTAAATTAATAGAAACTAATATAAAAACCTCCAAATAGCAATCATTCATAAATAACAATAATAGCAAAGGGTCACATGCGTGTTCCTTGGGGAAATCGCGACGTTAGTAGAAATAAATGAGAGTTAGCATTAGAAATTTATTGAAGGTTTACGATCAGTTAAGTTAGATTGTATCCATTTTAAAAATATGCAATAAATGCGCAATGTTTCAATTTCATTATAGAAGTTTAAAGTGATTCACTTTGTCAAAAGCTCTATGAAATACCAGTAAAAATAGTATGACCGTTCTGTGTCAAAGCGACCTCTTAAGACCTATTATACTCCCCTGTTGTAAAGCTAAAAGTTAGATATTAACTAGTCATGTATGTAACGACGTCATAACCTAATCTGAATATCTTCTTAGATATTCACGATATAATTCATATTTTATTTTAAACATGAAAATTAGGGCATTGAACTTTAATCTTTGCAGTACATTCATCCAATTTAATTGTGTTATCATTTCCTGTATATGTGTGTACCGATCACATTTCAAGATAACTCTCATTACTCTATTCTGCATAATCTGAAGTCTTCACACATAAAAAGCATATAGATAATAAGAGCAATAATCATACGACACCTTGTCCCTAATACGTGACAGAAATCCAATTTTCTTTGAAATATTTTTACAGACATAATTCACATGCAAATTAAAATTCAATTTATTATCAATATACACCGCTAAGTATGTTATTTCTGTTACACATTCAATTTCGTGATTATTCAAATTCAATGTTACAGTGTGTCCTCGACCATTTATCACCATAATTTTCGTTTTATCCACATTCAGTTTCAGTTTATTCCTACATAACCATTCAAATAAATTTTCTAAATCAATACTCATTGCTTCTCTGCATTCTTCAATACTTTTTCCCTTTATGTACAACAAAGCATCATCTGCAAAAAGTCAATCTTGGTATTCGTAATGGCCGTTTTAATAGAATTTATGTAAACAAGAAATAATAGAACTCCCATCACTGAACCTTGTGGTTATCCTCCAATATTTACCTCTATCGAAGATGAAAAACTAATACCGACTCTTGTTATTTGTTGTTTACCTGTTAAATATTGTTGAAACCAATTTAATCTATTCCAATATTTTTTATCAATATGTCTCTATCAATAGTTTCAAACGCACATTTTAAATCTATAAACACAGCTACAACAACATAACCATCATCAGTATTTCTTTTCCATTAATTTATAACCCTATTTATTGTCGTTTCACAAGAATTCCCCTTTCTAAGCCCAGATTGCTCTTATCATATTAAATTATTTTTTTCTAAAAAATTTCTTATTTGTTCAGCTACTCTTTTCTCCATGATTTTTTGATATATATTAAGCAAGTTTACATGTTTATAAACTATAGGTCTTTTCGCATCTCTTACTTTTGGTAATGACACTACTAACGTATCTTTGCAGCTCTCTGGATAAACACCCTCCAATAAAGGTTTATTTATTATTTTTATTAGTAATGGAAAATAATCATTTTTTTTATTTTATGGGAAAGTTCATTGAAATCGGCCGTCTGACAACGCAGTCGGAGATGGCTCGATGCGGTCATTATAATACATTTTAACTGTTTATGTTAACACAGAAAATGGACAGAACCGAAAGAACCAAATTAACCATCAGTTTTTTGATTGCAAAGTTCACGGAAAAGAACCATTTGAACGCGCCAGTCGGAGATGACTCTGAACAAATAAATTTAATGCTTTTGATTGAATTATTATTTATCATAAAGTGATTTCTGCATCATCAAGTGACAATAAATTTATAAAATTTTACAAATAATTTTAAATGATCAAAGTATATATTAATTCAGAGTTTTCTATAAATATAAATAAAAAAAAATTACTTAATCCAAGAAAATACAAAATCAATAATAAAATAAATAAAAATTTTTAATTTCAAAACATTGAAGATGTTATATTTTACAGTTTTATAAATCAATATATATAACAAAATATAATAATTTAATGTCTAGACTCTAGCCATAAAATCACAAAGGATTAACAAAAAAATTATAATCCGTTTAAAATTTAAATTTTATTTTACTATACTTTTTTTTCAAATATTAAAATTTTATCAATACTTTTAAATCCGTCCCATAAAAGGATCATTTCTTATTCTTAATATAATTATTTACTCTTGATTTAATAATTTCATTCCAAAAATATATTCCAAAATTTTTATTTAAATTTTTTATTATTTCTTTTTTTGTTTTATTTTTAAATCTCTGGTCATAATCGAATTCAAAAGAATATAACAAAAATAAAATGGAGTGATTATAATCATAATAATTATTACATAATATTTTTATTCGTTGACATACATATACATATAACCTTAAATATAAAAATTTATAATCCTTTTTACCCAAAACAAATCATAATAAACAAAAATTGAAGAAATTCAAAAATATTTCTTATTATCCTTATATACATTCAATATTTTATAAATTTTCGTTGTAGTATTAAAGTGTTGTTATTTTTGATACATCCTTTTTTAATATTTAATTTGACATTTAAAAACATACACATCAGTTTTCAATGTAATCCTTTTATTTGTGAAACAACAAAAATGAAATAAAACAAAGAAAAAAAATATCCCTTAGATTATAGACTTTTCATTGAGGTGACATCTGTAATGTAACTACCTATAAATTTATACGTGTGTGTATATATTAATATTCAAAATACAAGTGAAAGAGATGAAATGATATAAAATGAAAGTTTTATTGTAATAATACTGTTATTTAGCTATTAAATGCAGAACATTTAGAGCCTAATTCAAAGAAGTTATTTTTATTATCAAATTTTCTCTTATTTTTTTATATATTTTTTTTTCTCATTTTCATGGTTTGTATTACCACCCTATATTATACCCACATTATACACAAAACATATTAAATTCGTCAACTAAAACTGGGAATTCCCGTTGTTGTTAGGTTAACATAGCAAAAACAAATTGACACAAAAATACGATAATGAAATTTATAAATGTAACCGTCATTTCAATTTCTTATCCGATAGTAGAATTGCGGTTTGAAGTGTATTTTCAACTGAGATTATCTAGATTTGAACATAATTTGTGTATAAATGTATGTTTCACATTCTATTGTAAAAAGATGTGTGAATAGAATTTTTGATTTCTACAATAAAAAAAATAAAATGTTTTTGTTATACTTTAATAGGTTTTTTATTGCTAAGAAGGCATTTCTTACAAATGACACGACCTGTTCATTGTAATGATGACTTAGCAATAATTTTTACAATATTTATTTGTTTATTAAAATTTACTATGACAATCATTTATATTTCGAAATTATTGCCTCTCTTCATTTCACTATATTCTAACTTTGTTCTCATCAATATTGATTTTTTATTGGGAATAAAACAAACGGAAATTTCTTATTATCATAATTCCAGAGAATATAAACAAATTATTGTTGTGGTATGTTTATGATTTGAGAGCAACTGTTATTTTAACAGTAATATTGTTATATGTATTGTAAAATACATGTTAATGTATAACTTAATAACGGGAAATTTTATTATATTGGTTGGTATTTCCTTATTGAAGAAGGATTTTTATTATTTTTTTAATTTAATTTTATACGTTTTTCTCAAGAGAGTGCCCACTGAAAAATTGATTTGAGTTGAATTTATTGGGGGAAATTCAACAGTGTCATTAAATTAAAAAAATAACAGATGTTTTTTTTTAGAATGACAGAACTTTAAATTGAAATAAAAAAATTTTCCTACATACAGAACACCATCCATAAACAAAATGATTCCGCTGGTTGAGCCAATACAGTTCGATCTGTACGATTCACCTCAGCCATACAGGAAAGAGTACTTATGGACGAACTGGAAAAGATTTATACATGATCACATATCCATATATCCCAAGCAACAAACAACTTCTAAAAAGTTGGACAACTGTACATCCAATTAAAGAAATCACACCCATGCATTCTGAAATCTTCACAGATGGATCAAAGAGTCCCCAAGGCGTAGCGTGGGCGATAATTAACGATAACTCACTTTGGGAGGTGGAAACGCTCCCGAGGGAATGTTAAATCTTCATAGCTGAGCTGACCACCATATACAGATCTATCCAAGCCACCGAAACACACAATCTAAATTATGTAATGATAAGTGGATAGCCTCAATTCAATCAAGTCTATTAAAAATCCCAACAACGGTGAATACACGTCAGCATACATCACAAATGCAATATCCAAAAACAATGACAAACTGCGATTGGATTGGATACCAAGCCACGTAGGCATAGATGGCAACACAAAAGCAAACCTTAAGGTAAATATAGCGGCTAAAAGCCTTCTTATAAGCGGTTCAATATTGTCTTACACCTATGCTAAAAGGATCATTGCTATACACGTGGCGCACATCCGTCAAACAGCCTGGGATTCCGACATGTATTTATTGCCCTGGTACCCTATCAATTACACACATCCTTACAGAATGCCCATCCAATATTCCAATCACGTCCCAATACACCTTTACCCCGTTAAAAGTCCTACAACTTTCCAATACATCCCACATATCCCTTTTAAAGCACTTCTAACCCACCAGAACATCTGGGATAAAATATAGTAAACTGGCGTTCAGATTTACCTTCAGGTCAACTACCGCCATTATTTCTTTTTACACCTAGTTTATAATACAATGAAATCATTTTAATTTTTTTTGTTTGTCATATAATATGTAAGATAGCATTTTTGGATTAATTTTTAGGCCCTAAGTTAGTCAATAAGAATTTAAATATTAAGTAATTGAAGTGTGGTTTTAATTTTATTTTATAGTACATAAGATAGCTCTTAAGTTTAACAATGAATTGTAACTAATTTTTGAATTTTTCTTTTTAATTGTAAAATTTTCTATAAGAAAGGCCTACATACCGAAATGGACCTAAAGTAGGCCTGAAGCCGGATTTATCTGCAGGTTCACTGATAAATAAATAAATAAAATACATTTAAACTCAAATTGAAGCCAATTTGTATTTAAATGAATTTTAATAAGTATTGACAAATTATCGTGGAACGACTCACTTCACAATAACGTTTACAAATTGTTAAAATTTATTTTTAAAATTAGTGTTCTATTCCCCAAATTTATAAAAGAACTTCGTGTAATTTATGGTTTACATAATCGTCTACCAGAACAAATTATTATATTACAGTCCAGTCGAACTATCAATAGAATTTGGACATAATTTTCATTACTTGATGACAACAACAACAACAGGACAAAGAACTGTACGTACAGAAAAATATATGAGTAAGGTGCTGTGTAAGAGCTAGTGCTGATGGAGATCCAAATTTGTCTATTCGTTGATGTTCACAACAAGTTGGACTATGTGCAACAATTACATGGAAAATTTTGGGTGAAAATCTTGGTCTATAAGCGTCGTTTGTTTGCTGATTGGTCTTTGAGCACCTTGAAGTTAATTCACTTTTTTATCGAAAAAATGTTTTTGGTGATGAAGGTTATTTTCAGATGAGCGACTACGTAAACAAACAAAATTGCCATGTATGAAGCGAAAATAATCCTCAATAAATTCAGCAGGTTTAATTGCATCTTGAAATATACACCTTATGGTGTGCTTTACACGCTACAGATTTACACATTATCCATTTTTCTTTAAAAAACTTTGCTGAAGATATAATGTTACAATAAAAGATGCTCATTACAGATCAATCATCAATGATTTTTTTCTTTCAAAATTTGAATTGACCCGAAAATGTTTTCCCTCCAACAATATGGTGTTACACCTGATACTGCTACCGCAACAATTGATTTGTTGAAAGAAAGATTAAGTGATAACATTATATCAAGAAATGGTTCAATTAATTGGCCTCCAAGATTATGCGAAATAACGCCACTGGGGATATTTTCTTTGGGGTTATGTCAAGTTATTTGTTTGTGTTGATACACCAGAAGCAATAGACGCTTTCGAAGCGAGCATACCCCGTGTTATTGATGAAATAAGATTAAAATTAGTTGAAAAAGTGGTCCAAAATTAATCTGATCGAATGCGGTTCCTCAGAGGTAGTTATGGTGGACATACCTCAGAAATTATTTTTAAAACCTAAATGTAATAAAATTATTTTTCAACCAAAAAAAAATGTGACTTTAGTTTTAACTTAAATGTATATTAGTTGAATTTACAGTTCTATCGTTCTAAAAAACCACCCATTATTTGTAAAAATAATTTTGTATAGCTTGTGTTTTGTGTTTATTATTTTTATTTTATTATATAAGTTTACAGGAGCGTCACCCTACTAGTCAGAGAAAACAGAAATACATGAAATAAATTTTTATGATTCTACAATGCAATTCAACGCATTTACAATAAATTTATTTATTGATATGTTGCTATATAATATTTATTTATTTATTTATATATAATATATATATGAGTTTACCTGCATATTATTATATAGTAAACAATTCAGCCTCTTTTCAGGCCCTTTCGAAATATAAGCCTATTATTTTCTAATTTATTTTATCCCAATGACACATGGTACTGAAATACGTCAAAAAACTATAAAAATATTTTCTTTCATGGGAAATCAAACCGCGTTACCTACTACGTCACCCACCGGGCTTTCAAATAATGCTTTTCGATTAAATTTTAAACTTGAATAATTCATAAATACAGAAATTTAATAAATCATATTTTGATAAGCAATTACAACACAAAATAGTTAATATTAGTTTTGGAAGCATTACAAAATTTATTGTTTACATTCAGAATCGCCTTAAAACATTAACGTTTCTATTAAAATTGAAATAATTCCAAAATTAAAAACAAGCAACAGGTTTTATTTTTCCTGTATAACGTATTGAAGTCTATTATACTAGTAAGGGAAAATAAACCTTATAAATAGACATTGAATATTATGAAACAGGAAATTTAAGATTGATATAAAAATTAAAGTTGATATATTCAAGCAATAAAATATTTGTAGGATTTTATGGACCACAAATATTAGTAGAGGATGAAATAATGTACAAATTGGAATTCAATCAAAAGTATAAATAAGAATAAATACAAAATTTAGCTTTTGCTTCTATATTAAAATTGAAATTTTTAATGTGTTGGATAGAACATGTGACAAAATATAGAGCTATAAGCGGGCCCTGGCAAATGTTGTTCCCGTCTAGTGGATTTGAAATTTGTAAACGTTATTGTAGTCTGAGTACATAAATTAAATCTTAATATTGAAATAAAATTAATGACAGATAATGTTATTTAATTGAAAATACAGTATTATGAACAATGGTTTGTCCATCCCACAAATAAATAAATCGGATTGTAAACACGTGAACAAGCAATAAACAATAATATTGCCCGTGGAAAAACATGAATTCCATAAAACCATGGATACCAAACGAAGTATGTAACTATATTCGTTTGAATTAAATTGGCACATCTGTTGGAATTATTCCAGTATTTTCCATTTGTAATTTTTGATTCGATTTTATTTTTAAAAATCGACAGAAAAATACAAAAATTTAAGAAAGCACTACCATTACGATATGATGAGAAAGAGAATGAGAGTTATTTTTAATATGAAATAAAAAAATGCTGTTTCATTATAAGTTAAATATTTAGTATCAATCGAAAATTGTATGAATTGTAAATAAATACAATTTTCCACAGTTGATTATTTCTCTCCGAACACCTGTTCGAAATCCAATTCAATTTTCTTTTTAAATTAAGTTCTAAACTACTAAATGTATTAAAAATTGAGTCAGCAACAATTCATTAGGCTTAATTCTACTATACTTAATTAGGTATCTTTAAAAAATTATCTTTTTTATTAGCTTATTTTCTTAATAATAGAAATAGTTAGCTTCTTATCTTCCTATGTATTGTATATATTTCTAAGTGATTCATAATTTTCAACTATTATTTTATTTTATTACAAGATTATCTCCATTAATTTATGTTCATAAATCTAAAAATAAGAACTAAAAACATCACATCATTCTCAATAAATGAGAGCACTAAAAAAGAAATTACTAAGCATATTCAAAAATAATTATTACTTCATAATTGTTTTTCTTTCTAACAAAAAAAAAAAAAAAAAAACATAAACAAAAAAAAAAAACAAAACAATATAGAAAAATCTTTTGTATTTTGTATAATTATCCTTAATTCGTATATCATTTTTATTGCCTTAAGTTACTTTTAAGGCATATATCCTTATTATCCTTACAAATCCTTAAGATTTTTTTTCTTCTAACTTTAAGAAACATTATTATTGCTTTGTTTTATTGATTCCATTTCTTATGAATAAATCTAAAGAACTTAAGAAGACCATTGTGGTAAAAGATCCCTTATTTTTATTTTTGTTTTTGTATTTTTTTCATTTTGTATCTTTTCATTTTTTTTTTGTCTTAGTTCTAAGAAAAGTTCATGTTAGAAAAGTTGTTTATAAAATGTAAAGAATTATTTTCTTGTAAAAGTTAAAATGTTAAAAATTAAAATAAATAAAAAAAAACACAGTTTTTTTTGTAAATTGAAAATTTTCAATGAAACCTTAAATTTGTTTAATAAGGGATGAAAATGTTTTTTTCGATATACTCGTTTTAACTCAAAAACTGTTTTTTTTTTTTATTGGGAAAAATGTCAAGTCCATTGTCTAGACTCTTATAAAATAGCGAAAAGTAAATGTTATTTGTTGAATATGAATATGAATAGAATTTTGAAGGCTTCCTAAATGTAATTTTTAAATTAAAATAAAATATGATTGGCCATTGACCCTGATTATGATTGATGTTGAAAAAAATAGTGACAATATTGGTCGTAAAGGCTTGTATTAAGAATTTTTTTTCGTAAGTGTATCATAATTGAAAGAAAAAAATATGTCACAACATGTTGGAGTCTATGCGACTCATTTCAAAATAAAATTTTTGAAGGTTTTATTATTGATTTTTTATTGTTTTGGTTAACAACATTTTTATTTTACTTTCATTGGACTACACTTATTTGCACAGAGATTAGAATACACAATTACATACAATAGCTTTTCTGTAAAATTTTTATGATATATCTACTAGTTATACATAAACGCAATGTATGAGCTTCAAGCCATTTTGTTATAATTTTGAAATCTCATGTAATATAGTCCCTTGCTGTTTTTGTAATTTATGTATGATTGCGATTTGAATTATTAGAAAGTCAGATGATTGTCGTAGACTTCAAGTTCATCTTGAGAAATTTTATAAATTGTGTCTTTTAAATATTAACCTTTACATTTGTTGTTTATGAGATTTTACAGAACTAATAACTTTTTTGAATTTGACTATAAATTGAATAACTTTGATATGGATTTATTAATAAGATGAAGAATTTGTGAGTCATTTTAGACAATAAACTCACTTTCAATCAGCATGTTCATTTTATCTTAGCTAAATCATTTTATGTACTTGGTTTTATTAACAAAAATTCTCTTCAATTTATTGATCCATACAAGTTTAAAAACTTATATATTTCATTATTTCGTCGTCATCTGGAATATGCTTCCATTATCTGTATGACACATAAAAAGAATTAAATCAATTCAAAAAAATGCTGTTAGATTAGATTTTGCCTTTGTAAATGTAATTGGCAGATTAATATGTCGTTAGCCTAGCTACACTGCAAAATGTCGTCTCATGGATATTGAAGCTCTTGAATCTAGACGTAATATTATTAATATTGAATAAATTTTCCATCTATTTTAAATTTAAATGCTCCAATGCGTAATATACGATTACGAGCTCATAGATTTTTATATTTCGAATCTCATAGAACTAAATATGATACCCTTCTGAGCCTATAGTAAACTCTCAAAGTCTATTTCTGTGGTAATTTGCCAAAAGTTGATATCCATGAATTTTTAATTTTTCAGAAATGCAGTTTAAAAATTTTTAAAATGAGTCTTTACAAAATGCTATTTAATTAGAAGGTTGTACTAGTTTAATGTTTTTTGTTATGTTTTAATAAAAGTATAATAGTTATAAATAGTAGTGTTAATAATATTGGCAAATCAAGTTATAATAAAGAGTTTACGAGGCATAGGATAGAAAGCAATTATAATTATGTTTTGGCAAATTAATTAAAATTGTCGGGAATGATATAAGCTATTTGCCAATACCCGATAAGTAATGAAATAATAATACTTTGGTTTTATAACTATAACAAAAAGTTGGATTAATATTATTTATTTATTTTAATTTTAAATAAAAAATCATATAATAGGTATACATTTTTCTTGGACTGTTCAATTGGAGCGTGATCTTAATCTAATTGTAAATGAGTGTCCTAAAACTAAAAATTTTTGATGTATACATTCAATTCAATATGAGTTGATTTGTGTATTGTCTGACTGTTTTCATATTCATATATCGATTTTTTTTTTCGCACCACAAGTATCTGATTTTGTAATTATATGTTTCACTGTTTCTGGTAGAGACATCAATTTTTTGTAAAGACAAGAAGCTGTTTCGTCAGAATGGTTCAAATTGATTGTTTGATGGAACATTATTTTGTTCTGCTGTTTCGGACGTTAAATTCGATACCAGAGCTTGGCATGTAGTCTGATTACGAAGCAAACATTTTGCGGCGCTATTTAATTTTGTATTTTCCTAAAAAAAATAATGTTATAATATTTTTTGTTCCTCTTCTAGCTTTTGTGGGAAGCACTAGCAAGCATAAATTTTGCCTGTGGAATTTTTAAATGGCTGTTGTCCAAGTGAAATGCTTCCACATAAAGTTAATTTGAAAGTGAGAGGTATAATAATACTACTTAGTAACCTAAATACCAAACGTGGTATCTGCAATACAAGTCGGTTAGCAGTAAAAAATTTAAAATCAAACTTAATAATCGCAGAATAGTTGTATCCTAATCGATACAACTATAAGGGAAACTATATTTATTGCAGGAATAGACTTACCCCCAACTATCGCAGAATTGCCATTCATTCTCAGATATTGATAATTCGCTCTTAAGTTCCCCTTTTTTATTTCCTTATATTATATTTTTTTATTTACAGGCTTAATGAAATGCTTATATGAATTTAAACAAATTGTCAAATTAACAATAAAAATATCAAAAAATTAAAATTAAAAAACTAATTGCAAAAATTGTGAAATAATTAAAATGTAAATCAATGGTTACCAAAAATTGATGAATAAAAAAGCAAAAAAAAAAAATTGAACAATCTGCAATCTATAAAATATAATCAATAAAAATATTCTTATATTTAAGAATTAGTAAGTAGTTATGGTTTAAAGTTAGTACTTAAAGAAAAAATTAGCAACTATAAGAATATTGAAGATAGAGAGATGAGATCAGAATTAACTAAGATGAATATAAAAGCTTCTTTAGGGTGTCTTTGGAGAGAGAGAAATCAATACGATTCTTGTATTTATTACTTATAATCATCATTCTATGGATAGGTTCGTTCATTCCATAGTTGGTTCGATGAAATGTGAGGATAAATAGGTTGGTAGAGCGGAAGCGATTAGTAGTATTAATCTGGGTTAGGTTTAAAATATAAGGAGAGTTAAAATTCGGCAATTTCGCGCCATTTCTTCAGAGTAGTAAAATGAATTAAGTTTATTCGATGTTCATATGGGGCAAAATTAAGGGGTCAGACCACGGAAGGATGACGTAGTGCAAATCTTAAGAAAATTTTTTGGATTTCCTCAACCCTATGTATGTGAATTTCATAATATGGAGACCATACCTGCATATTCTAATTGGGGCCTAAAAAGACATGTAAAAAGGGATTTTAGGATGTATGGCAACGTTTTATAAAACCTAACATTGAATTAGATTTATTGATGATATTATTATAATGTAATTTAAATGTGAGTTTATCATCAAAAATAACACCTAAATCTTTTAAAGAGTTAACAACTTCTAGTGTTTTTCCGTTAAGGAAATAGTTATTTGAGAAGTGTGAGATGACACGCCTATGATAAGTCACCACCGCACATTTTTTTACATTCAAAAGAAGATTATTATTCATACACCAAATAAAGAAATTATCAAGGTCAGTTTGGTTTGGAGTAAGAATGAATCATTTGGTGAAGCAATTTTGTTGAAAACTTATTTATGGTGATGGTAAGGTAAGGATATGGTAAGGTTAGACATTGGAAAAAGTAGGAGTTGAGAAAGAAAAAAAAATTTATTTATTTTCATTTTTATAAAGTTATTGTAACTACACTAAAAATTTTTGGTTTTTTAGTCAAATAAATTTTACCACACTAACATGTGTTGAAAAAATACGTGTATATCAACAAAATTTATACGTATAAAATTTAGAAGCATTGGATATAAAGAAATGGCAATATCTAATTGCCAATCTATTTAGAATAATACGTGGATAAAACAGTATAGTTTAAAAAATTATGTTATTTTTGGAATTAAATTGCGTACTATCTAAATAAATCTATACTTATAAAAGGGAAAGTTTGTTTGTTTGTTTGTTTGTTTGTTTATTTGTTTGTTTGTTTGTTTGTTCGCTATACACGCCCACAGTTTTAAAGATAGAGTTCTGAAATTTTGTACAGTTATTCATGGTACCGGTATGGAAATAACGCGGTACTTTACAAAGCCATCAGATGACAGGTTCGGGTTGCTGCCGTACAGCTCTTACCAAGCCTCAGGAATATTTTAAAAACCATGTGTGTGACAGATATGAAAATTTACATTTAGATTCTCTTTCACAAATAAAGAAATTCGACTATTACCGATTTCAAAAATTTGGACTGGTTTGGGTTGCTGTCGTACAACTCCTAGCACGTACGTTTCAGGAATATTTCAAAAACCAATTGTGTTACAGGCATGAAAAGTTACACTTAGATACTCTTTCACAAATATAGAAATTCGACTGTTACCGATTTCAAAAATTTGGACTGGTTCGGGTTGCTGTCGTACAACTCCTAGCACGTACGTTTCAGGAATATTTCAAAAACCAATTGTGTTACAGGCATAAAAACTTACACTTAGATACTCTTTCACAAATATAGAAATTCGACTGTTACCGATTTCAAAAATTTGGACTGGTTCGGGTTGCTGCCGTACAACTCCTAGCACGTACGTTTCAGGAATATTTCAAAAACCAATTGTGTTACAGGCATGAAAAGTTACACTTAGATACTCTTTCACAAATATAGAAATTCGACTGTTACCGATTTCAAAAATTTGGACTGGTTCGGGTTGCTGTCGTACAACTCCTAGCACGTACGTTTCAGGAATATTTCAAAAACCAATTGTGTTACAGGCATAAAAACTTACACTTAGATACTCTTTCACAAATAAAGAAATTCGACTGTTACCGATTTCAAAAAATTGGACTGGTTCGGGTTGCTGTCGTACAACTCCTAGCACGTACGTTTCAGGAATATTTCAAAAACCAATTGTGTTACAGGCATAAAAACTTACACTTAGATACTCTTTCACAAATAAAGAAATTCGACTGTTACCGATTTCAAAAATTTGGACTGGTTCGGGTTGCTGTCGTACAACTCCTAGCACGTACGTTTCAGGAATATTTCAAAAACCAATTGTGTTACAGGCATAAAAACTTACACTTAGATACTCTTTCACAAATATAGAAATTCGACTGTTACCGATTTCAAAAATTTGGACTGGTTCAGGTTGCTGCCGTACAACTCCCAGCACGTACGTCCCGGGACTATTTCAAAAACCAATTGTGTTACAGGCATAAAAACTTACACTTAGATACTCTTTCACAAATAAAGAAATTCGACTGTTACCGATTTCAAAAATTTGGACTGGTTCGGGTTGCTGTCGTACAACTCCTAGCACGTACGTTTCAGGAATATTTCAAAAACCAATTGTGTTACAGGCATAAAAACTTACACTTAGATACTCTTTCACAAATAAAGAAATTCGACTGTTACCGATTTCAAAAATTTGGACTGGTTCGGGTTGCTGCCGTACAGCTCTTAGCATGTATGTCTCAGGAATAAAAACCAATAGTGTTACAGGCATGAAAATTTACACTTACATACTCTATCAGAAATGTTTCAAAAAAAAATTTGTGCTACAGACTTGAAAATTTATTTATAGGTATTCTATGAAAAATAAAAAAACATGTATTTTCCTGAAAATGTATTTTCGAATTTAGGAATCAGGATAAATTTTTTAAATGACATGGCTATGTAAATTAGCCACAAAAATGTGACGATTCGTTTTATTAAGCAGAAAATACTGCAGAGTGTTCCAGGGGGTCCATGTGTACAAATCGATAGATACAGTTATCGATGAAAATGAAGTTGTTCCTCCTCATCAATTGGGATTAAAAGTAGTAGCTTCAATATTACTTCTACGAAACTTGAAGAAGCCAAAACTACGGTACTAGATTAAGAATAAGAACTTGGCATCCTCATTTCATTTAAGTACAAATTCCAATTGATTGTGGAAAAAACGAATATTTCTTTATTTCAAGAATACCTCAACAGCAAGGTGCGTATTTGCTTATACTTCATCAGAAAAGATCACCAAAATATTGTTTACAAAGAAATAATTTTAATATAAGTATAGCTTAAGTTGGAGTATTGTTGATATTTTTTTATCGTAGTGAAAAAAAATATTACAATATTTTTGATAAACCAATTTTTTTCAATTCGATTCATAAATCAAACTTCATTGAAATAAATTCGATTCATTTTGTGGTCGACCCGGACAACGTCGGGTATCTTTGCTAGTAAATAATAAAAACATTCAAAGAACTTTTTATTTATCTTGACTTATAAAAATTATAATAATATAAAACTTACACGATAAATAATCAAAAATCAATTTTTGGTTACAATAATTTTCAGTACGCGGTTTTTGGGGTAAAAATGTAAATTTTCATTTTTTGTAAAGCTTTGCAGTACACAAAAAAAAACTTATCTAATTGATTACGTTTAATAATACCAATTTTTTTTTGCAGTGTACAAAAAAAATATTTTTTATTTACCACCGTCATAAGACGTGGCCTTTTTGCTTGTATTTTCAATAATTAGATTATCTAAAGTAGATGCTAAAATTAAGAATTATATTATTAACAGTAAATTCCAGCATTTTCCAGCTCGGTAGAAGATAATTTTATTTGATTAATTATATAAAAATTATTATAAAAAAAAAATTGGGCATTAAGCTTCCTCTGCAAAATAATTAATTTTCAAAATTACTATGACGTCACCTGTTCAGTTTGAAAACCAGCATGTATTATTTTTCTTTAAATTTAATTTTAATAATTGTGTTTATTTATATCTCAAAGGAGCTAAAAAGGTCCCACAACATTTTTAAAAAAATTTTAGTTGTAATTACTGAAAAATTTAAATTTTTTAGCTTTATTTCCAAGGAAAAGGAATATAACATTAGTGTGGATAAAATCTGTTGTAGAATTAGCAAAATATTTAAACTGTTTCATATGTAAATGTCCTTGATTATGGTCGGAATTTAAATTTTATACTTCGTTCTATGGCGAGCTTATGTGCTCCAAAAAGCATATATTCTTTAAAAATTCTATTTCTACTTCAGAAAATTATAATAAATTACAAAATGTTAAACTACGTAAGAAAACTTTAATTTTTATTTTTAAATTTCAATAAAGGAGGTGATCAAATTCAACACAAATAATAAGAATGAATAAAAATTTTCTTTTTTGGTTAAGTGTAAAAATATTAACCACTACATTACGGTTTGATTATGAGCAGTTGAGGTAAAACTTTTCAAGAACAAACTACTAGAAAAAGAAAACCCCTTGAATTACTTTATATTTATATTAAGTGGCAATGCATAACAGTAAATAAATTTGCCTTCATTTAATAGTTTTTCCTTTACATTATGCATTAATGTTAGTTTCAACGTCTCTAAATATTAAAATTTACAACAAAAAAGTTAAATTTGAACTTAAATAGTTGAAAATAATAACTTTCAACGTTAAGCATTTTTTATGATTCAAAATGTGCAAAGAATATCCAGGAACCAAGTAAATAGAACAGAAATATAATTTTACAAATCACCATAATGAATAATAAAAAAGTTTATATATATATATATAAATATTATATATATATATACATATATATATATATATATATATATATATATATATATATATATATATATATATATATATATATCCTATTGTTATTGAAATCGAGATGATATTGTAAAATATTTTCCAAATAGAAATTAGATAAAAGCAAATAACAACGAAATTTATATTTTTTTTTTGTAAAGTTTTAAAAGTATTATTCGCAAAAAAAAACATTTGCTTTAAATTAAATTAGAGAGTCTACATACAAATGCTTTTAAAAAATTTTTTTGAATAAATATTTTTAAAATATTAAATTTTTTTTATTCATTTAAATATTCAATAATTACTCCCCTAACCATAATATTTTTTTATATATCTACATATACAAATCTAGCAGATATATTATGGCTCTCTGCACAATCACCTCATTCTTAATCAAGCGAAATACTTTTTATAAAGTTTTTACAACATTTTTTCACTCACATATATAATTTAGTCACCCACTTATAAATGAAATATCCTTTTTTTTTTATGTATATAAAATTTAACTTGAATTCTCATTATCCTCTTTGGGTATGAATATTGTGCAACAAACCATTCCTGTATAACACATACTATACTCGTATGTATATAGAAAACAAAAAAAAACATATTCTCTCAATTAACACGAAACTCAGTCGAAATTTTCGTACGAATGAATAACTTTTATAACCGAAGGGTACTATTGAGATTTAATGAGTTTGTCAAAGTTCAAACAAATTCAATCCAAAGTTATGTTGTGGTTCTGTGAAAAAATTACAAAAAATTATATGAAAAAAAAAAATAAAATAAAATTTTAATCATCAGCGGATAATATGAGTATATAGTACATTTAAGTTGTTTGATGATCATTATTTTTTAAATGACAACCGTTCAGTCAAATTTTTCTTATTAATATACATGGTGTATTGGTAATATAATGGTCAAGAAGATGATTTTTAATTTTGTAACAACAATCTTCTAGTAAGCCACAGCATGAATTATGAGACACTCTGAAGTATAGAGATGGAAATATCAAGATAAGTTGAATTTAAAAGCTCTACTGATGTGTATACCATCTATACATATTCAAATATTTAAGATATGTTGATGTATACGACTAAGACCAACACTAATTAGCAAACCGAATCACAGAATTGATTCAGTTAGTTAGTGGAATATATTCAAACATAAATGGAAACTTGAAAAAATTAAAATACAATTTTTAATAGTGCAAAAACTGATGATCTGGGAAAAATATTTATAATATTTGGAAAAGTTTTACAATACGATATCGATTTAAATAACAGTATGATGTGTATATATATAAACTTTTTTATTATTCATTATGGTCATTTATAATATTTTATTTTTGTTCTATATTTACTTGGTTCCTGAATATTCTTTGCTTGAAGATCTTTCTTTAAACGCATATTATTTGCTAATTGAAATTTATATAATTTTTAAAATCTTAATATTCCAAAATATGTAAAAAAAATAGAATTTTATTTCATACTTTAGATATACAAATGAATAGTTTTCAAGCTATAATCGATTTTAAGAAGTGATTAAATATTTTTTCGCATAATACTGCGTATGTTTTTTATAAAAAAAGCAGGCTCTATTACTGTTGAGCCTGCTATTGAGATTCCGTCTCCGAAAAGCGACAATTAAGGAAATAAAATGAGTTAAACAAAATAACAATAATTTAAGTGAAAATTTAATTAATAAATATATATGTATAAACAATCCTATTTTCTTCGCCGGATATATGGTCCTGAAAATAACGATAGGATATGTAAAAGAAGATATAATGCCGAACACTGTGAGATGTATAATTAGGTGAACTTAGTGACGAAAATTAAAGTCAACAGACTACAGTGGTTCGGACACCTAGACCGAATGAACGAAAATGTTCCAGTCAATAGAATCTCCGAAATCAGACCCGAAAGTATAAGATGTCGTGGCAGATCAAACCTTCGTTGGAAAGACCAAGTATTCACAGATTTAAAACAATTACGTATCTTCAATTGGAGAAATCCAGTGACATGGTCTGCTGGCCACCGGAGTAAGTAAGTAAGATATAAAACTACATAATGTAGCTATTGTAAGTCAACTCTATCTAAACCCTAGTAGTTAATTTGCTATTCTAGTAGTTTAGCTACATACCATTGTTTTTTATTATTTGTGTGGTTCATGCACAACAACATTTAAATTTGTTTAACTAAAATTATACTATCTTTACTGTTATATGCTGCACAATATTTGTTATAGTTGTAATCACAATGGATCTTACTGACCTAGGCATGTCGGTGTACTGTCAGCAGCCACTACTACCTACCTACCTAAGCACAAATAAAGAAAAATCAACTGAACTTTAAAATATATAGATATATAATATACCTATATAAAGTATAGGTATACTTTTTGTACTTTATTAGTAACAAGCTTGAGTTTAACTTGAAGTTCAACAAAGAAATACTGTGGTGGTTGAGACCCGGTTATGGAAATTTGCTCGTAGCTAGCTATTTGTTCTTTTTCTATTGTCTTCAACTTTCCTTCCAGCTTTTTTATTTTCTCATAACCAAATTACAGAATAGAAAGACAATGAATAGAAGAATAGATCATTAGCTTTGAACTATAATTTTGAATTAATTTTAATTTATGGAATTTTATTGAATTTAGTTTATAACAGACTATGTAAAGCCAGAGAGCTGCATTTGCTTCAATTATATGCAACTAAGCCCAATATGGAAGAGTGGCCAACTAATCAGAAAAATCAAGACCAAAATATGCAATGCTTGTGTTATGTCCAACACTTCTATATGGCAGTAAAACTTGGATTACAACTAATAAAATAAATCAAAAACTACAGGTATTCGCCTACAAATGCCAAGAAGGATTTCAAGAATGTTTTGACCGAATACCATCAGTAATAGGAACTTATAGCTGCTAACAGATGAACAACTGGTACAAAATTACATTAACACAAAAAATGGAGATGATAGAAAGAAAGGAAAATCCAACAACCCCTGGTGTTGAACCATAACAATTTAATTAGCCAGTTGTGGATGAACTTGAAAAGAAAGTAGGATCACTGGTCCAGTGAAGGAGGCAAGCTCATGCCCTATTCTCCCTATTCTGCCCTATTGAATTTAAATAAACCAAAAATCTTGTTAGAGTTGTTGTTATGCCTAAATATAAATAAAATATAAATTTTACTTATTAAAAAAAAATTTTCATAATATATTGGTTAAACTATTATTATTTTTATTATTTATTTAATATGCCTTAATTTCATTATTCAATTTTGCTTATTTCTAATTTCAATTCTTAAGTATTTTGCTTATTCTAATGTATTTACACCTACGACTGATAATTTAGTTGGACTAACCAGAACTTTTCTATTTATAATATAATTTTTTAAAAGGAAAATGGCCAACAAAAACCATTTTAATCAATTTATTTTTATCTTTAAACTTAAAAACTAACTTATATATACTTTATGTCTACAATCACTCTTGTTAGCGGATTTTGTGCATTTAAACTGCTCTCTAGAAAGACATGTGATATATTTTACATTTGTGCAAAAATAGTATTAATATTTGTTATGCTTTGCAAAATGTAGGTAGAAAAATAAAAGGGCTTAACAAACCTTAACTTTAGAATCTCATTATTTTTTAAATTATTCTTCGTTTTTATCCCGAAATTTTGACATGTTGAATATACGGTCTAAAGCTATTTCCAACACGTATCGTTAAATTGTTCTTCGTTTTTAACCCGAAATTTTGACATGTTGAATATACGATCCAAAGCTATCTCCAACACATATTGTTAAATTATTCTTCGTTTTTATCCCGAAATTTTTACATGTTGAATATACGGTAAAAAGCTATCGCCAACACCTATCGTTAAATTATTCTTCGTTTTTAACCCGAAATGTTGGCATGTTGAATATACGATCTTAAGGTATCTCCAACACGTATCGTTAAATCATTCTTCGTTTTTAACCCGAAATGTTGACATGTTGAATATACGGGCTTAAACTATTTCCAACAGGTATCGTTAAATTATTCTTCGTTTTTAACCCGAAATTTTGACATGTTGAATATACGGTCTAAAGCTATATCCACGACGTATCTTTATATTATATTTTGTTTTTAAATCAAAATTTTAATCTGAAAGATTTGAACAACCTAAAACTATCTAACAATGTGTTGTTAAATTATTTCTATAAAATTTTAATTTTTTGATAAAATGTCATGGTACTGTACTCAATTATAAAATTTAAAACCACCAAAAACTTTGTCTATTCGGAAAATAAAAGAAAATTTTCAACACTTAACTTACTTTTTCACTTAAGTTCCTCTACTAACACTCTCATCAACTAACACGTAAAAAAAGTTCGTTAGTGCATAATTAAATTTTCAAAAAAAAACAAAAAATAAACATCCTTAATAAATATAAACAGTATATAAAAAATAAAAATAAAAACAACAGCAAAAACCAAACAAACAAAAACAGATTATTATGTCAATCGAGTTATTTAGCTTTCAAAGTAATATTTTTGGTTTTAGTACAAGTACTTATTTACACAAAAAAAATATATATATTTGCCTATTCGTTAAATAAAAAATAATCTTAAATAGTGCAATTTCAAAAATAACGTGAATTTTTGAATTATTAAGAATTTCTTTAGTATTATTGTTATAGTTTAAATTTAATAATATGAGAATACCACATACCAGGTAACACTTTCATTAACTTTGACTTAAAAAAAATATTGCAGCAACTAAATTATAATAGATTTATAATTGTAGATTAAATTGTTGATCAAATTTAATTTTTTTTCATCTTCGTGTTATAAGACTGTTGTTCTGCAATGTACTCTCCTAACACTGCGATAGAGCTCTAACATTGCATCCACCTTTTTCATGGTTTTCTTAGTGGTGGATAACCTCTTGATGTGGCTTCAAAACACATTTTTATTATCTTTTTCTCGCTCATTCTATTTATATGGTCTCTCCATCCTCTTTCCCTTATAGCCTTCGAACTACATCGTGAATATCACATATTTTTCTTATTCTCATTAGGATTTACACTTTTGGTTGAACGTATGAAACTGAGTTTAACTCAAATTTTTCTTCTTTGAGTTAAACCTCGTCATCGCATGCAAAATAATCGAGCATGAGCTTAAATTTGGAGAATTTACTCAGAGTGAGATTTTGCTCGATAAATTAAATTTTTCAAAGGCTTAGATTGATAGATAAAATGACTCCTTTAAGCTCTCCTAAAAACTCATAAAAATGAAATGTATTAGAAAAGAAAAATTTTGGGAATAGTTGAACAACGATAGCATTTTTTGGCAGTCTTTACTTCCGCTAGTCGCACTATACGTTCCATTACTAGACTAGGTTGAAGAAGTAGCATGATAGTGCATATCCTTGTCGAAATCCTGTGATTTCAAGTGTCAATTTGGACAATCGGATGAGCTTAGTTAATACCCCAACTATTATCATGGCAGCGTACAACTGACTGCGGTATATGCTATCATATGCAGACTTAAAATCAATAAATAGGTGGTGTGTATCGATTTAAAACTCATAGGTCTTCTTCATTATTTGCCTAAGTACAAACATCTGCTTGCTTGTTGATTTTCTCGAGCTAAAACTACATTGATAATTGCCAATGCAAGCGTCATAATAGGGCTTCAGACATTCACACAAGGATAGGATCTAACAATTTAGAAGTTTCTTAAACAACTTAAGTTGTAATAATATTTCCATATCAAATAGATAAGAGCAGCCACGAATGCAATGGCTTTTGAAAAATTTAATGCTTATGAAACGAATTTGTAGTGATTTTGAATTTTGAATCATTCATTGAAAAATTTAAATTGAAATGCTGATTATATGTCATCTTTTTATAGAACATAGCCAAGCCAGGAGATAAGTTTAAGGACTATAAGAGTTAACAATTTAATTTTTGTGTTCTCTGATAATTTAATATTTTAGCAAAAAAAGTGGTCAACTGGAGTTAATTATGGTAGTGAGATGATATGATAATTGTGTTCTTGAAGTGAATGAACATTTCTTTATAACAGGTTTGGTTCACGTCATTGACCTAAACATTATCATTGACGATTCGAAATTAAATATCAATGTTATATTTTAATTGGTATTGACTATTTCAATGATAACCCTTAAACGATCATGTCTGACTACAGGCGAACTAGTTTCTGATATATGTTGGAATATCAATAAAAAAAATGGTGTTGGTACACTAGTAATAGATTTGAGTGACGCTTTCACAACAGTGTGGTATGATGGGCTAATAAAAAAACTTATTGATCATAATTTACCTTTTCATTTATTCAAGATAATCAAAAGTATGACACAAAATAGATGCTTTGTGATAGAATCGAATGGCAAGATGACACAAAGAAGCTTCGAAATCACCGATGGCATCATGCAAGGAACTGTGACATCACCCATTCTATTTATTATTTATATAAATTAACTGCTAAACATCTTAAATTCGAATAACGAAATCATTTCAGTTAAGCGAGTTTCCGTAGCATTCGCTGACGATTTAACTTGCTAAGTGGGGACTAAATCATTGAATGACATTCAAGATAACTTACAAAAGATGTTTGAAATCACTCAATATTATATTTCTTCATGCCGCTTAGAGATTATAGTAAGTATTAAGAACTATAGTAAATGTGAATTAATTCTATTCAGAAATTTCAGAAATGTGTTATCCGAATGACACGTCTCAGTTCGGAAAAATTGGAAACAATTTTTTGTCAAAGCTTAATAGGTCAATAATCAAACCTAAAAATATCGTAAGATATCTGGGAATCTGGTTGCAGCACAACTTAAATTACTCGGCACATATAAAAATTCAAATCGAAAAGTCAATTAAGGCTTTTATATAGCAAACATTTTGTTCTACTCCAAATACTTAACATCAAGAGTCAAAATTATAGCGTATCAAACTTTCATTAGATCAGGGCCCCTACCGCGTATTCCGATTTTCGTAAAACGAATTTCGTATTCGAAAGATTGGTACTATGTAATACGAAATTCGAGTTAAAATAAGTTTGACAACTCGAAAATCGTATATACGAAACCGAATGTAAATTTTCGTACCATGTAATACTACTTTCGAATATTTTTTAAAATATTTAATCCGAATGGTTTTTTGTTATCGAATGGAGGTAAAACTTTGTTTGTTTTAAAATTAAGTGAGTTATTTAAAAATATAATTTTACTTAATATTTTTATTTTTTTACTATTTTTATTTAATTTAGTATTTAAAAAAATTTCTATTATTTCATATTTGTGTTTTATAGATTAGGCTTAAATAAAAAACAACACCATCCCAATTTAAAATAATTATGAAGTTTCAAAACGAAATACAAATACAATAAAATTGATATAATTTTAATTAAAAAATAAAAAATAATACTTTTCAAAATAATATACACACATTTAAAGTATACAAAAACATTACTGACAATTAGAAATTCGGAAACTTACGTTACCAACTTAAATGACGTTTATTTTGTTTCGAATTTGATACGCGGTACCAATTAATTTTACATTCAGATCGCAAATTCAGATAATCGTTCGAATCCGAATTTCATACACGGTAGGGGGCCTATACTCAGCTACGGTTGTTCGATATGATTCACTATTAGCGCTTCGTTATATGAGAAAATAAGGTTATTCGAAAGAAAATATATTAGAACATGCCTCAGCGAATATAGAAAAACCACTATTTATCAAATAAATACATTTATAATAAAGCAAAAGTAATAACAATTGATAATTTTATATTAGATTTTATCAGGAAACACTATTCTAGATCAAAGGAAAATACAGAAAATAGCTTGGTTAGTCATTGCACTTTCACAAATGATCAATACATTGAAAAAACACTTCGCACAGGGTTTATACCGCCCAAAGCATTCCTTTATCTGAATCAAAATGGTTACATTCATACTCCGAATAAAATCTCACTAATCCATCACTCTCAAAGACGAGCCCACCTACAAAAAACTTTTGTATAATCCAAGGGATTACTATGACAATAGTTCACCAGTTAACTATATACAACACTCAGTTGTCTAACAGAGACAAAAACAAAATGATTAACAGGAGTTTATATTGGTGGCTAAATTAAACGAAAACTAGAAAGTTATCAGCTAACCTTTATCATTTCCTTTTCGTTTCCACTATATTTTCTAATTCTCTCATTCTTTTATCTCGTCTCCTTCTTCTAAATAGGCTTTTTTTTTTTTTATTAGTTTTTATTTTATTACAGTATTACAGCTGTTTTTCTTTATATGTCTTCAATTTTAATCTCTTTTATTATTCTTTTTTTAGCATATAAATTTTAAGTAAATCATAAAACTAATTCCAACTATTGTTTCTCTTATAAATTTATGCAATGGAATTCAATGCAAAACGATAATTGTCCAACATGATACAATAAATAAATATAACAGAAATGTTCAAAACATTAAAATTTTTCAATAGAAAAATTAAGAGATCCCAAGGTGGGACATTATATTTAGCTTAATATTAATGTAAGATCATTTATTTTAAGTTTTTTTTGTGTATGATAAATTAAATGTGAAGACAAGTAAAAAAAATAAAGAAAAAGCTAAGACAAAAAAAAAATAATGCTTCTTACGATAAAACAATGTCGCATTCACTTTTTAACTATCTTATAATTTTTTGAGTTGAAAATCAACACATTTCCAGTTAGCTCATTCAACAAATGAGGCTGATTGTATATTAAAATTAATTTGAATCCATTAAATGCAAATCCCGATAAAAAAGCACAAAATGCAATAAGCTTATAACTTCCATATTTATGACTTGAATAAAATAAATTTTTTGCAGTATTGTGGTAGTTATTCAAAAATAATAAGAAATAAAAAATAAATATAACTTTTTAATTTAAAGAACTAAACGATTTTCAAATTTGCAAATATCGGGTTTTGCACATAACACAAAAATATATCGGGATTTGCACCTTACACTTTGAAAACTTTCGTATAGTTTTCACTATTATTATTTAGGCACAAGTAGTAAAGAAAGCAGAAATTGGTTTTTCTTTTATTTATTTGAAATGTCTTTTAAAGGAAAACATATATAAAAATAAAAATTTATGTAACTATAAATACACTTTTTTTTAAATTAATATAATATTGCATTTTTTATTAAACTTTTATCACAAAATAAAATTGAAACATATAAAAATTCCTCTTCATGAGATAAAGGCTATAAATTACAAACTAAAATCACAATCAAAGTCAAATAGAATTTGATGGACTCCGAATTTAACGTATAATATTATTAATTTATAATTTTAATCCCATGGAGGGAAATTTTTATATTGTGATTTTAGTTTGTAATTTATAGCCTTTATCTCATGAAGAGGAATTTTTATATGTTTCAATTTTATTTTGTGATAAAAGTTTAATAAAAAATGCAATATTATATTATTAATTTAAAAAAAAGTGTTTTTATAGTTACAAAATGTGTTTGCTCGACGTTTGTGTACTAAATATTCTACCCTCAAACTCTGTTTCTTTTTTTTATCTGTTTCCAATTTAAGATTCTCTGAAAGCATAATGCATTTTGAGCATAAATCTGAATCTGGAGTTTTAAAGCCGATGTTGAAATTAGTACTGAAAACATTCCTTCACATGTAACTCAGGTCAAACTTCGTTTATAAACATACGATACATTTTTTTATGCTTAACTCACTCGGTAAATATTGACGATTGGCAATTTTACTTCTACAATAATGTATTTCAATTACTATGAATTTTTTTACAAAATTTATTATGGTCGTGTTCTGCATTTCGTAAACCTATTCTATCACCACCACGTTTTTCTTGAGAACATTGGCCTGTTTCTAAGTGAGTATTGGCAATTCTGATAGCTCAATCTCTACCAACTCCCAAAATTCCACAAAAAGCAAGCTGGCAAACTCGTACTACATTTTTATTAAATTTTCTTACATAATATTCAATAGAAATATCTTTCTTGTTAAAATTGTCTTTTCCCTTCTGTCTAGGTATAATGCCAGAACAATATTTCAGTATAAACTTATCTTGGTTATTTTTTTACCTGAAGAGTAAAATTGTTTTGTAAAGTTACTTGCATCGAAAGCTTTAACATGATGGCATTGAAAACTTTTTTTTTTTTAATGAATGCATTTGGGAATAATTGGAGGAGCTTTTTGTCTGTACCTAACATAAATTTAATTTTTTTACGTAAAACTAATACAGCATAGGATAATATATACCTATTTAATTTTTCTTGTTCTCGCTTTGTTACTGTTTTCGATCTCTTCCTGGCTTTGTGTCCTTCGATTTGTTTCGCTCTCCATTAATAATTATAATTATTATTGTACTAGCTTTAATAATTACTAATTAGTAAATTAATAATAAATAGCTTTTTCATAAATTTTAATATTTACTTACCTAACAAAAAAAGCACGTCTTATCTCATTGAATATTATAAAACACTGAATAATTTTAACTTTTTTTTTACACAGAAATGTGAAATAATTGTGCCAAAATATAAAAAAAAATGTTTGGAAAATATAGGTTTTTGCTGCAAATATCAGTAGAGGCAAATATCAATTTTTTTTGCAAATATCGGATTTTGCATTTGAGTTTTAACATACAAACATACCGAGTAAATATTTAGTTTTCAATCGTATTTCGTGAAACATGTTGTAGCTCTAAGAAAACCCTTTCTTTTTATACCCATAAGTCAAATTATACAAAATGTTCATATATCGGGGTTTGCATTTAATGGACTCATTTATTTACAAACACAATGTATTTCTACTTCAACAATAACTAAAAAATTTGCGAGTCAAATTGAGGTTTTTTCTAAATACATATATTGAGATATTACATTATTATATTTCTACGATATTAGGTTAGAATAATCAAAAAAAAATTAAATGTTGAAAATTACGAATCAATTTTAATTCATCTGAAATTTTTTTTACCAACATTTCTTTTATCTTAACATAGAACAAAAACCAAAATTAATCTGAGTTATAATTTGAAACTTATAAAATTCAAAGTTTAATATAAAAAGAGAAAAAATATTAAATTCATGCTAAATACGATATTATCTGAAAATTATACAAAATCTCCTTAGGTCTATTTTTTTTAAAATAATTTTACGGCAGAACAATTTAATTTGAAATGGAAATGTGGGGTGTGGATGTACTTATTGTTTATAGCTATCGTGTCTATATGTGTCTTCACAATGATTTATTACAATTTTGGTCTTATCATTCAATAAATGAAATAAAAAATTACTCTCTTAAAGGCTCTGAATGTACTTAGATTAGATTCAATATTAATGTTAAATTAAATGATAAATCAAATTAAATCAAACGGCTGTTATCAATAAAATAAAGTAAAATTAAACTAGGACGTATTTAAAAATTGGTTCATTTAAAAGTATTAATTAAATTAAATTTTCATATTATAATCAGTTCATTGCAACACAAATTTTTATTTTCACTACTAAAATATTAATATTTAAAAAAAAAAAAAAATTAAAAATGTATATACAAGGATTAGACTTACCGAAGTTGCTCTGGCATGTAATGTATCATAACTTTCTGCTTTATTACTAACATTCTTCAGTTTAACTGGTTTTCTTATTAAAATTGGTCGGCCATCTTCATCTATATTAACAAAACTACCAGCTCTAGAACGTGTATCACGAACATCTGATGATAATTTACGTTGTTGTGGTCTTGGTGTTGGGGATAATTCTCTTGTACGTGAACTTTTCTCTTTTATTTCTTTACCATCAACAGTTGTTATTGATTTAATATCATTGCTGCGACCACCAATTCTAGCATTATGACTAATATTAGTAGTATCATTATTACCTGAATTATTTATTATATTTTTAATATCATTATGATGACTACCATTATCATCAATACAATCACCATTTGGTATTGTAATACTAGGACGTTTACGTGCCATAATATCTTGTTGTTGTAATTTTTTAATAGGCGTTGATTTTTGATTTAAAATTGGTGAATTATTATTACTACTACTACCACCACCACCACCACCACCACCACCAGTAGCACTAGTTGTAAAACTAATTGTACTACTTTTACGATTTGTTGTATTTTGATTTGAATTAATTTTTACAATGTCTGTTGATGATATTACTGACGTTTTTCTATTCATATTAGTATTAGTATTGTAATCATTATTTTGTTGTAAATTTTTTTTAACAACATGATTATTTCCTATTTGATTTTGATTATTTGCAGAGATATTCGGAGTATTTGAATTATTTTCAATATCATTATTAATTAATGTAGATGTAGAGACTGTTTTATTATTTTGTGTTGTATAATTTTGTAATATTGGAAAACTATTTTTTAAAGTAGTTGTAAAAGGTGAATTCCATTTTATTTCGGATTTATTATCGTTGTTTGGTGTGGTCGACGATGCTATTGATGGTTTTGATATACCATTTATTATTTCATTGGAATCGGTTGTAGTGCTACCTAAATTATATAAAAAAAAAAATTAAAATAAAAAAATAAATCAGCTTAATTGTGAATATAAGTAAATTAGAATTATTTTTTAGAATTTCCAATAAGGCTCAGAATTTCTGATTCAAGCCCTAAAGTGATTGTCAAAACTATCAGAATTTTCAAATTCACTGTGAATTTTAGAAAATTATATATTGGCATCGTAAGTGTTTAAAGTCGGTAAATTGTTACATCTTAAATAAAAAAAAACATTTTGAAGAATAAAATCTTGAAAAACATTTTAATCAGAAAATCCTGAAGACAAAATCTTGAAAATTTGTTTGTTTAATTTTCACGATTTTTCTCGTGGATTTATTTACCAAAAAAAACAAAAATAAAATTTTGTATTATAAAAAAACAAAAATATTGACGTATCAAGCAACAAAATTGGCTTATTTTAGTTTATTAATTTATCTTATTTTAAGTTTTATCGTCGTTAAATTAGTAGTGTAGACAGTCCCAAGTTTATATTTTTATTAAAACTTTGCCATCTGCAAAAGCTTATCAAAGCAACGAGATACCTAGGTATATTTATTTAGATCGTAGACATTACACTTATTACAAAACTACTAGTATCAAGTAGCCATTTAAAGCCTAACATAGCTACCAAAGATCTACAGGACCACCTAAAACCGGTTGAAAACTGGCTTCCGTGGTTGTTTTGGACTATCACTCAAAGCAACAAGATAAAATACCTAGGTATATTCATTTAGATCGTATATTGACAACACATCGAAACAAAAGTAACTCAATTAACGCTCCAAGCAAACGATATGCACTGATGGTTATTACAAACCACTCAAAATTGAGCGTAGAATAAACAGCAGTAATTATAACGATATGGACATATGATATTCAAATATGGGGCATCACTTCTCGATACAATGTAAACAATAAAAACCTCAATTAAAAGTTCTGAGGAGGATCACAGGAACCCCTTGGTTTATGGGTATGAAAATGCAAACATTTACAGAGATTTAAAATCTCCGATGGTCACGAAAATTGAAAGATAATTCAAGCCCACTAACAAAAAAGTCAACCACAAATTGGCGTCATATAAGACTTTAAAAAAGGACCCAAAATATCTAATCAATCTATATTGTTAATTTCTTTTATTTTTATCTTTTTAATTATTTTTCATTTTTTTCTTTTTTTTTTAACTATTCAAATTTTTTTTTATATTTATACTTATGACTGTTTTAAATAAACTTACTTTGTTAAATGGGAAATTCAATACAATGGCAAGGATAATCCAAATTTTTTTGGTTCAGATTTGATTTAATTATTGTGAATTTCCAGATTAGAAAGATTCAATAAAAACTATAGGAAAAAAATTATTACAGAACAGAAGTAAACAAGTAAACAAAAAAAACATGATTTAAAAAAAGTGATGAATGGAAGCTTCTACAATTTGGTCATCATTACATCAAATTGGTCCACCGTAATACTGCTTTATCAAAATTTCCTGCTATTAAAAAACTGATTAGCTTAAAACCCAACCCTGTTTAAAGCCCTGTTACAAATTTGGTTTAATTTTATTTTTTCAGTTTTCAAAATTATTGCGAAATTGATGATGTTGCAAAAGATAGGTGCAAAAGAGAAGTTAATCACTTTTTTGTAAAAAATGTGTATGATACTGAAGTTAGCTTACAGAAGTATCACAGTGCTTAAATTCAATATAAAAAAGATGTTATTGACTATTTCGTTACAAAACCTTTACTTTGTGTAACCAAAATTAGACTACGACAAAACATTTATCATCTATTTTTTAAAAAGTTATGAAACTAAAATCGACTTATAGGAGGGTTACTCTCTATAGACAGAGCTGTATATCAGTTTTAACCAAAAAACTAAATAAAAAAAAAATGGATTTAAACTTCTTTTGGATAAAAAAGAATTACTTTAAACCGACTTTGGTAAAATAAAACCCTTGTAAAATACTTATTTTCATTAATTATTTTACGTCTTGTCAATCAACATCTTTGTTTTCAAAATTTTTCTTGTTTAAATATTTTGTTTTTCAGGATTTTGTTTACTCAAAATTTTTTTCCATGATATCGATGGGACCCACTCAAAATATTTTACAAATATATTTGGAATTTTTTATAATAAGAAATTTTTAACTAATAACAAAGTTCATGTGCATGAACAGTTTTTGTAATTAATGAACGGTGTTAAAATAAAAAAAAAAATATTATTCTTGATAACATAAATAAATAATAAGAACAATTAAAATCAATAGAAAAAATTGTATAAAATAAATAATAAATAGTTGAAACAAAAACTGTAATTTAAACATAAAGTTAAACCTAATCAAAGTTAAAAAACATAACATCTAACAAATAAAACATAAAATGAAATTTAATGGTGCAATGAAAATATTAAATTTAGTATTTAAAATAAAAAAAAAATTAAAAATAAAAGTAAAAATATTTGAAATAAAAAAAATTACAATTTTGTTATTCTTTTTTCACAAGAAAAACTGTACGTTAACATTGGTACATTGAAACTAGGTACATGTATCATAAATTTCCTCATATCATTCATGTATGCACCACTTCCATTACCAAATAATTCATCCTCTGATGAATAAAATAGTTACATATTATGTCATAATCATTTATGTTTAAATTCACAAAAATTTTCTACAAAAAATTCAAAATGTCAAAGTATCAGAATTCTGAATAGTAAATTTTAATCGAAATATTTATCAGTATCAATTCTAACTAGCACATATGATTGGCGTGAATTTCAATTATTTTCTTTGAAATTTATTTTTAGAGAAGGAAATTTATTTATGAAAAATAGAATTTAATAAAATTATGACAATCAAACATACATAAGTGGTTATAGCTTATAGGTTATAACCCTTAAACGAAATTCAAGTCTACTAGGCATTTCAAATAAATAAATATTATACTCGAATTCAAGTTAAATTATAATAGTCTTTACTTTATTGTAATTTTTAAATTTTATATTAAATTCAATATAATTAAATTTAATATTTTTGAATAACATAACATTGATTGTCAATTCAGGGAAGTAACAAACATTTTGTTAAAATGTAGGTACAAAAATTACATAATATTTCAGTAATTTCGGCTTTAACAATACCTAAAGATATAAGATAAAGCGATGTTATGAAAAAAACGAAATATAAATGGTTCACACATAGTGCCAATCAAGTATAAATGATAAAATATATATATATATATATATATAATATGTATGTTTTTAGTAATCATAATAAATATAAAAATATCAAAAGTGATATTATAGTTCACAATTTTTTCAATTTAACCATTCACTAATAGTATTTTTGACAATCACTGAAATTTGAATCAAATAATTCAAAAAAAAATATGTACCAACCAATCAAAATATAATAATAAAACATAAAAACATTTTATTAATAAATTTTTTAAATACAAAAAGCATTCTTCTTACCTTTTTTATTATTATTTCTATTTAAACCATCACCATATTTAATTGTATTATTACCATCACCACTATTACTATCATAACAACTGCTACCATCTCTATTAATATCAATACTATTATTATATAAATAATTTCTATCTACAATATTATCACCATCACCATCATCATCATCATCATCTATTCTATTATTTGGTAAATTTTTTTGATTTTGATTTTGTCGAAATGGATTTGTAAATGTGGTGGTTGCTGTTGTTATTGTTGTACTTGTTATTGGTACTATACTACAACTATTGCTACCATCATCAATTTGATTAATATTATTAACATCTGAATTATTTGTTGGACTTGTTATATCAGAATTATTATCAGTAGATTTCGATTGGGTTCGATTACGTAACGAACCGATTTTTAAATGTTCTAACATTGAATTAAAATGATGTGACATCATTTTGAAATATTATTTTCTATATTCTATATAAATATGAATTTGAAATTGATGTCCTTGTGTAAATTTAATTATTTATTCTATAGGAGTGTTTTTTTAATTTTGTGCGTTTTAAATTACAAATCGGTATTAGAAAAGCTTTAGGTGAACAGGAAATCATTTTTAAATGTTAAAAAAAAAAACACACAATTAATTTATTTTTATCTTTGTTAAGAATTATTTGTTGGTTTTTTGTTGTTGTTCTTGTGGTTTTAATTTTAGTTAGTGTTTTTGGATTAGAAAATTTATAGAATTTTATTCTAAATTTTTCTACTTATTTATATTTTGGTAAACAACCAAAATGTTGAAAAAAATTAGATTGTTCTCTAGTGAACAATAGCTGCATATATATATATATATACATATATATATATGTTGTTTATCGTTTTTTAATATTATTTTACCATTTACTAATTTCATTTGGTTCCTGTTGTTTTTCGATTTTATTTAGTTTTCGCATTTCGAATAAATAAGAGAATAAACAATGTGATGTTAATAACCTAAATGGAAATTTTATTTATGTTTTATTGTTTTGCATTTTTTACTTTTTTTTTTTTTTGTTATTTAGCAAACAAAAAATATTTATATTTTACTATTTATTTTTTTATTATAAGCACTTAGGAGTAAAAACAAAAATTTGAAAAATTGATTGTCAATGTTATTTTTGGAAGTTATTTTATAAATCAATTTTTTTTTTTTATAATGTGTGTGTACAGTTGTAACAGGACATCTGAATTTGAACTTAAAAATAACACTTTTTATTTTGAACAAAAATAATTTCTATTTAATAATAAAAAAAAAAATTTATTTATTGTAATACAATCGGACAGAGATGAAGCGGTATTGTTGTTTTTAGATATTATTAAATTTCATTTAAAAAAAAAAACAAAACAAATAAAAATTAAAACAATCAATTTAAAATCGATAAGTCAAAAAAATAATATATGAATTAACTTAGATACAATCAGTTTGGTATTGGAAATTTAATAAAAATAAAATCGAATTTGGAAAAATATGTACAGCTTGAAAGGTAAATTAATTAGACTAAACCAATAATTTATTAACGTTAAACAAATATGTTGCTGTTTATGATGGAAAAATACAAATATTTCTAATGTCATTTAGTAAATTATTGATTTATTTTCGAGAAATATAGTGTTTTTTTTATTTCTTAAACAAGTGTTTCAAATTTACTAATTTCTCTTAACTTAATAACATTATTTAAAAATTTGGGGATTCTAAAGTAAATGTTGTAGTCACATGAATATATCTCAAGGATACCTAGTGCAGATTTCCGAAAATATATATCTTTAATTGCGCATCTTAACCTTTAAAAGCGAAATGGACATTTGAAAGCATCTTTGTTGATTTAGTGTTTTTGTATACAAACCGTTATGTATGTTAATCTATTAGAAATATACATTTATGTAATGTATATATATTCGATTTAATATATAGTAAAATAATAAAATTCTTAAATTAACCCTTCGAGACCCAAGAAAAAATTGCATTACGATTCATTTTACATAACTAAAATTTAATACGTAACTGATACACTTAATAATTTGTTTTTAACAACTATACAAGGGCTATGGATTTATTATTATGAATTTATTATCTATCTTGAGCTTATATTGTTGTGGCTTTTAAATCGAAATATTAATTATTTTCCAATATCAAATGTCACAATCGTTTAAGCTGGGTTTGAAAAGATTAAAAAAAAAACACACGTCGTTTTTCGTTTTATTTTACTTTAATGGTTTCTGAAGTTTTGTTATTGCTCCATAGTAATCCGAAAATTATAATTTTAAGTTTTAGAATTATTTTAAATTAAATTTCATTATTTCGAAAATGTACACAGTACTGAAGTATTAAATAACATAAATCTATTTTTATATTAATTAATTTTTTTGATTATATTTAGAAGAATGGCACCAAGCGCTCACATTATTGTATTGGATTGCACGAATCACTTCAAATGATTTATTATAAATGCGTATTTAGTTGAACCTGTTTAGCTGCATTTAATTAATCAATCAAACTGTTTGTGATTTTCATCAAACTTATTGCAATTTAACACGTTGCCAACCAATTTGTGAACGTACCCATTTTCGCTTACAGGTACCGTGATCACCAGTGATACCAGTGAAATTTTATTTTTACAGATACAAATTATAATATGGTAAATAAATCATTGGTGATCACGACATCATTGGAAAAGTAAGAATGATCGCTGATGAAGTATTGTATGTGTAAGATGAAAAATTTTTATATCACTGATGGTCAGGGTACCCAGATTGTTAGTTATTTGGCTCTTCTGAGGGAGATGTTGTATCGGCGTAGGACCTAATGATCATATCCCAAGGATAGCTGGAATTGCTGGAAAATATATATTTTTAGTAGTGCATCTTATCCTTTAAGGACGAAAAGGACATTTGAAATTATCCTTGTTGTTTTGATGTCTTTGTATAAAAAACGTTATATCTGTTGATCTATATGTATATACATTCAGTTATATATTGTCATTATGGAGCACATTTTAACATTTATTTAATGACGGTTGTTGCTGCCAATATGGAGATATTGTAGTTCAAAGTAGTATGGTCATTAGATCCTACGCCGATACAACATCTCCCTCAGAATCCCCAGTTATTTTAAAGTCATTTTGTAAACTACGTAATAACAGTGCTAACTTGTACAATAAACAGTTTAATGTTTTTGTTCGAAATGATAATGTGCGCACAAAGTGGTAAATTAAAAAATAAAACATTTAAATTCTTTCAGTTTGTTTTTTTTTTTAATATTTTCATTCATTGATTCAATTTACATTCATATTTTTATCTTTTCTTTTATTATATGGCACTTGTATATAAAATACCTACATGTAATTTTTTAAAGAAGTAGAATATGATGTAATGAAATAGCATTGACGTTAAAATAAGACATGGAATTATCTTTGCAAGCCAAGTTAATGCTAATTCGGTTTATCTAAACTCCTATATCGAAATACCAAATCATGCTGTACTACAACTGTACAAAACGTGAACAATACCGAAAGCAACTAACTGAGTATATGCAATCGGTATTTGCTTAAAGAATTATTCGTCGAATTTATGACGAAATTATGCTGGATTCAAAGCTCCTATATGGAAATACCAAACCATAACTGTACAAAAAGCTCTTCCTTCGAGTATTGCTACACGGTTATGCATCTTGGACATTACTAAAAGTAAGTGACTATACACTTGATATTTTCTAAAGAAAACTTATTGGTCGAATATACTGTCCTGTTTCTGAAAAACGCTAAAAGTGGAGTGAAAGCAAGAAAAAACTAGCACGACCAATTATATTAGCTGTTTAACGAAATTAACTTAGCGAAAAAAGCAAAACTACAACACCTTCACTGGTTAAGTATTACTTTTATGTAGCTAGGCTCGAATTGAAGAAAATAATCCAGCTAAAAAAATGTTTGAATCCAAATCACGAGGAACTCATCGTCGAGGATCATCACACCTTCGTTGAGGAGATAAACTATCGGCATCGGCAAAAACTTCATATTTCCAACTGTAGAGAATCTAATTGTAACCGCTGTCTGTGGAGAATAATATTTTGGCAAGTCCAAGACCTTTAAAGCCTGTAGCACCTAGAATGTAAATAAGTAAAGAGCTTGATATAGAATGGATTGAAAATTTGAAACTATCTATTGAGACAGAACCTGAAATGACTTGACAGTGGAACAAAAAATTGAAAATATATTTTATTCGTCAACACTATCGTCAACGATTAGCGAAACTGTAAGCGCAAAATTGACCAACATCTAGCGGATTAAGATGCGTCTACTCTTGAAAATTACAACACTGTTCAAAGCAAATCCAGTCATCATTATTAGCAATTCTAATATCAGCCACAAAAACCAAAAGTACTTATTATAAATTTTAGTATTATTATTTTAATATTTATGATAAATTATTTTTACTTATCATGTTGTTTTAAAAAATGACAAATGAGCAGAAAAACTTGAATAAATAAATTATTTTTATTAACATACTGCCATATTTATTTTGTTTATTTTTTTCGTTAAAAAATATATCTTTACAAGATTGCTTAGGTACTTTTTATTTTACAGAGTTTAGACCAAATTTTGTCTTCTAAACTGAAATGTGAAGTACTGCCATATCATAATATAATAGATCGCTTTAAAATCGTATTTATTGAAACAATTTTCAAATTTAATAATTTGCATTTCGCATATATGTACATATTAAATTTAGTATTATCTTTAATCATAAAAAAATATTTTTCAAATAATATTTTACACAATAACTACTAAAGTTTAAAATTATAACTAAAAAAAGAAAATTCAATTTTTCTAAACCAATTTGAATACATTCTAAATGAATACATATTATTTACAGACACTACAGTATACTATATGAATTTCACCACAATTTCACAATTTACACTATTTATATTTAAACTAGAATAACAAGAATAACAGTTATAACGCTTCACCTCTGATTAATGTTTATGTTGTTAGTATTTTATTTACAAGTTTTATTTCTCATGAGAATAAAATTGAGACAATTTTTTATTGCAATTTAACAAATTATGTGACCACAGTGTTATACTCTAGATAACATAATATAAAAGAAAATTATTTTTGTAAATAGAAAAATGATTGATGAAAAATTATCCTTTACAAAAAGACATGTATTTTTTTTTTGTTCCTGGTGTATAACTCTGAAAAGAGATAAAAAAAAATATGTTATTAATAAAAAAATATTTAAGATTAAAAAATAAATAATGTGATAATTTATTGTTGTTTTTTCAATTAAATTCTAGAATAACATTTTTTAATATCCAACTTTAAGCGAAATTTTTAATAAATTTAACATTTATTAAATTATAATATAGTAGTTTTATAATAAAAACTATTTTATCTCAATAAATGAGTACTACTTCTATTTAAGAAGGCTTTGTTCATGACAATAGTAGTAGTTTTTTACATTTAATGAGTTGATAAACCAGTAATTTGATAAATAAAAGCTCGAAATATTGTAGATATTGTAGTATAAGCTTTCAGTACCGTTCTTAATTGAGCTACCTAAGTTAAGTTACTGTCAAGAATATAAAAAAAAAAAATGTATACCAAACAATGTCTATCTAAATAATTACGAAGTTAAAGAAAAACTTAAGCTATTTAACAAAGAGTATCAATAAATTTATACCCCACATCGAACATTATGCAATCACATCGATATTTCATTGGCATAAATCTATTGGCAAAAAAAATATGAAAAAAAATTATTTTGCATGTTTCCTGAAACAAAAAATTGCTTCAAATTTCAATATGCCCCTGAACATAAAATTCCGAAATTCATAAAATCTCTCAAAATATCGAATTCGGTTAACTTACTTAACATAGCTATCTACAAATTTTCTGAAAAATTGTAAAAAGTTCTTGCCGAGTCTATACATATATGCAAAATTGTTAATAGATCATTATATAAAAAACATATTTCTGTATTGTTCGAAAATGGCAAAATTATTCCAATTTTCAAATCAGGACAAAACCAAATCTTCAACAAATAAACAAAACAATACACGTAACAAATCAAATTTCTATCTCTCACTTTTCAAAACCAACAATCATAAAAGTAACTGCATATTAGTCTCAAAACCTTTATCGATCTACCTGAAAAGTTGAGAACAATTATGGCATTTCGGAATTTAAAAAGAAAATTTTAGAATAAATATATATTGTCGCAATAAGAGTGTAAATATAAAAGTAAGATTAAATATTAAAATACGTTAACTTGTAAAAAAAACAGGAAAAAAAGGTATATGCCTAAAATAAATATATTATATATATATACATATTATAGCCATCGTTTTAGGTCTTAAAATTAATCTATTCATTATTACATCTTATATATATTATTTTTGCTTTTGGTCTGAGGACATAGATACCGTACATGTTTTCATGTCCTACCGTACCAAGTTTGCATGTAAATTTATACCAACCATGTCATCAAATAAATAAATGATTGTATAGTTTATGAAACTGTTGCCTGAAATAAATCCGAAAGAAATAAAGTCAAAGGGCATTTTCTTTACTTTACTTTATTTTATATGGGCATTAAAATAAAGTCAAAAATAAAAAGAAATAAGATTAAAAATTAGTTTATACTTTTTTGGCTTTATTTCAATACCACATTTGACATAAAGCCGGAATCATTAACCGACTTCATTTCATTTTTAAAACAACAATTAACATTAAATAAAGGCAAAAATATTATTAACAGATGATAGTAATAAATTTGAATATTAATTATTCATATTCATATATTAATTTTATCTTTACGTCCACATATATTATATTGTTAGTAATTGAAAGTCACATTGTAGATTTTTTCATTTCTTCCGTTATATTTTCAACTTATTTTTTTGTCTAAAATAGGACACAAGTATTGGGCTTCATCTTTGAAAATAAATCAAATAAAATATAAATAGGGTCTACCGTCGGAGTTTTATATTCCAAACCATAAAATGGTTTTAAAACCAAACCAGTTTATTGTGAATAAATCAAAACCAAAACAAACCAAAACAACACACACAACACATACAAAATAAACATACAATTTTACAAAATGAGGATCTAGACGTAAATAACACGTGTATTAGAAAAGAGCATCAAGGAGTTCTAATATAAAAAAAAATTTCAGTCTATAACTATTACAGTTCTCAAATAATTTAAATGGCAAATTAACTTAACGTCAATGAGATACAAAATTATTTTGTAACAACTGAGTCGATAAAAAATAATTTTACTAATTCAACCTAACTATATAAATAAATAAATTTATAACAAAGTCAAACTAATAAGAATTGATAACCTATGTCAGACCGGAACATCGGAAAATACAGAAAATAGTGGGATTGGTCATAATAGTGCTTTTACGAATGACTAATACTTTTAAGTAACACTTCAAACGGAATTCATACAGACATTCTTTAAGATGTCAAACATATTTGAATAAAGCAGTTACAATCAAAACAACCGGATGAAATCCCACTAATCTATCAGCTATCACTGTCACAGACGAACGGAACCAACCATAAAAAATTTTGTATAATATTTGTAAATATAATAAATTTTGTTTAAGTTTTTTTTTATGATAAATTAAATTTAAAAGCAAGTAAAAACCTATAAAAAATTATTTTATTTCTCATAACTTTTTATTCAAAAGTAAATTTGAATTGAAAAATTAATCTCATTGACTTGAGATGTTTAAAACAATTTTATTTTTTATTTTATTTTTTAGTTTTTTTATTTCAGTAAGTTGAAAAGTTTTTTGTTTTTGTTTTTTCTTTTATTTCGCAATATCCTCCGGATGATTTTACATCCTTGTGGTACATATAAACATATATTCATTGTGAGAGCACCACGAAATCCCAAATAAAATGACAAAATTTCAAACAAAACTAAAATACCAAATTATCAAATCTCAAAATTACAATATCCACAATCACAAAGTCCCAATATTACAAATTACAAAATCTCAAAATGGCAATTTTCAAATATCCCAATTATCAAAATCCCAATATTGCAAATTACAAAATTCTAAACTACAAAATTCAAAACATTCAAAAGTTAAAGGCATTATGTAGATTTAAGAAGTACCTACATATTGAAACAATTGTTTAGTGTAGTACAGATTTCGGGGGCAAAAGCCCATCAAGTTTATTAAGAAAAAAATTATTTGTTTCTTTATATCCTGTCACTTGTATTATGTATTTATATTTAAATGCGAGATTCTGCTGAATTTGGAGGGATTTTCAGTTAGTTATACAATTATCAACATTATGTGCTTTTTTTAGAATATTTATATAGGTAAGTATATGTATATATACGTGAGATTCTGGATTCGGAGCATTTTAGAGTTAAATTCAAAATCAGAGTTATAAGAACGCTTTTTCCAAAATATTTATACCTGGCATTTAACATAATTTTCTAATTTTTTATCGTAGAATCTGAATTTGCATTAAAAAGTACCTCTTCCCATTTGAAAATCTCGATTTCGTCCAGTTTCGGCGATTTTTGGTCTTAAAAAACCGATTTGCACCGAAAAACCTTTCCGGAAGTTCAAAATACCACCAATCGATAGAGCACCCTCGATGTAGCTAACAAACTTTTTTTAAGTTTTAAAATAACGGCTCCTTCCCTTCTGAAAAAGCTGATACGCATGCTCTGGACCACCCGGTATATGTGCATGAAATATTGTGAATTAGAAGAGATTGTAAATGCTATAGTGTTGCATTCAAAGCCAGAGTTTTCCCTTTTCCAGAATATTTACAATATATATATATATATATATATATATATATATTATATATATATATATCATTCAATGTAAAAGTTTCTAGATCTGTCATCATAATTGGCTCTAAAAGCTTTCTAAGGCGATATACAATAAGCTGTAAATAAGCTCTACAATACAATAACTAACAAAAAGTTCTAGAATTATTTTCACATAGAACTTTATTGGCAAAAAAATTTTTTAAATTATTATTTTCTTGAAATCATTATGGAGTGTGGGAAATTTTTGAAGTAGAAGACCAATATTTACGATAAATTTGAAATGACAAGTAAATTTAATGTTTAATTGAAACCTAGATATTCAATATATGTATTTTATAGAATATGCTGTATGCTCTAGGTGAAACATTATTAAAATTAAATAAATATTAAAACTCTAGGCATGTTTCACAATTTTATTAATAATATCTTAATTGATTTTGGTTATTGCACCATCATCAGAAGACTGATAAAGTAATTACACATGTGTAACTTATTTAATCCTAGATATTTCACATCTCAAACTAACTTGCAATATTATATTTCCATATTATTTTATTGTAAGAAAAATTTAAATGTGTTTATTAATCTATTAAAATTAGATAATCATCAATACCATGATTATAAAAATATTAACATGAATGTGTGATAAACATCACACCATATATACACATTAAACATGTAACATATAACAACATTATTTCCGGCCATTCGCTTTATATCGGTATAGTTATACAACATGCTCAAAACTAATTTATTTAAACGCTTAAAAAGCTGAGTGTTCCAAAAGAGGAACAAAAAATAATTATATAGAGCTAAACTTACGAATTAGCTCTCTTAACAACACATTTAAAGCTCTACTAACGAATATAGAGCTAAAAATCAGAGCCATTAAGTCTAAAATTTTGCACTAGTCAAGTACAAGAACTTTTATAGAGCTAAAATTGTTACTTGGGATCTGTGTTTATGTAATATTCTAAATTAGAAAGATTTTATAGATGAATTAAAAATCAGTAGGATTGAAATTTTGTATTCGAGATTTTGTATTTAGGAATTCGTGGCCAACCCATTAATTGTTTTTTAATAATATAATTTTTAAGAAATTTGAAATTTTATCGGATTCATTTTCAAGTAATAAAAACAGTCTTAAAAGAATTTCGAATCACAGTTACATAATTACTTTTGATATTTTAGAACAAAAATTGGTTCATCCCCGCTCTTACTTTATTAGTAGGAGTATATCAAATTCAGAACTTTAATATTTTTTGATAAGTATTTATATAATCGTGTCAAAGGAGGTCAAACCTTCATTGAAGAGATATAGTTTTATCGGATATGAAAAAAATTCAAATATCCAATTGCAAAAGAATATGAGATGGTACCCAATAGAACATAATATTATTATGTATTATGTCAGGCTATTTAATATCTTTAGAATAAGAAAATTATTATTATGTACTTCCAGGATTTATATAATAACAAAAAAAAAATAAATAAATCTTTGTCAGAAATTATTATTACAAATAAAATAAACATTTTTATTTTATTTTATTTTCCAGTACATCCTTTGACAAAATAATACTATATATTATATTATATAATAATATGATCTAAAAAGTATAATGTCAGAATATGTTGAAAACAGGATGTTCATATAATAATAAATAATGTTATATAATTTTTAATTTACGAGTTTTAATTTTTTTTAATTAATTTGATCAATAGCTTAAGCTCTTGACTGAAACAAATATAAGTATATTATATAGTATACAAAAGAGAACTTATCATAATTTAATTTATTTTATTTAGTTTTTTTTTTAATTTTCAGTATATTTAACAAATTAAATTGAATTTGTAAAGTAAATAGAATAAGATAATATTAAAGATGAAAATATAAATTAGAAACAAAAAATATATTTCTTGATGACATGAAAAGAAATGTATTTTACTAGTTTCCTTTTTTTTTTTTTAAATAATATGATATGAGATTATCAGGATGTGATATACAATACTGTATTATATAATTTTTTTTTATTTAAATTAATTAAATGTTTTTGTTTATATATTTCAACTGGTATTAACTCATTATGATTAGATATTTCATATTTTTCAAGTTATATTTAAGGATATAAAAAAATGTACTTGGGTTGAATAAAATTATATGAATGAATTTAATTGATGCCACGTAAAAATCCAGCAGATATTGAAAGTTGTAAACGAATCAACTTACTCCCAAATATTAGTAAAATATTTGAAAAAAAGGAACTACCCCGAATGACGACTTTTCCAAATCCCGCTTTCTCAAAAGTCCAAGCTTTCTCAAAAATTTTTAAAATCTTGCTTTTATAGTTGTTGTTTTTCCACTTTTTTGTACACGACAACAGCAATACATACAAAAAATAAAATAAATATTCTGTAAAAGGCAGATACTCACTTTTTGGGTCCATCAACAGCGGCTATACATACAATAAATTAAAATAAATCTTCTTGGTATTTTTTTAAAGAAATACGGGATTAAAAAACGGGATTTGGAAAAGTCGGCATTCGTCCTGCACCGTAAAACAATAAAATGAAATGTTAAAGAAAAACGAATTTCACCAGAAGAACAATTTGGGTTTAAAAAAAATCATTCAACAGTTCACTCAATATAAATGACCCATGATATATGTTGTGAGCATGTTTTATTGATCTAAGCACAGCATTCGACACGCTCTCAATCGATGAATTAATTTATAAAATAAAATCATATTTATCACTGTAATGATAGCTGAAGGTGATATAAGAAAAATAGATTTATATCTAATAAGGAAGAAATATCGACAGTTTGAGGTACATTAAGGTGTGCAGTAGGGTACAATTTCAACTCCGAATCTTTTTAACATATTCTTAGCCGATATATTTAAAAATGTGGCCAGTATTGAGTACCGTGGTAAAAATACGCAAATGATATAGATCGATCTATTCTAATGACGTTAAAGTTACAGAAACAAAATACAAACTTCAAGACAGACTAAAAGGGTAGAAAAATTTTCTTATAGATGAAATTAAATTATAAATGAAAGCAAAACATAAACTATGCTTTTTCTTTAAAAAATTAAACTACAACATAAAAAAGTATTTTAAAGATTTTAAAATTCAAACAAGAAACACTGGACCAAATAGATAAAAAAAATAGGATAAAATACTTTTAGAAAGCCATTATGATGAGTAAATTTTTTCTTTATAATAGAAACATAAACATAAAAGTTAAAATAATTACTTATAAATCTCTCATTTGATCAGTTTTAACATATGAATGTCAAATATGGTATAATGCCAGTGCAACAAATTTTGAGAAAATACAAAAATTAGAAGGGAAAAAAGGATGGACCATGAAAGGATAAGACCATGTACTAGTCAAAATATAGATCCAGAAACTAAAAAATCAAAAATATTTCACTATTAAATTCCTGTACAAAACAGCCGCAGACATTGACAGAATTGATTTATTTGTACTTATGAAAACTATTAAGAAACTATTTCAATAAAATTACAGAGACAGAAGACAATACTTTTATCTGTCATATGAATTATCCTAATATATTATATTGTAAAAGATGAATGAAAATGCGTACTGGTTCCATCAAAAGCATTTTACAAGGATATTTACAAAATGATAAAGCCCTCCCAATTATATATCATACGTATAGTAGAAGTAAGGAGAAGAAAATAGAACACAATCCGTTATACGCTGAAAATTTGAAATACAATATGAATATATCGTAAATGAATGTGACAGAAACTGTTTAAATAGAAATAATATAATTTTTTGCTGAAGAGATCAAAATTATTAATAGCTCATAACTTTTATTTATTTTTTTTTTTTAAGGTTTAGTATTAGGTTAAGTATTAATTTATTACTAAGAAATGGATTTAGGATTTTTTTTCGAATTTTGGCAAAACAAAATCGAGTAAAAAAAACAAATTATACATTAAGCACAATGAAGAAAAAAATTAACCTAACATATAAGTAAATAAATTTAAATTAAAATAAATTTAAGAACTCCAATGTCACAGTAGACGAAAAAAAAACTAAGACAAAAGCTTTTAAGACTTTATAAACAGAAATACAGTAAAAACAAAACAAAATTAATTGATTTTACACTGTCTGAACAAATATAGAAATTGTATAAATGCCAATAATTTATGTAGCATCCATTTTTAGTTTATTTTATTTTATATTTTAATTGTAAATTAATTTGTAAATTAAATTTTTATTTTAGAAAAATATTGTACTAAAATTTGAGCTTTTTGTAGTTTATAAAACTGCCATTGTAATATAATGTAAGCTATATTCAATTTTTTGCAAAATCAAATAGCAAATATACTCTAAGGAAACCTGAAAATATGTTTTAAATGTTAAGGAAAATGTCTAGTAGAACAGTTTCAGCCGAAGAAAATACCAAACAAAAAATGTGACCGAAACTGAAGAGGAGACTATAACTTCAAAAACGAGACGATGGAAGAAGTTTATCTTCACCCAATACCCCACTGACGGGGTTTCAATGACAATAATGATAAAATCAAATTTCTTTTCAATAATATATATTTTTTTAATTTGTAAATATAGACCTCCTTCATCAGTAAGTGCTAATTCTTGAACCAAGTATGCTGCTTCCAAAATATCAATACATAATATTTGAAACTTAAAAAAGTGTTGTTTACATGGAAAATTAATCAACAAAAAATTAATTTTAACCTTTAATCATCAACGTGAAAAAACTTTCTTATTTTTTGATATAGAACCGGAATTTGCATAAAAAAGTAGCCCTTCCCATTAGAAAATGTCGATTTCGGCCAATTTCGGTTAATTTTGAACTAAAAAAATCATACCGGAAAACCGGTGCTTCTCTCTCGTAAGTTGAAAATATCACATATTGATAGAGCACTCTCGATTTAGTTAATAAATAATTATTTTTAATTTTAAAATAACAGCTTCTTCCATCTTAAAAAGCAAAAAAAAACCTTATCAAAAATCAAGAACGAAAATGAAATATTATAAGATCTGCCAAAACTGCCGGAGATTCCAAACCAACCCAAAAACTTCTTTAATTTTTTACGTAGTTACAGATGTAGCGTAAATTTTATTTCTACGTAACTAAATAAATTTTTGCTTTTACTTTTTAAAGATTTACAAATTTAAAGCAGATACATATAATTAAATACATTAATAGATCGTCACTTAAATAAAATATTTTCTAATTTCGATATCATCAAAACGAAAACCAACTAGAAATTCGAGAATCTGTTTTTTGACATAACTGCTCTGAAAACGTCTCTTTCATAGCCTTGGACTGAAAATAAATGACTTATATCTCTATGATTTGATTTAAAGATCTACAGATATACAAAAAAAAAACCAAAAAATCCAAAAGTTTGATAATATCGAGATTTAGATCAGGATTTTTCCGATTAGCATATTTGCTCCTCATTTGACTTAATTTTTTATTTGTGACCAAAAATCGCATTAAATTTTTAATTTCGTTGTTTGGAACTACGAGCTACCGGCAAACGAATTATATTATTTCAAACGGTCAGGTAATACTGTTGCCTATTTAAAAGCATTTCTACCGTAGCAATAAGAATTAAATTTCTCATGTCTATTTGTAGAAGTAGACTCACTACTATTATCAAGATTGTTGTTATTTTCCATGATACAACACTATAACAAGATATGGCATTGCGCATATCAGTTAACTTCATTCTATATGTCCGTGACGTCACAATATACTTTAAAACAAAATTGTCCTTTATAAGCTTTCCTTTGCTTTTATTAGAAAAAACAAATAAAGTGAAAGTATTATTATTTAAATTGGTGTTAAATTAGCTAAATGTTAGTTAAACTATTTGTTAATTTATTTATTTTTTGTTAAATAGTTATAAGTAAGCATTTTTAAATTAAATTATCTGCTGATTGTTGATAAAAAAAATTAATGCATAATGAGATCTACATTGTACAACGTTTAATTGTAATAACAGCAGTTGCATGAATTTACAATATACCTCCGTATTGGAGCTGAAACAATCTGTTACTGTTGCCACTGTCGAACGAATCGAATAAATGGTAGGAAAAAGAAAAAATATGTCATTTCTCCTTTAATAGAAGGAAGTAGTGAGCTAAAAACTAATTTTGAGACGAGATGAAATGAAAATTCTAACCCTAGATTCAGAGATTCCTAGCTCAATTGAAGAAAGTTATTCTCTTGAGGCAGAAATGTATAAGTACAGACATTGTACTTTGACTTCAGGAATGCATTAGCAAAAAATTGTTTTTTATATTTTACATTTTAGAAGTAATTTAAAACTAAAAAATATTTGATTGCAAGAAGCTGAAGAAGGTGAATCTCTAAAGAAAAGCTGAAGCAGAGTGAATAACATGAAACTAATATGGAAAGAAGATTAGAGGATTTTTACCCCACCCAGACCAAGTTAAACAGTTTAACAATGGCTCAAAAACACTGAAACTGGCTGAAAAAATACTAGCACATCCATTATATTCGGCAAGTCCAAAAGTATACAAATTACTACGTACTACACTAGAAAATAGTTTCCCCTGCCTGACGAACTCTTACTCCACCGAATAGATGGTCATAGGTGATAGACATATCAACTGAAACTATAGATTCTGCATAAAAATAATACGAGCTGCAACGCAGTTGAAATGGAAAAGATGCTCTTAGTTTTGATGAAATTAAATTAAAAGGACGCTACTATTAAGACAAATTATCAGATAATCTTTATAAATCAGTAAATATATGGGCAAGTTCCAATAGAGTTATATTACATGTATTTGTTATATGATACAATTGAATTCAAAACCCTATTTATGAACCCACTTCTTTATCATCATTTCTCAGTATTAATAAATTTGACTACATATTAAATATAAATTAAATTAAACTTTTTGATTAATTAAAAATTACTTCATAATTAAACTTTCATAATTTAACTAGATTGACATTAGCAAACTCTATACGAAAAAACAAGTAAGTATAAGTCATGCGCAGAATAGTACAAAAATGAAACACAGGAATGCCATATCTTGTTTAGTTGTATCATGGCTATTTTCTCTTTCATCATTTGAATCATATAGTCTTAATTGCTACTGGTATGATGAATATAATACAAACAAAAATTAGGATCTGTCATCGTTTGAAAAATCATCTAAGACAGACACAGACATTGTTTGCAAAATTGACATCTCAAACATTTAAATTTGTTTGCGCCATTTTAATAATTTAAAACCTAAAAATAAAATCACACTAAAAACATATGCGACATAAAATATTTTCCACAATGCATGCTGCAAAAATGCAGATATCACATAAATTTGCTCTTTATAGTATTTACACTAACGCAGAACACATGTCACTATAATATTCCACCAAAAAATAACTTATTTATTATTTATCACTAATATGTACAGTAAAATAAAATATACGAATACTTAAGAAGTAGTATTCACTTCTATACACTCGTAGCATAAGTTTTAAGTGGTTACAATTTCATTGATATCATCATCGTCTGTGATTAACGGTTAAACTACATACAGTATATCATTTTCTTACAAACAAAACACCTAAAACTACCAGTAATATTACTATGTAATATTAAATGAGATAATTGTAACAGTACTACAATACCATAAATATTATCATCGATTTCTCCATTTCAAAGTCTGTTGAAAAAAAAAAAAAAACAACTATACCAATTAAGCTAATTACACACTTATAACACCCAGTAGTATTAAATTTTAATGTTAATTAATAACCATATAAATAAATTTAATTTTAATTTTATTTTTTTTTCTCAATAGTAACTTTTATAGTGATGTAAGTAATTTGTAACTGATAAATAAATAAATATTAAATAAAATTATTTTTAATACTTACTACTTCTATTAAAGCATTTTCTCCAAAAACACAACATTTTATTGTCAGTTAAATTTAATAAGATTTTTATTGTAATTAAAAAATTAAAAATTAAAAAAGCGTAATAATAACAAGACCCAAAAGAAATTAAATTAAAAAACAAAAACAAAATAATTATCACTTTAATTAAATTAGTTTAATTTTTTTAAACAACAAAAACGAAAATATTAATAAATATAAAAGAAAGAAAAAAAATTAAAATTAATTGATTGACACTTCGTAGAACAATAACAAAAAAAAAATTTTTTTTTTTTATTAAAAATTCAACACGGTATTACAAAAAATTCAAAGTTCATTAAGCGATTCAGAAAATATTTTCATACTGAAAAATTTCATAGCAACATTTTAAGCTTTATTAAAAAAAAAAAATAATCAATCATCTAAAGAACATATTAATATCTAAATGATATCAATCGGAACAATGTAATTAACATAAATTTATGGCAAATGATTCATGCTGATACGTTAAACTATTAATGAAATAAATAAATATAAATTAAAAATATTTAATTGTAAATAAAAGCTTAATTTAACATTGTGTAATTTAAAATTAAAATTTGTAAACTTGGATTCTTGATTCTTTTGTTCTTATTCTTTTGTTGTTTTTTTTTTTATGTATTTTTACTAATTATTAATTTAAGTTATTTTATTTTAAGAGTTGTAAAACTTTTTTAATTCAACTATTTAATATATAAGAATAACAGTAGATATTGTATTGCTATAGATCGTAACAGTATTGTTAGATCGTAAATTATTTTATCTTTGTTCAAAATAATTAGAAACAAAGAAAAATAAAAACATAATTAAATGTTGCAATATTGAATGAATTTTCTGCAATTTTTACGAAGAAGCTACTCAATATTTAGTTAACATCTCTAAGGTCCCATAGAGAAAGCATAGTTAGTTAAAAAACCTCCTTCAAAATTTGAATGCAAATAATACGCTTTCCAATAAAAAAATTTTACATTGAATACAACTAGATATTAAAATTTTTTTGAAAACAACATTTTAAGCTGGTAAAAATTGTGAAATATTATAATTACAATAAAACACAAAGGCAGGAATGAAACGGTAATTAAGTTTTAATCGTGACTAAGTTTTATATGAAAAAATATCTACCTAATATGAGTTTGAACAATGCGATTTTATCATTATTATAAAGGTTTGTCCACATTTTGTAACTAAGTGGCATAGATTTAATTATATTATTCTCTTTACCTTTAAGTACATCTCTTATTTGAAAAAAGTCCTACCAAAAAATATGTAAATATATTTTTGTTTATTAACTATATAGTCATTATGTAAAATTCAATTATACATAATTTCTACTACTCCTATACCTCTAACAAACAGTATGATGGACTAAGAATAATATGGCTAAAATCCAAGGCCTATAAATTTACTTAATCTTATATATAATACACAAGATGAACGACGTGGGGAGTAAAAAAGCAAAAATAGTTGAATAGTAAATTACACCACAAAAATATTAAAATTTCTTTGCAAGTTGTTGATGGTGAATACTTAAAACATTTAAAATAGTTACACCAATTAAATGACGGTTATTTCCGTGTAGAGCGATACTTTAAACAAATTTCAACCACAGACAATATTTAAAAAGGCCTCATAAAAATTCCTTCATTTTAAATAAACACACAAACTTATAGAAAAAAGTACGAAAACGAAAACACAAACAAAAATTGAAAACAAAACGGAAAAACAAAAATCAGATCAGATCATACTCTTCAAAAATGATATAATAAATGTTGGTTCATTTGCTTCTGCTATTTAAAAACAATATATAAATTAAAACACGGTTATAGTCATTCATTAAATTTCAGTAATATTTCTGACTATAATCGTTTTTTGACTATAGGCGTAAAAAGAATTGCATCTTTATAAACAAGATTCAATTGAATATCTTTCGTATAAAAATTTTAAACTTTATTTTATTCATAAGTAGCAATTCTGTTATGAGTGTTATGTAATCACAAAATATATATATTTGTCATAAAGAACAGATAAAGAAAATTAATAAATTCGAAATTGTGACTATAAACGACTTAATGTACACGACATCGATTGTATGAGCTTATGAAGCTTATCACTTTCTTTCAAACAAACTGTTGACTATTGCTATAACAAAATTGTGACTACGAACGTTTTTGACTATAAGCGAATTAAAATACATAGAAAAATATTAAAAAAGATGATGACAGTAAAATTGTTAAGTAAAAGCTAATTGTGCCTATAACCAGAAGTGACTATAACCGGATTGTGCTGTAATTGATTTTAGTGACTTTATTTTTGATTATTGATGATGATGTTATGGTACATATTAAGATTAAAGAGATATAAGGATAGACTAATAGCAGAAAAAAGTTAAGCAATTGCAATACTATGACAAAATACTAAATATAGAGAAATACATTCATTTTTTACACTTTTATATTTTATTTCATTTTTTAAATCACTTTTTAACCTCACATCAGCTTTTAATTAATTTTAATTTAAATTTACTTTAATATTTTATAAAAAAAATGTTTTACTTAATAATTAAAAATATGTATATATTTATATTAAACTATGTAAAAAAAAAATAATTTTTTTTTCTTAGGGTAAGAATTCATTTTCATTAGTTAATCTATCATGGATTTGTTATGTATGAAAGACCAAAAAGAGGTGATTTTAGTGGATTTAAGGCTTAACTACCATTGTTGGTTTATGCGCGCGTGACTGAAACCATTTGGTATCCTTCGAGGATTTCCACCTACCTACAAAAAAAAAATAAGATTCATATAAATTGATACGAATCAATGATGATGTTGTTATCCATAATTTTTTAAATAAAGTTACTACTGTGCCATTGCACAGTGACGCACTAGTAATTATTTATAATTATAAATATACTAGGGGCCCCTGTTGAGTAATTATATTTCAAGTTGAAGTCAAATTTAAAGTTTAAAAAAAAACAGTAATTTACGTACTGACATAGACTTCGCACGATATAGCAGAAATCACTCGTGTTTAATAAAAAGTTTTGTGGTTAGTAAGTTTTATTTAGGACACATAAATACACGTCTCTCATATAATACTTCGTTTCCGATATATTCCCTATAGTAAGTGGCATTTAGTGTATAAAATTACTAAAAATAAAAAAATTTGTCATTAAAGAGGTATGTATATATATACCTACATAATACATAATTTTAATAAAAACTATATTATTACTACAAATATCCAAAATTTAGAGACAGTTACTTAAAAAGATAAAAAGGAAGAATTCAAGTGATTGGTTTTTTTGTTGTTTTTATATTTGTTATTTTAGATGAATTTGTTTTTTTGTTTTTTTTTTTTGGCATATGTACATAGATTCATTTGCAAGTAAATATATAAATTATAATAACTGATTTGTTTGCTTTTGTTTATTATTTTAATAAGATCTCACATATGCATAATGTATTTTCTGAATAATAAAATCATATAAGTACAAAATTTTCAACTGAGTGCGCATTTTTGTTTTATATACAGTCTTATATATTATATATATTAGAAGTTCATTAAGGAGTAGGAGAATCGAAATAAAATAAAAAGGTGTCTACTGCGCAGGACCTTAAATGCTTGTCAATTATAATTATAGACTAGGGGCCCCTGTTGAGTAATTATATTTCAAGTTAAAGTCAAATTTAAAGTTTAAAAAAAAACAGTAATTTACGTACTGACATTGACTTCGCACGATATAGCAGAAACCACTCGTGTTTAATAAAAAGTTTTGTGGTTAGTAAGTTTTATTTAGGACACATAAATACACGTCCCTCATATGCTGCTTCGTTTCCAATATATTCCCTATAGTAAGTGGCATTTAGTGATAAAATTACTAAAAATAAAAAGTTTTGTCATTAAAGAGGTATGTATATATATACCTACATAATACATAATTTTAATAAAAACTATATTATTACTACAAATAACCAAAATTTAGAAACAGTTACTTAAAAAGATAAAAATGAAGAATTCAAGTGATTTGTTTTTTTGTTGTTTTTATTTTTTTTATTTTAGATGAATTTGTTTCTTTGTTTTTATTTGGCATATGTACATAGATTCATTTGCAACTACATAATGTAAATTATAATAACTGATTTATTTGCTTTTGTTTATTATTTTAATAAGATCTCACATATGCATAATGTATTTTCTGAATAATAAAATCATATAAGTACAAAATTTTCAACTGAGTGCGCATTTTTGTTTTATATACAGTCTTATATATTATATATATTAGAAGTTCATTAAGGAGTAGGAGAATCGAAATAAAATAAAAAGGTGTCTACTGCGCAGGACCTTAAATGCTTGTCAATTATAATTATAGATAGCTACTTTGACTCTATTATGTAAAGATGAAATTGCCTTCATATGAAGAATTCAACTGAATTTTTTTTGTTTTTGTATTTTTATGTTTTTTATTTGAAATGAATTTCTTTCTTTGTTTTTATTTGGCATATTTAGATAGATTCATTTGCAAGTATATAATCTAAATTATAATAACATTACGTATTATATTGTCAATTATAATTATAGATTACGTATGTGGAAGAATTGAATTAATAAAAAAGAACAAAAATATGGATTATGCTGTTTTATTATATTTAAATTGTAGTTAAAATGCAAGACTTGTTTGAGTGTATAGCAATTGAGATTTATTCACAACTGTGTTTTTAAGTAATCATCATGTTTCTTATATTTGGAACTTCTTATTTGAGAAGGAAATATCCGTTGAGCTCTTTGTAATGTTACATATTTCATTTTGTTATATACCTTGAATAAGATTTTCAGTGTTTTAATTTTCTTTGGATTTATTTTTTACTGAATTTAATTTAAAACTATGAACTTTTAAATATAAAACAAAGTGAATTGAAATATAAATGAATCCGTTTAAGCTTTTAACTATTTAGTTTTAATAATATAGGTATCTATAATAGAAACTTTAATTGTACTCGGAAATCGCAAACTAAGATCAAATCCAAAAACATTTTTTTATCGACATTTATTTTGAAAATATTGACCAAAATATTTTTGTTGTAATTGGTATGAATTTAGAATTGGACACTTGTCGCAGTATTCTTGCATTAAATTATTTTTATTTAATTATTTCAGTTAGAATTTCAGATAGAGTTACAATTTCCGATAGCAATATAATGGTAAAATTCAAGTGCAAATTCCGACACACCACTGTAATTCAATGCTATGCCCCAATAGAAGATGCAGAGCAGAGTACCAAAGATTAATTCTATGCACAAGTCACCACAGTCCTGCATAATACTAGAAAATCAGAGATTATTATACTAATGGGTGTATACTAATGGTAATTTAATTCAAAAGTGAGATCAAACAACAATGGGCTTAAGAGTGTAATGGACGCACAAGAATCCGGTACAAGAAACAATAATGGTGAAAGGTTGATAGAAATATGCCAAACATTAAATCTCACTATCTGTTGAACCATCTTCCCAAATAAGAACGTGCAACACTATGTGGCAACACCAGAAACCCGATAAACCACATATGTATAAATAGAAGATGAAGAAGCTCAATGATAGATGTGAGGAATAGAAGAGGAGCAATAACATGGATAGGGATCACGAATTGATAACATGCGATTTCAACCTGAAACTAAAAATCCACAGGAGGTACCACACTAATAGAAGAAAACATTTAAATCTTCACATGTTACTGAAATCAAGTCCAACATGATCACAACCATCAGAGAAACAAATCGTCCAAATACACAGCAACGGGAAGAACTTGTTGCGAATATAAATCAGATCGCAGAGCAATCACTTGGCACTATCCAACACGACAAACAAAACTGGATTAGTAATACTACTTGGCAACTGATAAAGAAAAAAAGTGAACAGCTAAAACAATTAAATACAAAAGCATAGCGAAACAACTAAAGAAAGCTGCCAGAAGAGATAGAGGCAGACACTTCAGAAATTCGCAGCAAACTCGAGAGTTGTAAACCAAAACAACTCCAAAGAATTATACCTAGAAATAGGTAAAATCAGTAATCGCAGACACACGCAAATACAATCAATCAGAGACCGGAACGGTATCCCACTCTCTATAATACGGATGCCTAACACCAGAGATGGAAAATATACTTTCAGGAAACAACATCACAATAAATAGATTACGAAGTAGTCCGAGTACTAAAGAACTGAACATCCACACTGAACCACCAAACTTACAAGAGATTAATGAGGGCATAATAACATTAAAACGGAACAAGGCTGCAAGTATAGATGAACTTTCATCAGAATTGATATAGGCAGATTCGAAATTAGCCGATGAATTATTAGAACCTTATATCACGAAAGCCTGGGGGGAAGAAAGATTACCGAAATCCTTCCCGCAAAAGGAGACGTAAAAAATTGCAATAACTGGAGAGGTACATAACACTGCTGAACAACATAAACAAAGTTTTCGCAACCATACTGAATCGGTCCTTCCCGGAAGTTGAAAATATCATCAATCGATAGAGCACCCTCGTTTAGTTAATAAACTAGTTTGTTTAATTTTAAAATAACGCCTCCTTCCCTTCTTAAAAAGCTGATACGCATGCTCTGAAACACCCTGTATAATTGAAACTTATAAAATAATAAGTTTTTTTTACAAATTACAATGTGCTGTGGCGTTCCAATATAACGTCATTTAAAGCTTTCACCCATTTTTTCTTTCTGTTTTATGTTCTTGACAATAATTTAGGTAAAATCACATTTTCGTGCTTAATTAAGCGGTATCTACTGCAAGTTTATACTACAATATCTACAATATTTTTCGAGTATTTATTTATCAAATTACTGCTTTATCAACTTTTTAAAATGTAACATACTGTTATTGCCAGGAACTGACCCTTCTTAAATAGAATAGCTCCATTTTATTTTAAGTTGTTACCGGATTATAATCTCAACTAGGGGCCCCTGTTGAGTAATTATATTTCAAGTTGAAGTCAAATTTAAAGTTTTTAAAAAAAACAGTAATTTACGTACTGACATAGACTTCGCACGATATAGCTGAAACCACTCGTGTTTAGTAAAAAGTTTTGTGGTTAGTAAGTTTTATTTAGGACACATAAATACACGTCCCTCATATACTGCTTCGTTTCCGATATATTCCCTACAGTAAGTGGCATTTCGTGATAAAATTACTAAAAATAAAAAATTTTGTCATTAAAGAGGTATGTAAATATATACCTACATAATACATAATTTTAATAAAAACTATATTATTACTAAAAATAACCAAAATTTAGATACAGTTACTTAAAAAGTTAAAAATGAAGAATTCAAGTGATTTGTTTTTTTGTTTTTTTTATATTTTTTATTTTAGATGAATTTGTTTTTTTTGGCATATGTACATACATAGATTCATTTGCAAGTAGATAATGTAAATTATAATAACTGATTTGTTTGCTTTGGTTTACTATTTTCATAAGATCTCACTTATGCATAATGTATTTGCTGAATAATAAAATCATATGAGTACAAAATTTTCAACTGTGTGCGCATTTTTGCTTTATATAGGTACAACTTATTTATTACATTAAAAGTTCATTAAGGAATAGGAGAATCGAAATGACAAGGTGTCTACTCCGCAGGTCCCTAAATGCTTGTCAATTATAATTATAGATTATTTTTTGTCATTTACATTATACCAAAGACAAAAGGTACTGATCCAGGTTGAAAAACCCATAAAGCACTTTTTTTGCTTCATCGGGAATCGAACCTGGGACATTTCGGTTGAAAAGCAGGCGCGCTTTGAACCCTCTTTTCATTCTACAAAATTTTAAAAACCAATGAAAAAATAAATAACAAAAATAGAAAATAAACAACAGATAAAACAAATCCATCAAAGATAAGGCAAATATCAATTTTCAATATTATACAATTTAATTAACAAACACAAAAATATTTTTGAGGTAATATATTAAAACACCAAAACACCCACAATCAAATCAATTTTAATACTTCCGTTAAGATAATCTTTAATTTTCAATCATTTCAATTATATAAAAAAAAATCCTTTTTTATTTGAACAGTTCAGCACTTCCTGATTCAAACAAAAAAAAAAACACAAAAACAACAAATTAAGAACAAAATTAAAGTAAAAGTATTCATTGGCCTGCAAAATTTTTATCATCACCCATATTACTGTTCATTGGTCTTAAATAAATAAAAAACAAATTAATTTCGAAAAAACTAGATATTATGTATTTCGAAATTCAACGATATTCTTAAAAAATACCGTTAATATTAATTGAAAAGAAGATTATTTATAACACTTCAGTAAATCACGGTAACACTGAAAATAAAAATTAAAAAATAAATTTTTGGGGAATCCCGATATTCCTTGAATTTTCTTCAATTGAAATATTTTTTTGTTAATCTTTCTGGAAGAAACTTGAATTTTTTTATTTTCAATTCTTAATTGAAGACCGTTATTTCAAAACTCAACAAGTAATATTTTCATTTTTTTCAGGAGAGAATTTTTATTGTTTATTTAAAAATCGGGAAATTTTTTTTTTTAAACAAGACTTTATTTAATTTCACAATTTAACAACATTTTTTTTTTAATTTTAAATTTATAGTTCTGAAATTGGGTCTGGAAAAATTACAGTTTTTTTTTTTTCAAAACTCAACAAATGAATATTTTTTATATTTGTTGAGTTTTGGAAAAAAATTTTTATTTTAAAATATTATTTATGTCTTCATTCTCGTCATCATATGGTTTTGCAGTGTTTTCATTATCAATATTATTTAAAGATGGCGATGACTGAATAAAAGAATAAAATTCGGTGGCACTGAATGGTATAGAAAAATATTTCATTAAGTAATTTGATGATGTCATTTCTGTTTTCTGCAGAGACCAGGTTTTGTTTTTCTAGAGCATTAAAATTTCGGCTATTTTTTTTTTTTATTGTTCTTAAAAGGTTCTACCGAAATGAAAGCTTCAGTATATGTATTAATTACTAACTGGAAGGGTAACAGTTCCGTTTTTTTTCTTTCATATTTCATTACTCGTACCTCACTAATTTTGAAGGGTAATTTTGATTTCAATATGGCTTTTGATTTTGCTTTTAAGTCATATACCTTTCAATTTTTGAACAGTTTGGTGAAGAGTTCCGAGATTTTTCAAAATATCGTTATATTCAAGTGGAGATAAAATTTGCTCCCTTCTACGATGATTTTTCTCCACACGATCAAAAACACGATCTGGTGGCATAATTCATGTTACAATTTTGAATATTTTGCTATTTTCTAAAAATGAACTAATAGCAGTTAACATTATTCCATTTTTATTTTGAGACACGAACGAATCCGAAAATAGTCGAATATTATTCGGTAAACATCGGTTACATCTTCATTTTGTTTCTTTTTCATAGTTAAATAATTTTCTTCTAATGACTCCAAAAAACCAATACTAACAGATGATATTTAATTTCCTCGTCGTGATGCTTCAGTTTCAAGCCAGGTATAAAAGTCGATTTGATCATTGTCATGCCGTTTTGAGCTTTGTCATGTCGGATAATTCCTAAATTATAAAACCATACTTGTCGTGCGTAAAAAATTTCTCCGACCAATAGTTTTGGTAACGGTATATTTTGTTGCATATCAAAAACTTTTTTAGCTCGTAAAAGGTTTTTTTCGTACGTAAGTCCCATTGTCAGATCCACTATTTAAATATTTTAAAATTTCAAGATCATAAATTTTACATCTGGAGCAAGTATCGGTATGTGGGTTACCAAAACCCAAATTAAATTTCGAATAAAATATTTTTTTATATTTTTTACACTTTCCCAACTTTTCTTCAATAAACATGGTCAACATTTTTGTTAGGTTTGGTTCTGGTGGTGAATAGCTTAGTCTAACGGAATAAGGGCTTTCGCGACATGTATATGGTTTGCAATATTTTCTGTTACGATAATTGAACAAGAAAAAGAAGTTTTTAATTTTTTTGTATGGAAAATTTTTAACTCAAAAAAACTAGCATTCGTTAAGTTTTTGAAAAATTTGTATAAATTTCAAAGCAAAATACTTTAAACATGTCGAATTTTGTCAAGTTTTTGCAAACTCCATCGATAGGGCTTAAAAATACGAACATTTTTATATATATATCGAATTATTCGATTTTTTCAATATATTGACTTTTGAAAAAACGGTCCTCAATTTCAATGATTGATTTTTACTTTTTTTTTGTTTTTTAATTTGTGTCATACAAAATATTTTGTATTTTTAAGATTTTCTTGAACAAAATTTAATATGAATGAATTTTTTTTCAATGTTTATTTCTTGTTTTTGTTTCTATTTTGTTTTGTAATTCATATACAGATTTTATATACTTGAAATCGTCTTAACAATGGTATGTAATATATAAATCAATCATTTGAAGGAGAAATTATTTCCAGTACAGAGAAATCAAGGACTTTTAATTTCAACAAGCAACAGGATTATTATTTTCTTGTAGTTGTTGTTGTTGTTAAATTTTTTCATTTGTTCAAAACAATGATTAAAATTTAGAATCAAAATATAAAATTGAACACTAACGTAAACAGATTTAAAAATAAAAAAACTATTTTATAAATTTATTTGATGTGCTTTTTCAGAGAATACAATTACTACTTGAGCAGCAAAAAAAAAACAAAAACAATATAATATGTATATATATATATACATATATATATTTATTTATTTCAATCAATTTTTCCACTTTTTCTATTCGAAATTATTATATACTTAAATCTTTAGATCTTTTTAAAAAAAAAAACTTGAAAATCTCTATAGTGTTCTAATGTTGAAGTCATGTCAATTCCAAAATAAAATTAAATTTTATTACACATGTATGTATGTGTATATGTAAAGATATCATGTTCTTTAACAAAAACTCTAAAGTTATTGTACTCGGCCTAAATTAACTGATTTATTTTATAAGTGTAGACAAAATGATACTTAAATGCACATGGTTACTTTAATGTCAGAGATATTTTATAGTACTACTAACTTCATTTAAATTTAATATGGCATAAGGAGAGGAGACTGATTTTATGTTTTTTATAATATGCCTTTTAAATTTTTTACACGTCTTATACCAACACTTAAATTTTATTAAAATAAACTGTTTTAAAAAAAAAACAAAATATTCTGAATTTTTAGTGAACAAATATTTTTGATTGAAGAAATATGGGGCTTAGAATCAGGCAGATTATTGCGAATTTTTTTAAAAAAATTTAAATTTATTGAAAAATTTATTTACAACTCAAAACAGAAATGTATTGATTCATAGATGTTTCCATTTATTATATAAAATACTGATTTATTTGATTTATTTGAACTTGACAAAGATGAAGGCAATGGTCTTTTGACACATAAACCTTTTTTTCCAAAATTTCAGTCAAAAAATAAATTATTCTAGTGATTACAATAAATAACATGGCCACAGTGGAAGACTAAGTTAAGACAGTATGCATCAAACTGATCCGCCTTTGCACGAAAATTATTTTTCTTTTAGAATGGATTTCTATAAATTGCAATTAAATGAAGCTTCAATGAGAAACCTCTCTCTCCATTTATTAGTGAATTTTTGATGGCCGGATTAGAGTCAGATTTGACGTTGCCAAGATTTTGTAAGAGATTGTGATACATGAATGTTTTTACAATAATATAATATGTTCAAAGTATATACGGTGTGTACTTTGATGTCTTATACGTAAAATGTATTTATGAGCCTGACCAACGATGAATATGGGCTAAGTTAATTAGCAGTTTATAAGACAGTATATGCCTATCTTTAACAAAATATTTTTAATATGTTGACTGAAGAGTTATATGCCTCTTTTATGTATTACTAGTAAAGTTACCCGACGTTGTCCGGGTCGACCACAAAATGTATCGAATTAATTTTCAATGAAGTTTGATTTATGAATCGATATGAAAAAAATTGGTTTATCAAAAATATTCTGATATTTTTTTTCACTACCATAACAAAATCAACAACACAATAAATTCAATTATGCAAAATTTTTATTCTTAGTCTAGTACCATAGTTTTGGCTGCTTCAAGTTTCGTAGAATAATATTGAAGCTACTACTTTTAATTTTAATTGACGAGGAGGAATAACTTCTATTTCATTGATAACTGTATATATCGATTTCTATACATGGGCCTCCTGTAACACTGTGCAGTATTTTCTGATTAATTAAACGAATTGTAACAATTTTGTGACTAATTCATATAGCCATTTCGCATAGTCCTGTAAAACTTTTATACTAATTCCTAAAATTCGAAAATACTTTTTCAGGACAATGCATAGTTATTTGTTTATTTTTCATAGAGTTCCTATGAATAAATTTTCAAGTCTGTAACACAATATTTTTTGAAACATTCCTGATAAGTGCTAGGGGTTGTATAGTACCGACACGAATCAGTCAAAATTTTATAAATCAGTAAAAGTCGTTTTCTTTATTTGCGAAAGAGTATGTAAGTGTGTAAATTTGCATGCCTGTAATACAATTGGTTTTTGAAATATTCCTGAGACATGTTAGGAGTTGTATGGCCGCAACGCGAATCATTCCAAGTTTTCGAAATCGGTAACAGTCGTATTTCTTTATTTTTGAAAGACTATGTAAGTGTAAATTTTCATGCCTGTAACACAATTGGTTTTAGAAATATTCCTGACACTTTCTAGGAGTTGTACGGTATCAACCGAACCTGTCATTTGATGGCTTTGTGAAACGCGTCCGGTTCCTTTTTTGACCATGAATAACTGTGCAAAATTTCAGAACTCTATTTTTAAGACTGTTGGCGGCGTGTATAGCGAACAAAGAAACAAACTTTTCCTTTTATAAGTATATATCATTTATTAGAATGTATAATTATCATTGTAACCCCATCCGTGGAGACGTAGGTAAAATCTTTCCATCGGATCCCATCCGTGGAGCGTAGGGCGTAAATAAGATATTTGCATCGCCTCCTATCTGCGACTAATCTCTTCCAGTGTGGCCACGTTCTTTGCCGGGTATTTGCTTCGGCTAAGACTGCTGTTCTCCATGTTTTTATTGGCCTTCCAACGCAACGTGGGGATTCCATTCGAAACACTGTTTCACGATGTTGTTGACAGGTTTCCGCAGAATATGCCCGATCCAAAACCAGTTCCTCTGCCGGATTTCCACGTCTGTTTGTTTTTAGTTCGATTTTTGACACAACGGAAATTGTTTGTGACGTTACCTTGTGATGTTTCTACTGAAACTTTTTGTACATACAAGAGAACAGATTTTACATTTGCATTGAAGATTTTCATTTACTTCTGATGACACCATGCTACCCAAGTAATTGAGCGTACTCACTTTTGCGATTCGTGTCTCTTCATGGAGGACCGAATGTTGTGATATGTGAGTTGTGCCCATGATTTTGATTTTAGCTTTATTGAATTTTAGGTTCGCACTTTTTTCAGTTTTCACCAGTATTTTAAATAGTGATTAGTTGAGAAGTGTAAAGTGTAATTAAAATAATAATGGATAATAATAGTAAGGAGTTGAAGATCAATATGATTGTGCTAGATTATGTTGTTCTAAAGGCAAAGTGGTTTATATTTTGATAAAATTTCGTGAAATATGGTGTATTCATAGGACTAAAGGATCAAAACAACGTTGTAACACAACGCAGACCGACGACCGCTTTATAAAAATTTATAGTTTGAGAAAATGTTTGAAAATGTGTTCAAATTATCGAAACGTTATGTACAGTAGAGCAAGCGGAACTACGATTTCATCCAGTTTTGTACGATATAGATTATTGAACGAAGGATTAAAGAAGCATGAGTTGATATGAGAAGCAATACATAGCACAAATTGCCAAGACATAGACTTGACAATTTGTGCTATGTATTGGCTTCAACTGACTGATAATACATAGACTTGAAAAAGAACATGTTTCTTGGAGAGAGGATATGTAGGAGTAGTTAATATTTTCAGACGAAAGACAATTCAAAGTGACGACAGTGATGGTAGACAGTTGGTTCGGCGAAGAGTAACATAACGATTGAGCAATGAATTCATGCAAATGTTGCCAGCAAAATTTGAAGATGTAATGCCATGGGGATGTTTATAAGGTCCAGAATGTTTCCGCAAAAAATTAATGCGGATGTTTATATAAACATTTTGGAAAATTAATTGGAGCCTTCTGTTTATATGTTCTTTGGATACACTTGTAACTTCATTTTTCAACAAGACACTACTCTTTGCCACACTGCTAGAAAGGTAAGAATAAGTAATGTTTATTAGTAAGAATAAGTAATGTTTAGGTAATGTTTATTTTTCTTAAGTGGTAGAGATATTGCACTTTCATCTCTGAATATTTTTTTTTTTTATAGAGCCCAGTTAATTTCTTTTGAACTTCATTTTAAGGTTTCAGATCACACGAAAAACAAACATATCACAGTAATGTCACAGTCTCAGCAAAACCTATAAACAGCCAGTCTATAACAGCCAGCCTATGAACAGCCGTCAACAGCCTGTATAAAACCCAGACCTAAATCCAATTGAAAATATTTGGCCATAATAAAGCTACATATTGCAAAGCATCGCTTAGAAACAACGGACCGCCTCAAAATATTAATTCGAATAACATGAACCTCAATAACATCTTCAACATTGAAAAACTTGTTCGACTCCATGAAAAGAGGATGTGAAGTAGTAATTGCGGCTAAAAGAAGACCAATAAACTATTAATGTTTTTATAAATATTTTAAATACTTATTCTTATAATATAAAAAAATAATGTCTTGTAATTATTATTTTTTTTTTTTCAATTATACCCAATTTGTAATGGTTCCGAATTTTTGCTCCAGTATTTTCTAATGAAATTAAAATTACACAAAAATTAAATCGAAAATTAATATATGTCCCGTAGTTGTTACCTTTTTCTAGATATGGAAATAAATAATTTAAAAAATAACAGTAAAAATAGCATATTTCTAAAAATTTACAATTGTACAATCTTGTTTTTTCCCAGTAGTGTATAAGAACATAATGTAATACATTATAACTATATAAAACCACACGCAGTCACATGACGCATTCACATGAGACATAATGACATGACGCATTTATTAGTTAAGCACTAACAAATAGTGTCTTACAGAAGTAACCTAATGCTTTTTTTATAGAATTTAAAAATAAAAAAATGTAAAGTGAATTGGATATACCTACCTTTAGTCATAAGTTTGTTAATAACGCTAAAAACATAAGGTTTTCTAATATCTAGTATATTGTGTTTTATTATTCTTTTGGTATACTCCTCTTATATTTTGAAAATTTATCTACCACCCATATTTCGTACCACCCTTTACTTAAAATTATGTATCATGAATATGATTTTTTATTTTTTTTTTTTTAGAATTGCGAAGACTAATAGATGAACACTACAAAACTTTATTGAGATAAAATCCGAATGAGACCATTTTTTGTTTCAAAATTCATTCATGGTAGTCGTATGCAATACAATAAAAAGTTCAATAATCAAATAACATCTAAAAAAAACATTTACTGAAACTTTAAATTATGTTTCTTTTGTATCACATTTATTTTGAATTTATGTGAATATATATGCATTTCAATTCGAAATGCATATTGGGTATAATCCAAAAGAGAAGTAAAATAAATAAATAAATAATATAAAAAAAAGAAAATATTTTGTTTATATTTTACAAAAAAATTAAACAAAATTCAAATATTGCAAATAAAATATACAAATTTACGTAGGTGGATAGATATGAAGGTAGTTGTGATTGTCGGTATAACCAAATTTATGGTACTATATTTATATCAAAAAACAGTGGACGAACTTTAAACAAAATTTAACTTTTATTTTGTATCAATATTAAATTTATACAAAAAACAAAACAAAAACATAAAATGAGATACAAGATAAAATTATAATTTTTGTACAAAAATATTTATTCATCATAATATTCCACATACAAGAACTAAAAGTTAAAAAAAACAAAACAGTAATAGTTACAAAAACAATAAAACAGTTATATTAAAAACATGATTACAACTTTTTTATTTTCTCAATTTATCTCTCAATGCAATTCCAAAGCTGTATTTTTATATTATAATATAAAGTAAATAAAACAAATAAAAATATTATACGATACAGTTAGTTAAAATAATATATTTATACAGTTTTATTTCTAATATGCAATGGTACACACATACATACATAATATATGAGCAAACATCTTTAAATTTATACCGTTATTTAACATTATTCCAGTTATAAAATATCCTCCTTGTATACATTTTTGTTATTTTTTGTGAGAAAATGACGAGAGAAAGAGATGGAACTAGAGAAAGTCACAAAGTATTGTAAGTGGTATTACATTAAAAAGAAAATGATAACGGGTAAAATAATACAGAGGTATGTGAATATGTATTATACAAATAATTATACAAGCATAACGGAATTTTGAAATTTTTCGAAAAATTTTCTTTTAAATTATATTTATCAAAATATTTTTTATTTTACTAAGAATTTTCTTTTTGTGACATTTTCTTTTTTTGTTTTGAAGAATTCGGTTAAAAAATTCGTTTTAAGAATAATTATTTACTTATTTATTCGTTTTTGTTTTAACTTTTGATGTATTTTAATAACGTAGCTAATTCCGAAGGTTCGAAGATCAAAGGTGCATTTTTGTTTATCTATTTTTTTTTTCTTTCTAATTTGAAGAATATGGAATATACACCCTAACTACCTTTATGCAGAGGATTATTGTATTCATAATTACATGCAATAAGTTTTTCTTTTAAATTTTCGGTATATCCTAAAATTCTAAATGTGGGAAACTACATTAATTAGAGTAGCACGGTTGTAAACAAGGAACTTCTACACCTTTACACTGAAAGTGGTCAAAACTGAATGACTGAGTCGGGGGTATAATCTACTCGGAAAATCTAAATATAAGTCTATCCTTCAGCTGAACCTGAAGCGATCCCTTAACCTACTAACTCTGAAAAACTGTGACATTAGTACTATGGTAGGGGCAATTACGGGTCATTGTCTGATTGATAATCATGCCAGCACCTCAAACGACTTTTACAGAATATGTCGAGAGGAAGAAGAAGATGAAACCAACACCTACTCTGTTCCTGCCCTGGTCTCCACCATAAAAGGAAAACCCTTATAGGAGCCTTCTTTCTGGACTGGCGGGGTGATCTTGAAAGCACTAATATTAAAAATCTCCATCGCTTCGTTAGAAGCTCAAATTGGTTCAACGAGTAGAGTCGTACGCGAGGAAGTTTCCCGAGGTATAACAATGGAACTCAACGGTCTAAGTGTGTCGGCGTACTGTCGGCAGCCACTACTACCAACCTTTTATATTAATGATATAGTTACTACGTTTAAATAACTAACAATAATTACCTACGTTTAAATAACTAAAAATAATTATATAGTTCCTAACACCCTAACTGTAATTAGATGAAACAAAGAAATTATTAAAAATTTTTCTCGTTTTACAACTCAATAAATAAAAAGGGCAAGCCCCATTTATAAAAATATCTTTCATCAGGCGGACGTCTAAACTATGAATAACTATATTATAATCTTATGTCTTCCCCCAAAAATACGACTTACAAAAGACGAGTAAATAAATATCTATTATGCTATTCTTTTTTGTTATTAATTCTTTTCTTTATTAATTTTTTTAATTTATTTTTATTAACTCTAGGAATTCTTCTTTTCTTTTTCTACTTCTACTATCTATACAATTGTGAAAGCAATTAGGGTATTTATTCTATGTGTGGATCTATAAAATATATATATATATATATATATATATATATATGTGTTGGATTCCACCTACAGTTCACTTTTATTTCATTTTATATTTTTATATTTCTTAACTTAAATTTATCTACCTAGTTCTATATTTTATTCTTTTAATTTTCAATTCATTTTATACTTAAATTTATCGCTTTAATACTCCTAGCACTTCTAGCTTGATGGCTGTTCTTTTTGAAGTTGGCGCATACCAAATTCTCGTCTCAACACCTGCCCATTATCTCTACGACTACAATTACTACTGCTATAACTATTTCTAACAACTACAACTATTACTAACTATTACTTCTAGTGATGCGTTGATATCCCACATACATATCTTCGAATTAGCTAATATAATTACAAATTAAATATTTTTTTGTCTTTCTAATGTTGTTTTTGTAATTGCTTTTATAATAACTAACATTCTGTTGTGATAGCCGAATCATAGTCATATAATCATAGTCAATTATAGTCGCAAGGTTTAATTTAATTTCTTCTTGAAAGTCTTTTTCTTTATATACATAGCCAAAGCACTAGGTATGGATTTTTCATACAGATTGATATGTTTAACTAGGGTGGGAAGGGAAAGTTAGGAAAGGACAATTTTGGACGAAGGGGTTAATGTAGGTTATAAATATAGAATTGATCATGTCTGGAAAAAAGATGAAATTTGGTTTAACATTCGGGATGTTGAGGTCAAAAACGAATTTCCATACAACTTGTCTTCTGCTATTTAAGGATTGATACGTTGGATGACACATGCTTAAGTTTAGGGAAGGGTTTAAATAGAGATAATACAGTTTATTTTCCAATGTATATGTGTCCGTGCCTACGAGATATCTATGAAAAATGTAGGTAGCTCCGTTTATACAACGATGACCAAGAGGAGCAAGGTGAGCAGTGGCATTTAGGTCATTGATTATTTTTGGACTTTATCAAAATGTTTTAACGCGTTACTAAAAACGCCACTTACATTTTTGGTCGTATGAAAGCTTTATAGATTTTCAAAGAGGTTACAAGACGAGAAGAAAGGCTTACAGCAACTAAGACAACCTTTTGTCATGCCAACAACGCGGCATTTGGTCGCGTTTTTTGCAGCATTGAATATTTAATCATTCAAGATAACTTTCCCATTTAAGTGCATACCTAATGTGTTAAGACTTTCAACCCGCTTAATTTTATCTTCCTAAAACGAAAGATCAGGATTAAAAATTGAAATTTTTCTGAAGGTAGTAAAGCTCTGATTTTTTGAAGTGTTAAACTCAACTTAGTTATTTAAGCACCAATTCGCTATTGCAACCAAATCATGGCTGGGAGAACAAGCCATAATCTCTCTTTTGCTTGATACAGCGATAAATGTAGCTTCAGATTTTTATGAATACGTAGGATGAAACTAAAGTGCTGTCATCTGCATAGCAGTGGATTTGATTAAAAGTGGTTGGGAGCAAGTCATTTATAAATGTAAGGAATAACGTAGGTGAGACAATTGATCCTTCTGGGAACACCAGCATTTATTTGGAATTGATAGACTTTAAATCCATCAACTAAAACTTGCATTGTACGATTCCAGCATCAGAGAGGAACCCAGGTCTATAGCTTAGCATTTTGCAAATAATGCACTATGTCATATTCGATCGAAATTTTTAGAAATATTAAGACACACGATATTTGCTTTCCGCAAATTGTATAAACAGATATTTAGTTTCTCGTTAAGGTAAGTTCGTTTAAATCACCGGTGGATCGTTGGGATCTAAATCCGCATTGCCTATCGAGGACAATACATTATCTATCTATTTGGTCAGCTTCTAGTTTATTAAGATCTCCATCAAGTTGGAGAGGATCGATATTATAGCTATAGGCCTGTAGTTACAGTCTCTTCAAAGTCTTATTAAAATCTAAACTAAAGTAGATCCGCTGAGTTTTCCAATCATATAACTTCAAAATTTGTGGTTTTAATAATATTTTTGCTTCGTTTTTAGTTCGAAAAGAGATCAATTATTTGATATATTTAAATTTTATTTTTCGTTTGTAGTAAAATTCTTAAATTAAAAAGAAAGAAAAACCCATAATTTATTTTACTAAAATTTTTATTTGTCTATTTTTACAAATATAGTAGGTCCCCTTTAAGAATATTGATAACTTTCTCAGAATTTTCCGAGTACATATAAGTCCATTTATTAATTTAGCTATTCTTTTTAATTATATTAAATTATAAATACAACTCCGCGAAAAAAAAAAAAACAAAAATATTTTCCCTCCAATGGTACCAAATTTAAAAATTTATAAATTAATCCTTTAAACTTAAATTTTAAAAAGTAGCACCAAATTTCAACCAAATTTTAGTTATTTTTATTTAAAATATTATCAAAAACAACGAAACTCAACATTTTAAATACAAAACAAATATTTAAAGTTTACATAAAAATAAGAAAAAAAACAATAAATGTTCCCGGAATAAAAGTAAAAAAATAATTTTATTATAATCATCCTAAACCTACTAAAAATCCTGCATATCTCTTACTGTATATCAATGCTAATATTATATAGAAAACATTTTTTTTACTATTGAACAAAACTAAAAAACCATTTAGAATTTAAAAAATAAATGAAAAATAATATGAAAAGATCAAAATTGAAATAAAAATAAAACTTTAAACAAAAAAAAATTAAATTTAAAATATTTTCTCTCATTTAGTTTCATCAATGATAGCCCTAGTTACATATTATACAATACAATAATACTTTCACAATCATATCACAAGTAAAATATGTACTGAGTTTACGAGTTTATACACAACGTAATGTACAATCTATACATACACTTGTATTCGTCTATATATATATATATATATATTTAATACATATATATATTATATATATATATACATATATATATATATAGGAAAATATACTTTACTTTAAAAAATATTCAAGAACTTAAAGGAGATCAAAAATTGCCATGATTTGAAAATTTTTTAAAATAAAAAAAAAACACAATCTTTTGAATAAAATAGGCTTCTTTTACTATCACAGACATCAACACTGAATGTTCTTAAATAATAAATATGTACAAAAAAAGGATTCAAAGAAGGAGGATACTCAATATACTTTATATTTAATTCAATTTACAAATTCAAAATTTATCGTATAAAAAATAAACTTCAGAGTTACCAAACATAAAAAAAAATATTTTTAAACTCAACCTAAACTAAAGAACTTCAAACTGCTGAAAATGTTAAATAGTGAAATTATTTGATAAATTGTATTTCACTTAATTTGTATACTTTCAAAACTTTCAACATTATTTCACTTTTTGTTTTTATTTATTTTTTGTTTAATTCTCAAAATAATGAAATAAATGGCCTAACACTGTTGGAACAGAATTTTAATAAAATCATCAGTACAGTCAAATTAAAAATTTGTGAATGGAAATTTAATTATTTTAGTTTAGTTTATTTTATTTATTTTAATTTGAATTTACAGTTTTTATTAACAATAGTTTCTTATGTTGTTATTGTTGCAGGAGACTATTTTCATTTACAATTTTTATATTATTTTTTTTATTAAGAAGCTATAATTAGTTTTTTTTGGGCATATTGCCATCCCGGATGCTTTTCACAAAGCACATTTTATACGTCCAATTTTGAGCCTTTTTTCAGAGCACTGCTGGCCGTGTCTCACTATTATTACGAACATAATTGGTCTCCAAGGCCTTAATTTTTGTTAGTTTATCAACTTATATCAGTGACTTTATGTAGCCAAACAGGAAATAATCGAAAAGTGTCAAATTTCACGATATTGAATACCAATTTATAGATCCATTTCTCCAAATCAACTTATTGCCAAATTTTGATTTTAATAAGTTGTCGTAGGTTGTGGAATGGCACGAATCACCATCCTCCTAAAACTATTTTTTGATTTTTATTTTATTTATTCATTTACTTCTCAAAGAGCTCATTCGCTCGTACAGAGTGTATATATTAAAAAAAAACCAAGATAACAAAATTAAGAATTCAGTACAGTAGAAATTTCATCCATCGGCATCATTGTCATCCATATTTCCGAACAAAAAATTAGCAATTATTATGCGCAAAGGATTTCTATTGATCTTAACGCTAACTCCAGGCTCATTTTTAAAGAAATAAGGAACGATTATCCCACCAGCGCCTAAACAGCACCAAATGGTAGTTTTTGTGGATGTAATGGAGTTTGTGGGATTGATAAAGTATGTTTTTTTCTAACGGAACATATTTAATCAAAAATTAGCCTAATGTAAATGAATGAGATAAACAAAATTTTCCGATAATACAACGGGTCACTTTTAAAATGCTGTTTAGCCAAATCGCATATGATAAGATGGTACCAGATGGATCTTATATGGATATATAGGCAAATATTTTTGCATACAAATTGCCAAATGATGGAAATATGTCTATTACCGTTTGCTTAAGTTATGACTGGTGCGGAGAGCTGTCATTTAATTCCTAGCAATCTCATCAAGCTTATTTTACAAATAAAAGATGTTAAAAGTTTGAAAATTTGTATTTACGAAATTATGAAGCCTTCGGTGTTAAGAGGTGGTTGGATAATGTAATAAAAGCCAGTATTTTAAGCCCAAAAGGATAGGGTGAAACGAGTTTTATCTCATATTTTATTAATCATTACGGTGGGGTGGGACTTTGAGGTATATAAATTTTTCATTCAAATTCAACATTTTTTCAAATAAATTGTTTAACAAACTGTTAAATTTGAATAACAAAAAAAATGTTCACGAACTTGAGCTGATTTTGGTGTGGTCAAATCCCGCCCCATTAGGTACATATAAGCTAGATTACTTAAGGATAAAAATCAAATAATAGTTTTCTTTTCGAACTAAAAACGAAGAAAAAATCTTAAAAGCTTACAATTTTCTCGGGCAACACCAGGTAGTTCTATTAAGTATTTATCAAATTTATAAAAATTTATCTAACAATTGTTTTTTTTATTATTTCTGATTGAAGAAAATCATCTAAAAAGTCTTCAGCAGTTTCTTTTCAATGTGCCGGTGAATAATAAACTGAAAGACTTTAGCGCACTAAAAACTCCAATCTTTTTGTTAGGTTTAAAACTAATTTTTAAGACTAATCATTAATACAATTTTGGCCTTTTCTTCAGATATCTTTGATCTAACTAGATCCTAGTAGGAACTTTGAGAAATAAAATATTTTAATCTAACATAATTCAAAGGGTTTCGTTCGCTTAAACTTTGTTAGAGTTTTTATTAGAGAAAGGCGACCTTTATGGCGTACAACCAATTTGTTTATCATCTTTTATGAAAGGAGTCCTGAGATCTCTATGAATATCAGCATTGCGAACAAGCCAGAGGGGCATTAACAATGTTTTGCAATACATACTTGGTTTTGGAACGTTCGGATAGTTTGAATATGCAGTTGTGTAGCACAAACCCATATTTGAATACGCTATTTCCAGGCTGGTTTTAATATTTTGGTTGTAGATCAAAACTTTGTTAATTAACCATTGTTGCATGTTTTTTATTTCCCAATAAAACATTACAATATGTCTCTGAAGGAGACATTAGTAGTTTGTACGACATTTTTTATGCAGGTAAATTGCACTGACCAGCGGATGAGATAGCCCAGTGGTCAACCATCCATGATACCAAAACATTATACTCCATTGTTGTTCTTGGAACCCATTTGATTTTTGTTGTTTTTTTTTTGTAAATTATAGCCAAAACTTAGGTTGAGAGCCTTTAAGTACTTGTGCACCATTGACTATTTGAAAAAGAAAAGATTAGAGGAAGGGAAAGAAAAAGGAAGAAGAAAAGTAGTGTGGAAAGAGCTAACAATGTTGTTAATATTCGTTTTAAACCTCTGTAGGTCATAAATAAAAAATTCTTCTCTCATTGGGAATGCTTCGATTGGAACGCGATTCCACAATCGAGATATTCTTACTATAAATTGTTCCTATTGTCTACTGGGTAGCTGCAGGATGCTAGGACGTTTAAAGCGACTTACATCACTGGTTTCAAGAAGAGCTTTATAAATCGGTATAGCTTGTTTTCCAGTAACAACGGCGAGTTGCGACCAATCATCCAATACAATTTTCTTAGCTTCAAGCCCAGTTGCTTTCTTTTGTTATGGATATGGATTTTCCATGTGAGACCCGAATACTTTACATTCTGTTTTTGAGGTATTACTTCGTTTTTAAGTACAACAACCAGACAAGTTTTTCTCTTTAGTGTAAATGTGATATGTGTTGATTTTGCTTCATTCACCCTGATTCTTCATTTTTTTAGCCATTGTTGAATGACATTATAAAAAACTGTTGTTAGTATTTTGTAGTTTTTTTACTCAATTACTAATTTTTTATAAATAAAACGATGTTAAATTCCAATTAAAATAATAAATACGATGGCAACTCTTACATTTTTTACTTTTGATTTAAGTTTAATTTACATATTTTTCTTATCTATGGCACTAGCATATCGGAAAATATTATTATTCAAAGGGAAATTGAAGACGTAAATATTATAATAATAACATAATAAAATCAAATAAAATTTAAATCGAAGTTGAAATTTTATTTTTTTATTTCACTTCTATATAGGTTAAATTATTATTATTATACCAATATTATATTATAACTATATTGGTATACAACTTTAAATGTTAATCTCTTTTAAATATGTTAAAATAAAAAAAAAGTTTTCGATTTGAGTTGAATTTACGAACAAAAATAATAAAAAAAGAAAAAAATTTTTATTTTTTAGTTTAGGTAATATTAAAGAAAATTTTGAAAATATAAACGGTTGCCTGTTCTAACGAAATCTTATTTTTTTGGGGTTTATATATTTATTTTCATCAAAATAACTATAAAATTTTAAGCCTATCAGGATTTGGCTATAAAGTTGTTTTTTCAAGATATATTTAAAAAATTGATTAACAGTAACACTTTTATTAATATATATATATATATATATATATATATAACAGCAATATTTATAGTCTATATCTTTATATAAAAGTATGCATCACTTTATATAAAAGTAACATTTAACATAACATATAACATTACACATGCATAACACTTATATAAAGTAATTTCTACAGATGTTAAAACCCTTAAATGCATACTGTTGCATATATGCAACATCAATTTAAAAGTCGTGTAACGTTTGCTTCGGCATCATTATTATTTAGGTTTAGCTAAAAAAGGATTTTGAATTAGATTATGTTAAAACGTGTTCACAAAACTTAAGATATAGATTTGTTTTATGGTAAAATATTTAGATTTATGTAATGTGGAATGAAAATAAAATAATCGTTACTTTGAAGATTTTTATTTAAGATTGTGGGGAATTTTTATTTAAAATTGCCCCTAATCAAATGTGTATACGAAAAAACAGAATTTTATAAAGCACAAAATTTCTAGTGACAAATAAAACTTAGTTTAACTAGTTTCTGTAAAATACAAATTTCAAAGTGTGTTGCATGAGCAACATTGTGTGAATAGTTAAAAATAATTAAAATATATAGATGAACAAGTTTGTGCAACAAAAATTCGTTATATCATAGAGTAATCATATAAATAGAGTATTCACGCAGAATAATAATTGTTAATCATTTTCTTCTAAAAATCCCGTCCCATTTTCACTCAATACCCCAAAACACTCAAATATAATTTTCGAAATTCAATTATTTTTACTCAAAACTTTTTATTTATTGAGGAGAATATTTCATACCTGCCTCTATACTTCTAGCCTATTCACAGAATGATTTTCCCGAAATTTTATCGAATTACGATTTCCTACAAAAATTGCAAATGACACTACTCAGAAGCTTACAGAAAAAGATTTCTGTATTGAAGTTGCTAACACGCTGTGTATCCAACAGCGTGTTAGCAACTTCAATACAGATGTAAAAATTATGTAAAAATTGTTTTGTTAATTATCATAATTAAATACAAATAATATTATATCTTTTGATTTCATTAAATATATTATTTTATTGTCTATTTACACGTTGTTAGATGTATGCAAATGCAACATAGTAAAAAATGTCCACCGGAGCCTCCAAAAACCTAAAATCAAAATTTTAAATTTATTTTGGTGTTTTGTGTACCAAATACAATACAAAAAACTTTTTTTGGACCAGAAATAAAAAATAATGCATTTGAGGGCTAACTAACATTTGTATAATTATTTATTACAACTACTTAGATTATATGGAGTGTTCAATGGTTTTCGAATACAATAAAATATTCGTAAGACTATATTAAATTACAAGTTTTAAATTTTTAAATTTTTGGTGTCAATCTCATGGAAAACTATGGAACCCACTATGTAAAACTACACATACCCATTTTTGAATAAACCTGTACTTATCATAGTACACTTACATCATATTTTACTGACTGATAAAAATTTCTATATTATCTCTTTCTAAAACAAAAACTTGTTTTTTTTTTAATTATTGAAATATAAACTTAATTATTAGGTAAAATTTTATTGTCTACTAACAATTATTTCGTTTCAATTAATTTAGAAAAATGAATTCTATATGGACATATTATCTCTGAAAAATTGAGTGCTGGTTTATCTCTTATGTTTTTGTTTACGTAATCCCTTTTCCATTTATATCATACCAAAAACATAATTATTATGAGTACCTAAATTTTTTTTATTACAAAATTCTAATTCCTTACGTGATTTATCTTTATTATCTCTTACAAACGTATAATATTTGCTGGTTTTTGGCAAGTATAAACAAACCTTTTAAAATGTTTACACCTATACTTTGAAATAAAAATAAAATATAAATAAATTTCAATATTCTGCAATTTTATATTTTAATATTATAATTTTTATATTAAAAAAGAGAAATGTTTTCCATCTATAAAAAAAAAAAAAAACAAAACATTCGAATAATTCGATAATTTTCCATTAATTTAAAGAGGACAATAATAAAAAAAAAATATAATAATAATTGTAATACCCGAAAATTCAAAAGAAGCTTACCATTAAAATAAAAATGTTTATCTCTTTCCAATTTAATTTTATTTTCATTTTTTTTATGTATTTTTATTTTGTACAACTTATGCATATACAAGTATATTATGTTACGGGGATAATTTAATAATAATTGGCGTTTATATTTCCGGTCACTAAATAAAATTGTTGTACAGACTAATTAATAGAAAATCATCTCTATCTAAATTTAGCAAAATTTTAATTTTCAAATCGTCTTTCCAAAGTACATACCTGTACAGTACATATCGTACTTCAGTCTGGTTAAACTGCGGATACTTTCATAAAAAAAAACTGTATAAGACAAAATAAGCTACTTAAAATGTAGCTAAGCCACTCCTGGCAACAATTTGTTGCCAACTGCTCTCCAGCTCCGAAAACATCAATCATTTAATCAGACAAGTGGTCGATAACTTTTAAACATAATTAAATAGTATTTGTTTATTTTTTAAGACGATTTTTTATTCCGTTCTAGCTAGAATTCTCGACTAATCAGACGATATCAAAACTAATATAACAACATAAGTTTTCTACATTTTTTAAACAAATTGTATAAAACAACGTACATATAAAATAATTCAATTTTTTACCCAAATTAATTAGTCTCTCGTCTAGCTCTTAAATATCTTTGATTAAACGTTAATGCTCGTGAAGAGACTTTTTATATCAACAATAATATAAAATTATTTATATTCAATGGATTTGGCATATTACGTATTACACCAAATTTAGAATACAATCACACCACTAAATAAGCGTAATCACGTATTCATCGAATTCCCCGTAACATACATATTCGTATTATAGCGAATATTTTACATTAAAATCGTAAATTTATAATAAAAATCGTAAATTGAACATTATTTTAAGAATGACATTATTTATAATAATTTTACGAATTCTATGCGTCACAACCCACCAAATTCTCCTGTGTAACCAACAATACATACAAAGTCATTAAAAACCGCACTGATCTTAATACTGAAAACCAAATTTTTACTTTTGGTAAGAGACGATTTTGTGTACGAATTGTATTTTAGATAACATCAAAAACAATCTGTGAATGTATGTTTTTGTTAATTTTTTTTCATATAAAATGATTTTATGTTAATGTTATCATTAAAAATTATTGGGAAAAAAATAAAATAAGTGTATTTGCAATATTATTTACATACAAAATAATTAAGGACAATGTAAAAAATATATATTATTATATTATATACAATAATATAAAAATTAATTACAGGGTGAAATGAAATTTAACTGAATTTTAAATTGTAATATTTTTTCCGGTCTATTATTTCGAATCATTGTAATGTGAAAAACTGTTTATATAACAAAATTGTTATAATATGCTTCATCATATCTGTGTAATTAATATAATTACCTATATTTATCTTCCTGTAATGTTTATAGGTATTATAGTTTTGAATTTCGAAGCTCTCACATGTAATATGGATTCTATGTATGCATTTTTTTCTTAAAAAGTTTCATAACACCCGTAGAAATAAAACGAAAAAAAAACAAAAAATTCAGAAAAATATTCTACACAACAATGCACTCTATCTTCTAGCCAAGTCACAGGATGATTTTTCCGGAATATATCGAATTACGATTTTTTTTTAAATTTTTTTGTTGTTTTGTCAAATAAAATTTTAGAAAAACAAAATTAACACAAACAAGAATATTCTGAAAAATGTAATACCAGAAATTAAACACAAACACCATCAAAGATTTTGCTCAGATAAAAAAAGATAAATAACAACAATTTACATGCGATTTTAATTTGGTCTTAAAAATTTTACTGTATCCACCAGCTTTATTTTCAGTGTTCATTAGAACATGATAGAAGTAGGATGATGAAAAATTGTTTTTTTTTTAAATTGAAAATTATTAATGAAAATATTTTTGTATTTTTTGTAAATTTTACCAATTTAGTTAAAAAATATTGAATATTTTTTTAAAATAACAGGTTATTCATATATCAAAACATGTCTATACAAAAAGCAAAATATATATGAAAATAAGATCTCATTTTAAAAGTTGCTCTCCCAGAGGCCAGGCTAGAAAATATAAAAGCATTGCACACAACAACATTTGTTTTTATAATTTCTAACATTTCTACATTAACAACAAAAATGAATTTTTTGAAATGAATAATGAAATTTTAAATAACAATTTTTTTTCTTTCTTAACTTATAACTGATAACCAAAAGTCTTAAAATAACTTTTTTTTACATAATCAAAGACAATCTAATTTGCTATTCAAAAATCCTCTAAAGGCTATACGTCGAGCAGTACTTCAGAAGTTATGAACGATTTTGTCAAAAAACCTCCTTTCAATTTAATTTGTTTTATTTTAAATTTTTGTTTCATCGGCAAATTATTTTTGTTTTGCAAAAAAAAAAGAAAAAACAACAAAAATAATTTTTTTTTTAAATTAAGATTTTAGTGAAATAATGTATATATGTACGAATTGTGGTATATTTGTTTTCTTCAAGTGTGTAGAAATGTATGTTGTAAAAGAGTGATGCATCGAAGTTAACATTTTTATTATTTTTGTTTCTGATTTTGTTTTTTTTTTTTTGAATATAGGCATATATAGGTATTTGTTAAGTATGTATGTTAACATGTATAGTATATATTTTAACATGAACAACGATAACGAATTTTTGAAATGAAATGAAATTTTAAATAAGTTTTTATTTCTTTCTTCACTTATAACTTGATAGCGAAAGTCTTAAAATAATTTTTTTTTTGCATAATCAAAGAAAATTTTATTTCCTATGCTCAAAAGACTATACGCCGATCAATGGTTCAAAAGTTATGAAGAGTTTTGTAAATACACTTCATATTTATTTTCAGTAATGTAATATTTTTATTTTAATTTTCGTTACAATACGAGTTTTTATTTTGCTGTGTACATTTTATTGTTTTTTTATATTCACAATTTGATTTATTTTTGCTTTTTTTCTATTGAAAGTTACAAGTACAAAATCGAAACCGAATTAGTAAAATTGTTTTCGTTTAAAGTTGTGGTTCATTATCAAATATTATTTGTTCAATATTCTATTTATGCGTATTAGCAAGGAACATATATACATTATTATATATATATATACTATATGTGCTTTGGTATTTGTTGACTAAATATTTTAAAATTTCAAAATTTATATAAATAAGCCAACAAAGAAATAAATTGATAAAACCTAATATGACAATAACGACATTTAGATTCTGACAATGTCATACAAGCAGATGACAAAAACCAAATGACCCATATTAATAAGATCTCAATCGTTTTTTTCAAACTTTCACGCCGAACTTACGCAGCTATGGAATGTTCACACGATTAACTTGATTCTTAACTATACGATAAGTTTTCAATGATGGTAAATAAGATGCCGCTACAATGATCGAGTAGGGTTGTAACCTTACTACAAAAATTCCATTTATATGGTAATTAAAAGCGTTCTAATAAAAAAAACAAAAGTATGATAAATTAGTAAGCAAATACGTATTTTTCTTAAATTTGAAATGAAAACTCTAATGAAGGAAAGAAATGAATGCCGTCATTTATGTAACCCGGCCTAACAAAGCTAGTACATAATAAACCAATAGTAAATCCATTTAATTTTTTTATTAACTTATCTTAGACAACAATATATGTAATAATCATATATGTAATAATTTATTTAAAAAATTCAAATCTAATTTTATTCTGGCGATGGGTGGATTGCGGCAATTTGATAAATTAAATTTTTTCTATGTTAAAATGACTGATACATGGGATGAAATTTTAAATCGAAATTTCTAATTGAAAATAAAAAAATTTTAAAAGATATTTGATTTCGCCACGTCTCTTTTTAATCATCTATCAGTTAAAAGAATAATAATGAAAATCGATTGTAAAATAGTTCAAATATTTGTACCGTATGTGTTTTTCAATTTATACAAAATAAGAGCCCAAGCAGGAAAAGCCAAAATTATTGAAAGTTACAAGTACAAAATCGAAACCGAATTAGTAAAATTGTTTTCGTTTAAAGTTGTGGTTCATTATCAAATATTATTTGTTCAATATTCTATTTATGCGTATTAGCAAGGAACATATATACATTATTATATATATATATACTATATGTGCTTTGGTATTTGTTGACTAAATATTTTAAAATTTCAAAATTTATATAAATAAGCCAACAAAGAAATAAATTGATAAAACCTAATATGACAATAACGACATTTAGATTCTGACAATGTCATACAAGCAGATGACAAAAACCAAATGACCCATATTAATAAGATCTCAATCGTTTTTTTCAAACTTTCACGCCGAACTTACGCAGCTATGGAATGTTCACACGATTAACTTGATTCTTAACTATACGATAAGTTTTCAATGATGGTAAATAAGATGCCGCTACAATGATCGAGTAGGGTTGTAACCTTACTACAAAAATTCCATTTATATGGTAATTAAAAGCGTTCTAATAAAAAAAACAAAAGTATGATAAATTAGTAAGCAAATACGTATTTTTCTTAAATTTGAAATGAAAACTCTAATGAAGGAAAGAAATGAATGCCGTCATTTATGTAACCCGGCCTAACAAACCTAGTACATAATAAACCAATAGTAAATCCATTTAATTTTTTTATTAACTTATCTTAGACAACAATATATGTAATAATCATATATGTAATAATTTATTTAAAAAATTCAAATTTAAATTTTATTCTGGCGATGGGTGGATTGCGGCAATTTGATAAATTAAAATTTTTCTGCGTTATAATGACTTATACATGGGATGAAATTTTAAATCGAAATTTCTAATTGAAAATAAAAAAATTTTAAAAGATATTTGATTTTGCCACGTCTCTTTTTAATCATCTATCAATTAAAAGAATAATAATGAAAATCGATTGTAAAATAGTTCAAATATTTGTACCGTATGTGTTTTTCAATTTATACAAAATAAGATTCCAAGCAGGAAAAGCCAAAATTATCTCTGAGAAGTTTTTGGGAGAAAAAAATACATACTAATAGAAAACAAAACACGAATATACAAAAACTACATTCGGCCCATCCTAAGGTACGCTATTTAGACAACCGGGGACACTACTGAATCCAAACAAAAAATGCGAGTAACCGAAATTCGAACTCTGAGTGATAAGAAACGAACAATATCAGAGACCCGTGTGACATTCAAGATGTTGTCCATTGGAGTTTAAATAGACGAAGAAACTGGAAAGACTATGAAAATACAATGTCAAAAGGTTGACTGGCGAAGGTAGTATTAAAGGAAAACATCCAAAAATATGGTATGAATGCTGGACGTCATCATCACAAAATTTAAGAGGATATTGAAAAAAAAAACAATTTAAGAGAATATTGAAAAAAAACAGACACGAAAAGCCTATTTTAAGAAAGTAGAAGAACCCTTTTTAGACATTGGATTGCTTATAGCACTTTTGTAGAAATAGATCGTTATAACAAGAAACCACTTTATTACTTTAATTCCTGAAAACACGTTTAAACATTTTTTGACGCAATCTACACGTTTTCCGTTCGATGAAATGCTTGGTTTAGCAAAGCTATTCACTAAATAAGTTTTGCCTTTTCATAGAAGACAAAAAACGTCTGAACTCTGAAACAATATTTAATTAAGACCATGGACACAATTTTGCAAAATAGATCTTCAAAATAGATCGAAATCGATACTTCCGCTTAATTTTTGTAGACTAACAAAGAAACAAGACTTTCTTTTCATCTTCAAAATTATACTAAATTAGATTTTCATATAATTTTTGTTATTAATTTTAAATCTATATATCTAGATGTTAAAAATTGCTTTAACAATTTTTCACTGAAGCCAACAAAGAGTATATAATAACGAGACCTAATTTTTTATGTATTTATTATAATTGAGTACTTATTATGTGTTTAAAATTTACAAAATTAATTAATTTTCAAGTTCATTTCCACCAAACTGATAAAAATTATTGATGCAATGTAAATTATAAACAATAAATATACTACCAGGACTATTATGAACAATAGCATAAGGTCCAGAGAAAAATTTTCTTTAGTAAGAAAGAGAAGCTTCTGAGCTTCGTTGCTTTGCTCAACTCAAGTGATTATACAAACAAAAAACCAAATCTTGTGAGATTTCAAAAAAATTACTCTAATATTATTTTTATACATACCGTGTACGAAAATATTTTTACCTTTTAGGTAATCTACTATAATTAGCTTAAATTAGTGTAAAGAATTTATATAGAACGAATAATAATAAAAATTTTGAACGAATAATTCACATAAATCTTTTTACGGTCCTAATCAACATATCTCATAATTAAATTTAAACTTTAAATTGTAATAAAAAATTTTATTTAGTTGAAATAATATGAAATTTTTTATACAATACAATTCTAACTGCTGGCAGTGTCTTAAATTTGAGTTCCTAAAAATATCTGCTTTATATACGAGTAGAAAACATAAAATTTTTATGAACGCATTAACATTAATTAAAAAGAAAACATTTTAAAGAATAATCCTTATCTTTTGTGGTTTTGTTTTACAATCTCTCTTTAAATTACTTCAAAATGTTTTATACCAAAAAAATCATTAGATGGAAAAATTGGAAATGTATTCAGAATAGGAAGGGAATATTTACCCATAACTGGTGGACTGGTGGATTGATAAACTATTATTATAAATGAGGTTATTTAAAGTTTTTTATAGTGATTAAATAACAATTTCTGTTATTATAATCTACTAAACAGCATTCTATAAGAGTTTCAAAACTTTAAATATCCTGGTGAATTAATTTTAAATTTTGATTACTCAAATGAACACCCAGTGCATTATACTAAAACTAAAAACAAAATGAATGTTAACACATAAAATATTATACGTAGTTCGCTTCACTGAAGTATAGGGCTTCCACAAACCTCTTCTATCTGACTCTGTTCTGCGCAAGATTATTTACTTTCACTCCATGTTGAGTTGTTGTTTTCTATTTGTTTTTGAGCTCATCTGCACCATGTTTTCCACGGTCTACTTACTTCTCTTTTGTCCTACGAATTCTATGCTATTTCGCTCCATTCGCTATTTTTGAATATTTTGACTTAAGACCACTTCCATATGTTTTAAATCAAGCTTTTTCGAAATGTGTATTCAACATCTTTCTATCCGTTGCAGTTTAAAATATACAGAGTTGTCATTTTGATCTATAACCCCGCTGCATAACCAACGCTCCATAACCACGCTCCATAAACCACGTTTTTCCAATGATTGTACTATTCTGCTCCAAACGCCAATTTTCTGTCAAAGCAACTCTTATATGAAAATTTGCGTAAACAGTATGCTTACAAATACTTTTTGCCCCGTCTCGAAAAAAAATTCGGATCAGTAAAATGATAATATAGCTTTTTAATTAAAATTTTGCACAGAATTTGTTTGTTAAAACATTCTTTAAAAAAAAGCCGATAACCATGGTAGCTAATTTTATTGTATCCAATAAAAAAAAAATAATAATAATAAAACATTCTTTAGCATTCCTATAACTTTTTCCTTAAATTTTGTGTCTATTTTATAACAGAGATTATAAAATCGAAAACAAAAACTTTACGCATTTATTTCAATGATCGCTATAACCGACGTCTAACTCAAATAATTCAAAAATATTCCGAGTTGGGACATTGAATGATCCATGAAGTAGACTGTGTATATTCTGTAATAAAATTTAAATATGCACAGTCCTCTTCATTTAATAAAAGTTTTAATTACAAGATTTAAGCAGTTTGATTCAGTTTTTGTCAATATTTTTCAGGATTACTTTAACGGAATCCTATTGTTAAATTTTTAAGTATTCAAATGTAACTTTGAGCTGTGCCCAAAACTTTGTGTAGTATTTTAGTTTATCACTAAGAACTTAAGTTTTTGGGATTCTGAGGAAGACAATATTCCAAGGATAGCTGGAATTAATAGTTTTCCAAAAATATATGTCTTTAGTGGCATATCTTATCATTTAAGGACGAAAAGGACATTTGAAAATATTCTTGTTGTCTGATGATTTTGTATAAAACCGTTATATCTATTGATCTATTAGATATATATATATATATATAAATATATATAAATATTCAGTTATATATTCTGGAAAGATAAGAATCTGGAGCATAGTTTAATATTTATTTGACGATGATCGATGCTGTTATTTAGATATTGTAGTTAAAAGTAGAAAATTTTGGGGAAAAAAAACAATCTTTATTTTCTTTCTTGAAAACCCAAATATCTCAATATTCAAACATCAATTGACACCCATTTAAATACAAGTACTCGTTTCCGATCGGAAAATGTTTTTAACTTGGTATTTTACCGAACTAACTATGGGAAATAGGAACCAGTTAATTTAATAATATTTATATATGAATGTAATTAAATTTTATTAGCAATTTCTATATTTTAAGACTTTTTATTTTTTTTTATTTTATTTTATCTTATTTCATTTTCTTTTTAGGCTAAGTTTTTTTAATAATATTATTACTTGTAAAAATATTTAATGTAATTTTAATTGTTATTTCTAAATTTTCAATTTTTCTTTTGTTTATTTTACTAGATTAAGATATTGTAACTTGATGTAATATGTTTGAATTAAGCATAAATAAATGAATAAATACGTTGTATTAAAAATGGGGCAAACTGGCAACTGTGACTATTGTGATAAAAACTACTACTAGGGGCCCCTGTTGAGTAATTATATTTCAAGTTGAAGTCAAATTTAAAGTTTTTAAAAAAACAGTAATTTATGTACTGACATAGACTTCGCACGATATAGCAGAAGCCACTCGTGTTTAATAAAAAGTTTTGTGGTTAGTAAGTTTTATTTAGGACATATAAATACACCTCCCTCATATACTGTTTCGTTTCCGATATATTCCCTACAGTAAGTGGCATTTAGTGGATAAAATTACTAAAAATAAAAAATTTTGTGTAGTAAAGAGGTATGTATATACCTACATAATACATAAATTTAATAAAAACTATATTATTACTACAAATAACCAAAATTTAGAAACAGTTACTTAAAAAGATAAAAGTGATTTGTTTTTTTGTTATTTTTATATTTTAGATGTATGTATTTGTTTTTTTGTTTTTATTTGACATATGTACAATCTACATTATATTCACTGCAAGTAATTATAATAACGTATTTGTTTGTTTCTGTTTTTTATTTTGATAAGAGCTCACTATTTATAATGTACTTGCTGAATAATAAAATCATATGGGAAAAAAATTTTCAACTGTGTGCGCATTATTGTTTTATATACAACTTATTTATTATATCAGAAGTTCATTAAGGAGAATCGAAATAAAATGAAAACGTGTCTACTGCGCAGGTCCTTAAATGCTTGTCAATTATAATTATAGATATTTCACTACAATGTCTAGTGAACACAAAAATAAGTTGAAAATACATCAGTAAACATTTGTGCAAAATATAAAATATCGAGTTCATTTTTTTTTGTTGTTTGAAGTTAAACTTTTGTTTTTCATTTTTCTCGAAAACAACTTTTGGGCGTTTGGAGCAACAAAGCATTCAGCCGACGATTGAACAAATACTTTTGTGGACGACTATATTTCTCCTAACTTGAGTAGAATCTTTATATAAACATTTCAATCATATTAAAATTTATTGCATGTAATCCCAACTTCAGCTGGTATCACATTTTTTCAATTTTTATTTTCCCTTACTTCTCACATTTTTATAATAACACTTGAAGTCTTAATTTTCTTCCATCATAAGAAATTGCTATCTTAATTAATTTTACAGAAAAAAATGTGAATTATTTAATTTCCACCTTTATCAAAAAATTATGTGTACATTTTTACCACTGTTTTTCAATTCATTTGAATATTGTTGTTAGAAGAAGCCAATTTTTTTGCTGTATACAATTTTTAATTTTAATTTTACTTGTTCGAAATAAAATATTTCAAAAATTCAAAACCAAAATTCTGAAAACAAAAAAAAAATACACAATTCTACGAAATTACTTAATTCCCTAGCATTTTATTTTTCATTTTCATTCCCTAGTTTTGAGAAAAACAAACAAGAACCTGGTGTGTACATTTTCTATAAATAATTTCTATATCAAACTTGTGTTTTTGTATATAGGTTTCAGAATAACGTCATATCTTATCGCATTTAATTTATTTAATTTCTAATAAGAAATTTAAAAAAAAAATATACAATATATTTTTTTTTAAAAAATAACAAAAATAAAATAAAATACAGTTGTAATTGACTAGGGTACAGAATAACCTCTTCATTCACTAAATATGAAAATGCGAAATCCCCCATCAATTTAAAATCGAGGTATTTTGTTTATTTTTAAAAAGCTTCGTTTATTCACCGTTAAAATAACCGTTTTAATATACATTATTTATGTGTTTTTATATATGTATATTTGAATACAAGTCTAGGAGTAAGGAGTAAAAATTAAAATGATTATTTTCGGTATTTACTCGTATTCACTAAGTTACACTCATAAGATATGTACATACACCAGCGACCTACACATAAGTAATCACATCGAATAATTTTAAAGAAATTTTTATTTTTTTTTATTTTATGTTGTTTTTACATGACAAGGGTTACCAATTGCTTTTATTTCTAGAATTGTATTTTACTTTTTGTAATTCTCAAGAGATAGAATTGTCAAATTTATTCTTCCAAAAGACAAGGTTTTTTTACTAATCAGATTTACCCACAGATTTAAAGATGGAGTTCTGAAATTTTGTACAGTTATTTATGATCAAAAAAAATATCTCATGCGATTCGTGTAAAGCATATTTTGCACCTAAAGATCTGCTTAATAATATAAAGTAAAAATTAATAATATTATAAAGCCTACATACGACTCAAGATGGAGTACAACTTGCATCTATAGGCGGGCGCCTCAAAACTGATCTAAGCTTTCTTGACAGAGTACAAAAACGAGCTATTCGCCTCAATGATGATGTAAATGTTTCTTCAACACTTGCTCCATTTGATCATCATCGTACCGTTGGAGCATTAACCCTATTTTATAGATATCTCGTGGAAGTAGACACAGACTCGGCAGAACTAAAATCACTACTTCCGCTTCTTAAGCAATTCTGTCGAGGAACGCGGGAGGCTGCAAATGCCACCCCTACACCGTGGACATACCAAAATGATTCAAGACTGGTTATGGAAATTTGTTTATCATCTTTTAGTTTATCATTTCTTTATCATGCGGCAGATTAATCTATTTTTTTTTTTTTTTTGATATTTACTGTACAATTATATTTTATATTTTGTCGAGACTAGTATTATTCGAATTGTAAATTGAGTTTTAATATTTGGAAAAATAAAAGAAAGAACAGTCTGATTCTGATTGAAATAGTGACAAATGGTTGGATTTCAACATAATAAAATCCTTATTAAATTTTATTAAATCTTGAGTAGCTCACAATGTTTTCAAATGACAAACTAACCTTCAGGAGTTTCGCTATTATACACTGATAGCTCAGAAATCTGGGACAAAACACGATATCGGTATACTTTGTCAACTCAAGCTCAGCACTGCTGGACAGACATCTCCCTGTCTTTCAAGCTACAAACTATGCCATCTAGCTATTAGCATTGCATGTATTAAAAAAGAGCATACAGATGCCAGCATTTACAGAATTTTCAGACAGTTAAGTTACCCTCAAAACCTTTTAATTTTTAAATCAAAGCTTTTTTATAGCTTTTTTATAGCTGTACGTAATGACGAAGTAGATATTCTTACCAAAACAGATGCGTAGAATCAACTTTTAGGATCATAAGAGCCAAGCTCAAACGCCTCATTGAATGCTCAAACATCTACTCTGTTACTAATTAGAAAATTAAAGAAAAGAATACCATATTGGATATTGGATAGTCTAAAACTTTGTTCAAATTCAATGTTAGGCAATTAAATCAGGTAATTGTGGAGTTCATTTAACAAATTTCTGTTCAAAATTGGTAAGTTCAACACAGATAAATGTTTTTATATCTTAAAACGGGAAAAGAAATTCTTCCATCTATTTGAATGAAATGCCATAGCTTGTAAAAGATAAAAATATTTCCAGGTATGCACATGCGTGATAGCGTTCGCTACGGACTAATGTTTATATTTCTTTATACTTATATTTATTTATACCACTACGGACTTAGACCAACAATTTTGCACGACCAAACGAGGAAGTACAACAAATCTGAAAATGTTTGTGAGTGTTGTGTAGAACACTCTTCACAGATAAAAGAAAATCAATTACTGGTTTGATTAGCTTCTATTCCCAACCTTCACCACCCAACAAGAATATTTCAAAAACTACAGGTGTTATAAATCTGAATATGGGTATTCAGAAATAGTTTCATCGAAAATAAACAACTTCATCTTTAAAGCTTTTTGCAAAATACTGCTTGTTTAAACAACATCGTTAGTAAAAAACTTATGAAATTTGTGCAGATCCTCAAATTCAAAGCTTAAAATTAATATGGGAGCAAAAATTTGTAGTGAAACTTGAGGTAGGAAATTACTACAGCTTGAAATAATTAATTTAATACCTAACGAAATTTCTAACTTTGTTTAATTTGGCAGGGGTTTAGAAATTTCTTATTGCCAGGATCGCATATAACAAAATTAGTCATCACCTACAACAATAGGAGATTTATTGATACTTCTATGAAATTTGAATTGGGTCAAACTTTAAAATGATACCAGACTCCTCAGAAATGAGCACAATGTATTATTTTCCAAATGCATTGATTTAATTGGACCCAGAATTTGTTCGAATATCAACTTCTTGAATATTATTCAAAAACCCTTTTTATTTTAAATTGTATATCTGTTCCGCTCTCTTATACGCTGACTGTAATGATATAGAGCTACATATGACATGATATATGACAAATTCCGTAAATGGAACATACATGTAACTGCCCATAATCGACATAGGCGATAATTAAGTTGAATTTGACGATTCGTTAAACTTTTGTTAAACATAGAATTCTTATGTTAAACTCCATCCAAACCGAATTCGACACAACATGTAAATTATTTTTGTTATTGTTTTGCTAAGAAATCTTTTCTTATTTTACTATGTCTTATTCTACTATAAGTCGACATATGCTTTGACAAATATTTATGTCAGTTTCGTTAGGAAATTTGACATTTACGTATTATGCAGTCAGTAATCTACTTTCGACTTGAAACAAAAAATATTCAACTTAAAAATTGGATGAACTAAAATGTTCAAACAAATTGTTTTACGTTAGTATAAGTTGTGTTCTAAACGTTCAAATGTCAATTAAATATTTTCATAATTACATATGGCAACCCTTACGATAATTTTTATAAATAAAATTTTTTGCAATAAAATATGCTCATATTAGATACTTCGAGTATATCATGTATATGAATATGTCTTATTTTGTATAAATTTTATGCTGTTAACACAGTCATTTAAGAGTATGAAATATATTAATGTTAAAAAAAAACAAAAATGAAATGAAAATAATAAAAATAAAAGTAAATTTGTTCACAAATAAAGTTAAGAGCTTGGTTAAGGAACTCCTTAAAAAATTTGTTTGTTGTTATTTTTTATATCCCGTCGGAATACAAATAACATAAAAATAAAATTCTTGCAATCTAACGTATAAGCGCTTAACTTAACTTATGTTTATTTATGTATTTTATGTATGTACGTACGTTTGTTATTCTTCAAACCACTTGTAAAGGTTAAATTTAATTTAAAGAAAATTTTTATGTTCAAAAGATTGCTTATTATTCGGTTCTGTGATATTTCTCTTTAGTACAGATATACATATATATATATATTGTGTATTATTATAGATTCTATGGTTTATTCATGAATCCTAGAGGGTATTCATGTTCTCTTGAATTTCAAATAACATCAACAAAATTCATATAATATGTAATTTTTTTATATACTCGTAACTTATATAATGTATAAGCCCAAAACAATTATTTAATTTTTCAGACTTTGTTTTTTTTTTCCAACTTACTATTAAGATCGTAAAACAAGTGATTTCTTTATAAAATAAATTTATATAATTATATAAAAATTGTAAACAAGAAAAATAAAAACAGTAACTCAACTCCAAACGAATTTCAAACATTTTATAGAGAGTATATCTAAAATAACTACAACCAGACGTACGATTTTAATGATATAAAAACAAAACAAAAAATTGTACAGCATGTTTACATGACTTTATAACATCTTTCAATTAAAATGTCCTTTTTTATTATGCATTACAATAGTATATATATATATATATATACATATTATACAGGGTATTTCAAATTTATAGTATTATTTTCACGGGTTAGCTAAGCATAGGTTGAGTCAAACTGAGCAAAAAAATTTCCGATAGATATAATTGGTTATGACTACCAATCAGGAGGCTTCGGTTCGACATGGATGTTTTATTGAAATATTTTCATCCTTTTTTTATACCCAAAATAATAAAATTTTTATAAAATTTTTGAGTCTATTTAATTTTGATAATCTAAACTGGCTATTCCAGGCGTAACACTCGCCAGCCCAATATTACAAAAATATTTATTTCTTCTTGATTTAAATTTTTAACTGAAAACAAAGCATATCGTCATTAATTTCTCTTAGCATATCGTCATTTCTGTTTTTGATAATCAGATTTGTTTTTAGTGGTATATTTAAATTATGGAATAAAAGTCGAGTTTCCTTTACTAATCATTTGTATTCATTTTGCAAATATCGATATTTCGGAAGCAACTTACTTCTAATACGACTTACTTCGCTTACGACTAATCGTGTATTTTTGTTCTTTCTCTCATCTCTTTGTTACCTCCGTGGAGCTATATCTATATCTACAACTGTCCATTCTGGCTTAAAATTCTCTTTTGCATACAACGAAGACAAACTATTGAGATGAAGAAGATGGTAGTTTTATAATTTTAGCAACAATTGAAGAAATAATCAACATTACCCTTGATGCATAGTGTTTTTCCTATAAGGAAGATTTTTAGCAAATGTAGTGAATTTTTAAAGATGACTAAAAGGAGGATTTAATACCATGACAACAACAGGAATATTTTTTTTCTGCTTCTCAATATTTTGATTTACAAAATAAATATTCATTTTATTTTGAAGATGTGCTGGCATTGGTCAATTAGAAACATTTCGAGGTTGTTAATTCAAAGACACAAACCATGGAAATTTAAAAAAAATTAATAGACACTTTATTTTTTAGATAATTTGAATTGTTTTGATGACTTTAAAAATTTGTATTTCTAATTTCACAAAACTTAATTTTTATTGATTTTATGATGCTTGGCTATTTGATTCTTGTAGTAAATATAGAGTTTTTCTATATGGGTTTAGAGCTTGGATATGTTTTTTTTATAAATGATTTATTTGAAAGATAATACTAACTGTTAGGGCACAATAATTAGTAGTTCTTAATCCGTAATTTTTTGAAAAAGCTTCACATTTAAATGTTTGAGTTCTTGTCACTGCTTTTTGCTTTAATTTAATTTTTTTGCTAAAATATCAACGAGATGCGAAGTTTTACAGGGATAATTAGCATATTAATATATTAGATTAAGTTTAATTATGCTATTTAGAATGGGAAGTTATGTAGATTTTTAATTAGGTAGTTGACGGCAGTACCAATCATCGCCAAATAAATGTTAAAATATGCTCCAGACCGTTATCTTACTACATACAAAAACTTAATATATATATATCCATTATATCAAAATAACAACGATACTGTCAAATATCTTTTTCATCCTTAAAGGATAAGATGCGCCATTAAAGATATATATATTTTCGGAAAGCTAGGAACACCAAATATTCTTGAGATATAGTAAATAGGTTCTACGCGTGTACAACATCTTCCTCAGAAGAGCCAAAAAAACTTTATCAGCCCAATGTTGATAAAGTAACATTTGAATAAATATGACTTAAATTTAATGAAACGTTGGGAAAACTAGAAAATTGCTTCAGGTTAATAGAAGAAAAATCAGAACTAAAATACGTTCTATAATATATAATAATAATAATAAAAGACTTTATTTCATCAAAATCAAATTTACATTAAATATTTAAGACTTAACTTTAAAATTTATAAAAACAAAAAATATCTAATATAATAAAATAAAAATTTAAAACTTGCCTAGTTTTATATATCCTGATCACTATGATCAACCAAATGATCAACCAAATTATCAAACAAAAGCATTGAGACCTGTTAGTCTTGACAACTGTCGAATTTTCCAGAATTTTGTTATAAGAAAGTCATCAATCATAATATCTAATGAAAAATAAACTCATATAGTTGGGACGGTATATCTTTGCCAAGCTAACATAGATCTCATATAATCAGATCTTAGATATCAGACAAGCTGACTGGTTCCTGATCATACTTGTTCTACGCAGACAGTAGGGAATGGTCTGATTTGTGGTTTTTTATGATGTAGATGAACCCTATTGGATCACACATGTCCCAGTATCGTGGCGTCGACAGATTGCTTTGGTTGCCAGCCCCTATTTGAAACTAAACTATACTAAAGAACCCAAATACATACCTAAAGTTTTCAAATTTATTATTTAACAATGTTTCAGATATTCTACAATCAAATTATTTTTATAAAGACATCATAAAAAATTTTTCAATAAAAAAAAAAAAGCAAAATAATATAAGAAAATAAAAAAAATCAGTGTCCATAATGGATTTACCTAATAGTGGCAATTTATATGAAATGCGAATGTTTGTATTAATTTGAAAAAATTTTGTCTTTCCTCATACGAGCATAAAATTATTTTGGTTATGTTTCGTTAACTCCTGTCCGCTAAGTCACAAACAAAAATAATTTTGAATGATATATAATAAGGCTTAGTGAAAAATCCCTAACCAGAAAATTTGCAAATCGGGGATTTTGATTGGAAATTCAAAATCACTAAATTCAAAATCACGAAATTCAAAGTCCCCCATTTAAAAACCTTCAAATTAAAAAACTCAAAACATAAATTTTGTTTTGGAAAAAGTATAAATGCCTGTTTTCTCCGAGCTGATAAACGCAGATTATAAGAGATGTAAAAAACAAATAATATTTTTTTAGACGATGGTGCCCAAAAAAATTGATTGGCTCTAAAAAGGGAGATAACATGAAATTAAATTATTTTATATGGGGATATTTTCAAAAATTATACTTTCATAAAGTATATTTTTAAAATATCGGTTATTTAAACCGGCAGCCGACTTTGCAATCTTTTGAGTAAATGTATATAAAAATAAAATAATTTTTTTCAACAGATGGTTTTGATGGTTGAATTGTTGTTTTTTTTGTGTATAAAATAAATTTCCCAAATAGAAGAAATAGAAAGAAATTTATTTTTTTTTCTGATAAAATAATTAATTATAAAACTTTATTGCCGACAATGACTGAAATCATCATAAAAGCTTCCCCGACTGTTACACAACTTCTTCCGAATGAAAATATAAGGAATCTGTTATTGAAAAAATTAAAACAAAGTCTTAACTGATTAAAGGATTTTTAAGTTCGGCATAATTACAAAAAGAAGAGGCATGGTTAAAAAATTTCTTAAGTTGTCTTGTAAGTAACGTAAAATTTTGTCATTTTTCTTTTTTCAATTTTTTTTTCTCTAAATATCGTGAAATTTGGCATTTACTTTACTTTTATTTGACTTTTAAGAAATAGCATGTTCCATAGTTTACGATTGATCTGCAATATAAAACTGTTTCTAAATATAAATCGTTAAATTGATAGCCGATTGAAGTTTAGGTAGGCACCTGAACGAAATTAAATTCTTTCACATATTTTATATATTATATATGTTACGGGTAATGTGATAAATCCGATAATTATTAATAATTACCTGTATGGATTGGTAATTGTGATTAAAATTAAAACTATTTCCCTTAATTTTCTTATATTTGTTATTAAAATTACGAAAAAAAAAACTAAAAAAGAAAAGTTATATTTTTATGGTTAAATTAATCATTTGTTTCTACGAAGTTAATTTATTTATTTTTACAAACTTTTATGACATTTGGAATTACACTTTGTATTTGACTTTTTACATTTGCAAAGATTTGAATTACAATCGAATTTACCATTACAGTAGTGAAATCCTTGATCACCTAGATTTGAATTAATTAATTTTTAAAGCCGTAAGACTATAGGTCAAGGGCTGCCGGACCTATAGCCTTTACCGCATTTAATAGCCCCTATACTGATAATAAAAAAAATAAAAATTTGAAGGCCTTTGGTAATGGTTTCCGGACCGTTTGACCTATCCAAAAAAAAAAATTTAAATTATTTATAATAATTATTACTTTTATCTAAGATGGGTGGGAATTATTAATAATTATCGGTTTATGTGATAAATTAAATAAATTCTATCCAAATTAATCACTTTAACCTTTCTATTTGATAATTATTAATAATGACCGGTTATTATTAATAACTACCAAAGTAGTAAATTAACCGCAACATATATACTAATTTTATTTTTGTCTGGAGCCTTTTATAACAACAACAATAATAATGAAAAAAAAACAGTTTTAATTGAAAATTGAGAAAATAAATCAATTATTTTTTTTAATGTATTATGGAAGTAGGTATAGGTAGAAGTAAAATGTAGAGGAAAAATAATATTAATGCATTATCACTTTAAATGAATGCTAAAATATTTATTTGACATTTTTGTTTGTGTTTTGAGATGTAATATGCATACTTTTTTAAACTGCACCCAAACTTTATTAGATTAGCAATGGCATTATACTAGTATTATACAAAATTGTATAATTCATAATACCATAAACAAAGTACATTACATATTATTTGTTCAAGATAAATACATTGTATTAAATAATCAATGATTCCACTGAACTATTTTTGACAAAACTATTAGAAAATATAAAATTCAGTGAATCGAATGAAACTGATAACTTTTCCAAATTCCAAATTTTAATCTGAGATTATTTATGAACTTACTACGAATTTCATTTAATAATTTCACAAAACAGAATCTAAATTACAATACAAACAAATATAAAAAAACAAAAAGCTTGTAGAAAGCTCCCATAAAATCAAAATAATAAAAAAATAAAAACAAATAAAAATATAACGATTAACAAAATATCATTATATTTATTTAATATTTTCAAAAGTAAATTTAAATCTCTCAGTTTTTTAATTCAATTTAAAGATTAAACATCAACAAAGACAATTTTAAATATTAGCAAATTAGTGTGATAAATATAGCTATATATGAAAAATGTTAAAATATTTAATAAATATAACAATTATAATATTTTTATTTAAATTAAATTATTATTATTTTGTCAATTCTGCTTCTAATTGTCTATCTTGGGATGGAATTTTTTGTAAAAGTGTTGAAAATTATCCAGTAGATGAATTAAAATTAGCTACACAAGCATATTTTCAATCATATAATGGAATATATGAAGAAGAAGATGTTGAATTAATAAGTCGTGGTGATATGGAAGATCATTTATGTGAAGTTAATAATACTTTTGTATTAGCGATTGGTGCTATAGATACAACAAATACATTTCGTAATATTGTTAATTTTAATGATACACAGATTCGTCAGCAGATATGCGTCGATTTAAAGCCAAAAACACTTATTTTAGGTAATGATATATTTCCAAAGGGTTATACACCAGTATGTAAACAATTTTATACACGTCTTACATTAACTACATGGAGTAATAGTACAAATGAAAATGAAAGATTTCAATTTTCAAATCACACATTCCGTGTACCGAGTTGTTGTAAATTTATGTTAAGAGAAAATGATGATGATGATGATAAATAAAATATAATTTAAATTTATAAAATAAAAAAAAAATGTGTTATTATTTTAATTAATGTAATGTTTTTTTTTTATGTATTAAATGAACAATAAAATAAGGGTAAAATCATGAACACTACATTAATATAAGTTATGCATATTTATAAAATTTAAAAAAAAATCAATTATAATTTTTCATAATTTTTGATTTTTGACCTTTCTTATCACTAGCAATTCGTATATTTAATTTCTGTATTATTTTTAGATTTAATAATAATTATATAGTCGATAAAATTATTTAAATACTGATAAATATTAATATTCACATAAAATTTAAAAAAAAAAATTGAATTACGACCTAAAAAAAAGCCTAAAAATATTCAGTATCAATTAATGAATTAGAGGACACTTTCAATTTCATTGTACGGAGAACCTTTTATTAGTATGTATTATTATATACAATAAGAGTTATACTAGAAATTATATATTCATTTACTTTTATTATACAAAAAAAACAATTTAAATTACACTCTGTATGAGCACTAATTCAGCTCACTTGAGATGAAAATAAAATAAAAATACATATTATGTATATTATATTTATGTTATATGTTACATGTAAAAGTATATTATTGCTGGTTGTATTTTTAATTTTATAATTGTGATTTTTATGTGTTGCAAATAGTCGAATATTTTCCTTTTAATTTATTAAATACTTGCTTATCATCCAAATACGCGTGTTTCGTCTATTAATTGCAGACTTCATCAGTGTTTTGAACTCAACTTTGTTTATTTTATTTTTCTTTATTTCAAATGAATTAAGTATCTACAAACAGCTATTAAATTTTTCATACTAATCTTAATTATTTATTTAGAAATTCAGTTCAATATCATATAGTATAAATTATATTAAATATAGAATAATTATTGGGTAATATTAACCCGAATTAGCTTTGTGTTGCCATATGACAATAGTTACCATATAGGTATTTTTGCTTTATTAAAATAAAAACCGTTATTTTAATAAAAGAAGTATAGAACTTTTTTTACATATTAATATGTACTTACTCATATTAGGCTGTAAAATTGAAATGACATAAAAAGAAATAGTGCAGTATATAGTTTTAGTTTAGTGAAAAATGCATGGCACGACAAAATAATTTGCATTATGTTTCTAAATATTAAACCGTAATTATTAAATTTTATTTTTGGATAATTATTTTAACTAAATGTAGTTGTTTGTTAATTGGAAAGTAGTTCAAAAAATATCTTATACAATTTTTTTTCATTAGTATTTGTCTGTTATTATAGAAAACATTTGTTCATAGTATATTATTGTATGTGATTGATTTTTGTGATTTTAAGAAAATTAACAGTAAAAAAAAGGATTAGATTATTTAGAAGAGATTTCCTCGGACGTATCTAAGTCTATATTTATTGAACCACCAAATGAAATTGGAGATTTAAGTGGTTCTTAATATGTGTATTAGAGTGATAACATGTATATATGTATACACAAAACTATATAGAACAAATTATTAAATTTTTTTTGATAATCAGATTTGTTTTTAGTTTTTTGAAATAAAAAGTTGAATTTCCTTCCACTAATCATTTATTTTTATTGTGCAAATATCGATATTTCGGAAGCAACTTTACTTCCTTCATCAGTGCTTGCGACTTAAAATGTTTCCAATAATACTTATATTTTTTTGGAAACTGAGTTTCAACTCCTTTATACTGAGTTTCAACTCCTTAATATGTTAATTTTGTGCACAATAGTAATTTCTTAGTAGTACTCCTAGTCTACATTTTGCCCTTTATTATTTATTAAATTTAAACTAGTCTATAAATAATTGCGTAATAACCCTTATGCTACAATGTATTATCTTATATCTGAACATAATTTTAATTTTTTTAAATTATTCTAAATAATGGTAAGAACACACTACCTACATCATTATTAGGGCTGCGTTGTTAACGTATTCTAGGATATCGCCAAACTTTCATACATGTCTTATTTATTATTTTTATTGACCTTAATTTGAAATTATTCTTGTTTATATGGTCTTCAACTATATGCTGCGCTACGACTGACTCATTCATATAGTTTTTTTTCTCGCCATTTCTGCTTCCTTATATGTTCCTAGAATCTAGCCGTAATTATACTCTTCGATTGTCCTATGTAAGCTTTTGTGCAATCTTGGCATGATATTTTGAATATGCCACTTACTTCTTCTGTGCTTTTCTTATCTTTTGCAGGTCCTTACAGATTACACAATTTGAGATTTCTGCTAGTAGTGATTACACTTAAGCTAAACATCGATATTTGCACAATAAAAATAAATGATTAGTGAAACAAAATTCGACTTTTTATTTCATAAATGAAATTATTAATATTTTTATTAAATTTATTTCATTATTTATATACATATGAATTCATTGTACTGAAACTATACTTAATCTATGCTAGCAGTAAAGTTAAAGAACATAAAAAGAAAAAAAAAAAAGAAAAATTAAAATTTTGGCATTTGAATACAAAATTTCTCTTACTAACAAACATACCTTCTAAACATAACAGACATAACAAATTATAATTTTCAGTATTAATAATGGCTACAACTCATAGAATTTAGAATTATATAAATCACACCAAAGAACATTCGGCAAAAATTCTATAATGCCACTGCCCATGCAAAGAAGTAATCTTCCAGAGCGCCTTGGAATAATTAAACTAGGACTTTTTAGTGATCTACCAAAGTTTCATTTTCTCTTCAAGATATTCTGGCGTATTTTTAGATAGAATTTTTCTAATAAAGCAACACATGTAATTATATTTCAGATTGTTATAAAATGTGCAATCAAGTACGGATTTCGATTTCGAAGAATTACCTCTAATCTGTAAAACTCACCTGCACTCATACCACAATTAACTACATCACAATAAGTGAAATGTGAAATTTGTATTACTTATGTACTTTATAGAAACTAGTAGGTCCCCTGTACAATTGTATAGAAGTGGTTTTTTCAGCCACGATTTTATTGTGAAATATTTGATTTGATATTGCTGTTGATTTTGAAACAATAAGAAAAACAGATGTCTAAAATTAAATATTAATAAAATTTGTCAATAAATCTAACAATTTAGTTGAAATAAATGCACATAAAAGTGAAGTTAAGTACAAAGTTTAAAGAAAAGAGTTTAACCTCGTGAGATTCCGAGTCCGAGATTTCGTTAACCGAGTTCTAGACAATACAATTGATCGATTCTGTATGCAAAAACAAAAACTTAAAGTAATTTCAAGTTCGAGTAAGTAATTTGCTGCATCACAACTAAAAATTAAAAATATGATTTTTCTCATTTCAATTTATGCCTGACTACTCCGCATGACAATTGAAATTTTTACTGAGACAAGTTAAATTTGAGTTTAAACTCAGTTGTATTCGATCCAAAGTATACCCGATTGTTGGACTCGATTTTATAGTCCTAATGATCCTCAGTTATAGTTGGTGTAAATTCAAAGGGGTGGTACATATTTTGCATGGAATTTTTTGATCAATGGAATCTGAAATATTTCAGATAATTTGTAACGTTCTTAAAGAAGCTGTTAATGCACTCAAATATTTCATGTTCTTTAGTAAATACTCGACACTCATATCTAAAGGAGAAGAAGTCTAGAGTTTAATAAGAGCTTTACCTCCAGGAGTTTCGATATGGTATACTGATGGTTCAAAAATCGGTGAAAAAACCGGTGCTGGCGTATTTGGACCAAGAATCAAGTTTAGTGCTGCATTTGGAATATATTCCACTGCTTTTTAAACTGAACTATATGCTATTGAGGTATTTGCATTACAATGCAGTAAGAGACGGAAAAAATGTGCGCACGCACATCTATTCAGAAGCCAAGCTGCTTTAAAATCTTTGGCTTCCTTAATCTTTAAATCAAAGCTTGTCTATAGCTGTAATAAAGGAAGTAAAGTTATTCGTATGTGGACTCTTGAGCATGGAGAAATACAAGGTAATTAATAAGCGGATTTCCTTGCAAAAACAGGCACCAAGAGTAAATTCTTAGAATCAAAATCAAATATTGCTCATATGTGATACCTGACAAGGATTACCGCAGTTTAAAATCTTCTTCAAATTCCAAATTAAACGACTCAACCAGGTAATCAAGGAGACTAGATCCCATGTCAGAACAGTGACATGGTTTATCACTGGTCATATAGTCTATTTAACAAACATCTTTTGATGAAAAAAATGCTTTATTTTTCGGCCTTGTATAGTAATCTTCGTCATTGACATAAACTAAATGATAAAATATAGTTGAGAGTTTTGGTTATCACTAAAAGTAAAATGGGACTATGCTATTATCAAGGCGAAGTTACTGTACAATAGTACTTTATAGTTTCCCAGATTTAAATAAAAAAATATGTAATTGTATATGCCGGCCAAATCTCTCTGTAAAAAACGGTTAGGGTCCATGGGATGACCATCCCATATAAAAAAAAATTATATATGTATTTACATATTATGAGTTTGTGTAAATATTTTACAAATATTTAAAACAAAAACTAATAATGGGCCTATTTTTCAAAATGTAAGCCTTCATTGAGACCTTACAATATACAAGGCAATGTTTGAACAAATAAAATTTTGTGTTCTAGATTTTACAATTTCTACAATTTCGTATTGAAAATTTCATTTCAACCGCTACAATAAAATTGAAAATAAAAATGTGTACTCGACTTACGCACCGCTATATAATTGCAGCCTAACTCATAATTTGGATTTATTGCATCTATTTATTCTAGAATAATAGAATATATATATTTTTAATAGGTTATAAAGGGTAATTAAATAATATTGGTACACAATAATTTATTTTTTTTAGCGGTAAGCGTGACCTCTTAAGATCTATTGTACACTCTATCTAATAATATTACCAATAAATTAATATATTTAGTATAATATATTTTGCTTCATTTGATGATTTGCTGGATTTAATCATAACTTTAATAACGATATTTGATAATATATAAAATAAGCCCCACCGAAACTGCTGCGCCTAGTTTTTACTTTAATGGTATAGAATAATTTTTTTGCTCATTGCAAAAATCAACCTGTAAACTCTATCTTACGTACACATTGCACACTTACTTATAATTAGGTTTATAATATGGGAATATATTGTATGTTGTATATGTATTAATAAACATACTATATACTATATACTATGTACGTATGATTATAACAGACAAAAATTTCATATTTACAAGAATTTCATTATGTAGAACAAAAATATTTGATATTTAAATTTTTTTTTTTTGAATCTCATAGGATCAACGTAAAGAAAATGTGAATTAAAAATAATATTTGACAATGTAATCAAAATTTATTAATTTGTTCATTATAATAATGTCTTGTATAAGAGTATTATAAAATTTTATTTAATTTCTATTTGTTTTTTTAAGTTCGTGTTAGATAGAGCTTTTGTTTTATTTTTTGTTTTTGTTTCTGATTCACTTTTCAATTTGAATGTTACGAATATTTGTTATTTTGGTATTACCAGGCCAGCTTAAATGACTTAGGTAGTAGTGGCTGCCGACAGTACGCCGACACACTTAGACCGATGAGGTCCATTGTGATAGGGCCTCTATTTTTATATATTTATTATAATTCTACTGCCTAATTACAATCTACAAACTTATTTACTAATTAATATTAGTGATTGTGGTTAAAAATATCAAATACAAAATTAGATTTGTATAGATTCAATAGAATAGAAGATGTTTGGAAATAAAGTAATTTATAAATATACTTTCATAGACGTCAAGTTAACGGAACTATAAATCGATATATACGATACTAAGAAAACAAAATTGTAAAGATTTTCCTTTAGATAACTCACAACTTCTGCATATTAAATTTTATTGATAAATAATGAATGGAATTAAACTCTAATAGTAATAGACAATAATAATATGATTTTTACTTATTTGTATTTGTTTACTTACTTGGTATATTTTTCAATTAAAGCTTTGACCTAATACAGATTGGAATTTAAAATATTTTCTCAATAATGTCTTCTAGTATAATTTTCTAGAATAAATTAAATGGTTTACAACTAATATAAATTAGCTGAATCATTTGCAGACATTTTCAATACATATTTAAATAGATTGTTTTCATTGACTTCCACTACGGTCAATTGGGGTAACTTTGGCCTTTGCAGGATAACTTTATCATAACATGGAAATAAAATTACGTGCTCGCTAAAAAACGATTTAACAACACTGCACATATATGTGTTCAAATTTCATTTGAAATTAACACTTGTATTTAAAAGTTATTTATTTTAACAGTGGATCGATCCTAACAGATAAATCTGCTGGACAATTTATAGACCCTTTTCCCTTTCGAAATGTTGGCATTCGAAATGTGGGAATTATTATTAAATTATAGTAATTATTATGAATATATTTTATTTATTATATATATTTATTAATTATTACATTATACTAGAATCGATGTGGCTGCATTGAAAATTGCATTTTCAGTCATTTTCACCATTTGAAAAATTTTTTTGTTCTCACGAGGTTTGAGCCCGTGCTCCTCAGTCGTTACATTACTATACTAAAAGACTTTACCACTCGGCTACGAAGGCCGCTTTTTTTGCAGATTATTTTATTTAAATATGATTCAGTACAGAAATATTCGGCTGGCATAAAATTGCAAAAATATTTTTGTCTAAAAAATCATATTCCACAAAATCAAATTTCGATATTGAAGCGGTCTTAACTAGTTTTTATTCTCCTATATTTTTTGCCTAAATAGCCTATATTGCCTAAATTACCCTAATTAAAGAAAAAAAGTTAAGCTAAAAGCTATCATTTTTAGTTAAGCTTAACTCACCCCAAAATTACCACAAAAATATCATAAGATTTAGGTATATGTCAATAAAATAAATATATAAAAGCAATAAAAAAAATTACAGTTTCCTTCAACTGTTTTATTTATTCCTTGCCAGAAAATTAAAACAATCCGTATACAATATAACTAATTTCAATCGAATGAACGAATTAGGAGAGAGAGTTATTTTTATTATCCGAAAATACAAGTTATAAAATGTAGAAACGAAATCGAATTTCAAAATTTTGTCGCCTAATGAAAGCAGTCTTTGATGTGGTTCCAACTATAAATAAAGCAACTTTTTATTTAAATTATTGTCTAATGCTTAGTAAATGCTTTGAATATGCTTTAATATGCTATGTTTTTTTTTTTGTAATGTTTATAAAATATGTAGCGATTTGTGTATAATTTTAAATCCTGACTAATGCAAAATATGAATGCTGCAAAGTAATTTTTTCTATCTACAGAATTTACAGTCATAAAACATTCTTTTGTACATACAGAATATCATAATACAGTATTTTGAAGAAAAACGCAATCCAATAATCTAATATGTATAATATTTTGCACCGATCTCAAAAAGAGTAGTGTCTGAGATACAACAAGTGCATGTACAAAAATTTACAAAAGCTATGATCCCCTCATTACTTGACCGATATTAATCAAATTGAATCGGCGCATAAAAAAATTTGTACATTTCGCTTTAAGTATATCTATTGCGACTTCCACCTTATTTCCATCGTCTTAAACTCGGGTAACTGCAGATATTTACTCTTTTATTCACCAGATTCTTTCCAGATTTACTCTTTTATTCACCAGATTCTTTAAATTATTTGGTTTCAGGAATCAATTGGAATAATCTCATGACCGTTGAAATGTTTCACATTCTATTTCACTCTACCGAATAAAGCAGATTCGAGCCAATAACTAGAATGCTCCATGCAATATCTATTGATCGCCAACTAAGTATTTTAACTCTTAAAAAAATATTACGTTACAACGTATATAAATTATAGCTAAGACTAACTAACAACTTGTTTTTTTTTGCCTTGATCTTTACTAGTTCGGCCTAGCTTTTTAAAGTACTTCATAATTCATATTATATGGACAAATGTATTAATCTATAGTTATTACTTTTCTACAAATATTTTTCTAATTAAAGGTGGGCAGTTTCTTAGTTCGGTATTAGCTTTTTTATACACTTTTATATTAACTTACCACTGTCTGTTTATTTATAGGTTTATTTATTTGTTTACTTAATAATTTATTTGGTAGAAGAAACTATCCGTGGACTTTGTTTCCTAATAAAACCAAATGCAAAAATAAAAAAAATAATTTAGTTTAAGAAATTTAAAAATAGAGTTCTGCAATTTTGCACAGTTTTTTATGATCAAAAAAGGAACCGGACAATAAAGCTATCAAATGATAGGCTTAGGTAGGTGCCATACAACTCCTAGCATCACTCAGGAATGTTTCGAAAACTAATTGTGTTACAGACATGAAAGTTTACAGTTATATACCCTTTTACAAATAAAGGAATAAGACTGTTACCGATTTTAAAAAATTTGGACTTTCCGGTTGGTGCCATACAACTCCTGCACAACTAGTTTTATTTTCTAATATTGGTGCTATTTGTTTTGATAAAAGTATATTTAAAACCTTCTAGTCTGTTAGAAGCGACTTATCAAATTAGTATAAGTCAAAATAGGTTATTAATTTTTTTTAAAAAAATATGCAAAAATTAATTTTCTTTTTTTTAAATAAATTATTTTCAAATATATTTTTTTATCTATTTTACTTGTAATCAACCCAAATCAAATTTTTCTGATTAAAAAAAATTCCAGAAATTCGTTTTTGTGAGGTTTTAAAAACTAATTATGATCTGAAGTAATTAATTATTTTTAAATAATTCAAAGTCTTTAATTAAAACAAAAAAAAATCCTTCAAATTCTTTTTCTGTTGTACCCCAAGCACTTAATAGAAAGCATCCATTTATTTTTATCCTCTGACAATTTAAATACACTTTACAAAGAGTCATATTTTTAGCCAAAGTCAATTTTTAATTTACTCGTAATTTATTTATTATTGAGATCCTTAATTCTTTTGAATAAATATATATATGTGTGTGTGTGTGTATTTTTTTATTTTTATGCAAAAAAAGGACTCTTTAATACAGCAAATAAAATTTTCCAAATATAAAAATATATAATAAATAAATTTAAAACCTAAATAATGTTGCACATCTACGATGGTGATCCCTTTTTTAAGGTAATAAATCAAATTGAAAAGTCCTTTTCTTTTGTGAATTTAAATTAACTGAAATATTTTTTTTATTTATTATTTTTTCTAAATAAAATTAAAAGAAAGTGATGGTGCTTAAAATAAATAAAAAAATAATAAAATTAATGGAAATGGTTTATTTTTTTTTTTTTTTGTTTTTCCTTCCAGGATGCTAATAAAATTGTATATATAAATTTAAATTGTGGTATAACAACTTGATATTATTATATCGATATTAGTTAAATAAATTTTATTTTAGAAATGAAAATCTATAAGAAAAAAGGATAAAAATTATGGTGATAATAGTGAAGACGACTGTAATTTAAAAAATATGCTTATATTTATATATATATCATACATATATATATAAGTATGTTCATAAAAGAAGTGAATTCATAATGTCAACTGACCAAATCCCATTTAATACTTTCTTTCACAAAATTTTGCTTCAAAGTATATTATTTATATGTAAGTATGTATGTATTTCAAAAGAGAAATAGAAGGAAAAATATTTGTTTTTTTTCTTATTATATATATAAAGGGTCCAGATTTCAAAATAAATTATCGATTTTGTTATATTTAATTTAAATCTTTTAATTGCTTTTATATTCATAACAATAATAATAAGATAACAAATTTGAGAGCTCAATTTTAGAAATCACATTTGTCACACAGCAAGTAATTTATTTAAATGGAGTTTTTGACGGAAGTAACAATAAAATTTGAATAAAATGATATAGGATCTCTTTCTCTTATATATTTCTTTTATATAATTAATTATTTTTGCATGGGTATTTTTAAATATTTAAATTTAAATAAATAAATTTTGACAATATATAAAATTATTTTATATTCTAATTTTGCTTCACATTTCATATTAGAATGAATAATAAATATTTTTTAAATTTAGATTCTTGTAGAAGAAATGTAACACTGCAACAATACCATTTAAAATTGGTTTTTATGAAATTTTTAGTTAATGACAACATTGCTAGGAAAATGTGAAATATTTTATTTTATTTTGAATTTAAATTAATTTTAAGAAATACAGAAGTTTTGAAAAAAAAGATGCAATTTAAAATTAAAATATTTGCAAAAAAAATTTGCATTGTCGAAAGGAGTATTCCACATTAAGCAATGGGAAGATTGCCCTACGTGAAACATTATATATGCAGGAGTACCTCGATGCACGTATTCTGTATCCCATTCTGTATTTACTCTATACCAGTGATATCCCAGAGCTAGAAATGCGACGATGGCAACTTTTGCAGATGATATTGCGGTATTAGCGGTTAGTAATAACATAAACATAGCCACAATAAAAACTGCAGCCAGCAAGCAACAAAATCTCTTTATTGATGCAAAAGGTGGAGATTTAAACTAAATGAGTCAAAATCGAAAGAAAAAAATTGAGTCGGCCATTCCAGTCACAATAAACTATGTCGTTATACCTTATCAAAATTCTGCCAAATACTTTGGTACAACATTTATTTGTTTAGAGTTTAGATGGAAAGAACATGTTAAGAAAAAAAAAGTGTTAGAACTGAAATACAATCAGCTGTAGTGGCTAATTAGGCGGACATTTACGCTTTCGACGTATAACAAATTGTTAGGGTGATGGCTTAATGTATACTTTGTTTCCTTTTCTTCCGTTACCTCAAAATGGTAAACGAATAAAGCAAAGTAAACGAAGTCAGTGTAGACCAAATGAAACTTTGTGAAATCGCTTTGATATTTGTCAAAGGTTAGGCTATTTATCAAAATTTTGTAAACAATTCGGTTTTAATAATTTGCTTATAAAAATGTTGTCAACAATTCGTGTTTATTATTGTTTTTAATATTATAGATGTACATTATAATGGAATTAGAAGAAGTTTTGGATGTTTTATATTTAATTACTATGATATATGAAGCATATAAATGTCTATGCAAAATTAAAAATGGGCGAAGATTTTTTTGAACTACCGCTGGGCTTGTTTTTGAGTTTGGTTTCTAATACAAATTTATCTCGCAAACTTCTCCATCTTTTCCTACAATTCTCTACTAAAATTGAATAAAAATATTCAAAACAAATTTTTTGGAGCAATGTAGAAATTTACCAGTTTCTTAAGGTTTTTTGCTAATTCAGTCCAAGCTTTATCTTTTAATAATTTTTTCTATATTTTAGGCTGGTTTTATCCCAAATATCCTTATATTTATAAACCACTGTAATTAATTTCTCTTCAAACATTTTTATTCAAAAATTTGAGAACAACAATTTGAAAATAAGCTACTTAAAAATTTAAAAATCAACGTTCAACAAACTGTCAAAGTAAGCGAAGCAAAGTATTGAAATTAAAATTCGTCAATTCGTTGCTTTGCTTCCTTTTCTTACTTTGATTACTTTTTGCATTTGGTCAAGTACAATAGAAAATAATGTAATTTAATTCAGTTGTCAAAGTCGACAAAGGAAGTAAAGGAAGCAAAGTATACATTGGGCCATCACCTTTACGATAAAATCTTTTATCTCTTAATAATTCTTAGAGCCAAAATTGTATTAGTGGTTAGTCTAAATTAGTTTTAATTTTGTTAAGTCGACACAGTCCTTCACTTCGTTCTCCCCTGGACAATAGAACGATAAATGACGACTATTTTGATGATTTTCTTCTATCTCAAACAAAATAAAAAATCTAGCATAATCTACTGATTATTTATAAATAGAAAGGGTTTTAGTCAGCACAGAGCATTATTCATATTAGTTTAAAGACTTTGGAATATTAAGTTTGTCCCCCAAGTTTATGACAACCTTCCCTGTTCTCATATCATACATGTGTAACGTGACTAGTTATTAAACCCTCTATATCACATCACAATAAACCCATTTTCGGCTGCGATGATGTAAGGACCGAATCCCTCTTGGAATAAATTAAATCTAAATCTAAACCCTCTCTAATTTTTTCACTTAATTTTATCCACTTTGTTATATACATATATATATACATTATACTGTAATTAATTCCAATTCACTGATAATCTTCCTTCCTGAAGCTCATTTAATCCATTCTATTCATAGAAGAGATAAGCTCATGTTTATAATTCTGTTATTCTTCATAAAATATTTATGCTAAGTTTTATTCATTCTGCATAAAGGACTTGTAACCCGACCGTTTCCTCAATATAAATTAAATATTTGAATTGTGAACAAACCAAATTTCATTTCATATTAAAAATTAAGTTTTTAAATTGAAATTAATAAAAGTAGCTACTTTAAATTAAAACAGAAAATTATTAAGTATACTAAAAATTAGAAATTCTTTAATTTATATTTTCCTAATTTACACCCACCCCGCCAAAACTTACCAAAATTATCAGAAACAAAAAAATAATAACAAACTGTCTAATTTTGATAAAATTTTCTCATTTAAAAGATTATTTTGAATCCTAAAATATTGAGAAACAAAAATAATGATAAAAAATTAAAATCATTATCCTTATTTTTATCGTAATAACATATACACAAATGGTCCAATTGTAACAATCCATTAAATTCTAATCAATTTTATCATTCAATAAAACTTCCCAATACATAAACATTCATACTAATGTAAACATTATTTAATAAATAAAAAAATATAAATATAAAACAAATAAAAAATGGAAATGTTAACATAAGTCAGCAAAAAACCAAAATAAAAAAAGAAACAAAAAAAATAATTACCATTATCCAATAAATACCGCCTTCATACCAGAGTATGTATTTTAGTAAATAAATATAAAAAAGAAAACCAAGAACGAAACAAATTTTCATTTAAAAGTCTACAGTACAGAATTTTTATTTAGAAATATCTTTTAATCGTCATTGAAGCATCTAATAGAACATCCTGTATGTATGAATGTATCTATATATTTGTATATAGGTTTGGATAAAAATACAAAATAAAATAAGAAAAAATTCAACTAATATCCTTATATTAATATGTCAGCAAGTAAAAGTGTCATAAGAACTGACAAGCAGGATATATGTATAATAAATATTTTTCATGGCATACATACTAATAGGCAAATTATATTCATGCCATAAAAATGTAAAATTATTTTAGGGTATCCAACGGATTACAATTTTTGTGATATAGAAAAATTAAAATATAATTTTTCGTTTTTTAAATTTGTAATAAAAAAAAATCAATAAATATTTGATTAATTTATTTTATTTTATTTATTTTCAATTTTGTCAATACAAGGCATATACAAAAACAAACAAAATACATTAAAAATTGCAAAATATACAAAAAAGAAAAAACAAAAAAGAATACAATTAATATTTTAAAATCAAAAGCTTATGACTAATTTGTATAACTTTAAAAAAAAAATTATTGTTGGATCGTAATCAATGTCTTATAATAATGTAGTTTGTATTCAAAATTTGTGTGTATTCAAAATTTGTTACTAGTTTTGTAATTCTGTTGAAATAAAGACTATTTTTATTATTTTATTATTATAGTACACAAAAAATGCATCTTTGCCATAATTTTAAACTTAAACTGTAAGTTAAAAAATTAAAACAATATTACAATTTAGTTAAAGGTCATTTCACATATTTAAGAACAAAAATTAATGATTGTAAAAACTGTTAATTTGATACTATTAAATAAAAAGTTAATTTAATTGTGGTAGGTTAAGATTGATATTGATTTTGCTCGTGTGAGAATAACTCATGTAATTCATTTTGAATTTTTTCAATGTTTAGCTAAATTGCCATTTGTGACAACAGCATAAGCCAGACATTTTTTTTAAAGTTGCTAGCTAAAATAGCAACATAATATAAACGCTAACATTGCTACAGATGTCAAAATATACATTAAAATATATACATATAATTTTGTTTATTTTTGTAATTATAAAATATAAGTTTGTATAATATTTTATTATATATAATTACAAAACTTAATTGAATGGATATGGAATAGGGATTATGTTGTAATAATAAATACATTTTGACATTTATAATAACGAATTCATATACCACTCGGAATTCATACCCTATTGAATAGGGTTTATGTTGTAATAATAAATACATTTTAAAATATTAATAGAAACGAATTCATACCACTCGTCCTAAAGTTTTTTCGACATTTATAGCATTGTTAATTTGGAAGTGACGTAAGCGTAGGATTTGATACCTACCTTCCCATAACTCAATCACAATTTTTCCCAAATAAAAATAAGATGTTATGATTATACATATCTCTTAAAGTTTAAACCAAAATATAAAATCAAATAGTGAAACTAGAAAACATAATTAGCTCGTTCATTCTCTGGTGGAATTCGCCAAATTCGAACAAAATATGACATAGCCTAAACTTCTGGAAAAACATAACTCTCGTATAACATTAACAAAACTAAAATACGTTAAAGCAGGTGCCGTATTGATACAGCAAAAGTGGTAGCTATATTAAGCTTCATCTCATCTAAAAAAACCTTATGTTTTCTACCGTATGCCAAAACGAATTTGAAAGCCGAGCTGGCAATTTTTTTATCTCTCTATTCTTCGGTCCTGGTCACAGTAACATATATGGGAATGAGAAAGTTGATGTACTGACTAAGCAAAGCTCTAATCTTGATAGGCCCCTTGAACAAGACATTCACTCTACAATGGCAGTCGTCAAGGAACGAATTCATTCATGTTTTTTGCCCAGAACGAATGAAAGGTGACATAGACTAAATACCGATGCGATCTCTAGCAAATCATGACCCTCGTATAACATCACCAAAACCAAAGAACTTTTAGCGAAGTCCCGTACTGATATATCAAGAGTAGTATCTATCAGTATGGGTCATTGGCCAATAGGACGCCACACTGTAAGGTTAGGTATTTCGTTCATCCCTCATTGTGGCAGCTGCAAAAATGAAAATGAGACAAAAACTCTTGAAAGTACTTGGAGAGGCTTTTCCTAACAATATACGTATTACTGTGGAAAGCATCTGACTAAATTTCTCAATCGCACAGGGTGGCTCTAGTACATACTGAGTTTCTTAGGAAAGTAGAAATGAGAGAGTGATCCCTTAAAACAACGAACAATAACAAATAGGTCACTCGAGTTCTGGTATCAAAAATGTACAACTAAGTGTTAGTTGATTTTCCAGCAGCAACTGAAATGGCCATATCTACCTACCTCTACCTACCTACCGTATACGTGAATTTCTAAACATGTATCAAAATTTTACTGTATTTTATTTAAATGAAATTTTAATAAAAAAAATTAAGATTGGAGGAATCAGTACAGATCAGGACAGTTCATATATATAACAATATTATTTAATCCACTATCAAATGAACAACATAAGATAGTATTAAGCTAATACTATATACTGGCGAAAGATCATACTTCCTTCATCATCTCTATTATATCTTAAGAAGTTCAAGTATATAAGAGTGTCTACTATATCACAATTCCAGCACTCTAAGAGGGATTGAAACCAACAACTTTATTGATAGTAGTTATCGCCAGAAGCATTAACTTTTCACCAAATAGTCGGCTACTATTCGTAAGGATCAAATTATATTTGTTTTTAAAACGATAGTTAAACTTTTAATAACAATAAAATGTCGATTGTTAGCTAGATTGATAAGTTTAAAGATACTTTTCAGTAGGATATAATAATGTAATTCAGTTTCAACTGAAAAGTAAAACGGTTCTTTTCTATTCTAATTCAGAAATAAGAATCACTTTATTTTTCAATACAATTTTATAAGTTTAATTTTTGTCTTTTAAACTTTTATAAACAAATTGCTGATGTGTTTTCATATGCCACATAAAAAAATAAAAAAATAAAAATAAGGTTCAAATGAGTTCAAAAGTAGTGATTACTTAATTTAACGAAACGTTATTTTAGTTTCTTGTTGTGAAATTCCATCCCTTTGTACTGTGGTAGGTAGCACAATAGTGAGGGTTTTGTCGGCAGTAGGTGGTGTGGATGTAACAATATGTTTTCTATACTAAATCATGGCAGTAAAATAATGTTTATAATATTGTTGTATGTTATAAAATTGTGGCGTCATTTCCAAATGTTACAAGTAGATTTGTGATTTATGTTAGGACTTTTTGTCATTTCTGTTAAAATTTTGTTTTAGAATTTTTTTTTAAAAATATAAAATTTTAATTTTAGTTTAAGAATGTAAGACCTACTCATTATGTCCGTATCCGCACAGGAACAAAATGCGAGCAATACAAGTGGGTGCGGGCGCGGTAAACACTTTCAAAGATATTTTTGTATATTAAATATATCATATTTGTATATACAAATTCAGTGTTCTACGTTTTTTTTCAGATATTACATGTAATGTATGCAGAATACAACAACAATTTGCGGGATAGGAAATCCTTTTTTAATTTAAGTTTTATATGTGTTCTAAATTATATTACTGTTATCAGTTTTGTCATTTTTGTTAGTAGTTTTGTGATTTTTGTTAGAAGTTGTGTCATTTCTAAAAATTGTATCATTTGTCATTGTCAATACTCCTAAAATAAAAACAACAGAAAACAAACTTGTAGTAGTTTTGATATTAGGACATTTGACATTTAGGAGATTTGATGTAGAGCTGAGCAAAACAGCGCAGTTAAATATCACATTTACAATACAAAACATATAAACAGTATCTTCTAGTACTTCACAATCCATATATTCTAAGTAGGATTCAAACCAATAACTTTGTTTATAGTATCCAAAAGCATTAACATTTCACCAAATAGTCGGCTACTATTCGTACAGATCAGATTATACTTATTTGTTTTTTAAATGATAATTCAACTTTTAATACCAAAACATAATTTCGATTGCTAGACCTATTGTAACATCCTTTCATAGTTCTAGTATATGTTATTGCAGGTATTTCCACAAATTTGTAAATACACTCAAATGAAGCTAAAAATACTTTCAATCAAATAAACAGTACTAACTATTACCAGAAAATAATAAAATAAATTCGAACTTTCTTAAAACAGTAAAATTAAAATTTACTTCAACGAATGAACATTGACTATCCATGAACAGTAAAAAAAATTGGCAGAAAGAAAATTTTTTTAATTATTTTTTCAAAATTACATTAACAAAAGATCAATAACTGTGAAGATTATAAATAAGCTAATTTAAAAATTTCATATCCTTTAAAATTGTTGATAGTAAGCTGGCATCCATAAATTAGTTAATTTTGATATTTAGTTACAAAAAAAAACTACAACAAGCTCAAGCTATAGAATGAAAACTCTCTAACGATTTCCGAAAGCAACATTGACTAAAAAAATTCGATAGATAAAGTGTAGGTGACAAATAACTGTGGAATAAAAAAATATTATTATAAAAAATCAGAATTCGCAACTTTTTTTGTTTTTTTTTTGTTTTCTTAAATCCAATTTATCCTTTTTCACCAAAAAAAAAAAAACTTCTTAAGCTCTGTTGAAGGAGGAAATTGACGTTTCATATTATTATAGTGATCTCTAGAAATGAATATAATAACAAAATAGTATATTATTATTCTTTATTCATTCTATTTACGTATATAAAAAAGTTAAATTATCCTTGATGTCATCGCACAAAGCAAAAAAAAAAAAAAACAAAAAAAAAAAACATTCAAAATGAACTGTTTTACTTCTACAATAACAATAAAAAGCAAACCATTTCCTATGTATTAAAATTATAAACTGTATACATATTTCTATATATAAGTAGAACATTTAAATATATACAAAAATATTTACAGTTATTTAAAAGTCCTTTAAATATTTTGGTATGTTTTCAAAACACACCACACACACACACACAAAAAAGAAAAGTCAGGTTAAAAATATTGTTTTAGTATTACAGAAAAAAAAACTAAACTCAATTTTAAACAAAAAACCTCAGTGTTGTACAAATGAGAGTAAATTGAAATATCCTAGAAAAATAAAAAATAAAACAATAAAATACAATAGAAGAAAATAAAACAGTTTGTTGAAAGAGAAGAAAAATGGAAATGGAGAGGAAAAACAAAATGAATATAATGGAATAAAAGAAATCCTATAATACACTCGTAACAATTTTTAAAGTGCTCTAAGATAGAACAGCTGTTTTATTAGTTCATTACAATCTCAAGAAATTTGAGTATTCTTTTCGGGGGTTTGAGTGAGAAAAAGTAGAGTAATTTTCTATGAAAATATTATTCTTATCGATGTCATTATTTTGTGCTAGAAAAACTAAAGGATATATTTAACGGTAACATTTAATATTTGAAATAACTTCTAATAAAATATTTAACGGTTCGATTGTGGCGATATTTGGATCTTAAAGATATTTTAGGGAATCATTTTTTTCCATCAACAAAATAACTCAAATTTAGAGATATGAAAATAGGTGAAAATTTTTTTTTTTATTTATTTATTTATAACCGAATGATGGTCATATTTCACACTTTATTAAATTTAGTGAAACTAACATTGCTTATAATTTAATTTAAATACAATTTATAGATTAGTATTATATTTATAAACATTTTTTATGTCTTTTAATTTTTAGTAGATAATAAATATTAATTTATTTTTATTTTTATATAATAGTAGTTGGACCCGATCTGCATTATTGGCACTATTCACTATCAGAGGCTTCTTATAGAAGTTTATTTATCAGATAGCACACGCACTGCGTCAAAATTAACAATACAATTAGTGAAAAGCGAATATTTTAACGTGGGATTCCGCAAGGACTATTTGGGCCGTCATTATATCTATTATACATATTAAATTTTCCAAAAAAAAATTGATCTCAAAATATAACAGTTATGCAGACGACACAAATCTAATAGCTAAAGCTAAATCTCTAAAATAACTTGAAAACATAATAAATCATATAAACAGGATGGTCCGGTTTAGAGAAAAAATATTTTAAGGGGTGATTCCTTGGAGTATTTCAGGAAAAAAGTTGTTCTAGACGAGGGGGTCTACTTTTAAATTTAACCTGGGTTATAAAGGATTAAAGAAAATCAGATTAGAAAAATGATGTCTTAACAATATCCAGTACAGCTCTGAAGCAATTGAAACTAGAACAACGTACTTTTAAAAAAAAAAATAAAAATTAATATACCTAAATAACGGTATATGTTGGATGAGTATCAGACTTACCGTTTTTGAATAATAGCTGTACAAACTTAAAATTTTTCTTTCAACAACTGAAAATTTTGTAAAAAACGTTGATTATCCCGAAATAAAAACTCGCTAATTTTTTTTTTATTTTTTATTTTATTGAATTGTTAAAATTATTACAATATCAACTCTCAGTTAATATTTTTCTTACTAAAACACGGTTTACCCAAATATTAAATATGACTTTACTAAAAACGGTTATTATTAATATTGCAGATGTAATAGATAAAATTTGCGGTTATGTTATAATATTATTTAACGACCGTTAGTCAACGTTTACGTTTTAAATACAATATCATGAAACAAGGTACTACTGTGACTTTTGCAAATTGTTGAAATAATGACATAGAAATGATATTCAACTTATATAATTGTGTTTGTATTATAGGTATAACGATGCGACAGATTACGTAGCGAAAAAAGCTTTTGCTACACCTTTTATAGAATCAAGTCCATCTTGCGGTATTCCACCTATATTTCGGAACTCAAATAAGATTCTAGCTTGAGCATGAATCATGGACCTATATATCAGGCAATCGACAAGCACGAATGCTCTTGCTATCAAGATTGTTCAAGAAAACTGAATTTCTCCTATGTATCTGATGGCTAATAGGAAACCGTAAATCTACTACAACTGGGTCCAACTACTGCGAACTACAGAAACATTTTCATAGAAGCGGACTAACCGATAAACACTTGTGCATAAAATGTGAAGAAGCTATTGAATATTTGCTCAATAAATGTTTTAAAATTAAGTTTTAAAACTCATCAATTAATGACGTAAAATCAATTACTAAAATCGTTGTCATGGTCCCATTATGTGAAATGACTTAACATTTTCCCAACGCTTTTTCTACAATGATACTAATAAATGGATTGATAAATGAATGTTTTTAACCAATTCATCCGGTTTCATTATAACATGACCAACAACTACGAATAAGCGCAATTCATCCGGTTTCATTATAACATGACCAACAACTACGAATAAGCGCAATACTTTTCAGGAAACCAGGAAACCGGCCTACTTTATTTAAACTGGAACCCAACAGCCTTGGACTTTGTTTGACCAATATTTCAGAAGCCAAAAATACGTCATATGATTTGTTTACTTTTTACAAGTTTATGGCAAACTTTGATTTTTGGTTTAGGAATATGGTTTCGTTTCACGATACCAGAGAAACATTTATCCTTTTGAGGATCTTAATTTTTCAATTCGATTTGCAATTCAACTGTCTCCATGAAGCCATATTTCGTTTTTGCAGAAAACTCTAAAAGTCTATTTATACTAGCTTCATATAATGTGTCAAGCGATTCTTTGGACGACACACTTTTATAAGATTCACCTAGGTTACGCCTTTACAAGGCTAAAACACGAAGGAAAAAAGATAATGTGAGGCCTTCTCTCGTAGTAGACTTTGCATTTGGGTACAACTTCTTAAACAAAAAATCGAACTAATTCAAACATCCCTAGGGGCTCTAGTACTCATTGCATTTTGCACCGACATGCCTCTGACTAACAAAAACATTACCTGGAAAATTGAAAAAAAAATTATTTTCAGTAACAGTTTTAAGGTTGTTTTATCAGTGTTACTAAGAACTTGGTCCCGAGCATAACTTTCCTTCTATTTCACAAAGAAAAAGTAGAAATGGTAATAAAAAAATGTAGCTAGTTTCAAATTCTAGTTTACAAATTAGAATATAATTATGAAGAAAATATTCTAAATATCTAAAGCTATATTATGAACGTAATTTGAATTAATGAACTCAATTTTACGAAAAAGTTTTCATATTACGAGTATCCGATATGAATAAAGAATGAAAACAATGCCGAAGAAAAACAATGTTAAATCGACATTATTACGAGAGTATTAGATTTAATGGAAGTGTTTGTATACACAAACACAAACATATGTTATACTAAAGTTAAATATTTAAAAAAGGATTTAATATACAGGATATATTTGTAATAAAATGACTTGGATTGTTAGTTTTATTTTATGCTTCAATAAGGATTTTTTTTTTGTTATTGTTTTTGTTTTTTTTTTATTCGTTTGTTTATTTTTATTTTCTTTTTTATGTCATTTAAATTGATTTCATATTAATTTGAGATGATTTGTCAATACATAGGATTATTTGTATATGTATATGTATGTGTGTATATGCATATTATGAAAATTTCAGAAAATTAAAATGTTTCGTTATTGAATTAAAATTGTTTGATCATATTATATCAAAAAAAAATAAAAAATAACAACATATTTGAAAAAAAATATATCCGGACTAAATAAAGAAACTAAAAATATACGAACTAAATTAAAAAAAAAAATTTAAGTAGAAGTTAAGAGACTCAATTAGGTATATTATAATAAACTGAAAAATTGTTAATGAAAAGTTTAAATTTTTTTATTAAAAATCATTTTTAATCGTAGCATAATATCGATATGGCGTATCGTATTTCAGTATTGTAGATTAATTGTACTTTACTTAAAATCTTCTACAAATGTAAGATCATAGCAATGGAAAATGTCATGAATGAATTCTTTGTATTTATGGAAATATTTATATAGCTTTAGTAGCTTCATAGCTTTTAAAAGTTTGTTTTCAAGACAAATCATTGCTGTCAAAAAGGCTTCCTGAAACAAACGATAGCTGCTCTGCACAATTTTACATAATAGACAGCTAAACAGAACCTTTGACGTATAAAAAGGTTAAAGTTAATTATTGTAAAAAAATATTTGGAAAAAGCCTCAACGCCTATATTTATTCAAGCCTAGACTCTACAAACACAGTTTTCCAAGTTGAGGTTCATGCTATAGAACTCTGCGTGCGAGAGAATTTAAGAAGAAATTACAAGAAATGTAAAATCTACCATACTAGCAGCCATACTAGCTATTAATTCATACACCATCACGTCAAAGCTAGTAACTATGGGATTGCTTAGATATACTCAAAACCCTGGCAAAAACAAATAAAGTCACAGTAATGTGGGTACCAGGGCATTCCGGTATTGCAGGATATGAAGATGCAGATTATCTAGCTAGAAAAACATCGGACACGCCTTTCATTAGTCGAAATCCGTTCTGTGGAATTCCCCTGAGCATAGATAAGATGCAAATAAAAATTTGGGTAGAGCAAAAAGGTAGGGATTTCTGGGCCAACGTTCCTAGAAATCGTCAAGCAAAAATGTTCATGCCTGAACGCTGGCTCAAGAAAACCAAAACACTTATCTGTTTTTGCGAATCTTGGCAGGGAAAATAACAGCCCACTGCCTAACAAAGAAACACCTCTATAAATGGGTCTAAATGAAAATAACCCATGCAGAATTTGTGAAATAGAAGAAGAATCTATTGAACATCTGCTCTGTGAATGCGAAGGGCTTACCCACTTGGGAACAGCGTTCCCCGAACAATGGGAGCTATCTAGCATACCATTGAAGAATAATCACTGAGAATAATCACTAGCATACCATTGAAGAATAATCACCCTGAGTGTAATCACAAAATCAGGTATCCTTAATGACTCAGAGACTTAAAAACCGGGGGTTATCACAATATGCCCATTTGCGGCTGCGGTGATGTAGGGACTGGATCCCTCTCGGAATAAATTAAATCTAATCTAATCTAATTATAGTCAGTAATACTATTTGATGGTACTAATAGACGATATCATAACTCTGGAGTTGATGAACCATGAAAAAAGTGGCAATCAGTCACTAATCTGATGATGAAATGTTCGTAAGGCATATATAAATTTTATTTATTTTATTTTATTTTTGGCTCAAATAGCTGTCAAGTCATATAGAGTATATAAAAAATTAAAGTTTAATTACAGAATAACAGCAAATATATATATATTAAATAGCCGTTTGATTCAAATTTTCAATCTCTCTATACATCTGAGGCAAGATCAAGTTTGATGATCAACAATACCATGACACAAATATTATAAAAATAAACCGTATTATAAATCAAGCAGATCAGAGCAGATTTTCAACAAATATCGATCGTCAAAGTGGAAAAGTTTACCAATTTACACAGTAAATTTATTTTTTAGAATTTACTAGCAAAGAAACGATGTTGGCCGTTCGACCCGGTATACAAAATGTATAGAATTTACTTTTTTTTTTTTTTTTTTTTTTTATATATTATAGCCAAAACTTAGGTTTTGAACCTTTTAGTTTAGGTTTTTAACCATTTGAAAAAGGAAAGGATAGCTAAAGGAAAGGAAAGAAAAAGGAAGAAGAATAGTTTTGTGGGAAAGAGCGAACAATGTTGTTAATATTCGTCTTATGAAGTTTCATTTATGAATCGAATTGAAAAAAATTGGTTTATCAAAAATATTCTAATATTTTGATTGATAACTGTATCTATTCTATCGATTTGTATACATCGACATGGACCTCCTGGAATACTCTGCAGAATTTTCTGATTAATAAAACGAATTGTCACACTTTTTGTAAAAATTCGGAAATACTTCAATCATTTAAATATTTTGCATAATTGTACTGATCGTTGCTATTTCAATTTTTACATTTAATTTTTCTGAACTTTGGCCTTCACCAAGCTGTGTTAAGTTCATTAGCTTATTGCAAATGTTATTTATACGAAATCGTTAGAAGTTGTATTTCTTTATTTGTGAAAGAGTATCTAAGTGTAAATGTTCTTGCCTGAAACGCAATTGGTTTTTGAAATATGCCTGAAATGTGCTAGGAGTTGTACGGTAGCAACCCGAACCAGTACAAATTTTCAAAATCGTTAACAGTCGTATTTCTTTATTTGTGAAAGAGTACCCAAGTGTAAATTTTCAGATCTGTAACACGTTTGGTTTTTGAAAGATTCGTGTTAGGTGCTAGGAGTTGTACGGCAGCTACCCAAACCTGTCTTTTGATGACTTTGTAAGCCGCCATAAATAACTGTGCAAAATTTCAGAACTCTATCCTTAAAACTGTGGGGTGGGCTTGTACAGCGAACAAACAAACAAATTTTCACTTTTATAAGTATAGATAAGTCTAAAGGAAGTACATTGTAACCATTTTCACGAGGAATTTTGAAGTCTGGATCTTCTGAGCCCTATTTCTTAAAAATTGGCATTCGAAAATTTTGTGAAATTTCAAAATTTTGTGAAAAATATTTTTGTTTCATAAATATTTGACCCCAATTATAACTATAGATTACTAATTATCAGTTAATTACAATGAAACGTTTAAGAATTATAAAATAGACGTTACGCGTCAACTATTGTAAAGTACTGACAAATGCGTAAAAAAAATATTTTTTTATTTGTATTTATCTTAAAACACAAATTTAACATTTTGCAGTTTTTGTAATACATAAAATTTTTATAAAATAGCTGCTCTGATCAGATGTTAGATAACATAAACATTACACCATGTCGATCGGTTTAGTTAATCCAGATGGACAAGCTGAACTGGATATTTCTGATCATCAAAAAAATTAGTAAACGCCATATTTTGTTTTTATTATCTTAACCGACCGATCTGATATAGTGGATTATCTAATATGACTACTAATGACGAAGTGCAGGGTTCAAATCTGGATTTTTTTTTAAATACAGGATTCAAATAATGAAATTTTATGAAATTTATTAAAAGTTATAATTTGGTACAGTCGAACTCATATCAAATGTAAATATAAAATCCGAAATCATCGATTTTGAGGTTACCCTGGCTCAGGATAAGGGCATAGCTTTTCGTGTTACTATTTGAAGCCCGGATAAATTCCCAAATTAGTGCATTTATTCGGGTCCGAACATATGAAAAAAATATAATTTATTTGGCAATTATGCCAATGTAATTTTCAATGCCAGCGAGCTGTAGGTAGTCAAATAACAGATAACATAGTAATATTTTATTTGGCATAGATATTGTTTTAATAGATTATTGCCAAACAATTAGTGTCTACAAATTTACTATAAAAGTAAATTTGTGTGTCTCTATTCGGGTTTTCTTTTAAAGAAGTTGCAATTATCAGGGTGAAATTGTGTGCAAAAATTTGAAAAATAAGACCTTGGCGCATGAATTTGATGTGATCTTATAGTGGTTTTTATATCAGGTATGCTTCTAAAAGAGTTCGACTCTATTTAAAAATATTATGAAATCAGTCATAGCTTTCCATTTTACCACTTTTTATTAGTTGGCATGTACAAGAAAATTGATAAAATTTTAATTGCTCTTAAAACTACATAATATTGTTCCACTTTATGTGATAAATTACAATAACGTATTTTCCGTTCCTTTACTTCACTTAGTAGTATACAGGAGTCTTTGGTATAGCTTAGATGTTGTGCTTTTAACAATGTAATTCAATTAGAATCAAATAATCTTTATTTTTCACAACATAATTGATTACTCTATTATTGCTATTCTACTTAGTATAGCTTTCGCTACCTATCATCTAATGTAAGAGACGAATTTTATCTCCCAGCGGATTTGAACCCCTACTTCATTAGATTTTATTTTTTGACTAACATCATGTTGCTAGTTCAATATACTAACATTAATTACCAGTAGTGTGGGTATTGTACTAGTCCTCACTTTAATAATACAATCTCTAGACGATCGATGTGTCTGCTATGACAACTAATACAAAACAAAATAAAAAATTTAAAATAATTATGAACATATTAACTTTACCACCGCAATCTTAATGTGTATAACAAAATAGTTTTCAGTTGCAAGGGAAAATTGAAAAATTTATAAAAAAAAATTTACGTATTAAAGTTTGGGGGGAAGAATTACCACAATATTAAATCATCCTACACAAATTTTTTTTAAGCGATTATACAATATTCAAAATTTATTTCAATTCTTGTCTTTAATAAAAAAAAAAGAAAAACAAAAATAAACAAAAATTAAGTCAAAATCATATTAAACACATCCTAATAAAAAGACAATTTCAACACTATTAATTTTTTGTTGTTGCTATTTTTTTTTATTATTTCTCTTAAATATTATTACAATTACAAATGTATAATATACCTATTACTTGTATACATACATATAGGTAAACATTATTTATAAATATATTACTAAAATACAACAATCTAAATAGAAAATAGAATTTAAATGTTAATTAAGGGTTCTAATAAAAGTCACAAAATTTCAGAGGTTTTTATATTAAAATTTTATTTTTATTTATCTATACTAGTCTACATCATATCCTTTTTCTCCTATATTTAATAAATTTTAGATTTTTCTTTTGTGTTATATTCAGAAAAATAATAGAATCATAGAAATTGTCCTGAAAAACAAAAAATTCAAAGTTTATTTTTACTTCGCCTCCGAAAACATACTTAATATTATCAACACTCTACTCAACCCCTAGATCATTCATATATGTAAATGTGTATAAAATTCAATAAACTAAAACCAAAAACTCTTATACATATATATATATATAACTAAAGAAATTCCCAATTAAGATATTTAGCAATTAAATTGTGCAGAGTAAAAGAAGGAAAGATATTTTACAATAAACAAATTATCCTTTCGTTTAATTCCAAAATTTGTTGTTACCGACAGAATTCATTCTAAGCCACAATCAAATTGTAACTAAAATAATTTCAGTAAAACTGAGTCTAAATAAAATTAAAATTTTTGTTTTATAAATTATTTTATAATGTTGAAAGCATGAGATAATTAAATTACTAATTAATTTTATTTACTTTTCGAAATAAAAATAACGTTAAGGTCTACCGATATTTATTCTTAATTCGTATCAAATATTAGAATTATAGCATTGCTAGTTTGTAATCTACAAAAGAGTAATTCATTAAAGAAGCTCCCGTCTATTAACAAAAAACATAATAAGACTTTACGTACTTGTTATACCAAAATAAGCTAACTTGTAATAAAAATTAATTAAAATTTTAGTAAAGCTCAATCAGCTCTCACTAAATTGTACAACTATAGTTTTGCCCAATTTTATTTGTCCCTATAGTCACATATTTTACACCACTAAAATGCATTTAAGCTGTCATTTAGAATACATTCTGTTATCTCTGATAAAAATGACAATTGGAACTAATAGCAACATTAAAATTAATTTCTTTTTTAAAATTAAAAAAATTTACCCAAGTGTAACAGTGCAGGATAAATAGTAATCAAATAGCAAAAATATCAAATGAAAAACAAACATTAATAACAATTCGTAAAAAATTAAAGGGTATAAATTTAATCATGTCAAAATCAAATAAAGGTAACGCAATTTTAAACGATACGAAACTATGAATAAAACTTAACAATTTTATCTCGAACAACAGCTTAATTAAATGAAAACAAGACCCGACATCAAAATTTCAATTAAATTTACTGAGGTCAATGATCAATGTGATTTGATGTTAAATTCTTCTTTTATAAAATTCTTTTTTTTCATGTACATTTGATTAAGGGATTTCCCCTACAATTTTAAATAAAAATCTTTAAAACAACGATTATTAATTTAAATATTTTACCATAAAAAACCCCATTTCTTAGGAAATTTTGTAAGCACGTTTTAACACAATCTAATACAAAATCCATTTTTAACTAAACGTAAATAATAATGATGTCGAAGCAAAAGTTACACGACTTTTAAATTGATATTGCACATATGCAACAAACAGTATGCATTTAAGGGTTAAATATAAATTTGGTATTTAAAATAATCTGGATCTGGTTTCACAGATTAAGGATATGATTATTGCACAGAGTACCAGATTAGTTTCGTTTTATTTGATGTCAACATCCTGTTCATATTTATGCCAATAAAACAAATATAAGTAATTATTCAAAACTTATTGGATGATAATAATGTGGTTACACCTGTTAAAATTTTATCACCTCAAAAATTACACAAAAAAGTGATGAACGGCCATGTATACCTAATGAAATTTAATCTCTGAAAAAAATATTAAACCTTTGTAACTGTAACAAATAAATAATATTACAGGTCTTATGTAAAAAAAAAAAATAATATAAATGTTAACACATGTGAATTAACTGATGATGGTGTAATAACCGAAATCGATTAAGATATTTCATATTATTTGTAAAACGTACGTCTAGAGTTTTAATCTTTATTTAACCATTACATTGGATTTTTATTCTGCGCTCCTAGTTACCTTTTACGAATAGTATGCTCCTTGAAACTGATAATCCCATAACTATAGTTGTGCTTAAAGCACAGCTTCTACCGGTAACATATCTATACATAAAAAGGCATAATGAAAATTAACATTTGGTTTTGTAATAAAGAACAAAATTATCGTTAATAGAAGACATATACAATATTATATAAAATAGATTTAAATAGAAAAAAAATCTGTTAAATTATTCAATATTAAACATAATAAGTAAGTAAATATAGGTCTATATTCAAAAAATAAGGATACTTTTAGTAGTACAATTTACAACATAATTTATTAATTTATTAAAATAATTTTAAAAGCCTTTACTAGAAAATAGTGACCTTTTATTAAAGACCCATCTTATCACCAATCATTATAAATAAATATTTAATGAAAATTGCAATTAAATTGTAATTTTACTTAATACCATCATGTTTTCTCTAGATTTTGTTTAATTGTTGTTGTTTTTATCTATTTCTTATATAGATAGTAGGTACCTATTATAGAATATTATGCCTACAGTTGATTTGAATTTTTTCTGAACTAATTATATTTATATCCTTATTTGAAAATGTCTTAATTTTAATGTAATTTGTTCTATATATATATATATATATAATTGTACAAGGTGTTTCCGCACTAAGATATTCTTTTTCGCATCTGTTTAGATGAATCTGTAATGAACAATACTTTTTATATGATGCAGTTTATTTTTTGGATTTTTTTTTTTGATTCACTTAAATTACAATATCTTCATTACCATTCATATACATAATATTAAACTTCTAATGTTTATAATAGCATTGCAGTACATTTTTCTGAGATTGTAAAAAAGCCTCTTTGCTAATACTCTGTACCATAACGCTATTATCGTTAAATATTCTAATTGTGCTTCATTTTTTCTAAATGTTAAAGAAATTTAATATATCACTTTCAAAATGATGATAGCAATAGCATTAAAACAGCTTTAGCTCTCATTAATTGCACCAATCTATTTAAAATGAAAGATTTTTATTGCTTGTTGGTTTCCTCCGTTGATTGCTTTGTTCCAAAATTATTAAAAATAAAACAACAGCACCATGGCTAGATAAAGATCTTAGATCGATACGCAATTAAAGAAATAATTATTCAAAATATATATATATATATACAGTTACATCACCACTATTTTGGTAACTACCACAGTACAAAGGGATGGAATTTCTCAACAGGAAACAAAAATACTGTTTCTTTAAATTAAATAATTTAATAACTTTATTCTAAAATAATATCATTACTACTTTTGAACTCATTTGAACCTTATTTTTTTCCTCTACTTTTTTTTCTTTTTTATGTGGCTTATGCAAACATATTAGCCACTCGTTCAAATCATGATCGACAAATGCTGATAATGCACAATCAGCAATTTGTTTATAAAATTTTAAAACAAAAATTAAACATGTTAAATTATATTGAAAAATAAAGTCAGTCTTATTTCTGAATTAAAATAAAAAAGAACCGTTTTATTTTTCAGTTGAAACTGAATAACTTTATTATATATATATACAAGTGACTCTAACAATGTCTTATTAATTAACTTTGATATGTTCGCAGCAGAATTTACAAAAAAAGCGAAAGAGGTCTATAATAATTATGTGAAAAACATAGGAAATGTACTAATTTTTGACCCAAAACAAATTATTCGTTTTCATGAACATTAAGTGTAAATATTAGATTTATCTTAACTGATGCAGACTTAAATGGTACTGCATCATCTTGCTCTCTCATAATTTGTAACTTATTTAAAGACCGATTCCAAGAAATTTACTCTTCAGATACTGATCTGAATTATTGTCTACAGAAATTGTACCTCTTCACTTTGACTTACAATGTTATTATGACCAATGAAGTAATAATCAAAGCTATCGCAAACTTGAACATAAAACATGGTCCGGAGGCTGATCTTATTCCACCAATTTTTTTAATTAATTGTTCTCCATACTTAAGCTATGCCTCTTATCCTAATTTTCAATAAATCGCTTCCATCCGCAATATTTCCAGCGTATTTTGATTCACTTAAATTATTACAATCCTGTATGAAATCTTTCATCAACGTATGCACCATTATATTATATTCAAATTAAATCGAATCGATTGAGCTTTCAAATAAGTATACGTATAATAATATTTTTATTTCATTACAAGCTTTCAAATTTAAAAATTATTGATTTGTTTTTGAGAAATTGGTAAATTTAAATTTGATAATGCATTTTAGGATATCTTTTTTTGATCTAATAAGATAGAACGAGACCAGACTATTTAAATTGAAAGATTAAAAGTTGAGGCAAAAAAATTATAGATTAGATGAAGTTCTGATCCTGTATACTCTTCAACCGAAAAGTGGAAAATTTAAGGTTAATAAACCCTGAATAACCCTGTCATCGAAACCATATTGAATATCTGACTTTAAATGCTATAGCAAACGTTTGTCAGTACGATCTTATCTATCTAGATGAAGCGAAAAAGAATTCGATTATGTGTAAACACCCTGTTTTTTTTTTGTTTTTATACCAATCCTATAATATTTAATATAGAAAATAATGAAAAATTAATTATAGGGGGCGAATTTATTTTTTATATGTTAAAGTATATAAACTAATAGAGAAATATAAATTATGGGGGTGGATGCAAAGAAAGTATGGAAATTAAAATAAAAATAGAATCGATTCATGTGCAATATAATCTCCGTTATTAACTAACTACATTACTATAATAAATGTCATATTAATTTATTTATTTCAAAATTCAATATTTTAAATGATTTTACTATTACTCATAGAAGACTATTAGAACTTTTATAGAATTAATGTTCTTTTCTATTAAAATGAAATTATTTGAACGAATGACGTCATTCCGTCATAACAATCTACAAAATATAATAAATTCATATATTATATCACACTCATAAGAGCTTATGGAAAGTTCCATTTTGGATAAAAATACTTATCTTGACAAGTGGAAGTGATCAGAATTCGGAAAAATCAATTAATTGTGCTTTTTAATGCCACAACTCGAGTGACCTCGATTTGTTGAATTGTTAGTTGTTTTAGGGGATTATCCGCCTAAAGAATTAAATACTAGAGCCAACCTTTGTGATTACGAAAGTCATTTCATCAAGTTTACTGACTTAAGTTTTAATGAATTGAAAAAAAATATTTTTGAACTGTAATTTTACAGGATTAAATTAAATTTGTATCATATTAGTGTAATTGTGGCAATTGAATTTGTGTAAAATTTGTATACCACTTAAGTCATGATGATTAAACTCGTTACAAATTAATTAAGTCATATAACATCAAAATTACTACACTAAAACTACTTTTCTTAATAAATGTATAAAAATAAAACTAAATATCCATACAAGTTCTAATACAAACTAACGGGGTACGATATAATAATCAAAAATATACGAAGAAAAAGTGTTTCTTGCAAACCTGCTAAAAATGACATAACGGTATAAGATTCTTGAGCTGCTCTTGTTTTACGTTGCAACGCTTTCCTGTAGACTTCATTTTTCTCTACCGTCTTTACCGTATATTTTGTTGACGGAGAGATTATATTGTAGAGGTGTGGTATTGAGTATATCGCTTATTCGCTCCTTGTACGCTATGGCTATCTCAAGTGAGCCTTAGCGTCCTTTTTTAACATTACATATTCGTACTCTGAACTAGGACAGAACTAAGAAGTGGTCAGAGTTGATGTTAGCACCTCGATAGGTAGGTACATCCGACACACTGGTAGCATGTCACGCGTGAATCATAATGTGGTCAAATTTGATTCGCTGTACGTCCATCCGGAAATAGCCAGGCTGTTTTTTAGATATTTTTATGTAGGAATATTGTGCTACTTATAACCATATTATGATGCTGCTGCAAAATCAATTGTTTGTCCATTATCTGCGATCCACTATGGTTACGGTTGACTTTGCCGAAAATTGCTTTCGTTACCGATTTTAGCATTGAAGTTTGCACTTCATCGGTTGGTGCGTGCACACATATTAGGCTGATGTTGAAGAATTTGTCTTGATATGGATTACGGCTAGACGTTCATTAACAGGTGTAAAGGTGTAATGATGTTTCCTCTAAGCCGTTTTCCTACTACGAATCTACATCCAAATATGTGATGTGATGCAGCTGTAATATATATCGCATGTTCGTTTTTTTAACATGCCAGATCCTTTTCATCTGATTTCCTGTATCGTAGTAATGCTTGCTTTCTTACTGTACTAAGCACTTGAATAGGAAATCGACAGTGGCGAATCTGGGTCAGCGACCTATCAAATGTTTCCCTGTCAATCCTAAACCAGACTCCTCTAAACCGCCTTTACTTTCTTAATATTGCTCCTAGAGAATCGATTTTGGCATATAAATTTACTTTTTTAGATTCTATTATTTATATTCAGATTTTATTAAAACTTTAGACCCTCGCAACTTTCTTAATATTGCTTCTAGAGCATCCATTTTTACATATCGAGCTATCCAAAGTAAAGTATGGCAACTCGACTTATCTGCAAATCGAGTTATGATATAAATCCGATTGCCTTTATTCCAATCTATAACCTTTAAAAATTGCATAGAAATTTCCCTAAACTTAAGGAAGCTATGTGTTATAGATAAAAACCAAAATACCACTTCAAAATTAGAAAGTCATAATCAACCCACAATAAAACCCTCTTTTATGTACTAAGCATTTTTTGTTAACCCAAACATTTTTTTATTAGTTTAAATTTTTTTTTTCATCCATTTTCATCAATTTTTTTCAAATTCATCCTGTTTTTGTTTTGATGAAATTGTTAAAAAATGCTTAATGCAACGCTCAAACGCTGTATCAGCAAAATTAGAAATTAAGAATTTGATAAAGATTTGATAAAGTACAAAAAGCAAAAGAGTCACTAAAAATTATTATTAATTCACATACTCACAAGAGAAGTCCGTCAAGTAAATCATTTAATTTGAATTGTAACCTGATTTGAAACTTACCTGAAACAAAAAGAGAAATTTAAAATAAATAAAGTATAAAATTAATTAAATTAATGAGTTAACAAAAATAACAAATTAAAGTTAATAAAACATAAAAAAGAGTTTTATTTACATAAAACATAAATTTATTATATTGATTTTTTGTATTTTTTTTTTGTTCTAGATCGAAGCGAGATCAAAACTGGCGTAGTCTGATGGATAGCCTAAGTAATGTAAAACTATAAATCTTACGTTACTTGTGTGTTAACACTTAATAAGAATATAGTGTCGTGTGCATCACTGACAGAACACTATGCTACGTGTAACCCGATAGCATTCCATTAGAGTTGTTGGACGTCATTATATTGTAAAAAATTATTATATAGTATAAAAACTATATTGAGTAAATATAAAATGAGGTCGCGATAAAAAGAAAAAATATCGTATTACTTAAATATTTGTAGTAAAAAGTAATTAAATAAATTATTTAAAAAAAATTATTCCACAAAAACGACAAGTATCTATTACAGAAAATTTTAATTTAAATAACATAAATGCACCAATTTTCGCCCCCTTAAGGAAAAATTAGTTTAAGTTGATAGAATAGGAAAAATATAAGCTTTTTTCAATTTTTTTTTTCAAATTACAATAATTAATTAGTTTTTAAAACACAATTAAATTATTTTATTTCGATTATAATTGAATTTTTCCTATAATAATAAAATATTAAAACTAACAAAAAACTTGAATTGCACGAATTCCCGTCCGAAATTTTCAATATGAGCTAATTTCGTCATTTTGAACCTATTTGCGAAATCCCTTTAAAATAATTAACTAATAAGAGTAAAAATTAATAATTGATTTTTAAGTAATTTGAAAATATAATAAAAAAATAAAAAGTAATAAAAATTCAATGTTATATAGATACTACAATTGTAACAAATAAATAATATTTGAATAGAATTATTTATTATCATTTATACAAAACAGATAAATTTATTTTAGTTAATAGGTATTTAAAAAATTCGATAATGCAGTAAGTTTAAATGGGGTTGGTAAGTTTCTTCGAACGTCTTTCCTCAAGTCTCATGGTTATACGATTTTCTTCAAGTTTTTTATGAAATGCTGGTGATATATTGGTGATAAATTCAGAGATTGTTTCTATTTATAAAAAAACAAGTAATTGGTACAAACATTAAAATATAGATATTTTACAATATAAGACGAGAAATAAAATTAACTTATCGAAAATAGTTTACAAAAATTTAGTTCGGAATTAGGACACATTGTACATATTACAGACCCGTTTTTTCATCAAAATTTTTATCAAAGCTCAAATTTTAGTTGTAACCAAAAATACATATGCGAACTTAAATATGTAGGGTGTAATTAAGTCCAGTTTGCGTAATTAAGTAAAATTTTCGAAAAGGCTGTTAAATTTAGATTAGTTAATTTTTTTATTTAAAACAAATTTTTTTTGTACTAGTCAATTTGGCTTTTTGAAGAATAGGAGCACAGAAGATGCCTTGCTAAAATTTACTAATGAAATTTATAACAGTCTGAATAAGAATAGTTGTTGTGCTGCTCTTTTCATTGATATCACAAAAGCATTTGATACCGTATCTCACAACTTACTATTGAAGAAAATGTATAATGCTGGTTTCCGAGGCTTTATTCTCAAATGGTTCGAGTCGTATCTAAGAGATAGAAAGCAAAAAGTCAGAGTTGAATCTAAAGTTAGTGAAATGATTTTCATTAACAAAGGGGTTCCCCA